>CM057449.1:853458333-854732500 GCA_016271365.2 Neoceratodus forsteri
GCAAAGAGGGGGGAAGCATGATAGAAGCAACATTTCAGAGTATGCCAAACTGATAAGCACCAAAGTACCAACATGTCACATTGTCAGATCTATCCACAGAGATGGATATATTGTACAGGAAAATGTATTTCCTGGAAAGCCAACATTTTTGCAGTGCTTATCAGTTTGGCATTCAGGGAGATGTTCCTTTGATCGTGCTTCCACCTTTCTGTGGTACCTATCAGTGTGCCATTCTGTGGTATCCCGGAAGCCCACATGCAAGACTTCTTTAGTTTGAGGTGTACATTACCTATAAACAAAATGTTGTTGTTCACTTATCACCCTACAAAGAAAACAGTGATACTGTAGGATTAAATAACTCAATAATAATAATTTCCATCATTAATAACATCACTTCACAACTGTATTGGCTCTGACCACAGCTTGTTATGTTCTGAACTTGACAACTGAGTCTGACTAGTCAGGGGGCCAGCTTTGGGGGGGGGGGGCAGGAGGACTGGGCATGCTAGAGCATACTCTCTTTCCACAGAGAAAGCTGCCATCCTCACTGCAACACTGATACTTGTGTGACCACAAGTGGCAATGCAGGAATGGATGCTGAGTGGGAGGATAAGGATGTTGACTAGGGACCCACACTGTGCACACAATGCATGTGCATGTGGACTGGCCCCACTCCCTTGCCCACTTTCCCAAGGTGGCAGTACAACCTAGAGAGGGAGGGTGGGTTAAAATTAACAAAACCATGAGTCAGTTTTGCTGCAATGGTATGGCAACTGAATGGCAAGACTCTTAGGGTGCTGTAGTGCTAAAAATTCCTGAATGGAACTTAACACTGTATTGGGTAAAGAACAGTAACCTTCAGGCTTTTACTACTGGGGTAAATTGACGGGGAAGACAGTGACTGAAAGGAGTGGGAGCAGGTAATTTCTGCTGTGAGAAGACAGTAGGAAATGTGTGTGTGTGTGTGTGTGTGTGTGTGTGTGTGTGTGTGTGACAGAGAGAAATGTGATGAAAAATTGAGATGGCATGGATCAGTCATGTGAGGAGAAAGTTTTGATTTTTTTGTTTGTTTGTTTTTATTTAGTAACCGATCCTCAAGGTGGACTTTTGGGAACCAGGCATTCTGTGTGAAATTGATACTGATTTGGCATTTCCTGAAAACCGTGAATAATGTACTATTTGTTTTTCAGATACAAATAATAAATAGTGGTACTATTCATGACTATTCCTATTTGGAAACCACTATTTTTATAAAAAAGTATAGCAAAAAGGAAAAGAAACCACTCACCACCCTCCTCTCCTACCCAAATACTTAAATTCAATCCCCCATTCCCCTACCCTTTTTTTAAAAAAAACAATTCCTCCTTGCACCCCCCAGCACTCAAAATTTTCTAAATATGAACTGAAAACTTCCTAGATGGGTGACTAGCAAAACCCACCCACCTCCATGGCAGTCTGTTGTTTAAGCACTCATTTGCACTAAAAGAATAAGTAATTCCCACACAAACCCCCTGTAGCACCCTCTGACCACCCTTCTTCCTACATTACCCAGTTCCTGAAATAATTGTCTGACTGATCATCTCCAGCTGATAAGAAGGTGACTGGCACAAACCCATCCTTCTCCACAACTGGCTGCCTTCTGCAGAATGAAAGTGCTCCAACACATGCTTTCTCTGTATAACGAAATCAGATGATTGCATGATCAGCTGGCTTCTCTATACAGAGTGAGCAAGCAGAGGAGCACTTCTACAGAAAGCAACAAGCTGTAATGGAGGGCGGGCTTGTGCCAGTCACCTTCTTATTATCTGGAGATGGTCAATTAGCTAATTATTTCAGGAATTGGGTGCTGTGGGGAGGAGGGTGATCAGAGGGTGCAGCAATGTTGCGGAGTGGAGGGAAATTACTTATTCTTTTAGCAAACACGAACGCTTAGATGATGAGCAGGTTGTGCTGGTCACTTTTTGCTGTGTAGATTCAGGCTGCCAATACCCCAACTCTTGGTAACTGTACAAAGTTTTGGGTCATACAAAAAACAAGCAACTGAAAGTATGAAAAATTAGGATGAAGGCCACATAATTGTCAGTTCTTTTGAAGTTTTTGTTCATTTTTTCACAATCCACAGGGTGACAGTTTCATGGCAATGCCACTTCTTCAGGCCCAAAACTGAGTTGTTCTGAACAAAGACATAAAGAACACGTACCTCAAAAACCAGTTTCATACATCATTAATTCACTATCACCAAAGTGTCCCTCCATCACATCAAAATCAAATCAAATCAGCTTTATTTATATAGCGCCTTTCAGAACCAAGGCGCTGCACATATAACATGAACATAAATAGGTTAAAACAGCATTATAGTACAATAACTATATTTAAATAAAGGCTAAATTAAATAAATATGTTTTTAAACCAACTTTAAAACTATCAACGGTTGGGCATTCTCTCAACCAACGTGGTAGAGAATTCCACAGGGTTGGTGCTGAAAAAGCAAAAGCACATGATCCTGATGTTTTCAATCGAACCCTGGGAATCTCTAGCAATCCCTCATTGGCAGAACGGAGAGGGCGGAGAGGGCGGAGGGGGCAGTAGGGAATCAGGAGATCTTTCAGGTAGCCGGGTCCCTGGTCGTGTAGGGCTTTAAAGGTTAGTAAACCAACCTTAAAGGTGATCCACCACCTAACAGGCAGCCAGTGCAGTTCACCTATAAAAGCATTCCTTAAAACCATTTAACTATTTCTCAGGCACAGATGATGCTAATAAATTTTTAGAAAATAAATGTATTCAAATCTACAAGCAGCAAAAAGGCCATGCAACACCCCTTGTGTGGTGTGTTCAAAAGTTTCATAACATTCAAATATATTAAGTATTAAATAACTTTCTTGATCAATCTCCCACATTTTAAAATAAACCAGTTTCTTATTAATCCGATCCATGGTTTATATTCCATACATTCCTGCAAAGGCATTACTTAGAATATGTATGATTTGCCTAAGCCACTGTCACCCAGACCCAGATTCCACACAATATTTAAACTGATATTCAAATGAATTTTTCAGTCACAGAACACAGTTCATCCCTTAGTGCATATATGTCCCATTTAATCCTGGCCTTCATGGCACCTGTATTGTGTGCTTTCTTTGCACTCCTAGTTCAAAGTTCTAAAGGATACAGTTAAATATTTATCAGGTGTTACAGACCACTGTCATGTCTTCTTTTATATACAAAAAATCTGTCCACAATAAAATTACAAATACTATTTCTTAATCCATTTTGTATATATGGGTTATGGTGATAACATGTTGAACACATGTTCCCTCCCTCTTTTTTCTTTTTACTTTCCATTACCTCTTCTAACACAATCATTAAGCAGTTCATGGTTTTCTAAATTGTGTCTATTTCTCCCTTACACAACATTACAGACTGATTAGGAGGCAGTATAGCACAGTGGTTTAAGGCTCTGAGCTGCAAACCTGGAGACTTGGGTTTGAATCCCACAACCCCCACCCCCTTACATACTGTGTGACCCTGAGCAAGTCACTTAACTTCCTTGTGCTCCCAGGTCACACCTTTAAACAAGCATTCAGCTTAGAGTGCCTCTCCTGGTTAAAAAAAAATATAGATATGTATCTATTACTGAGCATGCATTATTAGTCATCACTTAGTCAGCTGCAGACCAGTATTTCATTAGTACTTCACTAGTGCTTTGTGGAATTCTGCTGGTGGAATTTCTGCTGGAATTTCACTGGTTCTTCTGCAGAATTCCACCTGCTGTGATCCGCAGAATAATATTCTGCAGAACAGTAATTTTTCTACGGGAAATTATTCTGCAACAATTTCCATGGAATAATATTTCGCAGAACAGCATTTTTTCTGCTGAACATCATTCCACAATTATTTTCTGCTGCAGAATTCCATCATTCCATTTCTGGTGGAATTCGACAAAATGTTGGCAGAATTTTGAAATGTCCACAGAATTTCATTCCACTGGAATTTAAAAATACTGTGCAGCGCTACATTTCACTTATTGTTGTCCTGATATTGCTGTGTTAACCTGCAGTGTTATTTTACATGTATTACTGTTTGCACCATACTTAGCCAGCACTGTTAGTGAGCCCAGAAAGTTGTTTTAATGTAAGTTGCCACCAGTTGCTCCCCTTATCAACACCTCTTGTGTTTGTAAGGAAAAACAGTGCACACCCATCGTTGGAGTGCTGTACTGATTTCTGAGACCAGGTTCGCAGTTGAAGTAATGCTCTTTGGAGTTGTGCTTCCTAACTGCAGGGTGTGACATTGACTCCTCTTGCTCAGCCCTCTGAAAAAACATTGCACATCCATCATTGGAGCACTGTACAAAGGAGGAAAGTGTTGAGGGGAAATTGTAACTCATATGTGAGGTATAAAAGCATGCAGGTGACAAGAAATGTGTTTAGCAGTGAAAAGGGATATCACATCAAGTTTTTTCCTTGTGTCCGTCATTTAGTTCCCAACTTCACTTATTGTTGCCCTGCTATTGCTGCCTTAGCCTGCAGTGTTATTAACATGTAGTACTGCTTGCACCTTACTTAGACCACACTGTTAATGAGCCCGTACTGTTGTTTTTATGTAAGTTAACCCCAGTTGCTCCCCTTACCAACTCCTCTCTGTATTCTGTGGACTTTGGAGCTTGTACCATGGTTCAGGAAGATGGTATTCCTGTGCCGAACCCTTTTGCACCTTACTTAGCCCACAATGTTTGTGAGCCCATACTGTTGTTTTTTTTGTAAGTTACCCCCAGTTGCCCCTCTTACCGACTCCTTTCTTTCATCTCTGGACTTGTGCTTCCAGACTGCAGTGTGTGGCATTGGCTCCTGTTGGCCAAAATCTGTAAAAGGTTCTACAACTGTGAAGATCATCTCCCAAATCTGGTCATGATACAGAATACGCTGCTCCCCATGCTTTGAGTTGGACCTGCTGTGCTGCAGTGACAGGACTCTGCTTTCTCTTCCAGCTGCTGAAGCCATGCATTGGCTTTTGGTAACAGCAACACTGAGACAAAAATAAATCTATACATTTTAAAAAAATCCTAGTTACCATAGCTCCACTTTGAGTGGGGCTGTATTGCAGCTCCAACCAGGGCAAGGAGAGGGCATCTGCTTTACAAGTTTACTGTTTGTACTTTTGCAAGTAAGTGATCAACAGTATGCCATTTGGTAGCCATTCTGTTTAGCCTGCACAACTAAGCAGCTTTTACTGTAGTGTATAATGTTTGTTTTGTTTTCTAAACTGACCTGACCTGAACACTTGAACACTTAGAGCAATTACCGACAGCAGCTCTGACTGGGCAGGTGGGTGAGCAAGAAGCAAGAGGAGCGTGCAGCATGAGTTCTGACCATGGTGTCACTGTGTTTGTGTGTGGGGGTGACAGCTGCAGTACAGGTGCATTCCTGTTGTCCCTTCTATATTCTCAACAAACCTGTGTAGTGGGTCTACTTTTAGGGAACCAAGCATTCTGTGTGAAATTCAGACTGATCTGGCATTTTCCCTGTAATGTAACAACTCTAGGGTGATTTAAAAGGTCAAAAAGTGTAGTGGAGAAGAAAGACACAGCGGGGATATAGAAACATAGAAACATAGCATTTGACAGCAGATAAGGACCGCTTGACCCACCCAGTCTGCCCATTTCCCTACCTGATGGATAAGCTGCAGATCCTAGTTAACCAGCAGCCTACTTCTTCCTACCCCCACCCCCTAGAATTGCCTTATGACTGTCCCATGCATGCTTGAATTCCACCACTGTTTTTGACTCCACAACCTCCTCTGAAGGCTGTTCCATACATCCACAACCCTCTGTGAAAAATACTCCTTAAATTACCTCTGAGCCGCCCCTTCTATCTTCAAATTGTGCCCCTTGTTCTTGCACACCTCTTTTTTGAAAGATGCTACCCTCTTTGACTTTGTTGATTCCCTTGAGGTACTTGGAAGTTTCTATCATGTCCCCCCCTTTCCTCGAGGCTATACATATTAAGCTCCTTAAGTCTCTCTTCATATGTCTTCCGGTGCAGACCCTGCACCATTTTAGTTGCCCTCCTCTGGACAGCTTCCATCCTGTCTATGTCTTTTGGAGATTGGGTCTCCAGAACTGCATGCAGTACTCCAGATGTGGTCTCACCAGCTGTCTGTACAGAGGGATAATAACTTTGTTTTCTACTGGTGATGCCTCTCCCTATGCATCCCAGTATCCCCCAGCCCTCCTTGCTGCCTCTCACATTGCTTGCCCACCTTTAGGTCATCTGATATGACTACCCCCAGGTCCCTTTCCATTTTTGTTGTTGTTAGTATCTCACCCCCATTGTGTACTCTCTTCCTGGGTTTTTGTTTCCTAGGTGCATTACCTGCACTTCTTAGCATTGAATCTAAGCTGCCATACATTTGACCATTCCTCTAACCTTGCCAAGTCCCTTCTCATCCTTTCCACCCCACCTTGTGCATCAACTCTGTTGCAGATCTTTGTGTCATCTGCAAAGAGACATACTTTTCCTTCCAGTCCTCTGCAATGTCGCTTATAAAGACATTGAAGAGGACCGGTCCTAATACTGAACCCCTGTGGTACCCACTGCTAACCCCCCTTTTTTCAGAGTGGACTCCATTTACTATTACTCTCTGTGTCCTATTCTCCAGCCAATTCTTTACCCAGGCTGTCATCTTGGGACCCACTCCCAGGCTGGCTAACTTGTATATTAATCTTTTGTGTGGGACTGTGTCAAATGCCTTGCTAAAGTCTAGGTAGGCCATGTCCACAGCCCCTCCCTGATCAACTACTTTGGTCACCCAGTCAAAGAAATCTATCAGATAAATCTATATATCTTCACCTTATTATCTTTCTCAGTAACAGCCCAATCATAAGCCTCCTGACCTTCATTATATCAACAACAGTTAAATTCCAACTGTAACGGTCAACAAAATATAAAAGAAAGAAAAAAACTGCACAAACATGTTTTTCAGCATATTTGTACCCTTGCTGCTGTAAAACTAGATGCATTCCATGCAAATAGCCCATTTCATGTGACCGTCTACCCACTCCTCCTCAGGCACAACTCTAATCAGCACTGGTAGTGTCAGCCTGGGTCACAAATGACTTGTGGGGTAGACTGCAAACATGTACTTACCCTTGCAACACTAAGTTTGCCTAAAGCTGTTAAGTTAATTTTATAGAAATCAACCTTAGCCATAGATTTGTGTAGATATAGATAAGCTGCAATTTTTGCCCTGGGGTAGTGTTCTGCAATCAGCCATTCATTTAAGAGGTATTGTCAACAGAAGGCTTCCCATCTCCTGGGCTTGTGATACAGGGACCAATACCTAGAAGTTGAGGCAGGTCATCCCAGCTCCCATCCCGTGCATGAGTGGAGGGCACATGCAGGTGTAACCTGGGCTTGGGGAGAAATGCATCTCTCAGCACACTGGCTAGGTTCGACTACTCTGGCCAGGGGTACCCAAGTAATCCAGAGACTAGAAGCAATAACAGAATGTCCAATACCAGGAGATGGGATTCTAAAGTGTGGCTTTATTCAACAACTCTGAACAAAAAGCACAGACAGACCCCCATGGGGCTACACTTCTGGTAATGCAGATTAGGTGATGACACAGACACATATCCAACCTTGGATCCTAAGTTTCCATATGACATGGACTCAATTAGTGGCATACTACCACTCTCTACTCCATCCCAATGTCTGGGTACCCTACTCAGGTACTGGCCAGTACCTGACAGAAGGGTATCTGGTATTTCAAAGCGAATCCGTAGAGGTCAGCCATGTTACGCCAGGTGAGGGGTCTCCCACCTCTTGTTCCATAGACCCATACCCGGCCATTCCTTTGCTTAAAACACACTTCGCTGGCTACTATAGTGCAGACTATACATGGCTTTGTAATGCAGTAACTGTCTTTCCCTGAAGATCCCCCACATACAACAGTCATTACTGTCTCACTGTCCCATAAGCCCTGGACATGGCATCCTGACTGACCCACAGCCCCAGAGACTTATTTACTCACTGTTTTGGTGAATGACACTGGCCTTTTGTCAAAGTTTCATCACCCTCCACGTTGCAGGTGTCCAAAACTCTGTAGGAATCTCTATTCCTTAAAACTGTAGTGCCCCAGCACACTCCATCAGGCAGCTTCTTCCTTTTTCTCAGGCCAGGGGGATTGCCCCTGGGAGCTGGTTCCTTTTACCTCTCTTATGGTGGAAGACCACACCCTAAGATAGCTCTGTGTCAGAGCCGAGGGCAGGGGGGCCTGCCCCTGCAGGGCACTCCCTTCCTCCAATGCACTACAGGATCTACATCCTTCTCTTTCTTGAGCCTACCTCAGACTTCCCCAGACTGACTCAAAAAAAACCCAACGTTCTATCCTAACTCCCTGCTGCAACATTCCAAAGTGGCTTATGCAGCTGCGACAGTTCTAAATGATGTCATAGCCCCAGCTCAGCAGAGACTGAAAACAGAGCAAGACACAGTGAAATCCATTTAACTGGAGTTTCACTAGCTGCCTGTCCCTGCCTGCCACTAGATCTACCTAGGGTTCTAGTAACCCCGGGGTAACAGATGGGTTAGACAGGAATCCCCACATGCACCACCCTGACCATCAGTAGCAGCCTGGTTGCGTGCTAGCAGCACTGTGTTTACCCTCTGACTACCTGTAAACAATCAGGAGAGTCAGCAAACCAAAAAGCCTTCCACTAAAATGCACAGCTAAACTAGCCACTGCTTTAAAAGCATTTCCATCCCAACAGGAGCTAAATAATAAAAGTGTGTAACATTTGTTTTACCACAATTCATTCACAGCCCTTACACCACACAGGTCTCTAGCAGCACACAGTAGAGCCGAAATGAATAAACTGACTCCCTTGCCATGTTATGGTCCAAATAAGGTGGAATCTACCAGGTGGTTTCAGCCCAGTTTTCTACTTCTGCTGCTTTTTGGCAAATACCCTTTTCTCTGGTGGGGTCTGAAATGTGTGTGTGGCCCCATTCACACAAACAACACTGCTGGATATATGAACGATTAGTAAATCCCGACTTTTCCAGCAAACCCTTGGCAACCAAGTCAATGTGTTGATCAATAATTTCTTTCGTACAATCCTGATAAAATGAAATTCTTCAACCATCAAGCATGCACTGCTCTGTCTCCCTCACCTTCCGTAAAATTTGCTTCTTCTGTAGTGGTGCATTCTGGAAATGACTGCCTTAGTTTTTTGCCAGTCGTTAGGGATAGGGACTCTATGAGCATGCTCAAACTGTAGAGGGGATTCACAGTAAAAATCCATTAGCTTGGGAACTGAGGTAAAGCCAATTATATCTGACCTGTCAAGCTTTCCAGGAACACCGATTATCCTGTTGGTTTGCACTGATCTCTACAGTCCAGACTGATAACTGTCCCAGGTTTTTTTGAATTTAACATGCATTATCAAATCAGCAACTCTTCCACTTTGTCCTCCATTTCCTTAATCCTGTGCTACAACCCCCATATGCTTCTTGAATCCTCGGGTTTCCAAAAATGTCAGCTGCAACATTTCGGATAATAGGAATTTGAGTGTTTTAGTGAATCCCCTCATCTCCTTCAGCATTTCCTAGAAGAACGTCCATGCTGCTACCATCTCCAGAGGGCTGGGCTCTGAAGGAGGATTTCACTTGTTCCATTTACATGGGGATGCTGATCGGTAGTGTCCTTTTGCCTACAGCCTCAGGGCCCTCTGCATTTCAGAGCATTGCACCCACATTTCTGTGAATTTTACAATGCTTGAAAAAGGTCAGATTTCTTAAAATGTCATCAAGAGCAAGATAGAAATCACTAGGCTGCCACTTAATGCCATGGAACAGCACCTCCTGTCAGCTACCCTTTCTAACAGTTAAGATATTTTTGAAAAACACTGCTATTATAACCTTTTTCTTAAAATGCCGTACATTTTTCTGAAGTTGTTTTAAACTTCAAAAAATATTCAGGACCTGAATTTCAGTCGCAAAGGACCAGCCTAAAAACAACTGCACTACATTTCTGCACTGATCCTTGCTTGAGACCCCCCCCCTGCTTAAAGGGGGGTGCAGACCCCTCCATTAATTTGCAAATCATTATGGGAATTTTCACAGGAAGGGGTGGGGCTGGTCGCCATGCAAATTTTCAAAGCATGACAAACTTTTTTTTATTTTTTATTTCTACGGTCGCATCATTAGCGACTGCCTGCCTATGGAACTACTACTGGTAGCTGGAAGGTGTGTAAACTGTTACTAGGTACTATGGCACTGGAGCAGCAAGGAATCAGTCATGGAGACAGTTCTTGGGGGAACAGAACTAGGTAGGGGGTACTGGGCCACCAGGAGGGGCTGAGAAGGCCTGTGATGACTACAGACATTGCAGCTCCAAAGCAGGCCAAAGGATATGGGTTGGACAGGTGGAGGAATGACCAATGTGGTAGCATCTGTGCCCACAGTATCTGTCCATCGTACTGTCCCAACTGCTGCTGTGCCATGCACAGAAGTCTGTGGGTACCACACTTCCGGTATTAAGATGTGAAAATCCTGTTTGAGAACACCAACGTCTGGTGATCCTCACTTTGCAAGTATACCATATCCACCTAGGGAATTCCTACCACAGCTGCAAAGTGTGGGCTACAATGGGGGGAGGGGGCCGCATTTTGCCCATTTTACTAGTCTACACTGTGATAGTTAACAGGATCCACTGTACTCATCTATGCAGTTGTATTTTTGTGGTACACATTTCTTTTAAAAGTTTATCAAAATGTTCTGTATGTTAACATGAGAAAAGTAGTTTTCAAAAATTAATTTTATTTTGTTTCACATTGCTCATTGATCTGTAACATTTGGAACATGCGAAAGCAAAACCACAATTTGGTGAAGCGCACCAACACCAAAAAGGTTTTGATACAATTGTAGTGAAGAATTTTATTATTTATTCCTTAATTGCAAAGTGAAATACAAAATTATCAGTTACGTAAGAACTTACCGTAACAGCAGATCTTCGAGACAGGTTCCTGCAGTAGGTCTTCACATACAGAACTGTGCCCTCTGGCGTCAGGACCGCACGGCAACCTTCTAGCTACCAATCTATAGCGGGGGACCGCCCGCAGCGTCACATGACGGGAGGTCGGCACGACTGTAAATAGGGGGTTGTCCCCATGCCCGCCCTCCAGTTCTCCCGCCGGAGACCTCAGAAGAGGAAACAGGAGAAAGGAGCAGAAACTCCTGAAGCCCTGAGCTGGTAAAAACAAAGCCTTGGGAAAGGAAAAGAGGAAAATATAGGAGCTGGGAGAAGGTGGGAGGGAAATTGAGACCTACTGCAGGAACCTCTCTCGAACATCTACTGTTACGGTAATTTCTTACGTTAACTGATAAATCTTACTTTGAGAGGGTTCCTGCAGTAGGTCCTCACATATAGGGCTGAATACCAAGCAGTCAAAGAAAAAAGGAAGTCAGAGACTAAGTTCCGGGAGGAGGAAGCATCTGCCAACTAGAGGTCTGCTTAAGACAGGCTTATGACAGGAGGTCTTGCAGAACTGTGAGGCCAAAACCGGCTCTGCGCCTAGAGGCAACGTTCAGACTGTAATGCTTGAAGATATGGACAGAAGACAAAATGGCTGCTGCGCAGATATCTGCAGTGGACACGTTTCTCGGGAAGGCCGTCGAAACAGCCATGCCTCAAGTAGAGTGGCCTTTCACATCCCCCAGAAGGGGCTCCTCATACATTTGGTAAATGTATGAGATGCAGTAAGCCAACCATTTGGACAAACCCTGTTTGGAAATGGCCTTGCCCGGACATTTGGGTGCGAAGGCCACAAACAAATGGTCAGACCCATGAGCCTCTTTGGTCCTAGAGATGTAATATCTCAGAATCCTTTGTACGTCTGAAGTGTGCAATAGGTATTCCCCCATTTGAATACTCTGGGTAATATACCGGCAGTTTAACGTTCTGATTCAAAGTAAATTCCGAGACTACCTTCAGAAAAAAGAAAGGATTAGTCCGCAGAGCCACCCGGTCTCTGTGGAAAATCAAATATGGCTCCTTACAAATGAGGGCCTGAAGCTCTGAAATCCTTCGAGCTGAAGTAATGGTAACTAAAAAGAGCATTTTCCAGGACAAGTAATGCATGTCGCAACTTGCTGCCAGCTCAAATGGAGGTAAAGTAAGTTTCTCTAAAATAAAATTGAGATCCAGGGGGGAAACCGGATTACGGACTGGAGGCTCCCCTTAAGGAAGGTTTTGGAAACCTCCAACTGAGCGAGGGTTTTGCCCTCCACTGAAGGTGGTAGGCGGAAACCACAGAGAAGGACCTTCAGTGTGGATCAGCTGAGGCCCAAATCAGACAGATGCAAGAGGTACTCAATGACCTGGGGAGCTAAGCAAGAAAAAGGGTCCAAGCCAATGGCCGTGGCCCAACTAAAAAATCTCTTCCATTTCACAGCATACATGGATGTAATGGAAGGCTTCCTGGCCTCCACTAGAATCTGAGCGATTCTGGAAGAGACTTCGAAGCATAAGACTGCTACATCCAAAGGTGCCACTCATGCAGGGAGAGATTTGAGGCTTGGATGCACCAGGCTGCCCTGCTCCTGAGACTGAAGGTCATGGGAGAAGAGGAAGCGGTACCAGGGGTTCCAACGTCAGCTGCTGCAGCAAAGGGAACCAAATCTGCAGAGGCTGAAGAGGGGCTATGAGAGTCATGCGGGCCCCCTCTGCCCGGAGCTTCAGCAAAACCTTCTTTAGAATAGAAAAGGAAGGGAAAGCATACAGAGATCTCCCTGCCCAAGATAGAGACAGTGCGTCTCGCCAACACACACCACGCCCGGGAACAAGCGAGCAAAAGCTGGGTAGCTTTGCGCTGGATGGGAAAGCGAATAAATCTTTTTCTGGTTGACCCCACTGAAGGACGATGTATTCCACTTCTTCCTGATTTAGCCCAAACTCATAAGCCTGTGCGACAGTGCGCTTAAACTGTCCGCCAGGACGCTGTGAATTCCTGGGACATGGACTGCTATCAATGTTAGTATGGTGGTGTGCTTCAGCTGGTGGAGGTATTATGCTCAAACTCCACTTTTGTTGTTCGCTCAGTTCTGGATCTGATGAGTGCTATTCTGAAGCAAGACGTCTGCAGGCTCCCCCGCAGACGTAAAAAGCACCTGCTCACACAGTTAAGACTTGCATTCTACTACATAGCAGGCAAGTTGAGGAGGGGTTGACTTGCTAGCTGAATTTATGTACAACTAGCATGCCCACCATAATGCAAGCCCATTTATATGTTACCACATTTCATTTTATGTTCAGCTTGCTCATGCTTATGTTTTGTCACCTCATTTAATTGTGATGTCCCCAGTTCCTCACACGATCAGGAAGCACTTTCTGCTGCATGGTAGAATAGTTCATTTCAGTCACAAGAAAAAGGATGAAAAACTATGGATGTTAAACTATACATGAGAATATTGGTGAAACCATAAAGACATCTATAATTGACGTCTCCTTCAGTATTTCCATTGTAAAACATTCTTCAGCAGATTTAAAATGGGATGGGGTATTTTATGACACATGAGAAACTGGACTGTCCTAAATGAAATGAAAAGTTATATCATATATATTTAACATGTTTGTCTCGACGTGAACTGCTGCTTGAAAACAAAGTTTGAGAAATTGTTGTTCCCCACTAAATTATTTATCTATGTATTTATTTGAGAACTGGTGACTGGAAAAGGTATACTGGGCAACACTTTTTTCCAGGTGCAACCCAGAGGAAGGGAATAGAGGAGGCCAATGCATAGTATAGACACAGTACACAGCTACATGCAATTATGTAGCACTGACATCAAACGCAGTTACACTAAAGTGCAATATAGTACATGGATATTGTTGCTCACTGTTCACAGAGAAAGGAGAAGGGGAAGGCCATAGAAATGTAACAGAAGCTTTAGAGGGAGAGAGGGGGGCACTAGTCCTCTTTTGGAGGAGAGACTCCTTAAAGGACTCACTAATCTGCAGATGGACAAAGCAATGTGGCCAGATGGGGTGCATCCAAGGGTATTGATGGAGCTAAGGGAAATATTGGCTGTGCCTCTGACAGTTCTATTTATCAGCTCACTGGAAACAGGTGTGTTTCCAGAGGACTGGAGGAGGGCGGATATAGTTCCACTACACAAAAGTGGTAGCAAGGAGGAGGCTGGCAGTTATAGGCCAGACAGTTTGACATCGGTGGTTGGAAAGTTAATGGAATCACTGCTGAGGGAAAGGATTGTGAAATACCTTGAATTCAGTGGGTTACAAGGCCTGCGGTAGTATGAATTCAAAGTTGTGAGGGCATGTGCAATTAATCTGATAGATGTCTTTGACTGGGTAACAAAAGATTTAGACCAGCATGGAGTGATGGACATGGCCTACCCAGATTTCAGTACAACAGTCAATATCATTCCACATAGGAGACAAGTAAGCAAGCTGGATAGCTTAGGAGTGGGTCCACAAGTGATAAGCTGGATAAGAAACTGGTTAGGAGATAGGTGACAGAGGGTGGTGGTATACAGAGGTAACTCAAAGGAAGAGGTTAACCAGCAGGGTGCTTCAGGGATAAGTGCTGGAGCCAGTCCTCTTTAATGTCTTTATAAGTGAGATTGCAGAGGAGCTGGAAGGGAAATTCTGCTTCTTTGTGGATGACACCAACATTTGTAATAGGGTGGACACTCGGGGGGGGGGGTGGAAAGGAGAACAGAGACCTGAGAAAACTAGTGGAAAGGTCAAGGGTATAGTAGCTGGGTTTAAATGTGAAAAAGTGTAAAATAATGCACTTAGGCACAGAAACTCAGTGGCAGAGTACACAATGGGTGGAATGGTACTGATGACTACAAAGCAGGAAAGAGACTGGGGGTTAATTATTTCAGAAGACCTTAAGGTGATCAGGCAGGGTGACAAGGCAATCAGGAGGGGTAGTTGGTTACTGAGGTGTGTTGGGAGGGGTATCATCAACAGAAAGTGGAAAGTGGTGTTTCCCTTGTACAGATCACTTGTAACACCCCACCTAGAGTACTGTGTCCAGTCCTGGAGACCACATCTCCAGAAGGGCATAGACAGAGTGGAGGTACATACCAGATAAGGGCAACTAAAATTGTGCAAAGTCTCTATCAAAAGCCCTAAGAGGATAGATTAAAGGACCTAAATATGTACAACTGGAACAGAGGAGGAAGAGGGGGATATGATAGATACCTTTAAATACTTCACAGGGGTAAATAAGGTACAAGGAGGGAAGTATTTTTCAGACAAAAAGGTGCTCAAGAGTAAGGGGAAATGCTATGAAGCTGGAGAGGGGTAGATTCAGGAGATATGTGAGGAAGTACTTCTTCACAGAAAGAGTGGCAGATTCCTGGAACAGCCTTCCAATGGAGGTGGCAGGGGGAGGGAAACAATTGTGGGGCTCAAGAATGCATGGGATAAGCACAAAGGAATAATGGTGGAAAGGAAAGGGAGATGGAGAAAGAGCTGTAGAGCAGATATGGTCTGTGGTAATAATGTAAGCAGGGAGAAATGGCAAGACTGGATGGGCCTAGCGGTCCTTATCTGCCATCAAATTTTGTGTTTCTATAGTCATACAAAAACATCAGGAGGAGGGAGAGGGCTGGAAGGATGACAGCTAGGGAATTCTTTAAATATAATTGTATGATATAACAAGGGTGGGAGTTGAGCGCAGGTGGTGACTGTGGGAAATAAGGGTAGTAGAAGCCAAAGGAGAAGCCCTGGCCACCATGAAAGGATGGACAATGTTTTTATATATATATTTGGGGATTTCTTTTATTTTCCTGAATTTAAACACCATCAATAATGGATACAACAATTGACTCCACTTGTATTGTTGTCACTTTGTATGGTCAGGCAGATATTATTTTTAAGTTCTGCCATTGGATAGCTCTAAATTTGAAGTTGTCTGTAGTGCACCTGAGGATCTGTTTAGATCTTAGTCTTTCCTTTAAAGACTACTTACATGCTAGCAATAATACCTGACAATGTGGGCAGTATTGGGCTATATCTGGCCACCCCAGGGTGTAATGAAACCCAAGGCTGCAAGCGGAGGGCCTTGTAGCTCTTGGGGGTTCCAGTATAGCCCATACCACCTACCCAGGGGGATTCTGTGCTTAGAAAATGAGTTCTTTGTAACATTTGTATGTAATATTTAAGAAATAAAAAAATAAAAAATGACAAAAAATTGGGTTAAACTTGTTTCATTAGTAAACTAGTCCCTCTACTGGTATACTTGCCAGTAGAGGACAGTGTACCATTTCACACTTATTTTACTTTTTATTGCATTTACTGCTCTGAATACAATCTCCCCTCTTTCACTTCTTAAACCATTAGCCCTTCCCCCACTTACGTTAAGCTTTTTTTCCTCCTTTCGGAGAGCATGGTATCACCTCCCCCACTTGTGTTCCATTTTTCTTTTCCTTTGGGAGACTGGCAGCTGAGAAAAGCAATGCAATCAGGGATCATACTCAGAGTACTGTACATGGCTTGAGAACCGAGATGTACAGAGTGATCAGGAATAGTGGCTTATGTATGTGTCCTCAGTGGCACTAGAAAAGTTAAAGAAGTCTATTTCTCATAAAAAAGCTAAATACATTTCTAAATGTTTTGCTCAAGAGGGGCTTGGAGTCATGGTGAGTTTGGGAGAAATTTTAGGGAATCACTGTCTATGACTAGTGCTGAGCATGCAACGTGCTTTACTAATTGAATACAAGGCTCTTGTTACTTGATTCCTGGCTACATTCTGTACCAAAAGTTGGGTTAAAATCATGAAAATTCATTCACATTTCAGGACTGTATAGTACAGTACAGTCTGCAGCCCGATGTGCATGAGTGCGAGCAAATAGGGCGTACCATCTACCACTTTCAGTCTGTGGTGGTCACGTGGCTTGTAGGTGGGAGCTACTGTGTGCCGCTGACTGGGGTGTGTGGGGTGGCGGGTCTCAGTGGGCAGTTGGGGAAGGGGTACCACTGGACCACCAGGGTTTACATTTCTTTAGTTGCCTGCGATCAGGCAAGGGATTGGGTTTGCTAGACCACCAGGGATTCAGAATCATCATTCACCCACTATCAGGCATGGGAGCAGGTTCACTGAACCACCATGGAATTCAATTCTTCAGTCACCCGTGATTGGGCGGGGGGAGCATGACACCCGGCCTGTGTCTGGTGGCTGCCATGCTGCGCCCTGCAATATGGCAGCTCACCTGTTGGTGGCCAGGACTTGCTCCTGCTTTTCAGGGGTGGATCTTTGCACCCCCCCTGTGCGGCATAAGGTGGGTTTGTACCTGCATAGGGGCCGCACATCCCGAGTTGAATATCGGGATACGCCGCATATGCATGGGCACGCACCCCACACTTGTGCCACATACATTACTGGTGCACCCCGGTGTATCAGGATTTGCACAGCGCAACATCCACCTTTGAATATCGCACCGGGGCACATCAGTGGGTTTCGTATAGCACAACACTGTTGCTCCATGCTCAACCCCTTTGAATATCCCACCCAGAATGTTTAAACATTGCAGTGGTATTTGAGTGCAGATGTGGAATGGTGGATGATTTCAGTGTGGTGTTGTTTCCAGGCTAATTAGTTGCTTCCATTAAGCAACAGGGAAGTTTTATGAAATTGCTTCAGTGGGGGTGGAGGATGGGGTGAGTTCCAGCTGATTGGGTGCACTGAATGGTTGGGACTGAAAGGCAGGGTACCAGATAATGTAAGTCAGCCACAGGAGCAATGCTGGACATTCTCAAGCTGGCAGCATCAAAGGAATATATGCACAATGTTACAGTGGGCAAACCTTATAATAGACATAGAAACATAGAAACATAGACTTTGACGGCAGATAAGGACTGCTTGGCCCACCTAGTCTGCCCATTTCCCTACCTAAGTTGCAGATCCTATTTAACCAACAGCCTATTTCTTCCTACCCTCCACAAAAATTGCCTTATGTCTGTCCCATGCATTCTTGAATTGTCCCACAGTTTTAGACCCCACAACCTCCTCAGGAAGGCTGTTCCATGCATCCACCAACCTCTCTGTGAAAAAATACTTCCTCACATTGCCCCTGAACCATCCCCCCTCCAAATTGTATCCTCTTGTTCTTGCACATATCTTTTTCTGAAAGATGCTATCCTCTTGGACTTTGTTGATTCCACTGAGGTACTTAAACATTTCTATTATGTCCTCCCCCTCCTTTCCTCGAGGGTATACATATTAAGTTCCTTTAGTCTTTTCTCATATGACTTCTCTTGCAGACCCTGCACCATTTTAGTTGCCCTCATCTCAACTGCCTCCATCCTGTCTATATCCTTGCGGAGATGGGGTCTCCAGAACTGGATGCAGTACTCTAGATGGGGTCTCACCAACTGTCTGTACAGGGGGTAACAACTTCCTGTTTTCTGCTGGTGGTGCCTCTCCCTGTACATCCCAGTATCCCCCCAGCCCTCCCTTTTTGACAGATAAGTCCATTATAAACAGTTTGTCCAACATTAGTTGTTTGGCCCATATAACAAATAGCACATTATTAGTGGTACTATATTCGGAATTGATATTTGTGATTCACACATTCCTACAATTGTGTAAAGCATACTGTAATAATACATGTATTTTGGAATCCTTTTAGCCACCCAAGATGGTGAGCTTTTTACATTTACTTAAAGAAGTACTGCCATTTGGAGGCCGTTTGTCCCATTTTGTGTGGCAGTGCAATATCAGAGAGTTAAAATGCAGTTTTGATAACCTATCTTTTAAACAGGTGGTTTGGTGCACTGGACCTAAAAACTAGGACTATGCAAATGTTTTTTTTTTCCATATGCAGAAATCACACTATCTTTGCACTTTGTGAACACTGGGCTGGACTTTCAAAGCCCTGAGTGTGCCTCAAGTCCCTGGTGTGCTGATAATTTGGTGCACGGGGCTTGTGGCATTCTCCTGGCTGGCGATCAGGGTTCTCTATCCTGTGTGCCGATTGCTGCAAGTTACACCAGATTTTTGCTGATCTAGCTTGTGTCAATCCCAGGTACCTTTTTCATGGGTCTTGTGCTAAACATTTGGCACAAACTGCCATAAAGTAACAAACAACAAGACAAAGCAAGCGGCTGCAAATGCCAAAAACGGGGCCAAAACTAAATTCAATGATACTCACAAAAAGTTTTAATAGGTCGGCACCTCGTCACTGTCAACGTCAGATAGAAAATCCATCAAGTTGTAGCAGGATAAAAGCCTTTTATTCCAAAAATAGGCAAGTCACCCAGCAAACGAGATACACACTGCCCCTCCCCACAGTGTATCTCATTTGCTGGCTGACCTGCCTGTTTTTGGAATATAACCTATAAAAACTTTTTGTGAGTGCCATAAAGTAAGAAAACTGCCATAAAAGTACCTGGTTAATTCAAAATCAGGCACAGTTATGGCAAATGCGGCACAGCTGTACCAAAAAAAATAGGTTTCACACAGGTCTTAAAGCAAGCCCTGCATCCCCTAAGAAAATCCATCTCATTATGTCAGTGTTGGCTTGTGATATTTCTGTGGATTTTGCCCTGCAGAATTTTGTTTTAACAACTGGTATTTAATATTTCCCAATTTTCCAAAATCAGTTTGGAAAAGTTGCACAATTTATTTCCACAGAAAAGAACAGAAGAGCACTTGCTATCAGTATGAACTAATTTAGAGATAAGAAATTACAGTATTCTTAGACCTAAAATAAATTAAGGCAAACAATTGAAAAATGGTGAAAAAGACACACAAAATCAATCAACATATTACACTCCTACTCTGTGCTTTGTTAAGGGTCAGCACTTAGTGAGAGTGTGAAACCTGGGGTGGTTGTGTATGTGTTTTATCAATATTTTGTCACTTTTTTGCATTTATCATAATTGAGACAATAACTTTCTATCTGCACAGCAGATAATTGGTTTCATGTGGTGAGCTGTTCATCTTATCTGCATCTATGCTATGAACTTAATATAGAATTCTCTGCACAGCCCTACTCCCTGAGTTATGCACAGTTTATTTCCACAATACCATTCATTTTGTTTTTAAATGATGAAATTGTATTTCCATTTTTAAGACAAATTCAAGTCTCTTAAGTCTGCAGGGGTCCTATATCTACTGGGATTCTTATATTTTACAGAGAAATGGATCCATTTAAAGTGAAATTGTTCCCATAGACTGTCATACTGGTTATACGGGAAAACAGAGCAATTTGACTTCCAAAGGGAATAATGTAATCTACAGGGAAACATAAGAATATTGCCCAGGAGTTATAGGGAACATGACAAATTAATCTGGGAGCACTGAGTCTCTACTGCTACTGAATAACATGCCTTCATTTGTGTTCAGTACTCATGACTTCGGGATAAATTACTCACATTGTGGTCTTTTAACTGCTGAATAATGGTGAGCGTATATGAAAATTAGTAACTTTGGTTCATCTTCAGTTTGGATCCCTAGCTTTGGTTTGACTTTGGTACTTTGGCAGAAGACATGTTGAGTCCTTGGCATGGGGGACTAGCAGGCTGCAAATAGTTACACAGATGCATAGATAACGATGCCAAAAAATACTTGTTGGCTAGAGATGCTGTGAAGTTGTAATTCATTGGCGACGTTAAGTGGAGTCATGAAATTTGCCTTCACAGATCATTTTGGGAAGTTTTTTGTATTTAATAGGATATTTGTCATTGGTAACATTGCCTTGCAGCTTTGCCTGTAACTTTTCCTTGGGGTATATAGTCAAACTTTAGTGACAAAAATAATTCAGTAAAATACACAAAACAGTTCCACAAAACTAAAATTATAAACCAAAGAAAACAGGTAACAAAATTCAAACAAAACACTGACTACAACAGCACAAGTGCTGCTAAGACAGAAAAGGCTGCCTGACCTGCCTTTTTAGGGCTGCAGTGGGTGAAGCCCTGCAGACCTCTTGTTTTCAAAAAAGGACTCCTGTATTCCTTGCATGCTTTGTGAACAAGCAACATGCCAGACTTAAACTACAGTCGCCTCCACATTTGTGGAGCACTGCAGTCACACTGCACTATGTTTTGCTTTATCAGCAGTGCTGCTGGGGACACTGGAGAATTAGGCAGCCCCAGTGTCACTCATATGTTTTTGGGGAGTGCTAAGAGGCAGGATCGGATGGGAGGATATCTATAGTTTAAACTGTTTATTTCTGGCAGTTGAGATGGAACACTGTACACTCTGTTGTAACAAAGATGACAACCGCACTCTACTGCACATGCACAGCCACTAGCACATGTGTAGTGTACTGCAGCAGCCATCTTGGTCAAGGAGGAGTGTACAGTGTTCTGCCATGACTGCTGAAAATAAACAGTTTAAACTATAGATATTCCCCCCACCCAACCCTCCATCTCAGCACCCACTGCCCAGAAACATACCAGTGACACTGGGGGTGCCCAATTCCCCCAGTGTCTGGAAACATATGCATGACACTGGGGGTGCCCATTCCCCCAGTGTCCAAATTAGGCATCCTGCATTTTTTTTTAGAGATATTCCCCCCACTTTACCCTCTCTCTCAGCAGCCACCTCCCCACTCCTCCCTCAAGAAACATACTAGTTAGTTACACTGGGGTGTGTCCCATCCCCCAGTGCAGAAATCCTCGCTCATATTTTTTTAACCTGTAAAAGAAAAAGTCCACCCACCTTACCTCCCACT
This sequence comes from Neoceratodus forsteri, assembly GCA_016271365.2. Classification (NCBI taxonomy): domain Eukaryota; kingdom Metazoa; phylum Chordata; order Ceratodontiformes; family Ceratodontidae; genus Neoceratodus; species Neoceratodus forsteri. Next base: position 853,480,047 of record CM057449.1, read on the forward strand.
CAGCACACACACCCAAAACCCTTACTACCAATTGGGAGTCCAATGCCGTAATCCTCTCTGGACCACAGACACATCTTCATTCTTCAAAGATGGACCATGAACTGAAGAAACAGGTATGTGATTCAATGTATTTCAATGGGGTTTTGAATTTAGTGGCAAAACTTGGGCATATTTGCATATTTATGGCCACAATTTTCAACATGCCTGTTTTGGGACCGCACTTCATGAACAATTGCACTTACATTAGGCAAATATGTCCCAAAAGGTGATTTCATGGTCCCTGTGTGAAATCAACTTTTGGGTAGGAGTTGAACATTCTGTCTGCCCTTGTTCATGAAGTAGGTCATAAAAAGGCTATGTTGAACATTTGGTGTAAAAAATATTAAAAAACAACAAAGTTATGAGCTTACATTGAATTTTGTGAAAGCAGGCTCATAACTTTGGTAATTTTAAATATTTTACCTAAAATTTAAAACACAGCACCTCATGAATGTCACAGCTGTCATTTTTTGAATTCTGGCCACAATGTTTTTTCACATTCTAGAAGGTGATTTTGCAGTCCCTGCTTGACATCACCTTTCATGCAGGAGTTGAAAATTTTCTGCACCCCTTTTCATGAGGTGGGTCATTAGAAGGCTATGTTGAAAATTTGGTGTAAAAATATTTACAAACAACAAAGTTTTGAGCCTTCATTAAATTTTGCAAATGCAGGCTCGTAACTTTGATAATTTTTAATATTATTACTCCAAATTTACAACATGGCCATTTCTTTATAGCACCCCATGAAAGTGACAAATGTCATTTTTCAACTCTGGCCCAGAATATGTTTTTGCATCCCAAAAGTTGATTTTGCAGTCCCTGTGCGAAATACTAAGATAGGAAAGGAGCTAGGAGGCTGAACTAGACCATAAATGCTCCTGTAGAATTAAGATGTATAATATTCTAGGCTATGCCCTGAGAATAAAAAGTTGTTATGTCACTTTTTGAATTATGTTATTGTTTTGCTAATGATAATTTCAAGGGGTAATTAATTCCATGGGGTTATGACTCTTAAAATGAAAAATAGTTTTCTGTTGGAGTGATTAAAATGTTTCCCTGTTAACTGAAGAGGATGGCATCTGGTGTTGTAGCCAGTATCTTTACATTCAAGACCTAGCTCCATCATCAAATGGGGTCCTGAGTGATATCAAATAGAAAGAGGAGATACCCTCTAAGGCAGCATGTAGTCAATGTCATTAGATATAAGCTAAGTCTGTTTTCATATAATACAGTATAAAATCTATGTATATGTTTGGTGTATTTTCTGTTGACATTTTCTAAAAGGTTACAATCAGACTTTTTATAAGGGCAGCAAAGCTGGGAAGCGTGTTCGAGATGAGGCCTCATGTAAGCTGTATACAAGTGCATCATGACATTTTAGTCTCTAGATTTAGTATTCTATTTTATCAACCAGATCACTCCATTTGTTTTTTTAACAGCTTCTTGTATCTGTATGAAGTGACCTAAGTAATTTGAAATGATAATACCTAGATCTTTTTCATAAACAGTTATGTTCAGAGAAGAGCTACTGAGGATATTCGTGGCTTTTGGATTAACTGGACCAAGGTGCATAACTTTGCATTTGTTTGTATTTAATTTCATGACCCAAGTATTAACCCAGGTAGTTAGGTAGGTATCCAAGTCTCTTTGGATAGTATTAGCTTGTTCCACATTAGTGCATGGTCCACCAATTTTTACATCATCAGCATATTTTATTGCAGCTGAGATGCAAGTACTGGTCATATCTGAAACAAATGCCTGAAAAAGACAGAGACCCAGGACAGAGCCCTGTGGGACCCCACTAGAAACTTGACCTTGTTTAGATAGGTGCCCATTAATTAAAACTCATTGCATTCTGTTTTGGAGCCAGTTGCTTATCCAGTTGGAAATATTTTTATTAATATTAAATTTTTGAAGTTTAGTAGTTAGGGCCCAATGGGGCATGGCATCAAAGGCCTTGCTGAAATTGATAAAGATAATGTTGCAGGGAATATTATTGTCAAGCTGTTAACTAATTGTTTTATAGAAACACATAAGATTTATTAAGCACCCTCAGCCTTTTTTAAAGCCATGCTGCTCAGGGTATTGACTGTCAAGGACAGGTGTGATTATATCTTTAATCAGACCTTCAAAAATTTTGCAGATAGAGGAGATAAGACTGATTGGTCTATAATTTTCCCAGTTTGATGTGGGGTCTTTTTTATGTATGGGTATTATGTGTACCTTTCTCCATTCTTCAGACACAAAGTTATTAGAAAGGCATGCTTCAAATAGTAATCTCAGGGGATGGACCAAACAATCAGCAAGTAGATACAATAAATACCCTGTAATGTTATCGGGGCCTAGGCAAGATTTTCCCTTCTGGGATAACAATTTTTTTCTTATGCGGTCTTCTGATAAAGTGATGGCTTTGTTGGGTATTGCAATTTATGTGACTATTATTAAAGACGTCCCAGAACTTCTGGTTGAAAATGTCAGCCATAATTTTTGGGTCAAGTTCTAATTCTTCATTAACCATTAATGGGCTTGCCTGGCAGATTGTTTTTTTGAGTGAACTTATACAGGAGTAGAAATGTTTGCTATCTTATTTATTGGCAGACTCAGCTAACTGATAATCCAATTACTTTTAGCTTTCTTTATTTGTGATTTACATTTCTTTTGAGTTTTTAGATAAGATGACCAATGTTCCTTTATTTTGTGTTGTTTATTTTTCCTTTTGATAAGTCTTTTATTGATTTATTCATCCATTTATGGGAATGTTGAGAGTTTTTATATTTATTGCTAGATGGTATATATTTGTCACTTAGGTCTAGTATGGTGTTTTTAAGGAAGTCCCAATAATATTTAATAGTTTGGGTTCTAGAAATTGAATCCCAATCAATATAATGTATTACTGATTTTATTTTAGAGATGTTAGCTTTAACATATAAATACATTTTAGTTGCCTCTGTACTGTACGAGTAATTTTTTGTAATCTGAATTTTATAGTGTTGTGGTCACTATTGTGGATTTAATAGAGATATTACTTAGGTTTAGGTGTTCACTGTAGAGAACTAGATCTAAAATCCTATGTCTTATAGTTGGGGAGTGTATACACTGCTTTAGTTCTAGCTGTCTACAGGCTGATAAGATCTTTTTTCCTTTACTTGAGGTAGCAGTCATATTATTCCAGTTAATTTCCTCTAAGTTGAAATCCCACATTACTATTGTATCTCTTAATTCACATGCTTGTCTGATTTCCAGTAAAATAGCATCAACAATTTCATTACAAGAATCCACGGGTCGATAGCAAGTCCCTAGAATTATAGATGAGGGATCCTCAAAGGAAAGCTTTACCCAAAGTGATTCAGTGTCTGTATCATGTGATTTAATCTTGTCTGAAACATTAATTGTATTATTTATTTCTTTATTTATTAAAGAATCAGAATTGCAAACCTTTGAGCTAAGAGCTTATTTATAGAGGGTCCTCATCAGTCAAAGGAGGAGAATAATTATATGAGCTGAGAATAGCAAATGCAGCTAACAAGCATTGTCATAAACATATTAGTAGCACATTAACATACTAACATACTAAAATGCCAGAAGTATAGGCCTAACGGTCTTTCGTGTCTGCTCGTTTGGTCAGTCCCCAACCTGGGTGCTGACCTTGCTGTCCCCCTTGCCTTCTCTGGCTTCTCCCTTCCCAGTTCCGGATATTCTTGCTGCATTGGATTTTGCTTCCAGAACCCTTCCCCTGTACCTGTCCCACCCCCTCTTGAACCCCTCCACTGTCTCTGCCTCCACCAGCCCCCTAGGCAGTGCATTCCATGGCTCCACCACCCTCTCAGTGAAGTAGCACCTCCTCCTTTCTCCCCTGAATCTTCCCCCCTCCAGCTTCCAGCCATGCCCTCTAGTGGCCCCTTCCTCCTTCCTTCGAAGCACCCCGACTGTTCCTCCCCTATTTACCCTCTTCATGTACCTAAAGACCTCTATCATGTCCCCCCCGGTCCCTTCTCTCTTCCAATGTGTACATATTTAGCTCTTCGAGCCTCTCCTCATAGGTCCTGTCCCCCAAGCCCCAAATCATTTTGGTTGCCCTCCTCTGGACCCTCTCCAGGAGGTTAATGTCCCGCTTTAAGTGTGGCCTCCAAAACTGCACGTAGTACTCAAGGTGCGGCCTCACCAAGCAGTTATACAGAGGGAGTATCACTTCCCTCCTTCTGGAGGTGATCCCCCTAGCGATGCATCCCAGCATCCTGTTGGCCTTGGCTGCTGCCCTCCTACAAGTCTCAGAGTTGTTCATCTTGACATCCACCACCACCCCCAGGTCCCTCTCAGCCATCGAGACTTGTAGCATTCCCCCCAGGGTGTACACTTGACCTGGGTTTCTGGCCCCCAGGTGGAGTACCTTGCATTTCCCTGCATTGAACCTCAGCTTCCACTTTCTAGACCATCTTTCCAGAGCCTCCAGGTCCCCCTGTAGGGCCGCCCTCCCCTCCTCCCCATCCACCACCGCCCCCAGTTTCGAGTCATCTGCAAAGAGACTCATCTCACTCCTGATTCCTGTCCTTATGTCAGATACGTAGGCGTTGAACAGAAGGGGCCCAAGGACTGATCCCTGTGGGACCCCACTAATGACCCTCCTTGGGGATGAGACTATCCCACCAACTATGACCCTCTGGGTCTGGTCCTGGAGCCAATTGCCTCTCCATCTGATCATCTGGTTCCCCACCCCCATTTCTCCCAGCTTATCCAACAGGCCCATGTGAGGAACAGAGTCAAATGCCTTGCTGAAGTCCAGAAAGAGGACATCCACTGGTCTACCCAGGTCCAAGGCACTTGTCACCCAGTCATAGAACTCCACCAGGTTTGTCTGACATGATTTCCCTGGGATGAATCCATGCTGTCTATTGTCTAGGCACCCTGACTTATCCAGGTCCCCCTAGCCTCTCCTTGACAATGCCCTCCATCACCTTGCCCACCACCGAGGTCAGGCTGACAGGCCTGTAGTTCCCTGCCACCTCCCTTGATCCCCCCTTGTGGATAGGCACTATATGCACCACCTTCCAGTCTTGGGGCACCCACCCTGTCCTCAGAGAGATGGTGAAAAGCTCTGCCAGGGGTTTTGCCAGGACATCTGCAAGTTCCTTCAGCACTCTGGGATGTAATTTATCCGGCCCCGGTGCTTTCTCCGTCTTAAGGGAGCTGAGGGCTAACAAACTAATATAATACAAGAAATTGAGTATTAAAGATAGAGGCAAATTATAAAGTACAGTCTTAACACAGAGTACATCAGGAACAAAACACCGGCAGCATAAATAAGGTGCTAACAGTTCAGTTAGGTACTCACAAATAGCAGCTAGGAAGCCTTGTTATAGGCAAGAGGATGCCAAGGAATAAACAACTCAATGAATGTGTAGCAGGCAATAGGTAAGGGAGTGAGGCAGCTGATTCAGCAGAGTATGTATGGATATAGTCTAGCAGAGTACACAGGTAATGCCCTGGGAGTTAGGTAGAGCAGTAGCAATGTGTAGGTGGGGTAATGGAATTCCAAAGTTTGGATTTTAGGTGACTAATGTTGGTGAGGCTTGTGATGGTTTGAGGGACCTCGTTTAGCCAGGTGGGTGTCCTGACTGCAAAGGCACGACTCCCTAGGGCAGTTCTTCAGAATGGCACCACAAGTGTGTGTTTTGTAACACTTCTCGTATCATGTTTAGAAGGGGCAGGGCAGAATAAAGCCTGTAAAGAAGGTGGTGCAGGTCCAAGCAGGGCTTTCATCCTCAAGAGGCAGGAGTGGAGTCAGATCTGGTCCTTGAGAGAAAGGCATGTTGTTCTAATGTACAGATCGCAAGTCTGTGTAAGGTGATCAGCATCTAAGACAAGTCTCCAGGCTTTATTTAGGGTGGTGTGGACTCTGTGTAGGCTGGTTTCAGAGGCTGCATCATAGACTACAATTCCATAGTCACAGATTGGTAGGATTGTACCTCTGATGGCTTGATACCTGGCCTCTGGAGTGAGGCAGGACCGAAGCCTGTAGAGAGACCCTAAATTCCTGTTAGCTGTGGTGGTAATAGCATGAATATGTTCATCGAAGGCAAGAGACTCATTGATAGTGATCCCCAGGTACCTAAAGGAGGACATTTGCTTGAGGGCGGAGTGAGAGCTGTCATTTATGATGAAGGGTGAAGTAGTTCTTCTCTTCTGATGCCCAGCAAAGAGCATTGTCTTTGTTGTTTTTTTTTTTTTGCTGTTGAGCACCAATAGACTGTCCTTAAACCAGTCCTGTAGCACATCAAAGTTGTGCTGCAGGTGCCTAGTGAGAGTCTCTTGGCACAAATCCCACAGAACACAACTGTGTCATCTACATAGAACAGGATCCTAGCTGAAGGGCATGCCTCTGGGAGATTATTCACAAAGAGGTTAAACAAGAGTGAGCCCAGTATGGAGCCCTGGGGGACCCCTACAGTGACTTCACAAATTAATAGTACTATTTACAACTAGGGCAACTCCTCCCTCTTTCTAGACTGCCAGTTAAGTTTGGACATGTTATAGCCAGGAACTACAAAATCCCAAGAGGCTTTTTCATCCTACCATGTTTTGGAGATGGATATAGCATTTATGTAATCTAAACTGAGCCTCAGTTTAAGTTCATCAATTTTGTTATGAAGATATCTTGTGTTGAAGTACATGAATTTTAAATCTGAAACATTAGCACTGCTGAAATTTTTTAGAGAGGCGGGCCATCCCCACCTCTCCCCTTGTGCTTTTAGTTTAAATGGTGTTCAATTGTAGTTGCTATATGTTTACCCAATTGGGTGCTGCCCCATTTACTCAGATGTAACCCATCCCAACCAAAAAGTTCATACCTGTCAGCTGAATCCTCCCAATGGTAATACAAGTTAGATCTTTTTTTAGACACCATTTCCTGAGCCACTTGTTAATAGCTTTAATCTTTTGAGTGTGATATATGAATGCCCTAGGGATAGGAAGTATTACAGACAAGCTTAGCTGGCATCCCTTATCCACTAATTTATTTGTCAGAGCAACAAAGTCTTGCTTGACTTCATGTATTGGAGAATAATATATATTATTAGCACCAGCATGCAGGATAACCAGGGGTTTATCCCAACAGTCATGAAAAATATCATCAATCATTGCAATAATATCTGCAATTTTGCCACTCTGAAGCTTGAGCAAGTTCTATTAGCTTTGTCTTGATTACAAATGTCCTGTCTAGATGCTTTATTGTGGAATCCCCTAGTACATAAACTTGCCTCAGCTGATGGTAGGTGTCAGATGATGGGTCAGCAGTAATTTACATGACTTCAGGGCTGTTTACAGTACTTATTATAGTGTCAGGTGGTATGTCAACAAGTGGGGTTGTACAGTTATTGACAAAAGGCAGGATGTTGACAGCTGTACTAGAGGCCTAGTATGAAGGGATGCTTTGGATATTATCCTGAGAGGTACTGGGGGGGGCAGGTAGAACCTCTGTCTGTGGGATCATCATTTTCAGTACATAGGGGATCAAATCTGTTATGTGTAATAATGTTAAAATGCTGTGCCTTTCGTCCTTTTTTTGCAACTCTGGAACTTTGAACAGAGTACCATTTTTCATCAGGGTCATCACTGGCATCATCTTCCCTGGAACATTTTATATTGAAAGAATCAGTATGAGAAATATTTTTTAAGGAAGATATAAAAATAGACTTAGGCTCAGGTAGCATGTTTGGAGAGCCAGTATTATGCCCTTTTGTTATACAAGGTTTGGCTTGTCTCTGACTTTGAGTAGACATGGTATGATTTGAGTTTGTGCAAGAGGTTATATTCCAGAGTTTGAACCTACTGGTCATATCTTTTTGACATAATTCCATATCAGCTAGTCTTTTGTTAAATAGGGAGATTTCTTTTTGCATGTCAGAGTTTTGTACACATTTGACACAATTATATGGAAGTTTAGGGATGGCTCTAGTAACATGGTGTACATAAGGCATCATAGGTTCATAGTGTTTGTCAAGTTCAACGGACCAAAGCCCTTTATAGGGCATTTGATCCCTACTACCCCCTCAAGAGTCATGATAGCATCCAACATATTAATACAACAGTGTTAGGTATGGAAAATAGAAAAGAAAAGAGCCACAAGGCCTCAAGGCACAACAGCACATTACTCCTAGTAAGATGGACTACTAGAACCTTTCTAGTACAGAGTAAATCTTGTACTGAGCTTAAACAAACAGAGATGTACCATAAAAGGATGTACTTTAATTAGGCAATGGGTTAACGTAGGGACTATGACACAAAGCCAGCAGATAATACCTATAGCCTACCTTAGCAGCTGCCTATTATTTTTTATCCTTCAACCACTTCTTCCACGCTGGACATGCTTGACAAGCAGGCTCTGCACACAGCAACTTTCAGGCAGGAGTTGTACATCTACTCTGTCCTTCTTCATGAAGCAGGGTCATAACAAGGCTATGTTGAAAATGTGTTGTACAAATTTTACAAAACAACAAATCTATGAGCCTGCATTACATTTTCCTAATTCAGGCTTGTAACTTCCCTCCCCTTTGTTTCTGCCCTCCCCCCTTATCTAACTAGTCCCATATTTCCTGTCCCATCTCTTCTGAAGCTGCTCACTGATTTGATCTTCACCACTTCCTCTGGCAGCTTGTTCCACTTGTTCATTATTCTTTCTCTAAAGAAAGATAGCCACCAAGCTGGAAGAGTCAAGTCACTTGCAGTTTCCAAAAGGAGTCCAGGTTGTCTGTACTTCTGTATGAAGTGTTTTGCACTGATTCATCAAGTCAACTCTGAGCTGACAATACTTGCTGTTTTATATTTTGCTTTCTCATCTCTTAGTTTAATGCTTCTCTTGCTTGGGGTTTAGAGTGCAGTGCAGAGATAGAATGTTCAAATGTTTTTAGAATGGCTAGTTTCAGAATGAGTAAAGTGAGGAATTTTAACTACATGTTATTATTAGTGCGGGAGACTAGTCAGTGCACCATCCTGTCCAGTTCAAAGTTTGCCAGTACTGCAACTGAATGCTTCTGAAATTTTTAGAGGTTATTTAATTGCTGCATCTGCAACTGTGGAATTATTCTTTGTCACCATCACTGTGTTGTGTTTTTCAGTGAAATCTTTTTCTGTGCCAAGGCTGCTTATTTTGCTTCAGTGTGCAGTACCTCTAGGGTTCTACTGTCTTCTTATAACCATTCTACTCAACCTGATTATGAAGGCATGACTAGGCAGGAGTCCCTGTTGTGAGGAGATTTGAAACTTCTTCCTCCTCACCTCCTCATGAGGTGGACATTTCAGTAAATTAGGATGATCAGCTGCGCATATCGTGCTGGTCACTAGTTTCCAAGTTGACATCTGGTGGTGCAGCCTTGGAAACGGCAATGAGGAGGATTTACTAGAGGTCAGGGAAGATTGATTTAAAGCAGATGAGCAAACTGTTCACATCATGTATTTATTTATTTATTCAAGAGTTTCACCAGGAAAGCATACTGAGCAGAAGAGCTTATTTCCAGATGCGCCCCTGGGGGGAAAGGTAATGGGAGTATAACAAGTAGATAGTACATGAAGATAATGAAGATAAGTAATCAAATGGACAGTGTACTTAGCAGATCTAACTAACAGTAAGCAGTATAGTGAAGTACATTGTGTCAAACACATGAAAAAATTGTACAGTATTACAACATGGGGATAATTAATAAAATGGGGACAACCAGTTAAATGGACAGTATATATAGTAGAACCAACTACCAGTAAACAGTGCAGCAAGTACATTGTGTTTGGGTACATCTAATAAAATGTAAACAGTATTGCATCTTGAGTATATACAACATAGACATAGCAGTGAGTACACGGGAGAAGCAAACAGATTAAGTGGGCCGGTTAAGCATCCAAAGTGAATTATTTATTTATTGAAAATGTTTCACCAGGAAAGGCACACTGAGCAAAAAGATGCTCGTCTCACAGTGCGACCTGGGGGGAGGGGTTACAGAGGAGGCAGGTATACATACAATAGTTGAATTTAGAGCTAAGAAGGGCATAATTGCATGAGGATGTCTTGGGCAGTCCAACTGGACCATGGCTAGTGGAAGTCAAAGCATGGGGCTAAAGGTTTGGGAGGGAGGGTCAGTGTAATGTGATGGGGCTATAGATTTTGACATGAGCAAGTGGGGGTTGTGAAATCACATAGGAGGGAGAAGAAGGACTTGTATGATGTTGCATTTTGGATGAGGAAGGGGGAGAGCATTCCATAATTTAGGACATCAGAAAGAGAAGGCTGATTGTCCAGTGGTGGTAGAATGGTGGAGGATTTTGAAGGAGTGAAGGTCAGTGTTACAGAAGGAGTAAGTGCATTGGGAGGAAGCACAAATGGAGGAAGAAAGATAGGAGGGGAGATTGACAGTCCAGAATTTGGACATGAAAGTGGCAGTGTGGGACAGCTGTCTGGACTCCAGGGATGGGCAGGACAGGGCTTGTAAAGGTGGTGAGTATGGGGGGGGGGCACAAAAAAAGCACAAAGCAATAGAAAGAGTTGAAGAGGGTGTCCAGTATAGCCCTTGTAGTTTTGAGAGCAGCACTGTAGACTGTGTCTGCATAGTCAAAGGTGGGGAGAATCATTTTCTGCACAATTGCACACCAGGCAGTTTGAGGAATGCAGTCCTTGTTTCTATATTAAGCACCAAGCTTGGGGTGTAAGTTATTATGGATTGCATTCACATGTGCCAAAAGGTCCAAATGGTGATCTAACCAAACCCCAAGGTATCTAAAGATAGTGACATTTTTTATAGGGGTTTCATCAAAGGTGTGGAAGGCAGGAGGGGATTTAAGTTAAGATAGACTCTGTCTGGTGCCAAAGGACATGGAGACTGTCTTTTTGGTGGTAATGAACAGCCAGTCAGACTGGAACCATAGCTGGACCTTGTTGAAGTCATGTTTTGTTTTTGTTTTTGTCAGTTCTTTTTCCCTCCAGTCATGGCCCCGAGGTCCTCTCTCAAGCATCCTGTCCTTTTCTCCTGCCCGTCTGAGGTCCCTAAATTGTGCTTCTCTCTTCCTCCCCTCCGGCGCTAGCACCCTCGGCTAACCCTATCTGGGGTGGGTCACCCTCCTCCTACCTGGGTGCATCTCATCAAGTCAGACTCCAGCATTGGACGGAGAGTGGCCGTGGAGATCGAGGCCAGTCAAGGAGAGCCTGACATTGGGCATGCAGGACTGGTGCCATCACCTGATCCTCAGCACTGGGTATTTCCTTGTTCTGGTACCCCTGCCCCGATGTAAGGCATGGTGGAGGTCCTCCCACCTATGTCCGGAGACAACTGCCCGACGTCGTCCCCAACTTGTATATGCCTGAGTGCAATGCAGTGGCAATGGTCTCCACCGAGGGTCACTGTTGCATTGGGCAACCCTGGACTCACCCCTGAGAGAAGAGAGCAGTCCATCGGACACTCAATCCTCTCTCTCCCCCCTGTCGACCTCCAGTGGTCCGAGCTTGTTCCTGAACCCGGGTCACTGGCGCGGCATGAGATATGGCATGTTGAAGTCATGTTGCAGTCTAGCCTCAGCATCAGAGTGTGATATGGTAGATGTGTAGAGGACAGTGTCATCCGCACACATGTGGATTTGAGAAGTGGAGCAGGCAGAAGGGATATCATTGAGGAAGATAGAGAATAATATAGGGCCATGTACTGACCACTGTGGGATGCCAGCGGTGATGGGGAGAGGAGAGAAAGGAGGGGAAGGAGGGGAAGGATAGTAGAGGGAAGAGGCAATCTTGACTGACTAAGTTCTTCCTGACAGGTAGGATTGAAACCACGCTGTGGCTGAGGAGTTTAACCCAGCTGTAGTGAGTTTTTGGAGGAGGAGGGAGTGGGATACTGTGTTAAAGGCTTTTGCCAGATTGACAAATATGGCAGAGGTAACATGTCCCTGATCCATGTTGGAGAATATGAAGTCAATGAGCCATATGAGGGTGATGGTGGAGTGGGACTTACAGAAGCCAGACTGGAAAGGAGTGAAAAATTAGGTAGCGTCAAGGTAAGGGGTGAGCTAAGTGAGAACAATGCATTCTTGGAGCTTAGCTACAATAGGAAGTAAAGAGATTGGATGATAGTTCCCAAGGCTAGTGAGATCACCACTTTTGGGGAGAGGAATTACAGTACAATGTTTCCAGGTAGAGGGAACTGAGGATAGAGTAAAAGACAGGTTGAGAAGAGAGGCCAGGGTGGAAGCTATTGCAGGGGTGGAGAGATAGAGCAGATTAGGGTCTAGGCCATATGGGCTCTCACTCTTGGAAGGGTTCAAGGCATGGAGTGCCTTTAGAGCTTCATTAGGTGAAATGAGAGTAAATGTGAAAGGGAGGGTGGAGAGGTTAGGAGTTGGTGCGGGGTCTGGGAATGCAGAAGGCATACATGTGAAGGGTAGGGAGGGTGGAGAGGAGTGAGGAAGCACAGGATGTACAGAAAGTGTTGAAAGTAAATGCGACAGATGGAGAGTCAGAAAGTGTATCATTACCATGGAAGAGGAATGGGGGGGGGTGGATAGGGAGGAGAGAAGTGGGATTTGGCAACTCTCCAGAAATTAGAGGGATGGCTTAAATTGATGTAGAAAGAAGTGGAGAAATATTCAGACTTAGCATATCTGGAGGCCTTGTTGCAAGCATTTCGAGGTTGTCTGTAGTGGAGAAGGAGAGTGTGGGATCTGGATTTCATGTAGGCCTTCCAGGCCTAGTCTCTGACATGCATGTAGGCCAGCAGTTCTGCATTAATCCAGGGGAGGTGGGAGCCTTTGACCCTAGTTAATTTAGGAGGATCATGCAGATCCCTAATTTCCAGGAATTTTATTTGGAAATAGTTGAGGGCAGTATCGATAGTGAATAGTGATGATGTGGGGGACCAGTCGATCAAATATTTAGCTTACAAAATCCTTGCTACCTCTGCAGTTGGAGTGAGAGAATGGGTCTGGGAGGGCCTCACTGTCTAGCTGAACCTGTCTTTGTCATGTTTTCAGCTGGACAGACTGGTTTAGGAGTGCAGTGAGAGAGTTCTTTCTCCCTCCCAATTGTTTGCATCCCCTGACTGTTTCATGTGGTCTGGTGTGAGCAAGCTGATAGCTGCATTATGGGGGTCTGCTTGATCTGTCCCCCATTCAAGCACTTTAGGTCTCAGAAAATTAAGTGACATTATACCCTTCACAGTGGCAGTGTGAGGGTTTATTGTATCTTTCTTGATCTACTGACAGTTTGTTAAACAAGCTGTTGTTTGACTGTTTGTCAGGTGCACGCTTATTTTGTACTGTTCATCTTGGGCAGTTTAATCAATATTTAGGGTATTAATGAGTAGATTATTTGGTTGACTTAGTGTGTGATAGTTATGGCGTGAGTGACAGGGTCTGTTTTCTGGATGTGGGGGTTGTATTTTATGTGTGGGAAGTTATCATTGGTTAAATTTGCAAGTTAAGTAATTTGCTTTTTATAATGGGAAAGCATGTTTAATGTATCCACCAGGCCTGGTTTTGTCTACTCATCAGAGCAGTTACATCAGCTGTGGCTCTTTGGGGGATTCCCTCATACCTTTACTGCATAGGTTTTTGATTGGGTGTCCTCTAGGTCCATAGCTCACAACATAAGTTTGCTCCAAAAACTGACAATGAATTGAATAGGATTAAGAGTGGGGAATCTAGGAGGCATCCTGTGTATAGACAAAGCCAGTATGGGGGACCTCCCTTGCTGGTGCCTGTACCCCAAGACTGCTTCACTTTCGCACAAGCAGGTAGCTTTAGACCATCCAACCTAGCTCCTCATCTTGGTCGGTTCTATTGAATGCCAGGTCATTGAGGAATAAAACGCGTGATAGTGTCCTTTATTGTGGACTGCTTAGTTGATCTGGTAAGTATCACAGAAACCTCAATTGGGGATGATTCTGGACCAGTGCTAGAGATTTCCATTCCTCTAGGTTACTTTGTAGTACATCATCCTAGGTGGGAGCACAGGGGAGGTGAGGTGGCCATTGAGGCAGTATAGCATACTGGTTAAGAGCATTGAGTTGCAAACCTGAAGAACTGAGTTTGAATACCATAGCCACCATTTGCATACGATGTGACCATGAGCAAGCCACTTAACTTCCCTTTGCTCCCAGGATGTGCCTGGAAACAAGCTTTAGCTTAGTGTGTCATTCCTGGCCAAAAAATGTAAAATGACACTGGTATGTCCAGCTCATTTCAGTGCATGGCAGTGAAAGATAGGCCAGGTACAGATTGCATGATCATTCTCGTATACTGAACTCCGGGACTTGGAAATTAATTTCTGCAGAAATGTGAGAATTTCATAACTCACCTGGTGGTGGACTCACTTAGACGGCTTGCGTCTGGGTGATTTCAGTGCCTGAGTTGATGATGGAAACCCTATACTGGAATGCAGTTTCTCCAACTGATGACATCACTAGGCCTCGTACAGGTGGTTGCCTCTGGTACCAGTCAAAATGGCCATGCCTTGGACTTGGTTCTCATTGGGTCTTGACATTAGTAATGTCAAGGTTGATCCTGTTTTTTTTTTCAGTTCTTCATGCTGTACAGTTCTTCTGCCAGGCCCTCTGTTACTTACCCCTTGACGGAGAGGTTTACCTATTCTGAATCTACAACACTATTGTTGAGGTTCGGCACAGTGACATCCCCAATGTCGATAGGCGAAATTTCACCTGTTCAACATTGGTGTGTTTCACTCAGGGGGCTGCACCCCCAACTCCCCCTTCTAAAGATTATCAACTCCAAGTCAGAGTTGATTTGGGGGGGGTGAAACATGGCTAAAGGGCAAATTTTCACCCTAGAGTCCCTCACAGCAACAATATTGAAACCTGTCAAGATTGTCGCTGTGAAGGATTTCACCGTAAGGGTTTAGATGTGCGGTCGGCACACAGATGGGGATGGTCAGATACCACCCAGTTTGTCATTTGGAGACAGAGAATCTCCTGGCAATACTTAACACCTCAGGCGTAGAGACAGCTTGTGCTGGGGGATCAAAGAAATCCATGGAGAACTTTAATCTGACTCTTCTATCTGCCTTTGACTCCATTGCACCTTTCCATTTTTATCCCTTGATTTATCACCAAAGGTTGCCACGATATGATGATGACTTGAGGTGGTTGATGTGGCTTTTTCCATCTTCAAAATATCGCCCAGATCTAGCCCTTTCTAGTGCACACTGTACTATTGACACTGATGCATGCATTTGTTATATCTAGACCGGATTACTTTGAAGCTTTTTACCAAAGGATCTCCATGAGGTTGGTGCATTGCCTGAAAAATGCAGCAGCCAGGCTGATTGCTGGGACCTCCCAGTCTGAGGGTATTATGTTGATGCTGCATGGGCTGTGCTTGCTGACAATTCAGTGGCACATCAACTTTAAGATATGTCTGTTGACCTACAAGACCTTGCATGGTCTAGGCCCTGGCTACTTGAAAGACCCCCTAGTGCCGTACACTTCTAGCCATTCTCTCTGTTCTTCTGTGGTGGAACTCCTCTGCACCTAGAGATCCCATCTTAAGTCCTTGAAGGATCATGCAATTGGGAATGTTGCCCGAGTACTATGGAATGCAATACCCTCGGATGCCAGCAGATATGTTTAAAGCCCATTTAAAAATGCACCTTTTTAATTTTCTCTATATGTATGGTGATTCTTTTTAATACTGTACTGTTTTTTGTTTTTTTTTTGTTTATTTTGGGGGGAGGAGCTGTCAGAGAGCTCTGGTCCCTCCCTCAGAGGGACTCACTCTCTGACTTGATACCTTGGTCATCATAGACCCTGTCAGCTCCCAGTTTTGTACTGCTTTGTCCCCAGGCCCACGACCGTGCAATGGGTGGACTGGCTGTTTCTACCTCCATGGAGGCAGCCTAATGCCCTTCACATGTGCCTTTCCTGGTTATTGGTGGCGTGGCTGTGCTGACAGCCGGCCACTGCTGAGTGTCAGTCTATAGCACATCACATGATCCCCCCTCCCCAAGAAGGAGATCTGTCTACTGATGCTCAATCCTTCCTCACCCTGCCAACCCCTGAGCAACCTGAGTCAATTCCCAAACTTGGGTCGCCGGTATGGCGTTAGGTGTGGTATCGAGCGCCTCAACTCTCATTGCCACCAGGCCAGCCACTGTACTGTTTATTTTTTGTTTGTTTTTTTACTGTATTCATTATCATCCTTTCTGCTCCTATGTATGTAAGGTGCACAGCATCTCTGGAATTATGCAAAACGTGGTTATGGATGTCCTCTTTGAATCTCCTCCCTTGCAAGTTTAAGTAAGTTCCCTCTCTCCCTATTTTGGAGCTCAAGTAGAAAAGTTCCTCGGTGTTCGCCCTATTTATCATGTTCAAGGACTTGCACTGTGTCAATCATGTAGCCCCTTTCCCTTCTTTTCTCGAGGATATACGTGTTCAAGTCCTGCAGCCTCTTCTCATATGTCTTGCCTCCTAGTCCTTGGACCACCTTGGTTGCCTGCACTGTACTGATTTCACCTTGTTGCAGTCTCTCCTCAGGCATGGACTCTAGTACATTGCCCAGTATTCCAGGTGGGATCATGCCAGTGACATGTACAATTGGAGGTATCACCTCCCAACTTCTATTGCTTATCCCCTCCTTATGCAAACCAACATCCTGATTGCCAAGTCTATAACTCTATTACAATGTGCTGTTTTTAGTCTCTCTGACATCATGACCCATAGGGGACAGAGACACCCTCCTGTCATCACTCACCAGTTCTTGTCAGTTCTATTTATTTATTTATTTATTTTAACATCAGTTTAAAAACCTTTGAGCCAGAGGCTCATTTTCAAAGGTACCTCGTCGAAGGAAGACAGAACATACATACATGAGGCAATCCAAAAAATACTGTACAGTAATATGACTCAGGCAAATTGCAGGCAAGGCGAGACAGTCAGCAACACAAATTAACAATAGGCAAAGTCACATTGCAGGTGATGAGTATCATAACACCATTGTCAGTTAAACGAGACGGGAACTGCACTTCTGCAGAACTGCAGAACTACAGAACTGCAGTTCTATGTTCTACACTCTCCTGTTCCTCCAATCGATTAAAAAATAATGTTGTCAGCACCTGGCACAGTTTCAGAAGTCAGAAATGTCTTTAAAAAAATATCTGGGGAGTGGTGTAAGAATATACAAAGTGACCGGAGAGGGAAAGGGGTGACCAAAGGACTAGGACTGGCCATCTGTGAAGAGCTGGAGTGTTGTTTTATTAAACTATTTGGCAAAAGAACAACGTGATCCAAATTGGTTAAAAAGACCGGCCCAAATCCAAGGCAAAAGTTCTGATTTTTGGCATATTCACCAAATGCAACTTTGGCATCAGCACATCCTTATTGCTGCATGGGACTATCAATTATGATGGCAAAATAGTTTGATCTAGTGACTAGAGCACTGACCTGTGAAAGAGATGACAGGCATAAATCCCACCATGGCCACTGACTCACTCTATAAACTTGATCAGCTTATATCATCTCCCTGTCCTTTAGTCCTCCCAGCTGTGAAATGGTGTTGAAACAGGACCCCACTGAAAACAAGATGTTGCATCTCATTTGAGCTATCTGGGTAAATGCAGTGAAGTGTAATAAGTTCAGTAATTGGAAACCTGTTTGTTCAAACTTGCTTTTTTGAAAAGCAGTGAAAGTCCTGATAAAGGAGACACTGACATAGCAATTTCCCCTTCTCTTCAGGCTGGCCTGCGTGTGTACTGCCCTTTGCTTACAAGCCATGGCTGGAATATGGACAGCAAGAGGTCAGTACTACTGCAGGTCCATTTTGCAGCTTTTCCTGATGGGAAGGATGGCCTGCTTTTACTTCAAAACTTTTGCAGTACTGCACTCAAAGCTTTGTCCTTACTCTCTGTCAGACTGCATCTCTGAACTGACGGGACATTTTCATCAATATTTAACTGAACTGCATTTATGGGAGCTGTTGAATTCTTGCACACAAAACCATGGCCGGGTCAGGTAAAAGCACCATCCTACATCATAAATATTGAGTTGCTAATGAAAAACAAAATGCCACATGCCTGTTGTCTGTTGCACAACAAAACACTAATAAGCACGGCAGGAAATAAAAATGGTGTCTCTTCCTCTTAGAGGACCTTTTAAGTTTCATAAATTGCCCACTGCAGTTAGCAAGTAATGAACATTTAACTGTATCACATGCTAAGCATGATGAAGTTACCAAGGACTATTTGGCATGCTGCCAGCAAAGTAGGTCTTGTATGCTGGAATAAATCTATCTCTTCCCTATTGACTCTTCACCTTATGGAACATTGAGTAGGAAGCTTCAGACACTTCCACTAACTGCAAAGTCAATTGACTCTAAACAATGATAAACCAAGTGTCATAGGAATGACATTACAGTTCAAACTTTTCTAATCACTCGCCAGCGCATTTGAGCAAGTTCAAACCCCATTCCCAGCAAACTATGTTAACATGGGCTGTTGCCTCCAGTGCAGTAGTAAACTACACAAGTGGAGTAAAACTTTTTTGCGTTTACATAGAACAAACTAGCCATGCAATGTTAAAAGCTGGTTATTGATTTGTGCTCAGATTGAAAGCCACACGCTGATGTAAATGAAAATGTGTCAAGAGTCGATATTGATTTTTTTTTAAAGCAAGACTGTCCCTTGGGAAATTCTGTTAGCCAGTCTACTGCACTTGTCAGTGAGTGAAATAAGACCCTTTTCCACAAGGCTACACAAGTCCAGACATTAAATTTCGTTCTTTTTACTGAGGTAATATGGGCACCACACTGAGCATAGCTGATTGCCAGCAATATTTGTTGAGGAAACTGTTCAGTGAGAAATGCCCATGATGGAAAGGGTGAATACACTTTTAAAACTGGTGAGGGACTCCTA
This sequence comes from Neoceratodus forsteri, assembly GCA_016271365.2. NCBI lineage: Eukaryota > Metazoa > Chordata > Ceratodontiformes > Ceratodontidae > Neoceratodus > Neoceratodus forsteri. The sequence goes on from CM057449.1 coordinate 853,498,969, forward strand.
GTGTGGAGATGAGCAGGAGTTCTGAAACTTGTAATACAATATGTCTATAGCATTTCTTCAATGAATTAAGTGCATTATTCCATATGACAGAAGATGCCCTTGGCCAATAAACTTGTTCTTCACAAAATTTGAGAAGTCTTGCAAATAATGACTAGAATGGCATTATCCCAGAATTTTCATGTTATCAATAAGACATGACAGAGAGTTGGTTGTTCTGGGGTCGATGCATGTCCAAGTGCCCAGATATTTTATTCTCCTATTTTAATTTGTTGTCCAATCCCTACAGTACTAGAAGTAATACATACAAGCCTTTTTTAAATGATTTGGCTGGCATTGTTAAAGCAACACACAACAATAGGCATTTTAAACATTTGTTAACAAAATTGTCCAGAATGAATGTTGAATGTCAATGTTCTTGTTTTTAAAATTATTTTACAGAAGATATATTTATTAATTGAGTATTGTATGTTGTTGTAAGTCAGGCATGATTGAAAGGGCCATGCCTAGTTCACTTCCTGAGGGAATGCCCAGTTCACTTCCTGGGGGAAAAAAAGTTTCATTGTAATGCACAAGGTGCTTGCACTGAATCCTTTTAGCACCAGAAGTGCATTGATCCAAGACCCCCAATGACCTGGAGTGTCTTATTGCACTTATAAAATGGATACACTGACAACAATTTTAAAAATTCCAACTTTATTTATGGAAAACAGGCATTTTCTTTTGTTAAAAGTAACTATTAAAAAGTAACCTCTCTCAATCTGCCAGTCAGTGGTGTTTTTCTACACATTCACTAAAGAATGTTTGTTTTTCATGAAATACAGGAATTGACACTTCTGCTGAATTCCTCTGGCAGTTTTAGTGGCTCAACAGTTGCACACTTGCCTCTATGGCTGGAAGATCAGAAGGTTGTGGGTTCTAGCCCCACATCAGGAACTTAGGGTAAATCCCCAAACTAACACTCCTGAGTTGCTGTCATTAAACTGAGGTTCCATCTGTCTGTTCTGATAGTTCTTCAAGTGGATGTTAAAAATCCAATGTAACTTTTCAAAAACAGTAGGTGATTTCTCCAGTGTCCTGGCCAAATTTCACCCATTCACTAAAAATACCACTAACAGCTTAAACTGACTCCTTTTTTTTTGATGTTCATTCTTTATATGCCCCTTATACCACCCTGCCATTGTCATCCCTATCTCCAACCCCAGCCTTGAAACCAACCTTCTCTGGGACTTGTCCGTACCATTTCTTCAGCCCCATGGCTTACCACCCATGGTGGGGCTGTGTCATCAGGGTCCTGGGTTCTACGTCCAATGGGCACAAGCTCCATTGTAATGAATACCTACTTAACTGGTTCCCCGCAGGACACCCCACTAAAGTGGATGTTCCAGTTATCTGCATCCCAATTAAGTGGCCTCTACTGTGGCACAGAGCTAGAAACTGGTGAAAACAGGGTCCTGACACACTTAGGTACTGGTTACCTATCAAATCAAAGACTAGAAGCAGTAAATCTGAACTTCTGGAAGCTAGGAGATAGTTTGAGAGGAAATAGAGGCTTTCTAGAAATGGCTGAAGGAGTGGTGTCAAGAGCACAGGTATCCCTTTGTAGGAGACTTAGGGGACTTCTTGGTCAGAAGGCTCTTTAAATGAAATGGCCTTCACCTGACAAGGGAAGGAACTAGTGTGCTTAGTCAAAAGGTGGATGCCTTCACAGATGGCCATTTAAACTAAATAGGGGAGACTGTTGCTAGGGAAACCCTTGAAGGAGGGGCAAGGGAATCCTAGCCAGGACTCCCACAGAAATGGGAAACGGGAAAGTAGAGATTAGGGATGGCACTGATAGGGATCTGTTGTTTCAGGAGGAAATAATAAGGGGTTTGGCAACAACATATCCATAATGAATAGGTCCATCAGGAAGGGAAGGAGTGAGTGTGAAGACAAGGGATAGTTCACAGTTAAGAAAATGGCAGTAAGGAGTGGAAACTGGTAGGTGGTCTGCCTGAACGACAAAAGTACAGGTAAAAAAGTTAGCAAATTGCAGGTGATGGTGGTAGATGTTGAGATAAACTTAGTGGCTTTTACAGAGACTTGGACCACAGGGAACAAGGACTGGGACCCGACTTTTAATTTTTTTGCAAATTTTATTTTAAAAGTTCAGCAAGTACAGCACTTTTGGAATTTACCAGCAGTACACATGCAATTAATGATAAACATTACAGATCTTAGTTGGTCATAAGACATTCTTTTGGTTATGCATTTAATTGGATATACTATGTTATGTGGAAACTCGGTATCCTGACGCTCAGGATACCGAACCCAGATAACTGAAATGCACAATCCCAATGGCACCACTGCCCCAACGCAATGTTGGACAACACGGCAACAAATGCCGTTTCTTTGAATGCAGGGGGCTGCACCCTTGACCTCCTAGGTAGCCCCAGCAGTAACTCGCCCATTCCCACCTCTTGATCATCATTCAGTACTCTTTGCATTATACTTGTGACAGTTTGTCAGAAGCCTGCGGTTTTTGGGAACTCCCATATCATATGTATAAAGGTCCCAGACTGTGCTTTATATTGTGGGCATAGATCTGAGATGGTAGGATCTATTTTGTTTGCTAGTGCTGGAGTGAAATAGGTTCTATGAAGAATGTTGAAGTGGATAGCGCTTAGTCTGTTATTCACACCCTTACGTAAAATCGTTCTCCAGTCACTTTCTGTCAGGACCCCCCCCCCCACATATCCCTGTCCCATTTATCCTTAAAACTCTTGAGAGCTGTTGTCATGCTTCCTATTAAACTTCTATAACAGCCAGTTAGTGATTTAGTATTTTTGGCCCCCAGAGTACCCCAGGACACCTCCTCCAGTAGGGATCTCTTTATAGGTATGGGATTTAACTGCACATCCAGGTTGACCTGGACTCGGTTTCTCACTTGTTGATATATGAAGAACTGGGAAGGGTGGAGCCCATAATCCTAGGACAGGGACTGGTAGGGCCACATGTCCCCCCACTTGAACAGCTGGGAAATACATTGCAACTCTACCATTTCCTAGTCCTAAGCACTTGACCAACAGGGTCCAGAACTCTTCCCTCCTCCCAAAGCACCTGTGTAATGGATGCATCTGGAGACAGGGTGGCTGGATGACCCATAATATCATGGGGCAGCCAAGCAGGCTTGCATCGTGATCCTAGTAAATGGCTTAGTAATGTGTTTTCCTGCTTTCCTTTTTAAGACTGCTGCAAAAAAGGATATGTTTAAAGGGACATTATTGAATAGATTCTCCCTCCCTGTCCATGTCTTCTTTTCTGGTTCAGTTTGTAAAAGATCCATTAAGGGGGAAATCTGTGCTGCCATATAATAAAAATATAAGTTGGGGAGACCCAATCCCTCCCCCTCATTTATTGGCTTCCATAAGGTTTCCTGCTGAATTCTTGGTCTCTTGCCTACGCACAACAAGGTTGTTATAGCACCTCTTAGTGATTTAAAATAGTACTTGGGGACCCACACTGGTAGGGTTTGGAAAAAGTAGAGGCACTATGGCAATACATACATCTTTACCATGTTTTCTGTACCTATCAAGTTAAGGGGGAGACTTTTCCCTCTATCACATTCCTCCTGAACCTGCTTTAGCAATGGTTTATAATTTATCTCACACAGGTTTGAGAGCTTTCTGGGAAGCTGGGAAAGCATTAAAGATGCAATACTTGAAGCAACATCCCATTGTGTTAGAGAGAAAAGGAAGTGCAAAAGAAGAAGGAAACCAATTTGGTTCCAAAAACAGTAGCAGAAAGGGTCAGAGCCAAAAGGCTGGCCTTCAGGAAATATAAGGGAACACAGCAGGATGACGATAGAGAGGCATACCAAACTTCCCTAAGGGAAGCAGGGAAGGCAGTAAGGCAGGCAAAGGCACAAACCGAGGCAACACTAGCACAAACAGTAAAAGAAAGTGACAAGACTTTCTATAGATACATTAGTGAAAGAAGAAAGTCCAGAGGGGGTATTGCTAAGATCAAAGGGGATAAGGGGGCATGTGAGGAGGAGGACCATGTAACAGCATCTATCCTAAATAGATACTTCTGCTCAGTATTTACTGAAGAGAAGGTAGGGCAGGGCCCACAGCTCAGCACCATGGCCACAGGGGAGACAGAGGTGTGCACTAGTCCCTTCACAAAAGAAAGGGTCCTTCAAGAGTGCGATAAGCTCAGGGTGTACAAGGCAATGGGACCTGATGGCATACATACCAGGGTACTAAAGGAGCTAAGGGTGGAACTAGCAGAGCCATTATCAGAACTGTTTAATGAGTCTCTGCGCACAGGAGAGGTCCCAGAAGACTGGAGAAGGGGATCATGTGATCCCGCTCCACAAGAGTGGTAGCAGGGAGGAGGCAGAGAACCACAAACCAGTCAGTCTTACCCCAGTAGTGGGCAAGATTATGGAGGCACTCCTTAAGGAAAGGATAGTGCAACACCTGGAATCCATAGGAGCACAGGATCCAAGACAGCATGGGTTTACAAAAAGGAAGGTCCTGTCAAGCTAATCTCATAGATTTCTTTGACTGGGTAACCAGATTGGTGGACCAAGGGGGAGCAGTTGATGTCGCATGCCTTGACTTCAGCAAAGCTTTTGATACTGTTCCACATAGAAGATTGATTTATAAGCTAGGTAGGCTCAGGGTGGGTCAGAAGTTGGTCAACTGGGTGGCAAACTGGATGACAGGCAGAAAACAGAGAGTGGTGGTGGTAAACGGTATACAATCAGAAGAGATGCAAGTCACACATGGGGTACCTCAGGGATCAGTCCTGGAGCCACGCCTCTTCTATATCTTCATCAGTGACATTGCAGATGGACTAGAGGGTAAGGTTTGTCTGTTTGTAGATAACACCAAGATCTGCAAGAGTAGATAATCCAGATGGAGTGGGCAGAATGAGAAGAGATCTGAATAAACTAGCAAAATGGTCGGAATAGTGGCAACTGAAGTTTAACACAAAGAAATGCAAGATCATGCACATAGGGAAGAGAAACCCTGAAGCCACCTATAGGCTGGGAGTGGAGTTGCTTGCAGTCAAAAGGGAAGAAAGAGACTTGGGCGTCATCATCACCGATGACCTGAAATCATCCAAGCAGACCACTAAAGCAGTAGGTAAGGCTAGAGGGATGTCGGGGTGTATTAGTAGGGGTATCACAAGTCGAAAGAGAGAGGTAATAATCCCCTCTTTACAAGACACTGGTGAGGCCCCATCTGGAGTACTATGTGCAGTACTGGAGGCCACACCTTCACAAGGACATTAACCAAATTGAGGCAGTCCAGAGAAGGGCAACCAAAATGGTGCAGGGACTGCATCAGAAAACATATGAGGACAGATTAACGAAGCTCAATATATATATACCCTAGAGCAAAAAAGCGAGAGAGAGAGGTGATATGATCAAAACATTCAAACATCTTAAGGGCATTAACAAGGTGAAAGAGTCTAACATGCTTCAATATAAGAAAAAATAGCAGGACAGCAGGACACAGCATGAGATTAGAGGGAGGCCGATTAAGGGGTAATGTGAGGAAGTTATTTTTCACAGAAAGGGTGGTGGATGCATGGAACGGACTACCTCATGAAGTGGTAGATATAAATACAGTGCAGGGCTTCAAACAGGCATGGGATAGGCATAAGTGAACTATACAGATGAGTATGAATAGATAGGCCATTGACAGAGCAAAGGCCGATGGCACATTCATAAGGCAGAAAAAGAAATAGGCAGACTGGATGGGCCTTGAGGTCCTTATCTGTTGTCAACTTCTATGTTTCTATGTAAGTTTTATGACCAGATACTGGAGGGAACATACTAGGGAGAGTGTAAAGTTTTGGATTTTCAGGGTAGTATCAGATCCCCCAGGAGCAGCAATTCACATTTTGACCTATTAATTTTGTGGCCTGATAAGGGACCATATTCATCAAATAGTGTTATAAGAGACAGGATAGATGTCCCTGGGTCTCTTAGGAGCAACAGTATATCATCTGCAAAGAGTGATATCATCTGATGTTGCCCTTCTTTAGAGTAACCCTGAATTTATGGGTGGTGGCGTATGGCTGAGACTAGGACCTCCATTGTGAAGATGTATAACAGGGGTGACAGAGGGTACCCCTACCTGATCCTTCTAGTAAGGTCAAAAGGTGGTGACAAATTTTCATTGTTGATAATCTGTGCCCTAGTGGATGCGTATAGTGTCTGCATCTAGGATCTCAACCAGGATCCTAGGTTGAAGTGCCTCAGGGTGGCAAACATAAATACCCACTCCACCCTATCAAAGGCCTTCTCGCATCAAGTGCCAGAAGGCCCATATTTTTTTTCACTTCCCCTTCCTGACCATCCATGGATTATATTTAAAGTTCTACAGATATTATGTTTTACCTGCCTGCTCTTAACAAATCCACACTGATCTTAATATATTAGTGTCTGTAGAATGCCCTCAAGTCTGGTGGATATTACCTTAGCTATGACTTTGTAGTCTGCATTTAGTAAAGAAATGGAGCGGTAAGAACCACACTTAGCTGGATCTGTGCCTGGCTTAGGAAGGACTGTAATGGTGGCTAGTTGCAAAGACAGTGGGAGGGTACCTCTCTCCAGGGTTTCCTGCACCATTAGCAGAAAAATCTGTTGGATGTCATTCCAGAATGTTTTATAAATCTCCATGGGTGTGCCATCTGGTCCCAGAGACCTACCCAGATTTGAGGCCCATATGGATTGTTTTATTTAAGAGAAAGTTATGGGGCAGTCAAGCTCCTCCCTCCTCTCCTGGTCCAGGGCAGGTAATGGGACTCCCCCCTAGGAAGCCCTAAGGATCCACATCTCTAGGGGCTTCTGTACTGTACAGGGACTCATAGAACATTTTGAAAGTGTCATTTATTCTCAGTGGGTCTGCAATTAACTCCCCATCCCTGTCCTCCAAGGTCAGGATCACCCTGTGTGCTGTCTTTTTCTTGATTTTCCATGCCAGTCATTTGCCTGCCTATTCCCCTCAAAGTAGTTTCCCACTGCAGCCTTTAAAATATTTATCTCAACATGATGAGCAGATAGCTGATTTTGTCTCCCTTTTAGTTGTTTTAGTAGCTCTGTTTTATTTCGCTTCCTCCCCTATATCATTCTTCTCCCCAGGTCCATGATCTGTTTACCCAGGGTCTCTTCCTCCCTCATAGCTTCTCTATGCTGGTGTGAGGCATATGATATCATGACCCCCTCAAATGAATGCCTTTAAGGCTTCCCACATATCTGATGCTGATGTATCCCCTACCATACTGTGCATCAGGAATTCCTGAATAGTTTCTGATATATTTGACTCATAGTCCTGACAAGTCAGGAGAGTTAGATCCAACCTCCATTGCCTACTGGGGATATGTGACAGACCAGTGGATAGGGTAAACTCTAATGGTGCATGATCTGAAATACAGATGGGCCCGTATTCAGCTAAGATATCACCCCCAGTATATTGGGAGAGACTAGGAAATAATCAGTTCTGGTGTGTATCCTATGCATATGGGAGTAAAAAGAGTATTCTCTTTGGTGCGGGCTAGTATGTCACCATGCCTCCCTCAATGCGGGACCAGGATTTTTAAGGGTATAACCTGTGCAAGAGGGATAGGGGAAAAGTAAAGGGCAGGAGTAACCCTCTACACTCAGGATGGTATAGAGGCCAATGTGGATACATCTACCAAAAGGGAAGAAGGAAGAGTGGATTCAATCTGGGTGCAGCTGAAAACTGCTATAGGGAGAGAGAAAAATAGCAGTGGTCCATTGTCAAAAGTGGGATGTCTTTCTAGATGGAAATTTAAACTAAATAGGGGATAGACTGTTGCTAGGAAAACCCTTGAAGGTGGGGGGCAAGGGTAGCACAGACAGGACTCACTCATAAATAGAAAGTGAGCAAGGAGAGATGAAGGACGGCACAGATAGGGATCTGTTTGGTTCAGGAGGAGGTGCCTAAGAGTCATATTACAATAAATCTGTAATGAACATAGGCAACATGATGATAAGGAATTGGTGTGAGGACTGGACATGTGACACACCCAGGGAAGTAAAGGCTTGGGGGAGAAAATTTGAAGGGTTCAGCAAAAAAGGATGCAGTGGTTGTGGGGATCTAAACCTACCAGAAATACATTGAAAATCCTGGCATCAAAGAAGTCAGGCCATGTCTGACACCCACTGTAGAACTGCTTGCTAGTACAACTGGTCAGAAAATCCACAAGACATTCCAAGATTATTCATGTAGTGCTTACAGTTTGGAAATGGTGGGTGACATGGTGGTAGGAGAACCACTAGGGTCCACTGACCATAATACTGTATGGTTTGAACTGACCTTGGGTACCAGTAGACCCTCATTAAAAGCTATGATGAGGGTCTACTGGTGGGTGGCAGCTGGTTAATGGAAAAAGAGACAGCACTCAGGCAAACCTCCCTAACAAACAAAACACTCTAAATACAGCAAACAGGTACATGCCTCTTGCATCTGTACCACCTGACATGAGTGTGATCTCAGGTCAGCACAAAGCCGAACACATCAGGGTAAAAAAAGCACCATTATAAACAGAATTTCAAAAACAACAGAAAAAATTTCAAATCATAGGGGACCACATGATTCATGGTGTGGAGCCCCACATGAGCCAAAACGAACAGGCAGATGTGCAGGTCAGATGTCTCCCAGGAGCATCTGCTTGGAGGTACGATAAACAAAAAGTCAGCATAATACAAAGAGAAGAAATGGTCTCAAACATCTCGGTCCACCTAGAGAACAACGACCTTGCTAGCCAGCCAGTAGAGGAGGTGAAGAAGCACATTGCCCAACTCAGGGAGAAATTGGTTTCCCTTTTGTCCAGCATTGCTTTCTCAGAGATTCTGCCTGTTTGGGAAAAGGGAAAGAACAGGCAGAAAATCAGAGAGAGGGAGATAGGTGAGCTCAATGCCTGGTTCAAGGACTGGTGCCACACCAAAGGGCATCACTTCATTGGAAACTGGGATACTTCTGGGAAAGGGAGTTCTTCAAATTCAACATCCTCCTCCTTATGAAGGAGGGGTTAGGGCACTGGGGCAAAAATTTGCAGGACATTCAAACTAGCAGTTTGGGAGATGACAGCAGATCTAGGAGAAACACATGTATAGCCTGCTGTCACTCCCCATCCAGCTAGCATCAAACCTACAGGACACACCAGAACAACAGTTGCAGAAGGCAGAAAACATGCAACCATGCCAGAGTCTGCCAATGACTAACAAGAAGGTAAAGGGAGAAACAATAACATAAAGAGAGGTATCACAAATGGGGAAGCACATCAGGAATAGACAGCTTTATGTCTCAGTGCACACAGTCTGGCTAACAAGATGCCAGACCCCACTACCACAATAGATGAGGCAGAACTGGACTGGTTTGCAATGACCAAAACATGGTTCACAGACAATCACAATTGGGAGATGACTATACCAGGGTATAACTTGTTCAGGACAGATAGGACTGGGAAAAAGGGAAAAAGGTAGCTATTTATGTTAATGATACCATAAATGCTACAGAAATTCAGCAGGTAAAAGGGGAAACCGAGGACCTGTGGATTACAATCATGGCTGGAAGGCAGACACTCATCCGGGCAGGAGTAATCTACAGACCTCCAAATCAGGAGGAAGCCAGGGACAAGAAAATTCTGGAAACCATCTTCCAGATGTCAGAAGAAAGGGACATGGTGCTAGTAGGGGACTTCAATTTACCAGACATTGATTGTAGGTCCCGCACAGCAGCATCGGAAAAAAATCAGGAAATTCCTAGTTATACAACAGGGAGCAGGCCTAAGTCAACTAGTGAAGACACTCACAAGGGGTAACGTGATGTTAGACCTGGTGTTCATAAATAACAAAAGGGTTCTGGGCATCGAAGTGGGGAAACAACTGGGAAACAGTGACCATCGCACAGTGTGGTTCAAGGTAAACAGGACTGAGGACTCCACACACTCTAAGCTAAAGGTCCTTGACTTCAGGAGGGCAAATTTTAAAAAAATGAATGCCTGCCTGAGGGACAACCTTTGTAACACAAAAGAGGGGAGCATTGAGGACTGTTGGACAAGGTTGAAAGATGCAATGACCATGGTCACATCACAGTATGCCCGTCAGGTCAGTAAGAATAAAAAGAGGATAAACCCACTATAGTTTTCCAAAGAGGTGGCAACCATGTTGAGGGAAAAGCTCAAAGCCTTCTGAAAGTACAAGGAGTCAGGAATCGAGGCTGGCAAAACAGAATACAAAGAAAAACTAAAAGAGACAGGGAAAGAGATAAGAAATGCAAAGGCACAGACAGAGGTAAGGGTAACTCAGGGAGTGAAAAAGGGTGGTAAAACATTCTACAGGTACATATGTGAAAAAAGGAAGACTAAGGGAGGCATTGATAGAATCACAAGAAAGGACAGGCAGCCCACATATCAATACGGAGAGAAGGCAGAGGCACTCAATAAGTACTTCCGCTCAGTCTTCACACATGAAGCAGGTGGTGACAGTGTGGAGCAGTCGTGGGATAACAGATGGAGCAGACGCTGAACTTCAAGTTCAACACATAATCTCTGTGTGATGTTTATTCAAAATGCAGAATATAACCTTCAGCAATGGCATATCCGTTCTTCAGTACATCAGTTTGTAGCAACAGACTATGTAAGTCTTTCTTCTTTACTAAGCTAGCACCTACTAACTCACTGATCTCTGATCTAACTTATCTGTTGAGATGTGGCCTCCCCTATGAAGACCTTGTTTGCTTGGGTGGTGAGGGCTCAGATAAAAAAAATGCTAAAGACAAAGAGTCTCAGTGTAGAAGCACTGAAACAAGAGTTACCCCAAAGGGCATTGACAATAAGCCAAGTTTCAAAGAAACACATCATCACACATGCTTCCATAATGCAAGGCATCATGGTGTGTAAATCACCATGACATTTTAGGCATGTTCAGCTTACAGCAATTTACATGCAATTTAAATAGCACAACTAACTTAATTTTTATCTTACAGACCCCTAGTAACTTTTTACTTCTATCAAAAACACCTAGTGTCATAGTATTTTTAACATTTACAGGTTTTATACACATAAGGTATATACATTAAAGAATTTTATGACATAGTGCCATCGCATACTAAATCCAACAATGAGGCACACAGCCTGTTGTTTTATATCAGCTTGGAGGTCACAATAATAACCTTCCTGTATGAGGACCTGAGAGAGAAAAGGAAACTTAAATAGGACACTTTAGCATAGTCAAGAAAGGGATGGGGGGTGCCCATAGGTCGCCAACCTTATGGTTTAGAAATTGTAAAGAGTAGATTAGGCTAAGAAATAGAAGAACTGCTGAAACAGATTAAAGAAAAGTTCGGTCCTCGAGAGTGGCAGGAGCTCCCTATCACATAACCCCCACCTTAAGAGGGAAGCAGTTATTGCAGACTGCCTACCACCTTCCTGTCCTAGGAAGGGATGGAGCTTCCACCCATCCATCTTCAAAAGCTCTGTCTCAGGGTCCATATTAAAGATAAATATTATATCATAAACTTAGTGGATATCATCATTCTTTATCCTGAGGCATTAACACATTTTTCAAGAGAGACTAACAGCACCTTCTCATCTCCTTTTAGGGAAAGTCTGTCATATTTCTTAGCCAAAAATCTGGATGGCTGTAAAGTCCAGTACCATAGAATGACTTTCTCTGGGGTAAGTAATTACCTGCTCCAACCCCACCAGACTTCACAATTTTAAGCAGGGGCCCACAATGTCTCTTGATTCATTCATTTCACTTGCTACTGATATAGACACCTGAGGGTAGACACTCTAGGTGTTACCCCAACACAGGTTCCAATCCATTTTCCACCCACCTTCTCCTTTGTAGATTTTTCATAAAAAAAATGAAATAAAGCACCTCCTTGATCTTAACATATTGTAATGTTTTAACAATATTAGCATCTTTAGCCTACAGTATACCCCAGTTAATAATGTTAATAGATTTAGCTGCATCAATACAAGAAAAAGTCCCTCCAGCCTCATAGGCTTCTTCTTGTTTGCTTGGAGTCTTCAACCCCAGCAAAATATCAAAAGGCACAGCCTTACCCGGGATCTCACATTCAAGTTCCATACTTGCATCTCCAATCTCCAACAAGTAACCTCCTGGGAACACAGGCAACAAAGAAATATTCTACTCAGTCAGGGGTCCTCCTCCCACTGAGCCCACAAAAAATCCTCCTCCCATTCTTTATCCAAACTCTCTGGCAGGGACGTCTCAAGTACCTGGCACCAGTGTTCTACCCTCTCTGCCAAGTTGGTCTGTCTCGACCCCACAGTAGTTCCTCATCCCTTTGTCATCTTCAGGCTTAGCCTTCCTCTGAGATCCCAGGTCCAGTCCAGGCAGCAGCTTCTCTCAATCTGACAGCCATGGTTCTGGTCATAACTCCATGGACTTAACTCCATGGACTTTCTTCTCCAGGTTCTCCTCTGGCAACTCCTGCTGTATCAGTCAACCTGGGACATCTGGGTGATATCCACCAGAAAACATCCCTCTTCAGCCAATCCAGATGTTTCCAGCAAGTTATCCCAATTCTAACACCAAGTCTATGGAGGGGTTGTGGTATAACAAATGGACCAGACAACGAAATTCAAGTTCAACACACAATCTCTGTGTGATGTTTATTCAAAATGCAGGAGATAACGTTCAGCAATGGCATATCCCTTCTTCAATACATCAGTTTGTAGCAACAAACTATACAAGTCTTTTCTCTACACTTAGCCAGCAGCTACTGACTCAGTGATCTCTGGTCTAACTTATCTGTTGAGATTTAGCCTTCCCTATGTGGGCCTTGTTTGCTTGGGTGGTGAGGGCTCAGATAAAAAAACTAGCTAAAGACAAAGAACCTCAGTGCAGAAGCACTGAAACAAGGGTTACCCCAAAGGATATTGGCAATAAGCCAAGTTTCAAAGAAACACAACAGCACACATGCTTCCATAATGCAAGGCATCATGGTATGTATGCAAATCACCATGACATTTTAGGCATGTTCAGTTTACAGCAATTTACATGCAATTTAAATAGCACAACTAACTTAATTTTTATCTTACAGCCCCCTAGTAACTTTTTACTTCTATCAAAAACACCTAGTGTCATAGTATTTTTAACATTTACAGGTTTTATACACATAAGGTATATACATTAAAGTATTTTATGACACAGTGCCATTGCATACTAAATCCAACAATGAGGCACACAGCCTGTTGTTTTATATCAGCTTGGAGGTCACAATAATAATCTTCCTGTATGAGGACCTGAGAGAGAAAAGGAAACTTAAATAGGACACTATAGCATAGTCAAGAAAGGGATGGGGGTGCCCATAGGTCACCAACCTTATGGTTTAGAAATTGTAAAGAGTAGATTAGGCTAAGAAATAGAAGAACTGCTGAAACAGATTAAAGAAAAGTTTGGTCTCAGAGTGGCAGGGAGCTCCTCATCACATAACCCCCACCTTAAGAGGGAAGCAGTTATTGCAGACTGCCTACCACCTTCCTGTCCTAGGAAGGGATGGAGCTTCCACCCATCCATCTTCAAAAGCTCTGTCTCAGGGTCCATATTAATGATAAACATTATATCATAAACTTAGTGGATATCATCATTCTTTACCCTGAGGCATTAACACATTTTTCAAGAGAGACTAACAGCACCTTCTCATCTCCTTTTAAGGAAAGTCTGTCATATTTCTTAGCCAAAAATCTGGATGGCTGTAAAGTCCAGTACCATAGAAAGACTTTCTCTGGGGTAAGTAATTACCTGCTCCAACCCCACCAGACATGTCAATTTTAAGCAGGGGCCCACAATGTCTCTTGATTCATTCATTTCACTTGCTACTGATACAGACACCTGAAGGTAGACACTCTAGGTGTTACCCCAACACAGGTTCCAATCCATTTTCCACCCACCTTCTCCTTTGTAGATTTTTTATAAAAAAAAATGAAATAAAGCACATGTACCACCTCCTTGATCTTAACATATTGTAACGTTTTAACAATATTAGCATCTTTAGCCTACAGTATACCCAATCAATAATGTTAATAGATTTAGCTGCATCAATACAAGAAAAAGTGTCTCTTCAGTCTCATAGGCTTCTTCTTGTTTGCTTGGAGTCTTCAACCCCAGCAAAATATCAAAAGGCACAGCCTTACCCGGGATCTCACATTCAAGTTCCATACTTGCATCTCCAATCTCCAACAAGTAACCTCCTGGGAACACAGGCAACAAAGAAATATTCTACTCAGTCAGGGGTCCTCCTCCCACTGAGCCCACAAAAAATCCTCCTCCCATTCTTTATCCAAACTCTCTGGCAGGGACCTCTCAAGTACCTGGCACCAGTGTTCTACCTCTCTGCCAAGTTGGTCTGTCTTGACCCCACAGTAGTTCCTCATCCCTTTGTCATCTTCAGGGTTAGTCTTCCTCTGAGATCCCAGGTCCAGTCCAGGCAGCAGCTTCTCTCAATCTGACAGCCATGGTTCTGGTCATAACTCCATGGACTTAACTCCATGGACTTTCTTCTCCAGGTTCTCCTCTGGCAACTCCTGCTGTATCAGTCAACCTGGGACATCTGGGTGATATCCACCAGAAAACATCCCTCTTCAGCCAATCCAGATGTTACCAGCAAGTTATCCCACTTCTAACACCAAGTCTATGGAGGGGTTGTGGTATAACAAATGGACCAGACAACGAAATTCAAGTTCAACACACAATCTTTGTGTGATGTTTATTCAAAATGTAGGAGATAACATTCAGCAATGGCATATCCCTTGTTCAATACATCAGTTTGTAGCAACAAACTATACAAGTCTTTCCTCTACACTTAGCCAGCAGCTACTGACTCAGTGATCTCTGGTCTAACTTATCTGTTGAGATTTAGCCTCCCCTATCTGGGCCTCATTTGCTTGGGTGGTGGGGGCTCAAATAAAAAAAACTAGCTAAAGACAAAGAACCTCAGTGCAGAAGCACTGAAACAAGGGTTACCCCAAAGGATATTGACAATAAGCCAAGTTTCAAAGAAACACAACAGCACACATACTTCCATAATGCAAAGCATCATAGGATATATACAAATCACTATGTAATTTCAGACTTGTTCAGTTTACAGAAATTTACATGCATTTTAAATAGCATAACTAACTTAATTTTTACCATACAGTCCCCTAGTAGCTTTTTACTTTTATCAAAAACACCTAGTACCATGGAATTTTCAACATTTATAGGTTTTATAAATATACAGCATATACATTAAAGTATATTATGACATAGTGCCATTGCATACTAAATCCAACAATGAGGAACACAACCTGTTCTTTTATATCAGCTCAGAGGTTACAACAATAACCTCCCAGTACGAGAACCTGAGAGAGAAAAAGAAAATGAAAGAGGACACTATAGCATAGTCAAGAAAGGAAAGGGGAGTGCCTATAGGTGGCCAGCCTTATGGACTAGAAACTGTAAAGAATAGATCAGGCTAAGAAATAGAAGAACTGTTGCAACAGACCTAAGAAAAGGTTGGTCCTCATGAGTGTCGGGAGCTCCGTGTCACAGGCAGACCAACAACAGGCAAGAAGAATAGTCCACTTGGTGGACTAGACACAGGTCTCTTCCTAGAAGAAAGGGTATTAGGAGAAATCAACAAGTTAAAGATGAATAAAGCTATGTGACCAGATGGAATATATCCAAGAACACTTAAGAAACTTGGGAGGGAACTGGCAGCCCCTTTAGCAGTGCTCTTCGATAAATCATTGAAGAGTGGGGAGGTCCCGGAAGTCTGGAAGAGGGCAATGGTAGTGACACTCCATAAGAGTGGAAGAAAGGAAGTGCAAGGAAACTACGATCCAGTTAGTCTCACTTCAGTTGTGGGAAAACTGATGGAGTCCCTACTGAAGGAAAGAATTGTTGCTTTTTTGGAGGAAAGTGGTAAGCTTGACACAAAACAACATGTTTTCATGGCAGGGAGGCCCAACCAGACAAACTTGGTAGATTTCTTCGATCAGGTCACCAGAATAGTTGATCAGTGGATGTGGTTTACCTGGACTTCAGTAAGGCTTTTGACTCAGTTCTGCATAGGAAACTAGTCAATTAAGTGGAGAACATGGGAGTCAGGCTAGAGGTATTAGTCTGGGTCAGAAACTGGTTAAATGGGAGAACACAGAGGGTATTAGTAAATGGCACTCTGTCAAAGGAGGGTAGGGTGACTAACGAGGTTCTGTAGGGCTTGGTTCTAGGGCCAGTCCTCTTCAACATATTCTTCAGTGACTGCTGATGGACTGAAGGTAAAAGTGTGCATGTTTGCAGATGACATCAAAATTGGCAGCAGGGTTGACACATCAGAGGGGCAACAAAGCATGGAATCTAGTCTCCAAAAGCTGGAGGAATGGTCATGGATCTGGCAGTTGAAATTCAATGGCAAAAAATTTAAAGTCATGTGCTTGGGAAAACATAATCCAGGGAAACTGTACTCAATGGGATGGTAGCAGCTGGAGGCTATAAGGCAAGAGTGAGACCTGGGGGTGATCATATTAGATGACATCAAGGTCAACAAACAATGCGAGAAGGCAGCAATAAAAGCTAGTGGCATTCTAGGATGCATAGGAAGGGGAATCACAAGCAGGAGGCAGGAAGTGATCATGCCTCTCTATCAGTCCCTGGTAAGGCCCCACCTAGAATACTGTATCCAGTTATGGAGGCCACACCTCAAGAGGGACATAGATAGGCTGGGGACAGTGCAGAGAAGAACAACAAAGATGGTGCAGGGCTTGCATCAGCAACCATAGGAGGAAAGACTCAATGAACTCAAGCTATACTCCCTAGAGCAGCATAGGAATTGGAAGAAGATGATAGAGACATTTAAATACCATAAAGGCAACAACAAGGTACAGGTACAGAACCTCTTTCAGGTAAAAGACTATAATAGGACAAGAGGGCTTGACCGTCGCCTTACAGGAGGTAAGTTCAGGAGCAATATGAGGAAATTCTTCTTCACAGAGTGTGTTGTTGAACTGTGGAATAGCCTGCCAGAGGGGATGGTGGGAGTGAAGACAGTGGGGGAATTCAATCGAACATGGAACAGGCATTGTGGGATATTCAAGCAGCCAGCTAAGTGGGGGGGTAGGGTAAGAAACCATGGGCAGACTTGATGGATCATATGTTCTACATCTGCTGACAACTTCTATGTTTCTAAGTTTATGGTAGTAGATTTCTATAAGGCATAGTTTGACTGGATGTGGAAAAGAGGAAAAAAGGAGGGTGTGGATAATATCTGGGTAATAGAGGGAAAATATGATGTAATCAAAGGGGCCATTCTCGAATCAACCAAATGTGCATGAGGATGGTCAGTTTGGTTACCAGTGGAAGTAAGTATAAGAGACTGATTTGATTATCAAAAAAAGTAAGGAAGGTGGTAAGGGGCTAAAAACAGATCCTTCACTAACTTAACTACAAGAAAACTCTATTGGAGGAGTGGGGGGAGTATCAGAGTAAACTGCAGGAGGCCAAGAATCTGGTCAGGAGTGTAATGTCAGACACAGAGCTGTTAACAGCTGAAGTTGTCAAGGGAGAGAAGAAATAATTCTGAACTATTGAGCATGTCTTGGTGCTTTTCCCCGAGTTCCCTGACATTCTCATGACTATCTCCTACTCACCTCATATCTTCCTGTGGGTAATAGCTATCAGTTGCCACTTGGTCTCCTACTACTTTAACTTGCTAGAGGTCACACTGACCAGCAGAGTTCCCCTGAGTAGCCTCTGTGGAAAGGAGATGGCAAATCTAGAATGGGAAGGAGACACAGGTGCCAGTCAGACTGGACTACCCAGTGGGTGAGTTGCAGAAGAGTGGCTTCAATTGCTGAGCCCCAATCCTTTTTATTTATTTAGTTTTTGTTAACCAGGTAAGCACACTAGTCAATCAGTGCCTGTTTTGGGATACAAATGCAGGAGATTGCATCTAAAATTTACATACAAGGTGATACATACAGTAGAAATACCACCAACAGCTTTATCGGTTCAAGGTCAGTTGGCATTCTTCTGTATCCCCCTCCCCTGGATCGTGCCTGAAAATAGGTAAGATTTGTCTAGTGCACTTACCCAATCAACATAAACTAACTAAATAAATAAAAAAATAGTTTGCAATACAAAAGGAAGATTTGGAAGGGACAGAACTTAGCTGCACCTCTGAATTTACCCTACCAACTCCTTCAATACCATCTGTTTCTGCTGCTGTCATCTCCCTGGTCCATCACAGGGCAGCAAAGCAGCAGGAAATTCCCTTGTCACCTCAATGGAAAAGGATTGATTAGAAATTTGGAATGCTTCAGTTCTCCTCCTGTCAGTCCACAGTAATGTCCAAAGCTCAGGACAATAACCTGGTTGTAAGCAAGACATGCACACTTCTCACTACTGTGTTGTTAATAGTGAACATTTAAAAATCCTCACATAATTTTTAGCTAATCAGGATTGTTTGGTTTTAAACATTCCAAACATTTCTTAGAACCATGAGATGGTCTCACATGTGAGCAATTCTAAAATTTGGAAGTTCTGAGTTCAGTTGGCATAGTTTATTTAAGCAGTAAGACACTATGGGGTATGGGTTGTGCAAGATTTACCACATACCAAAGAGTGCTGTGAAGCACGACGCCTTGGGTGGAATACATTCAACCCCTGGGCATGCAGTAAACCCTGCACAAACCATACCCCAGAGTGTCTAAAATGGGCTTGTTAAAAATGCAATAATATGAATCCGTTTTATACATAGCTAAAATGACCTTTTTTGCATGTAAATTGTGTAAAATCATCCATTCGTTTATTGGTTGCTATGGTTATTAAGCCCTTGCACTTCTAATACACATAAATATATATTTTTATAATTTAAACACCCTTGAGTTTAAAATACATATCTGCAGATAGAGATGTACTGCCAGGATAAGGTTGGAGTCTGTACCGGTAATGTTTGTGATATATATTAATACATAGACTTAAGGGTGTCTCTTATGGGATTAGAAGGTTATCTCATGCTGTTTTGGGTGAGAGGACAATGAAGTGGAGCGGTTCTGTCAGCCCAATACAGAATGAGATAACCTTCTTATTCCATAAGAGACACCCCTAAGTCTACATAATAAAACATTATGAAGAGGTGGAACTGCTTCTAGCACAAAAGGTACAAATATTTTGCTGAGAATGTTCCTTTTATATATGCCCATTTGGTTGCCCCCCCTTCCCAGTTTAATATGGTAATGATAGGTTCCTACATTTCACAACAGAGCATCGCTTCATTTGTGGTGGCAGGAACCAGAGATTAAATATTTTCTTTTTTCTTTTTTTTAAATGTTTTGCCAACATTGCCTGCACCCCTTGTTTGTCCTCCGGGAGTTTGTGTCAGGAACTGCTGCTGGACTGGCAGCATCTCACTTTGAAAGTCTTCTTCAACAACACTCCTTCAACAGAACCAGGTATTGGCCCTGACTCAAGCAAGGGTGGGTGGGTTATTTGGCAAAAGAGAGGGAGGATGGAAGAAAGACTAAATGTTTTTATATGCCACCCACTGCAGGGGACGAGTCTTGGCTTGAATAAAAACTCTTTTTTATTACTGAGATTCCTGTCATGCTGATTCTGCCATGACGACTCTGATGTGATCAGTGTGTCAAGTGAGAGTCACCATGGTGGGAATCAGCTGTAGGGAGCAGCAAGAGGCAGCAACTGTATGCTCAGTAACAGGTGCAGTAATGCTACAATTTGATTGGTCAAAGGAGTTCCACTGCTTTATGATGTACAGTAAAGTCATTACCTAAATAATTGAACTTACGGTTTTACATCACATTCCAAAAGCATTTGGTAGTGCTTACCTAATGCGGTGTAGGATAGTCATCTGGATACTTTCTTTGTGGCATTTAAGATTAAAAAAAGTTACTCACAAGTTGCGCTGCAATAGCTGGACTGGACTCTGCAGTTTGTACTGGTACAGTGGCAGAAAGTAAAATGCTATAGAGGAACATATAAAATTGGATAGCAATGCAATAAAAGCACATTCAGACATTGTTTAAACTGTTAAATTACTGGCAGAAGAAGTGCTAGTGTACTAGCAAACAGAGACGTCTTTCAGGACAGCAAGTCATCAGGACTGTAGATGGCCAGATGCCCATGTGTATAATTGAAAAAAAGCAATGAAATAGACTTTCAGCTTGATTACAAATGTGATGTTTTAGAGCGCTTGGGGGTGCTACATCATGCCAGTTTGCTAAATAACATTTTCACTCTGAAGTAGCTGTCTGGGGGAAAAAATGGCTGCCATTTAAAAATGTTAAGTTCTGTGCCTGTGCATTGACATGAAATGCTCTACATCCAGGTTGGTGGAGACGGAGACTTGTTTTAGCCATGGTTCATGCTATGTTTATACCAGGGCTAGAAACAAGTCTAAGCCAAGCAGGATGCATGGATTTCCTAACCTATTTTATATTTCCCACTTAGAAAATGAGATTGTAAAATACTGTGTTCTGATTGGCTGTTGCCATTCTATTGGTATATGTTTATGTTGCAATACCACACTGCAAAAGAAAAAGTTCCAACTATATGATTTGGAATTTGAATAAATCAGATACAGAATTCATGAGCCATTTCACCCATTCCTGATTGCCTTCACAAAACTGGTTGCCTTCTTTACACATATATAACCACATTAGTTTAGGCATTATTAAAAAAAACTCTTAATTAAAAAAAAATACATGATTAAATACTCTTTCCCTTCATGATCCCCTCCTTACACACATACATTTCAAAATCAAACACTATTCATTTTTATTTCTGGTGTTTCTTTGATAACCATGACAAATCCCTCCTCATAGCATAACCAGTTTGACAGAAAAGTCTCTGCTGCTAACCCTGCCAAAGATAAAATGAGACTCTAGCTTCATATGAGCTGTGTGTGTGTATTTATGTCATAGAGGACAATGGATGGGTGCCAGTTAATAAGAACGTTGTGTTCCCATCAAGAGGTTGTCGTGACAACATAGTAAACCTCAAGAGCTATGCTCGAGAGGTTTACAGTTGGCATGATGACCTCGAGATGAAACTCTGCATTGTTGTTAACTGGTGCATATCCATTGTCTTTTATAGTGTATGGGGCACCATTTAAGTGAAATGTGTCCTTCTTTTATTTTTTTTCCATCAAGCTGCTCTCCTTCAGTGCCAGCTCTCACCGCTGCAGCCTGTCGTCATCAGCTGGTAGTTCACTACACGCACATGAGCCGAGCCATTCATATTGTTATGGTATAGTTGTGACATACTTAAGAGAGTATAACAACCTCTTGATGTCTCAACAATACCATAACAAGGATGTGAATACATCAAATTGCATCCATAACAACCCTCTCCCATACATTACAATGGAATACTGCAAAATTGTGAGTTCATGCATCACATGTTAACATTCAGTGTGTGTGTGTGTGTGTGTGTGTGTGTGTGTGTGTGTGTGTTTGTATTCTACTACAGGAACATGTACGCAACCCATTTTCTAAGTTTAATAAAGATTTAGTAGTTGCTGCCTTGATTCTTGCAAAAATAGCTCCAGAAGCAAACGATTTGATACCTTTTAATGGACCAACATAGATGTAACAACAAGAACAAAGTGCTCTAGCTTTCGGACCAACCAGTCCTTCTTCAGAAGCTAATGGCAGTTGTTTAGAAAATACAATACTTTTAACAGCTAGATCATGCAGAAAAAACAGGAAAAAATCCCCATTGGTTTAAAATACTCATTTAAAAAATAAAGAAGATGATGTTAGAGAAGTTTAACAGTACCATACTACCTTCAGCCAGGAGGGTCAGGCGGTTAAAGGTGCTTGGTGGAACACACATACAAAGAATCCTACTGCATATAAATTTAATTGACATAAGATAACACTGCTGGAGCAGATGACTCTTAAATCAAGCTATAAGTGTCACAGTTTGTGTAAGGATGTGATTACTGAAAAGCAACCCACACCCAGATTAAAGACATACTAAGATTGTCTTAGGACTCCAAGAAGTTTCAATGCATGCATTATAGACAAGAAATTACCAGTAAAGTTGTCTTAAAAACATCAGTGCACACTGTATGATGTGCAAAACCTAGCTGGACCTGTCACCCAGCTGTATTCTCCAGCTAGATATCATGCCCCATAAATTTCAAGAACCTCTAGTGTAGTGACAGGACTTTATAAATGAAAATTTAAATATAAATTGACAGTATTAGTGTCAAACAAAACACTCTAGTTGAGGACCATCAAGGAATTAAGACCATGTAGCCTGATATGTACTGATTTCAATATACGCTGAGAATGTTGTAACAACTTGATGTACCAGAAGTGTCTAAGGAATCTGAAAAAGAGATACAAGTGCAATTTCTCTCTTCCTTTTCACACAAACAATACACCCTACGCCAACCCACATCACCATAATGTGGGGAGGGGATACCTAGCTTTAAGGATATGTTTTCTCTCTCTCTCTCTCTCTCTCAGACACACACATATTCTCTCTCTCTCTCTCTCTCTCTCTCCTAGTGAACCTTTATTCACATCAGTCACTGCAACTATTCTCCAAAGCAATTCAACTTGTCATGAAATCCTAAGTAAAAGGGCTCATGTACCCTAATACCTTCAAAGCAAAAATGTGACACTATTTAACCACACTACTATCTGCATAGTAACATTTCCAAGGATTCTGGATAGAACTACAATGAAATAAAACTGCCACCCTCCCCAAGATAAGGTAACTAGAAGTAAATATAAAGTATGTGTGTAAGACCAGTGGTCTAACATACCTACATTTCCACAAATTACTACAATATTAGCTCAATATAAAAAGATCTGTCCAGGACCCCCATGCAAATGAGATTGAGCACTCCAGTATGTACAGAGTTAAAAAAATATGTGACAGTCTATAACACTCCTGTATGTACAGTAACAGGCTAGGTAATCTGAATATGGTGCAATGGAATCAACCCCACTCCCGGGCAAAGATAAAAAGTAAGGAGGAATTAATATTCATTATGTGTGTGAAGTAAGAATAGTAACACACTGTAACTCCATGTATCTTAATAGAGGCCTACCTCAATGTGACAGCAAGCCCCACACCTGTTATATCATGTACCTCACAACACATACCCACACACATACATACACACATGCACCCGCATCCCACACATGCTGAGGTCCTATAATATGCCAGTCTGAAGAAGAAGAGGTCTGTGGATGTCAGTTTCTGTAGTGTCCCATGAAACTGAGATCAACGTTCATCCCATCTGCTACCATATTGAGATATAAAATAAGTTTAATCTCAAAAGCTTGTCTCTGTTGTGTGTTTTCGAGATTTCCTTTTAAGACCATTTCTGACATATCTGAAATTGAGTGGTCAGGCTGGGAGAAGTGGTGCCCCACTGGTTTTTCAGTCTTCTTTGCTGTAATAGTATGTCTGTGCAAGTTCATCCTAGTGTGGAGCTGTTGGCTTGTCTCTCCAACATAACCTGTTTGTGGACATCTCTTGCACTGAATGAAATAAACAACATGTCATGATGTGCATGTATTACTCCTATGCACCTGGAATTGTCTGTTTTGTGATGTAACCACACAGTCTGAGGTGGAAATGAGCTCACAAGTCTTACAGGGGTGGTGATTGTAGGGTCGTGTGCCATTGTGTGACATGGTATTCTGTTCTGGTGAAAGTTTGCTCCTAATAATTAGGCTGGCTAAATTTGGTGGTTGTTTAAAAGATAGTAGTGGGAGTTCCTTAAAAATACAATTAAGGGTTTCATCCTCACTAAATATTGGGCAGAGGTTTTTAATAATCTTACGCAGACGTTCAAGGTCTGTATGATATGTGACTACTAAGAGTATTCTGTCTGTAGCTGTCTTTTCTTTATATTGAAGTAGTTGTTGTCTTGGTACTTGCGTTGCCCGTTCCGTTATCCTGTCAATTTCCCTGGAAGAGTGTCCCTGATCAATAAAGGTGTTTTTCAACATAGCCAAATGTGTATCTCTTGCATCCTCATTTGAACAAATACGGTGACATCAGAGTGCTTAACTGTACATGATAGATTTTTTTGTATGGTTTGGACGATTACTTTTCTTGTGCAGGTATTTCTGTCTGTCGATTGACTTCCTGTAAATACATGTATGTAAGGGTCCATCCTTAACGGTGACTGTGGTGTCCAGAAAGTTAACATTGGTGGTAGAATACTCCAGGGTAAGCTTTACGGTAGGGTGGAGATTATTAAGTTTGTGATGAAAATCTTTAAGTGCATCTGTGCCCTCTGTCCAGATGATAAACAAATCATCAATGTAATGGAAATAAACTAGTGGTTTGCAGGGACACTACCTTAAAAAATCCTCCAAGTCAGCCATAAAGAGGTTAGCATACTGTGGAGCCATTTTGGTGCCCATTGCTGTTCCCATAGTTTGAACATAATGTTTACCATTGAAGTTGAAGTTGTTGTGTGTCAAAATTAATTTCACAAGTTCCCCCACCACTTCAGGGTTGATGTTTTGTTCCAGTCCTTTCTCATGTATGTATTTAAGGCATGCTGTAATGCCATCTGTGGGTGGAATATTAGTGTAGAGGGATGTTACATCCATTGTTACTAAAATGGTATCAGGTGGTAAATCTTTATAACCAGAAAGTACATGCAAAAAGTGCATAGTGTCCTGGATATAATTTCGCTTTCCATAACCAGCGGCTTCAAAATGGTCTCTACAAACCCTGAGATCCACTCAGTCAAGGTACCATTACCAGAGACTATGGGTCTTCCCAGGTT
This sequence comes from Neoceratodus forsteri, assembly GCA_016271365.2. Lineage (NCBI taxonomy): Eukaryota > Metazoa > Chordata > Ceratodontiformes > Ceratodontidae > Neoceratodus > Neoceratodus forsteri. The sequence continues at coordinate 853,523,790 of CM057449.1, forward strand.
GCCAGGTTTATGTATTTTAGGAAGCCTGTAGAATGACCCTGGACTGGGTTCAGCAGGGATGAGGTCAGTTAGTTTTTCTCAGACATGGTCTGGAAAAGTTCTAATTAAGTCACATAGTTCATCTTTATATCTTGTAGTGGGGTCACTCTCTAGTTCTCTGTAGTATGTAAGATCTGTTAGCTGTCTGTTAGCTTCATTAATATAATCCTCTCTGTTTAAAATTACCTCTGCAGAGCCTTTATCAGCTTTTTTGATGACAATGTTGTGGTTTGATTTCAGTGCCCCTATAGCTCTCCATTCTAGATGAGAAAGGTTATAATGGGCCTGTTTTTGCCTAGTAAGGATTTGACCACTGACTTGTTGGTGGAAACAATGAATGTAATTGTCTAGTTTTTTGTTATGCCCACTCGAGGCAGTAAATTAAGATTTCTTTTTCTTATCCATTATATTATTGCTGTTTGCGATGTCTTCGCTACCAGTGATTTCTTCCTTGCCATAAAAGAATTCTTTAAGTCTCAATCTACGGAAGTATTCCTCCAATTCACCACAAAACTGTATTTTATCCAGTGGTTTTGTTGGGCAGAAAGTGAGGCCCTTTGAAAGTACATTTAGTTCTCCAGTAGTCAGTGGATGGTTGGACAAATTAACAACTGAAAGGTGCCCATCTGTATTGGGTTGTTGTTCAGTGACTCCATTATGTTCTTCATGGTTGTTGAAGGGCATCCAATTTCCTATTTTTCATAAGCATGGCTTTTCTTAAGGTCCTTTGGTAGTTAATGTGTATCCCTCACAAGATGTCCTGAACAGGTTCCCCAGACATCATTTCCAGAGTGGTAACAATTTCAGCAAACTTTTTGTTCGGAACAACTTTTTTGGCATATGACATGTGAATCCTGTGATTTCTCAATTGACATGAGATTTAAATGAGTATTTTAAACTAATGGGGAATTTTTTCTGTTTTTCCTGCATGATCTAGCTGTTAAAAGTATTGTATTTTCTAAACAACTGCCATTAGCTTCTGAAGAAGGACTGGTTGGTCTGAAAGCTAGAGCACTTTGTTCTTGTTGTTACATCTATATTGGTCCATTAAAAGGTATCAAATTATTTGCTTCTGGATCTAAGTTTAATAAAGCACTTTTGGGTGTGGAATGTTAGGGGTATACCCACATATTAAGGGGGCTGTAAGGCCCTCTGTTTGTGGTGCTGACCTCCCTACACTCCTGGGTGTGTGGGAATCACCCAATACCCCACACCCTGTTGTGTATTATGCTTACACAAGAGTTTCACTAATTTTATATAAAGTAAAACCTTATGATTTAAATTTTATTACCATTTTTTTAAGCAGAAATGTTTAGCATGGTATAATCTTCCCCACTCTACTACAGAATGTTTACCTTTGCTGTTGCACTGCTGCCTGGATCACAGGTTTTCTCCTAACAGAATACTGTAAAATCAGACTACAGTAGCACTCATGAAAACAAAATCATGACATTAAAAAAAAAACAACAACAAAAAAAAACAATATCTCCTTCCCACAAACTATTAGTAGCAGAGTTTATCAGGGCAAATAAAAGCTGTCCAAAGATGGTAATCAAAACATTGAGCACATTTTAGCTGTTTTGGCAGCAAGCAGGAACACCTCTTGGAATCATATGTTCTCCTTTGTTCACATTTTAAATATTGTAGTTTAGTGTGTGTGTGTGTGCACGCATTATAGTGTGTGTGTGTGTGTGTCAACTGACAGTTTAGTGTGTGTGTGTGTGTATGTGTGTGTGCATGTTATTGTGTGTGTGTGTGTGTGTGAACTGACGTGAATTCTAAGTAGCGAGATGACCTGCAGAATATAGTTGTAGAGAGGGTGCTAGTGAGCTTCTGAGGAAAATGACCACTTGAACTTAGACCTCCATACATCGAGATCTCACAGATCTCCTTATGCAGTGGTCCCTGAATCTCCAGTTTGCTTGCTTATTGTCTGCCCCTACTTTTGGTGCTGAATGTCCATGCTGCATGTCAGCAGTGTGGTTTAAGAGAGGTTGGCATGTGTGTTGTGGTCCTTCACTACTCTTGAGTACATTTTGAAAATGGCAGTGAATGAGAACACAGATGAACTTATCAAAGATAAAAAGCTTGTCTTTCCAGCTACTTACATATATGGCAGAGTTCAAGGCTCAACATTTGGCCTCTAAAATTTCTGACCTTCCGTAATGTATGAATAGCAGTAAGACTCACATCACTGTGGCTAAGGACATTGGGGACAACCTTGAAAAGAAAGTTCACCAGCAGGGCCTTCTCATTAAAGAGATATGGGGAGACTGCAACATCTTGAAAACAGGAACAGAAGGAAAAACCTGAGGTTTAGGGTCTTTCCTGATGGTAAGGGTAAGATATGAAATGGTGAAGTGGTGATAGGTGATAGAAGTGGTGATAGAATGGTAGTATGAAATGATGAAGTGATAGAAGTGGTATGCCCCATATGGATCACTGGTAAGACCCCACCTTGAGTACTATGCCCAGACTGTTACCACATCTCCAGAAAGACATAGATTGGGGGCAGTCCAGCAGAGGGCTACCAAAATGGTGCAGGATTTGCATCAAAAGCCTTATGAGGAGAGGCTAAAGGAGACCAATATATTCACCCTGAAGAAGAGGAGGGAGAGAGAGGATATGATAGAAACCTTTAAATACCTCATGGGGGTTAATAAGGTACAAGTGCAGGATATTTTTCAGAGAAAAAGGTACTCTGAAACAAGGGGACATGCTATGAAGATGAAGAGAGATAGATTCAGAAGAGATGTAAGGAAGTATTTCTTCACAGAAAGGGTGGTAGACTCCTAGAGCAGCCTTTGAGTGGAGGTAGTGGGGCAAAAATGGTGGTGGGGTTAAAAAATGCCTGGGATAGGCTCACGGGAATCATTGGGGTAAGGAAGGGGGAGAGAAAGAGAGACAGAGCCATAGATCAGGTAGGGTCTAGAGCAGAAATGAAGATAATAAAAATCAGACATAGACACGTGTTTCATCCTACCAGGACTCATCAGTATGCCTCGTCTGTTTGACACCCCAGTGGAATGGACCAGCTACCCTTAAGGCAGTGTGCCTTGGATATATTGTGGTGAACCCATTAAAATAAAAAATATTTAAAAGACAAAGAACCTCTGTGCGCAAACACTGAGGCAAGGGTTACCCCAAGGGGCATTTGGCTGGGAAGCCAAGTTTCAAGAAAATTCAAAATCACACATGCCCCCAACAATGCAAAGCATCATGGGCTGCATATGCAAGCATATTATAGTACTTATTATAGTATTATAGTACTTAGTTCCTTTGCTGTTTTGTTTGAATTTGTGACCACTGTTGTTAAGCAGCCTCTGCATGTGCCCACACTCTCCCTGACTTGTTCTTTTGATTGCTGTCCTCTTGTGTCTATGTCTTCTGTTAGCACCCTTTGCAAACTGTGTGAGAGGCCTTTCGGCACCATGAAATTCTGCTTAAAGTTGGACCAGCATAACATTCTGTGGTGATTTGCATATGCAGCACATGATGCTTTGCATTGTGGGGGCATGTGTAATTTTGTATTTTCTTGAAACTTGGCTTCCCAGCCAAATGCCCCTTGGGGTAACCCTTGCCTCAGTGTTTGCACACAGAGGTTCTTTGTCTTTTAAATAGTTTTTATTTTAATGGGTTCACCATAATATATCCAAGGCACACTGCCTTAAGGGTAGCTGGTCCATTCCACTGGGGTGTCAAACAGACGAGGTATACCGATGAGTCCTAGTAGGACCCTTTGCAAACTATGTGAGAGGCCTTTCAGCACCATGCAATTCTGCTTAAAGTTGGACCAGCATAACATTCTGTGGTGATTTGCATATGCAGCCCATGATGCTTTGCATTGTGGGGGCATGTGTGATTTTGTATTTTCTTGAAACTTGGCTTCCCAGCCAAATGCCCCTTGGGGTAACCCTTGCCTCAGTGTTTGCACACAGAGGTTCTTTATCTCATACTTTTGGATGCAAAAGAAGCTGTAAAAGGATGCCATTCCAACTTTTAAGAGGCAAGCCAGCTCACACTCTCCCCACAATATGGCCACATTGAATCAAATAGTCAAGACACTTAAAATCCATTTAAAATACAGTATGTTTTATGATAGTAATACTGTCTCTGACCCTAACTGTGCTTCTAAGTGTGTGTCATGGAAACATAGACAGTGATAATAGAAAAAAGACCAATAGTCTGTCCATCCTGCTCATACTTCTCTATCAAAACATGGGACCTACTAGCCATACAGGGTATTAGTCTTCACTATCCAACCTCCCAGTTCCTTTCCCACTACTATCACCCTCAGTAACCGCTATACCCTTCACTCTTGTCCCAGCCATGCTTGAAACCAGTTAAGGCCCACAACCTCAGTGTCTACTGCAACAACACCATTCCTACTGACAGGCATAAATGCTAATTGTGTGGAAAAAGTTTGTTCTTCAGAAGTGCACTCTTACAGAAGAATTATTTATGGTAACCCCTGATTTTTTTTACTGGCTGGCTTGAAGAAAGAGTTTTCTATTGCCAGACATCTTCCAATAAAGTGTAGTATGGCTTTTTATTTTTTGGTCTTCCATGGGAAAGAATGGACATCCACAGGCAAGCGATCAGAGACTGTGGTTCGACTTCGAAGCCAACACCAGGCACTCTTGGATAAAAACGGCGAGACAGTCAATGCCATCTGTAGACAGGGACAGACACAATAATATTTTTATGTGTGCAGTTATGGCATTTCTAATGATTGTAAGAGCGTCTTCTCAAATACTTTGTGTGCCAGACCTGCCCAGTCCTGCTTCACAGTTCTCTCACCGAGACACTTTGAGAAGGCACTCTTATAACTATAAGAGATGCCATAACTGTAGACATAAAATAATGCCTCACTCTAACAGTTCCAAAATTCTGAACTTCTACTGCAAATTAGATTGCCATTTTCTATTTGCCACCCAAGGGTTCTTTTGTAATGTTCTACAAAGAAAATAATTTCAAGTTTAAATTCAAGTCCCATTATTAGACATTCTTATTATTAATTATAACAATTAGTAAGAAAAGCTGTTTTAAAAAACATCTGTGAGAAATAAAAATAAACTGACAATAAATCGAATTATGTCAGAAATACATTATTACTAAAATAGATTATAGGATGATATTTTTTTTGTTACTGACAAACAAATACTGCTACTTTACCATGATTTAAAATATGTTTATGTAACCTTTGCCACGAGGTTTGGCCATGCCCTGGCACTACACATGAGAAATATAGGCCTTTGGACAGTTGGTCCTTGGCTTGGTAAACAATTCCAACATTTTCAATAGGGCAGTGCCTCCACTTAGGGGCCTCCTTTGCAGGCTGCTGACTCATGGGTTCTAGCCATTGGGAAAACTAGCAGGTGCTGTGGCCCTCGACAGCTAACTTACCCCATTTGAATGGGGGCCCCATAACATTTCCTGTGCAAAAGCATATGAGTAATAAGGGCTGGCTGGGCACTTATCATGCCTGTGGTGACTGGCTCAACCTTTTATGCAAAACATTAAAGATGTCATTACCTTCTACATTGATGTATTCCATTCATTCCTCAGCTCCTCTCTGGTCTCTATTTGCAGAAAGAAAAAGGGTATCCAGCAGTAATCTGCAGAGAAACTAGACAAATGTATTTACAGTAGTGCCCAGGCCTCTATGGTAGAAAAATCACCAAATTTTGCGGTAACCCCATTGTTGGAATTACACTTTATGAACTTTGGGAGCCGAAGGGACCATAACGGGGCCATCATTAAACTGAGCCCCCTTCCCACTACAAGTCAATGGCAGTGATGTGTGAGCTACTGGGGCTCACTTCAGAGCTAGTGGGCCAACCCCTGGCATGTCACCCTGTAAATCTGACACTTGGTAAACCATATCTGAGTCAATATATTATCTAGTCCAGTAATAAGTTTATTATTCTTGTGCTGCAACCCTGCAGTGTCTTTTTTGGGACAGAAATCTTGGGTGGGACTCAAACGATGTTACATCTTGCTGAAAATATTCTCAACTTTTGTGGTGGCAAAAGGCAAGGCAAAGTTTATTTAAAAATGCCCAATCCGGGAGGCTCTGGGCGCTGTACAAAATAGTTAAATACACCATCAAAAAAATAACATAATACATTAAATATTTAAATACAGAGATAAAATGTATAACCCATCATATAATAATCATGTTCTGATAAATTCCCTAGTTTAATCTCGCAAAGCTTGGGAAAATAGGAGGGCCTTCAGGTGAGCCTTAAAAATATCTACAGTGGGGGCTCCCCTAACCCCAAATGGCAGCAAATTCCAAAGAGTGGAAGCTACAACACTGAAAGCTCTGTTGACAGCAGAATTCAATCTCATTCCAGGAATCTCCAGGGGAACCCCACTGGAAGAGAGGAGGGGATGGACAGAGAGAGCAGGTGCAAGAAGGTCTAACAGATAACCAGGGCCCTGCCCGTGTAGGCTCTTATAAGTGAGAAGACCCACCTTAAAGAGGATCCTCCACCTTACCGGCAGCCAGTGCAATTTATGCAGCACTGGTGTAATGTGACAAAATGTTTGCTGCCCAGTCAGTAACCGGGCGGTTGCATTTTGCACCAGCTGCAGCCTGCAGAGAGATCCTCCTGTGAACCCGAGGTACAGCGCATTGCAGTAGGCAAGGCTTGATGTAACTAAGACATGTATCAAGGTAGGGAGGTCCAGAGGTGGCACAAGGGGCTTTATTCTGCTGATATTTATGAGATGAAAAAAACAGGAGCAGACCGTGGAGGATATTTGCACCTCCATAGTCAAATTCCTGTCCAGAATAACACCAAGATTTCACACCCAAGAGGAGGTCTTCAATGAAACAGCTCCCAGAACAAGTTCAGTTGCTGAATCAGAGGCCATCCTATCATGCACTCTGTTCGATTCCACCACCAGTACCTCTGTCTTATCGGGGTTCAGTCACAACCAGCTGGAGGCCATTCAGTCATTGATCTCAGCAAGGCAGATGTTTAGCACATCTGCTGCATTGGATGTTCCTGGACAAAGGAAAGATATAGCTGGGTATCATCGGCATAACAATAAAAAACAAAGCCATACTTCCTAATGATCCCTCCCAGGGGTAGTATGTACACTGCAAACAACATTGGGGCCAGTACTGACCCTTGAGGAGCTCCACAAGATAGGAGGCTGGGGTGGAGGAAAAATTCTCCATCACAACCTATTGCCCCCTGTTGGTAAAAAAGGACTCAAACCAGTGAATGACAGTACCAGTGAGTCCGCAGAGCTCCCTAAGGCAGTCAAGCAACACACAATGGTCCACAGTGTCAAATGCTGAAGAGAGATTGAGAAGAACAAGAATTGTCTTATCCCCATGATCTCTTGCTCTGAGGATATCATTTTGCACCCAAATAAGCGCAGTTTCTGTGCTATGCCTAGCCCGAAATCCCAACTGGAAAGGTTCGTACAACTCATGAGTCATGAGGTGTTCTTCCAACTGAAGCGCCACCACCTTCTCAACTACCTTTGACAAAAATGGAAGGTTGGATATAGGTCGGTAGTTTGCCCTGACCTCCGGGTCCAAAGATGTTTTTTTTAACAGGGGTCTCACTAGTGCCTCCTTCAAGGCATCAGGGAAGACTCCCTTGGATATGGAACACCGGATAATCGGAGCAAACACCGGGCCGACAGTGTCAATGCATCTCATTAAGAAACGCGTTAGTACCGGGTCCAGTTCACAACAAGCATGCTTCAGATTGGTTGCCACCTCAATGACCTCACTTACCTCCACCGGTCTAAACTCCCCCCAACCAGGCGGAGTGCACTCAGAACACTTTAGGCAACCACTGTCAGCTACGGTATTGCTGGCAGAAAAAGCCACCTGACAGATACTGGACACTGTCTGAGAAGAACTGAGCAAACTCTTCACACTCAATCTTAGAAAACAACTTCCTTGTCTGTAGGCAGGCAGGATGGAGTAGCCTGTCCACAGTCTGAAAAACTATAGCTGGTCAGTTCTTCCCAGCAGCAATCTCCCTGGACAGGAACACTGCCTTCTTACAGTTGCTTGCCCACTGGTCTGCATTATAAGGCACACACAGGGCCAGTTTGTCCCCCTCCAGGCCAGATCTCCTCCAGCAGCACTCTAACCTCTGACCCTTACTCTTCATTTCCCTGAGACCCTCATCGTACCACCAGAACTCAGGTAAGAAGATTTGGGTCGTACACGGACAGGTGCGAGGGAGTCAATGGTGTCGAATAACACCTTATTATAGGAATCAACCCCAGCACCAATGCCTCGGACACATGCATCACCCACACTAGATAGATGAGCTGCCACCAAAAATCCCTCAGGGCTCAATCCCCATAAAGGGCAACAACTCATCATCTCAGTAGGGAGAGAGCATCCGGTGGGAGCCCCAAACATGAACTGCACCATGCAATGATTGGACAAAGGTATTCGATCAATCTTGAGATTGTCAATTTCAAGCCCCCAATGAGAACACCAGGTCCAACATGTGGCCATCCTAGTGCGTCGCAGCAGTAATGACTTGTGGCAGGCCCAGAGAAGACATAGTCTGGAGGAGGTTGTAACTATACCTAGAAGATTCGTCATCAGCCCAAACATTGAAATCCCCCAGAAAAATACATCTGGGGGCTTCCAATGTTTCGCCAATGGCGAATTCAGCATCCTCCTGCAGGAAGTTCCCCATCACCCCAGTAGGACGATAAATAAGGAAAATCCTGCAGCCTGCACCTGGACCCCCATGAACAGCCATACATTCAAACGAACCTGGAGTTTTTCACTGGGTGCACGGTGAAGGCCAAACTGGATCTAAAACAGATGGCTACACCACCACCCCTACATTCCACTCTGGGGCAGTGCACTATGGTATACCCAGGTAGAACTGTAGCCTCAAAAACTGGGCCTGCATCATCCCCAGCCCAAGTCTCCATAATGCAAGTCAGATCGACTGAGGTAATTAAGTCCGCAATAATTGCAGTCCTATTCCTACTCGATCTGGCGTTGCATTGCACTGCCCTCAGGGGATTGGTGGGTGATGCAGCCTCTCGGGTTACCTGACCACTTGTTCTGGTGGATTCCTTGGAGACAGGCACCAAACACGTCTGGCCTCTCCCATGTACCCGTCGTAACCCAGGGCACCTTCTGGAACCAGCAACCCCTATCCTACCACCCTCCACTATGCATGGGATACCCCACTGCCAATGATCATCCTGGCCCCTCCTAATCCCCACCTCCCGGCAGCGCCTCGACATAGTGTCTGAAACTGGGAAGGGGATGAAGGGCCTTAGATCATGCATCAGTGAACCCTCATACATTATTCTGCCCCCCCCAGGCCCCCCCATTGACCCTGACACATCACACAATATTAAAACCTAAATATAAAATAATAATTAACTAATCCAGACAACTAACCCCTAAACAGTCCTACAATAACCAATAAAACTTAAATGAAGTAGAACAATTTACATCACTACTCACAGACAATTTAAATACATCTAAGAAACCTACCTAGCCTTATCATATAAACAAATGTAAATAATTACCCAACCCAAATAATACTGTATTCTACAACTGGGTATGGCAATTTTACACAATAAATGGATCTTGTTTAGAGATGCAGTTATATGAGCTAACCTGATGTATAAAACTACCTCGCAGTAAACAGCTATACTTCCCCCAAGCAGATGTTAGCTTACCATCCACGTCTTTTTCTTACACCGAGTGGCGCTCACCCCACTCAGCACGCTCGTGCTTACGAGTGGTGCTGAACTGTATAGCCCCACAGTTCCACCTCTTCAGCTGACGGCAATCAGCTCCCCCCTCCCCCCGAGCCTCCTACAAGCAGATACTGGTGGTATCAGTCCCTCTTTGAATGGTAGGCAGTTGACAATATTCTGACACAATTCTATGGGTCAATGGTGCTGGATGAAATGGGTGGCCATCTTTGCTGCTTTCTCAGACATCCACATGGGCCCTAAGGTAGCATGTATGCATTTGGCACTAGATGGAGAAATCCAAGCAAACTTCAGGAAACCAAGCTCTTCCAGCCATCATGGTTGCAGTCTCCCACCCCCACCCCCATGAGTGCAAGGCCTACATTATTTCAGAACCCACACTTTACCCTCTTACCTACTGGGCAAATTTGAGAAGTGTGATATCCTGAACTACATAATTGTGCAGTCATCCAAGCACCCCCCCCCCCGGGGGTCCCCACTACAGGCCATACCCCTCTTGTGCATATCTTCAGGTGTGGGATACAGGAGACTATACCAGATAAGAGACTGGCACCAAACCCCAGACACAGGACCCATTGTGCCACTGGAAACCAGGACACACAGGACAGCTGCACCAGACCTGAGACCCAAAACTCATAATATTACCTCCCTGGACTAGCAGGTCTGCTGGCTAGACACAGCTAGTACCTTGAGATGGATCTGGAACTATGCAGAACTCCTCCCACAATTATTTTAATAGGAATGTACTTGCTCATGGACCATACCACTGTGGGGACTGGCCCTCACATATAAGGAGGATAAGAGATGCAACTATTAACCTCAAACAGGGGGACCATTTATACAGTACTGTATATGCAATTACTGTTCCTCTAATGGTTAGAAGGGTGTCTTCTCAAATCCTTTGTGTGCCAAAAAAACAAAAGAACTCAAGAAGATTCTCTTGTGGACCCTAGCTACAGGTACTTTGAAAGTGAGGCTTGGAAAAGAAACAAAAAAATTATTAAGTAGCCAACTCAGGAAGTGGCATTACTTCCTGTGTTGGCAACCAATTTCTTCTTTTGTTTGTGTTCCAAGCATTACATTAAAATGCATGTGGTAAGGGTCCATTAACCAGAAGAGACATATTAATTATACATATAAACCTATACTATAACCGCAGATAATTATGACTTGTACCATGTGGTGTTTTATTTCTTTTATTTATTTATTTATTTAGTTAGTTAAACATCAGTTTAGAAACCTTTGAGCCAGAGGCTCATTTACAAAGGTACCTCGTCACAAAGAGGACATCAGAACAGTAGTACAAGGGACACAGTACTTACAAACAAAAAAGTTACAGTTCAATTACAATTTTGTTACAATAGAATACAATCTCCAATGAAGCAAAAGATAACAAAAGGTGCATAACTTATGGTCGGGGGGAGAGCTGGTGGGGGTAGAAGGGAGGGAGATAGGGGAGGAGGAATTAGTAGGGAAAGGAAGGGGGGGGGAGCCGTTCAGTGAGCATTGTCAAACAGAGTATATATTTTTTTTTTTTTACACTAGGCTAGCGGCAGTTGCATTTGCGAGAGCTAAGTAGGAAGTTTCTGAGCCTGGGCTTTTAGGATATGTCGTAAATTACTTTGGCTTGCTTAGAATCTATTATCAAATGTCCACCTCTCATTTCAATTGGACAGTAGCTGTGGGAGACTGTGGTTCTGTAGTGTGACTTTCAATCTCAAGCTTAGCTTGACTTTCTTACTGGAGTATATATCCCTGTCAAGTATCACTCAGTTGGATCTATGCACTATTGTGAGCCAGCTACCCAACCCACATAGCTCTACACTTTTGGACAGGTGCAGGGTGTGCAGTATGTACAACTCTGTGCCTCCACAGGACACCAGTCCACAGCCCCACTACCCTGGCATGCAACTGCAAGGGGGAAAGATAGGGGAACACAGGGGGCATCCAGTCAGATGCGCATCTTGTATCCTGGAGTGGGTTACCTGCTTCACATGAGTAAGGGATTCTGGGTAGGAAATGGGCCACAAACAGGCTGTCCCTAGTCCTCCCTGTCAGCCCACTGGGCAGGGATGGAAAGGTGGGTGATTCCCTGTCCTGCCCCAGCTGGCAGGTGTCACTGGGGGGACACGCAAAAGATATAGCAGGGTCTCCACTGCCATATTCTGCACCCCCCCCCTTGCACCACACTCTGCACCTTCTTGAATGGCATGGAGTGTGGCACTCCCCCAGACATGCGCCTGGACCAGCTGTGTGCACAGCTGCACAATCAGCTGGGGGGATTGAGTGCACAAAGGGCACATGCTTCTTTCATGAATGCCACCAGAGGTCCACTGAATCTCCAGTTGCAGCATTCCATCTTAGGGTTGCCTGTTTGCTGCAGATCTGCAGTACGTAGGCAACCCACTCCATTGTGCATAGACCCAATATGAGGGGCCTCCCTTTTCACTACTCAGGAACCCCACATTCTACATGGATAAGATGATGTCCCACACTGTGTACTGAGATGATAAAAGAAAAATTCAAATTAACCCATATTGCTAATTCAACAGAAAACTTTATGTGTATGAAGGTACTCATTTCCACCACTTCTCATTTTCTTTCTCTCCTGTATAGTAATGAGTCGCCCATTTTGACTTGTTTTCCTCGTAAAGTTTCGGATTTGGGGAATGAAAGATTGAAAGGTATGGTAGAATGGGTACAGCTTTAGTGCCTTGGCCGTATGAGGATGAGGGTATTACTGCAGAAAGCTAGTGTCCAGACATGGAGGGTCAGGCCAGAAACCACAACCTCACTGTTGCTAGAGGCATTAAATCTAACATACTGCTAAGAGCCTGGAGATGGTCAGCAACATATGCCTCCCCAATTAGCAGTGGCTAAGGGAAGCAAGAACCAGTCCTATATTCCAGAAGCCCCACACTCCCTATAAAAAAAAAAATAAAAAAAATAAGATTATTTTCTGGTTATTTTTTCCATTGTGGTTTAATGATACTGTCAATAGCACAACTGAACACATTTCAAAGAACACATTTACCGATGCAGCTGAAATTGGACCAAACAATCAGTGACAACATTGACATTGTGTCAGTTTATATTATTCAGTAAAGAGGCAGGATCTCCCATTCCCTTTGCTGATCAAAATTTCTTCTCTCAGCATATGTCAAGAAATATTATGCAAAATTATATAGATTGGGGGGAGGGATCTGGATAATATTTTGATTTTGTGTATTGTCCCAATATTTCTTCCTTGAATCACTGGATGACATTATTCAATATGCACGAATGGTGATATTTCAACAATTTGTCAAAAGAAAAAAATGCAGTATTGGAAAGGTGTTCCACTGGGAAAAAATAACAGCAGATCTGTCTAATTATTTAGTGCTTACACTACATGTTGATGATGTCAAGTTCTTTTTTTTCCTCATAGTTCTCACTGTGAGCTGCCAACACAGATCAATTTCATTTGGAAAACTGGCGTAGCTTCACAGCTGTGTGTTGCCAGGCTTTCCAAAGCATATGAATTCTGTTCAGTAATTTGATTAACAAGGGTCAACCTATTTTATTTTCGAAAAATTAATTAGCATAGTTGATGTGCAGTATGCAAATCTGAAGAGTGATTTTTATTGAAACACTGCAGAACAAACAGTCATGTATAGTAAAATGCTTTCTGTGTAGGCATATGGCTGGACATTTGTTTAATTAAACAAATGCACAGGATGTTCCAAGGAAATGGTCATCTGACAAGAGGTTATTTGTATGTCAATAATGACTGAAACGTATTTTATACTTTAAGGATAGTCATTATTTTCCATATGTAGGCAGACCCCCAGATGTCAGTTACTACCAGACCCTCCATCCTGTGGAGTGGGTCAGTCAGGGTCCATGAAAGTTTTGGTTGGACCACGGGGCAATTAAGATGCTCATGAACACTGGATAGACTTTAACTCCCTGAAGCAAATTCATTGTCCACACAAAGTCCTCTGGTCAAGCAGTAGGGGTTTATTTGACTCAGAATACATTCTCAAAATTCATTTACTGAGTACTACCATAGACATCATCTTCCTAAGACCCATTTTACAGAGTTTGAGTCCACAGATCTCATTCCACCTTGGAAACATTCTGATGCATGATGTTATGATATAATCCTGACCAGATCCAAAATTCATGTGCTCTATCCTGTGTCTCTTGCTCCCCAGGTAGATGAGTTATAGTATATTGGATCTCCCTGAGTAAAAGTGAGTCTCTTTGTGCAATGCTCAACACACATGTATGATCTTTCCTACAGCATATTATATCAGCAGATATGGGAGGAGTTCTCTTGGACTCCACTGCTGTTTGGGTGTACTGTCTCCATGGAACACTACCCCATTCACCTAGGTAGTATCAGATTTGGGTACTTTGTTCCTTCTGGGTAATTTTGCTTTGCCTTTATTTTTAGGACACTCAATTAGGGGATTCTCAAATGCAGTTCATTTCTCTCTCTCTCTCTCTCTCTCGCCCTCTCTCTCTCTCTGTCTCTCAGCATTCTTGTTGCTATGCCCAGTTCTATATCCTCTTAATCTCTGTTCTATCCCACTCACTAGACTGTAGGAAACACTCCTTAGCTTTTCATTTGTACCCTGACTCCCACTCTGCACATTTACAGTGGAGTCAGCCAGGGTGCAGCACAGAGAAAGATACCACACACGCCACTGCATGACATGAGGGTATTAAATTGCACTGCTCCCTGAAGCATACTGCAACACTCTGCAGAAATATTGCAAGGTAATGCACTGAATCCCAGTTGACTATGACTGGTTGACATCTCTCACTGGAACTGCTGGTCTCAATGGAGCAGGTGTGTCCTGGATTCTTTCTTTCACATTATTAGTCTTTCATACCTTTCCCAGTTAAGATCCTTACTCTGCTGTGGTGCAGAAGGTTCCCTCCTCTCTCTGATTCCTTTGGGGGCCTTTGGATATTGGAATCTGACATGTGACTTGTGCCACATTCGGTACCTGGAGCCCTGCCACCATGCCAGGTCATGCAGGTCCACCCTGGCCCAGTACAATGAGAGGGCTTGTCCCAGTCCAAAGGCTGGGACAGTTGCTGTTGGCTGTATCCATTCAGCACCAGCTATAGATTCCAACTTCTTCAGACTGAGTGGAATCTTATAACTTTCTCTCTACTGTAGCTGGCTCTATTAGCTACATCCTCATTTCCTGTTCTACTTTAGCATCGGTAAGACATTAACCCTTTGTACTTGAGGGCATTTTTAGTATCTGACCATGAAGTGGGGTTGGGGCACAGCTTAGAAAAAGAATGTGTTTCTAATGATTAATATATCTGGGTCTATGACATGGCAATCATTAACTTATAATGCTAAAAATATTAATAATATATATTTTATAGTGTCAGAGCCATAAACAACAGAACACTGACACCATTAGGAAGCTAGCAGTTTTAAAGGTACCTGTCAAGTCCCCAGACCTGATCTGAATGAATTTAAAAAATAATTTTTAAAGAAATGTACAGCATTTGTTGTAACTGCATTCTTGTACCTGGCACCTCTTTGAAAATTAGTTGTGCTCAATGGAATTTATCCTGGTAAAACAATACACTGTATGAGAGAAATCTGCAGGGAATCACCTTTCCAGTGAATAATGTAAGAGGAGCCCTGCCAAAATCCAAATACAAGTCCAGCAAGACATGGAATTTGCCCTTGGGCTTTAAAAAAGCCACAACAAAATGCTCTTCACAGTAGACAGTATTTATTGCTTTTAAAGAGTCTCAACATGTTTTAATGTCATTAATTTTTTGCAATGAAAATGTTCTTATTTAATGATAGATCACTTATTGCTGAGTGTTGATATTTATCTGTGGCACAGCATTGCAGTTCTTGACTGCTGGAGTAGTTGACATGGCAATGGTTTGAATGTTCATCATGCATATCTTTGCTTATGTCATCTGTGATGTCAGCATGCTCCTTCAATGCCACAGTTATAATGTGTGGCCCCTCCCTGTGCTCAGTGCTGCCTACATTGCTTGTGAAGCAAAGACATCGAGTTATTTTGCAGAGCTGATAAAGGTCTCATAAAGGCACAGTAATGGTTTCTTAGTCCCTTGCATGGCTTAGGTGGTTATTAGCATGCTGTCATTTGAACATTGCACCCAGGAGCAAAGGTGCAAACCTCTTTAGGATGCGCTATCACCCTTTGCTCCAGTGTGTCTGTTACCAGCAGGGGGCTGTGGTGTCTGCATATCTGCACTTTGCTGTTACCATAGGCCAATATTCATACATGTAGTTTATGCCAGACAGGGCTCTATGCAAGCATGAATTTTGCTCCTTATAGTCAGCATGTTAATTAGTACTCTACTCTGTCTGTTGCATGGCACTATCAACTGCCTTTGAATATGGGGCCCCAGGGGAGTAAAACAAAGGCTGTGGCAGTATTAGTGTGGGTCATTTTGATTAGGATTGGAGACTTGAGTAAGGGTTAGCCAGGACATAACTGGAGAAAAAACTGAGAAACATAGAAACATAGACTTTGAGAGCAGATAAGGACCGCTTGGCCCACCAAGTCTGCCCTTTTTCCTATCTAGAGGATAAGCTGCAGATCCTATTTAACCAACAGCTTTTTTCCTCCTACCCACCACAAAAATTGCCTTATGTCTGTCCCATGCATTCTTGAATTTTCCCACAGTTTTAGACCCCACAACCTCCTCAGGAAGGCTGTTCCATGTGTCCACCACCCTCTCTGTGAAAAAATACTTCCTCACATTGCCCCAGAGCCGTCCCCCCTCTATCTTCAAATTGTGTCCCCTTGTTCTTCCACATCTCTTTTTCTGAAAGATGCTATCCTCTTGGACTTTGTTGATTCCACTGAGGTACTTAAATGTTTCTATCATGTCTCTCCTCTCCTCAAGGGTATACATATTAAGCTCCTTTAGCCTCTCCTCATATGGCTTCTCTTGCAGACACTGCACCATTTTAGTTGCCCTCCTCTGAACTGCCTCCATCCTGTCTATGTCCTTGCAGAGATGGGGTGTCCAGAACTGGATGCAGTACTCCAGATGGGGTCTTACCCACTGTCTGTACAGGTATAACAACTTCCTGTTTTCTGCTGGTGATGCCTCTCCCTATACATCCCAGTATCCTCCCAGCCCTCCCTACAGCCTTCTCACATTGCTTGCCAACCTTAAGGTCATCTGATATGATTACCCCCAGGTACCTTTCCATTTTTGTTGTTGTTACTACCTCCCCCCATTGTGTAATCTTCCCCATGGTTTTTGTTTCCCAGGTGCATTAATTTGCACTTTTTTGCATTGAATCCAAGCTGCCATACTTCTGACCATTCCTCCAACCTTGCCACGCCCCTTCTCATCCTTTCCACGCCTCCTTGTATCAACCCTGTTGCAGATCTTTGTGTCATCTGCAAAGAGGCATACTTTTCCTTCCAGTCCCTCTGCAATGTCACTTATAAAGACATTAAAAAGGATTGGACCCAGTACTGAATCCTGTGGTATCCCACTAGTAACCCCTCTTTCTTCAGAGTGAACTCCATTTATAATTACCTTCTGTGTCCTGTTGTTCAGCCAATGTTTTACCCAGGCTACAACCCTGGGACCCACTCCAAGGCTGGTTAATTTGACTACTAATCTTTTGTGTGGAACTGTGTCAAATGCCTTGCTAAAGTCTAGGTAGGCCATGTCCACAGCCCCTCCCTGGTCTACTACTTTGGTCACCCAGTCAAAGAAATCAATTAGATTCATTTGACATGACCTTCCCACTGTGAATCCATTCTGCCTTGGGTCCTGTGCCCCACTGGTCTCTAAGTACTCAACAATTCTTTCCTTCAGAAGTGATTCCATCACTTTCCCTACCACAGAGGTCAAACTGACAGGTCTGTAGTTTCCTGCCTCTGTCTTGGTCCCACTTTTGTGAAGGGGTATCACATCAGCCTTCTTCCTGTCCTCAGGTACCACACCATCCTCCCATGATTTGTTATAAAGGGTAGTCAGTGGTGTCACTAGTTCTCTGCTTAATTCTTTTAGAATTCTGGGGTGAATTCCATCTGGCCCCATTGCTTTGTCCACCTTCAGTTTTAGGAGTTCTTTCAGAACCCTTTCTTCTGTGAAAGGACTGGGATCAACCCCTCTCCAGAGTGCTTCTGTTACTGGATTAGGCACCTCCCCACTTCCTATTTTGTGAATACTGAACAGAAGTATTCATTCAGTATCCCTGCTTTTCACTGTCACTCTCTGCCCACCCACCATCCATTCTATTCAGCCTCACTATCCCTCCTTTGTCTTTCTATGCTCCTGATATACCTATAAAGGTTTTATCCCCCTTCTTAACCGAGTTGGCTTTCTTTTCCTCAGTTTGTGCCTTTGCTATTCTGACTACCCTCCCTGCTTCCTTCTGCCTTAACTGGTACAGTTCTCTGTCCTGCTCCTTCTGTGTTTCCTTTTACTTCCTAAATGCTATCTTTTTCTCCCTAACCTTCACCGCCACTTCTTTTGAGAACCATAGTGGCTTTTTATTGCATTTTGATTTGTTTATTTGCTTCACACAAAGGCTTGTTGCCTCTGTGATGGCAGTTTTGATATTTCCCCATTGTTGCTCCACCCCTCCTTCTAGCCTGTTTGCTGGTGCTTTTCTAAGGCACTCTCCCATGTTGCCAAAATCAGCCCTCCTGAAGTCCAGAACCCTCACTTTTGTATGGCTTGACTCTGTAGCTGAGTTTATCATGAACCACACTGTTTGATGGTTACTTGTTCCCAAATGGCTACCCACTTCTAGATCTGAGATCCTCTCACTGTCCCCATTTGAGAGTACGAGGTCTAAGATTGCTCCCACATGATTAGGTTCCAAAACTAGCTGTCTGAGGCATGCCACCTGAAGGGCATTAAGAATAGCCCTGCTTTTGGATGTGGCTGCAGCAAAGGTGCTCCAGTTAACATCTGGCATATTAAGGTCCCCCATCAACAGTATTTCCCCTTTCTCTGCCATCCTAAGTATGCCTTCTATCATATCCTTGTCCATTCCCTTCCCCTGACATGGGGGTCTATATACAACCCCTGTGCAGATTGTGGTGCCATTTCCAGTCTCTAAGGTGACCCACAGTGCTTCCTCTCTTCCCTGTTTACTCTTTTGTTCAGTTGCTTTTATCCCTTCCCTTACATAGAGAGCTGCTCCCCCTTCTGCCCCTCCCTGTCTCTCTTGTAGGTTGTATACCCTGGTATGTTAACATCCCAGTCATGGTTCTCTGTGTACCATGTTTCTGTGACTACTACAATATTCAGGCATCCCTCTTCCATCAAGGCCACCAGTTCAGGGAGCTTGTTGCCCAAACTATGGGCTTTGGTACTGATTACCCTCCATTACTTGATGGTCTTACCCCTTTTGCCCCATCCCTGTCCTTATTGTGTTTGTCATTTTCTCCATTTACCCCTGCGCTACTCCCAATTGACATCTCTATGTTGGTGTCTACCTCACTTAGTACCCTGATTTTTTTGGGGGTGCTAGGATTTCCCTGCTCCTTTCCAGTGCCTCCCCCCTTGGCTACTTTAAATGCTTGCCAATGAAGTATTTAAACCTATCACTTAGGATCCTGGTTCCCCTCCTGGACAGATGCAGACCATCACACCAGTATTGGCCTGCATCTATCCAGGTGGACCCCCAGTCCCAAATGAAGCCAAATCCCTGAGCTCTGCACCAGTTTTTCAACCACTGATTGAATCCCATGGTGTGGAGCACCCTAGCCTCATCCATGCCATAGACAGGCAGCACCTATGAGAAGGTTACCATGTGTGCTATTTGTCTAAGGCCCCTCCCCATCTCCACAAACACTTCTTGCACTGCTCTGATCCCTTTCTTAGCCAGGTCATTTGTCCCTAGGTGGACAATGACATCCAGCTCCCTCCCCTGTGCAGCTGCTCCTGTGATCCCAAGGATTCACTCCCTGTCCCTCCAAGCCATGGTGTCAGGCAGGCACCTTACCTCACTCTCCCCTTCCTCCCCCAGTTCTACCTTCCTAACAATAGAGTCCCCCACCAGGAGTTGTTTCCTTCCCCTATGGGGTCCATGCCACCCTCCTATCGGTCTGCTTTGTGGAGGTTCCCAGCATCCTCCTTGGTCTCCACTGTGGGTGCTTCCATAGAGGAACCACACTTTTCCAGAATGGCATAGAAATTGTGGAGAGGTACCACTGGAGGGATGCTCCTCTGTTCCACCAACTTCACCCTCCCTGAACCCACTGTGGTACCACTGCTCCTCTTTCTTGGCAACCTCTGAGGCAACAGCAGTGACCCTGGTGGTCCCTGGGTGGGAGAGGAGGTCCCACAAATCCTGGCCAACACAGCCTGGAGATGAGCAACCTCCTCCCTCAGCCCAGAGAGGTGCCTGCAGATGGGACAACACTGCATCCTCCAGAATGTCTCCCGGAAGACTGCTGCTCCACAGCCACTGCACTGCACCACTCCCATCATGTCTTTTTTTCTGGCCCCCTAACTGTTGTTTGGAATACTTACTCTTTCCTCTGTTTGTTTATTTCTTTTTTTTCTCTTCCCCTACTTACTTACTGCCTCTGTGTCCCTTCAGTTCCTGATCTTCCTGTTCTGAGACAAGAAGTTCCTATATTTCTCAGTAGTCTCCTTACTTGCTCAGAGCCAGACCTCCAGCAGCTGGGGGGGATGGAGAGCTACTCTTGCCCTTCTAGGATGGTAAGTCTTTGGTGGCTCTGTGATCACTCACTTCCTGCTCTCAAACAGGAAGTTCCTGTTGTCAGTTATATCCTATGCCTATAAAAGTAGAACTGATTTAGGGTGGGGGTGTGGAGGGGAAGGAAGAAGGGCAATATAGTCCCAGTAGAGAAGTTTTAGTTATACCAGTAGCTTCTTCCTCCTGGTGTTCTGTCTGTTCTGTGGCAGAAGCTATCTAGGGCAGCTCTTAAATCTTGTTTTAACCTGGCTTCTTCTAGCTAAGCCACTCCCCCTACTTTGCAAATCTTTCTACACTTAGTTAATTTCACAGATAACAATTCCCTTCTGACACCTGTGACAAGCACCTAGATAAGTACACAGATAACACAGATAACAGATAACAATTTACTTCAACTACCTCTGACAAACACACTAACTCTTTTTTTTTACCCTAAATTGAAGGTCCCAGTACAAGATTTCTAGTTCTTAGTCCCAGTAGAGAAGTTTTAGTTATACCCGTAGCTCCTTCCTCCTGGAGTTCTGTCTGTTCTCTGGCAGTAGCTAGACAAAATAAGAAAAACAACCTGTCTGCAATCCCACACCAAAAAAACCAAAAACTGCATATAAAACATAACCATTACTTTTCCACAGACTTCTGTGCATATCCAGAATTAAAATATATTCCACAGCAAGTTTACTGTCATCCTAGATCATTATTATAAAAAAAAATGCTTTATGTACTGGTGATGACTCAGTTGTACCAAGTTTGTCAATGCCCACGACTCCCATCAATGATACAGGTCAGTACTATATTATTACCCTGCTCCCCAAGAACAATACATACATACACATAAATACATTTGTCATTTTTTTGGTTATGAATCCCCCCTTCAAGAACCATGATGCAGACATCACAGCATGAACAGCAGCACTTACTGGGGAGTGCAACAACCTTACTTGCTCATTGTTGCCAGGAATATTTAATATAAGTGATACTGCTGTGTAGGTTATGTTCCTTTGGCAATACAACATAAGCATAAGCACTTGACTTACTGAAGCATGAGTATAAGCCCCTGAATACATTGGCAATAAGGATGTAGACATTGTGTTGCCATGGCAATGAGACAGGACTATGATACCCAATGTACACTGGGAGAACTGGTAGCTTAGATTTTAAACCTTCTTTCAAATGTTATTAATACTGCTTTTGGCCTCCTTCAAACTTCAGATATTTGAAAAACAGCACAGCATGAGAAGTTGACAAGGAATGGGTTGGGGGGACAATAGAAAATGATAATCAGACTTGAACAAGTAAAGTGCATGTTCCAACAAGGTAAACCTCATCCTTGTTTGTTCTATATATCATAGTTTTGACCTTGGAAATTAAAGGGTATTCACACACAAAACTTTTAGCTAGTATGTGATACTTTCACCCATTTTAATCTATTAATCTTTGTTCACTTTGTGGGACTCGATGCAAAAAACAGCTTTCTTATTTATGGTTATATTGTTAATTCATGGATTCAGTGAGCAACTAAGTACTGTATGTGAAAGATGCTTGTTCAACATAGTAAATGCTTGGCACATAGGTCTGAATGCAAATTTATCATAGATTTGGATTTCCAGATGCCAAGCTCAACTCAGCTAAAGGAACAGCGGGAAATGAGTGGCCCTAAAGATCTGTCCCAAGAAAAAAAGAAAATGCATTGTTAGAGACAGCTGCAGGTTTCTGCTGTCTTCACTCTTCAAAAGTGCAAGAACCCACAATAAGCACTGTTGGTGCACCAAGCTGTTAAGGGGAAACAAACCAGACTGGTAAATATTGAGTCCTTGAGGGGCAGAGAGGCATTGGTGCTGATGAGTGTCGATGCCTTTCTTGTCAGTGAGATATCAGTGTACATGAAGGTAAGTAGCCTGTAGTGGGTGAAGCCCTGAATGAACATATATCATGACAGTGCAGAGTTTAAAGAAGAACACAGAGCCCAGAAGAGAGAAGACAAACCTCTTCCAGAACCTGGTGGTGCAGCAGTAGCTAAGGGATGTAACACAACATCAAACGAGGTAGCTAAGGATGGGAGCAACTCAGGATGAGGATGTCTGCCTAAAATATATAAATAAAGTACAGATGTTCATGGCAGGCAAAGCAGAGGGAGGTTGAGGCAGTCATAGCAATCAGCGGAACAGCATGGGCCAGCCAGCAAGACACTGAGTCAGGGAGAAGAAAGCAGAAAAAATGGCAAGAAAGAAGAGGGGCTTTCAGAGCACAGAAAATCTCCAGTACAAGCAGCCATGCAAATGGGACAGAGATACAGCAGTAGAACAAGAAATCATACTTTCTAGCAGGTGGCTAGAGCTGTGAAAGTCAACACAGGAGCACAGCAGACAAAAGAGGGAAGCAGCACAGGTGGAATGAAACCTGTGAAAAAGCTGGACAGCCACTCTGTGGTGAGTAGGAAATAGACCCTGTCGTTAAATGAAATGCAATGGAGAAGGGGCACAGGGTCCAGAGGGATAGTCGAAAGTCAAAAGAGACAGGAAGAGGTGCAGAGCCTGAACTGCAACAGCGGGAAGGTACTGTACTGTAGGTTGATGGAGTGCAGCCACAATGTCACTAACAATAAAGAAACAACATTCAAAGGATTATAGCACTTTGTGGGTCATGGGATGAAAGTTGATAACTGCCCACTGAACCACAGGCTAGCCCTACCAATATTTTGGCTTTCTGGACATTTTTGTTATTCCTTCAGAAATTCCTATTTCATTTTTACTTGAGATATATTTGTTACTGTCTTACATTTTCTTTGTTAGGGTTTAGTAATTCTAACAAAAGGTTTCTCAGGTACTTAGAGCTTAATGAGCAGCTCTGCTCTTCAGCATGTACTTTCATAAATCGGTTGTTCCTCTATTACATTTTACCAGCGAATACGTTTTTCATTGTCAGTGTTCCTTTCCAAGAGTATTAGCACATGTTGGTAATCCATCTAAAACATCTGTATTTAAAGCATTTGCCTCTCCTTAGTTAACCTGAAAGTCCTTTTGCTCATGACATCATAGTGATCACCATGACAACAGACCAATTTCACAAGCAGCAATTGTTAGGTCAGTAGAGAAGAGTCAGATACATTTTGAAAGACTCAAGTGAAATAAGTAATGCATTATCTACAATATTTAGTAGACCAAGAACAGGTGAAAGTAAACAAAATAACAAAAAACTAGAAAACACTAAAGTTAGAACAGGACTGGTGAAAATCTAGTGGTTCTAAGCTTTTTGTTATAGTAGAGTTGCTCATTAAAGTATTAATCTGATGTGGCCATGCCAGTCCTGCTGAAATAGGTCTGGTTATGGGCTATAGATGCATACATAGCCCTAGAATGCTGATCTGTTATTTTTTACTATGTATTACCTTGCTAGAAAGTTATCCAGGCTTTGAATTAAAATTAGCAACCTCCATATGAGAACCAGAAGGAGCAGAGCGTGCTATCAGATATAGAACCTGCTTATCGAGTAGCCCTAATGGAACAATTAACTCAGCCACTCACAGGCTCTTGATCTGCAGAATCATGTTGCAAGATTAGAAAGACAAGGTGAAGATTAACACCTCGGGGTCAGGAGGGCTGATGAGATACGACTTATTAATCCTCAAAGAAATCCTTAATTGGGCACTGGAGCACTCAGTGTTCCATTGTTAAACACCACTAAACTCCCAGTATAATTACAGAGCAGATAGAGAACATGATATAGGTTTTCATTGCAATTAGACATCAATGCAGGTACAGTAATGACCTTTCCCACTAGGAAAATCTTATTATTCCAATATCAACCTTGGTTAATTTAGATTAGTAGTTTGTAACTGGTAACAAGGTATTTCATTAACAATCCTCCAAAACATGCTTTCAGTATCTTTTACATGGTGATAAAAAGTGTAAAATAGGGGTTGCTAAGGATTTTTCCCTAGTCCCAAAATTGTAAATCTCTGTAGCTGGTTGTTTTGAACTGTTTATAAATTATTTACCAGTACAGATCTAAATGAAGTCTTTGCTTTTATTACCATGGTGTTCAAAAGTTGTCCCAGAGGGCATGTTAAGGCCTTGTTACCATCAGGTACAGAAAGAGTGATGTTAGAGCTGTCATTTGCTGTTAATGTTGCAATAAATAATAACCTCTCTTTGCTATGCATGTTGTATATGTATCAGCCTGCCACCAAACTAAGAACTGACACTGTTTTGCTTATGTGTGTATGAAGTACTATAGCATGGTGGACTTTCAGGTATTGTTTAGCCATGTTTTGTTGTTGGCACAGCAAGGGTAACTCCCTTTGGCAGGATCAAGGTTCTGCATTTTCACAAAGTAATTTACTTCCAGAATGTTCAGAGAACAAAAGAACTGGTACATTAGAGTTTTGTGCCAGACAGTGCACTTTATTTCCCACTGTCCATAGTTTTCAAAGGCTATAGTTTAGTCATCTATTTAATCAAGCCTTTCACAGAACAAAAATGTTTTTAACTTATTTATTTATTGAGTGACTGCCATTTGTATATTAAATGTTTGGTTGATTTAGTGTTGTGGTTTTGTCATATTACATTCTCTTGCCATGTGCTGTTTTCTATTATTGTCTTCTTGGCACTCTGAGCCTGGAAGGGGTGCCAATGCAAATAAATCCACCCACCTACCTACCTGCCTACTTGAGAGCCTAGTGGCATAATCAGTGCTGTACAGAGGTGTGTAATTCTAGATTTCTGATGCTGCTCATGGAATAAGAGGTTCACAGATAGTATAATATAAAAAGAGTCCATCCGAAGCTTGTATATAGGATGTGGCTGTGACATCATCCATGCCCATCTACATCTACTGGTTAAACCTTCAGCACCTGCCTCAAAACAGTCTGTGGATGTCCTGTTCTTCTGAGGATTGCCAGCATGGAAATAATTGAAATGCAGGTGCTCTACTCCGTATACATATGCTACTCAAGTCCTGAAGCAGTTTGTGTACAAATGTTCTGTTTTCAATCATAGGTGGTGGAAGTGTCTGAAAAGTGGTATGCCAAAGGATGTAAGGGATAAATCCCCCCCCCTTCTTGGTTGAGTGGGTTCACCCACGGCCTTACTTTTTTCTTGATCAAATTTGAAATATGTGGAGAACCCCCCAGTTACCGATAGCATCTCCCTTACGCCTAGCGTCATGATGCCCCCCAAAAGGCCTGCTCCTTCATTTTATTTCTAATGTTTGACCCTTTGCTTTAACTCAGCAGGCCATGACCCCTGCCAACCCCCATCAACACTACTAAGGCGTTCACTTTTCAACATTTTGATGACACCCTGCAAGTCACAAAGGTTGTGATAGTAAGTAACACTGTTTACTGCACATGCTGCATTTTAAGGGCACCATCCTCCCTACACACATTACCATGATTTCAAAAACTGATAGGGCTAGGCCTTACCACTTATGAAAGTTGTAGGGCCATGGCCATAGTGCCCCCCCCCCACACACACACTTTCCGACATCTATGTTTCCAATACAAAAAGGTACACTTCTCACCATGGCAACAATACATTGATTTTGTGACCTATTTTGCAGATTAGCTATTCCTGGATTATTTTCTTCTTAATTTAGTCATTGCACACTCATTTGCCATTAAGTGGACAGAATGTAAAAAAAAGAGTTTCTTGTATTGCTGCTGATAACAGACAGTACACTGGTATGGACTGCAGAGGCTTATTTGCAATGAAAGTAATGGAGTGAAATATTCCACACTGTTGTTTTCAATAGGTTTAGTCTGTGCAACCAGCCCCAGTTGGCAGCAGACTGCTGTGCTTATGCCACTTATGTGCAGAAGAACCTACTGCAGCAATGTTAGTCATTTCTTGCATGATCTGTACCAGCAGGAAACCAATGCTACAAAAAATTGCCATGGTAGACAGACATAATAGAAAATAAACTCCAAAATGCAACTACTGAACCCCATATAAATATATTATATACTGTATAGCAGCTTTCATTTTTTTTGTTGCTATAAATACATTATATGCTGTATAGCACGTATAGTGAATTTCGTTATTATAAAACATTTATTAATGCTTCCCCAGATAGTTTTTGCCTCAAATCAAAGCTCCATTCTATATTTAGTTTGTATTCATAGCTACAGTATTTCTACTTTCAAAAGAATTACAACGTGCCTGTACTTTTTATTCTCATGTTTCTCTAGCTCACTTGAGTAATCTCTACTCTTTATATTGCAGAAGTCCTTAATGTGACTTCAAATTAATTCAGACAGACTGCTTGAAAACATATCTCTCATTCCATAAATCAGGACACAGTGTGGGGAGGGAGACAAATGTGGGAAATATTGTCATTCCATAGACATGGAAGCTTGTGACACTGTAAAAAGTACTGCTTTACTGATCAAAAAGTTTGGTGTTGATGGAGTAAAAAGTATACATAAGAATGTTTCTTTATTGGGGACCAGAAGCAATGTACTGTTGCATTCTCAATTCATATTTACGTCTCCTGTACTTTTTCTGTAAATATCCCTCTCATTTAAGGTTGCTTTGTGTAAGTCAACAGACCTTGCAAAAGCTCAAGAGTACTGTAGGTCTGTTGGAAAGAAGCAAGAAACTTGTCCCATGAATTGTGGACTACTTGTGAGTGTTCCTCTGCTGACAAATGCCTGCCAAAGTGTATCCCCACAGAGCTTGCATGTGATAGAAACATAGAAACATAGAAACATAGAAGTTGACGGCAGATAAGGACCGCAAGGCCCATCCAGTCTGCCCATTTCTTTTTCTACCTTATAAATGTGCCATCGGCCTTTGCTCTGTCAGTGACCTATCTATTCATAGTCATTTGTATTGCTCCCTTATGCCTATCCCATGCCTGTTTGAAGCCCTGCACTGTATTCATAGCCACCACTTCTTGTGGTAAGCCATTCCATGCATCTACCACCCTTTCTGTGAAAAAGAATTTCCTCACATTCCCCTTAATCGGCCTCCCTCTAATCTCATGCTGTGTCCTCTTGTCCTGCTATTTTTCTTATATTTAAACATGTTAGACTCTTTCACCTTGTTTATGCCCTTAAGGTGTTTAAATGTCTCGATCTATATCACCTCTCTCCTCCTTTGCTCAAGGGTATACATATTGAGCTCCATTAATCTGTCCTCATATGTCTTCTGATGCAGTCCCTGCACCATTTTGGTTGCCCTTCTCTGGACTGCCTCAATTTGATTAATGTCCTTGTGAAGGTGTGGCCTCCAATACTGCAGCGCAGTACTCCAGATGGGGCCTAACTAATGTCTTGTACAGAGGGATTCATTACCTCCTCTTTAATTTGTGATATTCCTACTACATACACCTTGCACACCCCTAGCCTTACTTACTGCTTTAGAGAGGTCTGTTTGATGATTTTAGGTCATCAGTGATGATGATGCCCAAGTCTCTTTCTTCCTTTGTGACTGCTAGCAACTCCTCCCAGCCTATAAGGGTTTCAGGGTTTCTCTTCCCTATGTGCATGATTTTGCACTTCTTTGCATTAAATCCCAGTTGCCACTCTTCTGACCATTCTGCTAGTTTATCCAGATCTCTTCTCATTCTGCCCACCCCATCTGGATCATCTACTCTGTTGCAGATCTTGGTGTCATCTGCAAACAGACAAGCCTTACCCTCTAGTCCATCTGCGAGGTCACTAAAGACATATCTCTGTTGGTGAGTGATAGAAGTGATGCCAAATTTTACTTCACTTGTAAATTATTTGCAAAGGGCCAACATTTGTGCTATGCTTAGTTCTTGTGGTGTTGGCATTTCACCAGTAAGTGTGAAGTTTGGGTTTATGTTTTACAAAATAAAGTTCCCATACACCCACTCTCTTGTAGCACCCCATACCTCTCTTCATCTACCATCTAGCCCTACACAGTTTAAATACATAACCCCTCCCCAGCCCATTAATTAGCACTTGCACCATCCTTCTCCTCCTCAGCCCTGACATATAAATTAATCAGAACCCATCCTCCCAGCTGCTTACAACACCTAATCTCAATCCTAGCCTCCTCCCCCCCCCACCCATGGAAAAAATATGAGCTTGTAATTCCATTCATTCAGAAAGTGGTCAGCTGGTTTGATGCAAGAAGGGTCTATGCCAGTCATTCTTCCTCTCCTCAAAATCCATCCTGTTTTCTTGCAGTGCCATGGAAGTTTGGAGATTGGATGGGTGCTGCTGTGTAGGTGGGTGCGTGGGCAGGGGTGTTTAACTAATTTGGCCATGGGTGAGGAAGGGAAGAGGTTGATAATGGGCCTGGGTAGTGTGAGCAAATTGGGAAAAGTGTTCTGATTATTTTTGCTGCCGGGCCTAGGGAGAGGAGAAATGTGTGGTGTTACTCAATGGGAAGGTCGACATGAGTCATGTATTTAAACTATGTAAGGCTGGGAGGGAGAATGGTATGGGTGAATGCTTGTTTTATAAAACTGAAAGCACTCTGCAAAGCTGCAGTTTGCAGGCAAGGTGCTATATCATGGAATCTTTGCCAGAGGAAGCACCTTTGAAAGTGGCACTATGTGGGGGAAGTCTCACTTTGCATAGTGTTCACCTGGTGAAGTTGGCACTTTTCTACTTGTTGTATAATGCAAATGGCAGTGCAGAGTAGTGGCGCTTTCTATAGCACTACATGCAGCACAGTTTAATCTCTTCAAATGCATCTAGCAGGGAGCACTAGAGATGTGTTGTACAGCCTGCTCTACACACTGCATCACATTGCCGGGCAAAGTGCCTCCTTTGCCTAGCAAAGACTTTGCATAATTCTTAACCTTAGTACTCATAGTTCTTAATAAAAAAAATCTAGGTGGCCTGGTGGCTTGTCATTTTATATAGTAATTCTGTTGGCAAGTTTGTGCCCTTTTTGGCTTGTGGATCCTGTATTTTATTAAAATATTAGTCCTGGTGGTCTGTTGAACTAGTTCTATGCTGGATAGTGGCCAGATTCCTTTGTTTTTTTTTAATAGAAAAGTAATTCACTGGTGTCTATTGGGGTGTCCCTGGGCCCTGATTATTTGTTGCAAACAGAGAAGCTGGTTGGAGAGCCACCGACCAGTGATGAGCTGCAGCCGCCAAGTACAGCCATTCATTTAGCTAGACCATGCCAAAGTGAAAGTGCCAGGCAGCACTTTCATTCCCAGCCATATGGAGCTCAGGCTGTAGCCTGCTCCATGCAGGTGGGAAAGAGGCAGATCAGAGGAGTGGTGGGAGGTGGAGGCAGTGAGAGCAAGAATGCCTGCCTCCACCAACCCAATTAGAAACACCATGTCAGTCTGTAAGTGCCTCGGGGGCCCTTGTATAGCAGTCTGGGGCAAGCAGAGACACATTATGCACTGTGGAAGGCAACCACTCAGAGAGCTTAACCTATGGCAATGCTAGGCTCCCAGTTGGGAGCAGGAGCCATGGGAAATGCCAGCTAAGCCATGCTGCAGCTATTTTTAAGTGCCCTGAGGGCTTTTCTAAAAGGTCCAGGTGCCATTGGGTGTATAGCAGTGAACATGACAGGAGCAGCATCAGTAAGCCTCATCACAGCCTATTTGTAAACACCCAAGTAGACTTGATATATACAGATATGCATATATATATACATATATATATATATATATATATATATATATAAACACACGCACATATATTTATACACACATATTACACATATGCATGTGTGTATATATATATATATATATATATATATAGATATAGATAGATAGATGTATATATATTATAAGGGCACGATAGTGCCACTATAGTAAGGGATATATATACACATATACATACATACACACACAAACACATTGCAAAAAACTTTGTTAGTACATCAGTTAGGGTTGCCATTACAGCAACAAAAGTTTGGAAATTTGATGTTAGGCTTATCAACCCTACCCCCCACCCCCATTCTCCACACACCAACAGGCACTGGGGTGTGCTTTGGGGTTGACAGCCATAACTCTCACCCCATTCCATTTGCAAGGAAGCTGAGTGGTACAGTACAGTACAGGACAATGGGGTGAGAGTTAGGCCCGACCACCCCAAGACACACCCCAGTGCCTATTGGTGTGTGGAGAGTGGGGGTGGGGGGTAGGGTTGATAACCCTAACATCAAATTTCCAAACTATTGTTGCTATAATGACAACCTTAACTGATGCATTAATTAAATTGTTTGCAGTGAATTTCCTTTCTTTTTGGAAAAGTGTAATGTTACTCATATGTGGTTGTAGGCGCACAGGGCCCTCTTGGTCCTGCACTCTCATCATACATACATTTTGCAATTGTCTCTGATTTTCATGTGGGGTATTTTAATGATATCACATTTCTGTGTGGGATAGTGCATGCCTACAGCCATTCAGGTAACCCTTGTGCTGCAAAAGTTGCAATATCTCAGGAACCATAGGAACTATGGAAAAAATTTATTGGCAGTTGTATTGAAGGCCTGGCAACTCCTTACATGCTTAGAAGGTGTACTAAGCTTCACAAAAAATCTATAACTCAAACTATTTTTGAGATATCACTGCCAAAAGGCACCATGACTGCCACAATGTTATCCTATGGGAAAATTTGCAAATTCAGAGCGTAACTAATGAACCAGTGTCCATTTCTTCACCAAACCAGCAAAGGGCACATCTGTGGGGCAACAGCTTGCCATCCTACAAATTTCAGCCCAAAGGTCTAACTGTTTTCTTGTTATGAAATGGCAAAACAACTGTTTTTTGGGGCTGTTGACCTGCTTTCACTTTCAGATCATATTTTTTATTTATTTATTTCAAATTCAGATTAATACCTTTGAGCTCCAAGTCAACAAGGAATACAAGACATTTACAGGTGATGAAACATTGCAGAACAGAAAGACATCAACTAACAAGTGGTATTAGTGTGCAGTTATAACATTAAGCAGGGTACAAGAAGTAAGAAGAAACAGGACCACACTTCCAGAGAAACATATATATTGATACAGCACTAATTAAGTGCAGTACAGTGTTTAACAATCATGTTACCGTTCAGACGGGGTGCTCCCAGTCTGCAGAAATGCATGTTTTAGCAGCCAAGGTGAGGCTTTGTCTAGGGGAGGTAGTAGGTGGTGGGAGGTGGGAGGGGCAAGTGGGCAGTTGTGGAACAGGAGGGTAGGAGTGAGAGAGGGTAGCGTTTGATAGGTGTGAGAACCGCTGTCAGAGGCCATGGGTTAACAGAAACACTGGCAGTCTGATTTGCTGGCAAGAAGAGATTGAAGCCCATTTTTAAAGTAGCCAAGTCTGGGGCAGTTTGCAAGGTCTGCAGGCAGATCATTGAACCATTTAGGCCCACAGTAGGAGAGGGATCTTTGGCCAAGGGTGGTTCGTTTGAAGGGAACAGTTAGAACAGTCCTGGAGGTACTCCTTGTGCATTTAGATGGTTGTGCAGGCTCTAAGAGGGCTGAAGTAGCCCTAGGCATGGACCCCATCAGGGACTTTTTCGCAAGGAGGCAGGCCTGGTATTGGAGTCTGTGGTGGAGTGGGAGCCAGCCAGTTTCCTTGTATAGGTCACAAGAGTGAGTCATTTTGTGTACTCCCAGGACCAGAGAGCAGGCCTTGTTAAAGATGGTTTTGACCCTTTTAAGCGCTGTGTCTGTGCCTGCCCCATATATGACAACACCATAATCCACAGATGAGAGAACTGAACTGCATGTAACAAATTTCAGGGCAGCCGGTGTCATTGAGGTGCAGTGTCTGTACAGGATGCCAAGCTTCATGTTGGTGGACTTTACCAGTTGCTCAGCATGGGCAGTGAAGGTGAGGGTATCATCAAGGTGAATCCCTAAGTACTTGAATGTATTGACTTGGTCTAGTACTTCTCCTTCGCTGCTAAGTATATGCAGTGAGGACCCTCGAATCTTGCTCTGTGGGGTGCTGAAGAGCATGCTCTTTGTCTTTTTGTAGTTGAGTAGCAGTTTATTTTGGGTGAATCAGGATTCCAATGCACGAAAATTGTGCTGAAGTTCAGAGCTAATTGATCCCAGGTCTTTTCCTGGGATGGAGATAACAGCATCGTCTCTATAGACTCTATAGAGTATGGAGTGTGCAGGACAGGTAGAAGGCTTGTCATTTATGAAGAGGCTGAATAAGAGAGGATCGAGGATAGAACCTTGCGGGACCCCTAGGTTTACTTCCCTTGGCTCAGAGATTATATTGCCAATCCTGACCCTTTGAGATCTATGGGTTAGGTAACTATGGAACCAGGCCACAGATTCCATTGACAATCCTGTAGAGAGGAGACATTTCAGTAGCAGTTGGTGATTGACTGTGTCAAAGGCCTTGGTGAGGTCTATGAAGATAGACCCCACCACCATCCCTTTATACAGGGCCCCATAAAGCTGAGTGGTGTACTCTACTAGAGCAGTGACAGTGGAGTGGTTTTGTCAGAATCCATGTTGTTGCAAGCAAAGAAGGCTATGCTTTTCTAGGTACTCAGTAGTTGTTCTGAGACCTCCCTTTCAAGTGCTTTGGGGGGGGGTAAAATCGAGATGGGCCGGAAGTTTGCTAAATTAGCTCTGTCTCCTGATTTAAAAACAGGTGTGACTAGAGCCTCTTTCCACCTGTCAGGGGAAGATGCCAGATTTTAGAGAGGCATTGAATACCTTGGTGAGTGGTGCCACAAGTTCATTTAATGTGAGTGCTACCATCTTCATATCGATCGTGTCACTTCCCATCCTGGTCTTACCAATGACCCGTTTGATATATTTGACGGTCTCACCTGTGGAGATTTACCTGAAGTAGAATGGTGAGGTACCATTATCCTGTGGTGATGGAGTGTTGAGGTTGTGCTGCTGGCCTGTAAGGGTGTGATTCAGGTATTCAGGTGGCAACACATTGCTGATGTCAGTGAATGCAACATTAAAAGCATCAGCAATTTCCTTTGGGTCTTGCAATATACCAGAGGTGGTAACTATAAGGTCCGGTGGGGCCATTGAGGCTCTACCCATGAGAGATTTTACAGAGTCCCAGAACTTCCTCCCTCTACCCCAGGTCTTTCCTAAGAGGTCATTGTAGTAAGCTGCTTTCGCCAGATGTATGAGTTTTGTGCAGGTACTTCTAGCTGCCTTATACGCTTGGGAGTCAGCTAGATTCCCAGTGGCTTTGGCCCTATGCCACAGGTGATCTCTGAGTCGCATGTGTTCAATTAGCGGGCTGGACAGCCAGGGGTTGGGGATTCCTCTGGCTTTCTTTGTTTTGTTTTGTTTTGTTTTGTAGAAGAAGCCAGAAGGTGAAGGAAGGAAACATATTCAATTCAGTGCTTCAGAGTAACTGGTAACTGGTATTTTTCTTTTAAACTTAGATTGTAGGCTTGTAGTGACACTATACTTTCTTTCTGTGTTGTCTTTACTTATAATTGTTTTTGGGCTGTTGAAAATTTAAAAAATAGTGGTGGTGTAATTCTGTGCTGTCTTTAATTGCTGCAAATTTTATCTTGGCTTGTCTGACTGTCCTGTAGCTGGGTGAAGGGTGTTAATTGTCTGGCCTCTGACCTCAGCTACGTGATAACTGAGGTGGGCTTAGTCACAGTTAAAGCAGCAAACAGAAGTTCATCTTCTCAGAAGAAGCCAGAAGGTGAAGGAAGGAAACATATTCAATTCAGTGCTTCAGAGTAACTGGTAACTGGTATTCTTTTAAACTTAGATTGTAGGCTTGTAGTGACACTATACTTTCTTTCTGTGTTGTCTTTACTTATAATTGTTTTTGGGCTGTTGAAAATTTAAAAATAGTGGTGGTGTAATTCTGTGCTGTCTTTAATTGCTGCAATTTTGCCCCCTCCCACCCTTCCCCCAACTCTTAATTATATGCCCTGATAAATCTGATTGACAGGAGCTAAACACAGGGTATATATAGTAAGAGGTTGAAGTAGGAGGGGCATAAGGGGAAGAAGACCACCTCACGACAAGTGTTTTGACTCATTTATTTATTTATTGGTTTCTTTTCCTTAAAAAATATATATCTGAGGATCAGTTACAGGATTTTTAGTACTGTAAATAAATAAAGAGAGAACTA
Organism: Neoceratodus forsteri; assembly: GCA_016271365.2. NCBI lineage: Eukaryota > Metazoa > Chordata > Ceratodontiformes > Ceratodontidae > Neoceratodus > Neoceratodus forsteri. Next base: position 853,558,285 of record CM057449.1, read on the forward strand.
AGAGAGCTTCAGTAGCAGATAAGTAGTGGAATTGCAGTATAATGTGGGGAGTGGACAATGCAGTGGCTGTGGGGCAGCCATATTCAGGCAGACCTTCTGGACACTGAGGTGCTGCCCTATCTGCATGCATCTCGGTACTGCGGGATGAGGTAGCCAGACTCAGAGCGGAAGTAAATGGGTCACGAGTACCATCACCCTGTCCAGGAACCACCCAGTCCAATGCAGCTGCCTCAAAGGATGCCGAGAACGAGGAGCACTTGGATGACAGTGGGCTCAGGGAGGGTTAGAGCAGTCAGGCAGAGGCACATCCCAGATCCTATTCCTTCTCAAGAACTCATATGCCACACTGGCAAATGAGGACAACCAAATAGAGGTACCCAGGAAGTGGAAGGAAAGGATGTGGAGGTTAGGCAAGGAGGTGACCTCAGTGGGGAAAGCAGTGGACCCCAGAGGAGGAGGAAGCGAATCCTGGTGGGGGACTCCATCATAAGAGGGATCCAGCTAGGAACACAGGAGGGGGAGGACAGGGAGGTGAGGTGCCTACCAGGTGCCACGGCATGGAGGGATGGAAGGAAGATACTGGGGATCACTGGGAAGGCAAGACAGAGGGTGAGCTGGATGTCATTATCCACCTAGGTACTAATGACTTGGCAAATGGGGAGCCAAAGGAAGTTCAGGAAGAGTTTGAGAAACTGGGGAGGGTCTCAAGCAAGTAGCTACTTCTGTCACTTTCAGAAGTACTACCTGTGAGAGGCAAGGAAAGCATAGGAGTGCATGCACCAGGAACTTTAACTCATGGTTGAAGAACTGGTGCTGTGAGGAAAGGTTTGGATTCATTGGTGACTGGGGACCCATCTGGAGGGATGGAGTTTATTCTGACTGGCCTGCATCCATCCTGGAGGAATCCAAGACTCAATGATAAGTTTAAATGCTACATTGACAGCATTTAACACTAGAAGGGGGTGGCAGGCCAGCAAGGACGGGTACCTACTTGCTCACCCCCACAGCTAGTAATGGAACCAGTGAACCAGAGGAGTGGCTATCTCTGCAAAGCAGTGTGCAAAAGATGGAGATTAGTGTCCAAAAGGTGGATAAGCAGAAAAGGGGCAAAATTCAGCAGAATGGCAGACAGCAAGGAGAACCAGGGATAAATGACAACCAAGGAAGGGGCTGGAGTAAAACAGTGAAGCAGTCTAGGGAGGTCAAATCATGGAAAGCCATGTGCAAATGCCAGGAGCCTTAGCAACAAGATGGAAGATCTGAAGCTGTCATGGTACAGTCAGACCTGGACATTGTGGCCATCACTGAAACCTGGTGTAATGATAACCATGACTGGGAGATGGCCATACCTGGCTACAACATATTCAGAAGAGACAGAGCAGGCAGGAAGGGAGGAGGAGTGGCACTGTATGTGAAAAATGACATAAGGGCCACACAGATCCAGGAGGAACAAAATGGGGGAGAGATACTGTGGGTTAAGCTGGAAAGGAAAATGGGGCCAGCCATCCGCACAGGTGTGGTCTATAGACCACCAGCCCAGGAGGAAGAAACAGATAGGGAGCTGATGCTAGCCATCCAAAGGATGGCAGACAAGGGTGAGGTAGTACTGGTTGGAGACTTCAATATACCAGACGTGGACTGGAGCATCCCAGCAGCAGCATCAACTAGGAGCAGATTTATCCTGGACTCCCTTCAGGGTGCCTTCCTCAAGCAACTGGTCATGGAACCAACTCGGCAGAAGGCAATACTGGACCTTGTGCTCACAAACAGGGACAGTGTGATGGGGGTAACAGTGGGGGAGCACCTGGGTAACAGTGACCACCAGTCATTGTGGTTTGAAATCACAGAAAGAGCAGAACCAAACCACACAAAAACACGTATCCTGGATTTTAGGGGGGCAGACTTTGGGAAAATGGGGAGATGCTTGAAAGAGGCATTAAGGGGAATGGGACAGGAATCAGGGATTGAGGAACAGTGGGCAGTATTTAAAATGGGGATTATAAGAACAACAGAATTATGCATTAAGCAGGTTAGCAAGAGGAAAAGAAAGAGGAGACCATTATGGTTTTCCAAAGAGGTAGCAAAGAAAGTGAAAGCCAAAAAGATTGCATTCAGGCAATACAAAAAGACACAGGCAGAAGGGGATAGGGAGAAGTACCAGGAGAAACAAAGGGAGGCAGGGAAGTCAGTAAGGGAAGCCAAAGCTCAGACAGAAGAACACATTGCAAAATCAGTGGTTAAAGGGACAAACCTTTACAGGTACATAAGTGAAAAAAGAAGGACAAAGGAGGGATAGTGAGACTGAAGGGGAGGATGGAAGCACGTGAGGATGACAACAGTAAAGCTGACATATTGAACAGGTATTTCTGCTCAGTCTTTACTAAGGAAGAGGGGTAATGGGTCTGAAGGGAGTACAAGGGGTGAGAATGGTGCAGAAATGGACACAAGTCCCTTTACGAGAAAGGGTCCTGAAGGAACTGGAAGTAATAAGAGCTGATAAAGCAATGGGCCAGATGGTGGGCACCTCAGGTCCTTAAAGAACTAAGAGAGGTGGTGGCTGAACCTCTGGCTATCCTGTTCAGCCAATCACTGGAAACAGGGAGGTACCCAAGACTGGAGGACAGCAGATGTAGTCCCTTATACAAAAGTGGGAACAAAGAGGAAGCAGGGAACTATAGACCAGTCAGCCTCACCTTGGTAGTGGGAAGATCATGGAAGCACTACTGAAGGAGAGATTGGTGGAACATCTGGTTGTCAATGGACTACAGGACCCAAGGCAGCATGGTTTCACCAGGGGAGGCATGTCAGACCAACCTCATTGAATTTTTGACTGGGTGACTAGGGAGGTGGATCAGGGAGGGCAATGGACATGGCCTATCTGGACTTCAGCAAGGCCTTTGACACTGTGCCACATAGAAGACTATTACACAAACTGGGGAATATGGGTGTGGCAGGACAGTAGTGTGGTGGGTAGGTAACTGGCTGGGTGGCAGGACACAGAGGGTGGTGGTAAATGGCTGTCACTCCACAGAGGGAAGAGTGACCAGTGGGGTACCACAGGGATCAGTGCTGGGACCGGTCCTATTCAACATCTTCATCAGTGACATTGCACAGGATCTAGAAGGCAGAATTTCACTGTTCGCTGATGACACAAAACTCTGTAACAGAGTAGACACACCAGAGGGTATAGACAGAATGAGAAGGGACCTGCAGAAACTTGAAGAATGGTCAAGGGTTTGGCAGTTGAAATTCAATGCAAAGAAGTGCAAGATAATGCATATGGGGCACAAAACCCTGGCACAATATATCAGTTGGGGGTGAGGATATAGCATGCACCAAGCAGGAAAGGGATCTTGGGGTTGTCATCTCTGATGACCTCAAGGTAGGGAAACAGTGTGACAAGGCATCAGGTAAAGCAAATAGGATGCTGGGATGTATAGGCAGGGCATCACCAGCAGGAAAAGGAGGTCATAATTCCGCTATACAAGACACTAGTGAGGCCCCACCTGGAGTACAGTGTACAGTTCTGGAGACCATACCTACGTAAGGACATAGACAGAGTAGAGAAGGTTCAGAGGAGGGCAACAAAGATTGTGCATGGGTTGCATCACAAGTCCTATGAAGACAGGTTGAAGGAACTGAACATGTACTCCCTGGAGGAGAGGAGGGAGAGAGGGGATATGATAGAGACATACAAGTATCTTACAGGGAGGAACAGGGTGCAGGAAAACACTATTTTTAAGCGAAAAAGATGTTTCAGGACTAGAGGCATGGGATGAAGTTGGAGGGAGGACAATTCAGAGGAAACATGAGAAAGAATTTCTTCACAGAACGGGTGGTGGACAAGTGGAACACCCTGCCAGAGGAAGTGGTGGGAGCTGAAACAATCACGGGATTTAAGAATGCATGGGATAGACATAAAGGAATTCTAGAGGTCAGGGGTAAGGGGAAATAGACTTCTAGGAAAACAAACTGAACTTACAAGCTCAAATGGGCAGACTAGGTGGGCCATAGGCCCTTATCTGCCGACACTGTCTATGTATCTATGTAAGGAGCAAACAGGCTTTAGTAAAAATACTGCAGAAGTAATCCAGTGCTTTGTTTCCATCCTTGACTCTATCCATTGGGGACCAGTCAATCCCTTTTAGGTAGTGCCTGAAGGAGTCTAGTTGACCAGGCCTTAGTGATCTGTTCCTGGTGGTCTTAGGCTTACTCTTGGTGAACTTGTTTGTCCAGGTAAGTAGTACAGGGGAGTGGTCACTGATAGTGTCAGGAGGACTGTTACCTCTGCGATATGTTCAGGACAGGAGGAGAGTAGCCAGTCAATGAAAGTGCTGGTTCCTATATGGTAGTTTTGTCTGGTAAGTTGTGTGACCAGTTGGGTCAGGTACAGTCCGGCTATTTGGTCTCTAGCTGTTGCTGCATCCTGTGCTTGCCAATTAATGTTGAAGTCTCCTAGGATTATATGTTCCCAGTTTAGTTTGTTCTGTTCGAGGTGGCTTATGAGCTGTGGGAAGCTAGTGAGTAGTGTCACAGGAGGCAGGTATACGGTGGTTAATAGTAGCACTTTGATTTGTTGGCCAATATTAAGTTTTAGTGTTAGAACCGGTGCTTCCTTGGTGTGGAAGCTAATTGGTAGTATTTTCCCTTTGATGTCACTCTTGAGGTAAACCAGACAACCCCCCCCCCCTTTTTGAGGTACGGTCCTGCCAGGACAGGTTATATCCAGGAAGGGCAATTGCTATGTCTGGGATCTTTGGTGATAGCCACGTTTCTGTTAGGGAGATGACGTCAGGATCAATCTGAGCCATCCAGGCCTGAAATTGTGGCAGTTTGGAGAGAAGGCTGCAGATATTCAGAGATACAATTTTTAGATGTCCTGGGCTATTGGTACAGTTCATGATACAGGTCACCCAGGGTCACAGCTAGGCAGGGATTTGACAAAAGGCTTTGGCTATGCAAGAGTTTGCAGGCATGCACTCCCCTGCCCATTATATTGATAGCCTGGGGCACACTTACTCAAGTACAAGAGCAGGATGTGAAATCCTTTTGTACTTATACTTCTTTTTGTTATTTAAAGAGGTTGTTTAAAAGCCCACATACAGATCCCTTAGGAGAAGGTCAGACAGAAATGTGGATTCGAGCAGAACCCAGAGTCACTGAATTTGTCAGACTTAGTTGCTTGACTTCTGCTTTGCTTTGGATAGCTTCCAAAAAGTTGATTTTAAACTGAAAATGCAAATACCTGTGGTGATGCTTTGCAGAAATCCATCCAGGAGACCGTTACAGATGTAGTGAGCAAGAATGGTGTAGTTACTCCAAGCAGAAAATCTTGTAAATCCCCAAAAACTAAGCTACAGACACAGACAAACGCAAACAGCCACCCACACAGACCCAGGAGGTGGGGCGCTCCTCCCCTATTGATGCTATTTTCCCCATAGGCTATAATGGGAAACTTTAAAGTTTAATAACTTTTGAACAGATTAATGTGTTTTCACCAAACCTTCAAAAGGCACATCTGTGAGGCAAAGGCTTTCTACCTGAAATTTCACACCACAACCAAAAACTGTTTTCGAGATCCAGGTGGACAAAGAAATGTCAAAAAACACATATTTTTCTGATTTTTCAATACTGTATATCTCAGAAACCACAAGATAGATTCCCATGAAGTTTGAGAGGTCAAGAGACCTACCACTAGACATTATGCATGCCAAATGTCATACAAATCTGTTGAACGGTTCCAACGGTATTAATGTTCAAACATTCAGGTTTAACGTAGAAGTAACCGTATGTTATCCTATGAGAAAAAGTGCAAATTTGGAGTGCTGTAACTATTAAACTGGTGTCCATTTCTTCACCAAACTAGCAAAGGGTACATCTGTGTGGCAAGGGCTTGCCACCCTGCAAATTTCAGCCCAAATGTCTGAACCATTTTCTTGCTATGAAGTAGCAAAGAAACTGTTTTTAGCAGCTTTTACCTGCTTTCAATTTCAGATCATAATTTTGTTTCCCATGGGCTATAATGGGAAACTTTAACATTTAATAACTTTTGAATGGATTAATATATTGTTTCACCAAGCCCTCAAAAGGCATTTCTGTGAGGCAAAGGCTTTCTACCCTAAAAAGCTCAGACCACAACCTAGAGCCACTTCTGAGATCCAAGAGGACAAGGAAATGTCAAAAACACAGATTTTCTGTTTTTGCAACACTCTACATCTCAGAATACACACAGTGGATTCCGAAGAAATTTGGCACATCAGGAAACCTACCCCTAGACATCATGCATGCCTAATTTCCTGCAAATCTGTTGAACGATTCTAAAATTAATAACGTTCAAAAATTCAGGTTTAAAGTAGAAGTTACCTTTCACCCTACCTATCTAGATATATATATATATATATATATATATATATATAGATAGCTATCCTGCAGGAGGCAGAAACAGAAACATTTTGACAGACAGCTCCCCAGAAACTAAGTGCAGCTACTGATGTTGATCACTCTGCCCCAGCAGACAGAGAGAGCTGGACACAGATGGAGAAGTGAGGTACTGATGTCAGTGAAGGGTTCCCAGTAGAAGATGTGCACTCCATTTTGTACTGAGAGAGGGAGAGGAGAGCCATTAATTATGACTGATGGGACAGTTGCCTTTGACCCCAGGAGGCAGGTGGGTTCAGAGAGGAGAGCTAGAGATCACTGCTAACCCATGAGGGTTGGGGAGGGGAGGAGATGCAGTGGAGGGGGGACAAAGAGCAGGTTGATAATGATGGTGCTCATTTTATTAGCTGCAGGGTGGCATCTTGTAGCTGAAAGAATGTAGCCGCACTCTGATAAATTTGACTGCCTTCTTTTAACTGCACAAAGTTTCTGCCCATCAGCCAGGCTGAATGTCATCACAAACAGCCTGCTCCTTCTGTGGCTGCCACTGGTGAGCCGCCTGCAGTGAGAACTATGTTTAATGAGTACCACGCCTCTGCAACCTCCACTTCCCTGAGTAGCCACAACATGCTTGCATTGTACAGCACATGCAAGCAAACATAAAAAGCAGCATAGTATTTTATACTGAAAATGAGAAACGGTACAGTGGTTCTCTTTACTAATTCATCGTGTCATCTAAACCCTTCAGGAAGGAAGAGAAGGGAACATTGTTTAACCAGGAACAGCACACTAAGCCAGAGCTTGTTTCCAGATGTGACCTTGGAGCACAAGGAAATTTAGTGATTTGCTCAGGATCCCACAGTATGCACCTAGGTGACTGTGGGATTCAAACCCAGGTCTCTAAATCTGCAGCTCAGAGCCTTAACCCTCTGTGCTATACTGCCTCCTTCAACCACACTGTTCAACTTGAAAATACAACTACAAAAGCCATAGTCTTTGTTTTATGCTGTTAGAGTGGGCAGTAAAGTTGTAGTTGTAGTACTGTAGGCAGTATAGCACAGTGGTCTAAGGCTCTGAGCTACAAATCTGGTGACATCCAGCAGACCAGACCTGGGTTTGAATCCCACAGCTTCCACTTGCATACTGAGTGACCCTAAGCAAGTCACTTAACCTATATGTGCTCCCAGGTCGCTCCTGTAAGAAAGCTTTCAGCTTAGTGTGCTATACCTGGTTAAACAACTAAAAAAAAAAAAAATTACTGTAGTCCTCAGAACCCTATTTGACCATCATCCCATGATCTAACATGCCAGCTCCATACAATAAAAGATTCAGTTGTCTTTGAAACAGCTATTTTCTAATGCATTGCAAATTCCCAAACCCAGTGGGTATTTAAAGCTGATTTTGCTGCAGATCCTACATCTAGGTATATTATCTTTCCATTCCTTCCTTCCTTACTTCCTTCCTCCCTTCCTTCCTTCCTCACCAGGAAAGCCTTATTTGGGTGCATCACCCAGTTTAGAACAGGCTCCTAGGGTAGCATTTAAAGGTACACTGACAATTCCTTTAGTCCTCCAAATGTCTCTAGTTTAATAAGACACATTTTATGAGTGCTCTTCTGCAGAATTTACTGATGTAGCTGTAAGTTGCATTCATACTCTTTTAATGTTTGCTTCCATGCATGTGCAAGAAACATGTTGTGGCAGCTTGCTGGAGTAACAGGTTGTGGAGGTGCAGCAGTGTTGTGGCCAGTGCTGGCGGTGTTTTTTGGGGCTGGTGTCTGTGGCACCAATGGAGCAGCATGCTGTCAATAACAGCAGTTTTGCAGCGTGTCACCAACTTGAAAGAAATTCACCACTTCAATGAGGGATCACCCCATCATTGAAGAATCAGCTGTTTTTGCTGCTTGGGTGGTACCTGATTGCAGCAGCAAATCGCAGCTTGCCTCATCTAGTGTCAATTTCAATAAACATGGCGCGACTGTCACCGTCCACCTCTCACAGTCCCCATGAAAGCTGACGGGGGAGCCCAATCTCCCTGTTGGCATGCCCCCTCCGCAGATCATTTGCCAATGGGCAAGCTCAATCCCAGTTGACATAATGCCCCCCCCATTCATTGTGTGACAATATGGGTGCGCAATCACCCTCGGCTCATGTGCCACCCAAACACATTGTATGTGGCAATTTCCCATTAGCTACAGCACCCCAGCCCAATAGACACCCAGGTGGCATGCTGGAAGCACACCCCTAGCGTGCCAATTGTCCCTGTAAGTGAAAAACCGTCCCATGAGTTTTTTTGAAACCCTGTGAAAACAGTCAACCATCCCTCATTGTTTCCATTGCCCCCTCTCCCAACCAGCAGCCACCCTCTGCGCACCCCACCTCCCCACACCCTGCCTTACCCCATACTTACCTCCAAAGCCTGGCGCAATGATTTCCGGTGGAGCATGAACATGTCTGCACGCTTCAAAGTCGACTGTGAACTGAAGAAATGCCGGTAAGCTGTATAATGGCATAAATGTTTTTTTTTTTTTTATTTTTCGACTTAGGTGGATATCTCAGCCATCTTTGTGACTTTTTGCAACACATTTTCAACATGGGGCTCTTGGGACCCCACCTCATGAATTCAGTCACTGTCATCTGGTCATTTGGTCCCAAAAGGTGATTTCACGGTCACCGCATGGAATCACCTTTCAGGACCAATTAACAATACTACATTGTCATTGTCCTTGATGTGGGCTTCCAGAAAACCTATGTTGCAAATTTGGTGAAAAAATTCCAAAACATTACTGTGTTATGAGTGTGCATTGTGCAGTTTCCACACAAACTCGTAACTTCGCAAACTTGTAATATTTTCACTCCAGATTTTCAACACTGGCATTTTTAAAACCTCCTTATGAAAAGTACAGCTGCCATTTTTTCACATCATGGCCAAAATGTTTTTTCTCACATCTGGTGCACAATAGCATTGTTGCCATTGGAAATCAGTGTTTGGGACAGATTAAGAAAATCACACTTATACTGTTCATAAGCAAAGGTCCCAAAATGGCTATGTTGAAAATCTGGTGACAAAAGTCCATAAAATGGCTATGTTACCAGCATGCATTGTTGAGTTTCCACTCACTCTCGTAACTTTGAAAATTTGTAATATTTTCACTCAACATTTTTTTTTTGAACTTGCTATTTTATCCACCTTCCCCTGCCGCCTACTTCTTCGGGAGTGCCTGGCATCTGCCTCGGTTCCTTCTGTGCCTGGAGCCCCCTGGCGTTCCCTCCATGTAGCCTTGGATCTACCCCCCAGGTGGGGATGAGGTGGGGCCCAAGCACCCCGAACTAACGTCACTTCGTCTGGGCCACCGTGTGGGACAGGCAGGGGACCATCAAGGTCTGTGCTGGCCCTCTGTCTACCTAGAGTGATGGAGGTGTTTTTCCCTGTTTTTTCTGGGCGTGCCATGCGCCCTGATGTCAAGGCAGAACTCCGTTGACATCTGGCATGCCAAACCCTCTGGATTGGTCAGGCACTTGCTGTACCCCAGGCCTCCACCTGGGGTCAGTCAACCATCGAATCTTGTCCCCCCTTCCTCCCTGGAGAAGGCGAGCAGTCCGCGGACACTCAGCTTTCTCTCCCCGGCTGGTCCTCCAGCTCCCCGGGCTCGTTCCCAAACCTGGGTCACCAGCGTCACGAGCGGTAGCGCTACTGCTGTGCCAACGGGCTGGCTACTCAACATTTTCAACATTATCATTTTTGCACACCTCCTTATGAACAGTACAGCTGTCATTTTTCACATCCTGCCCGAAATGTGTGTTTGCACATCTGGTGCACAATAGCTCAGTTACTTTGGGAAATCAACATTCAGGACAGATTAAGAAAATTGTAGTGACACCATTCATGAGCAGAGGTCATAAAATGCCTAAGTTGAAAATTTGGTGAAATAATTCCTCTAAATGACTGTGTTACGAGCATGCATTGTGCAGTTTCCACGGATGCTTGTAAGTTCAAGTATTTTTAATGTTATCACCCCAGATTTTCAACATTGCCATCTCTTCACACCTCCCTGTGAATGGTACAGCTGTTATTTTTCACATCCTGCCTGAACTGTGTTTTTGCACATCTGGTGCAGAATGGCGCGGTCGCTGTGGGAAATCAATGTTCGGGACAGATTCACAAAATCATGGAGCCACTGTTCATGAGCAGAGGTCCCACATGCTTCCATGAGGTGAGGGTCACAAAAAGGCCATGTTGAAAATTTGTAGTGCAAGTACCAACAAACACCTGGGGTATTAGGGTTTCTAACCATAACGTCCCACCCTGTACAGGCTGACAGGCATCAGGGGTGTGCCTTTGCATTGCTGGCTGTAATGCTCATGCCATTCTACCCCCACCCCCACCCTGAAGCCAGTGACAGGCACTGAGGTGTGCCTTGAGCTCTTCAGCCCCAGAGTTCACACCATTCTCCCATACTGCACCCATTTCAGTGTATGCCCTTATGGAATAGGGTGACTGCAAAGCCAAACACCCCAAGGCATAAATGAACACTTGTTGGTGTCTGCAAGATAGTATGAGGTGAAATGGCATGAGCATTTTGGGTGATGACCCAAAGGCACAGCCCAATGCCTGACCATCTCTGCAGGGTGGAGTTGGGGTTGGTGTGAGTTCAAGAATTCACTGCTATTCCTTTTCTGCATCGGTCGAACTCCTGCACTTCCAATGCTAATATCAGCAAGCAAACATTCAGCATTGACAAACACTTGTTTCTTCTTAAAGTGAAAAACAGACTTCCTACCATTCTGAGGTTACCACACAAAAACATGTTTATGTGCAGTCCTTGATTAATTTCAACTGCGTGTTTCCTGGACTTGTATTTTATAAAAGGTAAGCAATCATAAAACATGGGGTTTCAAGTTGAATTATGACACAAAAAAAGGTTCACAATATCCCTTTAATACAGCAGACACATCAGCAATTTATAAATAAATTACTTAGCTGACACATGTGTACAATTGGCTACACAGGTGCAATACTGTAGTTAGAGTTCAATTGATTTGAAGGTATAATTTATAAAGCTTTACAGAACATCACAGTTGTATCCTACATATATAATTACACATTACTTAAGGGAAAAAAATAGTCTTGACAATAGAAAACACTGGGATGTGGGCAAATTGGAGGTACAGTGTGAAGTGTTAGGTAATAGGGCATAACAATTGAGCGCTAGCTACTATATTCACTAAAGATTCAACAGATCACCTTCTGTGTCTTGTGGCAGATGCTTGGTTTGTCCAATTGCTTATACATAGCTGGCTTGAAATGACAAGGCTGACCACACACTTGTCATGGTTTGGCCATGCATTTCGGCTTTCAGGTACTGGAATCAGGGGTTAAATTGGGCAGGAGCCCACAGTAACTCTTATCCGCCACCTCTAAAAAAACTGTAAGACAGTTCTACTACCTCTGTCTTACAGTATTTTTCCATTGATGACTACTGGAGAGTTGCACCTCCTAGAAACCTAGCTAAAAGAGTTCCCGCACCTGAACATTTCTAGCTTAACCACTGACGGCAATGCAATATGACTTTTCACCTATCATTTGTTTTGTTTTTTGGACATGGATGACTTTCCATGCCTGTAAACTTAGTCTATAAATAGAGATTGCTTTGATGAGCAAAATACTCAGGCAGTCAGAAGATATGCCCCAAATTCTTTTAAATAGACACATTACCTAGTGCAGCTATTCTGTATCCTGGAAAGCTAGGATACTAAGTAACTTATATATGTCACTGTGATGTTTGTATGACACGCACCCATTCTAAACCTGCATGCTTGGTTGCAAATGACAATTAATGCATCTTTTGCTTGGCATGCCATCCTGTATACCAATTCAGTATAGAGAAGCAAGATCAAATGTAACATTTGAGGCCAAAATAAGAGCTGGTTGGCTCCCTCCCTCTGGGCTGAGATACACAAGGCACACTGACAAGCCCTAACAAGGATGAAACATGTGTCTGTGATTGCTGTTTTTAGCCTTTGCTGGTTGCATTGCGATGCCTTTCAGTATTATGCAGTCCAAATTCCTTCATGGGGAATTGCATATGCTTCCCATGATGCTTTGCATGATTGGGGTAAGTGCAATTGTGTTTCTCTCAGAATGAATGTTTGCTACTATAACATCCATTGAAATGAGCAACTTTTAAATAAAATATGGCACTTTTTTCTCTACAAGCGACCCTCGACTGAAGAATAAAGAAAACAACGATTTGTTCAGTCACCAAAAAGCTTTTTAATATTAGAACATGTTTTTAATGAGACACAGCACATTGTATGAGCGTAGCAGCACCCTCACATGGGATGTGAGGGGTGCTGCTTACATGCATACAATGTGCTGTGTGCCTTTTAAAAGCATGTTCAAATATTTAAAAGAAGCTTTTTTATCGTGACAGAACAAATTAGTTGTTTTATCTTCTCCCTGGGCTGAGTGGCCACTTGTAGAGAAAAAGTGCCATGTGGAAGTGTTGTTTAAGTTGGCACAGCCCTAATATCCTGAACCACCTCATTGCTTTTCTTTTGTCAGTTGGTAATTTAAATAAAATATGTGAGTAAGAAGTCACAACTGTGTGTGTAGGAAGGAGACTGAAGGTTACGTACCCTTACCACCCTAGGAAGTACATCAGAATCCTTTCATGGACAATCCTATAGTTGCATATTGCACTTGTTAAATGGTTTAATGTTATGTAGTATAGTGAAAATGAGTACAACCATGTTTACATTAAATATGTTGTTTAAATATGTTTTATTTTGATTAGTTTCTTTTTTGTACTAAGCCAACATATGGGGCTGCACCGGTTACTTTGCTTTTTTTAAATTAAAAGTATATTAATTTGATGAAGTACATACTGTAGGTTTGGTTGACTTATAAAACAAGTACCAGTACGTGAATATATATCACTGGTGTTTTGCTACACAGTCAGGTGATGCACTGAGCCAATAAGGTTTGTGGATTTTTCTTTGCCATTTTAAGAAATTAATTATTCCTCAAAGGTGGTGTATTAAAAAGCAAGTGTGCTGTAGCTCAGATGTGATTGACATTTCAAGTTTTGGGGTAATCATGACACTATGTTATGGCCAGAGTTTTCAATTTTCTTAACCTAAGCTTTGAAATAGGTTTCAGTATATTTTTCCGAACTTATTAGGACTTGAAACTCAAAGACCTGCAAATGCTAAAATGGGTGTGGAGAGCTTCAGTTTGGCACCTTTATGGGTATGCCAAAAGAAAATACTAAACTACAAAGTATTAGAGCAGGGATATGTGTTTTTTTTTCCTAATATAAGTAATTAAAATAAAATAATAAGTTAATACACACTGAAAACAAAAACTAAAGTCAGAGCACCAGTTTAAATCAAAGGGTGCCAATTAGTTTTTTTTTCAAGAATGATTAATCAAGAAGAAGGCTTTATTTCCTTTCTTTAATGGTTATTGCAGAAGAGATTCTATAATAAAATCATTATTTTGTTTTCAATTAACCTTTTTGTTTTGTTTCACTGGTAAACTCACATTGCTGCACTTAATCTAAAACAAGATATTGTATTTGTCATTTCTGATTGTGATAGCACTTTACGTACTACAGAAAATGTTAAGTACTTCATGGACCTCTTTGTCTGACCAGGGTGTTAACATGTATTTGCATATAGGTGATATTGAGAAATGCTGGTAAGCTTAATTAAATGATTAATAACTTTGATTTAGATAGGGCATTTTGAAATTTGTTTGCTATTAGGAGCTGTTTTTTTTCCACAGATGTTATGGTCCATTGGGATCTCCATGTTTGCAGTTTTTATTGCTCTTCTTTTCCCCTCACAATGTCTCCTGTCACATGTGATGGTGATACTCCCAGGACCATAGATTCAGCAAGTACTGCTTTAGAGTCGATATTATAGTAGTAGAGCTGTGATTTTGATTAATGTTCTTATAAAGTGAGCACTATTAAAGGCTGCATTTACAGTTTCATAAACAGCTGTGGGATATTTAAGTGAGTTATTCTGTAAGAAAACAGCGAGTGTCTTCATTAATTCAAATATTGATGACCTTGGATGATTTGTTTGCTGTTATGACTGTGTGTAGTTTCTTTTCTTTTTTTTTTCTTTTTTTTTGTGTTAATATAAGCTTTAGAAACAAAACACTTACTTCTGTTGGCTAGACCTAGGTACGTACATAGAAACCAAAGACATTGAATTGGTGTTATTTATTTGAGTCCAGAACATCAGGCTCCTAACAGCAGACTGTTGCTGCAGCAGCTTTCCCTCACTGAATTAGTGATCCATCCACTGTCACATGAGACAAGAGGCATTGCAGGAAAAAGAGGAACAATAAACAGTGCTAACGTGGAGATCCCTGGGGCCATAACTCTAGTAGGAAAATTTAGGAAAAAAAACTCTTAATAGCAAATAAAAGGTGACTACATGCACAAATCAAAACACTCTGCACAATTTATGTATCTACGGGTTTCAACCATAGCCCTCCTTCAAACAACATTTCTGATAAAAAAGTCTAGTTTTACTAAAGAGATTGAAAGAATGTTTCCTTGATGAGAGAATCTGACTATGGTATGCATCTATCCTCTGTGGCAAGGCAAGGCAAATTTTATTTGTATGGTGCCCATTCCTGGAGGCTCTGGGCACCTCACAGAAAAAAAATAAAAATAAACAGACAATACAAAATATGAAATAACATCATACAATTAAAACTAAAATATAAAAATCCTAAAAACTGATAAAATATCATATATGGGGATTGGGCAAATTGTTGTAATTCAGAAATCAATTAAATGCCAGGCCAAAGAGGTGTGTCTTCAACCTCCACTTAAAAACCTCTACTGAGGGGGCCTCCCAGACTGCAGATGGTAATGCATTCCACAGGGACAGCTGTGGGGTTGAGGAAGACTCAAATTCCTTAACTGTTTAGACTGAGTGGGCTGGATATTCAGACTGCGCCAGGCTGTGGTGCAAGCCTGGGCACAGAGCAACTGGGCTGTGCAGGGGCATTGACAGGGTGATATTCACTGGAGCTGCACCATGGCACAGCAGCATTGAATATCACAACATGGCCACCCACAGTGCGCATGGCACAGTAGCACTGCGCCAGTGCAAGTGGCCAGAGAGGAGCAAGGGGATACGCAAGTGCAAGTGCCATTGTGCTAGGTGCAACAACTACAATATTCAAAAGTGCACATGCAGATGGGGCCATAATGTATGCAAGGCACAAATGGGGCCATTTGCATGTCATTATGGCCCTATTTGCATGTAGGTGCACCAATCCCCGGTGACTTGCGCCTGGCGCCCTGCCAGGCAGCAGCCGTCAGGGACCAGTGCCCCCAGCACAGTGCAGCAAAGTGCCCCAATGCCCAATCATGGGCATGTGTATTGTGCAGAACATATCCAATATCCCTGGTGGTCCAGTGCATCGTTTTCAGCCCGATCACGGGCATAAGTATATTTAAAAATAGTGAACCCTCTCCCTGGTGCTCCAGTGGACTGCTCACAGCCCGATCGCGGGCATTTGAAGTAGAATAAATGTCCTATATCACTGGTGGTCCAGTGGACCACTAGCAGCCCGATTGTGGGCATTTGTTATTAAAAATGACACCCCAATCCAACCCTGGTGGTCCAGCGGTACTCCCCTTCCCACCCGCCCACTGATCCCCACCACCCGCTCCCCCCCAGTCAGCAGCAGGTGGCAGCTCCCCATCCACTTGCTGCCCCACTGCCCACTGACTGACACCATATGATAGGGCTGTACACCCATTGGTTCACAGTGTGAGCCAATGGGCATGCAGCCCGTACCGTAATACACAGTCCATATACTAACATACTATTTGCCAGCAGATTAGGCCTTATGGTCTATCTAGTCTGCTCAAACCTTAGATCCTTAGTTGGGTGCCGAAACCCTCCCATCCCTTGTGCTCCAGAAACTCATATCATCCATCCCCACCCCCCTGGGACAGGCCATCATCTGATACATCCACTTTCTGTGTCTGTCCCACCCTCTCTTGATGCCCTCCACTGTGGATCTCTGAACCAGCTCACCAGGCAGTGCATTCCAAGGGTCCACCACCCTCTCAGTGAAAAACCTCCTCCTCTTCCCCCCTCACCCTTCCACCTTCCAACTTCAAACCATGCCCTCTGGTGATACCACCCTGCTTTAGTCTAAAGATCCCCTCCATGTTTACCCTATTTATTCCCTTGAGGTACTTGAAGACCTCAATGATGTCCCCCCGTCTCTCCTCTCCTCCACTGAAAACAGGCAGAGCTCCTTAAGTCTGTCCTCATACGTCAAATCACCTAGCCCTCGTATCATCTTTGTTGCCCTCCTCTGTACCCTCTCCAGGAGCTGTATGTCCCTCTTCAAGTGTGGTCTCCAGTACTGTACACAGTACTCAAGGTGTGGTCTAACCAGTCCATTGTACAGTAGCAGAATCACTTCCTTGCTCCTAGAGGTGATCCCCCTTACGATGCATCCCAGCATCCTGTTTGCCTTGCTAGCCGCTCTCCTGCACTGCTCAGAGTTATTCATACATGCATCCACCATGACCCCTAGGTCTTTTTCCCCTATTGAGGCCTCCAGCACCTCCCTTGCCAGGGTGTACCTGTGTTTAGGGTTTCCCCGACCAAGATGCAACACCTTGCACTTGGTGATATTGAAATTTAATTTCCATGTGTGAGCCCAGCTTTCTAGGGTGTCCAGGTCCCCTTGCAGGGTCAACCTCCCCTCTTCTCCCTCAACTACTGCTCCCATCTTGGAGTCATCCATGAAGAGACTCATTTCACACCCTATACCCTCCCTGATGTCCAATATGTATGCATTAAACAGGATCGGACCCAGGACCGAGCCCTCCGGTGCCCACTACCAACCTCTCTAGGATTCGAGAGCTCCCTACAGACCACTACTTTCTGAGTGCATCCAGCTAGCCAGTTTCAATCCATCTGACCATCAAAGGGCTACTCCTAACCCCATCAGTTTCTCTACCAGACCATTGTGGGGACAGAGTCAAGCGCCTTGCTGAAGTCCAAGAATAATACATCCACAGGCTTACCCCTGTCCAGTTCTGATGTTACCCATTCATAGAACTCCACAAGGTTGGTTTGACATGATCTACCTGGCACAAACCCATGTTGCTGACTATCCAGACCTCCCACCTCCTCCAAGTACACCCCCAATCGTTCCTTTAGTATACTCTCAATTCATTTTCCCACCACCGAGGTCAAACTGATGGGTCTATAGTTACCTGGTACTTCCCTCGACCCCCCTTTATGGATTGGTACCACATGTGCATCTCACCAATCCCTAGGTACCCTCTCTGTCTCAAGTGACCTGCTGAAAAGCTCCGCCAGGGGTGCAGCCAGTATGTTCGCCAATGCCCATAGTACTCTCGGATGAATGCCATCTGGCCCAGGAGATTTGTCTTTCTTTAGGGCCTTGAGGGCTAACCACACCCTTTTGGTGGAGATAGCATCATCCATCCCCTCCACCTTACTGGCCTTTTTATCCTTACCCAGATGTGACACCCCTGGGGTACCTCTCTCTCCCTTTTGCTCCATTTCTGTTGCTCCCCTGATCCCACTTACTGACGTTTCTATCCCCTTCATGCCTTGCTTTGTAGATATCCCATCCCCCTCCCTAGTGAACACAGAGGCAAAGTACTCATTAAATACCTCTGCCTGGTCCCTCGCCTCTTCCACCCACCCTCCTTCTGATCTCAATCTGCAGAAATGGCCCTTAGTTTTTCTCCACTCCCCAATGTACCGGAAGAACCCCTTTTCCCCTCCATGTATCCCCTGTGCCAGCTACTGCTCTTTACTGGACTTTGCTCCCCTCACCATACGGGTGACTTTTCTAGATGCAAGCTGGTACATTTCCTTATCCCTGTCCCCTCTTGTTGTTTGATATTTTTGTAGGCTGCCTTCTTTTCTCTGACTGCTACCTGTACCTCACTGGACCACCAGCATGGTTTGTGTGACCTTGCTCCCTTATGTTTCAACTTAGCGCAGATCCTGACTGCCTCATGAAGTCCCCGTTTTATGACCTTCCATCTCCTTTCCACACTTGCCATTGAGGTAATCCCCATCAAGTGATCCTTGAGAATATTTCCCATGCCCATAAAGTCTGCCCCCCCGAAGTCCACTGCCAGTGTCCTAGATCTCCCCATGCTTATTTGAAACCAGACAGTATTGTGGTGCTCCCAGTCAGGGTCTTGTACAACCATGTTCCTTACCAGATCCCCATCTGCCAGAACCACATCCAGGATATGCCCTCCCTTGTGGGCTCCATCACATGCTGTGTTAAGAACACATCCTGGAGCCATCCAGCAGCCTCTGCTCCTTGGCTACCTTGGGGACATGGTTCCCCAGTTTGTACCTGGCATGTTAGGTCCCCCATCAACACCACTCCTTCCCTTTGGTCCACACTGGGCAAAGATGTTGTCCAGCAAACCATCCTCTAGAACATCACTCATCCCGGGGGGCCTATATGCTACACCCAGCTTGATCTTATCTCCTGCTGGGGTGTAAGGTGACCCAAAAGGCCTCCACGTTTCCCTCTGCCTCTTCTACCCTAGCAATTTCTATGTCATCTCTAATGAACATAGCCACTCCACCCCCTCTGCCCTCCTTTCTATCCTTCCTAAGCATAATGTACCCCCGTACGTTTAGGTCCCAGTCATGGTTTTTGTTGGCCCACATTTCCGTGACTGCCGCCACATCCACCCCAAACAGCATGGCCTGGAACTCTGGCAACTTGTTTCCCAAGCTCCTGGCATTTATTAACACCAACCCCACCCCTTATCCCTGATCCTCTTGTCAAACCCCACCCAGATTCCTTATACTTCCATCCTCCTTCTGCTCCTCCTGAAACCTCCACCCCAATTTGTTTCCCTCCCTTGGGCTTGAAGACTACTCCCCTTATCTGGAGGAAAGGGCTTCTGGTCAGCCCCTCCCTTATCCCTTCCCCCCTCACAAGTTTAAACCCCACCTTTTTTGTATGTAGTCAGCCATTCCCTGTTTAAGGACTTCCTTCCCTAATGGGGCAAGATGAAACCTGTCCTTGGCATGTAGTCCCTTATCCTCCCAAACTCCATTCCAGTTCCAGTTCCAGATTCATTCACATATCTGGACTGTGTAGTATGGTAAGGGCTGTATGCCCATTGGCTCACGCTGTGGACCAATGGATGTATAGCCCTACTGTATGGTGTCAGTCAGCGGGCAGTGAGGCAGCAAGCCAGTGGGGAGCTGCCACCCGCTGCTGACTGGGGAAGCTGGGCAGTGGGGCTCAGTGGGTGGGTGGGGAGGAATGCAGCTGGACCACCAGGGTTGGATTGGGGTGTCATGTGTAATAACAAATGCCCATGATCAGGCTGCGAGCAGTCCACTGGACCACCAGGGAGAGTGTTCACTAGTTTTACATATACTTATGCCCATGATTGGGCTGCAAGCTGTCCACTGGACCACTAGGGATAGAAAACTATTGATATTCTACATATGCCCATGATCAAGCATGGGGGGGCGCTACTAGGGAGGTGCAGCCAGAGCTCGGGTGGCTACCCTCAGGTGGCAGCTACCGTGTTGCACCCTGCAATACAGCTGCTCACCTGTGGATGGCCAGCTGATGCTCCTTTTTTTTGGCTCACCTGTGTGTAGCGCAGGTAGAGGTTGTGCATGCATGGGCTCAGCACATCCCAGGCTGAATATCGGGATGTGCGGAGCATGCATGGGCACACACCCCCACCTGCGCCACATACATTACTGATGTGCTCTGGCACATTGGGATTTGTGCAAAGCTCAATCCACCTTTGAATATCGTGCCATGGCGCATCAGTGGGTTGCGCATGGTGCAACTGTGTTGCACCATGCACAACCCTTCTGAATATCCAGGCCGGTGTGTTTAGCACCTAAATACAAGGCCAATATAGCCCACTGGACCACAAAATATTGGTCTTGTATTTGGTGGCTAAACACACATTGTAAAACCAATAAACATTGTTAAAAAAATATTTAAGGAGTGTGAGTCTTCCTTAACCTCACAAAGCATAGTTCTGGTGCTGCCATTAAAAGCAAGACTCTTCTGATTATACTTATTTCTAAGTGACCTAGAATTGTATTTATTTATGTATTTATTTATTTAAAAATTGTTAAACGTACAAGGCACACTGATCCAAGTATAATTTTTGGTGCGACCTGGGAGAAGGGAACAGAGGAAGAGCAGCAGTACAATACACAAAGCAAAACTAAATTTGATAAAAAGTGTGTGCATGATTAGAATAAATATGAAAAATGTTATGTACATAGAATGAACAGCTCAGCTAGAACACCTAACAAGTGCATTTTCAGAAATGGCAGGACTACACGGTAAACAAGAACAATATTGACAACAGTCAATTGACCTGTAGGGCAAGTTGTTGCCTGACCTTATAACTTAAGGAAAAACTGTAGCAGTGTGGAAGTGAAATTAAGGCAGGAGTGGGGACCCAAACAGCTACTTACCAGCATGGTAAAGATTTGGCTTGGAGAAATGGTAACAGGAACAGGTGGGGAGGGGCTGGAGTTTCAACAGGTGCTTGAGGGAGTCAGGAGATGGGGAGAGGCAGAGGGAGGATGCAAGTTGGTTGCAGAGTGAAGAGAGTCAGTAGAAAAAGGGAGAATACCTGCCAGAGAAGTGGAGGTGAGGAGTGGTGAAAGTGCAATGGTCCCTGGAATGGGAGGTACAGGAAGCAGAGGGGAGTTGGGAGAGGAGAGAGGAGAGGTAAGAGGGAATGGAACCAAACCCATTATTTGGATGTAAAGGAGGTACAGTGAGCCTGGTGACATAAGGGTAGAGAGAGGATGGATAAGAATGAATACAGTGAACAATGGTGGCTGTGGGGGGGGGTTAGCAAAGTGGCAGAAGGACTTTCAGAGTGAATCCAGAGTGAGTCCAGTCAGGTGACGGAAGTGGAATGGGTGGTGCCATAGAATACACCAACATAGTCAAAGACATGGATCACCATTTTGGCTCCATGCTCCATATGGACATGTGGAGATAAGCATTACTTGTTGTGGTGCATGGTATCAAGTGTATGATGGAGTTTTGCATGGATGGCAATAATGTGGGCTCGGATGTCAAGCCCACTGGTTAGCCACACTGAAAATGGAGGGGCATTGGGTCTGGCCAGTTTCTGGCTGGCACCAAAGGTCATGGACATCATTTTTTTAGTGTTGACTTTGAGTTGGTTGGATTAGAGACAGTGCAGAATACTGCAGAAGTCCCTCAGAAGCAGGTCTTCCAGAACTATAGTGTAAGGACCAGAGGCTGAAGATGACTGTGTCAGCTGCATAAATATGGATATGTGAGCTGACACTAGCAGAGGGGAGGTCATTCAAGAAGATGGAGAAAAGGATGGGACCTAGATGGAGCCCTGTGGAACCACAGGTTGGATAAGAAATGGAGGTGACAGAATGCCACCAATCTGTACCAATTGTTGTCAGCCCATTAGGTAATAACAGAATCAAGCAACAGATGGAGCTGAAGGGCCAACAGACCTCAGCTTGTCCAGGAGGTGGGGATGGGGCACTGAATTTAAGTCTTTGGTCAGATCAATGAATATAGTGACCATAATGTGCCCCAGATCCAGCCCAGAGAAGATAGAATAAGCGACATGCAGCAGGGAAGAGATGGTGAAATGCCACATCTAGAAACTAGACTGCAAGGGTGAGAGGAAATTAAAGGATGAAGGTTGAGTAGTCTAGAATAGACCAGTACATCTTGCAATTTGCAGCTTACTCTAAATAGAGAGGGAGACAGAAGTTGTCAGGGGAGGAGGAGTCACCCCTTTTATGAAGTGAAGTAACTTTAGCCACTTTCCAGGATTGAGTAACAGCAGTAAAGAAGAAGGAAACATTGAAAAGGTGAGGAAGGGGAGCTACAATGGCAGGAGCTGATAGGTGGAGGAGCTTATGGTCCAGACTGTCAGGGCTGGACTTTGATGAGTTGGAGGAGGAATGGGCAAGCAAGGCTTTCTGGGTAGTGATAGGGGAAGTGGAAAGCCAATGAGGGGTGGGAGGGAGCAGAAGGGAAGGAGATGACCCAATAAAGGGGAGAAGAAAAGGAGGGCACAGGTTGTGAAGAACTCAGCAGCAAGAGATATAAGGTCAGACTCAGGTGAACTATTAACCATGAGGATTGATGGAGTGTACTGGGCAGGGAAGTCTAAAAGGGAGTGCATAACCTTCCAGAATTATGCAGGAAATTAAGGTTTTCTGGAGATTGGCCTTGAAATATAGCAATTTTGTGGCATGGACAGTCTTTGTAGCATTGTTCCTCACTGCCTTATAAGAGAATGTCAGGAGAGGAGTTGGATTATTTGTAACAGGCCGATGTGAGGTCTCAGGACTTGCACAGATTGATGATTTCAATGGTACTCCAGGGGTGGTGGATGTTTTTACTCTGGATTTCCTGAGGTGGACGTGCTTGTCCCAGACAGAGGAGCATTTGGAGTGGAATAGTACAAGGGTCACATCAATGTCAAAGGAAGAGAGGATGGATGACAAATCTGTTGCAGTGTGGTTGCTCAGTAGAGCAATCATATATAGTGAATGGAGAGACCTGGACCAGTCGTATTTTTGACAAATAGAGGGGAAGTCAGATTTTTGTGATACAGAAGATCATGCAGGGGTCACTAAATGAATCTGGCAAAATATCCATTGCAAAAATGCAGTGGGGATGGGAGGTTAGTATCCAGGCCAAAAGTGAATGGCTAGTATAGTGGAGATTGGGCTGTATGGGTTCTGAAATAACCTGGGACAGATTAAGTGACACAGTCCTGTGAATTGCAGATTTGGAGAACAAGTTAAGTCAATTTACATTGAAATTCCTGAAGAGGATACGTTCACCTGAAAAGTGAGCAGTGATGGAGGAAAGAGAGTCAATCAGCAGTGAATATGAGATCCTATGGGAGGCATAGACAACCCCGATGAATATAGGTACAGAGGAGGGGATTGAGAGCCTGACTATAATAAATTTTGGGGAGGAGGGTATTGCCTCACTGATGACCATAGTACAAGAGGGCCTCTGGTGGACATAGATGGCTACCCCTCCTCCATGTTCCCCCTGTCCTGCCTGAAAATATTATCATAAGGAAGGGACAGGCTAGAGTCAGGAGTCCTGGGGGGTGCCAGGACTCCAAGATATAGAGGACATCCGGAGAGGGTAATTGAACCCAGATGAAGAGGAGGTAAAGTTTTGATTGAAGGCTCCTATTATTTAGATGGAAGACAGTAAGAACTTCAGTAGTAGTGGAGGAAATGAGGCAGGAAGGGGAGGAAGCAGGGTTGGGTTCCACATCACCAGACAGCAGCAGGAGCAGGAGAGTGAACACACACATGATTTTACAGCATGCATCTAAGAGTGTTTTAGTACTAGTTTAAAAATCTATATTGGCTCCTTGAATTGATGCTCTGTATGAATGGAATCATTAGTCTGTTGATCAATTATATATTCAGGGTTCTTTATATAGTTGCAGTAAAAGACATGGTTAGATATTTCCAGACATTTCAGTGACATCTCTAGAGAAATTCTCTGCCTGCCTACAGTTCCACCATAGGGCCACCAGAGAAAATCTCTTCAGAAATATTTCACAACATCTGGAAATACAATATCTGGCCAATTTTTTTGCAGCACCTGTACATCACGACTCAAATGAAACTCTATCCACTTTGTTTTATTCTTTTGAAAGTCACTCCTACCTTCTTTATCTTCTATCTCCAGCTACACAGACTTCTTATATCCTCCAAAGTCGATTCCATTGATCCACTCTAACCCCTAGATATCCTAGAGCAATTGCCCAAGCTCAGTTCTCTGGCAGACTCCCTAGTCTCTGGAACAACATTCCTGCAGAGAAACAATCAGCCACCTCATGTGAGGTACTCAAAGCACAGCTGTGTGATCCCTTTAGCCCAACATGTTGTAAGAAATTATATTCCATTGACAACCTTCATATCAAATTCTTGGATTTTGCATTATGTCCTGCCTTCTCTATTCTTGTGCTATTTATTTATTGACCAATTAATTTATTTGAAATGAGGTTCCAGTGATAGGTAAATAGAGCCAAGGCTGATGTCTTATTGCAACCTTGTGGGAGAGATAAAAGGGTGAGGAAAAGGTAACAATACAATTACAAGAAAGAATCATGAAATGCAATGTGAGGAAGTGCATTAAGACAGTTCACAAGTTACAAGAATATCTTAGTGGTGAAAATACAATTGAACTCAAGGATGCAGTAGACTAACAAAATCAGGAGAGGTGCAAGATAAAAGGGGAGCTAATTGGCACATAGAGGGCATTAACAATAAGTGGGCTAAAGTGGCAATAAAAGATGGAAACATTGAAATTCATACATTATATAGGTTGGCTTAATATATATTGTATACTGAAATGCATGCATACATCATACACTGTAACACATACAATACATTACATAGCACAGATATTGATGAAGTGAATTTAAATGTCAATAGAGAAGTTAGTACAGTCAAAAACCTTGAACTAGCACAGTGCGTTGACATTTCCAGATGTAACCCTAGCTTTGCACTGTAAAGTTTGCTTTTTGGTTTTAAAACAGATAAAAATAACCACCCCCATCCGGGTGCATATCTTACCACACCCCCTTCCACAGCACCCCTGTAAATCTATAGTAAGTAATCAGCCAATCAGGTGTTACAATGTACATCATCACAGCTGTTTCATTCACTCACGAGCTCGCAGGCAGGGAGGGAGTCTGGTTGGTTGCTGTGGCAAGGGACAGTTTTCTTGTTTAACATATTTAAAGGCTATAACCTTTGTGATAACTGGGGGGGAGATGCAGGGGTGCAAGTGGGTGGCACAGTGGGGGACTATATCTGAAGTAGTGGATCAGCTGGGGGAGTTGGTGCTAAAACTAAACTTAGTTTAGGGAAGGAAACTGCAATTTCAGGCTTACTATATACAGAAACATTACTGGAACTACTGGGGGGGAGGAGGAGCACTATGAGAGTGAGGATGGAGAAACATATTTTTAAGATGGTGTAGAGATGGGGTGGGAAAAGATATTTATGTAGGGGGGTGGTTATTTTCATTTTTCATTAAAAAATGAAATAGGCGAAATGGCATTTGCTGGCAAATTGCCACTATGCACAGTCTTCACCAGGTGAAGTATTGTAGTCACTTTTCCTCAAGAAATTAAGACAAACTATGCAGAGTGGCACCTTTGCCAGTGAAAGTGCAACTATGTGTCAACTTCTCCGAAATATGGTGTTAGTTGCCAGGTAAACAACTATGCAGAGTGCCTCTTTGTGCTATGCAAGGCTGAGAGACTTCATTAAGCTGGACTGGAACCAGTGCAGAATGTTAACGAAGGTCTTTGCACGGTGAAGCTTCCTGACTTTGCACACCTCTAAGCATAGTTTCACACACACTACTGTACATACTGAGATTAGCCCCACCCTCTAGAAAGGTCTTCCCCCACATTCACGTCTTGCAGCACTCAGAAAAATGCTGCCCTGGTGAGAGGGTGTCTCTCAAGCTGCAGAACAAAAAGTAAAACAAAACAAGCATTTGTCAATGCCGAATGTTGTCTTGCTGGCATTGGCATTGGTAGTACAGGAGTTAGAGAGATGCATGATAGGAATGGCAGTGATATATTGAACAGACTCCAACCCCACCCCCACCCAGCAGAGACTGACAGGTGTTGGGGAGTGCCTTTCAGTCATTGGCCACAACGCTCATGCCATTTCACCTCACTCTACCCTGCAGACACTGACAAGTATCGCAGTGTGCCTTGGGGTCTTCAGGCCTTATGCTGCCACATTCAATAAGGAAATACCTACTGGGTCAAAATGTCACATGCTCTACCGTGCACAACATGACCACAAGATATGAACAGAGCAGTAGGCAAGAGAGAGAGGGTGCAAAACTGCGAAAGGCAGTATGAATGGTAGTGCACCCTCTCACTCTTCCTAGTGCAGGATAAGAATCCTGCTGGGACAGGGGTCTGCCAAGCAGCTGCCTTGGCTCGATGGGATAAACC
Organism: Neoceratodus forsteri; assembly: GCA_016271365.2. Lineage (NCBI taxonomy): Eukaryota > Metazoa > Chordata > Ceratodontiformes > Ceratodontidae > Neoceratodus > Neoceratodus forsteri. The sequence continues at coordinate 853,584,740 of CM057449.1, forward strand.
ACCGGCAGCAAGGGAGGCAGGCAGTGTATCTGGGACCAGGTTTTGATTCCCAGTCCCAGACACATGCAATTTTATTTTTTTTTACACTTTGTGCGATATTTACTGGCACCCCCCCCCATGAGTAAGATCATTTTTTTGTTTTATTATTATCATCATACTTTTTCATGCCAGCTCCCCAAGCCCTGATGGGCTCACCAGGCTCCATCAGCCACCCCCTTCATACTCAGGCTTGGCCCCCCCCAGTGGGGCTGCCAACAGGTGAACTCTGGTGGCCAGAGGGGATGGCAACAGAGCTGGTTCATTGTCAGGGGCTGGCATTTTTAGTAGAATGTGAAACCCCACGGGGGCAGGGATGTGTAATGATGATCTACATCTGCCCTGCCCCCCGAATGTGCAGACACTGACCACTGCAGAACCCATGGCCTCCATCAGGGGTCCCTCATGCATCAAACACTCAACCCCACCTCCACCCAGAGTGGGACAGCAGTCCACTGGATGCTTAATCCTACTCCCCCCCAGTCAGTCCTCTAACTCCTGAGTCCATTCCCAAACCCAGCACCACAGATAGCAATCATGCCTTTGCACCAGGGGGCCAGCCCAGACTTAGATAATTTAGTGTGGGGGGGTTCAGTGGGTGGATTTCCCATAAAGGGGGGTGCGGGGGCAGAGTTCCCCACAAAAACAAGAATTCTGCCATCTGCAGTGTATCACACTGTATTGGCAGCACGGTATAATGCTATGGCATAATGCCTTGTGACATGACCCTGTGCCTGAAATATGCTGAGATGAGTGCAGTATAGGAGAATGGGGTGAACTTTGGGGCTGAAGACTCCAAGGCACACCTCGATGCCTGTCACTGGCTGTAGGGTGGGGGTGGGGCTGGAATGCTGTGAGCATTACAGTTGACAATCCCAAATCACACCCCTGATGCCTGTCAGTCTCTACAGGGTGGGGCGTTATGGTTGGAAACCCTAACACCCTAGGCGTTTGTTGGTATTTTCACTCCAAATTTTCAACATGGGCTTTTTGTGACCCCACCTCATGAACAGTGGCACTATCAGTTCATTAGCTGAAAGGTGATTTTGCACAGTGACTGTGCCATTTGGCACCACAGGTGTGAAAATACATTTCAGGCCAGATGTGAAAAAAAACCAGCTGTACTATTCATGAGGATTGTGCATAGAAACTGCACAACATGCCTGTAATGCAATTATTTGGGGGATATTTTTAAGCACATTTTCAACATAGGCATTTTGGGACCTCCCCTCATGAACAATGGCGCTGTGATTTTATTAATCTGCTCCAAAAGTTGATTTCCCACAGTGACCATGCCATTGTGGGCAGGATATGAAAAATGACACTTGTACTTGTAATTTTTTCCTGTAAATAAAGAAAATCATCCCCCGGAAATTAGAGTGATCTCACAAGGAAATCGGATGCACCTGAGCTCAATTTGGAGTGTCATAGCAAAGAGGGTGAATACTTATCAAATCAAGACATTTCAGGTTTTTATTTTAAATTACACGTACAAAAAATTCCAAAAGTTTCATTCCACTTTGACATTATAGAGTAAATTTATGTAGATATGTGACAAACAAATCCCATATAAATGTATTTTAATTTGAATTTGCAACATCACAAAATGTGACAAAATCCAGGGGGGTGGTGAATACTTTCTGAAGGCACTGTAGGTGGATATTTCAGCCATTTTGGGGAATTTTTGTACCAGATTTTCAACATGGGGTTCTTCGGACCCCACCTCATGAACACGTGCACTGTTATCTCGTTACTTGGTCCTGAAAGGTGATTTCATGGTCACTGCACGGAATCACCTTTTGTGACTGATTAATGAAACAACAGTGCCAGTGTTCATGAGGTGGGCTTTCAAAAAGCCTATGTTGCAAATTTGGTGAAAAAAGTAAAAAAATTGACTGTTTTATGAGTGTGTGTTGTGCAGTTTCCATGCACACTTGTAAATTCACGAATTTGTAATATTTTCACTCCAGATTTTCAACATAGGCATATTTTAACACCTCTTTATGGAGCAGTCAAGTGATGGCAGCCTAAGTGAAAGCAGCCTTCTTGGTCAGCTCCGTTTCCAACCTAGCTTTTCACCCTCATCGCAAGAAACTACATTAAGTATCAACTGGAAAACTTTAATTAAGCTTTCAGGAAACCATCCAGTTATATAGATCGTTCCAGAATGGATGCTTTTGTGAAAAAGCAGCCTGCTAAATACACGCCTCCTCCCTCCCTGGAGAAAGAACAGGCCACAAAGCGTCCTTGGCAAGGATCCAGCAAAGCAACGCCGGGGCCCACAGCCCTAATGGAGGAGCGCTTTCTTGAGATAATCGGATCGTTACAAAGCTCAATCGAGGAAGTTTCTGCTGAAGTCCATAGCTTTAAAACAGCCTTGGAATCCCTAGGCACTCGAGTGGGAGACAATGAAGTCAGAATTAGGTCTATGGAGGCTAAACATGACAAAAACGAGCTTGTACATGCTTCGATTAGTAAAAAACTGAAAAGAATTGAAGACAAGCTTGAGAATTTAGAGGGGAGAAGTTGGAGAAATAACCTAGTTATAATTGGAATTCCAGAGAAAGAGGAGGGTGCAGCACCCATTCAGTTTGTGCAAAAATTACTCGAAAAGGTAGCTGGTACTTCTCCAAACAACACAAGCTACATAGTTGAACGAGCGCACAGAACCCTCCGCCCGCCACCCTTGCCTGGAGTGCAACCAAGACCAATAATCTGCAAACTCCTGAATTACCTTGATAAGCAATATATTTTAAGCAAAACCAGATCCCTGCAAGAAATCTCCTGGAGCGGTAAGCGAATCCGAATCACCTAGGATCTGCCCCAGTCAGTACAGCTCAAACGTCAAGAACTGCACCCAGTTGTCACAAAACTGATTGCGGTAGGTATCCAATACCGGGTTAAATATCCAGCTGTTCTACAAGTTAAAATTAAAGATCAATGGCACTCTTATGACAACGTTGAAATGGCGCGACAAGAATTAGCCAAGCTGCTGCATGATTTATTCAAGTGATAAACTCATTGCTGTAAAGTCGCGGATTAAGAGTAATAAGGTCTGCAATTTAACTGGCTCCTGAAAGCTGAAATGTCTATTAGCTCACGTTTCTCCAACCTGGCCACTTGTTTTGCTTGTAATCAGTTCAAATGACTCTAACAAAGGTCCTCCCTGAGGTATTAGCGGCTCTCCTCTAGGACATGGCAACTCGAACTTACACTCCCCCTCCTCTCCCTAATAATCCTGATAAGAATCCTACTCATTCTCTGCAGAGGGAGTTTTGGCATAGTGGTTATAGGAGCGCATAAAAATTCCGAGGCTCTTCAAGATTATTCTCCCGAGTTCTGGTGCTTATGTTTTCTCCCGCGGGACTCACCGCTATGCCGGGAAAGAACCGCTATTACAGCACGATTCATAGAATCCTGCGGTAACCTCAGAGTACCAAAAGATGGGCACTTCGCTCCACACAAGCGCCACTGTTGATGTAAGGACTCTTCTGATAAGGTCAGCATCTGCCCGATTTTTGCTCGGGAGTAGAGGGAGAGGCAACATTGACTGATTTAGTAAGGGAGCTTGCCACCACATGACCAACTCTGATATCCAGCTTCATTAACAATGACATCAAGCGGGGAATAGTCGACCTAGTTCCAACATACAGCTTTGGTAAACGGTGACCAGGGAAGGATGAATAACAGCTTTAAATTTTACCGAATTGACTGTGCTCAGAGCCAACAAACAGCTTTTGGGAAAGGGTTGATTGCAATACTGTTCGGCTGATTATGTGTTGATGTTGAGATAGTTATTTCACTTTCTAGGTATTTGATGCAGCAGTTACTATAGAAGTGTACACAAGTTCCATATAACTTAGTATTTGTTAGTTAGGTTAATTATAAGGTTGTAATTCGTATGATGGGTGGGGGTTGCAATTACAAGGTTGCAATTATTTTGTAGTTATTATATGCTATACTTTCTTTTCCCCACTAGAGGAGAGTAGAGGCTAGTACAGATGTTTTTTGTGGTTTCTTTAATTGCACTCCATAGGGAATCTTTGCAACACGTACTAAGGTCTGAGATAAAATGTTACGCTTTCCCCAATGGAAATATTGTTACCCTCTAGAAACTTGGAGTTTATCGAGAAGGGAAATGGCTAGGAAAAAACTGATTCTCCACAATTGGGGGATACGATAGGTGAGGGAAAAGATACTACAAAGTCAATGTAAATAGTTAGTTTGATAGCCATGGCTGGAAATTGGGACCTAGCTCATTTGGGTTAGCAATAACATCACATGGTGTGTTGGAATGGTGGTACAGTTACTAGAACTGGGGGTAGTGGTTGGTTAATAGGGGGACGGGGGTGATATATGAGTAAGGGGGGATGGGGTGGATGCAGCATACATGTATTAGAATATAAGACACCAAGAACCATCATAGCTAGCTCAGTTGGAAATGCATACACGACTAAATGGAAAATATTCCGCTTGATATGGTTTAGAGAATGACAACAGTGGGCATTAATTTGTTGTCTTGGAACATTAAAGGTGCCCAGGACAGATGCAAAAGACAAATTGTTTTGAAACATCTGGCGGTTTTAAAGTGTGATGTGGCGTGCCTACAAGAGACCCATCTTCTCAGGGAAGACATTCTGCTTTTTAAAGAAGTACTGGGTGGGACAGGTGTTTGGTGCGGGTATATCCTCGAACAGATGTGGTGTAGCCATCCTAATACATAAAAAGGTGTGGTTTCAGTTGGAAAAAGAAATATGGGATGCACAGGGCCGATACCTCATTCTGGTTGGAATTCTGGGAACACAACAGGTGGTTATCAGTTCGATCTATGGTCCCAATGTAGACTCCCCACACTTTTACATGCAGTTCCTAGACCTGTTGAACACCTATGCCACTAGGATAGTTCTTATAGGAGGGGATTGGAATATAACTCCCCAATTACAATTAGATAGATCAGACAACAGACGAGAGGGTTTATCCCCCACCCAGAGAGCCTTGAAGGAGTTAATGGAAGGCCTAAGCCTAGTAGACATATGGAGAATGAATAACATGGGGGTCAGGCAATACACTTTCTTTTCGGCACCACATAGGACATGCTCAAGGATCAACTATTTCCTTGTCAGCATGAAATCACTTACCAATTTTATAGAAGCAAAAATACATCCCAGAGTTATTTCAGATCATTCCCCCGTTATCTGTTCTATTTGAACCCAATGTAGGCAGCAAGAGAGATTTCATGTGGAGATTTAACAACCAGCTCTTACATGATTCCTTTATTGAGGAACAGCTGAAAGATTTCATATCCCTTTTCCTTGATAAAAACATAAATTCTGTTTCTAAGATTGATATAGTCTGGGCAGCCTTGAAGTGTGCATTGAGGGGGGAGTGCATTAGAATAGCGTCCAATAAGGCCAAGAAAGAGAAATGTCGGCTTAAGAAGATTTCCAAGGCTATTAGAGATAGTGAAAATAACATAACCCAATCCTCATCCAAAGCTGATTGGATCAAGCTACATCATTTGCAAACCCAATATTCCTCAATAATGATGCAAAAGGCAGAGCTTGCTGTACGGAGAACCAAGATTAAATATCTTGAATCCGGAGAGAAAGCTGGAAAACTTCTATCGTTAAGACTCAAACAGCTTGATTCCAATAGATTAATAGTTGCCCTACAAAATAATAGACAAGGTACAATAACCACAGACCCTAGAGAAATTGTTGCAATCTTTAGGGAATATTTTCACAAAGTATATGCCATCTCCAATGCAGAGAGAGCCGAACCTGAAGAAATTCAGAACTTTTTAAGCACAGTTGCTCTACCCAAAATCAATAAGGAGGAGGGGTCTAAACTTGAATCACCAATACATGAATTAGAGGTGAAGAAAACGATTGCCCAACTTACCTCAGATAAATCTACGGGACCTGATAGTCTGTCCACCAATATTTATAAAGCCTATGCTGAGATACTCTGTCCAGTTCTGACAAACGTATATAATTACTGGTTTCATGAGGGTCTTTCAGACAGAAGCTTCCTGGAGGCCCTCATAACCCTTATTCCCAAACCAGAGTGAGATCCCACTCTCCCCGGCAGTTACTGACCGATATCGCTCCTGAATGTTGATATTAAGATACTAGCCAAAGTGCTAGCCAACCGGCTTAGCCCTTTAATGGGCAAAATGGTAAGCGATGTACAGGTGGCTTCATGACCGGCAGGGCGTCTAATGACCACATTTGTAAACTCCATCATCTAATAATTCACGCTACTAATATGCAGATCCTGGCTGCCCTGCTTGCACTGGATGCTGAAAAAGCATTCGACCGGGTCTCATGGGACTTTTTATTTGCAGTGTTAGCTAGGTTAGGTCTTCCAGATGGTTTCATAAATTGGGTTTGGATACTCTACAGGTCACCTAAGGCATGGGTATGGTGTAAGGGCATCCTTTCGGATCCTTTCCCCCTAACCTGTGGCACTAGACAGGGCTGCCCGCTCTCCCCACTCCTGTTCAATTTATACTTGGAACCTTTGATCTGCAGACTACTCGCAGCACAAGAAGTCAGAGGAATACTGATAGATAGCAAAAGGTATTTAATTTCAGCCTATGCTGATGACCTGCTCCTGCACCTAGAAGACCCAGAAATATGCATTCCTGTAGTTATGTCTGAGATTGCACGGTTTTCCAAAGTTTCAAATTACAAGCTTAACATCTCCAAGACAGAGCTTTTTCCACTCAATAACAGATGCTACTCGAAAGTGGCGAAGGACATGGGGCTCAGCTGGGAACCAAAGGTACTAACGTACCTTGGGATCAAAATTGCTAAGTAGATAACTATGATGATTAGAGAAAATATCCATAATTTAATTAAAACAATTAAACAAGATCTGACCAGATGGAGCTCACTTCCTCTTTCACTTTGGGCTAGAATAGAGATAGTGAGAATGAACATCTTGCCAAGGGTCCTGTATCCTTTAAATATGCTGGGGCCCTACCTACCTAAAACCTGGTTTGGAACTCTATACAAGCTACTTAATGTCTTTCTATGGAAAGGAAAGAATGTCAGAAGAGCCTATCAGAAGCTTACCGGACAAAAGAAGACAGGGGGCCTGGAGCTACCTTCATTCTTTATATACTATATAGCATCACATCTCAGTAAAATAGTCCTATGGAACCGACCGACTTCCCCAACTGGCACCTCATCATATGTGCCCCTGTGGGTCCACATTGAGAGTGACTTAGTTGTGAAACATTCACTATCCCTTAAGTCTATTGCTTATGCTTCCCTAAAGTCACTCCCCAAGCCACTTAAGAATACACCCATCAGTTGGTCATTGAAAGCCCTATATCAAGTCCAAAAGTTTTCAAAAGTTAACTGGCAGAATTCACCAGAGCAGCCAGTAGCACTCAATAGCAATTTTCTGATACAACAAACCCCAATCCCCCTTACATTCTGGGATCTGATAGCTGATTTGCGGCTTGGGGATCTGGTAACACAGGGCAAGCTTTTGCCCCATGAACAGATTTGTTCCCAAATCCCGGGTGTGAGAAACCATCCCTTCAAGTTTAGTCAAATCTACGACTCTGTAAAAGCCTATTTGCGTAACACGAAAGTAGGGGCTGACAACAGGGTCGAACTGTCAGGTCTGTTAAAAGTTGCAGACCAACCCCACTCCATTTCTAGACTATATCGCGAACTACAGAGGATAGGTGATGAAATGCTCTCTAATGTTAGTCACTATTGGAAGAGGAGGTTAGAGATTAATGCTGACTGTAGGGCATGGGAGCAGATATGGGAAAATAACCATAAATATATAAGGCAAGACAGATATAAGCTACAACAATACAACATTATGCACAATCTGTATTATACCCCTGCTAAACTACATAAGATGGGCAAATTAACTTCATCTAATTGTAATAGATGTAAGGTTGGAGAAGGTGACTTATATCATGTGCTGTGGGCCTGTCCCAAGATCCAGCCTTACTGGAAGACAATTCAAACCTCCTTGCCACCCATAACAGGCTTAGGATCTCACTTCACGCCCGAAACTTGTCTGCTGAATGTCTTCCCTATAGATATGGGTAAACAATGTAAGTATTATATGGCAATGGTACCAGCCACAGCTAAAGCAGTCATTTTAAGACATTGGAAAGATGACACAACACCTTCAGTGCTTGAGTGGTACAAGAAGATTACGCTGGCTCTACATGTAGAACTGCATATAGCTAGAATGAACAATAGAATGCAATCTGATAATGCCAGATGGGGTCTGCTAGATGCAACCCTAATTACCTGGAATACGTAAGCCTCTAATTTTTATAAAACCGCTTGCTCACCCAAGGCACCTCTGGAGCCCTAGTTCCTTTCTCTCTCTCCTCGTGGAGGAGTCTGAGTAGTTCTTGTAATCTAGTAAATGCTGCTCGGGGAAGGTGATTTATGTGGGGTGGGTTTAGAATAAAAGGTCCTATTAAGTGTATATGTTACTTGCTTATGTTAATAACTATCCCTTCATTGTTCATCAATTCTGTATACTTGTAGTCTAATGTTGGACTCCCTAGTGTATATGTAACTGGGTCTGATAAAGACCGCAAATACCCATGTAACATTGATGTCTCAATAAAGTGAATTTAATAAAAAAAAACAAAAAAAAAACACCTCTTTATGAACAGTACAGCTGTCATTTTTCAAATCCTGGCCTAAATGTGTTTTCGCGCTTCCGGAGCAAAATATCATGATCACTGTTGGAAATCAGTGTTCGCTAATAAGTAAAACAATCACAGTGACACTGTTCATGAGCAAAGGTCCTAAAATGCATATGTTGAAGATTCGGTGGCAAAAGCCCATAAAATGGCTGTGTTATGAGCGTGTGTTGCGCAGTTTCTACAAACACTCATAAGTCTGTGAATTTGTAATATTTCCACTCCAGATTTTCAACATTGCCATTTTCCCACATCTCCTTATGACCAGTATAGCTGTCATTTTTCACATCCTGGCTGAAATGTATTTTTGCACTTCCGGCATACAATAACTCAGCCGGTGTGGGAAATCATGTTCAGTACAGAGTAAGAAAATCACAGTGACATTGTTCATGAGGAGACATCCTAAAATGCCTATCTTGAAAATTTGGTGCAAAAATTCCAAACAATGACTACTTTATGAGCGTACATTTTGCAGTTTCCATGTGCACTCGTAACTTTGTAAATTTGTCATATTTTCACTTCAGATTTCCAACATTTGCATTTTCCCTCACCTCCTTATGAACAGTTCAGCTGTCATTTTTCACATCTTGGCTGAAATGTGTTTTCACACTTCCAACGCAGAATAGCGCGGTTGCTGTGGGAAATCAGTGTTCGGTACACAGTAAGAAAATCATAGTGACAGTGTTCGTGATCAGAGGTGACAAAATGCTTATGTTGAAAATTTGGTGAAATAATTCCACTGAGTGACTGTGTTACAAGTGCGGGTTGTGCAGTTTTCACACAGGCTCATTCCCTTGAGAACGCCGAGGGCGTTAGGGTTCCTAAGACAGACATTTAAGAAGTATGAGGGTGAAATGTTGATCAGATGCAGGAGGAGTTGCAGACAGGTACTAAGTTGGGATATGGATGCTTAAGGGATAAGGATAAAACTTGGGTGGGGCCTGCATAAATGCCGAACGCCAGTGCAAATACCTGCAAGCGAACGTTCGGCATTGACAAATGCTTTTTTTAGTGGCTTTGCATTGCACCTTTTCTATTAATTTATTTTCTCTTACCAGCTGTGGGGGTACAACTGAAGAACAGTATTCCAAGTGAGGTCTAACAAGGCTTGAATAGAGAAGAATAATCATATTTTCATCTCTGCTCTTAATGTTCCTGAGGACACAGCCTAAGATTCTGTTCCCCTTTTTTACAGCATTCTTAGTATGCATCTCGAATGTGAAGTCATTAGAAATGGTAACACCAAGATCTTTTTCATTTTCTGTAGTCTGAAGAATTATATTATTCATTTTATAATTGTACCTGGGTTATTTTTCCCTAAATGCATCACTTTACATTTAGTCTCATTAAATAATAATTTGTTTTTAATTGACCAATTTTCAAGATGTGTTAAATTATTTTGTAGTTCTAAAGCAGAATTTGAATTTGTTATAATACCTCCTAGTTTACAGTCATTGGCAAATTTTGCCAACCAGCATTTGCTGTTCAACAGAGCTATAGAGAATATTAATATATTAAAAAGAACCAGCCCCAGGACCGAACCCTGTGGTACCACACTGGTAACTGGACCCCAAGAAGATAGATGGCCTTTAAATGAAACTTGCTAAGATGAATTTGATAGCCAAGCATTTATCCAGTTTATAATTGACAGGTGTATTTCTAGGGCTTCCAGTTGTTTAATAAGTATATGATGTGACACTGAATCAAATGCCTTAGAAAAATCTAGAAAAATCACATTTTTCAATAAGTCCTTGTCCAAAGCTTCACTGACAGGTTCAAAGAAATTTAAAAGGTTGGTTTGATATGATCTACCCCTGACAAACCCATGTTGGGTAATGTCTACATTTCCATGATCTGACAGATGTTTAATTATTCTATTCTTTAGAAGTCTCTCCATTAATTTACAGAACACTGCTGTTAAGCTTATAGGTTTATCATTTTGGGATACATTTATGCTACCAGTTTTATGTAGGGGGATTCCTGTCGCCTTGTTCCATATAGGAATAGTGGAACCAGTATTCAGTGAAGTATTAAATAGCACAGTCAAAGGTCCAACCAATTGATTAGCTGTAATTTTTTATAAGATTTGGTGGGATTCCATCTGGCCTAGCTGAACCATTAGGTTTTATCAAGTTAATGGCTTCCATGACTTCATTTGCATTAATTTGTGCAAAAGTACTTGAAGATTTTATATTTAATGATATTGTTGGAGAGTTGGGCTTAAAAACACTGGTGAAATAGTTATTTAAGTTGGTGGCCATTTCTACTTCATCAGTGATGATGCCTTTTATTGTATTTAGAGGTCCTATGGTTGTACTATTTTTTTTCATTGAGCCAATATAGTTATAAGAGGATTTTTTGTTATCTGTCACTGATATAGCCACTTTCTCCTCTAATTGTCTTTTCAACTTCCTAATCAAATGTTCTTATTTTTGTTTACAATTTTTTTTTAAGGTGACCAGTTTGAGACTGTTGGATTTCTTTTGGATTCTTGTATATTTTTTGTTTTTTGTTCAAGTTCCTTTTTATATTTTTGTTCCATCATTGGGGGGTTCTTTTTTCTTTGTTATATTTTTTTCCTGGAAGGTACCCACAGACTTATACAATGCTGTAATTTGTGCTGGATCTTAAGCTATATATTGCTTAGATCACAATTTGCAAAATCTCTGTCCCAGTCCCACGGCTTGAGGTATTAATTTATAGCTGAGTAGTTTGCTTTATTAAAGTTTTTTAATTAAAGCATAGCCATGAATTGCTGCCTTCTGCTTAATATTAATTGTTATAAGAACCATATTATGATCACTATTTGATAGTGGGCGTGTAACCTCTACTCTAGTGATGTATTTTATTTATTTAGTGATTTGGAAAAGACCTTTGAGTGCAAGCTCTTTTGCAAAGGTTCCACATCATAGATTGTAAAGCAAAGAACAATAGGAAAAAGCAAAGGTACATTACAATGAACAATACAGCTTGGATTCAGAACTTACAGAATAACTCAAAACATAGGTACAAGTTAAAATAACAAGAAAAACACTTTATGAGGGGGGGAAGCAGCCTTAGAGTGCCGTGTCAGTAGTTCAGTGGGATGGGGATAGCTGGCAGTGGGGTAAAGAAAGGGGGTACGAGAGAGAGGTATGTAATGTGGTGGAGGTGAATGGTAGGGGAAGAAGGGTGATAAGGTATAGGGATAAATGGTGGGGTGAGGGGAGGCTGAGTGGAGAAGACATGTTAAATAAATGGTGGGGTGTGAGGGGACATGGTCAGGCAGCCTGCATTAGTAGTGACTGTTAGGGAAACTCATGGGACTGTGAGTTGGAGAGGGTGGGGTGGTGGGTGCCAAAGAAGCATGATGCAGACTGATTGCTGAGGCAAGTCATGAGAAGGGACAAAGGGAAGGGGTACACGAGGCCTGCCTAGTGCTTGCTGGGGGGAAGATAGAGCAGGTGTGACTGGACTCAGGGGCAGGTGCACTTAGAGAGTGTTATTAGGTGTTGTTTGAGGTCAGTTTTGAATTGTGCCAGACAATTGGTGGCCAAGAGGTGCCCAAGGAGTTCATTCATCCATCCACAGGGGGACCCAGCAGGCAAATGTACATTGGCCAAGTGAGGTGCAATGGAAGGGGATAGCCAAGGCCCCTCTAGTCCTCCCTCTGGCGACCTGAAATGGGTTGGCTGCCTTGATCAAACTGCCTACACAATGTGGTGTTTTACCCAATAGAGCCTTCTTCCCTAGGATGCAAGTCTGGAATTTGACCCTGTTTCTTAATGACAGTCAGTTTGCACATTCGTACAGAGTACAGGTGTGAGTGCCACGCTTAGCATCCAGGGTGAGTCTGCAGGCTTTGTTGAGCACAGTCTGAACCCTCTTAAGTGCTGTATCCATTGCCGCCCCATACACCACTAGTCCATAGTCAATAGTAGATATAATTGAACTGTGGACTGAGAGGCAGAGGGCCTCCGGAGAGAGGCATTGTCTGTGCCTGTACAGGATAACTGTCTTGGTATTGACTGTCTTGACCAAAGAGTCATTATGGTACACACATGTGAGAGTATCATCTATTATGAGCCCCAGATACTTGAACAAGTGACCTTGTTCCAGTGGCTCACTGCATGAGTTGGCGATGATGAGGGGGTGGTGCTTATTTTTGTTGTGGGTGCTGGACATAAGCATGGCCTTGGTCTTCCTGTAGTTTAGTAGCAACTTATGACTACAGAATCAATCCTCGAGTTTGGAGAAGGAGTTCTGCAGCTCAGATTTTAGGGCAGCCTGAGACGTGCTGCTGCTGCTCAGGAGCACAGCATCATCTGCATATAGTATGAGTTTGGTGTCACAGGTTGTGGGAAGTCCATTTAAGAAGAGTAGGTGCCCCATATTGATCTGTGGGGTACCCTAAATGATACCTCTCTTGCGCTGGATACTGTTTGCTCAATTTTGACACATTGATTTCTCTGTAACAGATAGCCTTGTAACCAGCAAAGGGCACTGGGTGCTACACTCATGGTTTGCAGTTGGGTCAGTAACAGGGGTGGTTGACTGTATCAAAGGATTTGGTGAGGTCAATAAAGACAGACCCCACCAGTTTGCCTTCATCCAGGGCCTTATGTGCATAGTTTGTGTAGTCCAGCAGGGCAGTGGTGGTACTGTGATTTTGTCTGAAGCCATGCTGGTTGGGGCATAGTAGATTATTCTTATTGAGGTAGTCGATGAGTTGACCAGCCACAATCTTTCCAGTGCCTTGGATGGGGGAGGAGGATTGAGATGGGTCTGCACTTGGCTACCAGAGACTTGTCGCCTCCTTTATGCACTGGCATAACTAGGGCCTGCTTCCAAACCACCAGGAATTGGGCCAGGGCCAGGCACTTATTGTATAGCATGGTAATGGGTACTATAAGAATATCCAGGGTGAGGGATAGAAATTTCATGTCTGTCCCATCAATGCCAAGTCTGGTCTTACCTAGTATTTTCTTGACCATAGTAAGGGCCTCCTTCACTGTCACCCTTTTAAGGTAAAAGGTCAGGTGAGAACACTTGGTAGATGCTTTGTTAGAGTGGTTCAAATCAGGTTGAAAATAGGCAGGTGGTAGCACTGGGGTAAGATTGGTGAAGGTCTTATTGAAGGGTTCTGTAATAGTTAGAGAGTCTGTAGTGGGGGTGTTACTGATACTGAGCAGCTGAGGGTGCTTCTTGTCCTGCTTTCCAAGGATGGTTTTGATGTTATCCCAGAATCTTTTCCCATCACCCAAAGAATTGCAAAGCTAGGCCTTATGATAGTTGGCGTTGGCGAGCCAGATTAGCTTGGTGCAGCGGTTTCTGACCGTTCTGTAGCACTGGTAGTCATGCTTGCTACCTTCATTTCTGGCCTTCTCCCAGAGAATGTCCCTTTCTTTCAGGTGAGAGAGGAGCTCCCCATCAATCCAACCATTTGCCTGCCCCAGAATTGTTCTTTTGGTGAGCGGGGCATAGATGTCACAGATGGAGCTAAAGCCCTTAATGAAGTAACTGAGGGCCTGAACAAGGGTAGGCGCCTGGTCGATAGGAGTCCAGTCATGCCGGGCAAGGGCTGATTTGAGGGCTCCAAGTTTACCCTTCCTCAAGACCCTGCTTTCAGTGAGGATGGGTGGGCTTTTGGTAAATTTATTAGACCACAGGAAGGTGATTGGGGAGTGGTCACTTAGCGTGTCTAGAAGAACCTTGATCTCAGAGATTCAGGATGGTGAGCTTGCTAGGATCCAGTCAAGGAGGGTAATGTTTCCTGTCTTATAGTTGTGTCAGGTTGGAGGTGGCTATCAGATCCCTGAAAGGGCAGTCTCCTTTCCATCCCAGTTTATGTTAAAGTCCCCAGTAAAGACAAGCTCCATCCCCCTTGGAAGGGTGCTGATTACATCCATAATTGTGGGAAAGCCTGCTGTGGCTTTCTTGGAGGGTAGGTAGACTGTGGTAAGCACGACAGTTTTGCCATTCTGACCAACCTGTGCCTTTATCTCTATTATCTCATGGTTCTCAGCCACTCTGGTTCCAGAGAAGACGGTGCACTGCAGAGAGTCCCTGGCATAGATGAGGCATCCCCCACCTCTCTTGCCTATTCCATCAATCCTGTATGCTTGGAAGCCTTTGAGGTCAAGTTCATTATCTTTAATCCTACTGGTCTACCAAGTCTCCATTAGGCAGAGGATGTCAAGGGTATGGAGGGCCATCCATGCCTGAAGTTGGTCAAATTTTGTGGTTAAAGTGCAGATCTTCAGTGAGGCTATTTTTAGGCCTTTAACCTTATGAACACCTGGGTCCATTCAAGTGAGTGAGCCTGGGTTCGAGTGAATGTTGTCAGAGAGGAGCAGGAGCATAAAGATGACCTTTCTGGAAGAAAGGTTAATGCTAAATTTGGCTTGTACCTTCCACCACTGAGGCTTCAGATGATTCAGGTGATTGGATACTGGATTAATTATTAGGGTATAGCTAACCATTACTACCCCTATGTGAGGGGAAGGGATATGGCCACTTGTGTTTAAAGGGTAAAGCCGAGTGAGTCGCTGCCCACAGCCAAGTGAGGCAGTTTCTGAAGGTGCATTTGCCAGCCAAGCACTACCCAGTAATGGCTCGGGGGGGGGGTAGCAGCGGCCCAGCTAGGCATCTGGTGCCAGCTGTACCAAGCCAGGTAGCAAGAAACAGAAGTAGATAATACCCTTTGATAGGGGACAGGGCAGCTTGATTCTGTTGTCAAGCCTGATACACTGGTGACATAGAGAGTCTGTCCAGTTAACCACTGTACTTGATGATTTTAGAGAGAGCTAGAAGGAGGAGTTACATGAGACAGGGAAAGTGCTTTGCAAGAGACAGTGATGCTGTCACTCAAAGCTTGAGCAGCTGGCTGGCAGTAGCCTGTAGGAGTGAGCTAGAAAGCCAGGGTGGGGTTTAAGTGTATTTAAATAGGACCAGGTGGGGGTGCATGGGGGGGTTAAAAATCAGGCAGCTAGGGCTCTCTTCCTTGAGGTAATCAGTCCCTGAGGGCAAGTCTGTACCTAAGCTTCTGTGAGGGGATGGTGGCTTCGGACATGGACTGCGGATGGCAGTCTGGCAGGTTGGAATTGTCAGAGAACCACATCTGTGGCTCTCAGACTACCTGAAAAGAGAAGAACAAAGGTAAATTAAATAAGAGAGGCTGGGGGTGGGGCTGCTAGTGGAGCTAAAAATAAATGCAAAATGGCTTAAACGGGGGTTGCAGACCAAAATGTTAGGCAAGGCGTCGCAGGGTCTGAGAGAGCAAGAACAGGGCTATTTAAAACACAATACCAGAGTAAAAAGTTGAAGGGGGGGAGTTCAAGGCCCAAGCTGAGATCACTACTGGGTCTTATGAGGGAACACTCTACAGGCACTTAGATTAAATCTGCAAACTTGAACTCTAACATGCTAGCAAGACAGTATTAACAGAAATCATAATCCAGTAAAATATAATTCAAGCACTAACAGTGCACAGTTATATGGAGCTAATTGGAGTGCTCCTGGAGCTAACTGCAGCCAGTGGGTCACAGCAGTAACATACTCTGGATTTAAACCCAGAGACAACTGTCCTTATGTAAAAAAGGAAAATCAGGCAGCTAGGGCTCCCTTCCTGGAGGTAATCAGTCCCTGAGGACAAGTCTGTACATGAGCTTCTGAGAGGGGCTGGTGGCTTCAGACCTGGATTGCGGATGAAAGTCTGGCTGGTCATGTTCATCAGAGAACCACAGCTGTGGCTCTCAGACTATCTGAGCTTCTGTGAGGGGCTGGTGGCTTCAGACCTGGACTGTGGATGGCAGTCTGGCAGGTTGGGTTCATCAGAGAACCACATTTTCTTCAATGTTAGTTAAAAATAAATCTAGAATGTTTTGTCCTTGGTTGGTGCTTTAACTAATTGTTCCATATAATTTATGGTCATTGGATCTATAAATCTGGAGTCAAGAGATGAGCAACCTTTACCAATTTCCCAGTTTATATTAGGGAGATTAAAATCTCCCATAAGAATATAGTCTTTTGTCAACGCCCATGGATTCAGTTTTGTTCATAAACGTGTTGTTCTCAACATGGTTTAAGTTTGGGGCTCTGTGCCCTAGGCCAACGGTTATATTTAGATTTTTGGTAAGCTGGATTTTGATCCAAATTAATTCAATATCATCATCCTATACAGTCCTTAAGTCTACTAGATAACATTTAAAGATGTTGTTGACATATAATACAATTCCCCCTCCTCTGGTTTGTCTCAGATTTTTTTTCTGTTTTTGTATATTCAGGTATTTGAGTATACCAATCATTATTTTTAAACCACGACTTTGTTACCCCACAAATATTTATTTTGTTTATTGCCTTAAAGTCCTTTAGCTCATCAATCTTATTAGAGAGGCTGTGCACATTTACAGGCATTATATTTAAGTTTTCTCTACTATGTGGTTTGCTTTGGTTGTTTTTAGCCACTTTAATTCTATTATGGTTACAAGATATATCCATACTAGGGTTTGAATTTAAAACATATTCCCTATTATTTTGTGTATTAGTACTGTTCAGAGAGTCCTGTAGAATAGGCATCTCTCCCTTTTATTTCAGTTTAAAGTTTTCTGAATCTATGAAACAATTTGTTTACCTAAGAGAGAGTTACCTTTTCTGCTTAAGTGGATTCCATCCCAAGAAAAAAGCTCTTGCTTATTGCAAAAATTCCCCCAGTGAATTATGCACCCAGTCTCTTGTTTTAAACACCAGCTTCTTAACCAGTTATTTAATATTTTGATTTTGTTTTGATTTGAGTTTGAGGTCTTTGGAATCGATAATATCTCTGAAAAAGCAATACACAGTTCAGATCAATGAATTTATTAGCCATGGCGACAATGTCCTGTTTCATTTTAACTATAGGTTCCCTCAAGATATTATTTGCCCTGCATGAATGATAACCAATGGATCGGTGGACTTTGTCCAGCATCAAAATGATGTTATTTATTCTTGCTCCACCAAAGGAGGATAGTGTTCTGAATTCTTTATCAGGATTGCATATTGTTCTGTCTAAGTGCTTGACTGTAGAGTCACCCAATACATATATAGATTTATTTCTTGTCTCTATTTCAAAGTCTATTAAATCAATCTCATTAGATCAAGGGGAGGCCATACTACTTAGTTGATGCGTATGTTTCTGGCTGTTTGATTGGCCTGTTATGGGGGGGCATTGTCAGTGTTGCTGATGTTTCCTATGCAAGGTGGATTCTTGTTTCCTATAATAGAGCTTATTTCTTTGGTGGGTTCTGTGCTGGATGGTAATGGGGTTGAGGGAATAAGAACTCTAGAAATGGGAGAAATTGGTCTTGCTTTATTAATATTTGGATTTGGTTCTAGTAAAATCAGAGGGGGTGCTCTTCAGCTGGGCTAGTGTTATTTGTTTCCTGATCATCAAAAACACTAAGTATTTCATATTGATTTACTAGTGATAGCTCGAATGTTCCTGCTTTGCAGCCCTTTTTAGGTGATTTTGTGCTTTGCACTAGAAACCACTCCTCTTCTGAGCTAATATTTTGGTTGATTTCCCTAGATCTTTTTTCATTGTTTTGACATATACTTTGTACATTTTTGTCTGCTAGATTGATATCTTCGTTATGATTGGCTAATGATATATTAGTGGTATCACTGTTTATTAACTCAGATTCAGCATTTGTAAACCCATCAACACTTGTTTCTAAAGTTGGGTGGTAATCAAATAAGGTTTTTTACTTGTAGTCTATCTGCTATGCCTTTTTGACTAGATTCTAATAGACTTAGTCTAGTTCCAAATGCAGCTATTTCACATTACATTTCCTCATTAGTCAAGCATTTGTTGCATTTAAAGGCTTGATCTTTTATTAATGACTCAGCAATTATTGCATATTTATTGTAAGATAAACATTTAATACCCATCTCTCCATTTGTGGCAATATTATAGTCTGCCATACTTTAATAGTGTAACAGTCTTTGTGTAGACTTACTTTTACAGGCCCTGGGTGTTTCCTCATTTTGTTTAGCTCCTTCCTGGTTTATATTTGTATATGTTAAGACAGGTCTTTGTAACAGCTGCTACAACCTGCTAAAACATGAAATACATGTGGTAGATGTGCGTGTCTTTGCATACATCTTCACACACGCAAGCGCACATACTTGCCTTGCTCGTACACGCCCTGCTCATTGCAGGGCTAGTTATATCCCACAGACCAACCCAGAAGTGCTCAAAAGGTCAATCTGCACACTCGAGATTCAAGCACAACTAAATGGTTAAAGCAAGCACAAAATGCTGGTGAAAAGCACTTAGTTGTGGTGGCTCTGGCCAAGCACCAGATAGAATGTGTGACTTAATTCAAATAAAAATTGCTGTTGTTTGAGCTGTAGTCATATAAAGCACAAACGGACTACAGGCTCACTCTTCCTGCTTCCCTTTCTGGTCGCAAGGCTCCTAGGCACTCCACTCTTACTTGAAAACAGATGTTTATCACACACAATACAAGGTCATTAATATTTCATTTTAGCATAAGGTTTGTGCCACAAGACACTCAAAGAGCACATCGGCTCATTGTTTAACAGATCTGTGCTATGATTCTCACATATGAGTTGCCTACCTGGAGCACAACACACATGAGAGTTGCTCTTTAAAAGTCCATTTGTATGGGAAGTTAATACTTAGGATATTCATAAAGTACCACTGTCATCTCATAAAAACATGAGAGTCTGCATACATTTTCTAAGTTGAAGTTTAACTCAGATTTTCTATTGCCTTAACTGCAGTCATGTGAAGTCAATTACTGTGTTATTCCAGCATCTTATCTGAACTGAATGCTGGTACAACAGGCAGAATATCAGATAGGGTGAGCATATGCTGTAGGTTTTGTAGATTGTAATCTGAAAAGTTTGTTTTGATGTAGTTTTGTTTTTAATTTTTTTTTATAAGAAAAGTCATTTAAAAAAAATTCTTGGGAGCAGAGCTGGCCCAGTGGTGAGGAGGGCTGAGGTGCTGGTGCCTTACCTCCTGCCATGCCAGAGGCCCGAGTTCAAGGAAGAGTTCAGACTGCTGGGGGTTGGCTAGAGTGGAACAGGCTTGAGCATCTGGAGGACAGCTGTTTTCTCCTGATGAAGGGGTATTCAGTTGTGCTGCTCCTGGACTTTCACCATGTGAGGTGTGGCGGCAGGGTAGCCTGAACAACTCAAGAAGGGAGGTGGCATGCACATGACAGGAACTTGAAAAAAGGAATCTGCCTGGTCGGCATATGATGCCTGACCCACCACCAACCATGCTGTTGCCAGAAACTACCTCTATCTCGATCGAGCACCAGGTGGCAGGGGATGCACCTCTTCCTCCTGGTCCCACCACAGGAGCAATCCATTAAGGATAATGAGGTGAGTCCTGGGGTAGACAAACTCTGGTTGAGTGAGGATAAGGGACTGATGGCCACTGGCACCAAGGCAGAGAAAAATCCAGATAATAAAAAATGTCTTTTGATTCAGAAACAAAAATAAATTTTCTTGCAACAAGCCCATAGGGCCCAACTCTAAATGGGAGCTGCCATATTCATTATTTGTACCTTTCAGTTCTGCATAGCTATGCACCATAATACCACACTGATGTCATTCATAGTTCCTGGCCACCCCTAAACATATCTGTGTAGTACTGCAAGGTGGACAGAGCCTTACCAGGTACAGGGTCTCTGTGGCATTAGTCTCTACTGTTGAAGTCAAACATTCCAGTTACCTGGTTTACAGACAGGACTGTGGAATGTGTGATGGTGGTATTCTTCGGTACATACATCACAGCCTTAACTGTACCATAATTATCTCTTTGCCACCCACTCTTCCCATAAACGCCTCCTGTGCAGGCTTTTTTCCTCTGCTCACTTATCATTTTCATCAGTGGCATTTACTCCTCCTCCAAAGCTAAGCCTGACTCCTATCCTACTACCCTACCACCCTACCAACCATGTTCTTCCATTCAGCTTCAGGTGAGCTCTTTGTCCTTGGAATTGTAAATATAGATTCACTTTCACTTTGGTGGAAATATCGTTCACCGAACCTAGTCCCTCAATTTCAAATAGCTCATTACCAAGTCAACCCATCTCAAACTCAATTCCACGCATTATTCCCTCATTGACTGGATACTAGCTTCACACCCCCACTACATTAGTTCCACTGGCATCCCATCGGATCATTCCAG
Organism: Neoceratodus forsteri; assembly: GCA_016271365.2. Lineage (NCBI taxonomy): Eukaryota > Metazoa > Chordata > Ceratodontiformes > Ceratodontidae > Neoceratodus > Neoceratodus forsteri. The sequence goes on from CM057449.1 coordinate 853,605,655, forward strand.
TGACATTGCATGCTCTGCTGCATCTGTAAGATCTGCAGTAATAAAGCACCATCAAAGTTTCTATGGTCTAGGTCATTAGTTCTCGGAGTTTGTCATAGTGAGCCTCCCCCAAGCCATGCACAAGATCTTGAGCCTCCCCCAAATGTTTAAATAGTCTTGGACTTCCCCATAGAAAAACAGCATCCTTGCTCAGTACATCAGGAATAAAGTGACACTCTTGAGAGTAGTTGACTCATTTTATTCAGCTTACTGTAACCCCCCCCACTTGTAATCATCCACCCCAGGCCAGCCTACGTGCCCCACTATTTTGACTCTTGCACTATTGTTACGCCTTGTTGTAATACCTTCATGGGTACAGACTGCATTCTGTTTCCCATCTATCTGGAATAACCTTCCAACCCCACATATGCCTCTTCTCCTCTTACCCTGCTGTTAAGCAACTTCTCCAGGGTCATTTTACTCCCTCCTGATCTTGCTCCTAATGTCTCTGCTTAACCCTTGTATTTAGGCTGTTCCTGCTGCCACTCTTATTGTTCAGTTGTTACCTGTCATTATTTGTTCATTGTTACTATTTGTTTGCATTATTGTTCATTTTGTAATGCTTGACTGTTTTGCAGTTATCTTTAAATTGTATTCACTACCTACCCTTCCCTGGATAAACCTGGAATGAGCCTTGGCTCAGTGCGCCTTTCCTGGTCACCAATTTGTAAATAAATACATAAATTCACTTACTTTTATCCACTTTAAATTTGCTTCATCCCTTCACAAAAAATGCCTAAAACTTATTTAAATACTGCACATTTTCAGACTTGCTTGAGCCTCCCCTGGAACTGGTTGGGGCCTCCCCAAGGAGGCTGGCCTCACCATTTGAGAAACCCTGGTCTAGGTTATTTGAGTCTCTTGACATCCCCTTCCTGCTAGATGATCTTCAGGGCATTACTGAATCAGGGCCCACATTATCCAACAATATGGGTGTTGCTCTAGTCTCTTTCTTTGCCAGATTCATTGCAAAATGGGATAAACTTTGTCCTTCCAGGAGGTCTTATGTCCATGGACCCAACCTTGCATAGGTCTCTGCAGAGGTTATTGATCTGCTCAATTGCTTGTCATTCTGAATGGCATCATAGCAAAGTCTTGGGCTCTCTTGAGGACTTGTTGAGATAAAAACAGCTATGTAATGCCTGCATTAAGGCCACCAGTGAAGCTAAATCAATCTACCTTGCCAATAACCCTGAATCCTCTGATGGGCTCTGGAAGATTATTCACTACCAATCCTCAGACAAAGAAATTCACCTATCTGTAATCCAATTGATATTACCAACACCTTTAATAATGTATTCATATCCTGTGCCCTCTCTCTACTTCCTCCACTCCTCCCTTCTCCCATCCTGCCTGCCATGTCTTCTTCCAAATGCCCCCATCCCCCAGCTTCTACCCCAGTATCTTTTTCCTTCTTTCCGGTCTCCTCTGTGATCACCCTCGCTGCTCTCTCTCTCTCTCTCTCTCTCTCTCTCTCTCTCAATTCCTCTAATAGACACATCCCAGATAGGCTGGATACCAATCTTCATCTCTCTGTGCTGGATATCACTGCTGCTCCTGCCTTCCATTTTATTTTTTCTTTCCAACTTGGGTCTGTCCCCCAGTCCTGAAAGCAGGCTGAAGTTCAAGTTCTCCCTTTCCTCAAAGGGGTGACTCTTCATTTCCAAGTAATTAGTTTAGGGTTGCCACCTGTTTTATTTCAGACTGGATAATCCATTTTTTAGATGTCTACAGTCACACAATTGTGAATTATTGTAAGGTGGTGGCTGATTAAGGTAGTATGCAGAGAACTGCTGTATATGGTTATGGGATCCCTCAGTTGCATGGGTGCAGCAATATAGTTTGCGCAGTCATATTATTGGGTCAGCACATCCACTCAGAGCCATTGAACATAGCCTAGACAATAGGAACAATTCACTGTTAATGTGGCACTAACCCAGTTAGCGCTGAGCTAACAGTTTGAATAAGGGCTTTGCTTACATATGAAGTTACACTTCTCAGCAATGGGTACAGCTCTGCAGAGTTGCTGATAGGAAAAAGACTGAGGACAATTTGTCTGTTTTGCCTTCTTTACTTACCCCTCAACTTCCTAACCAGATCAGTGTGAAAGAATGGAAATCAGCTAATTGTCTGAATCAAAAATAAGTACTGCGTGTATTCAAAGACACAGTGATAGAGAAATTAAGAACTTGTAACCAGGTGAGAAAGTGTGGGTAGCTGATAAAAAGCGGATGCAGTAGTCACACAAATATATTTGTCAATGACCTTACATTGTCCACAGTCCATAAGGCATGCTGAGACATTGCCACCACCATCATGTTTCTTTTAGTCCAGCAAATTCAGAAGAAGTGTATAGCATACCTGTAAACTACCAGGGGGTGCTATAACAGTTATACAGTCTAGATTTGCAGACAGTTTGCAAAGTTCTTAAGGAGGTTCATGAAAATTTAATATGACCAAAGTAACTTTAGGGCCTTCAGGATCTTAACAAGCACTGAAACCAGAGATCACAGTTGTTAGATAAGGGATCCAAATGAGATCTGAACGATTGTTTGTTTGTCCACTGATGCTGAACTTACAAAAAACTCATATAATAAACACAGAAAGTAAAACCTCATTTATACTGCCTCATAAGTTTCATAAATAGAGGTGTGTAAAGTTGACTAACCTTGCTTCATGGATTAATTTGTGAATTTGTCACAATTTGTGAAGTTAAACCACTCTGCGAAGTTCCAATTCGGAGTATAGGCCTGACTTAGTGAATAACGAATTTGGTAACTTCAGTGGTGAAGTTGAAAGGAGTTAGGCAAAGCTGGGCTCACAAGCAATGTTTGCAATGTACCATGCAATTGGAGGTCACATGGTACTGAAATGAGCTATAGCCATGCGTTCAGTGTACTGTAGTCTTATGTAAGGACAGCTGGAAAGAAGTCTATCCCTGTTTGCCTAAGCAAAAGAGCTTTCAAACTACTCTGAAAGTGGAATATTTTGGACCAGTTCACTCACAAACAATAGCTAGAGGGCCACTGTTTGTTTGTAGAGTTGCAGATTTCTTTAGTTGAAAGTAGCAGCTTTGCTTTGTCCAGTGAAGCAAAGCTGTGTGTGGAGGGAAGATTATTCAGCTAGCAAGCAAGACAGCCCTGTGAGCACTAATCTGATTTGATTTCCTCCGTCCTCCCTCTTAACAGTTTTTGTCTGTGCTCTATGATTTGTCATTTTATTTCTATAGTACGGTTTTGTGTGGTTAAGTGAATTATTTGTCAGTCTGTTTATATATTGATTGAGTTTATTTTGTTCAGTTCTAGAAGTGATGATATTACTTACAGTAACTTGTTTTGAATTACCCATTATGAGTGTCTTATTAATCCTCGTCATTTAAAAATACCAAAACAAAAAAAAACCTTTTGAGGTGGTTTTACTGTAGCTACTGTTACCTCAGCTCAGTAAACTGTTCTGCTCAGATTCAGATCACACTGCTAATACCTCTGGTGATGTGTTGTCTGCTGCTGGTATTTTGTTTTACCACACTGTTTATTTATTTTTTCTTTTAGTATTAAAAATTTAAATATGTAAAATGATTGGAAAGAGATCCTCAACTAAGCAGAGGTGCCAGTGAAGTGGCCATGAAGGGCATAGGTTGTTGCACCTAAAGAAACTATCTCTGCAGAAGCTTCAACCATGGGCTCTGGGGCTGTTAGTAGTAGCAATGATGTAGCTGGTAGAAGCGGTGGTGGCATTAGTGTTGCCAAATTATTCTCTGCCACATCTGTGCCATCCATGCTGGTGAGTGCAGAGGGAAGCGGGTTCACACATGTATTAGTCCAAGAGGTAGCAACATCTCTTGTTCAGAAACAGTGATCGAGGAGGAGGTTGTTGGTGTCCCCATGACTGCCAGTGATGATGGCACCAACAAACAAACAAACAGGGACTGCTCCAGATTCAGCTGCAGCACACAATAAACCAAATGGGAACCAAAACAACAAACCTGGCTGAGAACAGCCTTACCAGGAAAAAAGTCATACACTGACCTTGAAGTAAAAGTATACAGATTAGTTTCCAAAGTACAAGCAGGGTAAAGTATAAAATTAGTTTATTAACTACAAGCAGTGTGCAAGACTGGGGACTAGCCTCCTGACATTGTGCACCTACAGTGGTAGTTTTCTAAAAATTGATTACCTTGAGGTGTATAATTCAGGTGTTTAACCATAGGAATCATTCACAATTGCATGATTGGGCACCTGGATTAGGTGCAAAATATAAGCACCTGAATTAGGTGGGAAATGTTGGGAGGCTATTCCCAAGTTCTACACATCAGAAGCAAATGATTTGATACCTTGTAATGGACCATCACACTGTAGATGTAACAACAAGAACAAAGTGCTCTAGCTTTCGGACCAACCAGTCCTTCTTCAGAAGCTCATGGCAGTTGTTTAGAAAATACAATACTTATAACAGCTAGATAATGCAGAGAAAAACAGAAAAAAATCCCCATTGGTTTAAAATACTCATTTAAAAAAAAAAACAGAAGATGATGTCAGAGAAGTTTAACAGTACCATACTGCCTTCAGCCAGAAAGAACCTTGGGTCAGACATGCTTGGTGGAACACACATACAAAGAATACTACTGCATATAAACTTAATTGACATAAGATAACATTGCTGAAGCAGATAACTCCTAAATCAAGCTATGAGTGTCCCAGTTAGTATAAGGATGTGATTACTGAAAGGCAACCCCCACCCAGATTAAAGACAAACTAAGATTGTTATAGGGCTCATGAAGTTTCAATGTTTGCATTATAGACAAGAATTTACCAGTAAAGTTGTCTTAAAAACATCAGTGCACACTGTGAGATGTGTAAAACCTAGCTGGACCTGTCACCCAGCTGTATTCTCAAGCTAGATATAAGGCCCAAGAAATTTCAAAAACCTCACGACTATATAAATGATAATTTAAATATAAATTGATAACATTAGTGTCAAACAAAAAACTCTAGTCGAGGAACCTCAAGAAATTAAGACCATGTAGCCTGATATGTACTGATGTCAATATATACTGAGAATGTAACAACTCGATGTACCACAAGTGTCTAAGGAATCTGAAAAAGAGATAAAAATGTAATTTCTCTCCTCCTCTTCATACAAACAATACAACCTAACCCACCCCACATCACCATAATGTGTTAATATAATAAGTTAATATAGGTTCACTAGGAGAGAGAGAGTGTGTGTTTGTGTGTGTCTGTGTGTGTGTCTGTGAGAGAGAGAGAGAGAGAAAAGGAGAGAGAGAGAGAGAGAGAGAGAGACAACATCTCCTTTAAGCTATGTATCTCCCCAACCCACATTATGGTGATGTGGGGTGGGTTAGATTGTATTGTTTGTATGAAGAGGGGAAGAGAAATTACATTTTTATCTCTTTTTCAGATTCCTTAGGCACTTGTGGTACATCAAGTTGTTACATTCTCAGTATATATTGACATCAGTACATATCAGGCTACATGGTCTTAATTCCTTGAGGTTCCTTGACTAGAGTTGTTTGTTTGACACTAATATTATCAATTTATATTTAAATTATCATTTATATAGTCCTGAGGTTTTTGAAATTTCTTGGGCCTTATATCTAGCTTGAGAATACAGCTGGGTGACAGGTCCAGCTAGGTTTTATACATATCACAGTGTGCACTGATGTTTTAAGACAACTTTACTGGTAAATTCTTGCCTATAATGCAAACATTGAAACTTCATGAGCCCTATAAATCTTAGTTTGTCTTTAATCTGGGTGGGGTTGCTCTTCAGTAATCACATCCTTATACTAACTGTGACACCTATAGCTTGATTTAGGAGTTATCTGCTTCAGCAGTGTTATCTACGTCAATTAAATTTATATGCAGTAGGATTCTTTGTATGTGTGTTCCACCAAGCACGCCTGACCTAAGGTTCTTTCTGGCTGAAGGTATGGTACTGTTAAACTTCTCTGACATCATCTTCTGTTTTTGTTTTTGTTAAATGAGTATTTTAAACCAATGGGGATTTTTTTCTGTTTTTCTGCATTATCTAGCTGTTATAAGTATTGTATTTTCTAAACAACTGCCATGAGCTTCTGAAGAAGGACTGGTTGGTCCAAAAGCTAGAGCACTTTGTTCTTCTTGTTACATCTATGTTGGTCCATTAAAAGGTATCAAATCATTTGCTTCTGGATCTATTCTTGCAAGGACCAATATGGCAACTACTAAATCTAGATTTCAAGTTCTACGCACTACTTGTACTTAGAGGAAGTTTCTGATATAAGGTATTGGGCTTCATAACCCAATACCTTATGCCAGCATGAGCTAATTTTTGTTAAAAGTAATTTTTTTTAACTAAGTCTATGAAGTTTTAGAAGGGATCGTACTTGACTCCTTAGCCACCACCAGCCAATCCCTTCCAGCTTCCTAGTTCATCTGCTCTGCCACTGTACTCCAGGATTTTGTGACATTTCAGCAAGGAGACCGTGAAGGTGCACCCCTTACAAATCTATGGGGCAGTTTTTCAATGTTGTTTTGTGAAACATTAAGCAGTTCATTCCCCTCTCAGATTGCTAATCCTCTGGCCCTGCTGAGTCTTGTTGTTTGGTAGCCCAACACCTAGAAAGGTCCAGCCTACACAGCACAGCATATTTTTGAATGTCATGCCACATACCCACCCATTCATGCTATTGCATGGGAAGTAAATGCAGCAACCACTGAAATGCTGGCAATCCGTCTTTCAGATGAGACGTTAAACCAAGGTCCCATCTGCCTGTTCTGGTGATAGTTCAGATGGATGTTAAAGATCCCATGGCACTTCTCGAAAAGAGTAGGGGAATTTCCCCGGTGTCCTAGCCAAATTTCCTCCCATTCACTAAAAATACCACCAACAGTTTAATCTGGTACAAATTCAGTTGGCATTCATCTGTATCCCCCTTCCCCGAGTCATGCCTGAAAATAGGCAGGATTTGTCTAGTGCATCTACCCGGTCAACAAAAACTAATTAAATAAATTGATCTACTGCCATTCTTTTTGTGGAGAATAATGTATTTAAAAGGTGGATGGTGTTTCCTTGATAGACATACTTTTTCAGCAGTGCCATTCCTGAACTTTATGGGACTCTGTCATGCATGGTAACCCATGTCCCACTGCATTGAGAATCCCCATACATACATCTCAGTATGGGTATGTGTATCAATGAGCACACCACTGACCAAACATCTGGTAGCTTCTGTCTGTGCATTATTGCACACTGGGCACAGGAACCTGGGGTAGCATTCAGCTCTGGCTGGGGAAAAATTGTACCAAGCCTAGTTGCAGTGCTAGCAACAATTTGAATTTTCCATAATGCCATGCTGGCAATGAAGAGTGTAACTGGATCACACACAGGTCAGAAAATGTAAGAATTGCTCCTGGCTGAGACTGATGAGTGAATGTAGCTTGTGATGATAGTACCACAGGGCATGTGTGGCACAGGGTTTTCAAGCTGCTGCAGAGTAGGAGGGGGCAGAGGACTGCAGTCACTGAGACATTTGTGTATCGGTAGCCTCACTTTCACCCAACTTCACCTTGGTGTGCCCCAAGGGCAATGTTGCAGGTGAAGTTACCAGGTGAAGCTGCCAAAAGTGAATCTCCTATTAAATAGAAAATGTCCTGAAATTTATTTTTGAAGGTGAATTTGGTGAATTCTCCTTAGCTTTACAGGTGAATTAAAACTTCACAACATCTCTGCTCACAATGTAAGAAAACAAATGTGATATGCCTGTTACCAGTTTGTTTAACAGTGAGTTTAGAGTCAGTTTATAAATTACTATGGGCAGGATTTTCAAAAAGATCCACCAAATATCTGTCCACTGCTATTTTCAAAGCAGAAATGTGTCAAAGCCTGTTAGATGATCAATTAGATGGCCTAACAGTGTCCGAAGCTCACATACAGAAACAGATGCAGTTACATCCAAATTGGACACAACTCACAATTGTAGCTGTTTTCTGCTAAAAATTGTGACTTTTGTTTTAAATGGATGCAGCTTCTGAAAAATGACAGCAGAACTACCTAGGCACAAGTGGATAGATGCAGACGGAGGCAGAGCATGCATTTGCTTCTCTGTTCAACCCTTTTGAAAATCCCCCTATGTTTTTATCACTTCTTAAAGAGATTTGCCAAGCTTTTTAAAATTCAAATTGCACCACATAGTCTGATGACTTACCTCCGTGAAACACCATCTGTGTATAACTTAATACATTTTCTTTGTTATTTTAGAAGTGGAAGGGAGCATGATTTTACCACCCCCCCCCGATCCCCTCCACTTCCTGGTCTCTGGAGCTGCCCATGATCCACCCCATGCTAAGGCACATAATGACATGTACCTACTGAGAGCACAGGGGTGCACTCCATTAAAGTCTATAGGGGGCCACTTTAACAATATTTTTATTTATAATAATGGTCATTTGGTGATTTAATAAAGGGCACCGGTGACTAACAAGTGCCTTGTTTGCCACAGGGTGTCCTTGAGTATTCACCAAATGATGATTGTTATACATAAAAATGTTGTTAAAGCTGTTCTGCATAGACTTTAACGGATCTCACCCCTCGTGATCTCCCTGGGTACACAACATTATATGCCAGAGCATAGGGTGGCTCATGGTCAGCTTCAGAGACCAGGAAGTAGAAGGGATCTGGGGGGACAAAGTTACTTTCCCTTCCACTTGTAAAATAATGAAGAAAATGTAATAGGATATACACAAACAGCATTTTGCAGAGGTAAGGCACCAGAGTATGTGGTTCAGGTCATAAACTTAGTAAATCTCTTTAAAGGGGAGTAGTAGACAGTACCTTGAATGACTGTACTGTGATTGATTAGCTGGAGGAGTAGCTTCCAGGTTACAGAGAGGGAAGTCCTGTAATGCCTGAGAGGTCAAGCTATGATGCTGTTATTTTAAGGTAGTAGCCTGCAAACAAAAGTTTTGAAGTTTGCATCAGCCTGAGACTCCTCTGCTTGAAGAATGCTAACAGGACAGTTTCTATTACTAAGTCTGCCCTGGTCTAGTCACATTGGTCATCAATCGCTGACTTAAATGGGATCCTGATGAAAGAAATGGGTACTTTATAGCAATGGTTGACATACAATAGAATGGTCCTTAACAAAGCAAAAACAAAAACAATGGTTATTGGCATGTCAGCTAGGCTTAGGGAGAGAAGGCAAAACCTTCAGGTTACTGCACTTGATAGCATAACTTATGAAAATGTTGATACCTTCCAATATTTGGGAGTTATATTAGACCCTGTCCTGAGTTATGAATCCCATATAGCAAAATTGGCATCTAAAATTCATACCAATGTGGCAATATTGTATAGATTACATGCCTTTTTGACTGGTGAATCTAGATTGTTAATAGCAAATTAGTGTTTAATCCCAATTGTTAAATATGTTGCACTTGTAACTGACAATGCCTCAATTAATACATAAAAAAAATCTTTTTTGCTACAGGCAACTGGAAAATTTGACTTGTCAGTACCACAAAGTACACACCATTGTTTGATTTTCAAGCAGATGGATTGGTTAATAGTTCACCCGTTTTTTAAATTTTCGATGGTCATGTTCACTTATTAGATATTAAAATCTGGGACCCTTTCTAGTTTATGTGCTGTAAATACTTGCAGAAGTATAACCCAAATTACTGCTCTAGATCCAGGGAGGATAGTGCAGCCTTGAAGCTCACTTTGATGCGAGCATCCATTGGGCAGCATGCTTTTGCTTATGTTGAACCTAGCACATGGAATAATCTTCCCACCATGATTAGGAACATAATAAATTATAAGTCATTTTCAAACGCTGGACACGCTCCTGAAGAACCCTGCAGTTGACTCTGCATCCGAGCTTATCATATTGGGCAACTTCAATTTAAACTGGGCCCTAGAGGCGAAGTCTGCTATAAATGGATTATTACATGACTCCCACCTCGCTCAAGTCATCTCTCTACCAAACAGAATGAACCATAAATCGGGGAGGCACTCTATAATTGACTGGGTCCTGACCTCAGCCCCTAGTAACATAAAAATGGCTGGTACCCTGGCCGATGCCTTGAGCGACCACTCACCGATATTTGCCATCTGGAAAAATAAGGCGATAAAAGTCCCACCTAGAACGATCACTACTAGGGACTACTCCAGCTTCTACTCTGACCTATTCATTGGTTTCTTAAATGGCATTGACTGGAGCCCTATAAGACACCTACCTAACCTGGAGGAGGCCATTGAATTTTCCCAAACAACCCTCACCAGAGCCACTGACCTCTTAGCTCCAATGAAAACCCACAGAGTAAAGGGAAGCTGCTATAAGTGGATCCTGCCCTCCATAAAAGCCCTGATGTCCACCCGTGACAAGGCCTGGAAAAAGTTCAGGAAAACAATGCTATCCGCGGACTTAGCCAGTTACAGGGCCCTTAGAAATCAATGCAAACAGGCCATAAAGAAAGCAAAAAAAGAATATATCACCAACCTTCAAAAAAACAATCTAGAGAATCCCAGGTTCTTCTGGTCGCACATTAATGAAATCCTCAAAGGAAACAAAAAAACTACACCCGGCCCAATCATGGCAAATGGGCAAGTAATTGATGAGGGATCCCTCGTTGCCGAGGCCCTTAACAGTTACTTCACGAACATTGAAGCGTACAAGGCGGGACCCCCTGACAACAGGTGTGAGCCTAACGCACATCAGCCCCCAGACCTAGATCGCCCTTTGTTTCACTTGAGGCTGGTTTGGGTAAAGGAGGTTTTGATCATCCTTAAATCCCTGCACTCAAGAGGATCTGGGGGCCCAGATGGGATCCAGACCAGAATCCTCAAGGAGGGAGCCCCAGCACTAGTGAAGCCCCTAACTTGGCAGATAAACCAGTCCATTATTGAGGGGTCGGTACCTGAGCCTTGGAAGCAGGCCTTAGTGATTCCCATACATAAGGGAGGGTCTACAGAGCCTATAGGGAACTACAGGCCTATCTCCCTGCTGTGTGCTATTGCTGAAGTACAGGAGAAGTTAGTCTACTCCCAACTCCGAGAATACCTGAAAATCCACCAGGTAATCTCTCCATCTCAGCACGGCTTCAGAGCCAATCATGGGACAGACACTGCACTAACTAAGTTCTCGGCAGAAGTTCTGAGCAACAATGACTCAAGGATTAGTACAGGCGTGGTCTTTATTGACCTCTCTAAAGCATTCGACTTGGTAAACCACAACCTCCTACTACAAAAAATGTGCTCACTTGGCCTTGACACCCATGCACTGGGATGGTTCGAGAGTTACCTCACTGGACGTACCCAGAGGGTCAAGTGGAAGGATAATGTCTCCAAGCTAGTACAACTCAAACAAGGGGTACCTCAAGGGTCAATACTTGGCCCCCTTCTCTTTACTCTGTTTATAAATGATCTGCACTCTCACTGTGGGAGCAGAAGCTTTATCCAGTATGCGGATGATGCTGTCATCTACAGAACCTCCCCTAACTTAAAAGAACTGGAGACAGCCCTCCAAGAGGACATCCTTCAGATGGAGGACTGGCTTACTCTTAACAAAATGGTATTAAACACCAAAAAAACAAAGATGATGCTGTTTGGGCCTAGATCCCTGGGATCCGAGAGGTCACTTCTCCTACAACTTCAGTCCGGGGGGGGTGAAAAACTTGAGGTGGTTACCTCCACTAAATACCTTGGACTTACCCTGGACCAAGGCTTCACACTGAAAAATAACGTAGACCTTAACTCCAAAGCCATCCATGGGAAACTCGGAATCCTCTACAGAATAAAGGATCAGATTATTCCAGAAACTAGGGTTGCCATTGCCGCTAGCGTACTTCTCCCAAAGCTCACCTACGCGGCCCCAGTTCTCCAGGGTGTGGCCACAATGCAGCTAAGCAGGCTGCAGACCTTGTACAACAAGATAGTCCACTTTGCCACTCTTTCACACCCGAGGATTCACCACTGTGAACCCCAATCAAGGCTCAGCTGGCCATCTTTGGAAGCTCGCCTCATCTACCCAACCCTCTGCCTTACATTTAAGTTATTGAGTCCCACACCTCCCCCTAGCCTTAACGGTCTCATCAGGGTTAAAACTAACCTGCGGAGTCTAAGAACATGTGGCCAAACTCTCCTTGTGGTTCCCAAGGCTAGGACCAAAGCCGGATCCAGGTCCTTTGCATACACAGCCCCTTCCAACTGGAACAACCTCCCCCTGGAGGTGCGGGAGGCAAAGTCCATCACCTGCTTCCGGACCAAGCTCAAGGCACACCTGCTCGACAGGAGCATATGCCTATGTCACAGGACCCGACCATACATCAAAGGAAGGGGAGCACTTCTGTACCAATATATCCCCCTTCCAGGAAAGTACCACATGTCTTAGCAACTTCTTGCCTTTACCTTGAGCACTCTCAATCTCAATATGAACTTGGTATGTACAATGTTTTCTTTAAGTCTAACTCTTAAGTCCTTTTGCCTATATGTTCCTCCTCCACCTACCGCTTGTAACCTTATGAAGTATTTTATTGTTTAAACAACATTACATTTACCCTATTGTACTGATCTGCTTACCTGTATGTAACTGTCACTCCCGGGTCGCACCTGAAAAAGGGACCTCCGGGGCCCAGTGGGCCTACCCGGTCATCAAAATTCAATAAATAAATAAATAAACACTTTGCTACAGCATTGTAAAACTTTGACTGTAAATGTTTTTAAAAGGAATTTTACTATTATGTAAAGATGCAGAATGTGTATTCCTATATATATGTATGTTATAAGGAATATAGTATGGCTGAGTATACAGAATGAGCCTGTGTTTCCATGGAGGAGTTGAAGATACCAGCATATGAACCTCATGAGCGAAGCTCAAGAGATCCATGCTCGTATCTTCAACCCCGAGATGGAAACAAAGCAAGTTGTGAATATTTGGCCATACTTTATTTTTTGTAGTATATGATTCTCCATACAGGAAAAAAAGTAAACATTTTCATTATTTTTAAACTGTCACAAGGTTTCATACCTTGTGTTTGTGCCCCAGCTTGCAATCGGCAGGTCACTCAGCTACAAAGGAAATCCCATTGGTGCAGTCTTGTTACAGTCCCGAGCCTCAAAGGGTTCACAGTATTATTTCATTTAGTAAAAAAAGAAAGAAAGAAAAACTGTGAAGTTCCTATGGTTTGGGAACACAGAGCTAGCTATGGCAATCACTGTCCAAACCATGTCCTAGAACTACTCGCTAAGTGCCGGCGCCATGTTTGTTTGAATTTTTTTAAGAGGTCCCTTTCATCCAATCATGTGGTGAGATAGTGCAGGACTCATGAATATTATTTGCGGGCTGCTAAATATTTATTGTAGAATGTGCTCAATAACTTTTAGAATGTGCACAACATTTAGAATGTGCACAACAACATTTAGAACAATTAGAACAACATTTAGAATGTGCATAACAACATTAGAGTAGCCACTGATTTCCATATATAATAAGCTCTAACCATATAGTATAATGCTATTGTATAATGTGTTGAATTGTATTTGTCTGTATTTACTGTGGGTCGCACCTGTAAAAGGAATTAATTTCCAGGGTGTTTACCTGTTAAGTAAACAAACAAACATAGTACACCCCCTGCTCCACTGCAGCAGGGATTTATGGAAAAATATTTTGCTGACTGACTTACTGTACCACCATAGATTCTCAGTAGTTAATAATAGTCATTTATCACCAGCCCCTGCACCACAAGTCTACACTGGAATGGAGCTGACAGGGATTGAAATTAAGTTTTCAGCATGTGGTCTTCACTGACTGTTGACTGGGAATATCACATGGCCACACAGTCTTTTCCACTAGTAAAACTAGTAGACTTTATAAGATGCTCCCTTCTCTGATACAAGCCAGCATACCTAGTAAAGGGAAAGATGTACTATCCCAAAACAAAATCTAACGTTAGTTCACTAGTGGGCCTGTGCCAATTTTAGAACCTGAGCTAGGCAGGCAGTGGTCCAACATCTTCCAGTTAGGGCACTGCTGAACATGAATATCAGTGTCAGTGGCTCAATAGACAACAAGGAACACCTGACCAGGCTTGGAGAAAAATTGTCATCCATTTCATCTGGCATCTCCTTCTCTGAGATCTTGCCAATCTGGGAGAGGGGGGCAGATGGATGGAAGGTCATAGAAGGGGAGATAGGGGAGCTAAACATGTGGCTCAAGGGCTGGTGCCAGGTAAAAGGATGCAAATTTGTAGGTAACTGCCAACAGTTTTGGGAGTGAAAGTTCTTTAAACTCAATGGACTGCATCTGACTAAGGAGGAAGTCAGTGCATTGGGGAAGAAGTTTGACGTCTTTGAGGAATATTTAAACTAGCAAATAGGGAGAGGCATGCAACACCCGGTACATCGGACAGGAAGAACATCCCTCCCCCCCCTCAGCTAGTGATCAAACAGGAGTTCAGCATGTTTAGAGTTCATCTTCATCACCAGGTAAGGAAAAAGGTCAAGCTTCCCATATGACGCGGAGAGGAAATGCCGGACCTCACCCAACAACTAATGCACTGAAATCTGGCCAATTGAAAATCATGTACACAAATGCCTACAGTCTGGGAAACAAGATCCCAATCCTGGAAGCAACAATGACAGAGGCTAAATTGGACATAGTAGCCATTAACTAGACATGGTTCACCGATAACCACAATTGGAAGACTTCAGTACCTGCCAATGTACTGTTCAGAAGAGACCAAGGTGCAAAAAGAGGGGGGAGGAGTAGCCATTTATGTCAATGAAAATATCAATGCTACAGAAATTCAGAATACACATAAGAAACCAGAAGAACAGTGGGTCACCCTGGAAACTGGAAATGGGACAGCCATACGAACTGGGGTTGTCAACAGGCCTCCAGACCAGGGAGGGGACATAGATACATTACTGTTAGAAGATATACAAAACATGACAGCTAAATGGGAGGTTCTGATAATGGGATACTTCAACATGCCAGATACAGATTGATCAATATCAGCAGGAACATCTGCCAGAACTAGACACATGGTGGATTCCCTACAGGGGGAGGGCTCAAACAACTGGTACAACTACCCACAAGAGACAGGGCTAACCTGAATCTAGTACTGACTAATGGGGAAAGGATCACATATCTCCAGGTAGAAGGTCACCTGGGAGCCATTGACCATCACATGGTATGGTTCAATTTGGCCACTAGAACTAAATTATCCCATTCCAAGGCAAACATATGGAACTTTAGAGGAGCTGACTTTGAGAGAAGATGGCCAACAGAGTTAAGTTAGCCCTGGCAAGAAGAAATACAGGTGAGGGGGTACAGGCAAAGTGGGCAAGCATTAGGGATGCAATACTTGAAGCAACATCCCATGATGTTAGGGAGAAATGCAAGAGCAAAAAAAGAAGGAAACCACTTTGGTTCTCAAAATCAGTAGCAGAAAACATAAAATCCAAAAGGTTAGCCATCAGGAAATATAAGGGGGAGTATGTGGAGGAGGACCAAGGAAAAGCAACTCTCCTTAATAGATACTTCTGCTCAGTATTTATTGAGGAGAAGGTAGGGCAGGGCCACAGCTCAGCACCATGGACACAGGGGGTGGGAGGTGTGCACAAGTCCCTTCCCAAGAGAAAGGGACCTACAAGAGCTTGCTAAGCTCAGGGGTGGACAAGGCAATAGGACCTGATGGCATACATCCCAGGATACTAAAGGAGCTAAGGGTGGAACTAGCAGAGCAATTAGCAGAACTGCCTGGAAAGGGCACCACAATCTGCACAGGGGTTGTGTACAGAACCCCATGTCAGGGGGAGGGAGTGGACAAGGATATGATAGCAGGCATTCTTAGGATGGCAGAGAAAGGGGAGATACTGTTGATGGGAGACCTGAATATGCCAGATGTTAACTGGAGCACATTTGCTGCAGCCACATCCAAGAGCAGGGCCATTCTTGATGCCCTACAGGTGGCAGGCCTCAGACAACTAGTTTCGGAACTCACTCATGAGGGACCAATCTTAGACCTCGTACTCTCAAATGGGGACAGTGAGAGGATCTCAGATCTAGAAGTGGGTTGCCATCTGGGAACAAGTGACCATCAAACAAGTGAACAAGTGACCATTCACGTTAAACTCAGCTACAGAGTCAAGCCATACAAAAGTGAGGGTACTGGACTTCAGGAGGGCTGACTTTGGCAAGATGGGAGAGTGCCTCTGAAAAGCACTAGCAAACAGGCTAGAAGGAGGTGTTGCGCAACAAAGGGGAATCATCAAAACTGCCATCACAGAGGCAACAAGCCTTTGTGTGAAGCAAATAAACAAATCAAAATGAAAGAAAAAGCCACTATGGTTCTCAAAAGAGGTGGCTGTGAAAGTCAGGAAGAAAAAGATAGCATTCCGGAAGTATAAGGAAACACAGAAGGACCAGGACAGTGAGCTGTACCAGTTAAGGCAGAAGGAAGCAGGGAAGGAGGTCAGAATAGCAAAGGCCCAAACTGAGGAAAAGATAGCCAACTCGGTTAAGAAGGGGGATAAAACCTTTTATAGGTACATCAGCGAGTGTAGAAAGACAAAGGGAGGGATAGTGAGGCTGAATAGAATGAACGGTGGTTGGGCAGAGGGGGACAGTGAAAAAGCAGGGATACTGAACGAATATTTCTGCTCAGTATTCATAAAAGAGGAGGGGGAAGTGCCTAACCCAATTAACAGAAGCACTTGATAGGGGGTCGATCCCAGTCCTTTCACAGAAGAAAGGGTTCTGCAAGAACTCCCAAAACTGAAGGTGGACAAAGCAATGGGGTCTGATGGAATTCACCCCAGAATTCTAAAAAGAATAAAGGGGGAACTAGTGAAACCACTGACTACTCTTTTAATAAATCATGGGAGGATGGTGTGGTACCGAGGACTGGAGGAAGGCGGATGTGATTCCCTTCATAATGTGGGACCAAGACAGAGGCAGGAAACTACAGACCTGTCAGTTTGACCTCTGTGGTAGGGAAAGTGATGGAGTCACTTCTGAAGGAAAGAATTGCTGAGTACCTAGAGGCCAGTGGGGCACAGGACCCAAGGCATCACGGGTTCACAGTGGGAAGGTCATGTCAGATGAATCTAATAGATTTCTTTGACTGGGTGACCAAAGTAGTAGACCAGGGAGGGGCTGTGGACATGGCCTACCTAGACTTCAGCAAGGCATTTGACACAGTCCCACACAACAGATTAATAGTCAAACTAACCAGCCAGGGAGTGGGTCCCAGGGTGGTAGCCTGGGTAAAACATTGGCTGGACAACAGGACACAGAAGGTAATTGTAAATGGAGTCCACTCTGAAGAAAGACGGGTTACTAGTGGGGTACAGCAGGGTTCAGTAATGGGCCCAGTCCTTTTTAATGTCTTCATAAGTGACATTGCAGAGGGACTGGAAGGAAAGTATGCCTCTTTGCAGATGACACAAAGATCTGCAACAGGGTTGATACAAAAGGAGGCGTGAAAGGATGAGAAGGACTGGCAAGGTTGGAGGAATGGTAAGAAGTATGGCAGCTTGAATTCAACGCAAAAGTAAATAATGCACCTGGGAAACAAGAACCCAGGAAGAATACACAATGGGGGAGGTAGTAACAACAACAAAAAGGAAAGGGACCTGGGGTAATCATATCAGATGACCTTAAGGTTAGCAACAATGTGAGAAGGCAGTAGGGAGGGCTGGGGTACACAGGATGAACAGGGAGAGCATCCAGCAGCAGAAAACAGGAAGTTGTTATCCCTCTGTACAGACAATTGGTGAGACCCCATCTGAGTACTGCATCCAGTTCTGGAGACCCCATCTCCGCAAGGACATAGACAGGATAGAGGCAGTCCAGAGGAGGCAACTAAAATGGTGCAGGGTCTGCAAGAGAAGCCATCACGAGGAGAGACTAAAGGAGCTTAATATGTATACCCTTGAGGAAAGAAGGGAGAGGGGACATGATAGAAACTTTAAGTACCTCAGTGGAATCAACAAAGTCCAAGAGGGTAGCATCTTTCAGAAAAAGAGACATGCAAGAACAAGGGACACAATTTAAAGATGGGGAGGTTCAGGGGCAATGTAGGAAGTATTATTTCACAGAGAGGGTAGTGGATGCATGAACAGCCTTCCGAGGAGGTTGTGGGCCTAAAACTGTGGGAGAATTCAAAATGCATGGGACAGACATAAGGCAATTCTTGTGGGGTGTAGGAAGAAATAGGCTGTTGGTTAACTAGGATCTGTGACCTATCCTGTAGGTAGGGAAATGGGCAGACTAGATGGGCCAAGCGGTCCTTATGTGCCGTCAAAGTCTATGTTTCTATGTTTCTAACTGTTTAGTGAGTCTCTGAGCACAGGACAGGTCCCAGTAGACTGGAGAAGAGCTCATGTGATCCAGCTCCACAAGAGTGGCAGCAGGGAGCAGACAGGGAACTACAGATCAGTCAGTCTCACCTTAGTAGTGGAGAAGATTATGGAGGCACTCCTTAAGGAAAGGATAGTGCAACTCCTGGAATCCATAGGAGTACAGGATCTGTGACAGCATGGGTTTACAACAGGAAGGTCCTGTCAAACTAATCTCATAGTTTTCTTTGACTGGGTAACCAGAGTGGTGGACTAAGGGGGTGCAGTTGATGTCGCCTACTTGACTTCAACAAAGCATTCGAAACTGTTCCACATAGAAGATGGATTAATAAGCTGGGTAGACTTGGGGTAGGTCAAAGGTTGGTCAATTGGGTGGCAAACTGGTTGGCAAGCAGGAAAGAGAGAGTGGTGGTAAATGGTATACAGTCAGAAGAGATGCAAGTCACAAGTGGAGTACCTCAGGGATCAGTCCTAGGGCCAGTCCTCTTCAATATCTTCATCAGTGACATTGCAGATGGATTGGAGTGTAAGTTTTGTCTGTTTTCAAATGATACTAAGATCAGCAACATAGTAGATGATCCAGATGGAGTGGGCAGAATGAGAACAGATCTGGATAAACTAGCAAAATGGTTAGAAGAGTGGCAACTGGGGTTTAACACAAAGAAGTGCAACATCATGCACATAGGTAAGAGAAACCCTGAAGTTACCTATAGGTTCGGAGGGGAGTTGCTTGCAATCTCAAACAAAGAAAGAGACTTTGGCATCAGCATCACAGGTGAACTGAAATCATCCAAGCAGACCACCAAAGCAGTTAAGGCTAGAGGGATGTTTGGTTGTATTAGTAGAGTTATCACAAGTCAAAAGAGAGAGGTAATAATCCCTCTTTACAAGACACTGGTTAGGCCCCATCTGGAGTACTGCATGCAATACTGGAGGCCACACCTGCACAAGGACATTAACAAAATGGAAGCAGTCCAGAGAAGGGCAACCAAAATCGTGCAGGGACCACATCAGAAAACATGAGGACAGATTAATGGAGCTCAATGTCTATACCCTAGAGCAAAGGTGGGAGAGAGGTGATATGATTGAAATAGTCAAACATCTTAAGGGCACAAACAAGGTGAAAGAGTCTAACATGTTTCAATATAAATAAAATAGCAAGACAAGAGTACACAGCATGAGATTAGAGAGGAGCCAATTGAGGGGTAATGTGAGGAAGTTCTTTTTCACAGCAAGGGTGATGGATGCATGGAACAACCTACCTCAGGAATTGGGGGGTATGAATACAGTGCAGGGCTTCAAGCAGGCATGGGATAGGCATAAAGGAGCAATACAGATGAGTATGAATAGATAGGCCATTGACAGATAAAAGCCTATGGCACATTCATAAGGTAGAAAAAATGGGCAGACTGGATGGGTCTTGCAGTCTTTATCTGCCATCAACTTCTACGTGTCTATGTTTCTATCTTTCATTTTTGCCACTAGCAATGGAAGATTGAAAGGTCACAGATTCTAGCCCCACGCGAGGTACTTGGGCTAATACCCATAACTGACCTGCAGTGCAATACAGGGAGGGTGCTGCACTGTTGAAGTGCTATCCTTTGGATCAGACATTAAACTGAGGTCCCTAATGTCCATCCCTGGTCAATGTCCAGGTGGAAGGTAAAGATCCCATGGCATTAATCAAAGAAGAATAGGATAATTCCTTATTTAATAGAGCAATAACAATAATATCAGAATAGCAATTTCATTTTGGAAAAACTAGATTTTCTTTTCAAGAAAATACACAACACAAAAGAAAAATGAAACAACAAAAAACATTGAAAGCAATTAATTAAATATATGGTTGCATATCCCTCTGTACCATTCAGGTTGCACCACTCATCTCATTATAACAAAGCAATCCTAGACCATAATGTATTAAAGTGTTCTCCAGATAATGTTTTGTGCCAATCGAACCTGCCATGCACTTGTATCTCTGAGTTTACTTTGACCCTGCTCCACTCTTCCCAAACTATTGGTAAGCACTTAGGTTTCTCTGCTTTGGTCCAAGTAGCTGCCTCTTACTAGACCTATCTTATTGTACCTTCATGTTTGTTTCTTCTTATCTCATACTGTACCAAAGCTGTCTGTTTTGTTACCTCTTATTTCTTGGGATACATATCATTCATTTATGTACTATGTGACTTGTACCTTTGTAAAGCTGCTGAATCTGTTATTCTATTGGAATGTATATGTATTTGTTATTGCCTGTATTTTTGACTTGTACTCTCCCTGGTCGTGCCTGAAAATAGGTAGTTTTTGTCTATTGCACTCACCCAGTTACCAAAAGCAAATAAATAAATGTTCAATCATTCAAAGTCCATTATCAACATTAGTTCTTTACTGACTTTCTCACACAATGCCAGTAATGGTACATCCTGTTGATGGATAAAATATTGACATTGTAGTTGCCAAACTGAACATTTTATGCAGGCCACTATTAACAGCATTTGTATTATCTATTTTTCCGCCCCATGCTCGCTGGTCCTCCACTCCTTCAGGCTCTTGACAAGTTCCCCTGGACCTCTTCTGTCCTTGCCCAGCATTCTCTAGTCCCCAGATCACAGCCGACCCACGGGATATCCCGGTGTATCCCTTCACCAGGCGGGTCCCTCTCCTCCGAGGGGGAAGGCACTGGGGGGGGAGGATAGCCCCAGCACATCCTTCTAGGGCCTGGGGATGCTGCTGGGGAACAGGAGGCACTGGGAAGGCACTGGAGGCCCTTAGGAACAGAGAGCCATCATCCAGAGGGCCAGTGAGTGAGTTTCCTGGCTTTCTGTTTGGGGCAACGTAGTGATGTCATGGCATACGCCGATGTCCGCTCCTCCCCCAGTTAGTATTGGGCTATGTGTCCTGTGATACTCCCAGTCTCTGCTAGGAGCCAGCAAGTGCCACAGCAGTCCCCTACCCTCCCCCCAGAGAAGGAGAGCTGTCCCTGGGATGCTCAATCCTTCTCCCCCCGGCCGGCCCTCCAGTGACCAGGGCTCATTCCCAAACCCGGGTGGCTGGCGTCGCAAGTGGAAATCCAACTGCTGCACTGGCGAGCTGGCCAGCATGGTACTTTTATGACCCATAAAGTTTAAATTGCTTACTTGACCTAAAACTAAAGTGTCTTGTGTAATTTTATTTACAAAAGGTGCACCCCACATAC
Organism: Neoceratodus forsteri; assembly: GCA_016271365.2. NCBI lineage: Eukaryota > Metazoa > Chordata > Ceratodontiformes > Ceratodontidae > Neoceratodus > Neoceratodus forsteri. Next base: position 853,627,250 of record CM057449.1, read on the forward strand.
AACTTAACATAGGCCAACAATGTTATATATAGAAGCAGTGAATGGAAATATGAAACATGGTTTCCTTTTGACCCCTGCAGTCAAGTCTAGGACATAATCGTTAAGCTATACTTTTATGCTTCAGATTACTGTTGCCATGCATAGACAGTCAAGTAACATCCCACATTTTTGTGGGTTCCTCTTGTCACATATTTTCATGATAATAACCCTCTGAGCAATTGGAATATTTGGTGTATACACAGGGTTGGAAAAAACTACATTTTTAAGAATAAAATCATATAATTTTATCCTGGATTCAGTTGTTACCATATGAAAAGTTATCTTCCATTTAGTCATTTTTCCATCCATCCAAGAGGATAGTAATGTACCACAACTATTATAGAAAAGGGGGCCCCAGATTTTAGACAGAGAAAAAAAATGAAAATTACAGAAAAAATACTAAAAAAAGAAAGCTACATGGTTTAACATCCTAAGACCGCCTTCCTTAACATTTCTGTAAGTGTGTAGCCTTTCAATTTGATTTTGATGGGTTCTCCATAAAAGCTTGAAAAAAGATCATATTGTTTAGCCTCTAAATATGCTGGAGGAAGAAAAACATTTCAGCATATATAAAAAAAAAAATTGGACCGAACAAGTTTTAACAATATAATCCATATTTTTTTCTTTGACATAGCCAATTTATTCCATGTAGCTATTGATCTCTCAGATGATTCTAGTTTCTCAGACCAATTAAGTAATACCATATCTATATTACCAAATTTCACACATAAATTTGGATTGGTTCACTAGTGACCTTTATCCCTGCAATATCAGTAGGTATAGATGTCTCAAGATGTCCCAGTGTGAACGTTATGCTTCTAGAAATAGTAAGGCAAGACCCTGATGCTTTAAACAAATCTTTAAATATATAAACTGCTACTTCACCTGCAGTTCTGTGTTTTACTAAAAGATAGACATCATCTGCATATGCTAGAACTGCAGTAGAGGTCCAGCCCTCTACAGTCTGTAGAGAACATACTGTTAACATCCAAATTCAGCTTCCGGAGTACAGGATCTAAATAAAAAAAATAGGTATAAGATCTGACTTAAGGGGCATCCCTGCTGGACCTCTCTGTGAACCTGCAATACAGTGCCTAATCTTCCATTAATAAGAGGTGTTACCATAACAAACTGCTATGGAAATTTGACTCATGATATCAATTTCTCTAAAATTCTATACTGTTTGAGTACAAAAACTAAAAAAAACTCACGTGAAACCATATCAAAAGCCATTTTTTGATCATGAGATAAAATTAAACCTGATGATAATCTTAGCTTAGTTCTTTCAGCTACTTCCCTTAAATATACAAAATTAACATAACTATAGCATCCTGGTAAAGAACAAATCTGGGAAGGAGAAATTAACATTTGGTGTAGCCTTTATCAATCAGGATGCAAATATTTTGGATAATATTTTGGAATCCCTGTTCAACAAATTGAAGGGTCTCCAATTATTAAATTCTATATCACTTTTTTTGTGGAGAAATATTAGGACCCCAGTCATTCATTATATTTCCAATATCCCCATTATCTAGCATAAATTGAAAAAATCTCAGTACTTCCCAGATAGAAATCTGTAAATATGTGTACAACTCCCCGTGTAACTCATCCTCTCCTGGAGCTGTTCCTGTAAATAAAACAGTCAATATTTTAAATGTTGGTTTTGCTAAGAAGATAGCCACAAATGGTGCCCACAAGGAAGTGTCCTTCAATTCATGATACATAGACCAGAAACATTCAAGTCCTACTCATTTAAAAAAAAATTAGTGTCAAAAGTAGTGTCACCATAAGAGTGAATTAGTGCATATGGTTCAGTGGCTAGAAAATCCATGTTTTCTTTTAATAGCTTTCTAGCAACAAAAAACATATCTGGAATCTCATCCATCCCACCCTTGTATTGGTGTCTAACAGCATTATGTCTCTTAGCAAGCTCTGTCAAGGGTTTAAAAAATATCAGTGCACTTTTTTTTTTTGTTCAGTTTATTCCCTGATTTCTGTCTACTGGTAGAAGGTTGGGCTCACTTTCTGGAATTTCTTTCTTGGCACCAGTAGCTTTAGAGTTAGGCCCTGCATCCTTAGAGTCCAGAACAGGGGGTTGGAAGTAAATGATTAGAAACAAAGTATTGCCCATGTTAATGTCATGTAACTTTTCTCAGAGTGACTCTAATGTAGGAAGGTTCCTTGCATGAGCTTTGATTTATTTATCTGGGACAGGGTGTGAGGGGACTTCTAAACCCCTCTGTCTTCCCTCCCTATTCTTTGGGTTAAACAATTCTGGTGCAGAGGCACAGTTAAAAGTAAATAAAACTTGCGATGAAAAAGATCTTTCATTCCATGAACATTTGAAGACCCCCTCCCCCAATGTTTCCTCTCTTTTGGGGGGTACTATCAATTTTTTTTACAGCTGGCCTTGTTTATGTAGTAGCAAATGTCAGTCCTGACTGATTTTGTAGACCAGGAAAGTCCTTCTTCATTATGGCTGTTGTTTTCACTGCCAGTTAGTTAGTGCCTAGTGACTGACATGGCCTGGTGTTTTTCTGTGTCTGTTCTGGTTGTTTAGTTTCAGAAGCTGACTTTCTGAGCAGCTGTCTGGCAGACACAAACTTCCCAGGATCCCAGCCATACCTGTCCATTTTTTGGTGCCTGCCTGGTGCCATGGCTTGGAGGGACAGGAAGCGCATCCTCAGGATCATGAGAACAGCTGCATGGGAGTCTGAGCTGGACGTCATTGTCCACCTAGGGATAAATGACTTGGCTCATCATGAGATCAGAGCAGCGCAGGTGGACTTTGTAGAGTTGGGGAGGGGCCTAAGACAAGTAGCACACACAGTATCCTTCTCAGAGGTGCTGCCTGTCAATGGCATGGGTGAGGCGAGGGTACTTTGCACCATGTAGTTTAATAAATGGTTGAAAAAATGGTGTGAAGCACAGGGGTTTGGCTTCATTGGGGACTGGGGTTCCACCTGGAGGGACACCAGCCTATACTGGCAGGATGGTCTGCATCTGTCCAGGAAGGAAACAAGTCTTTTGAGCAATCGGTTTAAATGCTTCATTGGCGAGCTTTTAAACTAGTCAAGGGGGGAGGCACTGATAAGCAGCAGGAAAATCCCAGCCTCTCCCTACAAAACAGGGTACTAAATGAGAAAAAGACTGAGGTAGAAAGGTCAGTGGGGATGCTGCAACAGAAGGTAAAGCCATCAAAAATGGAGAACAATGAGTACCAATGCCCATAGTCTGGGTAACAAGCTTCCTGAATTAGTGGCCTTGATGGAGGAGGAACATCTGGATATCGTGGCAGTCACAGAAACATGGTACACACAAAACCATGACTGGGACGTAACATACCAGGATACACTATCTACAGGAGGGACAGAGAGGGTAAAAGAGGAGGAGGATTAGCTCTTACATAAGGGAAGGAATAAAAGCAACAGAACAAAAGGGTAAACAGGGAGGAGAAGAAGCACTGTGGGTAAATTTGGAGACAGGCAATGGCACCACAATCCGCACAGGGGTTGTATACAGACCCCCTTCTCAGGGGGGAGGAAATGGACAAGTAAATGATAGAAAGTATACTTAGAATGGCAGAAAAAGCAGAGATATTGCTGATGGGTGATCTGAATATGCCAGATGTCAACTGGAGTGCAGTTGCAGCAGCCACTTCGAAGAGCAGGGTTATTCTAGATGCCCTACAGGGGGCATGCCTTAGATAACTAGTATTGGAGCCCACTCGAGAGGGAGCAATCTTAGACCTGGTTCTCTCAAATGGAGATGGAGAGAGGATCACAGATGTAGCAGTGTGTAGCCATCTGGGAACTAGTGACCATCAAACAGTATGGTTCTCAATAAACACAGCAATAGAGTCAAGCCATACAAAGGCAAAAGTACTGGACTTTAGGAGGGCTGACTTTGCCAAAATAGGTGAGTGCCTAAGGAATGCACTAGCAAATGGGCAGAAAGGAGGGTGGAAGAACAATGGGGAAATAATAAAACTGCCATCACAGAAGTAACAAGCCTTTGTGTGAAGCAAATAAACAAAACAAAACAATGTAAGAAACCACTATGGTTCTCAAAGGAAGTGGCAGTGAAGGTTCAAGAGAAAAAGAAAGCATTCATGAAGAACAAGGAATCACAGAAGGAGCAGGACAGAGAACTGTATCAGTTAAAGCAAAAGGAAGCTAGGAAGGCAGTCAGAACAACAAAGGCCCAAACCAAGGAAAAGATAGCCAACTCAGTTAAGAAGGGGGATAAAACCTTTTATAGGTACATCAGAGAGTGAAGGAAGACGAACGGAGGGATAGTGAGGCTTAATAAAGGGGAGAGAGGATGGGCAGAGGGTGACTGTGAAAAGGCAGAGATACTAAACAAATATTTTTGCTCAGTATTTACAAATGAAGAGGGGGAGGTACCTAAAACAAACAGTAGAAACACTCTGGATGCAGAAGTTGATACCAGCCCATTTACAGAAGAAAGGGTTCTGAAAGAACTCTTAAAACTGAAGGTGGACAAAGCAATGGGGCCTGATGGGATTCATCCTAGAATTCTAAAAGAACTAAGGGTCGAACTAGTGACACCACTGACTACCCTCTTTAACAAATCATGGGAGGATGGGGTGGTACTCGAGGACTGGAGGAGGGCAGATGTGATTCCCCTTCACAAAAATGGAAGCAAGGCAGAAGCAGAAAACTACAGACCAGTTAGTTTAACCTCAGTGATAGGGAAAATGATGGAATCACTTCTGAAGGAAAGAACTGCCGAGTATCTAGAGGCCAGAGGGGCACAGGACCCAAGGCAGCATGGATCCACAGCAGGATGGTCATGCCAGACGAATCTGATAGAGTTCTTTGACTGGGTGACCAAAGTAGTAGATCAGAGAGGGGCTGTGGACATGGCCTACCTAGACTTTAGCAAGGCATTTGACACAGTCCCACACAAAAGATTAATATACAAGTTAGCCAGCCTGGGAGTGGGTCTCAAGATGACAGCCTGGGTAAAGAATTGGCTGAAGAATAGGACACAGAGAGTAATAGTAAATGGAGTCCACTCTGAAGAAAGGGGGGTTATCAGTGGGGTACCGCAGGGTTCAGTATTAGGACCGGTCCTCTTCAATGTCTTTATAAGCGACATTGCAGAGGGACTGGAAGGAAAAGTATGTCTCTTTGCAGATGACACAAAGATCTGCAACAGAGTTGATGCACAAGGTGGGGTGGAAAGGATGAGAAGGGACTTGGCAAGGTTAGAGGAATGGTCAAATGTATGGCAGCTTAGATTCAATGCTAAGAAGTGCAAGGTAATGCACCTGGGAAACAAAAACCCAGGGGAAGAGTACACAATGGGGGGTGAGATACTAACAACAACAAAAATGGAAAGAGACCTGTGGGTAGTCATATCAGATGACCTAAAGGTGGGCAAGCAATGTGAGAGGGCAGCAAGGAGGGCTGGGGGGATACTGGGATGCATAGGGAGAGGCATCACCAGTAGAAAACAGGAAGTTATTATCCTCTGTACAGACAGCTGGTGAGACCCCATCTGAGTACTGTGTGCAGTTCTGGAGACCCAATCTCCCAAAGACATAGACAGGATGGAAGCTGTCCAGAGAAGGGCAACTAAAATGGTTCAGGGTCTGCACGGAAGACATGTGAAGAGAGACTTAGGAGCTTAATATGTATAGCCTCGAGGAAAGGGGGGACATGATAGAAACTTTCAAGTACCTCAAGGGAATCAACAAAGTCCAAGAGGGTAGCATCTTTCAAAAAAAGAGGTGAGCAAGAACAAGGGGGCACAATTTGAAGACAGAGGGGGCGGCTCAGAGGTAATTTAAGGAAGTATTTTTTCACAGAGAGGGTTGTGGATGCATGGAACGGCCTTCCGGAGGAGGTTGTGGAGTCAAAAACAGTGGTGGAATTCAAGCATGCATGGGACAGTCATAAGGCAATTGTAGGGGGTTGGGGTAGGAAGAAGTAGGCTGCTGGTTAACTAGGATCTGCAGCTTATCCATTAGGTAGGGAAATGGGCAGACTGGGTGGGCCAAGTGGTCCTTATCTGCCATCAAATTCTATGTTTCTATGTTTTCATCCAGCCTGCTTTTATTAATGCAGCTTTAATTTCAGGAGATCTGGAAACAGACTGCTCTGTCATTTTAGCTTCCATGGTTTGTAGCAGGTGTTGGTGGAGGTCAAAGTACTTCTTGCCACTCAGCTGATTCTCATAAAAGCTGTCAGTACTCGTGTCAAGGCTGTGCTGTTCTTTAGTAGAGCACCAGGAATTGAATACATGAGAAGAGGTATACCTCTCAACTGTCACACATTACAAGATATGTCACTCATTTTACCCATCAGAAATCCTCTGCCCCACATAAAGAAGGGGATATTCCACATTTCCCACTGAGACTTTAAAGCAGAATTTCATAGTTATCTACTATGCTCTGTTATCAGCAAACATTATTAACATTAGTGCACTGGCAGCAATAGTGTTCTGAACTTGCAGTGCCAAATCAGTGTCAGTGGCTCAGTAGGTAGCACACTCACCTCTGAGGCCGGGAGATCAGAGGGCTGTGGCTTCAGTTCCCACATCTGGCACTTGGGCTAATTTCCCAGTACTGACACTGTAGTGCAGCATGAGAGGGGTGCTGCACTTCTGAGGTGCTGTCTTTCAGATGAGACATTAAACCGAAGTCCCATCTGCCTGGATTGGTGGTAGTTCAGGTGGATGTTAAAGATCACATGGCACTTATTGAAAAGAGTAGGGGAATTTCCCCGGTGTCTTGGCCAAATTTCCCTCAATCACTAAAAATACCACCAACAGCTTAATCTGGTTCAAGGTCAGTTGGCATTTGTCTGTATCCCCTTCCCCTGGGTCGTGCCGAAAATAGGCAGGATTTGTCTAGTGCACTTACCTGGTCAACAAAAACTAAATAAATAAGTTTGATGATATGTCACACATTTTGGTCATTTGTCACACATCTAGTCACACATTGCAGGGAAGAAAGGTTGAGAGTTATGAGAAGAGGTATCATTTATCACATTTTGTTTAGCAACCAAGTCATCTGTATTACAATGTGCAGTAGCAGAAGTTAATCTCTGAAGGTGTTTCTGCTGCAAACACTTTGTTTCTTCCTCTGCAATTAACTGGAGCAGAGCCACCTGTTTTTCCCATAGCCCAGATCTAAACACTTTTCAGCCAGGTAAGTATCTTCTTCTAGAACCATCTCCCTTGTCTGTCCCTAGCCTAGCAAAGGACATTTTCTTGGGATTTATCAGGTGTTTCTACAGAGTCACTAGCAACAAGTGTTTCAGGTACAGACAGGTTAGTCTCAGGCAGCATCTCAGAGGCTGAATTCATGTACTTATTCTGGAAAATTCTGGTTGGCTATCCAGAACACCCACTTCCATAGCTGAGCCACTCCCATTATCCACTCCTATGGTTGTCTGTGGGGCTCCTGAGCTACTCCAGGTGAGGGTGGATGCAGTCTCCTCCACGAGAGCTGCCATTATACCTTCCTCCTTCTCCAGCTCCTCCATCTTCCTAGCAGAAAGTCAGCATTGCCCCCTGCTGGAAGAGTAGGGGAGTTTCCCTGGTGTTATGGCTAATATGCCTTAAGTCAATAAAACATGCCCATGCAACCCACCCCCACACCTAGGATGCACCTGGAAACAAGCTGTTGTAGCTTAGTGTGCATTTCCTGGTGAAATAATTTGTAAATAAACAAAACATATGTTAAAAGGAACAATTCCATACTAGAAGTGCATAGGGATTTTATGGCATGGCCTTCTTGATATTAATCAGCACCCCAGTCCTATAAACTGATTGCCATGTACAGGTTGTGCCCAGACTACCACTGATCATAGTGACACATGAAATAGACCACCAGCATGCTCCAATATGGCTGCCCATGTAGCTGTCTAAAAGGTCAAGGATGGAGAGCAGCATCAGTGTGTGTGTGGCAGGGGGGGACTTGGTCAATACCAAAAGGCCTACCTGGCACTCAGTTAAGCAGCAAATGGCTATAATGTACAGTATGTACTGTATACCTAAATAAAGAGCATAAGCAATTGTAACCCCCCTGCAAATGGGGGTTCCCAAAAGACTTCCAGGAGCTTGCTTGAATGCTCCAAGCCTGAATGGTGTTTGGCATTTAAGCCATTTATCAGTGAGTGTTTTTAGAACCTCTGGTACTGTCTCTTTAAGAGCTGTCTGCTTGCAGACATAATTAGTTTGTATGGGGGACTGTGTGTTTCTTTGATTGAGTACCACTCAAGCTGCTGCCAATTCACTTCATTTTGCAGTCACTAGGAGTGCAAAGGGAACCTATCTGAAAGATGTAACTGTTTGCCAGAAATTATTTAGAGTAATAATGAAATTACAGTTTGTCTAACCTGCTTTCTTTGCAGTCAGAACTGTGTCTGCTAGTTCCCATTCTAGTTTTGAACTGCTGAACTGGACCAATCAGTGTGGGGTAAGCTAGCTCTAAAATGGTGCCTTGGGCGAATCAGAACTTGGACTCATAATCTGAGCCAGCCACAAGAGGATTGTATGGGCAGTGACTCTGGGAGATGTAGTTCAGACTTCAGTGCCTTTTGGACCAACAGCAGCAGTCTATTGTGAGTGACAGCCAATCCAGTCAAGAACTGGGAGGAACTCAAAGGAAGTGCTCGGTTTTGTCGGTTGGAGTTTCAGTTGAGTTTTGGCAGTGAAGAAGGAAGGAGCCCTGTGCTTTTTCAGTGTGCAGTTTTAGTCAAAAAACGTGTGTAAGGCCCAGAGTTCTGGTCTGCAGCTTGTGTAACAGCTTGTTAGGACTGAATCCGTCCTGTGAAAAGAATCAAAGGATCTCTGAAGAGTAGAAACCAGGCTCACCCTGTAGAAGACTGGAGGAATTGCTGGAAATTGCACCGGTCTGTCAGGAACTGAATCTGCTGTGTGTTCTCCCGGTATTGTGCAGTAATTGCGATCGATACAGATGCAGCCTGCCTGGTATAGTGCTTTCTTTTATATGGATGTGTGAAGAGGTTTGTGTACCTCAAGTGAGCCCTGCTGACATTGAAGGACCCTATCTTATTTGGAGGTCGTGAGTACTAATTCAGGGTCACTCCCTGTTGAATTGCCACATTAAATCCAAATGGAATTACTGTACTGCTGACTGTTTAATTCTCCTTTTCTCTGTGTGAAAGGGCCCCTACCAGCTGCCACGGTTTGGACTAGCCACTAGGGCTTGGGTACCCAGGGACAGTAACTGATAGGATAGGCCTGTGCACAGAGCCATAGGTAGATTATTAGATTGATAAGCTAATTAACCTGATTTCCTGTCCTTGTTATATCCCCTAAATAAATCAGAGCTGCTTGTTTCAGCAAAGTTATACTGCCTGAGGTATTTGTCTATGTTAAAGTACTGTACTGTGATTGTTGCACTGTATCTCATTTCACAGGAGGTCCCAGTGCCAGAACCAGACCTGGGGGTAAGTGTATACTGTGAAGGTAATTCTGATGTATTGTGTGGGCCACTAGTGGGAAGAAAGGGGGGTTGCAGTGTCCCAGAGGGCTGTGACCAAGTTAGTTTAACTATTGTAAACCCTGACCGCTGGGTGGAGGCACCCGCCATTGGATCCAGGCCCCTCAACCTGTTAGTGGCAAATCAGGCAGGGGTAGTAGCCCCTGGGATAGCGCCATCTAGGGGTTACATCTTGAAGGCTCACCGCTGGATTGTGTGTCCTCTAGTGGCCTATATTACTTAACCACTGTTAAGAAAAAATGGGTACCCGACAGAAGTGGCTGTGCACCGGCTGGTGGAGTGGTGTACTGGGGAGGAGATCGACCAAAATGCTATGCTTATCCTGGACATCCCCTGGGTATCAACACGACACTGTGCAGGGAGTACTTTCCAAGGTGGAAGGTTTACAAAACCCTGTGGTGGTGGGTCGGCATGCTAATCTGCTCACCCACACTTTCCTGGCCCTAGTAGAGTTTATGATCCCATAGATAGCTCCAAAGTGCCACAGACCATTACCCCAGAGGGAGCCCTCACTGCTTGGAGAGTGATAACTAAGGACAGTAAAGACCGGGGAATCAGCCCCACCACTATCTGAAACTTTTATGGAGAAATTTGCTGAATGGTTGCTAGGAGAGGGAAACTGTGGAGGACTTGAAGAAACTATTCTTGCCACCTGGGGTGTTCCTCCCCAACACCCTCTCCTGCTCCAGTGCCCGTAATGGTGGCTGAACCAATGCAGACTCCTATTTCTGCACCTGCCATTAGTCACGACTCTCACCAAGGTTGAGGATCTTCTCTGGCACCCTCCCCACCCCAAGGGAGGATGACTGGGAGACCTGGATAGACTATGTTGCCCCCCAAGTGCTAGAATGGCAATGCTCGAAGGCTTAAAAGCTTAAAGAGGGTTAGTGAGAGCCCGAGGTCCTGGCCCCTGGCTACCATCTGTGCAAACGGGCCAGTAACCCTGAAGCGACTGCACAGGCCTATCTTGAGGCCTTGGAGAATGTGTATGGGAGCCCAGATTCTGATGAGGACCTATGGTGGAGAGTAAGAAATGCACAACAGTACCAAGGGAGTTGTTGTCTGTGTATCTCTCGGCTGGAAAAATTGTTGCAAGAATGCCTCAGAAAGGGTAGTTTGCCAACGATTGAACTGGACCGAACCAGACTGGACAGAACTCTTAAGTCTGACCCTTCTCAGAACTGCTGTTGCTTCAGTTACGCCTGGCAAATCGACTGGAATCCCCACCCTCCTATGATGAGTTAATGAGAGAAATTCGAGGAGTTGAGAAAAGGCGACCTCGGGAGGTACCTGCACCAACAGCCGTGGCTACGAATTCGAAAGTGACTGAGGTGACCCATCAAGGGAAGTTCAGGGCAGAGGTTGACAGTCAATGAGTGCTCTGACAAGGAAAAAGATATGCCACAATGGGGCTTAACTGTTGAGAGATCCGGGAATTCAAAACAGTCCTTTATGAAGGCCACGCCTGCAAGTCACGGGCCCTGACCTATATCCGACTGCATCTGCTATGGGGGTGGGGGTACCCACCCATGTATCTCCTGCTGATAACAGCTCCAAACTCAATTCCTTGACCATGGAAGTGGAGAAACTGACGCGATCTCTCCAAATGCTTATCACGCCGCAGACAGAGATGGCACCCAGGTTTCCAGTTAGTAATACCCCCGCCCTGGCTCTCAGTGTGGCGCCTCGGCCAGCTCAAACTCCAGAAAATATGTTTTGCTATAATTGTGGGAAAGATGGGCACATGAAAAGGGAATGCCAGTCCCCAAAAGACACTGACAAAGTTGCATATAGGCTACAAGGAGAGCTTCGGAGAAGAAATCAGTGGTTAAGAGGTGCACGACATGATCCCAGTGAGGGCACCAAAATGCTAATTCACGTCCTTTGTGGCAAGGTCAGTTGCCCAGGCCCCCACTACCGCCTCCAGACTGGTCCAGAATAGTGGGTCCTCCATGGAGACCACTGTAAAGGTGAATGGAGTGTCTACAAGAGCTGTATTAGACAGTGGCTCCCAAGTGACAATTATGTTCCAGGATTGGTATCAGAAGCATTTGTCAGACGTACCCTACAACCATTAGAAGGACTGCATGTATGGGGTTGGTGGAGAAGGCCTACCCCTATTCTGGGTATATCCGAATTTGGCTGTCTTTCCCCACCTCCGTGGCTGGAGTGGTCGAACAAGTAGAGACCCTAGCCTTAGTGTGTCCCCCACTGTACTGTATGATGGTGTCCCTTGTTGATTGGAACAAATGCTCATATGTTCGGAAGGCTGGCACAGTTGTGTTATGAAAACAGGGTCAAAGACTAGTAGAGCTTTAAGAGTTCCGCTTTTAATTAAGAAGGCCTATGAGGACAGAGATGCTGAAAAACAGAACCAGAGGAACCGGTCGGAATTGTATGGAAGAAGGATCCTGAGTCTCTGATCCTGGCGCCAAATGCCCAGTGTACCTTACAGGGAGAGGTCCGTATCAGAAAGGATGTTAAGAATAAAATATTAATGTTGGATGCACCAGACGATGGAAAATTGCCAGAGGGACTGCTGGTCAAGCCTAGTATTTTGCCCGCTAGAGCCCATGCTTATGCCAGAAGGGTAATGGTCCAAGTTCATAATGTGTCTGAAAGAGACATTCGAGTAAACAGAGGTTGCATCCTGGCTAATGTGCATTGTGCAGACACTGCAGTGCTACCCAGCAGCAAGAGTTCAAGGAAGAATGACAGAGTAACGCCTGACTTGTTTGATTTCGACGACTCCCGCTGCCAGCTGAATGGAAAGTGAGGATCAGTGAGAAGCTTGCCCAGAGAGACCAGGTGTTTTCTTTAAAGGAATGGGATGTAGGATGCGTGCAAGGAGCTGAGCACAATATCCGCTGCATGACGAAAGACCATTTCGTGGAGAGGTCTCGACGCCTGGCACCTGCTGACATAGATGATGTGAGACGGCATCTGCAAGAGATGTTAGCTGCTGGTGTAATACAAGAATCCAGAAGCCCTTATGCTTCCCCATTTGGTAGTGAGGAAAAAGAATGGAACAGTAAGGATGTGTGTGGATTATCGCACCTTAAACCGTGGACTATCCTGATCAGTACACAATGCCCCGCATTCAGGATGCTTTGGACTGCCTAAACGGGAGCAAGTGGTTCTCTGTGCTGGATCTCCTCAGTGGGTACTACCAGATCCCGATGGCCCCAGAGGACCGTGAGAAGATGGCCTTTATCTGTCCGCTTGGCTTATGAATTCATGAGGATGCCTCAAGGGATTTCAGGTGCCCCAGCCACTTTTCAACGATTGATGGAGCGTGCAGTGGGGACATGAACTTACTAGAGTGCCTGGTATACCTAGATGATGTTATTGTGTTTGGCAGCTCACTGGAGGAACATGAGAGCAGATTATTTAAGGTATTGGACCGACTGGAGGACTTTGGCCTTAAACTGTCCATTGATAAGTGTCAATTCTTTCAAACATCAGTAAAGTATGTGGACATAGTATCCACCGAGGAATAGAGACCGACCCAAGTAAAGTTGAGGCCTTGACCACCTGGCCACAGCCCAAAAATCTAAAAGAACTGCAAAGATTCCTGGGATTCTGTGGTTATTATCGTGCTTCATCAAGGACTATTCAAGAGTGATCCGCCTTTACTTAACCTTACTCAAGGGTATCCCCCAACCCACAAAAAAAAATACCAAAAGTCAGCGCCCCTCAAGACTGAAAGAGTGTATTTTCATCCGAGTGAAGTATTTGGGGCCTGGCTGACTTGATTGTGAGACTGCTTTTCATGAGATCATATATCAACTTACCCATGCTCCAGTGCTGGCCTATGCCGATCCAAGAAAACCTTACGCCCTGCACACTGATGCTAGCTTGCAAGGGTTGGGGCTGTGTTGTACCAAGAGCACGAGAATGGCCTGAGACCAGTGGCCTTTGCCAGTAGAAGCCTGACCCCATCCGAAAAGAACTATCCTGTACATAAGTTAGAGTTCCTAGCTTTGAAGTGGGCTATTGTTGACCAATTCCATGAGTACTTGTATGGGGCTAAAATACTAGTAAAAACTGACAATAATCCTTTGACCTAGTGCAGACCTCAGCTAGTTGGATGCCACTGGCCATAGGTGGCTTTCTGCATTATCTACATATGACTATGCTCTCGAATGCGAGCAGGTCTGAACCACATAGATGCTGATGCTCTTCCCGGAGGCCTGTTCCCAGAATGATTGGGTCCGATTGGCAGAACCTGACATTCGGGCACTCTGGCCGGAAGTTTGATTAGGAGGAACAATGTCCACGGACGCAGTGGACTGCATGGTGGATTGCTTGGGAGCCTCTGAGAATTGCATACCTGCTGCTTATTGCCACTTTTCTGCAATAGACATTGTGCACTGCCTCAGCTGGACAATGACAGTATTCAGCGGCTCAACTCGCGATCCCATGATCAAAGCAGCTTTAGAAGCCCCTATGCAGGAAAAGATGTGTCCAAATTATGCTCCACTGATTTGAGAACTGCACTGTTATACAAAGAAGGTCCTAAGTTGAAACTGATCAATAAACTGTTATACAGAGAAACAGTAGACAGAGGGGACAAGTAGACAAACAACAACTAGTGCTGCCCACTGCCTTCGAGACTCAGTACTGAGGTCCTTGCACAACCACATGGGGCACCTTGGTATAGACAGAACACTTGACTTGGTGAGATCCAGATTCTATTGGCCTAAGATGGGAGCTGATGTGAGCAACACATTCGAACTTGTAGTCGCTGCTTACAGAGGAAAGCTTTGCCCCAGAGGGCTGCCCCTTGTTAACATCACCACCAGTGCACCCATGGAGCTGGTCTGTATTGATTTTCTGAGTTTGGAGTCAGATCAAAGAAATATCAGTAATGTGCTGGTGGTCACTGACCATTTCACGAGATATGCCCAAGCTTTCCCCACCAAAGACCAGAAAGCATCCACTGTGGCCAAAGTACTTGTAGAAAACTTTTTTGTTCACTATGGGGCTCCACAAAGAATCCATTCTGATCAAGGGAGAGACTTTGAGAGTCATCTGATCAAAGAGATGCTTTCTCTGTGGGAGTGCGAAGTCCAGAACCACTCCTTACCACTCCAGGGGACCCACAGCCTGAACGTTTCAACCGCACTTTGCTAGATATGCTAGGCACCCTGCACCCAAAGGACAAGCCTAGATGGAGCCAACAAATTAGCACCCTGGTACATGCTTATAACTGCACCAAAGTGATGCCACTGGATTCTCCCCTACCACCTGATGTTTTGGAAGAGAGCTCGACTACCAGTAGATGTGTGTTTGGGGTCTCTCCTGATGGGGTTCAAGCTGACAACTATTTACAGTATGTGCAAAAGTTAAAGGCCCAGCTAACTCATGCGTACCAACTGGCTCTCAAACCATGGCTGCCAAGAAATCTGAGCCAACAAAGAAAGGTATGATAAAAGGTGAAAGCACAGGAACTCCAGGAGGGAGATCGGGTATTGCTAAGAAATCTGGGACTGCATGGCAAGCACAAGATTGCTGACAGATGGCACCATCTCCCCACATTGTAGTGGGCAAACTAGATGATCTGCCAGTGTACAAAGTAAGGCCTGAGAATAATTCAAAAGATGTAAAACAATGCATAGAAATCATTTACTGCCCATTGGACAAATCTAATTGAGTCTGAGCCCCTAGAAGATGCCCCTCTGGACCAGTGACTAGAGCTGCTGCTAAGAAAAGATCAAGAAAGTCTGCACCTACAGAAGCAAAGTTAAAGTGTTCCTCCACAAGTCCCAGTTGAGCATGACTGTCAGTCCATATCGGAAGAAAGTGAGAGTGACTTTGAATACTATCCTTCTTACTAACTGAGTCAATTGTTTCAGGCAATCCCTAGTCAATACTGGAGATGAAGCTGGGCCTTCTGACTGTCTAAGCCCCAGCTTCATCCCTGGAGCCAATGCTCCCAGAAAGTGAAGTGCAAAGCATCAGATCAGATGAAATGGAATCATTGTGCATGGTTGAACTGTTTGAGCTTTCAGGGAGGAAAATGATAGATTGGGTCAGACTGGTGATACACCGAACAAGAAGAGTATTTTGAGTGCCCTGACAGTCCACTGCCAGTGTCCAAAGCTCCCATGCGAGCCAAATGTTGTGGACTCAGAAACTGTAACTCCTGGAGCTGAAAGTGCCCCAAGTTCTAGCCTCTCTACCCCATGGAGACTCCCCTGACAAGTGAGGACAATGCTGAAAATGAGGCTCAGAGTGCAGAGACTATAACAGTTCCCCTAGAAAGACTGGTCGAGCTGTAAAGCCTGTGGTGCACCTCAGTTATGATTCACTTGGGAGGCCTGTGGACTTGCCTCTCAATGTTGTCCATAAAGGAGTGTATGTGTCCCCGAGCTCATTGCCCAAACTGAGCATCAGTGCTAACTCAAGTTACTTGTGTTGCCCTCTAAGTATGGTGCCTTGCCCCATCCAGCCCCAAGGTAACTGATAGGAAGGGCCCTCTCTTCAGGTTTCATGTACAAGAGGTAATAACTTGAGTTATGGTACAATGTGTATGTAATACTGTGTAAAGAGTGATGTACTGCAATGTTTCAGAAATGTGTTCTTGGTAAAATGATATATTGACCGATGATTACATATGCGAGCCTAATGCAAATGTATATGGTTGCAGTTGAAACTTATGTGGTACTTGCTTAGCGTGGACGATCAAGCTTTCCCAGACAGGAAGGGTGTAACCCCCTGCAAATGGGGTTCCCAAAAAGACTTCAGGAGCTTGCTTGAATGCTCCAAGCCTGAATGGTGTTTGGCATTTAAGCCATTTATCAGTGAGTGTTTTAGAACCTCTGGTACTGTCTCTTTAAGAGCTGTCTGCTTGCAGACATAATTAGTTTGTATGGGGACTGTGTGTTTCTTTGATTGAGTACCACTCAAGCTGCTGCCAATTCACTTCATTTTGCAGTCACTAGGAGTGCAAAGGGAACCTATCTGAAAGATGTAACTGTTTGCCAGAAATTATTTAGAGTAATAATGAAATTACAGTTTGTCTAACCTGCTTTCTTTGCAGTCAGAACTGTGTCTGCTAGTTCCCCATTCTAGTTTTGAACTGCTGAACTGGACCAATCAGTGTGGGGTAAGCTAGCTCTAAAATGGTGCCTTGGACGAATCAGAACTTGGACTCATAATCTGAGCCAGCCACAAGAGGATTGTATGGGCAGTGACTCTGGGAGATGTGGTTTAGACTTCAGTGCCTTTTGGACCAACAGCAGCAGTCTATTGTGAGTGACAGCCAATCCAGTCAAGAACTGGGAGGAACTCAAAGGAAGTGCCAGTTTTGTCGGTTGGAGTTTCAGTTGAGTTTTGGCAGTGAAGAAGGAAGGAGCCCTGTGCTTTTCAGTGTGCAGTTTAGTCAAAACGTGTGTAAGGCCCAGAGTTCCGGTCTGCAGCTTGTGTAACAGCTTGTTAGGACTGAATCCGTCCTGTGAAAAGAATCAAAGGATCTCTGAAGAGTAGAAACCAGGCTCACCCTGTAGAAGACTGGAGGAATTGCTGAAAATTGCACTCGGTCTGTCAGGAACTGAATCTGCTGTGTGTTCTCCCGGTATTGTGCAGTAATTGCGATCGATATAGATGCAGCCTGCCTGGTATAGTGCTTTTTATATGGATGTGTGAAGAGGTTTGTGTACCTCAAGTGAGCCCTGCTGACATTGAAGGACCCTATCTTATTTGGAGGTCGTGAGTACTAATTCAGGGTCACTCCCTGTTGAATTGCCACATTAAATCCAAATGGAATTACTGTACTGCTGACTGTTTAATTCTCCTTTCTCTGTGTGAAAGGGCCCTACCAGCTGCCACGGTTTGGACTAGCCACTAGGGCTTGGGTACCCAGGGACAGTAACTGATAGGGATAGGCTGTGCACAGAGCCATAGGTAGATTATTAGATTGATAAGCTAATTAACCTGATTTCCCCTGTCCTTGTTATATCCCCTAAATAAATCAGAGCTGCTTGTTTCAGCAAAGTTATACTACCTGAGGTATTTGTCTATGTTAAAGTACTGTACTGTGATTGTTGCACTGTATCTCATTTCACAGGAGGTCCCAGTGCCGAACCAGACCTGGGGGTAAGTGTATACTGTGAAGGTAATTCTGATGTATTGTGTGGGCCACTAGTGGAAAGAAAGGGGGTTGCAGTGTCCCAGAGGGCTGTGACCAAGTTAGTTTAACTATTGTAAACCCTGACCTCTGGGTGGAGGCACCCGCCATTGGATCCAGGCCCCTCAACCTGTTAGTGGCAAATCAGGCAGGGGTAGTAGCCCCTGGGATAGCGCCATCTAGGGGTTACACAATGGAGAGAATAGAGCCCTTAATCAACAGTGCAGTTATTAAGGAATATTAGTTTTATTGGTTTTAGATAAGTTACAATTCTTTCTAATACTGTATATCCACCACCACCAAGTACATTTGTTGTCCACTTTCAGAATTCTGTTTACATTGCTGGGGCTTCTGTGGTACTTCAATCAATAAGAATATAATTTATATTACAACCTGATTCTATGACATGCAAATAACTTAGTTTGAATATTCAGGCCAAGTAATCTTATTCTGGGTCAGACATTGGGTTATTCATTATTCATGATAAAAAAATTAAAAAGTAAAAATTTAAAATGCTTTCTACCCTATCTCATGTGGCCTGTGTTCACTTCATGTCCACCCCCCCCCCCAGTGGTCTGCACACCTCCCTCCACCACTCCTCTCCATGCTTCCCAATAGAGCTGTAAATAAGAGTTGGCTGCAGCCAACAGTTAATGATTTTACATTTTATTGCAATTATATAATAGAGCCATAATGTTCATTCCAACAGGGGAAAGGGTAAGACTCCACCCACATTAGCCACAGTAAAGTACCAACACTACTGAGAAGAATCAAACTACCCCAAGAAGAAGCAGGACCTCACTGCAAATGAGATGTGACATCTCAGCTAGGCTATCCTGTGTAAATAACTTGACTGTAAGCTAACAGCAGATACATTTAAAGTCTTCCCATTGTTGTAGTGGGTGTAAAGAGGTGAAGTAATTTAAATGTTGATCAGAGTGCAGATACTTTTCAATTTATGTGGTGTCTGTAAACAAACAATCACAAGTCTCACATGCTGAGAGCCAGAGTGAAAAGACAAGCTGTGGCATTCTGCACTAGTTGGAGGTGTCTGTCCTGGCCAGATATACTACTGCTTGTAATAAAACAGGGTTGCCCCATTATTTCCAGCTTCAAGAAAGGGATGCAATGTAGAAAAATCAAATGCAGCACCTAACTACAGCCAACACTTTGAACTGCAGAGTATACATTTTAAGTTGAATCTTTGAAGGCCGGACAGTGACTACTGATTTAGTTTCCAAGGAGGCCTTAATTTTCTAACATTTGTATTGTCATAGTCAGTGGATCAGTGGAATAAGGTGAAGTAATTTAAAAGCGGATCGAAAAGAACAACTATATTCTGTTTGATTTGCTAATAGCTGTGCCTAGTAATTCATAGTAATTCATTAAGCCTGTTAAGTTAATGCTATTTCAGCCACAAAGTTTACCTAGACTTTATTGGAATATTTGTTGCCTCTCTGAATTGCTTTATTCTGCTTTTCCGAATGGCCACTCAGTCTATCTGATAACCCATTTTCTAGGCCCCTGCTCCTTGGCTGCTGTTCTCTCCCGAAGGTCTGACCTGTCTTGCTCATCGACCTCGGATCCCCTTCCCCCAGCTATTGCCTAACTTCTTCTCACTAGCATCACCCTTAATCACCTTCTTTGGTATACTCTATTCCCTGCCCTACCACTTATCTCTTTTGCCTCTGCATCTTCTGCCCCCCACACCCCTTGCTAATGGTCTGCCATCAGTCTCCCCTGCCCACCTATTTCCTTCTCCTTAACTTGACCTGTTCTCTTTTCTTCCCCTCTAGGATTTCCACCCCTAGCTGGCACTTCTACCTTCAAGTGCAGTGGTATAGCCATACCCCTGGCTGCTGCCTGCTCCTCTCCTCTATGGCCGACCCTCCTGGAACTCCTGCCTGGTTCCCTTGCTAAGTTATTACAGCAAAGGTGTCTTTTGAACTGAATTCCTGGCACCTTCTAACTCTTCTCCTCTGATTGGAATGGCAGTCCCAGTCAGAGCTCCTGATTTTTCTCCCACCCCCACACCCAGCCACTTTTAAATACACTTCTGCTTCTCCCATTTTACACATCTCCACTCTTATTGGCTGTATTGCAGCCCTTCTCTTCTGCAGGTCCTATACCTGCTCTCTCTTCTTTTTGCCCTAGTTCTCATACCCTGCACATTTTTTATTTTTTCTCTCTGCCATGATTACTCATCCTGCTTAACTGGAAAATCACACCAATTGGATTGCCCATATCAGGGCTTACTCTAATTCTAAGATAAGCATATTGTAGAGCCCTTCTCTCCAGTATACCTGTATTACTCACCCCACTTATCCTTTAAATCACATCTATCTTGCCCATATCAGGTCTTACTCTAATTGTAAGGTAAGCACATTGTTGACCAATACTCTCCAGTATACCTGGATTTGTCTAAGTCTTGGATTGCTCTCCCTCTCTCCTTTCCCCCAAAAATCATACCTTCCCAAGCCTCATCTGCTCACCTGATATGTATCTCCCTCTTCTTTCACCCTATAGCCGTACAAGATGAATTATTACACTCACACTCCTCTCCTTCTTCTTCTCCTCACACCACTCTCCTGCTCTAGCACCTCACCCAACCTGCTGCACATTTATAGCTCCAGGATTAGAGATATACCTACAAGCACATTACCCTTCAATACAACATATAACTGGAAACTCTCTCATGCCCTCCCTGTTAACAGCCTGATTAACTACCCCCCTCTTCTGGACTACCCACATCTTCTTCAGTTACATACCCCCTTTAGCAATACCACTTTAAAACAAAAAAACACAGTAGGAGACAACATAAGGCATCAAAGTTCCTTGCCCTTTATCTCTCAGGGATTGCCCAGTGCCTCATTCTACTCTCTGAGACTGTACACCCAAACCCTGGTCCTCCCACAACATCCATCTATCTACCCAGCAAGCCAAGGTCCATCACATTAGCCTCCATTAATATTTGCAGCCTGCTACCCAAGCTTGATGGCCTACAAGTCTGGGTATCACAGCATAAACCCGATATCTGCGTTCTTAATGAAACCTGGCTCTCCCCTAAGGTTTCAGACAATACTATATCTATCACTGGCTATGTCCTATTTAGACTTGATCACATCAGTAAACATGGTGGAGGCTGAACCATTTATTTGAAGGACACCCTTAAATGCCAAGTCCTCCCATTAACACCCCCTGTTAACAACTCCCAAATGCTATCAGTCAAAATAATCTTGGGACAGCAAAGCAGATCTCTCACTGTTATATCCCCCCACATGACCAGACCACCGGTTTTTATATGATCACTCACTACCTTGATAACCTCCCACACCTTACTAAGACAGTGGTTATGGGTGACTTTAATGTAAATTGGCTAGCTTCTGAAACAGACCCATTTAAAGATGTCCTTGCAGCCACTGACATCACCCAGATGGTACCCAACCCCACTCGAATCAATTATAGGACCAGCTCCAGCTCCCTGCTAGACCTGATTCTTGCCACCCACCCTAGTAGAATCTACAACACCAAAGTCCTACCAGACTCGCTGAGTGATCATTCACCAGTTATATGCCAATGGTCTAACAGAGTGCCCAAATCAGAGGCTAAATTCTCCTACCAATGAATTTTAAAGAAAGGAAAACTCCCACAACTCCTTGCCTTACTTATTCAGATTGACTGGTCCCCCTTAGACTCTATGAACAGCATTGACCTTGCTCTAAACTACTTCATTTCATGGTTTAATGAAGTTTATGACAAGTTTGACCATTTTAAGAAAAGAAGACTAAGAGGTTCTTCTAACTCCTGGATTACCCCTGCTCTAATTACCATAATGAAGGACAAGGACAAATCTGGCACCATGCTATGGCCTCTGGTCTCCAGACTGATATGCAACCCTACAAAGTGGCCAGGAATCTGTGTACCCAGGCGGTACATAAAGCCAAGCAAGATTATTACAGACGTGAGCTCACAGACACCTGGGGCAATAGCAAAACCTTCTGGGAAAACATCAAAAGTCTTACTGGGAAACCCAATAAATCCTTCCCTTCCATGCTTGAGGTTAATGGCACTGGTATTCAGGACCACAGATTAATTGCTGACACCTTTAATGTCACTTTCCTAGAACTTAGTGGTGTCCTCCCCCCAGACTTTTTCAACAAATCCAACTTGCCTGTTATCAATGGCAAAACTGCCCCACCCCTGAATGCCCCTCCCTTCTATTTTAGAAAGGTGTCCCTTGCTGAATCCATAAAATACCTCCAAAATGTTCTAGGTCAGTCTAGATTTAGTAGCGATGCACTGGATCTAAAACATCTTTCCCTCTCTTTTGTGTGCTTCCTAGTCCCTCTTATTAAACTCCTGAACCTCCCACGCTCCCTTAGACAGTATCCCCAGCTCTGGAATTCTGCTAGTGTCACACCTGTACACAAATGTGGTGATAGATCTCAACACTCCAATTACCACCCCATCTCAATCCTCCCTACGCTTTTTAAAACCCTTGAGTGCATTGTCGTGAACCAACTGTCAGAATACGTTGACAAATATAACATTCAGTGTCCACAGCAACATGGCTTTAGAAAAGCTCACAGTACAACCACGGCCCAGCTTGACTATACTAATCACATACAAAAGGCCATGGACACAGGACACTTACTTGGTGCAGTGTACATTGACCTGACCAAGGCCTTTGACACCATTAACCACCATCTTCCATCTTCTGCTGAGCTCCCTCCGTACCCTTGGTCTCTCCAAAGAAGTTACAAACTGGTTTGATAGCTACCTGACAGGTAGGAACCAACAAGTTAAGATTGGTGACACTCTTTCCAGCAGCCTCCTAGTGCATTCTGGGGTACGCCAAGGATCCATCCTTGGTCCATTACACTTTAGCCTCTTCATTAATAACCTTCAGGCAACTTGCGACAATAAAATGATCCTTTATGCAGATGATGCATTCCTTTTTTCTACTCAAACTGACCCTGTCCCTCTGTCCCATGATCTACAGACAAACTTCAGCCTTGTTGAAAAGCGGTTTGATCAGCATAAACTGCTGATGAACTGTAAAAAAAAACAAAGCTATGCTGTTCACTAACTCACACAGCAAATTTAAAATGGCCAATTTAGCTATCCTGAACAAACAACACCTCCCACTTGATCAAGTACAGGAATTCAAGTAACCTTGGAATTATGTTTGACTGCTGACTTTCCTATAACACTCATGTTAGTCTCATCTCCAAAGCCATAAACTCGAGGTTAGGGATCCTCTAATGCAATTGCCACTGTCTGACCTGAGGCCATGTGTAATGCAGTAACTAGCTCAGTCATGTCCATACTTGATTATGGGCTAGTTTTCTATGGATCTGCCACAGATACTACACTAAATAGAATCAAGACAGCACTGAATAAGAGCTGCTGACTTGTGACAGGAGCTGAGAAATGTACGCATACTTGCCATCTCTATAAACACTCTAACTGGCTCAACCTTCATGGAAGGCTAGCCTACCAGACCTGCCTCATAGCAAAGAAAATCGGCCTCAGCCTTACCCCTTCAGCAACATATGTTTTCATGTTGCCCACCCCTAACACATGGTGCAAATGCAGTGCTAACAAATCCCCTTACCTGGTTCTCTTCTGCCATACCTCTCAAGCTCAATGCTCCTTCAATGTCAGGACCCCATCCATGGTGAATGAGCTCCCTCCTGAAGTCTCTGCTGAGAGTAAACTAGGCCCATACAAACGCAAACTGCACCATCATCTCATTAATCTCAGCAAGTGTGACTGTACCGACTAGGTTCACTCGCCACTCTTTCACTTATTGTCCCTCCTCCTCTACCTAATCCTCTCACCCCCATCCCTTTCACCCCCTCCTCTCACTCACTCTCTTCCCCCATTTCCCACCACCCTTGATGACTGGAAACCTCCTCCCTTCCCTTCTCTGTACTACCTACCCCTTGTCCCTCCTCATTCCTCCTCCTCCTTATGCCCTAACAACTTACATGCTCCCCTTCATCCTATCTCCCTCCACCTTACACCCCTTCATCCCACACTGATTCCCCTTCCCTCTCTTACCCCTCCTATATTTCCTACTTCCTCTGTGTCCTCCACCAGTTCTACCCCATCAGAATACCCTTTCCCCCTCCCCTACCCCACCTTCCTCCACTGCCCCTTCTAATATACTAGCATACTAACATATTAAAATGCCAGCAGAATAGGCCTAATGGTCTTTCAAGCCTGCTGTTTACTACCTATTCCTTCCCTTCCCCTTGATCCTACCTTGTCCCACTTTCATCCCTACTCCATGCCTCCTCCTCCCACTCCACAAGCAGCCACTGCACTTCTTTGGCCACTAGCACTTAAATGACAATGTCACAACTTTGACTGCCCCATACCCACTCACCCACTCCCTCACCCTCACCTACTCCCTCCCCCTCTACTCCCTATATGATGCTCTCTTTTACCTCTTTGTCCCTTGATTGTAGCTACTCTTTAAATAATTTGCTCACTTCCATCCACTTTTATTCTTTTGTTTCTCAATTGTATCTGGTCAATTTGTCAACTTCCTAGAATTTACCAAGCCTGCTAAATTTAATGTTAGCTACCTAGACAATCTAGCCTGCATTGTTATTGTTTTGTTTTCCAGATAATCTAGCCTGCATTGTTATTGTTTTGTTTTCCAGATAATCTAGCCTGCATTGTTATTGTTTTGTTTTCCAGATAATCTAGCCTGCATTGTTATTGTTTGTTTGTTTGTTCTATATTGTATCTGATGCAGAACCTTTGTAAAAGAACTTCTGGTTCAAAGGTATTTGTCATCCTAGTACTCAATAAATAAAATAAGTAAATATGCAGGATGCATACATAACAGAATGCAGACAATTTCCAATGTGCGTGGTTTCTATAAACACACAGACAATAAAAATCCTTAACACAGCACAAAGCATCATGAGCATGCAAATCCATGTGAGGACACAACTACAACATTTTTTGACTGATACTACATTTTGTTTGGCAAGTCATTACTCGGACATCTCCACAACTAACTCACAAAAACATCTGAAGTGTGTTTATTGCTGAAGTTAGTGAAAAGAGATGAATTAAATTTATATACTGAATACAAAAATGAAGAAAAATACATAGGATGCACAAATGATACAAGAGGGCAGATACTTGCCAGTTTTTGTAGTTTCTATAAATGCACACACAGTCAAAAAGCTTCTGATGCAGAGAGCTAGAGGAATGAACAGGTGATGCCTGACCTGATTGAATATACTACACTACTTATAACAAAATAGGGTTTCACTATGATTTTCCATCTTCAAGATATAGCTACAGACTGGCAATGGTAAAAATAGTCACTGACTGCAGCCAACACCTGGGATATCGACTCAGCATTTTAAGCTGAATGCCAGAAGTATGAACAACAATTATTGCATTATAATTCTGTGAGGCCTTAATCCTCTAGTTTTG
The DNA here is from genome assembly GCA_016271365.2 of Neoceratodus forsteri. Classification (NCBI taxonomy): domain Eukaryota; kingdom Metazoa; phylum Chordata; order Ceratodontiformes; family Ceratodontidae; genus Neoceratodus; species Neoceratodus forsteri. The sequence continues at coordinate 853,652,386 of CM057449.1, forward strand.
CTATTGTTATAGTGAGTGAGAAGAGGTTAAGTAACTTCAATGCTGATCAGAAAGAACAAATATGTAGGAGGCACAGATGATGACAGAATGTAATTTGTATAAATGCACACACAATGAAAAGCCTCAGTGCCAGCACAAAACATCATGGATATGTAAACCAATGTGTGTAGGAGGGCAAACTGACAAATGTTTTAACTTGTACTATATTACATTCTGCTTGACATGCCACTATGCAGACCTCCCCAGAGTAAACACACACAGTAAATATAATAATGATTTAAATCTGAATGAAAGTGTATGCTTAATGACAACAGATGGAAGCTGTACCTTGCTGCCTAGAAAAGGGAATAGGGCTATTATGGTCAGGGACATGGGAATCTCAAGTCACATGATTCTGGGGACATTTGATCTCCAGGAATGGAATGGAATAATACATACTGGATACACATTGGCATGGCTAACAAGGGTACAGGGTAAAATGAATTACTTTGGTGGTAGTGCCATGGGCAGATCCCTGTGTCTGTCACGTTCCAGTGTGTTGGTGGTTGCACTGCAACCACTTACATCTGAACAGGTGCTTTGCATTAGTGTATTCTGCATTGCTGTTATAGGAGGAGAATCTACCACCTATAAACGGCAACACCTGTTTGTGTAGTTTCAGGGGTTGAGGTGCAGGTAGCTCAGTGACCCCAAAAAGCACTACCACCCCCACAGTCAATAAAGAACATTATATATATATATAGAGAGAGAGAGAGAGAGAGAGAGATAATGTAGGGGTTTGCATGGTAACCGGTTTGTTAACCGGTGAGAGGTTGCCATGACGACCATGTAAACCTCGAGAGCAAAGCTCAAGAGGTTTATGTCACCATGGCAACCTCGGGCCGGTTATTCAAACTGGATGCCGATGTATGACCATACATTATATTTTATAGTGTATGGTCATGCATTTCTAGTGGAAACAATAATCAGGATCCTTACTTTTTACATTTTTTGTCACCGCCGCAGCCGTTCTGGGTCATGCTTTCACTGCCGCGGCCATTTCTGAAAGGCTGTCGGGTTGTGTAGTTCATATGCGCAAAGTGATCCCCGTTGTTAACCTATCGATGTGACATAGCATTGATAGGTTAACAACAGTCCTACGTCACAACGATAGTATAACAACCTTAGGAAATGATGATTTCCTAAGGTCAACAACGTTCTACCATACACTATATATATATATATATATATATATATATCACTAAATTATATATATATATATATATTCTTTGCAAAACAAACTGCAATAATACAACATTTATTGTTCTGACTAAAGTGACAAAAGTAGGGAAATGTGGCTTTAGGGTTTCCAACTCTAAAACCCCACCCTCACCCATAAAACAAACAGGTGTGTAGTCTTCCTTGATATTCTCAATCCTAAAGCTCATCCCATTCTATAGACTCTAGAAACATACACACCTAATGGGGTGAGCTTTAGGGTTGAGAACACCAAGGAAGACTACACCTCTTATTTGTTTTATGAGGGGGTGGGGTTTTAGGGTTGGAAATCCTAAAGCCACATTTCCATACTTTTGTCACATTAGTCAGAACCCTAAATTTTTCATTAATGAAGTTTTTTGCAAATAATTTCCTTCCTTTATGAGGCAGTATAATTGTATCCTTATTTGGCTTTAAGAACACAGGGCCCTTTGGGCCCTGCATTCCCATCTATTAATCCATTTTAAGATGGTGTAATTGTGTTCTTATTTGCCTGTGGGAGCTCAGGGCATTCCTCCATAGATGTGTATATGTATGTTGCTGTGCATTTCCATTTGTATAACAGCAACCAAATTGTCAGCATAGCCTTCATATTGCCCCTCTTCATGAACCCAGTAGTAAACATTTCCAAATCCCCTCCAAAACATCATTCCATGCCACTGCAACATTATTCGATGCCAGAGGTAGAAAAATACATTTTGGCCAAGATTTGTAAAATGACAACTATCCCATTTGTGAGGTGATGTAAATCAATAGCTATGCTGAAAGTTTGGAGTGAAAATATTTATAATTATGAAAGCTATGAGCCAGCATAGTGAAATGTCAATGGATGCATATAACTTTGCCATTTTAAGATTTCTTTACTCTTAATTTTCAGCATACCCTTCTTATGACCCCACCTCATGAAAAAAGGGTGTGAACATTTTCAAATCCTGACCAAACAGTGATGAAATTACCTTTAAGCCAGGATTTCTGAAATTTCACCAACATTATTCATGAGGTGGGATCTCAAAAAGGGTAGTGTATGTTGAAAATTTGGTGTGAGAAATTGGCAAAAATGGCAAAGTTGTGGACCAGAGTTGAAACTCCAGTTGAAATACATTGAAGTACACTTACTTTAGTTTCTCATATTGCAGTTGTCAGTTCATGCTGGAGGATGTGTCCCCTGTAGCAGAGTGTATCTTCATAGTGAGACATGATCAGGTGAATGAGGGTGTGTGGGAGGCTCTGGGGGTGTGTGGGGTGGTGATGCTGAGTGGGAGGTCAGGGTGGGGGGGTGTGATGGGCAATATACTTTTTATAACAGATAAAAAAATAAAGACATTGAGGGACCATTTTCTGTATAATAGGTAAAGATGCTGCTTGGAGGAGGTGCCACTAGATACTAGGGACATTTTTTATTTATTACAGGCACAGTGATTGGAAGGTAGGGAGTGCCACCAAACACCAGGGACATTATTTATTTATTATGGGCATAGTGAATGGAGGGTTGGAGGTGCCACTACACACCAGGGAAAAGATGTCGACAAAGGCAAAAGGTTTTCCCCCTTACAAAAAGGAATATTTTTTTGTGCCTCTTGATACAAAAAAAATAATCTTTTTTCATATCATGAGTCATGAAAAAACATTTATTATCTTAAAGAAAAACATGGTAAGTGCATTCCTCCAACAGTTAAGTGCAGAATTCAGCTAAGGGGATCCAGATAAACAAGGTACATAATTTGGTGTTAGTGTACTGTATCATTTTTGTGAGTTTTCAATTTTTTCTAAAAAAAAAAGAAAACCAAATGGTGTCACACAAAAGAAAATCATGAAAAGGATTCCCCACACAAAAACTTCATACAGCTACGTTTTTAGGTGGACTGAGCATGCTCAGAACCTGAAATGTTAAAATTGTATAACTTTGGAACACATTAATATTTTTTCACCAAACGACCAAAGGAAATCCTTCTGAATCAAGTCTTTCTACCCTGAAAATGTCAGACCAAAGTTTCAAACTGTCTGGGTGCTACATGATGGCAAAAAATAAAGAACCAGCAAAAAAACAGTGATTTCATGCTCAGAATCTGCACATCCAATGGGAAAAAAAATTGGCACGTTAAGAGATCTATCCCCATGAGACTGTGCATGCAAACTTTTGTGCAAATCCATTGAATGGTTGTGAAGTTATTACAGTGCAAAATGTGGGGTTTAACATAGAAAGCCCTGCTCAACCCTAAATATTGTGATGCTACCGCACCACTATAAAATACAATACATGGACTTGGAATTTTCCCTATACTGAAGGTCATTGTTTATTGCCCTGTATATCAGTAACTAAATCAGCAATTGAAACTCTATAGAGTACCTACACTAATCATGCAATTAAAAGTATATACCTATACTAATCAGGCACCACACCTTGATGGCTGCTTGTTGTTCATGCCAGTATGTATATGTGTATGTATATATCTATACATATCTTTTAAGTTTTTCCCGTAGCAGCATTTGCTTGTCTCATGGTAAAAACAAATGGCACTGTAACACTGCATTATTGTACTCATGCCTGTTTTTACTTTTTTCCTTTTTCTCTTTAAACTGTATGTCAAATGTTTTACATAATGTGTATATGTTATTATCCCATGTATGTACCGCTAATGTGTTATAACATGGAGCCTTTGGAAATGAGTCACTGACTCAAAGGTTATAATGCTAATATCTCTCAAATAAATAAATAAATTAAAAGCATTTACCTACACTAACTAAAATATATACATCCCCAAATAAACAATTAAAGGTATATACTTACAGTAATTAACATTATATACTTGCACTTCATTAAACCCTATGGGGCAATACTAATTTCACAATTAACATATCCATAGGAAGCTAGCCAAACAAGTTAACAAGCTGCAAAAGAACCTGGAAAAAAGACACTTACACAAAGCCCTCCCAAACCCAGAAATCCCCAAAAATCCTACCTGCACTCACAATAGGCCATTACTTCCTTGTTGCAAGAGGTCTTCTGGTGCAATATTGTGTTCACAAATGAGATCTGCATAATAATGACCATCCTAATGTATTTTATTTAGGGGCTAGTTAGAGCAATAAAGCTACTCATCTTTTGTGCTTATGGCCATAAAAGATAGAAACATAGAAACATAGAATTTGATGGCAGATAAGGACTGCTTGGCCCACCTAGTCTGCCCATTTTCCTACCTAACAGATAAGCCGCAGATCCTACTTAACCAACAGCTTACTTCCTCCTACCCCCCATTAGGACTGCCTTATGTCTGTCCCATGCATTCTTGTATTCCCCCACTGTTATTGACTCCATGACCTCCTCAGGGAGGCTGTTCAATGCATCCACAACCCTCTCTGTGAAAAAATACTTTCTCACATTACCTCTGAGCCGTCCCCCCTCTATCTTCAAATTGTGCCCCCTTGTTCTTGAGCATCTCTTTTTCTGAAAGATGCTACCTTCTTGGACTTTGTTGATTCCCTTGAGGTACTTGAAAGTTTCTATCATGTCCCCTCTCTCCCTTCTTTCCTCAAGGGTATACATATTAAGCTCCTTTAGTCCTTCTTCGTATGTCTTCTGGTGCAGACCCTGCACCATTTTGGTTGCCCTCCTCTGGACAGCCTCCATTCTGTCTATGTCTTTGCGGAGATGGAGTCTCCAGAACTGCACACAGTACTCCAGATGGGGTCTCACCAACTGTCTATACAGAGGGATAACAACTTCCTGTTTTCTATTGGTGATACCTCTTCATATGCATTCCAGTATCCTCCCAGTCTTCCTTACTGCCTTCTCACATTGCTTGCCCACCTTTAGGTCATCTGATATAATTACCCCCAGGTCTTTTTCCATTTTTACTGTTGTCAATATCTCACCCCCCCCCCATTGTGTATGCTTCCCCTGGGTTTTTGTTTCCCATGTGCATTACCTTGCACTTCTTTGCATTAAATCTGAACTGCCATACATTTGACCATTCCTCCAACCTTGCCAAGTCCCATCTCATCCTTTCCACTCCATCTTGTGTATCAACCCTGTTGCAGATCTTTGTGTTGTCTGTAAAGAGACATACTTTTCCTTCCAGTTTCTCTGCAATGTCACTTATAAAGACATTAAAAAGGACCGGTCCCAGTACTGAACCCTGTCGTACCCTGCTAGTAACCCTCCTTTCTTCACTGTGTACTCCATTTACTACTATCCTTTGCTTTCTGTTATCTAGCCAATTTTTTATCCAGGCTACCACCTTGGGACCCACTCCAAGGCTGGCTAACTTGTGTATTAATCTTTTGTGTGGGACTGTATCAAATGCCTTGCTAAAATCTAGGTAGGCCATGTCCACAGCCCCTCCCTGGTCTACTACTTTGGTCACCCAGTCAAAGAAATCTATTAGACTTTTCTGACATGACCTTCAAGATATATATAGATATATACATACACATATACATACTGGCATGGCCAAAAAGCAGCCATCAGGGTATGGTGCAAAGTAGTTGGGGAAAAGTTTTGTTCATAGCACTATGCACCTGGTACAGTCCAATCCATTGAAACAGAACGTCATGGTGGATTTACATGCATCCTGCTTAAATGGCCATCTCATATAGGTAAACATTCTTCTTTGCTATTGTCGGGCTGTGTTTCCCACTTCAAGGAACTGCCTCACAATACTGCACAGAAATGGTGTTGTGCAACAGAGGAATGATCCTCTTTATTTTTTCTGTTAAAGGCTGTGGGGTGCAATCTTTGGGCAATGTGAGTTTTTAACACTTGATTCTTTATTCAGTCTAGAAAAACTGCAGATGTCATCCATGCATTAATGGATGCTGTGTAAGCCACAGGTAGGACTTTTAAGTCCTTAGGCAAATATCTTGGTAGCAGCCAGCCCAGTGGCACTGAGATCTAAGGTGCTGGATGCCTTACGTTGTGTCACACCGGGGACCCAGGTTTGAAAATGAGCCCAGGTTTTCAGAGAGCCAGAAGGGGGGGGGCAGAGAAGGAACAGGATCAAGCAACTAGCTCTTCTATCCCAGGGAGGACTCTGTCACCCACCATAGTTCCACAGCTGCTGGGTGGAAGTTCACAGGCAGTGCAGGTGAACATGTTGCAAAAATAGTGGGAGGGTGTCCCTGTACTGCTGTTTGTGGGTGCCTTCACACTTACACGCACAGCCAGGCAATGGGCTAGGAGAAAATGGAGGTTAAAAAATGGAAAAAAAATGTAAAAAAAAAAAGAAAGCAACTTGGCCACTTGCTCTTGCCAATCACCAACAGCTTTTTTTGTCAATCCCAGTAAAATTAGTACAACACCAGATAGAGATGTGGTCCTTAGCCTTCTTGCCATCTATTATTGTAGTTCCAGATCTTAGGTTGAATGCCTTTGTTCAGGGAATCCTCAAACAATAAGCCCTGTTTCATCCACATTGAAGATATCCTCCTTTCAGAAACCATGGAGCAAATCTGGGAGAATGCCTGTCACCCAGGAATCAGCTGCATTCTGCTTCTCTTCATGCTCTCTTCTGAAAATGATTTCATGCTAGATTTTCCACCAGGACAACCAATCATCTGTCATTTCAAAGTCTGAGTGGCCTATCTGTGCTGTCAAATCATTGGCCTTTTGTTTTAACATTGGCCAGGAGGCCCAGGCACCCTTGGCCAGTGTGCTCTGGAACCACAACATTAAGGTATCCTCAATGGCAAAGTCCTTGCCCTGCCATTTTCTTTTATGGTGCAGATTGGAAGTGGAGCGCCACTCATCCAGAATCGTATCTCTGCTCATGCCGATGTGATCTGCTTGGCTCTTACTGATTTTAAATTGGGCAGCCACGGAAGACAAGGAACAGGTAGGGTTCTGCAAAGCTTCAATGACTTTTACCCTGTCAGCGAGTGACAACTCATTCCAGGGGAATGCCATGTTGCTAAAATAAAGCTGTCTCAGTGCCTGAAGTTATTTTTAACTGCTTAGCAGGTAATTGATATTTTAATCCATGTCTAGTTTGTAGTGATTCAGCAAACTAGCTGCACAGCTCAGGTGATTAGTGTCTCTCTAATCCAAAGTACAATGCTAGCACTGTCTCAGTAAACCGTAAGCTCACATAATTTATTTTAAAAGGAGTAAGTCTGTTACCCAGTGGGCATCCCAGTAAAGCTGGCATCCCGCTTAACCATTTCCCATTTATTTGGCTTGGACTGTACATACAAAGGGTGGACCCCGATGCTGTCACAATCCAGCATGTCAGTGGTCAAGATAGACTATATACTACCAGTAATATCTGGACAGAGAAATCTGCATTACTGAGACTGTGCCACTGTCACAAGAAAGAATACCACTCCTGTAAACAGTAGCAGGCTATCTGAGAGGCTTCATGATAAAAAACAAAAGTCCAAGCCTTTGGGCAGTTACAGTTGGGGTTGCCCCCATATAACTCCACATTTGTCATACCTGGTGTCAACTATAAATTTAAGTCCATCTGCTCCCTGAATTATCTTTTTAATGTTTGTCAGTTACTGTACTTCAAACATTTCCCCTCAGTGACATTTAAAACAGAACTTCCATAGAGATACTGAGATGCAGTCTCATTGTTGCACGGTTCAGCACTATGTCTACAAAGAGGCATGATAAGTCAAAAACAACTGGAAAAAAACACATTCCCACAAGACGATAGACTAAATGCATCGGTGGTCTTTTCCAGACTTACTATGCCACCACTGAGAAGGGAAAAGATGCAGTAGTATGTGAATGTTTCACATGTCAGAGTTTTAGACAATACAGTACTTCCAGGTAATGGAAATATTAAAATCAGTGGTAAAAAAAATCACAGTGCAGCACAAGCTAACAAAAAGAAATCTGGGTCACTAAAATGTCATGGCTGGTTAGTAGCACAGTTGACTGACCTGGGTAATCTACTCTATTGTATAGAACTTTTGGAGATACTTCAAAGGAAATTTCATTTTTAACTTAGCCTCCCTCTACCTTTCTGTATGTGTAATTGTCCAGAAACTAGAATTAGTATAATTTCTCACTTAAGCTTTATTAGCCTGCACAAATTTACAGAATTTGAAAAACATCAAATCTACAGATATACCACATACACACTCACACACACACACACGTGTGCACACCACTAGAATGTGATGTGATGCATTATATGTTTAATTATTTCATACCTAAGGAGCATACGGTCACTGAGTTCTCTGTCCACAGATGTTTCAGTTTCTAGCTCTGATATCTTTTCCTTTCTTTTTTTTTCAAAACTTAGAACATTTTCAGAAGTTAAGCTAAAACTCCATTGTGCTTTTACACACGGAGTGCAGAGTTAAGGTCATCTAAGATGATTTTGGAAAGCATGTGACTAATCTTTTTTTTTTGTTCATTTCAATTTATTAACTCACAACCACAGTGTACACAAACCCTGAAACCATTCTTTAAATTAAATGTTGGTCAATTCCATGACTTCAGTGTGCTTAATTACTCAAGCCATCTCTTAGCTTAACTGGATTGTTGAATAAAGGGGAATTACATTTCAACAGATTTCTTTCAAGTGTGGCATTGCAAGTGCACAAGTGAATAACACTCTGCAGACATGTTGGTGCCAGAGGACAACTCAATATAACGAAACAGCAGTAAATGTGGTAAATAATTTATGCATAATATCAAAAGCCAGTTGGACTAAAGTGAAGAACCCATTGGAGAATTAGGAATGAGCTCAAAGTGGGCCCCATGATCATTCCCAAGTGAAAGAGGATGGATCAATAATAATAAACTGTACAGCTGTGAATAATTCATAAGCTCTCTTTTTAAAACTCTCAGAGTATATGGCTTACACTGAAAAATATATGAATGGTAGCCCAACAGAGACAAATTTCACTGCTTATGAATACGGGTGAAAATTCCCATCAGTCTGATAGCCCAAGGCAACTGAAGTAAGGTAAACCATCAGTGTAAGGATTCTGATTGCTAAGGCTACCTTTGATATAAGCTACCAGTTACACTAAGGAGCATTGCTACCACTCTTAATAACACAGAAAATAATTAGCTCACTAGAACTCTTTTATAGAGGGGATTCACTATAGCAACTGACTTACATAGATCAACAGAATAGTGAATACTGGATGTTATTTAAGAAATGCAGGAGTTAGAGTAAGTGTATTTCAGATCTTTTGATAAGCTTTTGAACTATATTTTGCTGTACAAGGCAACTGATTGCCTGTTTAAATACATTACTAGTTTTCTTAGATGTCTTTAACCATGTTCTGCATAAAAAGAATAATTGTAAATCAATTAATGATTCTGTTTTCGTGTGGATGGAAATAGAAACATATTTTTTTTTCCTTTGGTTGTTAGCCAAGTTAAGAACGTAGCAATATATGTAGCTTCCCACAAAATTCAAGTGGCATTTCAAAGCCATCTCACCTGGACACTGTTTGAACCCCAGTAGATTACTTTTTACCTATTGTAAGTAACTGATGGGTCAAGTGCTCCTGTAATATGAGCTCCTGTAATAGGAGGCAGTATGGTGCAGTGGTTTAAGGCTCTGCGCTGCAAATGTGGAAACCTGGGTTTGAATCCCACAGCCCCCACTTGCATATTGTGTAACCCTGGGCAAGTCACTTAACTTCCTTGTCCTCTCAGGTTGCACCTGTAAACAAGCTTTCAGCTTAGTGTGTCTCACCTGGTTAAATAATTGGAAAAAAATATAGAGACTTTCATTGTAGATTATGCTTTTTATGAGCATACAGGACCTACTGCACATTCTGGCTGCTGCAGTTTTTTTTAGACATCAACAACTATTCATGTCATAAAAGAATTAAACTTTTTATATTGTAGAGTTAAATTGTGTGTTGGCTTGTAGGCAGTGTGTTTGTTACAATTTAAAAAAAAATGAAAGGAAGACAGTAGGTTTGCGGTTTGCTTAGCTTATTACTGCCATCTAGTGGTTCAATGTATAACTACTAAATAACAGTGCAGAGTTCTGAACTACTGATATCCGAATGTCAATGAAAGTGTTCCTACTAGGTAAGACAAATGAGCAGCTCCTCTAGTTCTGCTTTTAGCTAGTTTTATACTCTGAGAGTTTCTATTGTGTTTGCCTCCAATCACTGAGCACATCCCTGAGCTGCATGCCACTATGACTGTAACAGGCTGACTGGGGAGGATCCAGAGTAGTAGCTTAGACTCAGTCAGTTAGCAGATACACAGTAAATGTACAGTATGTGGCTGTACTGAAGATAATTTAGCTGCCATCTAGTGCCTAGGTCAGTAATCAAATTATGACAGCTAAGTCATAAACTTAAAACATCTAGATCTATACAAGCTATAACAAGTGCACTACAGGAGTAACCAAATTCCACCACTTCTACAACTCAAAAACTGTGTATTACCCAAACATGGTTCACTACGGTCTCCAAACTATGACACTGAAGTGCAGTTAACTAACAAAACAAGACCATTATGCATAAACAGGTGATTTGAAAACACAGATTCATGATACTGGACATGCTGATTAAAAACAAGGTGTTTTTCTTACATCTACTATGATGAGGTATGTTTAGTAAATTACCCTTTTACATAGATACATAGATACATAGACAGTGTCGGCAGATAAGGGCCTATAGCCCACCCAGTCTGCCCATTTGAGCTTGTAAGTTCAGTTTGTTTTCCTAGAAGTCTGTTGCCCCTTACCCCTGACCTCCAGAATTCCTTTATGTCTATCCCATGCATTCTTAAATCCCGTGATTGTTTCAGCCCCCACCACTTCCTCTGGCAGGGTGTTCCACTTGTCCACCACCCGTTCTGTGAAGAAATTCTTTCTCATGTTTCCTCTGAATCGCCTCCTCCAACTTCATCCCATGCCCTCTAGTCCTGGAACATCTTTTTCGCTTAAAAATAGTGTTTTCCTGCACCCTGTTCCTCCCTGTAAGATACTTGTATGTCTCTATCATATCCCCTCTCCCTCCCTCTCCTCCAGGGAGTACATGTTCAGTTCCTTCAACTTGTCTTCATAGGACTTGTGATGCAATCCATGCACCATCTTTGTTGCCCTCCTCTGAACCTTCTCTACCCTGTCTATGTCCTTACGTAGGTATGGTCTCCAGAACTGTACACTGTACTCCAGGTGGGGCCTCACTAGTGTCTTGTATAGCGGAATTATGACCTCCCTTTTCCTGCTGGTGATGCCCCTGCCTATACATCCCAGCATCCTATTTGCTTTACCTGCTGCCTTGTCACACTGTTTCCCTACCTTGAGGTCATCAGAGATGACAACCCCAAGATCCCTTTCCTGCTTGGTGCATGCTATATCCTCACCCTCCAACTGATATATTGTGCCAGGGTTTTTGTGCCCCATATGCATTATCTTGCACTTCTTTGCACTGAATTTCAACTGCCAAACCCCTGACCATTCTTCAAGTTTCTGCAGGTCGCTTCTCATTCTGTCTACACCCTCTGGTGTGTCTACTCTGTTACAGAGCTTTGTGTCATCAGCGAACAGTGAAATTCTGCCTTCTAGGTCCTGCGCCATGTCACTGATGAAGCTGTTGAATAGGACCAGTCCCAGCACTGATCCCTGTGGTACCCCACTGGTCACTCTTCCCTCTGTGGAGTGACAGCCATCTACCACCACCCTCTGTGTCCTGTCACCCAGCCAGTTACCTACCCACCACACTACTGTCCTGCCCACACCTTTTTGTCATAGTTTTTCGTAAATCATGTAAAATATAGCATGCATTTTGTTGTTAGCTTTATTTTTCCCCCTCCCGGACTGTCTCCGATCGTTCCCACCCCCACAGCCTAATCAGCCACCTTCTCCTGTTCTTATTGGCTTTGTCCTACAAGGCTTATGCCCTGTAGTGGGGTGGCAGAGAGACTCTGTTGATCTACTCTTACTGGATCCGAGAGCTCCATGCCAGGGTGCAGGGCCTGCATGGGGTCAGGAGATCATCCTGCCCGTCCAGAGAGCTTTTCTTTCCTGTGTTCTTTCCCTGGAAGAGCCACATGATTACAGTGCCATCAGTTATGTCATCAAACATGGTCCTCTGCATGTGACATTGGATGGCTGCCAGTCCTCTTCTCCTATGTCATGGTCCTAGTGCTTTGCTCCCAACTGCCATCTGGGGCCAGGCTAATACCAGGTATCATAACACCCCGAACGAAGAGAACAGTTCCTCATATGTTTAATCCTCGTCCCTCTTGACCAACCCCCAATGCTTTGAGTCCACTTCTGAACATGGATCACCCGTGTGGCAGGCAGTAGCGCTGCTGCAGAGCAACCAGGCCATCATCATAGCATGCTTTTGTTTTAGTTTTTGCAACCCAGCTTTTCAAATTTCAGTTATTAAATGTCATCTTATTTGAGTAGTGGGATTGTAGAGTGTTCTGGTTTGAATGGGTAAAAGACATTCTTACAAGATTTTGTAAAAGACAAAATAATAAAAACTGAATGCTTGGATTGGGTTTACGTTCTGTTTCATATTTTCTGTTTCTTATCTCCTTCCTCAATTTTGTAAGGACAGCTGCATGAAAATGATGACTCATGCTTTGTGTCTGCATTGAAGTCATATTCATTCCTCTGTGACAACACAATCAGCTGCCATGGCAATTATTTTGATATCCTAAACAGAGTAATACAACTTCATGTGTAGACAAGCAGTGAGAACAATTTATGTCTCAGGGACAAAGATGCTACTTTCATGAAAACAGTCATCAAAAAAAGAGGAAGATAAGTATAGAAGACATGCAAAATACACGCTAAACTGTGTCTAAATTAGTTTTTTCAATGTTTCCCCTAAGGTATCTATACCTCTCCTAATGCCATGCTACACCTCTCAATAGCGCAACCTGCTGATACATTTATTCAAGGAAATAATTGGTGCTGAAGAGAGATTATTAGATTTAACTACATAAAATGCCTGCCTGACAAGGATGCTTTATTTTAGTATAATCTTGGTGGCAGGTTTCTCTGCAGAGTTTCCAGTGATGCTCACCCTTACACTGCCGTTGTTTTTTTTTAAATTACATATTCCTGATGTCCGACATTTTAAGTGTTTTACACATGATGATTATTGTGTTCTTAAACAATTATAATAAATATCAACTTATTTGCTTTTTTGTTCGGATAGTACCATACAGAACTAAAATCTAATTTATGTATGAAATTATCATTTCTTAGCTGTAGGTCTCATGTGCAGAAGCTGTTCACACTTGATGTGTGATCCTGAAATGACCCCTACAGGTGTTTTTGTGTACTGCAGAGGTTTACTAGCACCACAGTGATCCCTAATAATCAGCCATACAAATTTGGTTGAAGACTGATTGCTAGACACCCATGGGAATTCTCCTGATGTATTTTTATTGTATTAGAAATTTACTGCAATATGTTTTTTTATCTCTTCCATTTCTGATAATGCTACAAGCACATTTTTCTTTCAGGTTACAGCCTCTCACATGGAATTTTTTCACAATGTTTATTTATTTATTTATTTCAATGTAGGATTACAATACCTTTGAGCCGAGGCTCTTTTACAAAGGTTCCATGTCAGCATGTGCAACAGCCATCAGTTTTAGTTACAAACATATAGTCATTGACTTACAGACATGTAATAACCAGTACAAAAACTTGAGCTATGAGCAAGACAAGGGAAGGGGTGGGTGGTGGGGGAATAAGAGTGGGAATTGAGGAGGGAAGGAGGTGCAGGGGGTTAGGGGGAGTATGGGAGGTGGCTGGGGCAGGGGCATAAGTGGAAATACAGGGGGGAGGTGGGTGAGGGTGGGAGACAGTGCAGCCAGGGGGTCTTCTTGAGGGAATATGACAGGTAAGGTGCTAGGGGTGCAAAGACTGATTGTAAGTGCTGGGTGCTGGGGCATTTGCAGCTGGAACAGTGGAAATGTTAAGATGGGCAATTGCAGGATACAAGCAGTGAGAGGCGCAGCTTGGACTTGAAGAGGTCGAGTGTTGAAGTGGTCGCTATGTCACTGCCAAGAGAGTTGAGCCAGTTGGATGCCTGATAGGCGAATGATCTTTGTCCTTGGGTCGTGCAACATCGTGGGATATGTAGTAGATGGGAATTGGATCTCCTTGTAGTGACGTTCCTATGTCTAGGCTTAAGGAGGGCACAGACACCAGGTGAGGCCAGACCCATTATCATTTTCTTGGCCATGATGGAGGTTTGGTATTTTATGTGTTTGTCCACTTGAAGCCATCCAGATTGGGAATAAAGGTCACATGTGTGGGTATGACGATGTGAGCCAGTGATGAGACGACAGGCCTTATTCAGGGAGGTTGCGATACATTTGAGAACAGAGGTAGTTGCAGACCCATATATGATAAGACCATAGTCTATGATGCTGACGATGGAGCTTTGGGACGGCCACTGCCAGTGCTTCTGGGGTTAGGTGTTTCCTCTGCCAGAATAATATGCCTAACCTCGCATTGGCAGACTTTGCAACATTGCTGATATGAACAGCGTATGAGAGGTGAGGATCAAGGGTGATGCTGAGGTACTTGAACGATTGTGTTTGCTCTAGGATGGCTCCTTGTTTGGTTGCAATGGAGAGATGGAGTTGTTTGTTTTTGTTGTGGAGGCTGCAGAAGACCATAGACTTGTTTTTTTTTTTCTGATTGAGAAGCAGTTTATGATTTAGAAACCAGGATTCGATGGAGGAGAAGGCCTGCTGAAGTTTATTTTGTAATTGGATTGGATCAGGGTCCAAGGTGATGATCACAGCACCGTCGGCGTAGAGAATTATTTGTTCTGGGCAGCTGTCCGGTAGTGAGTTTAAGAATAGGCTGAAGAGGATGGGTCTCAGAATGGAGCCCTGGGGGACTCACGAGTGGACCGGTCTAGGGTCCGAGAGTGTATCAGAGATTCTTACTGTTTGGGACCATTCTTCAAGGTAGCTCTTAAACCAGCCAATGGAGTTGATTGACAGCCCAGTGTTCTGAAGCTGGACAAGCAGGAGGCAGTGATTGATGGTGTCAAAGGCTTTAGTTAAGTCAATGTAGATTGAGCCTAGTAGTTCACTAGAGTCAAGTGCATTGTGGATTGCTCCGGTGAATTCAAGTAGGGCTGTGGAGGTGCTGTGACCTTTGTGGAACCCGTGTTGTTGCTTGCACAGGATGTTGTATGTATCCAGGTATTCTGTGAGTTGGTCTGAGACAATGCGTTCTAGTGCCTTGGAGAGTGGGGGTGGTAGGGAGATAGGTCTGTAGTTATCGTGGGCAGTTTTGTCACCACTTTTATGGATTGGGGTGACAGTGGCAGATTTCCTTCCATCTGGGAAATGGCTAAGGCTGAGGGAGAGGTTGAAAATTCTGGTCAGAGGACTAAGCACTTCATGTGTGAGAGACAGGATTTTGAGATTGAGGGAATAATTACTGAATCTTGATTTACCAAGGTCTTTGGTTACATATTTGCGTACTTGGTGAGCCTTGACTGCTTTGAAGTAGAAGTGGGGGGAGCTGGTGGGAGTAGTGTTCATTGCGGACAGAGGGGATTCACCATCTTTGAAGTAGTCCTGGGGTAGGACAGTGCTGAGGTCGATAAAGGCTTTGTTAAAGGTATCCACAATGGTTTTTGGGTTGAGGGTTGTGGTTCCGTTGATGTTGAGTATTGATGGGGGGGTTTTGGGTGGATTCTCAGTGAGTTCCTTTATGTTCTTCCAGAATTCCCAACCATTGTCCCAGGAGTTTGTGAGGGCATGCTTATAGTAGGCGGGCTTCATTTGCCAGATGGTTTTGGTGCAGTCATTGCAGGCACGTTTGTAGTTTTGGATGTCGTTTTGCCTTCCAGAGTTTGTGGCCAGTTCCCATAGGTGGTCTCTTGTTTTTAGCATCCTGAGGAGGTCACCTGTGAGCCAAGGGTTACCGAGTGATTTGACTTTGCTTTTTTTAATAGGAGCATATGTATCACATGCCACAGTGAAGATGTTTATGAAGTGGTCAAGGGCAGTGTTTACGTTGGTTGCATTGAAGATAGAGGACCAGTCTTGATGGAGGAGGTGGGATTTGAGTAGAGGAAGGTGACCACTGGGTAGAACCCTGCTGGTGATAGTTTTTGGTGGTTGTTTTAAGAATTTATTTGACCAGGTGCGGCTTACAGGGGAGTGGTCACTGAGAGAGTCAGGGAGGACATTAGTGTTAGATATCCACAATGGGTGACTGGTAAGGATCCAGTCCAAGAGTGTGCTGGTGCCGGTCCTATAATTTTTTCTTGTTGGTGAGTCAACCATTTTGTGTGAGTTCGCGCGGCAATGGTGTCCTGTGTGCACCAACCTTGACCTGAGGCCAGTTGATGTTGAAGTCGCCTAGGAGGATGGATTCGGTGTCCGGTGGGAGTGATTTTACAAAGTCAAGAACAGCTGTTAGACCAGTTCCCTGTTCTTTGGGAGGGATGTAGATGGTGGCAACAGTGAGGGTTTTGTTTTGGGCTCCAAGGAGGATTGTCACTGGCAGTATCTGAGTAGTTGTGGGTTGGAGTGAGGTAATGATGTGGTACCCCTGTATGGAGTCTTTTAGGTAGAGAGCGCAGCCCCCACCTCTTTTGGAGAGGCGATCCAGCCTAAAGACATTGTAGCCAGGAAGGCTGATTGCATGATCTGGTACTGATGGTGTGAGCCAGGTTTCAACAACTGCCAGGATGTCAGGGCTGTGCTAGCAGGTGAAGGCCTGTAGGGCATCCATTTTAGGAAGGAGGCTGCAGATGTTGATTGATACGAATAAGAGGGCACCCGAAGGCTTGCTCAGATTAGTGGCTTTAGAGCAGAATGGGCCAGAGTTTTGGTGCACATTGCCTGACAGCATTAGCACGAGGAGGACTAGCCTCAAGGAGCTGCGGCATATTTTTTTAAGGGAATGCTTTCGCCTGCTAGCATCTAGGGAAATTGCTGAGCATCGGCGATAGTGGGTGAGGGTAAGCATAGACAGGGAGGACCAGAGTGGAGGGCTAGGACCAGTGTGGGTGTAGGACAGTTTCATGGAGGTAGGATGGACTCTGGGCAAGGGGCAGTGACCAGTGTGCAGCGTGTCTAAGTGGAGGAAGGATGTAGGAATGTGGAAGCTGTGGGAGAGGGAGGGAAAGTAGGCTTTTGGGGTGTGCAGCAGAGGAGGAAGACAGGCAAGAAGAAATAGAATAGGGGGAAGAGGACGGTGAAGGCGCATGATTAAGGTAGGATTCGGGGTAGGTAGAGGGAGGGGTTTAAGACAGGATGGTGGGGCTAGGAGAAGGGGGCAGAAAAGCAGTAGCTGGATCAGTGGGAAGTGAGGATTCAGCCAGGAAGGCCAGGCAGTCAGGGACTGCGTCTTTTAGAGGGTATACCTTTTTTTTTTAATGAAAGACCAAGAATCCCTCTAGTGGCAGGTCTGTATAACCTGCTAATGGAGAACTAACCAAAAAAAAAAAAATTCCATTAGACACTTGAAATGTGCTTAGTTCTATCTAAAATCTATTTGAAAAAAGTGCCAGGTGGCAGAAGCAGGGGAAGAGTCCTGGCCAGTCAGAGCAGGTTTGCTGGAAGTGCCTGTGTTCCAATTGGCTGCGTTGTCCTATACCTTCCAAGGAGCTGCAGGCGAGTGTCCTGGTCTCGGTCAGTGGCTGGCTGGGTGCCGGCCGACCATGGGGGAGCTGAAGCAGCCCCGTTCAAGGGCAGGCAGCTTCCAAGGAGCTGCAGGCGGGCATCCTGTTCTCGGTCGGTGACTGGCTGGGTGCCGGCCGACCATGGGGGAGCTGAAGCAGCCTCGTTCAAGGGCAGGCAGCTTCCAAGGAGCTGCAGGCGGGTGTCCTGGTCTTGGTCGGTGGCTGGGTGGGTGCCGGCCGACCATGCGGGAATTGAAGCAGCCCCATTCAAGGGGTTGAATCTGTGCAGGTTGCAATACACTAATGCCATGTTATTTTGTATAATTAAGTGATAACATTCATCTTGTAGGAGTATATGAAGCAATAACCAGCTTCTGTGGATGATTAAATGCCAAGGCGAAGCCAAGGGGACAAGGGGAGTTAAAATAATTCAGGCAAGAGGTGACAAATGTATGGTTGAAAGGTTTCAGCTAATAAATAATATATTGACTTCTGTTTTTATCAGATAGCTTCCAGAAGTCCCCTAGCAACTGATACAACTTCTGTTTGAAGTTATGCATTGGGGCTAGTGCCCTCACCTGAAATCATTGTTTTTCATACTGCAAACCTAGTTAAGTATTGTTTGCTATGTTTCTGATTGAATATGGTAGTTTTCAATAAAATCCTTAACACAGAATGTTATGAAATGGAGGAGGACTGCTGAACTCTATCTTGCCGATGATATTTCAGTGACAACAGATACAGTTGCAGCTACTGACAAGTTGCTGTCCATCCAGATATATTGGAATGTATCCCAATATGTCACAGGAAACCCACTGAAATGAATGGGAGTTGCTGTGAAATATCATGACATACAGTATCTTAATATATCTTTATAAAATGGCAATGATAAATCTAGAGACCTAATTGGATGATAGCCATTACATGACCATGTATTAAATCTCAATACATGCTGAGTCAGTTGCTGAAGCTCATTTTCTTCCCCCAAAAATCCTGCTTACAGCCATTTTATAAGTGTAATAAGTCACTCTGTGGTGCACTTTATATGATGTTAATGCACTTCCCAGGGGTGTAAGGACGCTCAGCTTTTGGCATCATGCCTTACTTCACCTCTGGTGTGTGCATTAAAATCCTATAATGCACACCATGTTGTGGCTTATTACTTGCTTTCATACTATAACTTGTCAATGTCTGCAGCTGCAGAATGGCTTGGCATAGGACCCTAATCTTAGATGCCTCTATTTACCTGTGTACTGTTACTTTAGGGATAAAAACCTGCATCAATATGGAAAACTCAATATAGTTTTTATACTGCTTCCATTTTTTTATATAAATTACAATAAGTGGGTAAATGTTGCCCCGTTATAGTATATCCCCATGCTAGCTGATTCAATCTCTTCCTAAAGAAACACCATTAACAAGCAAAGCTTGCCACTCTGCTTACTGATATTCTGACAAACAGGCATCATAGAGCTAAATAACAAAAACATAAAACAACTTGTTTATGTTAATTTGAAATGCAGTGATTTGCTCATGTAAGCAGTCACTGTTAAACAGTACACTTCAGCCTAAGCTCACAGTGCGAGATGTTGCAAAGTTTTAATTCACTGGCATAGTTCAACATAGTTATCAAATTCACCTCAGTGGAGAAATTCATTAATTTGTGCTATTGTTTAAAAATTCACCTAACTGCAAATTGTTGAATTTTGTCCATGAACAGTAGAATTTTGCCCACAAATGGCAGAATCTTGCCCAAGAACAAAGGAATTTTGCCTACGAATGGCAAAATTCTGCCATTTGTGGATCGATTCTCACTTCGCTAATTGCACTAAATCTGTGAATTAATTTGCAGAGTGAATTTTCTCACTTCACCCATCTTTACTCACAGTTAGTGGTAATTATTTTAATTGCAGAGAGCTTAGACAAAACAAAAAGTTAACTTAGTCAAGTCATGTAGTAATGGAGAGAATGGAGGGGGCATTAAAAAAGGAGAAATATATGTACAGTTCTGTTCTGTCTACATCAAAATGGTAACTAAGAATGAAGGCAGAAATAATGTGATCAAAAAGGATTGGAACAGATGGGGAAAAATAAATAAAAAATGATAATCTGGCCCTGGCCTACCGGATGCTCAGCAGCAGCGCAGCATGCTGGTGTGCTGATGTCCTGGGTTTAGAACCAGACTTAGTGTACTGCATTAGAGGTAAGGCCAGGTCGATACAGCTGCTGTGCACTGGTATACCATCAAAATAGCATTTGAATAATAGCGCAGTGAAATGCATGATGGATTTATAGCATAAGTCGGAGTAGCGCTATGTGCTTAATTGCATGTGCTTTTTATATCATGTGCTGGTGTCATTTGTTTTCAGTTTTGTGTGATACAGTTGGATTTGTTCCTTTCATTTAATTTGTAATTATATATGTGGTTCTGTTTCACAGAGTGTAAGTTCCAGGATATTGGTTTAGACTTAATTTCTTTTTCCATCTGACTCTTTAGTTTGACACTTCTGACACTTATGATTTAGGGAGCAAAAAAGGCCAAGGCCCAATAACAGCTCCTATCTGAAAAAAAAGAGAATAATAGGTTAGTATATATCATAAGGCAATAATTCCATCTCAAGGTTCTGGGGACATGGAAACCTCGAGAGCGAAAGTCGAGAGGTTTCCATTTCCCCAGAACCTCGAGATGGAATTGCTGCCTTAAAATGTACACTAACTTTTCTATTATTTATTTTAATATATGGATCCAAGTTTTTTGGGGTTTTGTTATTTTTGTAGTGAGCGATCGGCTGCTGCCATGAAGGATTCTGTTAGTCCTGGCTGACTGCCTCACTTTGACGCAATGTCTCACTCTGTCTCTTTGTTCCCCTTCCGCATGCACTCATGGCACCTTCTTGGGGTGGGGGGAGCACAGGATCAGCCAGATAACTCCATTTTTGAGAAAAACGGGAAGTGCCATAGACACTATGCACTCTCTTTAAGCGAGAGATGACCACCATGTTTTGGAAAACATTTTGGCTGCCCACGGACAGAGGGTGGCCAATGAATTGGCAATGATTAGCCACATTGTGAGTGTGAATGTTTGATGTTTGGGAGGTTTACTGATTTGGGGAGTTGTGGGCTTGCTCTGTTGAGCTTGGCTGGTAATACTATTGTTCAGGTCCCAAACGATACTGTTACGGGATGTGAACGATAGTATTACCACTCTTGAAGTGTGGTATTGTCACTTCAGGAGTGATAATATTGCCGAAAAATGTTTGTATGCTTTAGTGTACTGTTAAATTCATTATTCATATATTAAACAGTAATAATCCATATTTCCCTTATTTGTGATATATTTTTCTAACCTTTTTTAAAAAATGTCTATATTTTCACTGATAGTTACATTCTCTGGAAGTCTATTCCAAAGAGTTGCCGCCCTCTGCATATAAAAGTATTTCCTTTTATTGGAACTAAATCTTTTGGTTTTAACCTGCAATAAATGATCTCTTGTGACTGAGTAAGAATCTTTATAATATATTTCTAATTGTCATTAAACTCACATCGTTCATTGCATTATAACAGAAAAGCGTGTCTCCCCTCTTACATCTAATTTCAAGACCATAAAGATTTAAACTATTAAGCCTAGATGTAGATGGAAGATCAGTTAAATGTTTTATAGATTTTGTATATCTACGCTGGACTCTTTCAATCCTATTTATAGCTTCTCTATTATAAGGACTCCAAAGCTGACTGCCATAGTCAAGAAGTGGCTGACATAAGACAGATACAGTGGCATCAGTACCTCATTTCTTCTGCTTTCTATATTTTTTCATTATAGCCTTGATAGTTCTATTTGCTTTTGCCACTAAGTTCACACTTAGTTCTTTAAAGCAAAGTTTATTATCCACCAAAATGCCCAAATCTCTCTCAACCAATTTCAATTGGAGATATTGCCTATTTGTGTAGTATTGGGCATTTGGGTTATGCAGCCCTATATGGAGGACACTGCATTTATGCATTGGGGAGTTGTGGGCTTGCTCTGTTGAGCTTGGCTGGTAATACTATTGTTCAGGTCCCAAACGATACTGTTACGGATGTGAACGATAGTATTACCACTCTCAAAGTGTGGTATTGTCACTTCAGGAGTGATAATATTACCGAAAAATGTTTGTATGCTTTAGTGTAGTGTAGTGTAGAGAGGTGGTGGCTGAACCTCTGTCTATCCTGTTTAGCCGATCACTGGAAACAGGGGAGGTACCCAAAGACTGGAGGACAGCAGATGTAGTCCCCTTATACAAAAGTGGGAACAAAGAGGAAGCAGGGAACTCCAGACCAGTCAGCCTCACCTCGGTAGTGGGGAAGATCATGGAAGCACTACTGAAGGAGAGATTGGTGGAACATCTGGTTGTCAATGGACTACAGGACCCAAGGCAGCATGGTTTCACCAGGGGGAGGTCATGTCAGACCAACCTCATTGAATTTTTTGACTGGGTGACTAGGGAGGTGGATCAGGGGAGGGCAGTGGACGTGGCCTATCTGGACTTCAGCAAGGCCTTTGACACTGTGCCACATAGAAGACTATTACACAAACTGGGGAATATGGGTGTGGGCAGGACAGTAGTGTAGTGAGTAGGTAACTGGCTGGGTGACAGGACACAGAGGATGGTGGTAAATGGCTGTCACTCCACAGAGGGAAGAGTGACCAGTGGGGTACCACAGGGGTCAGTGCTGGGACTGGTCCTATTCAACATCTTCATCAGTGACATGGCGCAGGACCTAGAAGGCAGAATTTCACTGTTCGCTGATGACACAAAGCTCTGTAACAGAGTAGACACACCAGAGGGTGTAGACAGAATGAGAAGCGACCTGCAGAAACTTGAAGAATGGTCAGGGGTTTGGCAGTTGAAATTCAATGCAAAGAAGTGCAAGATAATGCATATGGGGCACAAAAACCCTGGCACAATATATCAGTTGGGGGTGAGGATATAGCATGCACCAAGCAGGAAAGGGATCTTGGGTTATCATCTCTGATGACCTCAAGGTAGGGAAACAGTGTGACAAGGCAGCAGGTAAAGCAAATAGGATGCTGGGATGTATAGGCAGGGCATCACCAGCAGGAAAAGGAGGTCATAATTCTGCTATACAAGACACTAGTGAGGCCCCACCTGGAGTACAGTGTACAGTTCTGGAGACCATACCTACGTAAGGACATAGGCAGGGTAGAGAAGGTTCAGAGGAGGGCAACAAAGATGGTGCATGGATTGCATCACAAGTCCTATGAAGACAGGTTGAAGGAACTGAACATGTACTCCCTGGAGGAGAGGAGGGAGAGAGGGGATATGATAGAGACATACAAGTATCTTACAGGGAGGAACAGGGTGCAGGAAACACTATTTTTAAGCGAAAAAGATGTTCCAGGACTAGAGGGCATGGGATGAAGTTGGAGGAGGACGATTCAGAGGAAACATGAGAAAGAATTTCTTCACAGAACGGGTGGTGGACAAGTGGAACACCCTGCCAGAGGAAGTGGTGGGGGCTGAAACAATCACGGGATTTAAGAATGCATGGGATAGACATAAAGGAATTCTGGAGGTCAGGGGTAAGGGGCAGCAGACTTCTAGGAAAACAAACTGAACTTACAAGCTCAAATGGGCAGACTGGGTGGGCTATAGGCCCTTATCTGCCGACACTGTCTATGTATCTATGTATCTGTGTATTTAATGACATACCCCATTGTCGAGACCATTCGAATATTTTATCCAAGTCATTTTGTATTGTAATTATTTGTTCAGTGGTTTTACAAGGGCCACATAACTTAGCATCATCTGCATACTTAGTAATATAATTTCTTATTTCAAAATCCATGTTGGCTATGAACAGCTGGAAAATTATAGGTCCTAATACTGACCCATGTGGTACACTGCTTGACACCTCTCCTGCAGTACAGAGATAACCTCTAATGGTAACCCTCTGGGTACAATGATGAAGCCACTCATTTATCCAGGCAATTATATGTTTATCAATCCCGCAGTTACATAATTTTGTGTGAATAGCCCAGTGGGGGACATAATCATAAGCTCTCTTAGAATCCAACAGTAATACATCCACAGGACTTCCCATATCCAAATATTTACTAGCATGCTCATGGAAACAGATTAAATTTCTGGTGTATAATTCATTAAGGTGTCTAACTGTAGAAATAAAGATGTGTTATTTCATGGTAATGTATTTGTTTTATTGTCTTGTTTTAGATATATTTTAATGTTATTTGTGTGGTGGAGTGTGCTGACTTGTGTGCTTTGATTTGCATTGTGTTTACTTTTCATTATTTTGTAGTGTGATTTTGGTCTACCTGGTCAAGTTGTCACATACATAACCGTGCATGGAATACCACATGGAACATGTCGCACAGTGCACTAGCGTGATAGGGTACAAAACCCTGCAAGACACATATGTTGTATGTGGTTTTGTACCCTATCACACATGGGTGGGGAGGAGGAGTTACATGGAGGTGAAGACCACCGTTCAGGAGGTGGTACATTGCACTGCCACCATGGCTTAGTGGGATGAGCCACAAGTGTAGGGGATCATTGTGCTTCTGTGGACTGGGGCTCCAATCCCAGTTCCAGACTTTTGCCAAACCGCATTGTCCAGTTTCTTTTTTGTTTTGCTCCCCCCATGGTCTTTCTCTCCATCCTTGTGTTGAACCTCTTCCCCTGGAGTTGATTACATTAATGAAGTGTGGTGTTTTTTCCTATCCTAGATACACATTTATTTTCTTTCATGTACAGCATAGATGGTACAGATTTATTTTCACAGAACTATCAGGGTAGAAGTGGTCTATACCGAGGTACTGCCTTTAAAGTTTTCATGAAAAATATTAAGTAGTTCCAGAGTTATATGGGTTTTAAGTTTCTGAGCATTCTCAGTAGGGTTTTTAGATAAGCCTCTGATATGAATGATAAAAAAAATGGACTGTGAGAGTATATCATTTGCAAAATTAGTGATTTGTCTTTTGTGAAAAAAAAAATATTGTTTGTGAGGCCCACATCTTGTTTTTATACTGAAAACATTATAAATACATAAAAATATGTATTTTAAAAAGAGTAAACACATGAACCTAGGTATACAGGTGTTTACCTAGATTCTGGTATTATTGTTTTGAAAATGGGCCTGGAAATAAAGTTTATGGGCACCTGAAAATTCTGGGTACCCGGTTAAGCAAGAGGAGCCATTCACCGCATTCACAGTATGAGAACAGTGGGACTTTTTTGATTTGTGCAGTCACAGTTAGAGTCATGCTACCAGCTTATGTGGGAGCAGTGAGCCAGCAGTCCAGTGAGTGGGGATGGTCTGTCCCAGTTACACACATCCATCTATCTATCTATCTGTCTGTCTGTCTGTCTATCTATCCATCATTCTATCTATCTATCTATCTATCTATCTATCTATCTATCTAATCTAAGCAGACAAGGGGGCCCATCACCACTACCACTTCTTTATTCTCCCTTCCAATTCAGATCCCTTGCTCTCCCTTTAAAAAATATAAGTGTACTGGTATGCCTTGTATAAAAGTGGACTAGGGTGCCCACCCCCAGTACTATGTCTCTATACCCTCCTCCCCTCCTGGTGACCCAAACCCCTTCCCAAAATATAGGTGACAATACAGGACTGCTTAGCCCTGGTGCCGCCAAAGAAAACTATCCCTCATTTATCTTTTTTCTTGTATTTAACTTGTAAAAATGAGAATGGCCCCTAAATTATCTGATTCCCCATCTACTCTACTCCAACCCCCCACTCAGTGCCTACCACCCCACACACCCTCACTCAACTAAACATGTCCCAACAAAAACACATCTTGCTTCTGGAACTGGTGACTGCAGTATGATAAAATAAGATACTGTAAGTCAGTTTTAATGTATTTCAATGGCTTTTGAATGTTATCTCATGATTTTGTAATTTTTTCTCAATATTAGTTCACCAAATTTTCAATGTAGCCTTTTTGGGACTACACCTCGTGAACAAAACTCTGCTGAAATTTTTCAAATATATGCCAAAAGGTGATTTTGCAGTCACTGTGCAGAATCATATTTTGGGCAGAATTTTTATATTTTTGAATACTGGGTTCATGAGGTGGGGTCAAAAAAGGGCAATGTTAAACACTGTGGCCCAGATATTCAAACTGCGCCAGGCTGTGGTGCAAGCTTGGGCACAGCGCAACTTGGCTGTGCAGGGTTGTGGACTGGGCAATAGTCAATGGTGCTGTGACATGGCTCAGCAGCTTTGAATATCGCACCCTGGCCACCCCCAGTGTGCATGGTGCAGTGGCACTGTGCCAGTGCAAGTGGCCAGAGTGGAGCATGGAGATGCGCTAGCGCAAGTTCCATTGCACCATGCACAGCAACCATGATATTCAAAACTTGACATGCAAATAGGGCCATAATGTATGCAAGGCGCACATGGGGCCATTTGCACGTCATTATGGCCCCTTGCATGCAGGTGCGCTGATCCCCGACGACTTGTGCCTGGCACCCTGCCAGGCAGCAGCTGTTGGGGACCGACACCCCCTACAGCCCGATCGTGGGCATCTGTAAAACTGACAGAATAATTCATCCAATATCCCTGGTGGTCCAGTGGATTGCTATCTGCCGGATTGCGAGCATCTGTAAAACTGACAGAGTAATTCATCCTATATCCCTGGTGCTCCAGTGGACCGCTATCTGCCCAATTGCAGGCATCTGTAAAAATTACAGAGTAATTCATCCTATGTCCCTGGTGGTCCAGTGGACTGCTATCTGCCCGATTGCGGGCATTTGTAAAAATGACAGAGTAATTCATCCAATATCCCTGGTGGTCCAGTGGACCGCTATCTGTCCGATCACGGGCATTTGTAAATAAAATAATTCCAATATCCCTCGTGGTCTAGGGGTACCCCCCTACCTGCCCACTGAGCCCACTCGCTCCCCGGTCAGCCAGCAGGAGCAGCACCCCACCTGCCACCCCACCGCCCACTGACTGACACCTCGGTGGGGCTGCCGCCCATTGGTTCACAGCATGAGCCAATGGGCATGCAGCCCGACAAACTACACATTCAGATGTGTGAATGAATCATTCAGATATCTGGAATGTGTAGTATGGTTGGGGCTGCATGCCCATTGGCTCATGCTGTAAACCAATGGGTGTGCAGCCCTACTGAAGTGTCAGTCGGCAGGTGGCAGGATGGCAGGTGGGTGGGGTGCTGCCGCCCGCTGGCTAACCGGGGGGAGTGGGGCAGTGGGGCTCAGTGGAAGGGTGAGGGGGTCACACTAGACCACCAGGGATATTGGAATTATTTTATTTACAGATGCCCGTGATCGGGCAGATAGCAGTCCACTGGACCACCAGGGATATTGGACAAATTACTCTGTCATTTTTACAGATGCCCGCGATCGGACTGATAGCGGTTCACTGGACCACCAGGGATACTGGATGAATTACTCTGTCATTTTTACAGATGCCTGCGATTGGGCTGATAGCAGTCCCCTGGACCACCAGGGATGTTGGAATTCCATTTTTTTTAACAAATGCCTGCAGTCGGGCATGGGGGGCCACCAGGTGCAGCTGGAACTCGGGTGGCCACCCACAGGTGGCAGCTGCTGTGTTGAGCCCTGCAATGCAGCAGCTCACCTGTGGGTGGCCATCAGTTGTTCCTTTTTTGGGGGCGTAACTTTGTGCTGGCGCAGGTAGGGGTTGCACATGCATGGCTCTGCACATCCTGGGCTGAATATCAGGCTGTGTAGAGTATGCATGGGCACACCCCCCACCTGTGCCTGCATACATTACTGATGCACTCCGGTGCATCGGGATTTGTGCTGCGCACTTTTCCCTTTTTAATATCGCACTGGGGTGCATCAGTGGGTTGTGCCATGTGCAACCCTTTTGAATATCTGGGCCTTGGTGTAAAAATATGGTAAAATGACGGAGACATGAGTGAGCATTGAAATATTTTAACGTTTACTCATACCTTCATTAATTTTCAATATTTTGATTCCATACTTTCAATATAGCCATTTTTTTCACACCACCTCATAAATGAGACAGGTGTAATTTTCAAATCCTGGATGAGATGTGTTTTTCACACTTGTGGTGCTAAATGTCCTTTCATCCAGTGTTTTATGAATGCCACATGTCGTGTTTGGAAATGGGGAGTCATAAAATGATAATTTTTAAAATTTTGGCTCAGAATAAACAAAATTAATATGAAATGTTGTGTGTAGTGCCAGCCTTTACCATAGCAGGTAGTTAATTGTAATTTCCTGCCGGTGAACAGAGTTTGGGATTGAGCTCAGTGAGCTGTATGGGTCAAAGCTAGGGGAAGAGTGCTGTCATGCAATATCACCCCTTAGCCTGCAAAGGAAAGATATAGCATTGCCTGCACTGCACTGACCCAAATACCATATAGTGAAGAGAACTCTTCTTTTGGCATAAGGCCATACACCTGTGTACCCGTAGGGGCCAGAGGGCCTTATGCTTTGGCTGAGTGATGGACTCTTTGCCCTGTGCATCTGTATGTGTGACCACATAGAAGTACAGGGCCCAGGGGGCCCTGCACTTCCACAGCACACCAGACAACTGCATGAATACCTGACACCCATTGTTGCACAGATGTGCAGGGCCCACAGGGCCCTGCTTTTCAGTAAGCAGATGGAGGGTTCCCTTAGTGCAGTGCCCAGAGAGCCTGTTGCATCTGGTATAGTGTCAGTGGCTCAGTAGAAGGCACACTCACCTCTGAGGCTGGGAGATCAGAGGGCTGTGGGTTCAGTTCCCACATCTGGCGCTTGGGTTAATATCCCAGTACTGACACTGTAGTGCAGCATGAGAAGGGTGCTGTACTTCTGAGGTGCCATCTTTCAGATGAGACATTAAACCAAGGTTCCATCTGCTTGGATTGGTGGCAGTTCAGGTGGATGTTAAAGATCCCATGGCACTTATCAAAAAAAGAATAGGCAAATTTTCCCCAGTGTCCTGGCCAAATTTCCCTCATTCCTAAAAATATCACCAACAGCTTAATCTGGTTCAAGGTCAGTTGGCATTCATCTGTATCCCCCTCACCTGGGTTGTGCCTGTAGACAGGCAGGATTTTTCTAGTGCACTTACCCAGTCAGAAAAACTAAATAAATAAAAAATCTGCATCTGTTTATGCAGGTGCTGAAGGGACCTGCATCAATGAGGATATAATTGTACTATCTCAAAAAGAAAGGAAATTCTTTGCAGAAACTTCACCCCCGCAATCCCTCCTTCCTACTCCTTCTCTACCTTAACTGCCTGTGCTGCACTGTCAACCTTAACCTTTGATGGATGTAAACCCCTCTAGCTAATTTCTATTCAATGTGGTGATCCACTGTGGTGTGAATATGTATGTATGTATGTTGTAAGTATATGGGTGGGTGTATGTAGGAGTGTGTGTATGTATGCATATAAATATGTATGCATATGTTTATCTAGCCATGTAGGGATGGGTATATGCACATCTATGCATATGTATGTGTACATGTAATTATATATAACCATTGGTATGATGTGCTAAAAGGTACTGTACCACTATGAGCATAGAGTACATTAAGTGTTCTACATTACTATTCATTGTTTCCTATTTTGCTCGCATATAAATATGCTCTTATGTAAATATGAATCTGCTTATATGTATTTTTGTTTTGCTCCGCTGTCTATTTTGTTCTTCCTCTGTTATTGCCTTGACCCTCCAGGTCCACCTTGTAAATGAGTTTTGCTCAATAGTGTTTCACCTGGTAAAATAAAGATTTGACTGATTGATTGATTGATTGATTAATGCACCAGTTAGGGTCCAACTTAACACCACAAAAGTAAGGAAATATGGCATTAGAGTTTTCAACCTAACTCTCCACCCATACCCACAAGCAGCAAAAGGTCAAGACCACACAAGCAAACAAAGATGGACATCATCAGGTAAGACAAACAACATGCAACTGTTTCCAGATAACAAAACTGCAGTAGCATGGGTGCGTTACTTTCGTAGATTTGCATATGCGGCTGCATAAGTACAGGTCAAAGAAGAGTCTGTGCTTATGCAGCCATACCTGTGTGTGTATGTCATACAGTGTAAATGAGTATGTATGACTGCAGAAGAGCAGACTCCATGGTGGCCTGTGCTTCTGTAGATAGAAGGTTCCATGGGGCCTGTGGCTCTGTAGCCAGAGGTACTCATGCACACTGTAATAGGAGCCTCACTGGATAGCATGATCCAGTAGTGCATGTTTTCAATATGCAGCTGCATAACTGAAAAACTGCTACCCCCTTGAATAGTTTCTAGAGCTGCTGCTGAGGCCATGATGCCATGTTGCAAAAGTAGTCCGTCCCGGCTGCATAGCAGCAGTCCCTATAGGGACCTGCCCTTCTGTAGCCAAAAGCTGGTGTGTGTGTCTTACCGCTGTGGCTGAAGAGATGCTGGCCCCTCACAGGTCTGTGCTTTTGTAGACAGAAATACTGTTGAATTTTTGGTATCATGGATTTTGTGACACCTGCGCTTCTGCAACTAGAGATCAGTGTATATGTCCTACACCTGTGACTGTATAAGTGCAGGCCCATCAAAGTGCGTGCGTGTTTTATAGTGTACATGAATACCTGAGGCTACAGACTGCTGGCTCCATAGGGGCCTGCACTTCTGCATACAAAATAACTCTTTTAATTTGGATACTGTGGATTTGTATCTGTGGCTGTAGGGGCCTGTGCTTCTGCACACAGAAGCAGTGTATCATAGTTTTCTATCTGCAGTGACAAGTGAGTGTGTATATTTTGTGGTGTGCATGCTGCAGATACAAATCCATGAAGGCAGCACATTAGTGCTATTGCATTTGTCTTATTCAGAAACAGTTGTATGTTGTTTATCTTACCTGATAATGAATGTATATGGGTGCTTGTGTGATTTTGTTCTTTTACTGCTTGCTAGGAGGAGTTATGTTTGGAAACCTGAACATCAAATTTCTCTATTTTTGTAGCATGAAGTTGAACTCTAACTGATGCATTAACACAGCTTTTGGAAAGAATATATATATATATATATATATATATATATATATATATATATATATTAGGTAGAGATGCAGTGAAATTTAATTTTGCTGGTGAAATTCTGGCAAAATTGGGAATTTCACCCAGTGAAATATTTTGCAAAATTCATACATTTTGAAGAATATTTTGTGGGTGCAAAATGTGAAATTCCACTGGCAAAATGCGGAATTTCACCTGCGAACCTCAGTGTACCTTTTCCAGCCAAAGCTTCTAAATAAATTAACACACTGAGGTATTGTAGTCTAGTAACTGGAGTACAAGTTTGGGAAACAAGGAATTACAGGTTCAAACTCTGCAACAGTCAAATACTCACTGTACAGTATGCCCTGAGTAAACTACTTCTCCCAAGTGCGATGAGTGGCAAGTTACTGATTCATATTTCATCTCCATCTGTGAGGCATAGCAGCAACTAGGGCCCAGGTTCAAGACAGAACCGAACACATACAGAACCCAAACTTCATGATTTTTAGCATAACCAAACCGAACCAGAACCGCCTTTGTAAGTACAGCAGTGAACCCGAACTGAACATGAACCTGCCGAATATCCTGCCATCCAGAACTTATATTTCATGGTACTGTTGACAATAGTCTGTTGTTGCTTAGTTATCAGCTGTCAGTTGTCTGTTTTAGAGTGCCTACATTAACTCCTGACTGATTCTTTCTTTTCTGTCAAAATCGCAATCGTGATTTAAACATTGTCACTGCTAAGAGGAGCCAGACGCTAATTAAAGTACACACAATGACACCAAACCTTTGGTGTAGCACACTGCAGAACTCCATTTAAATGCAGCTCACCTCTCAGAGCCTTTGTTGCGTGTCTGCCAGCTTGTGATCCCCTACTTGCTACAAACCATAAAAAAAGCTGTCTGTTGTCTGTTTCATAGTGCCAGCATTAACTCCATTATTAACTCCTGACTGTATGTTCCTTATCTGCTGATTCTGATCATGATTTAAACATTGTGACATGTGCTGCCCATTCCTATATTGTAGCCAACAGACAATAAACAGTGAAATAATAAATCAACCCCCATATAAGAGCAGCTCATCTCTCTGAGCCTTTGTTGTCCATCTGCCAGCTTGTGATCCCCTGCTTGCTACAATTTGTAGCCTAAAAAGCAGTTAAAAAAAAACCCAATTTTGTCTATCAGATGATGTGGGGACGGGAAGGGGAGAGTGATCAGTCCTTTGCTTTGTTAAATGCCAAGTGGGCTATTTAATACTGCCAGCAACCACTGGGCCGTGCCCCTGTAGTTAGAGTTGAGTAGCCTGTTTAATGTTAAACCTCAGATTGTGCACGTTAATAGCTTTGCAACCGATCAATGGATTTGCATACAATTTGGCATGTGACGTCCGATTGGGCAGATCTCTTGAAGTGACATGTTTCACTCAAGTTGGATGTACAGATTCTGAGATCCAGATAGTGCAAAAACCTTAAAAGTCATAATTTTTTGCAGTTTTTTACTCATCACTTTGCATCCAGATGGTGTGGAATTTTGGTGTGAATTTTTTATGGTAGAAACAGCTTTGGTAACAGAACTGCCATGCATTTGCTTTGTGAGAAAAATATTAATCTGTTGCAAAGTTATTCAGTTTTTAAGTTCCTATTGTTTTCAAAGGGAAGATCCCTTTCCAATGTAGAGGGAGCAAGTTAGACAAAGGATTTGGCCTCATGAAAAAGGATTATATTTAGTGAGGTGCCAATCCTTTTTTTCCAGAAAAAATCATTTTTTTGTGAGACACCATCTTTTTTTTCACACTAATTAAAATGCCTGAAAAATAAATAAAAATGTTGTCATTTTACAAATCAAACACCAGAACCTAGCTAAATTGTCCTATTTACCTAGATTCTTGTGTTTGTTTTTCATAATTAGGGCCAAAAATATATTTTCTGGCACCTAAAATTATGGGTGCCCAGCTTAGCGAGAGGAGCACTTCCCCCGCATTATCTGTATGATAACTGCAGATTTTCTTGGCTTCTATAGCTGCAGCTGAACAATTGCTCATGCGGTAGGGTCCCAAAAAGGCCATGTTGACAATCTGATTAAATAATTCCTAAAAATGGCTGAGTTATGAGCATTTTTTTAAATTTGTCTATGTACGCACATAACTTCTGTAATTTTCAATATTTTTACTCCAAATTTTTAACATAGCCATTTTTTAACACCACCTCATGAACAGTACAGCTGTCATTTTTTGCATCCTGTCCAAAATGTGTTTTTGCACCTGTGGCACAGAATGGCGTTTTGACATAGATTTGAAAATGTTAACCTACGGGGTTTATGAGGTGGATTCATAAGAAGACTATGTTGAACATTTTGGGTCAAAACATGAAAAAAATACTAAAGTTATGGCCATTCATTGCAATTTTGCTGTTCCTGTTTGTAACTTTGGAAATTTTAAATAGTTTGACCTCAGATTTTCAATATAGCCTTCTCATTGCAACACCTCACGTATGTCACAGCTGTCACTTTTCAAATCCTGCTCAAAATGTGTTTTCACATCTGTGGCATGGAATGGCATTGCAGCTGCACAGAATTACATTTTGGCAGGGATTCAAAAATGTTTGGTACCGGGTTCATGAGCTGGGGTAATAAGATGGCTATGCTGACAATTTGGTCACTGTTGTTCTATAAATGGAAGCACAGGGCCCAGAGGGCCAGGCCCTGTGTTTCCACAGGTACATACATATATGCATCTACAGAGGGGTGGGAGCTCCACAGTAAAATAAAGATACTATACTATCTCAAAAAGTGAGGAAATAAGTTGCAAAAAACTTTGTTAATGCTCTAGTTAGAGTCAAAGTGGCAAAAGTTGGTTCCCAAACCAGGCAGAAGAGCAGGTGGGGGGTGTGCCTTGAGCTTCGAAAGTCTAATGCTCACCCCATTCTCATAAAGTTTACACATCTGACCTTATTTACAGATGAAATGGGGTGAGTGTTTGGCTTGCGAAGCCCAAGGCACACCCCACACCTGCTCTCCTGCCTGGTTTGTGAGGGTGGTGTGTTAGGGAAACCCTAATGCTTATTTTCTAAACTTTTGCCACTTTGACCCTAACTGGTACATTAATGAAGTTTTTTGCAACTGAGATATATATATATATTACACACACACACATATGTATATATATATATATATTTTTTTTTTATATTATAGGTGCACGGTTGCACCCCTATATTTAGGGTTGAGTAGGCACTTTAATGTTAAACCTCAAATTTTGTGCATTAATAACTTTGCAACCATTGAACGAATTTGCACAAAATATGGTATGTGCAGTCTGGCATAGTAGATCTCTTGAATTACCAAGTTGTGTTTCAGTCAGATATACTGTTTTTGTGCAGTGAAGTGCCACAAAATGCACTTTTCACCAGTTGTATGTGTTTTTGTCTGTGGTGCTGTGCAGCCATTGTGTGGTCTGCTGGTCCAAAACTTGGAACATAGAAAGCACATGGGCCAATAAACGTGCCACTTTTTGCTTGGTAAAAAAATATTAATCCATTCAAAAGTCATTAAAGTTTGAAGTTCCCATTATAACTCTATGGAAAAATTTATATGTATAATTTGCGAAAGAAGAATTGTTTTTTGGGTCTCACGGTCAAAGAATTTGCAGGCTTGTGGCTGATAAATCTTCCACCACCAGAAATTTATCGGCCACAAGGGCTGCCATTTTGTTTTCAGTTTGCAGTTGGGAAAAAGTAATTATTTCACCCCACGAGTGACTTGTGAAATAACTGAGGCATGAGTTTAGATCAGGGGGCTTCCCTCTATCGACCCATACCTCTAGATTATTTTAGTTTTGTCAAAAAATAGCATTTTACACATTTAAAATCTTTGGCCATGGCTCGCTAATGATCTTCGGCTGCGAGTTTGCAAAATCTTCGGTCATGGTCATGGGCGATTATTTTGCCACCTCATAGTCAAAGATTGTTAGTGGGCTGTGACTGTGGCTGAAGATTTAATGCAGCTCGTTAGCAGCAGCTGTTGGGATTTTACTATACATTTACTTAGCATAGACTCAGTGAGTGTCATCAGTGTTCCTGTTTTTATAAGTTAAATGTAGGGTTATCACCTGTCCCATTTTCATCAAGACAGTACTGGTCTGAGTGGCTGCCCTGCCAAAAACATGAAAAATGCTAAATGTCACCTTAAAATAAAACACGTATGTTATTATTTTTCTGTTCAAATTGCAGAAAACTGTGATACTGTAGCTAAAATATCTTAAAATGATAAACAATATAAACAAGTAAATAAAACAATTATTCATAGATCTGATTATTTAGATAAAAGAAATTTGTAGCGTCCTGTGAATAATCAAGTTTCAGTAGCAAATGTCCCACTTTGAACTTCTTAAAAGGTAGTAACTCAAGTCACTTTGCTTTCTGTTTCTTCTGTAGAATCCAACACTGACATGTACCATTGGGGTTATGCTCCACTGTTGCCTGTCTGATAAGTAATGTGGATTCTCACTATGCATGCACGATACTGGCAAACTCAAATAAAATATTCTATGTCCCTTGTTTTATTAGTAGACACCGAGCCTTATGTTTAGTGGACCTGTAATGATGGATATATGTGTCATGTCCTTCCTTAATTTTTTCTCCTGCCTCACCTTTTTTTTATTCATGGGTGGTGTTGAGAGTACATACCTGTAGGTTGCAAACTCAGATGATTAAGTATTTATTTTTTTGTACTATGGATTGATTTGCAATTTGTGACTCTTTGACTCATTACCTGTATCATTTACAAACAGCTAGTGTGTCTGTAAAACTGCATACATTTGTTTGATTATTCTTTTTTTTGAAATTGCCGATGTTGATTGTTTAGTAAGCATGAAAACAGCATTTAAATCCCCTGAGAGTCAGTTACTGGTTGAAATCTGAAGCATACCCTTAGTGACTCAGTTCTGAATAGCCGTGAACATTGTACACACATGACTTGAAAGAAAATAGCAGATGTATCATACATAGTGTATTGTTTTTTCCTGCTGTTAATCCAGATGTCAGAAATTAACAGTAAGATTTATTAGGGGAGTGGTCACTCTATGTTAGACAAATGGTTGTTGAAAAGTAACATTATTGACTCTGTCATATTTATAGGACTGGTCACTAAAATTACCAATGGTACCCGAGTAGGGAACAGTTCTCTTATGGAACTGTAATAGTTTTGTGAGAGGCACTTATATAAAATCTTCCTCACCTTCCCCTACCCATACTCCATCATAATCCACTTCCTTCTAATGTCAACTTTTTCTGGTGTACACGTGGGCATTGAAGTTCTGCAAATAATAAAATTGTTATATTATTTCCTCAGTAGGCATAAACGTTTGCCAACAGGTACCTGTATGTTAATTCGCTTGCTAATATATTCCTGTCCAGGAGTTTAGTCATGTATGCATCATCTCTTTTCTTACTTCTTGCTAACATCCAGAACAAAAGTAATACATTATTCTACATCTGCATCTGTTAATATTGAAAATGGAGCAGCTTTTAGCATGCAAAACTGATCTGGTTTCCAATTAACTGAAATGACTTAGTTACTGTTCATATCATTACAAGCCATCAGCTAATTATGAAACATGTTGCTACATTTTCAGAAACCAGCATTTCTACAGATCTGTTTACACATAGACTCTGCTAGCATTTCTCTCTTTAATTACAAATTGATATTGTTTAATTAATATATGTATTTATTTATGTATTTTCCCCTCTTGTTAAAGAGAAAGTGATGTGACCATGATTCCCTACAGCATGAGTTTAATTTAAAAAAGAAACTGATGTGGCCATGATTCTCTATGGTATGAGTTTCATTTAAAAAAAAAATATTTGACAACATTTGGTTACAACTTTCTACATATAACATTTATGGTCATAGTTGGGACACAATGTGGGTAAACAGGTTTAATGCTAGTATGACAACAACTCTCTATTTTTTGAATTGTATGACATGAATTACATGTATGTAATCATACTACTCCAACTCTACTCCCACCACACACCAAAAAATAATACAAAACAAAAAGAAACAATAACAAAAAAGTACTGTAAATGGACAGCAAAGCAAGAATTATCTGGTAGTAAATCACCATGCAGGATGGTCAGTATTCCAGTGTGTCATGTCTTTGGCTATAACAAAGAAAGAGAGTGAAATACAAATAGGCACTATAAATGGTATGAGGTGAGACAGTCTGTATTAGCTGTCATTCATATAATTTTGTCTGCCTTACCCTGATTAAGATTCTTGAGCAACTATAAGTTTCGTCAGACTAAGTGCCATCACCTGTCATTACAGTCTGTGGCATTTATACCTAACCTCTGTAATAAAAAAAAATGTTACAGCAAGAGACTAACAACCAGACAGAGAGAAGCCCTCCTGGATAATAGCATCATGCTGCCCATGCAAGTTCGAGTCCAGCCACTGCCAATATCACTCATCCATTGCAAATCCATTTCCACAGATTGTGTACCATCACTAAATTGATGTAAAGAAATGGGGTTAAAAATGGTCTATTAGTTATGGACTGAACTTCATTGTGTATGGCACTAGCTACTGTACATTGAAGAAAAGTCTGAAGTCAGCACAGACACCAGAAATAATGTTGATATATAGTGTATTCCCTTATGTGGCATAATTGTGAGAAGACATCTGCCACAAATTGGGAGGGGGTAACATGCAAGAATAACCTTTGCAAAACCTTATGTTAGGCACAAGGAAAGCTCCCCTCACACTGAAAATACAATAACAAATAGTGACCTGATTGGGGTCGCCATATACAGAAGAACCTTTCCACCAAACATAGGGGATAGCACAATTCATGTAAGGTCTACATACACATTAAATGTCACAGTTTCATAAAGAAAACTAGAACGTAGCACTAAACTAAGTGAATCCTTTTCAGTTGATTTGTAACAAGTGTTCATTCGTTTGTGGCTAAAAGAGTAAACTGAACTCATCACATCACATCATACATAATTTGCAGCATTTCCATTACAACACTTGATAGTTTTCTGAAGATGGCATTACTTCTTCTTAGTATAGTACAATACCACATTTCACAGACTGTAATTCCAACATATTGTATTACTACATGTCAGTGTAAACTAATGGCACTAAACATGACTGAGTATTATATGGACCTCTCTCCACTCCCCCCCAAAAAAGAATAAAATGAACCTGAATTCTAAACAACCTCAATTGAAATCCCAGCCCAGTATCCATTCATAGAAAAACATGCACAGGACTGTACGTGCTGCTGTTACTACTGAACTGCTCAGTGGATAAAACAAAGCATGCTGTAGCACAAAGTAACATTTCAACTGTTTAAAAAAATATTTGGATTAAGTTCTGAGTGGTGTCAGGTTAGTTGATCAAAGTACAGTAGCAGTACAACTCAGGGTGTTTTTTAAATGACACGTATAGTTAAAACAGCCATTAACAATTTCACACTAAAAACATCTGCAACTATACACGCTTTCACTTATACCTTGCATTTACTTTGAGCCTGCATGAACTTTGTAGGGCTGGCTCAAACAGGGACTTCATATAGAATTCAACACTTGTAAAGCAGATCTTGAGCGCAAAAAATAATTCTAATTGCTTGAGTGTCAAGAACTTTAGGGTTTAGTGAGTATAACACATCAGAAAAATAACCACAGGGCTCACATTTATTTGGAAAAAATTAAGTTTATTACGTGTTAATCATTTAATCACTTAAGTATATAATCAAAGAAACTCAACTTTGGTGTTTCATGTCCCCTTTAAAGTTTGAGTGGTTTTCATCTTGTGGTTGCCTAGTAACAGTACACTACTCGCCAGTGGGAAACTTTCTTGAGTGGTAGCCCCTTTTTTTATAAAAAGTGCAGAATATCCAGCTGCAGTTGTATTCTTTAGGCTGATCAACTTAAGGGATCACAAATTGTAGAGCAAATGCAGTTTGAAATATACATTAGTGAAAACACATATATTACAAACTGAAGGAATTAGTTCCATTAACATTGCAACATCTATACAAAGAGTCAATAAGTGGACAAAATGCTGCTGAATCAAATTCATATAGAATAGTGCACATTGTGGGAATTTGCTCAAAAGAATTGACATCCTCCAGGTGGAAAAATGACAAGTTTTGGAAACAATTACTATAAAAAACTGTGTTTGCAAAGCTTGAAATTAAAAGGCACTTGTTGGTAATCATGGGTAAAGAGGATGTGCGGAGTGGGGAGGGAGGGCAGGGACATTAGCTCAAGCTGTGGACCCTGCAATATGAGCAGACTTGATAGACCAAATGGCCTTCTGCTGGCTTCTTCGTATGTTCGTATGTTCATAAAACACAGTTTCAATAAACAGTACTGTTCAATTAACCTGATAATAATGAGTTTCATTTTGATATTGACAAAAAATGTAATAAATTCTTGTGCAAAACATCACACTGTATTCATACAATGACCAAATAAAAGAACAATCTGAAGCTTTCAGTAAACTTACATTTATCAGATGTTAATAATAGATTGTGCACTTATGACTTCTTGGCGCATATTTCAAGCTTATACCTAGAGGAGGTTGCACTCAACTTTGAGAAACATTCTATATCAGGGCAAAGAATACAGTGAAGGGATTTGGTGTGGAACCCTTCCTCCCGCCTCATGATTTTGTACTCTACTGTGAGTTTTCTCCAGTGTTCCAGCATTTGCAATCCTGGCAGACTACAAAGACAACTTCACTACTGAACTGAATTGACACTTGATAAAACATTGACTGAATAACAGGACACAGAAGGTAATTGTAAATCGAGTCCACTCTGAAGAAAGAAGGGTTACTAGTAGGGTACCGCAGGGTTCAGTACTGGGTACAGCCTATTTAGGATAGATGCTTTTACATGGTCCTCCTCCTCCTCACACGCCACCTTATCCCCTTTGATCTTAGCAATACCCCTCTGGACTTTCTCCTTTCACCAATGTATCTATAGAAAGTCTTGTTACCTTCTTTTACTGTGTGTGCTAGTGTTTCCTCAGTTTGGGCCTTTTCCTGCCTTACTGCCTTTCCTGCTTCCCTTAGGGAAGTTTGGTATGCCTCCCTATCTTCATCCTGCTGCATTCCCTTATATTTCCTGAAGGCCAGCCTTTTGGCTCTGACCTTTTCTGCTACTGTTTTTGAGAACCAAAGTGGTTTCTTTCTTCTTTTGCACTTCCTTTTCTCTCTAACACAGTGGGATGTTGCTTCAAGTATTGCATCTTTAATGCTTGCCCACTTTGCCTGTACCTCCTCACCTGTATTTCTTTTTGTCAGGGCTAGCTTAACTCTGTTGACCATCTTATCAAAGTCAGCTCCTCTGAAGTCCCATATTTTTGCTTTGGAATGGGAAAAGTGGCCAATTTGAACCATACCATGTGATGGTCAATGGCTCCCAGCTGACCATCTACCTGGAGATCTGTGATCCTTTCCCTGTTAGTCAGTACTAGATCTAGGATTGCCCTATCTCTTGTGGGTTGTTGTACCAGTTGCTTGAGTCCCTCCCCCTGCAGGGAATCCACCATGTGTCTAGTTCTGGCAGATGTTCCTGCTGGTATTGATCAATCTGTATCTGGCATATTGAAGTCTCCCATTATCAGAACCTCCCCTTTAGCTGTCATGTTTTGTATATCTTCTAAGAGTAATGTGTCTATGTCCTCCCCCTGGTCTGGAGGCCAGTACACAGCCCCAGTTCATATGGCTGTCCTATTTCCTGTTTCCAGGGTGACCCACAGTTCTTCTGGCTCCTTATGTGTATTCTGAATTTCTGTAGCTTTCATATTTTCATTGACATAAAACAATGTTCCCTTCCTATAACACTGGGTTGTTTATTTAATGGATATAAAATATGTCAAAAGTTTGTAAGTTCATACAAGTAGTTTGTCTTTTTAATGTAGTCTCAATAAATAGGTTCATATAAGAACATTATGTTCCTCTCAGATTGACAGACAGGTGCCTGCCACACTCTGCTATTACAGGAAAATGTATTATATGAACTTGCAAAGTTTAGTTACAGCCACAACACCTTGGCATGCCTGTCAATGATGGAAGAAGGTGTCAGCATCGCTGACATTGCTACCCTGGCTTATCGCCCCATGGTGGGGTTCAGGGCCTGTGGTGTTGCCGTGGACTGTAATTCAGTCGGTGGAGCAGAACAGTGGTGGAGAGTCATAGATGCAGGTGCCAGGGTGGCAGCATTCTGGACTGCTGGTGCTTCTCCTCCTTTGCGAGGGTGGGGATGTGCAATGACATCCAGCATCTGTCCCACCCCCAAAACGACTGGACAACCTGGTTACAGCACTACTCCTGGCATCTGCCAGGGGTCCGTTGAGCACTGGCCATGCTCCCATCCTTGTCCCCCCAGAGCAGGAGAGCAGTCCACATAATGCTCCATCCTTCACCCCCCCCATCTGACCTCCAGTGACCCAGCTATGCATAAGGGCCCCGCACTCTCACCAATACATGTTTTTTGGGTAATTATAATACACTTTCTCAAAAAGTAAGGCAATTCTTTGCAAAAAATGACATTTAATGCATCATTTAGGGTTAAAGCAGAAAACATCAGGAAATGAGAATGTTAGGTTTGCTCCAAATCCCCCCCACCCTCCATCCTCCACAGACTGACAGATGATTGGGTGTGTCGTTGGGGTTGAGAGGCCTAAATCTCACCCCATTCTCCTTTACTGTAGCATGTCCACCTGCTTACACATGGAATGGGGTGAGATTTGGGCCTCACAACCCCAATGACACTCCCCATCATCCATCAGTCTGTGGAGGATGGAGGGTGGGTGGGGTTTGGGCAACTCTAATGTTCTCATTTTCTGACTTTTCTGCTTTAACCCTAAATGATGCATTAAATGTAGTTTGTTGCAAAAATATATATATATATATCTATATATATATATAGATATATATATATATGGGTACATACACTATTATCTAATATTTTCATTGCAGAAAAACTACATTAATGCAGATTAGGGTTGCTACTGCATAAAACTCATACCCTCAGAAGTTGGGAATGTGCTATTATGATTTTCAACCCAAAAATCACAAAGTATGGACATGTACTATTAGGGTAGTCAAGTGTAACTCTCACCACCTCCCCCCTCATGTCCCCTTTTAAATGAGACTGCGCTATAGGTATGCAGCCATGCATCAATGGCGTGGTACCTCATACAAGGCCAGCATACTCAAAATTTGTAAATACAGCCCTAATCCCTACACCATCCCCTACCCTTGTGACCCAACAACACCCTTGTGATAAATCATGTTTTCATTAGCATTAATTATGATTGCCACAGCTGCATATTACTGCTTACAAAAAGCCTTTGAATTAACCATTGCATCCTGTATGCAAGAGAGCACCCTCATTTGCAAGGTTGCAGTACAGTCTGTGTATCAGTGCCATCCACTCTGTGCAGTTCTAAGTACACTTTGGATATAATCCCCACCCCACCTAGAAGCACTGGGTCTGGTTAACTTGGTAGTATGTGTGTTAATGCTGTGCTAACCTTCATAATATGGAGGTCATTGTACATCTTGTTCCACCTCTCCATTACAAACCATAAAGTATCAACCATATCATTTAAGTATTTAATAAGTTATCACAAAATAACAAAGTCCCATCAACAGTGTTCTGTCTGACATGATGTCAATCCCAAGAAGCTGT
This sequence comes from Neoceratodus forsteri, assembly GCA_016271365.2. Classification (NCBI taxonomy): domain Eukaryota; kingdom Metazoa; phylum Chordata; order Ceratodontiformes; family Ceratodontidae; genus Neoceratodus; species Neoceratodus forsteri. The sequence continues at coordinate 853,694,938 of CM057449.1, forward strand.
GACTTGTATTTGAGGGTGGCTTTTATTAGAAGTATTCATGTTGACCTACATCTTGTCTTTGTTGGTGGCTTCTGTTTGAAGAAATACAGTATTTAGCTTTTTTTTTTGTTTCAGTGAACCGTGCATGTGCAAACAATAAATCAATAACAACTTTAAAACAAATTAACATTTGGTCACCAAACCAACAAAAGAACCTGTTGCTCCATAACATCTAACAAACATGTATGTTTCAAAACATATCGCTTTGAAGAGTTTCTATTTTTTTAATGAACTGAGCATGAACGAAGAGATATTAATAATTACAAAATGAATAAACATTTTTTCACCAAATCACAAAAAGGACCTATTTCTCCATAACATCTAACAAACGTCTAAGTTTCATAACTCAAGTACCTGTTGTTTATCTCTATCCTTGAGCAAAAATATTGGTTAAAAAAGTACAAAAATACTTAAATTCAACACTTTATAAATCCAAAATGGAAAACAAGATGTCTGTAAGACTTGCCACATTAGTAGACCCTAGGACTGAGATGATCATTGCACATCTTACAGTCTTAAGGTCTAAGAAGGCCAAGTTATAAGCATTTGAAAATCACCTTTTCTAAAGAAGCCCCAAAGCAACCGAATATACAGGCACTACTGTGCCAATATAATATATTATAGGGTTGTCTCTGCAGTTCAATGTTAAACCCAATTTTTGTACCTTAATAACTTTGCCATCATTTGACAAATTAGCACAAAATTTGGCATGTCAGAGTCTTAAGATGTGAACAGTTTCCTAATGGCATCTTTTATGGTTTTTGAGATATGGAGCATCTAAAAAGTGAAAAAATCTAGTTAACATTGGGTATATTTTGCTCTCACCTAAGGCCTAGATGGTATGGAATTTCTTCATGACATATTCAGGGACAATGGGGCCTGTGCCAAGGGTGGGCCTTTGGATGGTTTGGTGAAAAAATAATACACAATTTTTGAAATATAAATAGTTTTGGGATAATGTTCGAGTTTCGTTGATAAAAAAAATTTCACAAGTGTTAATGGATTGTAATTTACTATTCATGTGCAGAGAAATATCATTCATGAAAGTTAAAAAAAAACATCATGAGTGGTTATTTGCATGATTTACAGTACTTGCCATGGGGGAAAAATACTCGAGATGGCTGCCATTTTCTCTTAACTGTTTATACTTACAAACAGTAAAAGTACAACCAAACTATATATTTTTTTAAAAATCAAACACCTGAGCCTAGCCAAACGGGACCCATTTAGCTAGATTCTGGTGTTTGTTTTTAACGTTGCCAGAAATACCTTTTCAGGGCACCAAAACTTCAGAGTGCCCAGCTTAGTGAGAGGAGCCATTCACCCACATTCGCTGTATGAGAACAGCTGGACTTTCATGATTTCTGCAGCCACAGCTGAAACTCGTGCTGTGGGCTGCAATGAGAAAAGTGAGCCACCATTTCCCTGGTGTCTAGTGGCACCTTCCACCCTCCAATCACATTCTCATAAATAATTTGGCTTTTCCTGGTGTCTAGTGGCACCTATCTTCCGATCACCGTTCTATTTCCACAGAGAATGGGAGTACATCCAGATCCCTAACTGAAATACGAAAATACTTTGCCATGATAAATGAAAAGCTTACCTTCATTCAAACCAAACAATATTCAGCTCAATACTAAGATCAGTGACCTGGGCAAAAGAGTGACCCAAGTGGAAAATAGAGTTAACGTTAATGAAGATAGCTTAGCACTACTGGAGTTCCTTGTTACCAAATATGAAAGAACTATTGCCTTTCTCCAGCAAAGGATCAACAGGCAGGAAAATCATAGCAGAAGGGAGAACTTAAGGATTATTGGTCTGCCAGAAGGAGCAAAGGGAGACCAGCCAAAACAACTTTTCAACAATTTTTTTCAGATCTTGGTCATATGATGCACTGCACAGAGCAGCAGCTCTCCTCGACCTCTCCAGCCTATTCTCCATTGTTTCAGCTTATTTTACTTGTTATATTTGACTGCACCTACCTGCTTAGGAATTTCTGCAGCCTTTTAACTATCATCTGCATCATTCTGCTGAATCCACTGAGAATTATGGAGGAAGAGATGAAAAATTCCTCTCCACGTCATACCCCACCTACAACTCCCATGAGAGATAAGTCCTTGAAGAGATCAAAATCACAGAATACAACACCTAACCACACTACTGCTGCATCAGTTGCTTTAACAGAAGCTCACTTCCTTCAAGAATTTACACTGTAAAAGATGCCCTTCAGCTCCTTTCAGTGGAACTAAAAGCTACCTGTCTTTCTATGGAAAATTTACATCAGTAAGTGGGAGATACCAAAGTTCACATTAGCTCACTTGATGACTGGAGATCCTGATTGGACCCAGAGCTGATCTCTCTTAGGCAGAAAACTGTCTGTTTAGAAACCCATCTAGCAGATTTGGAAGGGAGAAGAAGACGTAACAATGTGGTGTTTCTTGGGCTCTCAGAGGGGGCAGAGGATCCCAATGTGCTGTTATGTGAAAAGATAGTGGGGCCCTCCCCAAATGGAACCTCCTACTGCATATTGTTGAGAGTGCTCATGGTGCACTCCACCAGATGCCACCTGAAGGTTCTCTTCCTTGCCCTCTCATTTTTAAGTTTTTAAACTACTTGGACTGGCAGCATGTATTAAACAAAGTGCAGGAGTTGAAAGAGGTCACTTGGGAGGGGACACGCCTGAGAATAGGACAGGATCTTCCACTTATGGTCTGCCAGAAGCATGCAGCCTACCACCCCATTGTTACCAAATTGATTGTGGCCAGTATTACTTTCCAGATGTTATATCTCTCACAGCTCCAGTTAACGCACAATGACACCAGATGAAGATTTTATTCTATGGATCAAGCAGCTAAAGAACTCCCGTGTCTCTATCCTGACCTCTTCAAAAGACCTTGAAGTTCCTCAGTTGGTGGTCAGGGTCATTGGTCCCTTATTTCTTCATTTCTATTGAGTTTTCCTTAGGAGTTCATTCTGGGTGATTTCAGGGTGGTTAGCAGCATTGAGAGCTTCATCTCCTATTACAGCCCTCTGGATCTCGTACCAGAGTAGAAGTTTGAAATCCTGTGCAGCACTCTTTATTGAAGGAGGGAGAGGTACTGTTTTATTTTTTCCATAAGGTGCCTATCTAGTTTGAGTTGCTGTGTCTTGGCTGAGATTTGATGTGAAACAAGCACCTAACTTGCCTTGTTTCCTTTTTTTTTTCCTTACTGAATGCTCTGTCTAGGTCTCAGCTGGACATTACAATGATATCACTATGTTAATTGTGTTATCTTGCTCGGGGCTATTTCTGAACCTCATGAATGGTGGAGTATTTTGCTTTCTTAGCCTGGACATAGTCAGAATTATGGCTTATATGTTCAGTTGAGTTTTTTATAATCGGGGGCACAACCAGGACCTTACGGTGTTTGTTTGCAATGTCACCATTCAGCATTGGGCTGGACTTCTTTCATCAGACATCAGAGTCATCATACATTATTTTATTTCTTTTTCCTGAATTTTATCAAAAGGACTTTCAAATGTTTTTCTTTGTAGCTTTACCTGCCTATATAAAAGAACACAGTGCATTTCTATTACTTTTGTGGTAACATCTCGATCCCTTGTAGCTTGCTTTGAGTTAGTTATAAGACTTGGAATATATTAAAGAGGATGTATAACTGTAAATGTTTAGATACAGTTTATCCTTTGGAGTGCAGTTGAGGTAGTATGGGGGAGCTGGGTGGTGCAATAAGTGTAGTAAGTTTGAACATCAATAGTGTGGTTTGCTAGGAGAGAGATCGAATGGACTGGGGTTAGTTAGATTAATTTGAGTGTTTCTGTGTTGGGATTTGTATTCTTGAATCTTTGTAGTATTGTTTTATATTTGTTTCCTTCTTTTGGGGGGGGAGTGGGAGAGTGGATTTGGGATGGAGGATCCCAGACCATACCTATTTTAGCTGTTCAGGTATTATGTTCTTGTTTGGTTAGGTTTATATTTTGAATGCGTACATGGCTAATATATATAAATTCATGACATGGAATGTAAACAGAGCCCAAAATAAATGGAAACATTATATGATTTTATGCCATCTCAAAAAAGTTCCAGGTGGGGTTTCCTTTTTGCCAGAGACCCACTTACAGTGAGAGGAGGTTCTATATTTCAGAAGAGAATAGGTGGGTCAGGTACTAGGGGTGGGCATTAGCCTTAAGAAAGGGGCGGTGGCTATATTAATTGCACAGCAGCTTGCCTTTCATGTAATTTAAAAATATTGGGACCCTGATGGTCATTTTATGTTGGTACATGGCCGCTTGGGACTTACAGAAGTTCTGTTAGATTCCATATATGGCCTCAATGTGTACTCCACAAAGTTCTTTGTAGATGTGACGGCTAGAGTAGTACCATTTGCCCATCTTTTTGGGTGTAGACTGGAACCTGGTATATCAAGAAGAGCTAGATAGATTTGGTTCTTAATGTAAAGGTCTGTCCCCAGGACAGCGGAGCATGAGGGAATTATTGGACATGGTGGGGTTGGTGGACTCCTGGCGTGTTCACTATCCAAAGGATAGGCAATACACCTTCTTCTCCACTACCCATAATACCTGGTACAGGATTTACTATTTCCTTATTAGTAAAGTTTTTTTAGCAGGGCTCCTGTCTTGTGAAATACAGCCCATGGTCCTCTCCAGTCATGCACCAGTATCTTTGGATCATCTTGTCCGGGGCTGGAGGAGCAAGACAAGACCTGGCACCTAAATTCACAGCTTATCAAAGACCTTGCTACCTTCCAGGCAACACAGGACTTCCTCAAAAACTTTCTTCTGACTAATGAGGGGTCAGTAACCACATTGAACATGCTGTGGGGAGTGGTCAAATGCGCTGTCCGGGGTGGATTTATAAGGATAGTGACGAAATATTACAAGCTCCATAATAAAAAGGCCAAACAGCTCCTCCAAAATATTCACCAGTTGGAACAACGACTCTCTCCACACACTCCTATTGATACATGGCTCCAATTGAATTCCCTTATGACACAATATATTGTATGGGCATTTTTGCAGAGAAGGCCAAATTAGATAGAGATAGATAGATACTTTATTTCTATAGCGCTCCTTTCCAGAGATTCAGCGTGCTTCCCAAACAATATAATACAACAATTTTATACGTATGAAAAAATACAATTAAAATCGGCACTATTATTCAATCAAACATAATAAATCAAACTATCTATCTAATCAATCCCAGTAAATCGATTATCTAAAAATTAAAAGCTTGGTTAAATAAAAAAGGTTTTAAACTTTTTTTGAAGGTATCCACTGAGGGTGTCTCCCATAGCTATTTAGGTAGTAAATTCCATAGGGTAGGTGCAGCCACAGAGAATGCTCGATCCCCTGAGTGCTACAACCTCATCCTAGGAATATCCAGGAGACAACCCTCAGTGGAACAGAAAGCCTGGGATGGGCAGTGGGGGCACAAGGAGATCTTGCAGGTAGACTGGTCCTCCTTCATGTAGGGCTTTATAGGTCAGTAACCTGATCTTGAAGGTAATCCTCCACCTAACTGGCAGCCAGTGCAGTTCGCGAAGGACTGGTGTGATACGATCATACTTATGCACACCCGTCAATAATCTTGCCACTGCATTCTGCACCAGCTGCAGTTGGTGGAGGTTACCTCCAGATAGCCCTAGGTGCAGGGCATTGCAGTAATCCAGTCTGGATGTTACAAAAGCATGTACTAGTGAGGCTAGGTCCTCGGGGGGTAACAGGTTCTGAATCCGGGCAATGTTCCTCAGATGATAAAATCCACTCTTAACGGCCGACACCTGAGCATCAAGAGTCAAACCACTGTCAAGGATCACACCCAGATTCTTCACCCATTCAGATGGGGTCAGCGGAACCCCCTCAGTACAAGACTAGGTGGTCTCCACAAACCCCCATCCTCCCCATGATGACCCGGATCCACCACCAACACCTCTGTCTTGTCTGGGTTGAGTCTCAGCCAGTTATGGGACATCCAAGTCCAGATCTCAGACAGGCAGTTGTTAAATACAGAGTCCGTCATCTGGTTACTTGGTGCACAGGACAAGTATAGCTGGGTATCGTCTGCATAGCAGTGAAAACCTAGCCCATACCACCTGATAATGTCTCCCAATGGCAGCATGTACACTGTGAACAATAAGGGTGACAAGACCAACCCCTGTGGAACACAACAGGTAAGAGGCATCGGGCTAGATGAGGCCAACTCCATCACTACCCTCTGCACTCTACCTTGTAGGTATGACCTGAACCATTTGATGACCTTACCGGACAGGCCACACCAGAACCACAGTCAGTCAAGTAGCTCCTCATGGTCCACAGTGTCAAACGCTGCTGAGAGATTCAGGAGGACCAAGATGGAATGATCTCTCTTGTCTCTCGCCATTAGGAGATCATCAAGCACCTTCACCAGGGCAGTCTCCATACTATGCGCAGCCCTAAACCCAAACTGGAAAATGTCATAGGTGCAGGAGGGAGTAAGACGTTCCTCAAGCTGACTTGCCACCACTTTTTCTATAATCTTCTCTAAAAATGGGAGGTTAGAGACCAGCCTGTAGTTGGTGAGACAGTCTGGTGCCAATGAGGATTTCGTTAATAGGAGTCTAGCCAAGGCCTCTTTTAGGGCCAATGGGAAGACCCCATTCCTCAAGGAACTCTGGACAATCTCAGCAACAACAGGCACAATCAGGTCCATACATCCAACCAAAAGTTGCATTGAACCTGAGTCCAGATCACAATGTGTTGGCTTCAGTCTCAAGACAACCCTCACCACCTCCTCCACCCCAACTGGATCAAACTCAGCCCAGACAGGAGAAGTGTTCTGCAACACCTCAGAGTGGACCCCACAGTCCCTTTGAGTGACAGTGGAGGAGATCTCAGCTCTGATAGCAGACACTTTGTTGGCAAAAAGCAGAGCAAACTCTTCACACTTAGTGCTTGAACCTGCTCCTCCGACACGGAGGCAGGCAGGATGTAATGACCCATCCACCATGCGGAAGAGCTGAGCCCATCTCTTCCTTACCGCAGCAATCTCCCTTGACAAAAATTCTGCCTTCTTATAGGAGATTGCCCCCTGATAATCTTTGTAATGGGACATCACAGCCAATTTATCCTCCATCAGGCCAGATCTCCTCCACCATTTCTCTACCCTCCAACCCTTAATCTTTAACTCCTGAGTTCCCCATCAAACCAGGGAGGTCTCTTATGAGTAGATAAAGATCAGGCATGAACGGATGCGATTGAATGAAAGGTGGCTGTGATGACACCATTAAATGCTGCCACCACCTCCTCCATTCCAATCGCACAAGTAGTCCCCACACTCGATAGGTCCAGCACCGCCAAAAGCCCTGATGGGGACAAACCTCGCAAAGGGTGGTACCGGACCATTTCCACAGAGGCAAGGGCTTCAGGGGGGCCCAAACCTGAACCTCATGGTGCTGTGATTTGACCAAGCTACCGGATCAACTATATGGTCAGTGGTCTCAAGACCTAATAAAAACACCAAGTCCAGGGTGTGGCCACGTGACTGGGTCACTGAAGTAACATTTTATGCCAGGCCCAGCCCCTCCATGCTCCTTAGGAGATCATTACCAAATATGGAGAGCCCAACATCTATCCAGCGATTGAAGTCCCCAAGAATTAACCATCTCTGGGACTCCAGCACCAGACCAGAGACAAGCTCCCCTAGCTCCCTCAAAATTTCACTCTCCCTACCTAGGGGGGGTGATAGAGCAGGAGGATCCTATAACTCATGCCAGGATTCCCCTGCATGGAAACACATTCAAAGGACTCAGTGGTATGCATAGGTAGCACCATGAGACCCAGGTCAGATTTAAAACAAATGGCCACCCCCCCCACCTCTGTGATCCTTCTTCGGGTTGTGTATCATGGAGTACCCAGCTGGCACTGCCGCCTCGAAAATGGGAGCAGCATTTTCATCCTGCCAGGTCTCCGTTGTGCAAGCCAGCTCTACTGAGGCAATCAAGTCCACCATTATGGCAGTCTTGTTCCTCATCAACCTGGCATTGCATAACACAGCCCGAGTAGGATGAGGGCAGATCACTGGATCAGCTACCTGCCCACTAATTTCTGTGGAGCCCTTGGGTATGGGTACTAAGCAGGGAGGACCCCTCTCAAGTGGCCATTTCACCCCAGGGCATCTCCTCGGTTTCACCACCCTTATCCGTGACTCTCTGGCAGTCACCCAGACCAGACCCCCTCTCGAGCAATTCCTAGAGCCCGACATCTCTCATAGATCTCCAAAGGGAGTGATGGGAGCCCAAATGGGCAGGGGTTTCGAAGGAGGGCCGCCGAGTAGCTGTGCATTCCCAAGTTCTTTCCCAGGCACATATCTTAAAATATAAAATGTTCCCAAAAGAATAATAACTAAACCGTTCCTCCCCCCCACAATAAAAAACAAACACCCCACCCAAAATACACCCCAACAAAAATATCAAATATGAACTAAAGTCACTTCAGTACAATAGTTCACTATCAGTCCACAAAAACTGAAATACAGTCTGTATAATCACAAAGTCTCTGTAAAGTCATGAAGAACAATGTCTCTCACCACCTCCTTCATTGACTAATGACCACTCACTGTAGCCTCTCACTGCCACAGCTTAAAAATAATTATTTAAATAATAATGAAATAGGGCCCTCTCACAGCTTTCTAAATGAATCCAGTATCTCCTCAACAGGTCCAGCATCAACTTTTAAGAATGATAGATCCTAGGGGAGGAAGAGATGCAGAGCTCATAGTCAATAAGGGCAGTCACAAAGCCCCCAACACCATCTGGCCAAGATCTTCACAAAACTTCCACCATCATGAACAGTCACCGGGCTCCAGGAAAAATGGATCCCATGGCCATCCGGCTCTCTCTCAGAGTGATCCCAGCCCCAAAGCAGGCACCCAGCCCGAGTGTCCCCCAAACACAGCTGCTGCTGCAAACAGGAGCTCCAATGGCTGATGAAATAAAACTTGCAGGACAATTACACAAAAGTCCCACAAATCCAGAAATAAAAACCTATAGGAACCGATAGTGAGCCATCTTAATGTAATGAATAACTTAGCAACAACAACTTAAATAAACTTAAATAACTTAAAAATAAGTCACAAATGACTTAGAAATAACTTAAATAAAACAAACACTAAGCAGCATCAGACAGCTGGCCCAACACAGCCGCCATCTTGGACTCTTTTGGATACAAAGATACGATATCTGTAGTCTGGAGAACAGACAAGGAAATTACTAACTCTGAGACTTCACCAGTTGGGGTCATCAAGAGCTACCCCATGTCTCCAACCTACCTCAGGGGCCGTGATGCTCACTAATCTGCGTAATATTGTGGAGGCCTTTTGAACTTATTACAGCTCCTTATATAGGAGTGACCCCCATCATCTGACCTGATGGGACATATTGCAGCCTATCTGGATAACCTTCCCTTCCCTAGGCTTACCCCTCAGCAGTAGGATATATTGCAGGGCCCAATTGCAATCACAGAGGTTCATCAGGTGATTGAGTGGCTTCCATCGGATAATACCCCTGGATCAGATGTTATCAATTTTTATGTGGCCTATATAGATGTCCTAGCCCCTTTTCTCACCCACCTTTTCAACCACTTGCTTTCTTCTGACCTAACTGACCCTGGCTTTACAGAAGCCTGGATTACCTTCATCCATAAACCGGGTAAAGACAAACTACTACCTGGTAGTTACCACCCCCACATCCTTGCTAAACTCGAATATAAAAGTTTTAGCAAAAGTACTAGCTAATAGGTTACTCTTGGTTTGGGATGGTCCCATTTGTCTGATGTAGGTTAGCTTCATGGCAGGACAAACCTCTAGTGATCATCTTCATAAGTTACAGTATCTGATTCTGCATCCAGGGATAGCAGAACACTGGCAGGCTTTTGATAGAGTCTCTTGGCCTTATTTATTTGCAGTTCTTCAAAAATGTGGTTTCCCTTCCACATTCTGCGAGTGGGTAAAAGTTATGCATTGCAACCCTACTGCATGCATTAGATGCAATGGCATATTGTCTTCCCCCTTTTTCTTACTGCAAGGGATGAGGCAAGGTTGTTCCTTCTCACCATTTCTTTTCAATTTATATTTAGAACCCCTTTTATATAACCTCCAACAGAATTTTGCTATTAGAGGTATTTTGGTGGGGGGTGAAAGACATAAGCTCTCTGCTTATGCAGATGATCTCTTTTTATACATAGAGGATCCCTTGGTTTCGATCCCTGCAGCATTGGCTGAAATACACAATTTTTCAGAGATTAATGGATATAAACTTAATTTGGATAAAATGAAAGTTCTACCCCATAATGCCTACATCCCTAAGAGAGAGATCACAGATTTAGGCCTATTACCCAAAGTTATTACTTACTTAGGCATCCAGGTAACCAGATACCTCTCGGCTCTAGTCAAGGAGAACCTTCTACCCCTTAATCATGTTATCAAGTCAGATTTGCAGTGATGGAAGGCTCTATCTTTATCTCTTTGGGGACAGATTAGCATTATTAATATCTCCGCCTGTGCCAAAAAATTTATTATAAGATATTGGCGTGATCAGTCTATACCAGCATATCTGGAATGGTACAAGAAGATTTGATTTGCACTTTGAGTGGAACAAATGATTGGCAGTATGGCTAGCCACTTGCCATCTTTTAAAAAACTTTGGGAGCTATTGTATGCCTTACTCTTTCTTCAGGAGAACTAAGTCATGCTGTTATAGATTGACAGGTGGTCTGACTTATTCAAGAAGGAGTCCCTAGTTTACTTCTGTGAAGATTATGGGGCAGTTGGTTTCTTCTGTATAAATATAATTTTACTTGGGTCTTTATAGGCTAAGATATTGAAGACAAGCTCCAGAGTATTGGGGTGTGTCACTTAGGAGGGGGGGACGGGGTTAGATAAGGTGAAAGATTTGACTTGACTTCTCATGTATTTCTCTTTATGGGGAAGGAAGGGACATTTTGGGAGAGAATATGTTTTGTTATGTATCATATTGTATTTTTTTGTATTTGGATCTTGATTTGGTTGTATGAATGTTTAAAAATTGTAATAAAGCATATTCAATTAAAAAGAAAAGATGAATATCTTGCCATGGGTGATCTATCCATTAGGAATGCTTTGCCCATTTTTTACCAAAAAAATGGTTCCTACACTTGCAGTGTATGATTACAATAGTCTTATGGACAGGTGGAGCTGTTCATCATTTCTATTTCAAACTGTCCTCCCCCAAGGAACAGAGTGGCCTGCAGCTACCCAATTTCTTTCTATACTACTGTGTTTTGCATAGCAGCAAGTTGTTTCAGTGGGGTCATTTTTGGCCAGATTTCCCAGACCCCAGTTATCTCCCCCTATGGCTGTCCATGGAAAGTCAACTCTGCAAACAGTATGGAATGCAGCTCAATAGTTTACTGTATCTAAAACCATCTACTTTACCACACAGCTTAAAAAGACTCATTAATGTGGCCCCTGAAATCTCTTTGGCAGCATTGAGCCTGTCTAGAATTTGACTGGACAAAAGATCATATGCAGTCAGTTTTAGGCAACCCTGTGGGGAGGAGCAACAGGGAGTGACTCTGAAGTGAAGGAGGAGTCAGGACATTTAAATTCTGTGCTCACACACAGTGCTTCAACATTCAGCATTTGCCAGAACTGTTTGCAGCTGTTCACCTGCTGTTTTCAGAATGTGTGTGGTTTCATCAGCAGCTTTGTGCACCGGTCAGCACCTTTTGCCAAACCAGATTCCCACTCTGCTCTTTGGGAGGGCTCCCGGTTCTGGTAAGCAAGCTGGTGAATGGGACTGTGGGGAGGAACAATAGGGAGTGACTCCGAAGTGAAGGAGGGGCCAGTACATTTAAATTCTGAACTCACACACAGCGCTTCAACATTCAGCGTTTGCCAGAACTGTTTGCAGCTGTTCACCTGCAGTTTTTCAGACTGTGTGTGGTTCCATCAGCAGCTATGCCCACCGGACAGTACTGTTTTCCAGACCAGATTCCCACTCCACTCTTCGGGAGGGCCCCCAGTTCCGGTAAGCAAGCCGGTAAATGGGACTGTGGGGAGGAGCAACTGGGAGTGACTCTGAAGTGAAGGAGGGGCCAGGAAATTTTAATTCTGCACTCACCCACAGCACGAGCGCTGTGGCAGGAGCATGAGTGACACGGGCGCCACTCTTGAGAGAAAAGGCATTTATCAAAGTTTGCGTTAACTCTTTGATGCATATTGAACTGGGGATAGAGAGTTTCTGGCTGAGTCTTAGCTTATGTTTAAAGCGCTAGAATGTTTAGTTTAATCTTGATTTATGTTACATTAGCCTGCACATTAGTATGTCATAGGCCTTGTGGGGGAGATGTTACTCTCCTTTTTTTCCTTGACTTTCAACTTGACAGACAGAATAATAAGAGCTATTTTAATGATAGTCATACTAGTTATGATGGTTTTAACACATATAACACATCGGTTTTTTATCCTGTTTCTCTTAATTTTCAGAGGTTCTTGACTGACCACTATTTTTCTAGTATTAGGATTAATATGCACAATCTGGTTACTAAAAATGAAAGGAAGGTGGCCAGTAAAATTAATTTCAGGTGACCTCTCATTCTATTGCTACTCATTTCAGGCTCAGTACATCCTCACCCGGGCCCACATTGTATGGGCCAGGTGAAATCAAGTCCTGACATGATTAGCAATACTGTTCCTTCAAATTTTCATTCAACTCTGAAAATTGTTCATTTGAACATTAACAGCCTTACCTCAAAGTGGGATCAATTTTGGTGTGGCTAGAGTTGAATGAGTTTGATGTGATTACACTCTCTGAGACATGGTTAAATAGTAATATTCCTGATTTTGACATTTCTTTGCCCAACTTCAATTTGTTTCATCATGACAGGGTAGGTAAACATTGGGGAGGGACACTCATATATGTTAATTCTAAGATTAGTGCAATAAGGATTCTTAATAATATAAATGATGCTGCCTGTGATCTTGTTTCAATAGAGATTTTGTTTGGCCAGGATAAGAGATTAGTTATTAGTTCCACTTATATACAACCTGAGAAATTTAAACATGGCATTGATCTGGTTTCTCATTTTAAATTTCACCTCCCCCAATAGACAGTGGATACTATTGGGTTATTTTAATAATAATTGGAATGCTAATGAAACAGATGGCACCTCTGATACACTGATCGACTTAGGTCTCCATCAAATGATTCTTGACATTAATAGACATAATTACAAAGCTAACTCGGGTTCAATTCTTGATTGGATTCTGGTAACTCAGCCCGATAGAATCATTAATGCAATGGTTCTGTCACATAACATTAGCGACCATTGTCCAGTGGTGTATGATTGGCCTGTTAAAGTATGCTAAACAAACCCCCAGGTACATCAAATTTAGGAGACTTTCTTCTTTGACTCCTCAGGGTATTGCTATAACTAATAAAGCTGTAGACTGGTCACAGCTTAAATTCATTCAGGATAGTGATGCCATGTTAGATACTTTATTACTTTTACACATCCTTGTTAGATAAATTGACATCTTTGAAAAAATTGTGTATCCACTCTACTAAGCATGAATGGATTACTAAAGAGTTGTTAGACCTTATGAAATTAAGAGATTAGAGTTGGAAACATTATAAACTCAGTAAAGATGTTGATTCTCTATTGGCTTATAAAATCCTAAGAAAAAGGTGTAAATCAGAAATTAGAAAATCATAGGACAACAGAAAAAAGCATTTGGTAATTCCAGACATACTTGGAAGATATTAAACAATTTAATGGGTAAGGGAAAAAAGATCAACTGATTTCTCTTCAAAATGATGATTTGTGTATTTCTAGTCCTAGATTGGTGGCAGAAAGCTTTAATAAGTACTTTGGAGATCTTGAGAATGTAAGGGTTCCCAGTTCCAATGTATATTCCAAAACTGCTAACAAACTCATGGTTGATCTCGAACTGTTTTCTAAGTTTGTATTTAGTGAAGTAACACCTGAGATAGTTAAGGAATACATACTTAGTAACGATCCTAAACCATTTTTGTTAACTGATTCTTTAGATATTCGTATACTTAGACTGGGTATTGATACATTTTCTCATCCTTTAACTATAATTTTTAATTTTTCAATTGTTCACGGTGTGTTCCTTTACCTGTGGAAGCACGCAGTGATTAGACCAATACATAAAACTGGTAACCCTTCATTGGTCTCCAATTATTGCCTGATAGCTCTTCTGTCACCCTTGTCTAAGATTCTTGAGAAAATTATTTTAGACCAGACCTTGGAATATCTTAATAAATGTGATTTACTAACTTCCTGTCAGCATGGTTTTTAAGGCGGGACATAATACTGGAACGGCCTTGGTGAGGTTCACTAGCAGCATCCAGAGAGCCCTAGATAAAGGGCACTCAGTTGCTGCTCTTTTTGTGAACCTCACCAAGGCCTTTGACCTTGTGGAGCACAATGAGCTTCCTTGTATTATGGAAAAAACGTATTTCTCCTGCGAAGTGACTATGTGGTTTTCCCATTACCTCACAGACTGGTCACATGTGACAACAATCGAAGGTCATTCATCCTCCCCCAAGCTAATTTGATGTGGTGTCCCCCAAGGTTCCATCTTGGGCCCACTTATTTTTTTCTTTTCTTATGAATGGTGCTCCATCTTCATGTCCATCTAGTTCTATTATAATGTGCGCTGATTATGTTGCAGTTATTTAAGAGGATAGTCTCCATCCAAAAGAGGCCTTGGATAAGCTTCAGGCTAATTTTGATTTATTTCGGACCTGGTTGCATGCCAATTCCCCTGTGCTTAATTCAGTAAAAACAAAAATTATGCTTTTATCGAGTAGAAAGATGAATTTGTCTGACCTTCCATCTGTCTGTGATGTTAATGGAAATATCATCGAATTTGTTGATATATTTAAATATTTGGGGCGCATTTTTGATGCAAACCTTACTTTTGAACAACATGTCTTTTCTACTATAAAAAAAAGTACATCAAAGACTTGGATGTCTTTATAGAGTTTAGCATTATTTAACATCTGAATCCAGGAGGCTTTTGGCACACAGCTTTCTTTTTAGTGTCTTAGACTATGGGTTGGTGGTTTATGCTCCTATAAGTTCTAAACTCCTAGGAAAATTGACAGTTACATATAATTCTATATTGAGATTCATGCTTTCTGTTTCAGCTCGAACACATCACTGTTTACTGTTAAAATCTTCCAACTGTCTTTCTCTTATAAACAGAATTCAGTTTAAGATGTGTTTATTTCTATTTAAAATCAAAGCTGGTTTGTCTCCTAATTCAGTGAGTTCCTTCTTTCCTAAATATGTTAATTCTAATTGCACTAGAACTCAGTCAAAGTTTACATTTAATGTTCCATTTTTTAAGAGAACCACTGGACACCGTTCATTGTTATATAGGGGACCAAGTTATTTTAATTCACTCCCATGTGATATATGTCTGTAACTCCTTATTTTCTTTTAACCCTAAGCCAAAAAAGTACTTACAGTATACTCAAGAATGTATTTAATTGTCTAAATATGAAGTGCCCTAATGTATTGTACATGTTACTGTTACTGTTTTTTGTTTATTGTATTGCTTGTCATCTGTGAAAACGGGCAATTTGCTCATCAGACTTGCAAGGGTAAAAAATAAAATGAAATGAAATGAAAGTGAAAATAGCTGATCACCTGATCCCGGTTAAATTTTGCCCACAACTCTTGGGGGTCTCCATTGTGTCCCTGGTGGAGGAAGGCAAATGTGTTCTGGTTCCTATTTTATGGGAACATTTTTCTATTCCCCATTTTCATGTATTTTTTTTTTTTTTTTAGTTGTTTAACCAGGTATAGCACACTAAGCTGAAAGCTTTTTTACAGGAGTGACCTGGGAGCACAAGGAGGTTAAGTGACTTGCTCAGGGTCACACAGTATGCAAGTGGAAGCTGTGGGATTCAAACCCAGGTCTGGTCTGCTGGATGTCACCAAATTTGCAGCTCAGAGCCTTAAACCACTGCGCTATACTGTATTTAAGTTTCTCTAACTCACTTGGGCAATCACTTCTTATCTAGGACCAGGCCCATGGCTCTCACAAGACAACCCTAATCTACAAACCCTTTTATCCATGGCAGAACAGCCCACTCAAGTCTCCCAGTTTTATGGACACTTTTAGGCCATGGTTCCTAGGATCCTGGTGGGGATATGTTATTACTGGCAACAAACACTGGATCTCCACTTTGATGTCAAGATCTGGCAGATAATATGGCGGAGTCTGTACAAGTACCTAAAATAAGACTGATACTGCTTGCTCCAATATCATGTCTTGCACAATATGTACTATACCCCCAAAAAACTATATAAAATGGGAAGAAATGCCTCTTCAACCTGCTCCCATTGTAGCCTCACTGAAGGGACCCTCAAACATATGCTTTGGGACTATGTGAAAGTCACCCCTTTTTGGAGTGCCATTAAGAGTTCCCTGGATCCCTTGTTAGGGCTGAAACCCTTCTTCACTCCAGATATTTGTTTGGTAGGCCACCATACAACTACCCTTTTTGGTCCTCATGAGGCTTACATATCCTTAATATCTATTATGGCCAAACTTATAATCTTGCATCACTGGCTGGATGATTCTGTCCCTATGTACTGTGAGTGGCACCAGGAGATCCTACAGGCCCAAATGGCTGAAAAACAAATAGCCTTTTGAAATCACCAATATAAGCAATTCCAAAAATGCTGGGAGTCACTCTTCACCCTACTTTCTGTATCTGCGAGGTCCTAGGCAGGAGCTGCTCAAATCGGTCTTTCCTCCTTGCTATGGGCTCCTTGTTAGTTTTCTTTTCATTATAGACCTTGTATTTTCTTGTGCTCTGGGTCTTAAATAGGGGGAGAAGTGGGGGCTGATTCTGTACTGTTTGTTGTGTTATTGTTAGTTGTCAGTTGGTTATTGTGTAGTGTGTTGTTATACTGGTTTTGTGATTTCTTGTATTGTAATTTGAAAATATAATAAAGTATATTAATTAAAAAAAAACAGTTTTTTCAAATATTTCCTTGCCCCCTGAAGGATATGCTGGCCACGTGGAAATAGATCATGCCCACAGAGTATTATACTGGTGGCTGCTCCAGCAGAAAGGCTGAGATTTGTCATGATGAAATTTTATCACTACTCGGACAAGGAACTTGTAATGAGAAAGGCATGGAAAGAGGGAGAGCTAAATTCAATGGCCAAATGCTGCATATTTACCCTAATGTTCATTGGGAGCTATTCACAAGGAGGCAGGAGTTCACGGAGGTCAAGGACATGCTAAAGAACAAGAATGTCCCTTTTGTCCTCTTAATGCCTGCAAATCTTTGAATAACTGTAAATGGTATGCAAGTGTTCTTTACTGAGCTGTATAAGGCTAAAGAATATGTCAGTTCCCTGAAATGAATTCCATTCATTTCACATTTGCACCTGGGAAACAAGAACCCAGGGGAAGAATACACAATGGGTGAGGAGATAGTAACAACAATAAAAAAGGAAAGGGACCTGGGGGGTAATCATATCAGATGACCTTAAGGTTAGCAAGCAATGTGAGAAGGCAGTAGGGAGGGCTGGGGGTATACTGGGATGTATAGGGAGAGGCATCAGCAGCAGAAAACAGGAAGTTGTTATCCCTCTGTACAGACAGTTGGTGAGACCCCATCTGAGTACTGTGTCCAGTTCTGGAGACCCCATCTCCGCAAGGACATAGACAGGATAGAGGTAGTCAGAGGAGGCAACTAAAATGGTACAGGGTCTGCAAGAGAAGCCGCTATGAGGAGAGAGACTAAAGAAGCTTAATATGTATACCCTTGAGGAAAGAAGGAGAGGGGGACATGATAGAAACTTTTAAGTACCTCAGTAGAATCAACAAAGTCCAAGAGGGTAGCATCTTTCAGAAAAAGAGACTTGCAAGAACAAGGGGACACAATTTAAAGATAGAAGGAGGCGGTTCAGGGGCAATGTGAGAAGTATTATTTCACAGAGAGGGTAGTGGATGCATGGAACAGCCTTCCTGAGGAGGTTGTGGGGTCTAAAACTGTGGGAGAATTCAAGAATGCATGGGACAGACATAAGGCAATTCTTGTGGGGGGTAGGAAGAAATAGGCTGTTGGTTAACTAGGATCTGCGGCCTATCCTGTAGGTAGGGAAATGGGCAGACTAGATGGGCCAAGCGGTCCTTATCTGCCGTCAAAGTCTATGTTTCTATTCATGCAGTATTCTTCACCCCAGTAGCCTAGTACTGTCAGTTTCGCAACACACAACGCAAACTCTTAACATAGTCAGGTGCCATTGCTACTTGAGTTTTAACACTCTCCCTCCAAGATTTTCATCTCTGACTGTGAATGGGGAACCTATCCTGGGTTCTCTGGTAGTTTGTTAATTTTTAGATATTGAATGCCTTTAATGAAGACACTTGCCAGATGGGTTATGATAGTGGAGGGCAGGGCAGAGGGCAAGAAACCCAACCACTGAAGGGCAGTTCTAGACACAGTTCAAATTCTCCACATAATGACTGCACAGCAATGAGGCAGCTGGCTGAACTACATACTCAAGCTTACTGCTAGCATATAACTCTACCTCTAACTGCATTGCTCCATAAACAAAGTGGTGAAACATTTTCCTCAGCAACTCAGGCAAGTAAATAAGACTTCCCTGTATAGCAGACATGTATAGGTTTTGCAATTCATGCCAAACTGAGAGTCCAGCAGCACACTAATGCCATACTGAATCTCTGTAAACCATGACAGGGATCGCATTTTCCAGCATGGGACAATAACCAGGGGTTTACTACTCCTAACTGTACTCCTATTTATTGTTACTGCTTAATTACGGTGATACGTACCAGTGCAGACTGTTCAATGTAGGGCCATAACTTGTATGAAGTGTCAAGGTGTGTAGATGACTGCCCCTCCCCAATGAGAAAAGGGGCGGTAGCTCAGGGGAAGCCTGTAAGGTGACTGGTGGTAGGTCGCTGGCCAAACCAAGTATAAGTGACTGCAGAATCCCCCTCATATGGCAGATTTCTGCTTTGAGGAGGGGACAATTTTGATGAAGTCTGACTGCCCTGTCATCCTCATTGAGCTGTACCACATCCTGAGATTCCAATGGTACATCTGCTGGGCATCCTAAGCCAGAGATGCTGATTACATATTTCCAATATATGGATGGCACCAGGCAGGAATATATGGCAGAATGTCATGCGAAATAATCGTGTTGCGTGATTCATTGATATCTTTTTTCTGTGGGGCCTCTGCCACCCACACACACCCTTACTGGGGGCTGTGTCCCCCGGACCCCCCCACTAAGGATTCAAACTCCGGGGGGGTCCAACATGGCGAGCAAACAGGTCCTGATTTCAGCATAATGCCGGGCACTATTAAGCATATGACATTATGACCCGGTACGGGAATATATAGGAGCAGAGCAACTTCATGCTGCTGAAGCAGAGCTCCAACTCCTAGATGGTGCACCTTGCTTTAACAATCATACAATTAACATCTTTTGAAGGGGATTGGCATGGGGGGAAGGGAGTTTTGCTCTCCTGACTCCTCCTTATCCAGTGTATTTTTCTCACAGTACCACCCACACAAGTGGTTCTACTTATATTTCCAAGGACCCAAAGGTTATGTTAAGTTGGAAGGGGCCTCATATGTTCAAGGTTAACACTGTTCATTCTGTAATGGCTTTAATGTTAATGTTTGTAGATGTTTTTTCTTCACCTGGTCAGACAGCAAAGGGTCCCATGATGGCAGCAAGACAGACGACTTATGCCATAATCAAACAAGTTCTGATAATAGGGAAAGGGTATGGGCAAGAAAGGGATCTGATGACCATTATCAGCTTTCATTGTTATGAATAATCTCATAAATATAACAATCTGGAAATATTAAGGGGTTGAACCACCCAATTAAGCGAAAAAAGTTATTAGGTCACCTTAAAAAAATCCATGATGTTAGGAACCTCGAGGAGGTAAAAGGATTAAAGTGAGCTTCTTAAATGGGTGGGATAGGTCTACTCATCATCATACATGTCCAATGCCAGAGAAATGGTCATTCTTATCCATAAAAATAAACCCTTCAAAATGACTGCCACCCAAGCTGACACAGATAGATGCTGGATAATGGTGCAGGAACATTATATGGAGGGCAGCTGTTCCTCTTTAATGTAAATGGACCCAGCTATGATGACAGCTTATTTGCACTGAGACAGGCTCAAGGGGAAATCATTGGGAAAGGAGACTTTTATTTTATACTAGATGAAGCACTGGCTAGATCCTCTACATGCCCGTACTGATTACTGAAAGCTGCCAAACTACTAAAGAACCAAATGGCAGACATGGGCCTATATGATTTATGGAAGGTTAAAATGTATTTCCACTGAGAACAGGAGTAGATTTGGATCCATAACTGCATGGTCCAGTGAAGGCAATTCGAGCCTGATACTCCTTGAAGCAGATCTTAAAACAGATATCACATTCATTTAGAGAGCCGTCTGGATTCTGCAGGGTTTTACTATCATCACAACAATCCCCATTGGTTACTTCACCATTTAAACTGCTTGTCAAGATCAGCTGTAGCTTGCAATAACCAGTGGAATGGGACATCTACAGAATCATAAAAATAGTTTATTATTCATTGTGCTCTATATAGAACAAAATGCACTAAATAAACTATAAATAAAAGAGGCCATGTCACAGAGAGTCTCCAAGATAAAGGTTGGCTCTCCAGTTCATGCAGTAAATACTATTACTACACCCATGCTATTCCAGAGAGAAGGACATAACTAAAGAACCCCAACTTTGTTAGAATTAAAGAACGTTAAGACAGTTGCAGTATTCACCATGGTAAAAACAGAATGAAATTGGTGTAGCAGACAGGAGACTCAGGGGAAATAAAGAGGTCTTGAGAAGGAAAGTCAAGGGCTACAATTATGAAACTGTGAGGGACCGAATGCTGGATTTATTTTAAATACAAAGCAAAGGCAGCCTTTGGATTTAGCAGAGATGGTAACTCTCACTGTAAAACTGTACAGTAGCATAAAAAAAAATAAATAAAATTAGTCATCTTGGAGTTTTCATGGAATGTGAAGTGCAAAACAACTGATCTCCTGTCTTCTTTTGACCTTTTCTGCCAGATGCAGGAGAGAACAGATAAGGCAGGATGGAGTGTGCTGAGGTTGGTCTGACTGAAAGGTTTAAGTAGGGCTACATTTTTTATTTTGAATTGAAGGCACGTGTGTTTGCAGGTGAGGTCCAGAAGCAGGGCAGAATGGGATATTGCAGGATTCAGTCTGGCTGAAACTTTTTTTTGGAATACTTTGGCTTGGCTCACTGTCGACTCAAAATTTTGCACTGCTGCTGAGCGGAGCCATGTCTTCGGGTCAAGCTTGGCTGGAGCCCACAGTGGCTCCCAGATACACCCCCCACCTTCCAATCATTATGTTTTTTTTCTTTCCCTGGTGTCTAGTGGCACATCCCACCTTCCAGTCGCTGTCACCGTTATTTTTTTGTCTTTCCCTGGTGTCTAGTGATACCCCTCAGCCTCACATTGACATCCCCATTATTGTTTCATCTTTCCCTCATGTCTAGTGCCACTCCCACCCTTCGATCACCGTCCCTGTTATTAATAATAATAATAATCTTTATTTTTATGGCACCTTTCAAAAACCAAGGTACCTAACAAGGTTTAAAATAACATGTCAAACATCCTGGGCATCATATATAGTATAAAAACAGATAACGCAATTAAAAAGAAATCAGTCACCAAATGCTTGGTACCACAGGTGTATTTTTAGGGCTTGTTTAAATCCCTCCATTGTCATGCACTCCCATAACTGATGGGATAGAGATGCATAAATGCCTGGGCCCCATAAGATTTTAAACACACCCTTGGAATCTCTAGCAACCCCTCATCAGCTGAGCAGAGTGATTGCCCAGGGCAGTAAGGTACCAGAAGCTCTTTCAGGTAGTTCGGGCCCTGTCCGTGTAGGGTTTTATAAGTCAAGAAACCGACTTTAAAGGTGATCTGCCACCGTACTGGCAGCCAGTGCAGTCCACGCAGCACTGGAGAAATATGACAGGACTGGGAGGTTCCCATCAAAAGCTGGGCCACTGCATTCTACACTAGCTGCAAACAACGGATTTTCACCTTAGGTAGCCCTAGGTACAGGGAGTTGCAATAATCCAAGTGCGAGGACACAAAGGTGTGGACCAACATGGGAATATCGCCAGATAGAACCAGATGTTTAACCCTGGAGATATTCCTCAGATAGTAAAAAGAGGACTTGACAATAGCTGACACTGCTAACGTAGTGTCCACCCTTCATCAAAAATGACCACCTGGTTTGGCACCCGTTCAGAGTTCAGGAGTGATAGGCTACCAAGAAAAAGCCCCCTGGGTGGATTTACCCCTGACCCCCCCATCCGGTACCCTGGGTCCACAACCAGCACCTCAGTCTTTTCCGAGTTCAACTTCAACCAACTGAAATCCATCCAATCCTGAATTTCTGTGAGGCAGTTTTTAAAGACAGAGAGCTCCATCCTGGTCAGGTGCAAAAGAGAGGTAGAGCTAGGTATCATCAGCAAAGCAGTGAAACCTCAGCCCATACCTTATTACAATGCCTCCGAGGGGCAGTATGTATACTGCAAACAACATGGGGGACATCACCAATCCCTGAGGAACCCCACATGACAGAGGGACTGGATTCGAGGAATAAACTCCGGACACCACCCTCTGAGTTCTTCCAGTGAGGAAAGATATAATCCACCTGAGGACTGCACCCGACAGGCCACAGATGAACCTCAAGTGACCGAGCAGGACCCCATGGTCCATGGTGTCAAATGCTGATGAAAGATCTAGAAGAACCAAGATGAAATTTTTTTTTTGATCTCTAGCCATCAGGAGATCATTGGGCACCTGAACCAGTGATGTCTCAGTACTATGCCTCTTTTGAAAACTAAACTGGAGAGGTTCATAGATGCCATGGATGGTCAAATGGTTCTCCAGTTGTATGGCCACTACTTTCTCAATCACCTTCCCTTAAAAGGGAAGATTTGAGATCGGTCTGTTGTTCACATGGCATTCTGGGTCCAAAGAAGCTTTCTTCAGGAGGGGTGTTACCACCGCCTCCTTCAGGGAGCTAGGAAACTCACCTGTTTCCAAGAAGCACCAGACTATCCGCGCTAGAACCAGACTGATGAAGTCAATACAACCCAAAATCAGGGAGGCTGGTCTTGGATCCAAACTACAGCATATAGGGTGCACACCTTGGACAAGCCACATGACATCCATGAACTCCAGTCGGTTGAAGGTACTCCAGGAAAGCTGAGGGGCAGCAGCCAAGTGCCAATCCAAGGCAACGCCTATAGGCTGATTGGAGCACCACTCCGATGTCAGCCACCTTAATCGCAAAGAATCGAGCAAGTTCATTGCACTCTACTTGCGAAAAGGCTTTTCGAACTTGTAGACAGGCTGGGTTGCACAGTCTGTCCACAGTTCAAAAAAGCTGAGCTGGTCAATTCTGAGTGACCACAGTCTCCCCGGACAGGAACTCTGCCTTCTTATGGGTGATTGCAGATTGATAGGCTTGATAATGGTCCATCAATCTAAGGTGGTCAGCATCAAGGGTGGATTTCCACCAGCAACTCTCAAACCTTCATCCTAATTGCCACATCTCCCTCAAAGTCCCATCAAATCATGGGGACTGAGGGCGAAGGGAGAGAGGATGAACTCAGACAGGAGCAACGACATCCAGGGCTGCCAAAATAGCTGCATTATAGGCCATCACAAGGGCCTCTGGGTCACTGTTTGCCACTGGAAGAATCGATAGGTCAAGTACCGCTACCAGGTCTTCAGAGCTAACATCTCATAAAGGGCGATACCTGACCATCTCCACAGGGATAGGCCTATGAAGGGGGCACTAAAACTGAACCCCACGGTGTAATGATTGGACCAACCGACTGGTTCCACCCCCGGATCAGAGGCTACGATCCCAAGGAGGAAGACTAAGTCAAGAGAGTGACCTTGTTTATGGGTAGCAGTGGTAACTATCTGTGTAAGGCCCAGAGATGTCATCAGCTGGAGGAAGTGTTGTCCAAATTATGAGAGTTTGTCATTGACCCAGGCATTGAAGTCAACCCAGGACCATCAGCCTGGGTGACTCAAATGCCATGTCAATGACAAAGTCTGCTACTTCCTGAAGGAACCGCTTCTCATCTCTGGGTGGATGGTAGATGAGGGTGATCCTACAACCTACACCTGCTACCACAGTGCACTCAAATGACTAAGTCTCCTCAACTGGTACACTTGTGAGGCCCAATTCAGTCTTGAAACAGACTGCAACCCCCCCACCCCATGATCCAATCTCAGGCAGTGGATCACCAAGTACCCAGCTGGAGCTGTAGCCTCCAATATAGAGCCAGAGTTCTCATCCAGTCAGGTCTCGGTGAAGCAAGCCAGGTACACTTTTCCTATACAATTTGTGATACTTGCAGTCTTGTTTTTAATGGTTCTGGCATTGCATAACACCACTCGAGTTGAATGAACGTCCAGGGATGCCCAAACCGCCTGCCCACCAAAATTGATAGTGCTCTTGGGTATGGAAACCAGACATGACGGACCACAATCTGGGTTCCATTTTGCCCCAGGGCATCTTCTGTATCTTACAACCCCAATGCAGTGTCCCCACTCATTCAGCCCCCACTGGTCATACCCCCTGCCTGCTCCCCCTTGACAGACAATACCCAGTGCTCTACAGTGCTGGTAAGTTGTAAACTGCAACAGGGGTGAATAAAGGGGTGGAGGGCATGGAGGGCAGAGGATGAATAGCTCATGACTGTGGGGACAGGCCTTCAACACATTCTGGTGACCAAATAAGTAAACTAAACTAAAACCTGATAACAAAACAGTTCAAGACAAGCCAGCAGGATTTAGATCAATCGGAAGACTAAATGTAATCAATGAATGTGCAAAACAAGGTGCAACAATATTCAAGGTTTCCAGTCCACAATGGTCCTCACACCACCAGAGGAGACTGGTGAATATACATTAGTCTCAACAATTTCCCCCACACCCAAAATACTCTCACTACAGGGGGGGAGGAAGAAATTATTAAAAATATGCCCAGGCACTTTATGATCTGGTACACTCACACTGCACCAGAACTAAAAAGAGAAGGCACTCTCACTGCCTTCTAAATGGTTTATAACTGAGAGATAATTAGTTAAATAGTCTGACTGTGCTTAGATGAAAACTAATCCAAATGATCCACTTCTGGTGGTTAGAGTTACTCAGAGCTGAAGCAGCCCCGACAAATCCTGTTCGGTGGAAAATACATCCTCCTCAGACCACTTTTTAAGATGAAGACCAGTAGGCAGGAATTTCAGGAGGTCACAATAAAGAAGAAAATATGTCTGAACCTGGTTAAAGACAAGACCCATTGCTAGGATCAGGTCAGCCCTGGGACAACAATCCTCCACCCCGTTCAGCACAGTGGCAGCCCTCTGGCAGTCACCCGCCCATACACCGGCCCCCAGGAGGCAAAACAGCCACCCTCCAGCAGCCCACTGACCCCCAGAGAAAGAGACCCACTAACCCAGGACAGCCTGACCCCCTAATGCCAGGTCCTGACCAGGCGAGCCAGCAGAGTCTACAATTTCAGGCTGTTTGTGTTTCCTGGTATCTAGTGGCACCTGCCCCAGCCTCCAATCACCGTCCCTATCTAAAATAAATAAACCTCTCTGGATTCTTTTTATTTATTCATTTTTTATTTGTAAACCTGCAAAACAGAAAATGGTCCCTCATCAATTGGACCCCCCACCCCACCACCCACTTAGTACCAACCACCCCAAATGCCCCAGTACATCCCCACACACCTTCACTCACCTGAACAGCTCACAGAATGAAGATCCACTCTGATTGAAGACATGTCTTGCTACTGGAACCGTTGACTGCAATATGAGTAACTAAGGTAAGAGTGGTTCAATGTATTTTAATGGGGTTTTCAACTTTGATGCATAACTTTGCCATTTTTACATATTTTGAGCTCAAGTTTTCAACATGGTCTTTTTGGGACCCCACCTCATGAACAATGTCAGTGGCATTATGCAAATCCAGCCCAAAAGGCAATTTTGTAGTTGCTTGGTGAAATCCCATGTCAGGCAGCATTTAAAGATTTTCATCATCCTTGATCATGAGGTTGGGTCATAAGAAGTCTATGTTGAAACTTTGGGGTTGAAATATGTAACAAAGGCAAAGTTATGTGTATACACTGAAAGTTTACTATGTTCGTTCATAACTTTGGTGATTTTAAATATTGTGATCCCAAATATTCAACATAGCCATTTTTTTACACCACATCATGAATGTGACTACTGTCATTTTTCAATTCCTGGCCAAAATGTATTTTTGCTCCTGTGGCATGGAATGACATTTCAATGCCATTGAATGATGTTCTGGTGGAGGTTTGAAAATTCTCAGTACAGGTTCATGAGGTGATGTAATAACAAGCCTATGGTGACAATTTGATTGTTGTTTTGGCAGAAATGCAAGCACAGGGTCTGAAGGGACTTGTGCTTCCACAGCAACATACATGTACATATTTATAGATGGATAGGTGTGCAGGGCCCAGAGGGCCCTGTGCTTCCCCAGGAAACTGAGGATATGATTATACTATCTCAAAAAGCCAGGAAATTCTTTGCAAAACAAACTGCTTGAATGTACCAGTTAGAGTAACTTAATGCTACAAAAGTAGAGAAATGTGGCATTAGAGTTTCCAACACCAACACCCCAACACCCAAGCAGCAAAAGGAAAAAAAAATAGGGTTTTGGGTCTCCAGAGTCTTGGTGAATCCATGGTGATGTCCTCTTTGGGGATTGTCAATCCTAATGCTCACCCATCCACCCAACCGACAATCTGAAGCACAAGGTACAGCTCCAAGCCACTGCCTCATAATGATATACTTTTCAAAGGTACAGAAGTGGCAACACAATTTGTTGTATCTTTCTTAGGGCCCGGCGTGAAGAAAGGAGATCATGTGTGACATTGTTTGTTCATGGAATGGGGTTGACATTAGGATTGACAACCCCTAAGGAAGACCCCACCACTGATTTAACAGGATTCCAGAGACCCAAACCCCTATTTTTTTTCCTTTCGCTGCATTGGGGGGTGGGGTGAGGCATTTAATGACACATTTCCTTACTTTTATGGTGTTAAGTTACCCTAACTGGTGCATTAACACAGTTTTTGTAATATATATATATATATATAGAGAGAGAGAGAGAGTAAACAAATATAACCAGGGCATATCCCTAACACCACAGTGTATGTTCCTGAAGACAGGCATCTGGCCAAGAAATAAAAATTTATATGGAAAAAAATGTGACCTTGTGAACTTCAAAGATATGGTGTTTGATATGAAGGAGAAGCCCAGACCAGAGACAAAGAATGTTGGTTATGTACTGTTGTCTAACCCTTAGGAAACTGCAGACATACTGTATATATGCATCTAGATACTGCATACTTTCAGACATACTGAGCACTAGGACATTCATGACAGGAAGGGACCACAGGGTTCAGCATAGTTTAATAGGTGATTAAGGAGGGTACTATGGATGAAAATGTCAAATGCTACACCTGAGTTGAGGAAAACAAAGAGAGAGACTGAGCTATCATCAGTAGAAAGCAGAGAGGACAATCTTGTGTTTTTACTAGAGATAGTAAATAAAGACTGAAATCAGTCAAGATTATGATTATCAGGGAGGCAGTTGCAGAGGGGACAACAGGTAACTTTTTCAAACACTTTGCTGAGGAAAGGACAACTGGAGATGGTGCAGTAACCTCAGAAAAGACTCATATCCTGTAAACAGTGGTATCTCAGTGCTTATTGCCAAAGCATCAGTAATTTCAACCTTTTACAGGAATACCATAAGAATTGTTTTACAATGGTTTAAATATGACAGTAAATATGACACATTTCACAGGAGTGTCATGTACCTGAAACCATATTTCTATGCAATGAAAACACGTCAGATTGGATATCACTGTCTACACTGGAACCTTTCTTTGGAAAAAAGTGTCTGTCATTCCTGCACAAATGCTGCATAGTACTGTAGAAAGTTATCATACAGAAGTTCTCATGATTAAAACTTCAAGTTACTCTACATATAGAAAAGACAAAACCTGAGCCATGTGCTTCCTTTTGTGTATTGCTGTGCAACTTAAGAGGACTGTTAAATGTATTGTAGTAGTCTTGATATGGACCACAGATGCACATAAAAAACCCTAATGTATACACATGCATACTGTAATACTGTCATTCTGTAAGCTGCTCTATTTCAGTTACTGTGCATACCCTGCATGTATGCATTTCCTTAAGAAAAGGCAAGGAGAAGTAGATACATTAAGATGTTATAATACTTTGATGAATTGAGACTTTGCTACACTCTGCAAATTGGAAAGTAATATAGAAAAAAAACATTGTGATGATGCATGTAGTTTCTTGTCAACCCTGATGGTCAAGTAGTCAGTTGTCCTTAGGGAATGTTGAGCTGAATCCATCAGGTTTATTTTGCAAGTCAAATATCCAATAGCAAAGATCCTGCTGCCTTAATGTCCAGAATTTGAATTGCTTCACAGTAAACAGCACTGTGTAATGGAGATTGTGGGAGAAGTAGCAAAAAGAAAGAACTCTCAACAAAAAGACTAGCCACATTAAGGAAATAACTATAGCAAATGGTTGTGTAAACCCCAAAGGAAAACATAGTTCTAATCTTCAGTCCCCTTCTGTTCAGATACTGCATGTGTATCTACAATAGCTAACCAGGATTCATATTGTGCATGCTGGAAATAATAGGTTGGCAGTGATTTTAATATGGACACCAGAAGACTTACTGCTGTTGTCCTCAAATGGTTACAACCACCACTTGGAGATGGCTTGTGACTTTATTATATCCTGCACAAGAAGAAAACGATTTAGCCTAATAACCAATGCAGGTTTGATAGATTTTGCAAGTGTGTCTTAATCACTTGTAAGAATTGATTGACTGCCTGTTAATAAACATTAGCCTGTGTATTGCCACTTGCTGATTAGTGGTTCATGTTTTCTGGTCCCTGCAGGCTGAAGAAGTCCTGAAGATTGATGGAGGGCCATGCTATTCAAACAGCAGGCGTTGCTGAGACAGAAGCTCTTTGTGTTGGGCAGCCTTGCTGTTGGAAGTCTTCTATATTTAGTTGCCAGAGTTGGGAGCTTGGATAGGTGAGTAAAGGTTTGCATACTGTGTGTTCTCATGTTGCCTCCAAGTTAAAATGGAACTACTGTATATGACCTATGTGTGTCTATGAAAGTGTTTCTCTACCTAGATATGTATGTGAAAGTGATAGTAATACACAGCAAAGTGTGGTGATAAGGAAATACTTTATATGCATGATTCAGGTGGTTGTTTGGCAAAACGGCACAGTCAAGAGCCTTTAACTACCAAAGAAGTACATATATTCCCTATGGCTGTACACAGTGATGTGCATTAACCACTTTACAAAATGGGTACTTGAAAAATTTTGAAATCAAAAAGTCATGAATCTTGGTTTAGTTGTGTAATCATAACAAAGCCAGAAAAAAAATATGTTTAGTATTCTACAGAACAAACATAAGCATTTTCTGATGATTATCAACAGTATTTGAAATGATGTGCCTTTAAAAATGAAAATTTAACTAAAGGTAATGTTATACACTGTAATATTATTGTTTTATAATGCCTATATATATATATATATATATATATATATATATATATATATATATATATATATCAAACCATTAGTGGTGTGCAAACATTATTCCCGAGTACCTGCAGAGTATTTATATTTGGTACCCCACATACTCATCAAGTATTTGGTTATTTGGGTATTCAGGGATTTGTTACAAAAGACACCTTTCTAACCCTACCCCAGCAGCTAGGGCAAGTCTCTGGCCCCACATCTGTATTTTTCTATCCTTTAGACCCCTTTTTCATTCCCCATACTTTTTTCTTAAGAAAAAGTTGGCGCCAGGCTGGAGTTGTGCAAGAAGCTAACAGCACGACTTTACTAGAACCCACCTTCTCAACCCACCCCGTACCCAAATACTGTCTTTTAGAAACTACCCACTTCCTTACCCCTCCATTCTTGATTTCAAGGGATGGTACAATAGTCATAGTATCCTAGCTAGTCAGTCAGCACCCTCCCACAAGACATCTGATCCTTTGAATTGCCTTAGTCATATCACTGAAATACAGGATCAGGCATGCAACTGGAGGGGGCAGAGTGATCGGGGGCATTAATGACCCTTAGCAGACTGTGGCCAGTCAGTCTGCTTACCATTATAAAGGATGTTGATCACTCTGCTCCACTCCCTCTCAGTTGTGCTTCCAATCCTGGCTTGTAGTCACATGACTAAGACAATTCAGTGTGGCGTGTTAAGAGTTTTTTTTTAAATAGAAAAGGAGAAAAAAATCACACTTTAGTAAGGAAGTGCTGTTTCACAGTTTCTTTGTATCAGCACAATTTTTCACAGTAAAGATGTATATATATGCATTTTTTTTTACTTTCCAAATATGGTATCAATATGTTTTTTTCACTTGTAGTGCAGGGTCTGCATAAGAAGCCATATGAAGAGAAACTAAAAGGGCTAATATGTATACACTTGAGGAAATGAGAGAGGCGGGAGACATGATAAAAACTTTCAAGTACCTCAAGGAACTCAACAAAGTCCAAGAGCATAGCATCTTTCAGAAAAGGAGATGTGCAAGAACAAGGGGGCACAATTTGAAGATAGAGCGGGGACGAGTCAGGGGCAATGTGAGGAAGTATTTTTTCATGGAGAGGGTGGTGTATGCATGGAACGGCCTTCCTGAGGAGGTTGTGGGGTCAAAAACAGTGTGAGTATTTAAGAATGAATGGGACAGACATAATGCAATTCCAGTGGGAGGTAGGAGG
Source organism: Neoceratodus forsteri (assembly GCA_016271365.2). NCBI lineage: Eukaryota > Metazoa > Chordata > Ceratodontiformes > Ceratodontidae > Neoceratodus > Neoceratodus forsteri. Next base: position 853,725,989 of record CM057449.1, read on the forward strand.
AAGTAGGCTGTTGGTAAAACATGGATCTGTAGCTCATCCAGTAGGTAGGGAAATGGGTAGACTGGGTGAGCCAAACAGTCCTTATCTGCCATCAAAGTTTATGTTTCTGTGTTTCTATATATCTATTGTATGAAACTTAAGCCAGTTTCATATATCAATAGATAAATTATTTCAATATATAACATCACAACAACTTTTATGTATCACCGTAGAAAGTGAGACTTTTTAAATAAACATTGCTTATAACTTTTTTTACCTTTTTCTGAATGTTGATAATACTACACCTTACCACTTTAGTAGCTATGTGATTTGCAACCCAGCATGCATTCATCTTATGCCCTTAATGCTGTTGCAAACAATTTGATCTCCCTTCTAGTATCCATAGTCTTTCTTGGTGGATAACTGTGAAAGCATCAGAAGTTAATGATGCATAGTTAAGTGAAGTCTTTGACCACTGTGGATGCAGATTTTTACAGCCCATTTCAAATATGTATTGCTATGCTAGTACCATCTCACAAATACTCAGGGAGTATTTTTACTTGGAACAGAAACATTTTAGGTATTCAATATAAAATATCTGGTTATAAGGCCAGCCTTAAAAAACTCTAGCCTTCCCCCAGTTGACCAAGGATAATCCCACTGCCTCTCTTATTATTCATGGGCATCTCCTGTCCCTAATCATCTCTCTGGTCCTCTGACACAGTACAAATACTATTGATATCCTGCAAGCACTTCCCTTTGCCTAACCTTATCTTTATAAAACTACCCACCTCCCAAATTAGGACTACTCGTGGCCATCCCATTCCCCTCAATGCTCTCCTGCTCCCCATCCCAGACCGTGCCCCCCATTCCGTATAAAAATATCTGAAGACCTGCCAGACCCTCCTCTACTATGCACTGTCTTTTAAAACCTACCCCCGCCTTAACCTGACATTTTGTTAGTTCCATAATAAACAGGAAAAACTAAAGCCCCTTTACTATCTTCAACCATCCCTTTCTACTTCAATTGGGCATATTTTACAATATCTGTTATCCTGCTAACATTGGTACCCACCCAAACCTAACACCTTCTACCCTGTATCCTATGGGTCAACAATAAATTGCAGTAGCCTTCCCCAACCCTTACCCATGGGGGAATAGCAGCTGACATTCAGACAGCTCACTCAATTCCCCCCCCACACACACACTCAGTACTACAGTAGCTCTCACACAGCATTTAAAGCACATGACGGGACATGGTCTACACAGAATCACTGAGTAATTCTAGGCAAAATGTAATTGAGGACTGGGTAGGCATTCACTGATGTAATATCTGAGACCACCTGTGGCATCTCCCATCAAGAACTAAGTGTCAAGGGAGCAGGGGAGTGAGAGACTTTAAAGGACTTTAGTTACTACTTGATATTATGGGTCTACAGAAGGAGGCTATCTTATGTTTTGATATTTAAATGATGGTTTTAGGTATAATGAAGGGCAGGCAGGACACCCAATATTTTTATGAGGTATGGATGAACAGGAAGGGGTGGGAGCTTCACCTTTTGCCTTAAGTCCCCCAATGCCCGATCGCGGGCATAAGTATATTTAAATACATGTCCCATATCCCTGGTGGTCCAGTGGACCACTGACAGCCCAATCGTAGGCATAAGTATAAAAAACACATATTAATTCATCCCTGTTGGTCCAGCGGTACCCTCCTCCCCACCACCCACTGAACACCACCACACGCTCCCCAGTCAGCGGCGGCAGGAGCGCCCCACCATAAGCTGCCTGGCTGCCCCCGACTGACTGCATACAGTATGGCTGTGCACCCATTGGTCCACAGTGTGGGTCAATGGCATGCGAACCGTGCCGTACTACACAGTCCCGATATGTGAATGGATCCATTCACATATCGCGGACTGTATGGTATGTACAGGTCTGCGCCCAGTGGCCCACGTTGAACCAATTGCTAACCGTACTGTATGCAGTCAGTCGGTGGAACAACCAGGCAGCTTGAGAGAGGGAGCTGCCACCTGCCACTGACCGGGGGGGGGAGTGGGGTGGCAGGACTCAGTGGGTGGGTGGGGGGTACTGCTGGACCACCAGGGATGAATTAAAAAGTGTTTTTTATACTTATGCCCGTAATCGGGCTGTCAGCGGTCCACTTAAGCACAAGGGATATGGGACATGTATTTAATTATACCAATGCCCGCGATCGGGCATGAAGGGGGTGTGACAATGTCAGACCCTGGCTCCGGAGCTCGGGTGGCCACCCACAGCTGGCGGCTGCTGTGTTACACCCCTGCAATATGGCAGGTCACCTGTGGGTGGCCAGCCATTGCTACTATTACTTTTTGGCTCAACTGTGAGCACCAGTGTGTGGCACACATAGGGGTTGCACCAGCATATGCACCGCACATCCCAGGCTGAATATCGGGATGTGCAGAATATGCATGGGCACACCCCCCACACATGTGCGGCATACATTACTGGTGTGCCCTGTCACATTGGGATCTGCGCGGCAGAACATCTCCTTTTGAATATCATGCCAGGGCACATCAGTGGGTTGCACATGGTGCAACAGTGTTGCGCCATGTGCAACCCCCTTTGAATATCCCACCCATTGTATTTAGGCACTGTCCAGCTTATATTTCCAATTAGTTCTGTATTCCTCCTCCCCATTATTTAGTAGTGAGGTCATTTGCATGAAAACAGGATCTTTGCTCCTGAAGAGTTAATCTATCCTGCTGCTTTCTCCCTACCTGAAGTTGTAATGCACTGCTTGTGTCCTCACAGTTGCTCCCATGGTAACAGAGGATTATGATTTGAAGTAGGGTGTAAGCTATAGAGGCAGATGAACTCAAAATTAACTCTTAGGGACAACTGTCATATATTCATACCCATTTCTTCAGAAATAAATAATGGGGAGGAGAAATTTATAAAATATAATTGGAATGCAAGCAGAATTGTACCCAATTATTATAGGGTTTTTTTACGTTTGCTTTGAGGCATCAGTAGCACTTTAAGGATTCAATTTCAGTATATGTTAGCTGAAAAGAAAAAGCATCATTAATACTATATAGCATGCATCTGAAATTTCTTTTAAAAGAATATACAGTGGGCTATGAAAACCAGATTGCATCTTAACAGTGATCAGTGTTTTTAGAGCCCTGTTTACGTTCAAGCCTATGGTTTGAAGATTAAAAAAAAAGCAACGTTATTTGTTTTTAATTTGTGAAGAGATCTTTAGCATGAAATGAAAAACAGATTCCATCATTAAAGATTCATTTTTCTTCTGCTAGCATGGTTTGGGGTGAGTGTGTTAAACTTTTCAAAGGTGAATTGCCTAGCATATCTCAGGGCTCTGTAGTTCTCAGTTATCAGTATGATTTCTGTTTCATATGGAAGGCAGCAGTTATGTTTCCAAATCTTAACCTTCAGATATAGATAATTACATATTAATAAAATATATCTGTATAATTGCAGGCTTCAGCCCATTTGCCCCATTGAAGGTCGATTTGGAACCCACAATCAAGACCAAATCCCACTACGAGCTTTGCAGTTGAAGCGTGGCCTGCTACATGAGTTCCATAAAGGGAATGCCACAAAAGAGCAAATCCAGCTTCACAACTTGGTGCAGCAGCTGCCCCAGGCCATCATTATTGGGGTGAGGAAGGGGGGCACTAGGGCTTTGCTAGAGATGTTGAACTTACACCCTTCTGTAGTCAAAGCCTCCCAAGAGATACATTTCTTTGACAATGATGAGAATTATTCGAAGGGCATTGAATGGTACAGGAAGAAGATGCCATTTTCATACCCTCATCAAATAACAATTGAGAAAAGCCCTGCATATTTCATCACAGAGGAGGTCCCTGAAAGAATTTACAAAATGAACTCATCCATCAAGTTACTTATTATAGTTAGAGAGCCCACAACCAGGGCTATTTCTGATTACACTCAAGTTCTGGAGGGCAAGGAAAGAAAGAATAAGACCTACTATAAATTTGAAAAGCTGGCCATTGATCACAATACATGTGAGGTTAACACTAAGTATAAAGCTGTAAGAACCAGCATCTACACCAAACATCTGGAGAGATGGTTGAAATACTTCCCCATTGAACAGTTCCATATTGTGGATGGAGATCGGCTCATCACAGAGCCACTGCCAGAGCTCCAGCTTGTAGAGAAGTTCTTAAATCTTCCTCCGAGGATCAGTCAGTATAATTTATACTTCAATGCAACAAGGGGTTTTTACTGCCTGCGATTTAACATTGTCTTTAACAAGTGCCTGGCAGGAAGTAAGGGACGCATCCATCCAGAGGTGGACCCCTCCGTGGTCACCAAATTGCGCAAGTTCTTTCATCCATTCAATCAGAAGTTTTACCAGATCACTGGCAGAACATTTAACTGGCCCTAAACTACCTTCATGCAACACTGTGTGTTGAACTGAGGTGACTCAAAAACATCTGTTGAAATATAGTAATTATGCACTTTTAATGGACAAAAGCTAGCAAAGTAACTTTTTTTCATGTATACATGTATATGAGAATTATGTGACCAAATATGGAATGGGATCAGTTTCCTTTCTACCTAGAATTTACAGTAATATTTTATCTGTATCATTTACTACCCTGTTGCAAATAGTACAGCTACTGTGTGCTGTTTGAAGATGTAAAAAGAAAGAGAAGTCAATATGAAAGCTATTCAGTTTCCATTCAATGAACCAGTATGCCTTTTGAGAGAATCTGAGTGTGTGAATCAAGTAAAGCAAAAAAAAAAAAAAACAAATCAAAAGAAAACTCACTAAAATATAATATTTGGTTATGGGATTGGAAATGCTGGGCCCAATATTCAAACATTTGGTTGGCCATTTGCATGTGTAGTACACCTAGACAAAAATGGGGGTGCGTATGCATTTTCCACATTATGATGGTTCTAACTGTGCACACAAATCAAAATGTGTGTGCACATCTAAAAGCTCTGTAAAGGGGTGGACACATTGTCTGGCTGCACATGCACATCTTATATTTAAAATGTACGTAGGGAGTGGGACTGTTGGAAACACATTTGTGGGAAAATGGACAGAATTTTAAAATTTGACTGTCAGACTGGGTGCCTCAAATACCAACAGTAACAGATGGAGTTTGTTAAAAGATACTTAGTTTCTAATAAATTTAAATGCTGCTTAGTTCAGGGATGGAAATAGAGGTAGAGGTCGCGATGAGGCATACATATACTCAGTTGGACAACATTAAATTAAATGTTCAGTTCTGGCTGACCTGGTAGTGCATAAATGTTGCTACAACTCAATATGCTGGAGACCCAGTATTGGGAAAGGACTTGGGTCATTCTGGAGTCATCTAGGGGAGGGGAGGATTGAGTGTCCCAGGGACAGGTTTCCTCCCTTGGGTGGGGGAAATGATGGCATTCTGCTACATGACTGCCACCTGCTGGAGGCCAGATGTAGCACAAGATATGCACATCACATGTTTGAGGACTGCTGCCAGATGCCAACAAGCATGTGTACCACTCTATGCATATTGGAGTACCATTGCACACTGGCACCCTCAGGAGAAAGAATGAAGAAAAATGCTCCAGTCTTCCCTGAGTCAGTGCTGGAACCCCATGCATGCCTACACATGACCAATGTGGCAGACCATCCACCACCAGAGTGTGATCCTGGGTAAGTGGTGGTTAGGCTGTACCTCTGTCAGATGGTTGGTTATAGCACTGGTGGATGACATCAAGAGGGGTGAACCAGGGGCTAAAGAGCATAGGAAGCCAGATGACAAAAAATGATGTTCTGTTAGATATGTATTACATTTTTGGGGAGGTCTTTCTCTTTACTTAAGTTGATAAAAGCTCTAAAAAATAAGTTATAATGCCAAACAGATCAGAAAACACAAACTTATTTAGCATATGTGATTCACATGTCTCAACGTTGGCATTATCATGAGTGCACAGTTGTAATCAGCAATATAAATTATGTTTGAAAAAAACATTGTAGGGAGCTTGTCTCTTAGTATTTACATGCTTTTGCATATTGAAAAAATATTTTAATGGATTTTCTTTGCATATTAGACACTTTTTAAATATGAAGTCTCCCAATGCTTTTATTTCTGCATACATTTCTATATCTATACACACACACACACACACACACACACACACACATATATGACATGGCCTGACTAAAAATATCATATTTATCTTCATGAGATGCTAATGATATCATGATATCTCACAAGTGGTGAAGCCACGAGTGAGATATCTTAATATCATTGTCCACGAATGAAGATAAAATGTAACATCTTCAGTCAGGCGATCTCATGTTCTGCTTATTTAGACATAAGTCTTGGGATAAACATGGCTGGGAATGTGTAAAAAAGTGCTTGTGACTGTGAAATGTTTGACTTTCAGCATCTTTTACAGTTACTGTACTTGTTAGAGAGTAGTTTCCAAGATTTACTACTACTGCTATTTAACTCACTGAGCCCCTAACTTTACATTGTCACCAGTACATAATGAAAAAAAATATGATAAACAATTCTTTTATTTTCACTTTTCATGGGGCATTTGTTCATCAAGTGAGTGAAAAGAATTGAATGTTCTGCCATTTTTTGCTGATTATAAAAAATCTAAAAGTTATCTTTAAATGAAGCACCACTCACTTTGTAGATATTTTTCTGCTGAACAACTTTCATGCTCACAGTACAATACTATCTTTTTATTTTTTTCTTAAATTAAATAAACTTTATTCTTTTACCATCAAGTACAACACTTTGACATTAATCATACATCTTTACATACATACATACATTGGTACAATGGCATGAGAACTCGAAGATACAAGTGCCATACAGATATGACTCGATAACTTGCTTATCGTACATAAAGCACAAAAAACAAAGAGAGAGTCTCTACATGCCCTCCAGTCAAATAGTATGCATTCCCCTCCTACCTTCCCCACCCCCCGCCCCCCACACCTATCCCCCAGAGCCACTAATACATTCACCGATGGTGCCCTCTCCCAATCATGTGTGAGACCCTAAGTGTTTCATCTTTGAATTCTTGCAGGGCAACCTACTGGGACCTTATCCTCCCTACACTACTACACTATTCCCAACTAGATTCCTTAGGAGGAAAAGGAGAGAGACCAAAGCATGAAAAACTTGTCCCATCTAGATTTATACAGGGGAAGCTTACCCCATAAGCTAGCGATTGCTTTTTCAATTCTTAAGTTATATAAGAACTCCTTAATCCATTCAAGGTAAGAAATCGCATATTGGTCCTTCCAATATCAGAGAATAAGCCATTTTACTCTCCGGGAAATAATGGCCATATAGTATCTTTTCTCTTTGAAAGAAACGGTAGAATAATCTCCCAGAATACAAACCTGTGGTGAAAAATGGTCTTGCAACCTAACAGTGGGTCTGCTCTATCCTGATAGCACTCAAAGGGATGCTACTTTGGGACAATCCCATAGTATATGAAGTAGTGTTCCGGGGCTTCTTCACACCTAAAGCACATTTTACTCTGCATCTTGCCCATCCCATGCAGCTTAGCGAGTGTAGTAAATATTATGCAGAATGTAAAACTGCACGTTAGCCTTAAGTGATCGTTGCTAATATACTGATAAACTCCTCCCAGATTTTCTCCCAGAAAAAATTCTCTTGCGGAACTGCCATATCAATAGCTAGACTGGCCTGACACTCTGGGTTTAATACCATATACATCCGTGACACCAACTGGGATATGGCATGCGGTTGGTTAACACGGTCAAGAAACTGCTGAAGGGAAAGGCTGCTGTGTGTTCCATATTTTTAAACCAACCACTTTATTAACACATGCCTAAGCTGGAAGCCAAAAGAGTATTTATTGGGAAGCCGTAAAGAGATTAAAATTTCTGGTGACTCTTTCAATTTACCATCTAGCAGTAGGTCGCAAACTTTAACTTGGGGGTCTGAACATTCCTTGGGGGCACTTATAATTCTATCCCCAATTTTAAAATTTGGATTATTGAACACTAGCTGTGACAGATCCATTTGGTTATTGTATTTCATGGCCCTACAAAGTTGTGAGTGCACCTTTAGGGAAGTGTATAAAACTATACCTTTTAAGTCACTGGATATCTTACTCGGACCAACAAATAAGAGACTCTCTGGGGAGAATTTAGCTAGTAAATCTCACTCCAACTGCAACCAAATGGGGAGATTGGGAACACAATCTATATCCCTTGGGTTAGCCCCCCAATGCATATATTTAGTCATGTGACTGGCTAGGTAATAATGGAAAAAATTGGGGAGTTTTAAGCCCCCACACTGCTTAGGTGCACTAAGCCAATTATATGCTCTACATGGGGTCTTACCCCTCCAAATAAATAGTGAAATAACATTATGAAGCCTATGAAACCAACTCAAGGGAAGATAAAGATTTAACATATTGAGTGGATAAAATACCCTCGGCAAAACATTCATCTTGATAACACTAATCCTCGCTTGAAGGGATAATTGCAAAGAACTCCACCTATTCAAATCTAGTCGGACTTCTTTAACTAGATTGTCTAGGTTCAGCTTTTTCATCCAGGATACAGATGTAGAGAGTATTACATCTAAATACTTGAGTTGGGTAGACCACGTCATTGATAAAGGGGTAATATCTTCTCTGGAGAGCAGGGGATTCAAGGGCATTACCTCTGATTTGCTGATATTGAGTTTATAATTTGATACTATGCCAAAATTGTGGATTATCTGGAGGGCGGCTTGGATGGACTCACAGGGGTTGGTAACATGAAGAAGGATGTCATCCGTATAAACCGATACCTTTAAATGAAGCTTCCCTACCTTAATACCTTGAATTCCTGGAGAAGCTTTTAATTGTCTTATTAACGGTTCCAAGTATAAATTAAATAATAGTGGAGAGAGTGGACACCCTGGTCTAGTACCTGATTTTAAGAGGAAAACCGAAGAAAAAACTCCATTACAATACACTTTTGCCCTGGGTCCAGAATATAATGATTTAACCCAGGAAATAAAGAGAGAAGGAAAACCCATTACCACTAGGGTGTCAAAGAGAAATACCCAGTCTACCCTATTGAATGCTTTCTCCGCGTCCAGGGAGACCAGCGCCATTGGTTTATCCACCTCCCTGGACGTAGAGAAAATTATGTGCTAATTTACAGATATGGTCTGCTGAGACTCTACCCTGCACAAAGCCAACTTGTTCAGGACTCAGGAGCTCCATCCAAACCCATCCTTGCAGCCAATATTTTGGCAAATATCTTTATATCATAGTTCATTAATGAAATGGGATGAAAATTCATGACCTTATTTTTCTCTTTACCAGGCTTTGGCAATACAACTATAATAGCCTCCAAAAGTGTCTTATCTGTAATTCCCTTTTGGCATATAAAGTTAAATAAGCATAGGAGGATAAGGGTTAATTCTTTTTCGAAGGTTTTATAAAAGTTGGGCGAAAAGCCATCTGGGCCCGGAGCTTTATCTCTGGGTAAGGAATTGATAGTATCTCTAATTTCCTGAGAGGAGACAGGATTTACCATAAACTCTTGCTGGGCTACCTCTAGAGCAGGCAGTGATGTAGCTAACAAATATTCCCAGATTTCTTTGGGTGAAGGGGTATTTTCTGGGGGGGTGTACAAGTGCATGTAATATTGTTCAAATTCTTCAGCAATTTGCCTAGGGGTTGTTAAAACAGCACTATTCGATAGGGAATAAACATAGGGAATCAACCGGGATTCTTCCTGCTTTCTGAGCCTCATCGCCAGAAGATGACTGGCCCGATCTCCTTGCTCAATGTATTTAGCTTGAGTTTTAAAGAGGGCATATTCCGCTCTCTCTCTCAATATTTCCGTGTATTCGCTTTTCAGGACCTCTAACCATAATGTCTCCTCCTCTAGTGTGGGATTTGATAGTGAGCTTTCTAGGGTCCCAATTTTGTCTAACAGGTCTTTAACCTTAGCTTCCTGCTTCCGCTTTTTGGTAGCCGAAATTCTAATAAATTCCCCCCGCAAAAAGCACTTTAAAGCACATCATATTTTGTCAAAATCAGAGATAGAGCCTTCATTCTGAGCCATAAGTTGCTGTATAAGATCTTTAATCTTTTTGACTATATTCTCCTGGCTAAGAAGCTGGGAATTTAGTTTCCAGATAGTGTCCTTATGGATATGTGGAGCTAAATTAACGTCCAACCAAATTGAAGAAAGGTCGGAAAGCACTCTGGGGGCAATCTCACTTCCCAATAAACCTGTCATTACCCGTTGGTCCAACAAGAAAAAAATCAATTCGGGAGAGGGATTTAATCTTTTTATTTTAAAGTTATTCACATTTGTTTGTCAAAAAAGTATAAAAAATTGAGTTTTCTGCCACATTTTGCTGATTATTAAAATATGTAAAAGGTATCTATAAATGAAACACCACTTATCTTATAGATATTCTTGTGCTGAACAACGTTTATGCTCACAGTACCATGCTATCATTTTTTATTTTAAAGTTATCACATTTGTTTGTAATAAAAGGGGGGAAAATTGAATTTTCTGCCATTTCTTGCTGATTTTAAAAAATTCTAAAATGTATTTATAAATGAGACACAACTCATTTTGTAGATATTTTTGTGCTGAACAACTTTAGTTTTCTATATGGGTTTTTTCTGTCTGGCTCCCCAAGCCTAGCAGGTGGCTCCAGTCCCTCCCTTGGATGGACTCAGTTTCCAACCACATCGTTCCATGACCTCACACCCCCCCAAATCCCCTGTGGAGTTTCCCCCACAGCAGGGCTGGGGTGAAGGGGCATCAGCTTTACCCCAGAGCAAAATCCAGACATCAGGGGCTGTCTGGGGCACTGGAACAGTCATCATGGAGCCTGCCAGCTCCTTTTTTCCCTTTTCTCCTGTCCCCCCCCTCCCTGTCAACATAAGGATGCCAGTGCGTGCATTCCCAACTTGTACTGTCATCTGGCTACCATCAGAGGGCAGTCAGTGAGTGGAATGACAAACCTCCCTCCCTGGATGAGGAGAGCAGTCCTCCAGATGCTAGATCCTCTCTCACCCCTGCCGACCCCCAGCAGCCCGGGCTCTTTCCAGAACCCAGATCACCAGCGTGGCATGAGGTGTAGTGACCAGCACCTCAACCTCCATCGCTACCAGGCCGGCCCAATGCTGAACAACCTTTATGATCACAGTACCATGCTATAATTTTTTGTTTTAACATTATTCTCATCTGAATATTAGAACTGCTACTGAGGCCAAATATTCTAAACCAAAACAAAGAACGATAACACTGCATCATGAAAAGATAATATTAACTTTCCATTTTCAGGACAGATCACTTTTTATCTGGCCAGTTATCTCAAAACATATATTTGTATATATAGATATACATGTATATATGTGTATATATATATATATATATATATATATATATATATATATATATATATAGCTATATATGTGTGTGTGTGCCGTGTACAATGCTTGTGAGGATACATTTTGGCAAATAATTTCAATACTTTGAGGGTTGTCAGACCTAGAGTGAGAATATTGTGTTTACCCTCACTCTAGGTCCAATTATCATGTACTGGTAATGGAGGATTAGGACATTTATCCACACAGTAGGTTCACAGTGGCAATGGGGAAATAGTTCTGGATTGAGATTGGGTAATAATAGAATGTCTTTATTTAGTGAAGTTTTGCTGTGATAACATCCCTGTTGAACGTGGCCACTGAATAATCAGGATGTATGATTATTTTCTTGTCATAGTATAATGAAAGGCATTGCATAAATCAAATTTGTCATGGCCCTAATGAAAATATCACTGATATTTTCTCTCATGCAGTTTGACCTTTTGACATCACTCATGGCTTTGCCACACATGATGCTATAAGGTCAAACTGCACTCAGGAAAAATATCAGTGATATTTTCATTAGGGACATTGCATATCCCTTACATATCTATACAAATAACAAGATTCTGCTCTACCACTTAGTTATGTAATTGTGGATTAATGTTTTTAGGGTAATACAGTATCTAAATCAAATATGGCTTGAGGTCATTGCAAAATATGAATAATAATATTTTATGAGGGGTTTGTAATCTCATGAGATGATGAGTGGTGAAGCCATGAGTGATCTCTTGGGGGGGGGGGGTCACAGATCGTAAGTAAAATATCAGACAGACTTTATTACAGTATACCAATGCCATATTTGGTTTATGCTTTGGCATACGTTTGTATGGCAAAACTGTTGAAAGTACAGCTGTCTCAAAAAAAAATAATCAGTTGAAATTGTATAAATAGGACTTTCTGAGTACAATCAAATCCTAGAATGCTATGATATCACTCTTCTATTTTGAAGAACCTGCAGTAAGAATTTGATTTATTATTTACATAGAGTATGAATTCATTTGATCATTTTACTAGGAGGTGCTCCGGGTCATTTGTCCTGTTTTCACACACATCAAGAAATGCAGGGAAAATTAGCACTGTCACAAATGTACAAAACAGCTAACATCAGAGACAACATTATGCAACACGTGTACAGTTAGATAAGTTACACAATTAGTTAAAGAGCTCACACTTTGAATGGGTTCCACCAAGTCTCATCGACAACCAGTTAGGGTTCATCTTAAAGCAACAAAAGTAGGGAAATGTGGTGTTAGGGTTTCCAGCCCTAATTCCCCCAACCCACTCCCCCAGCACCAAAAGGACAGGAGCACAAAAGCAACCACAGACAGCCATCATCAGATAAGACATACAACATTCATCTGTTTCCAGATGACACAAAAGACATTCATCATACGGGTCCAGTACTTTTGCAGCCCTTGGTATGCAAGGAAACTACAAGACACACTCATCCACTTCTGGCTGCAGGTAGAAATCCAGCAAGTGAGGTGTCCATCTAGCTGTAGAAGTGCAGGGCCCTCTGCTGCTGCAGATACAAATCTATGATACCCAAATTGCAACACAGTTTTTGTCTGCAGAAGAGCTTCTGCAGCCACAGATCAACATGCACAGTGTATGACATATACAGAGCCAGTGATGCCCAAATTACAACACTACTTCTGTCTGCAGAAGGGCAAGCCACTGCAGGGCCTGTGCTTCTTCAGCCATAGATCAACGTGCACAGTGTAAGACATACTGTACAGAGCCAGTCATGGCTGCAGAAGCATAGGCTCCAGCAGGGCCTGCACTTGTGCAGCCTCAAATACACATGCACACTGCATAACATGCACACATCTTCAGTTACACTGTATGGTTTCTAAACAGCATTGCTACAGTTGTTATTTTAAGTGCAGTACATTGTATGCATATGTTCAAAGGTACCAAATAAGTGGTACTGCATTTATGTAATCTGGAAATAGTTGTATCTCATTTGTCTTACCTGATGGTGGCTGTCTGTGGGCGCTGTGTATTCATGTCCTTTTTGCTGCTTGGGAGGATGGGGACTTAGCATTGGAAAACCTTACAGTATATTTCCCTACTTTTATTGTTTTAAGTCGAATTGTAACTGGTGCACTAATGCAGTTTTTTGGCAGTGACTATATATTCTTTGAAAGAAATGCCATAAAAGTAGTGAAATGTGGTATTTGGATTTGCAACCCCTAACTCCTCACTGCCATGCCCAAGCAGCAAGAGGAAAAAGTGTTTGGGATTTCCAGAATCTTGGTGAAACAGTGGTGGATCTTTCTTGGGGTTGTCAACCCTAATGCTCACCCCTCCCCCAGCCCACAACCTCCTGTCCAAAGCACAAGGGACAGCTCCAAGCCAGTGCCTCATAGTGATAACTCTTTAAAGGTAAAGAAGTATATCTTGCCACATGTAGCCAACACAATTTATTGTAGCTTTCTTCACACAGGGTCCAATGGGCCCTGCATGAAGAAAGGAAATCATGTGTGATGTTGTTTGCTCAGGGAGCAGGGTGGGTATTAGGATTACCACCCCAAGGAAGTTCCCACCACTTATTCACCAAGACTCTGGAGACCCAAAACCCTAATATTTTTTCCTTTTGCTGCTGGGGTGGGGGTGGGGGTGTAGAGTTAGGTTTGGAAACCCTAATGCCACATTTCCATACTTTTGTGGCATTAAGTTACCCTAACTGGTGCAGTAACAAAGTGTTTTGCAAAGAATTTCCTATCTTTTTTGAGATAGTGGAATTATATCCTCATTCACTCAGGTCCTGAACAGATGCAGATGCCCTGCACCAAGGGAAGACTCCGCCTGCCTACAGAAGTGAGTGACACTTGCAGGCCCTGCAGTTCCGTGCAGTGACAGATGTTAAGAATTCATGTGGCTGTCTGGGAGGCTGTGGAAGTGCAGGGCCCTGTGGTACCTATACTTCCATGTAGCTGGAAATGCAAATTCACAGGGCAAAGAGTGCATCTGTCAGCTAATGCAATGGGCCCTCTGCCACCTATAGGTGGAGAGGTACAGGGCTCTATAGCAAGAGGATAGTTGTCTGCATTATATGGTACCTAGGCATGTGTGGAAAACCCTACACCTTTCATTCCCTGGCTCGGGGATGTTGCATAACAGTGCCATCAGCCCACCCTCACACCATCCAGCTGGGTCTCTGAGCTCACCCCTGAACACAGCTCACAGGCATGGCATCACAAAGTATACATGCTGGGGTCAAGACTGGCACTACACATAAAGTTTCTTAACAATTATATTGTTTGTGTTTTTTTTTTTTATTTTGACCCCAAATTTTCAAGATACACATTTTATGATTCACATTACAAACATGACATGTACCATTTATAGTATATTGGCCAAAATGTCATTTCACACCAGAAGTGCAAAAACGCATCTCACCCAGGATTTTCAAAGATGACACATAATATATTTATGAGGTGGTGTGGAAAAATGGCTATGTTGAAAGTTTTGAGTCAAAATATTGAAAATTAATGAAGGTATAAGCGAAGGTTGAAATAAAGCAGAGTTCACTTGTAACCTGGGCATTTTAACATATTCATACACCAGATTTTCAGCTTAGCTTTCTTATTACCCCACCTCATGAATCTGGTAGGTAAAAATGTTTAAATCCCAACCAAAACATCATTCCATGCCACCAAGACATCCTTCCACGCCACAGGTACGAAAACACATTTTGGCCAGGATTGGAAATATGACAACTGTCACATTCATGAGGTGGTATGAAAAAAAAGGCTATGTTGAAAATCTGGGGGTCAAAATCATAGAATCATAGAATCATAGAAACTGTCAGCAGAAAAGGACCACATGGCCCATCCAGTCTGCCTTACCCCCCAGGAAGACACCCTCTCTCCATTGCCAGCCCACCCCCTGCCCATTAAACCCATGTACCTATCCCAGGAATATTTAAAATTACTGAAGTTACGAGTCAGCATTGAAAAATTTCAATGTACCCACATAACTTTGCCATGTTAACATATTTTGACCCCAAATTTTCAACATAACCTTCTTATGACCACACCTCATGAACAAGGATGGTGAAAATTTTCAAATGCTACCCAAAAGGTGATTTTTCCAAGCATCTGGAAAATCACCTTTCAAGCCTGCTTTGCATAATTCCACTGCCATTGGTCATGAAGTGGGGTCCCAAAAAGGTCATGTTGAAAATGTGGGGTCAAAATATGTACAACTGACAAAGTTATGCATCAAAGTTCAAAACCCGATTGAAATATATTGAACCGCACTTACCTTAGTTTCTTAAATTGCAGTCGGCAGTTACAGCAGCAAGACTTGTCTTCAACCAGAGAGTGGATCTGTACCATGGGACATGTTCAAGTGAGTGAGTTTTTTGGGGGCTATGGAGTGGTGTGGGGTGCTGAGTGGGAGGTTGGGGTGGGTGGTTAGATCCACGAGGGACTGTTTTCTTTCATGCAGGTGTAAAAAAGATCACTGAAGGATGGTTTTCTTCTTTGCAGGGGACGCTCATATTCTGACACTGCGGATTGGGTACCCCAGTGTTGGGTGACTGTTTGGCAGCACCAGGGTGGGTACCCTGGTGCTGCTACTTAGAAAATGAGACTGGGGGCTGGAGACCTGAAGGGAATAGATCGAGTGGCGAGGTGTCATGGGGAGACAGTCAATCTGTGGCTCACATTTCTCAGTAAAGCCTGCAGCACAAGTTCCAGCTGTGGCTGCATAGCTCAAGAAAGTCCCACTGTTCTCACACAGAGAACATAGGTCGATGGCTCCACTCGCTAATCTGGTCCCCCTGCTTTTGAGATGCCCAGAAAACCTATGTCTGGCAAGTTTAAAAAAATGACAGCAGACTCTAGCTAAATGGCTCCTGTTTAGCTAGGTTCAGGTGTTTGTTTGTTTTTTAAAAGATATTATTTTTATGCATTTTCAGTGTTTGTGAGTTTAAAATGAGAAGTAAAATGGCAGCTGACACAATCAGTTTTTTTTTCAGTACGAACAGTAAATCATGGAAATAAGCAATCACAATTCTTTTTTACTGTTCAAGTCAGGACATTAACACTAAAATTGTTATTACTCTGGAACCATGTAACATTTCTTTATGAAACCTTCCAAAGTCACACCCTTGGCATGGGCCCCTTCAACCTAAAAATTTCATGAAAAGTGACAGTGAGTGAAAATATTTCTACTATCTCATGATCAACCATGTCAACCATGCCCTGTGCTAGGCTTGCCATAGCCTGTGGTATACTGCTTCCGGCACTCTCCTATGGAACCATCACCTATCTTAATGCATCTAAGACCCTACTTAGGAAGTGGGACATAAGTTATAATAGTATCTGTAGATATGCCTCTGCCTCTCCTCATTTGAAACATCACTGTCAGTGCTACACAGACTGTAACTGGCCATCCCTCTCTTCCCTTCGGCTCCTTGCTTTTGGCTCCCTGATAGATTGTATCATTAGAACTGGCATCCCTGTTCTCTAGCCTCCCTGTTATTCCCTCAGCCCTCCTCCCTTGCCCTTTGATCAGCTGATAGATCTCTGCTACATGTTTCCAGATGTAAAACTGTTAAGGGAAGTGTAGCTTTCTCCCTTGCTGCACCCAATCTTTGGAACTCCTTACCCCTGGGAATTCATCAAGAGCCTTGTCATGCCCAGTTTAAAAACAAATATCACTCATTCCTCAACAGCCAGGCTTCCTACTCATGTTTTAACCCTCCTTGACTTGCTGGACTGCCTATTCATTTCTCTATACCTTTGATTACTTTAATTTTGCACTTCGCTTATGATTATTCTATCCTGGCACTTTATTACACCTATGTTTTACTAGCCGAATTGTATAACCAGCTGTTTGAGTGCTGCCTTTTTCTTGTCTGGACTTGTATACCCATAGTCACTTGCTGTTTACTCTGTACATGTTGTTGCCTTGTTTTTGTTGTTTACTTCTGTATTCTGCATTCTGTATCCTTGAAATCCTAGTAACCTCCCAGGTCATGCCTGAAAATAGTCATTTTTTGGCTATGGCACCTATCCGGTAACCAAAACCTAAATAAATAAATAAAATAAAATGTGATTTGTACAACTGTTCTGGGTCTCTCTTCAGCCAGTCAGGACTGATGAACTCTGTGTCAAACACTGCTGTACTGGCCAAGCTGGAAACATCCAGAACTGTGTGCTGTACTGACCAACCTGCAGCACCCCCCCCCCCACATAACATTGCCAAAATTAAATGCACTAAAAGAAAACATTTAAATGCTAAAGTGTGATGTTTGCTGCCTCCATTTGTGAATGCCATTCATGATCTCCAGGTCAGGAAGAGCTGACTGAGATCCATTGAGCATCCATGCCTTGTGCCAAGAAACGGCTTTGAAATTAAAGCACCTTGTCTGCACCAGCCTTTACTATCACAGTTACAGCCATTACTATTACAGTTATTGAAAAGTAGCACCATAAGCACAGGCAGTAGAAGTACTAGTTTTGTGGATTGTCTTTTAAAAATTTGCTGAGTTGGTGAGATGCTCTGAAAATGAAAACTGCTCTGCACTACAGTGGCTGAAAAGGGACATGCTTGCTGCCTATGAAACCACCTCTTTTCAAAGAAATTATGTGTGTGTGGGGGGGTTGGGGTGTTTGTTGTACTGTGCCAGTAATGAGACAGCAGTCCGACTTTGCACTGAGAGGTTTCAATTTATAAAGAGACAAAAAGAATGTTCAGAGTGAAGGGGCTGCATTCTCAAGCTGAGAAGCATTCGCAGTGGGCTGTTATTTGCTAATATATATATATATATATATATATATATATATATATATATATATTTTAGTTTAGATAAGGTGTGCGGTTGTAGGAAATACTCCTGAGTTATGATTTGTGTTTCACCTAGTGAGGTTACAGGATTTTCTTGGCCCATTTTATAATTAAACAATAAGCATCTTGATGGTATAGAAAAAAAAATAATCAGGGGCTATTATTTCCCCCTGTTCAGAAATATGCAATTCTGCTGATTTAAACAATGAAATAGTTGTAAATTTTATTAGAGCACAGGGGGTGGGCTTCATGTTTGCATCCCCCATTGATGCTGAGTAGTAACCAGTTAAGAGTGTTGCAGCATGCCATGCTATTTTGAAAAGATGCCCACCTCTGCAAAGCAGGCCTTGGCTGGTGGTTGAGCAGGATCTTGTTATTCTCATATAGATGTATATACTGCTTTATATTCAGACTGATTGTGCACACTACCTGTTCTAAAGGTCTCATTTGTCCTAAACCAGAATCCTGATTTTACATCGCACTGCAGTCATGCACGTTTAAGCAATCTAAATGTCTTATTTATGAAGAAGTCTTCTCTGTTACAAATGACACAGTTTCATTGTTACTAAAGTGGTGACCTTGCACTATTGCTTTAACATTTTGGCCTTTGTGTCACTTATGGCATGCCAATCACGTGTCATGAAAAATTTCTAATGGCAAATTTTTTTATGGCATGCCAATCATGTGTCATGAAAAATTTCTAATGGCAAATTCTTTTCCCTGCTATGCTTCTTTGTGTCACAATAAGCTAAAATTGTGTGCTGTATATACTGTATAATGTTTGTAAATACTAGTTTCACACCAAGTAATTCTATTTTGTAAACTAAATATGATTATTTAATTTATTGTGAAAATTGAATTTATTGTGGTAAACTCGGAATGTATTAAACTTGCTATATATGTGCATTTCTTTGTTGTTCCTTTTCTTGTAATAAGTGAACCAGAAGGTAAGAGCCAGGATCTGCTTATGTGATTCTAATATATTCTGGCATATATAATTTATATGTGTGTTGTAAACCAAGATATTCAAGGAAAGGAAATCACAAATATAAAGCAAGACCTTGGCCCAGTCAAGTTAAAATGTTACCAGAGCTTCAGTGAATTCAGTATTGGAAGAATTCAACTTATTAAGTAAGGTAAAAACTTTCAAAAGAGTGAAGAAATATTTGACTCCCGAGAGGGAAAAATGCAGATTAGATGACAACCAATTCTGTAGGTATGAAAATCGGAAAAAGGCTGTTTTTCTGAAATAAAGGGTATTTACCAGTAATATTTCCTTACTAATTAAGCATAATTACTAGTTGACAAATGTATCTTAGGATGTTGTATTTCAAAGTGTGGGACCTATGATGCATGTTGTTTTCCAAAAACTGGAATAACTTCCAATTTGACTTCCTCAAACAATAAAAAGTAATTTTCTGGGTGCAGCATCTCAACAGATTTAAAGAGTATTAGCATTCTTGGAATACGCACAGCATTTCATAGCACAACCTTTCTCTTGAGATTTGCAACAAGGTTAATCAAAGCCTGTTCACTTATAGGAGATTATGTCCTACAGAAATGAAAAAATGTTGTGCTTTTGCCCTTGTGCAGGGGATTCAAAATTGCCAGTTAGAATGCACAGTCTACATCAAAGGATGGAAGGTTAACATACAGACAAAGGTAAACATTAATACAGAGTCTCAAAAAACAAAATACCGTATTTCAAGCGGAGAGACAGCAAAAGGACAGTAAGGCCAGATGAGCAACCAGTAGGGGTGGGGAGGGTGGGTGGGGGTCAGGAAGGAGTGGGCAGGCTGGGGGGCCATTGTCTAGAGGGGTGGTTGGTATGAGAAGTGCAAGGTAGAGGGGACAGAAGTCTGAAGTGCTAAAAGATGGGAGGGTGTGGGTGAGCTAGGGGAGGAATGGGGGAAGGGCAATGTGAGAGGGAGGAAAGTGGAGGACAAGGATAATTGGCCAGAGGGAGTTTAGCACAACACAATGCCAGGCGTGAGTGTAGAGATTGACCAATTAGGAGAAGCAGTCACATTGGCTGGTAGTAGAGGTGAAGTCATAGTTGCCTTTTAAATGGGCTGAGCATAGTAGCTGAAAGGGATTCCTTGTTGAGTGAATTAAACCACTGGGGGGGCCCCTGTGGATGAATGACCTCTGGCCCATAGTGGTCCAGCATCTGGGGATCTGGAAGGTTTCACTTGGTGTACTTTGGGTGTGTTGGGTGCTGCAGTGGACAGTCAGAAGCTTTTCAACCCCTGGTGGTCCAATTTTCTTCTCATGGAGTTGAAAGGGTGCTCATTTTGACTAAATCCTTTTCCTATTTCAAGGGTGATAAGGCTGGAAAGTGGCCATCTGGACTGATTAAGAGACAGAGGGCTGAGAGATCAATTCTGGGGGTGACTGCGGAGGGGGAAGGAATCATGTATAATCAACATAAAGTAAATGACATGTGTTGTGCTTATTATGCACATTTATATACCTCAGAATACCCCCAAGGGGCTGACCCAGATGAATTTTTGAGGGAAATCAGCTTGCCCCAGCTTACTGACCAGGAGGTGAAGCAGCTGGAGTCTTCCTTCACTATAGAAGAATTAAAAGACGTGGTATGGAAATCTAAAAGGGGTAAAGCGCCAGGTCCAGATGGTATCCCAGCGGAGGTTTATAACATTTTGTGGGATGAACTGGGTCAGACTATGCTGGAAATGATAGTTGAATCATTGACTGAGGGAGAGCTTCCACCTTCGCAGACACTAGCCACAATTACAGTCTTACCCAAGCCAGGGAAGGACCCCCTTTTATTTCATCTTATCACCCAGTTTCGCTGCTTAATGCAGACTATAAGATCATAGCCAAGATTCTGGCAATTAGACTAGAAGGTTTCCTCCCTAAATTGGCTCATCCTGACCAAGGAGGCTTTGTAAAGGGCAGACAAGTTAAACATAATATTAGGCGAGTTATCGACATAATGCATCGATGGCCCAGGGGAGCGATGGGGGGCCTGCTAGCACTAGATGCGGAGAAGGCCTTCAATCAGGTTGAGTGGCCCTTTATGATGGCAGTGTTGAGAAAATTTGGTTTGAGCCTCTCTATGATGCAGTGGTTGGGAACCCTATATAAGAAACCCAAACCCAAATTCTTACCAATAATAATTTGTCATCCCCTTTTATTCTTACTAGAGGCACGAGACAGGGCTGCCCCCTTTCCCCTCTATTATACGTACTCACAATTAAGGCCTTGGCCAGACCATTAGGGACAATCCTAGACAAAGTTTAAAGTGGAGTGGCAAGGAACATGTAATTTCTCTCTTCGCAGATGACATATTGTTGTGTATAAAGTCCCCTGGGAAGGCTATGAAGGAGTTATCAATCATCTTTGGGAGGTATGGTCCTCTTTCAGGCCACAAGATTAATTGGAGCAAATGTGAGTGGATGCCATTGGGGGAACTGGGCAATCCTATTACAATATGCCAGACAGTAGTTCAGCCTGTTAAACTGATTAAATATTTGGGAATATTTATCCCCTCTAAATTGTTGAATTTAGTAAACTATAATATGAAAAAATTAATACAAAAAATTAAAAAACAATTGTCTATCATGGAAAGTTCTGCCCTTGACATTATTGGGTAGAGTCAATTTAGTTAAAATGTCACTCCTGCCTCAATTCCTTTACTTCTTCCAATCAGTGCCACTTAAATACTTTAAAAGTATTGAAGGTGCCATCACTCAGTTACTATGGAATAGTTGCAGGCCCAGGATAAAAAAAATCAATTTTGTGGTTCCCTCAAAGAAGGGGTGGATTATGTCTCCCAAATGTACATTATTACAGGGTGGCCTCTCAGCTGGCCCATATTCAAGACCTTTTGAAGAAACCTGAGGATCAACCAGCTTGGGTTAAGTTAGAGGAGGCTAAGAGTATCTCATTATACCACAAAGTTTTGGCTCCATGTGGTATGATTCCTTCTGCTCAGGCCCCTTACCATCCATGTACAGATGCCTTGATTAAGGCCTGGAAACTGGCTCATCAATGGATAGATAAGGAGATCAGGATCTCCCCTGATGGTTCGCTTGATAAATTATTACAAGGGGAGGGGGATCTCTCCATAAGGGATAAACCAGTGTTAAAACAGTGGTTCAACAAGGGGATATACTTAGTAAAACACTTGATGTCGGAGGGTAAAATAACTTCCTTTGATGACCTGGTAATGGCAAATAAAGTTAAGACTTCCCATTTTACTCTATACTCTAAATTAAATGAGGCCTTTAAAAAAATCTTAAGTAGAATGAAACGGAAGAAATCTCCTGTACCCCATTGGAGGGGTTATTTTGGGGACAGTCAGGTGACCCCAAGTTTAAACCACTGAGAAGGGTTTATAAGTTATTAATCAGAGCTATGGCTGATATGTTAAGGTCGATTAAAGATAAATGGGAACTAGACATATATCCAGATGGGTTCACTGGGGGGGATTGGATTTCTTTAGTGAATAACTGCTTGAGTTGCTCTGT
Organism: Neoceratodus forsteri; assembly: GCA_016271365.2. Classification (NCBI taxonomy): domain Eukaryota; kingdom Metazoa; phylum Chordata; order Ceratodontiformes; family Ceratodontidae; genus Neoceratodus; species Neoceratodus forsteri. Next base: position 853,748,686 of record CM057449.1, read on the forward strand.
AAATAATAGAACCAGAGCTATACAATATAATGTGCTTCTTAGAACCTATCACACCCCACGCCTGGCCCATATAATTAATCCTGATGATTCCCCTCTTTGTCCTAAATGTGGGATCCATGAGGGTACTTTTTTCCACATGGTCTGGAAATGTAATAAGATGCAGGCCTATTGGTCAGGAATCTAAGAAATACTTTCCAAGATGTTGGGACTTCTCCTCAGACTGGACCCAGTGGAGGTTATATTGGGTCTTCCTCCTGGTGACCCTTCAATAGTGCCCTCCCGGAGGAATAAACAAGACACCTTGAGAAGACTAGGAAATGTGATGGGACTTAAGGCTTTAGCTCTACATTGGAGGCTTTCAACTCCCACAATTGCTGAATGGATAAAATCTCCTTCTTGATTGTATGAAATATGAGAAAATACAATACAATATTAGGGGACAACCAGACAAATGATTAGAAATGTGGGCTCCTGTAGATGAGGCATTACCCCAGGCCTGGTTTCCAACTTTTTAGCTTACTATTTAGAGGTACTAGTGAAACCGGGGGAGAGCTTAAAGTGAATTAATAGAAGAAACTCTAGTATGACATGTCTAGATGTGCACTACCATGGGATGTCAATGAATTTTGATGTATGGTCTCTGTAAACTAACTAATACCTGTCTGAAAAGATGTCAAGTATGTAAATGTGAGATGTTTGACTAATCTACTGCTGAAATAAATAAAGTATACAAAAAAAAACCCAGGTGGCATGAGCCCAAGGAGAAACTTTTTTGGTTAAGAGGCAGGCCTGGTATTTGATCCTGCTGAAGAGAAAGAGCCACGCAGACTGGGCGTACAAGTTACAAGTATGTGTTAGGTAGGCAGCGCCTGTAAGAAGTCTGCATGCTTTGTTGAGTACCACAGATATCCTGTGGAGGGCTGTATGAGAAGCAGAGCCATAGACGATGAGCCCATAGTCTATGATGGAGGTGATAGAACTGTAGATAGCCAGTCTAAGGGCCTCTGTGGTCATACAGTGTTTGTACCTGTGGAGCAGGCCAATCCATATGTTAGCGGCCTTTGCAACACTGTCAATGTGCTGAGCGTAGGAGAGGGAACAGTTCAGAGTAACGCAGAGGTATTTGAACTGAGGAACCTGCTCCAGTGTAACCCCAGAATGGTTAGTGATGATGAAGGGTAGAGAGTTATGTTTGCTCCTTGCATTGCAGAAAGTCATAACTTTTGTCTTGCTGTAGTTCATGAACCATTCCTCAATGCATCTGAAGTCATGCTGTAGCTGCTCTTCTAGATGCTTGGTGTCGCGATGGCTAGAAAACAGAACTACCTCATCAGCGTAAAACGTTTTCTGATGGCAGATGCTAGGGAGGCTATTCAGGACAAGACTAAAGAGTAGGGGTCCATGGATGGACCCCTGCAGTAATCCTGAGAGGACCGGTTTCTTATCAGAGGTGACATCTTAACTCGCTGGACCCTTCCCTCAAGGTAGCTTGTTATCCAGAGCAGGACATACTTGGAGAGCCCGATAGCTGACAGTTGCCTGAGTAGGAGTGGATGATTGACAGTATCCAATGCCTTTATAAGGTCAATGAATATTGCACCCACACAGTTTACTTGGTCAAGGGTGGTGTGGATGAATCCTGTAAATTCCAGTAGTGCAGTAGTAGTGCTGTGCCCTTTTCTAAATCCATGTTGTTTAGGGCACTGGATATCATATTTTACCAGATACTCAGCTGGTCCAATACGATTCATTCCAGGGCTTTAGATAAAGGGGGGAGGAAGGAGATGGGTCTGTAGTTGGTATGCAGTGACCTATCACCGCTTTTGTGTACAGGTGTAATGGTTGCCTGTTGCCAGAGAGATGGGAATTGGGCCAGCCTTAGAGAGAGGTTGAAGATCTTTGTCAGGAGTTCAAGGATTTCATCTAGGACAAGTGCAATCAGCTTCAGGTCAAGGGAGTCACCGCTGTACTCTGAACTGTGGATGGCTTTGCGAATATATGTGTGGGCTAAGTGCATTGGGATCACTTTCAAGTAGAATTTCAGGAGTGAGCAATCATTGCCAGCAGTGTTATGGTGAGTGCTGGTGGAAGGGGTGTCAAAAAAGTCTGGTGGTAGTACACTGTCCAGGTTTGAAAATGCATTGTTGAAGGTGTTGGTGATAGTACCAAGGTCAAGCATAGGAGTTCCGTCGATGTTTAGCATGGTGGTTGGAGATTTATGGTCTTTTCCTGTGAGGTCTTTCATGTCACTCCAGAATTTTTTCCCATCCCCCCATGTGTTGGAGAGTGCATCCCTGAAATATTTGCTTTTCACGTTCCGTATGGCATGTGTACATTCAATTTGAGTTGTTTTATATTTAATTATATCCCCAGGCGTAGATGTGGATCAGGCACGGAGCCCAAGGTGGCCCTATGTTTGAGACATGTTATGAGCTTGGGGGTTATCCATGAGTTGGACTTTCCTTTGACCTTAAACTTCTTCACAGGTGCATATATGTCGCAGGCCACAGTAAAGCGGTTGATGAACATGTCCAGGGCTTGGTTGATATCATTGCCTGAGTCAAGCGTAGACCAATCCAGTCTGTGTAGATGGGTTTTCAGTAGCTCTAGGTTCCCATGCTTCATAACCCTGGTGTAGATTACCTTAGGAGGGGGTTTGGCAAATTTATTGGCCCAGGTACAGATAAGGGGTGAGTGGTCACTTATGGTGTCAGGGAGCACTGAGACCTTGGAGATTCATTCTGGATGATTTAACAGAATCCAGTCAATTAGTGAAAGTGACCCAGTCCTGTAATTGCACCTGGTGGGAGTGGAGACAAGTCGGGTAGGGTGCTGTGCCATGACAGCATCCATGTATATGCTAGCCTCAGGCAAAAGCCAATTGATTCTGAAGTCACCCAGTATTATAATTTCCGCATTGTGATGAAGGCCCCTTAGGTACTTCATGACCCTATCGAAGTCATGGACCTGGTCGTTAGGGGATAAGTATACAGAGGCTATAGTCAGCATCCTATTGTAGGCACCAAGAAGTACTTTGATGGCGAGGACCTGGGATGGTGATTCATGGTTTGAGAATGGAATAACATGCCCCTTTAAGGAATCTCTCAGGTAGATGGCACAGCCCCTACCATGTTTTGAAGTCCTGTCCAGCCTGAAGATATTGTATCCAGGGATAGCGACTGCATTGTCAGGTATCTTAGGGTTAAGCCATGTTTCAACAACAGATAGGATATCGGGGTCATGTTGCTGCATCCAGGTTTGGAGGCTATCTAGTTTGCTGAGGAGACTACAGACGTTGATTGATGCCAGTGTGAGGGAGCCCGCCCTTCTGCTCTGAGGGCATAAGGTTGATCCAGGAGGACCCAGGTTGGGATGGACATTACCCGAGAGCAGGAGTAATAATAGCAGGATTCTGAGGAGGTAGATTATTAGCATTTTTTGCATGAGCAGTGCTGTGTGAGAACAGCAAATCAGTAAGGAAGTTTTAAGAGATTAAAGGAGAGAAGGAGATCAACAAAGGGGGTTGGGAGACAGATAGCTTTATGCTCCAGAGATCTAGTACTGCGAGCCAATGGGGGCAGGATGGGGTAGGGAAAGGAGGAGCTTTAGTGTATTTAAAGGCGGCCTCTGAGGGTGGGGGTGGGCAAAAATTTGGCAGCAGAAGCAGCACCTGTGGAGGCTGGGACTGTGTATAGGCCATACCTGATGTTTGTTTCCAGGAGGTCAGTGGCAGCAGGCTTCTTGGCACTGAGAGAGGTGCAGAGTAGTGTTCAGGCATACAGGAGGTGAACCGCAGATGGCAGTAGGTAGCCCAGTGGGCTACAAGGATGCCTGTTGAAAGAGGGACAGGACAGAGATTTATGGCACTCCGAAGTGGTGGGAGTGAAAATAAAATTAGCACGCAGACAAAAAGCTGCAATTTACTAAAACAGAGCTAAATCGGGGGCGGGAAGCAGACAGCTAGGACATGTGGCACCATCTCTGTAACAGATTTGTAAAACAAGGGGGTCGCAGTCGGGGGGCGAAACAAGGGAGAAATTAAATTGGTAGCTGCACTGGATTAAAATATAACAAATCAGCAGGCTATGGAGACTTTCAGCAAAGAAATCCCTGAAACTCTAAAATCCTGTAAATCCCGTACTCTAATAATCTTAGACACAGCAACTGAGATAGCAAGTTTAACACAATACAAAAGATGACTATAAGTAGTGGCACAGGAAATAAATCGGCATGGGGAGGCTGTGTGGAACAACTTGGCAGACTGGAACCTGAAAATCAGCACCTGCAGGGAGACAGGATCCACGTAAGTGCAGGGTTTCAGCTGCACTGTAGGAGGGAGAATAAAAACAAATATACTTCTTTGCCAGTTCCAGCTTGTTTGAACGAAGGCAGCCCAAATTAATTCACTTGCATAATATCTAAAAGTTTTGCTCTTAGGGTTTATGGATTATCACACACCTCTGGCGTTTGAAAAATCCTCATAACACACACCTGCACAGGCATTATAGTGGCACTGTAGTGCCACTATAGTTAGGGTTTAGTACCCCATTTAAGGTTAAAGTCTGAAATTTTGCAGGTTAATAACTTTGCCACTATATGACAGATTTGTTTGAATTTGGCATGCGTGGAGTGGTACCACAGATCACTGGATCTGCCAAGTTTCGTAATGGTCGGAAATATGGTTGTGAAGCTATATAGCGTCAAAGAAAGTCATATTTACGCTTTTTTGAGCATTCTTTGCTCATGCCTACAGGTCATACAGTTTGCGTGACTGGTCCGAAACTTTCAGGGAACATGCAGCCAGGGTCCCTGATGAGCCTTTCAAAGATTTCATGAAAAAATATTAAATGTTTCAAAAGTTATTCAAAGAACAAGTTTGCCATTATAGTCAATGGGAAAAGTTAACAAAAAGTTTGACAGTGTCACAAATGCAGTTTTCAGTTTCGCAAATGACCCCTGTACTGTCACAAATCCACCATTTTGTTTTCAGTTGCTGGTCACAGAAATGCTTGGCATTTAAAATTCGGATCCTCTAGGGACACAATTCTTTTTGTGTTCATCTAGTCAAGCAGTGAGGATGCTAGCCATGTCTTTTTTGTGGGGGCTAAACACCCCAGAAATATGTTTTTAAAATTTTTGTAAACTGTAGTGTCACAAAGTAATGTCGCACTTGTGACACTTTCGTGATTTTTTTTTCTAAAGTGTCGTAAATCACAACACTACTTTGCGACACTATGGCCAAAATAACAGAAATTCTTTGCCACCCTGCTGCAAAAGAGCAGTTTGGTCTTTTGGGCTGAAATTTGGAGGGAAGAAAGCCAACATCCCACTAATGTGCCTTTTGGTGGTTTAGTGACAAAATATTACAGGGCTGTAAAGTTACAGCACTCCAAAGCTGACTATTTTTCCCATAGGGAAACATTACGGCGTCTGCTGCGCCTTTCGGGGCCCATATCTCGGAAACGCTTAGAGATACAGACTTTTCGTCAGAAAAATGCTTAGCCCCCTGCTAGAGAGCTAAGTGCAAAACTAGCCAGGAAAGTTATACATAATATGAAATTTACATTTTTTTTCTATGTCATACGGTTCCTGAGATATAAACAATTTAGTATTCCAAGTGTTCATTTTCTGCTCCGAGGGCCATTATTATGCATACATTCTTTGTATTCACTGTGCTTCTGAATGCACTTTTTGAGGACAAAAAGTGCATGCATTTGCGTTATTGTTACAGTTAGCATTTCCTCTTGCATTTCTGTGACAGTTTGCGTTAGCGTTTCCATTTACATCGCTGTGTGCATTACCCTTTGCGTTTGCACTTGCGTTTGCATTACTGTTACTATTTGCATTTCCATTACTGGTTTTGTTTGCATTTCTGTTTCCTTTTGCATCACCAAGTGCATTACTGTTTGCGTACATGCTTCCATTTGCTTTTCTGTTTCCTTTGGCGTCATTGTTGCTGTTACCGAAAGCGTTTGCATTTCCAATTGCATTACCATGACCGTGCATGTAACAATTTGTGTTTGCTTACATGCTTGTGTTTCTTCTTCCATTTCTGTTACTGTACCCTTTGGCATTCTCCTTGCTGTTACCATTACTGTTTCTGTTTCCAATTGTGTTACCGTTACCAAGGGGCCCCATGCTCGCACCACCACATTCCATTCACTATTTATACTGCACATTCTCAAAGAAGGAAAATTCATGGCAAACTCCATTTATGCATCAGTCAGGGTTGTTCCACGATGACAAAAATCAGGAGGTCGATGTTAGGGTTCCCCGCCCACACCCCCACCACCCGCCCCCACCAACAGACATCAGGTGTGCATTGGGGTCATTGGTCCTAACTCTCACACCATTTCCTATACTGCACCACCTCAGCCTGTTTACACATGGGATGGGGTGAGAGTTAGGACCGACGACTAACGCACACCCCAATACCTGTTGGTGTGGGCGGGTGGTGGGGTGCAAGGGTGGGAACCCTAACATCGAATTTCCTGGCTTTTGTCACTGTGGAACAACCCTAACTGATGCATTAAACAGAGTTTTCTTGCCATGAATTATTCTCTACATACTGCTGTCAACCATTGCTTTCTCTTATTATATGCTTACAGAATTTTTATTCTTGACTTCAGTTTTCCAAGGCAAAATATTCCTCACTGGAGTTTGATTGAGAAGTGTTACCTGCACAAAGACTGATTCTTGGGTATTTCAGCATCACTAATCCTGGATGGTCTTGGTCTGAAATGACTTGAGACTAGTGCTCCACAGCCTTGCCATTGTAACATTTGTTCCCCTCAGATAGAAGCGTATTTTACATCTGTAAACTTCAATTCCATTTTCAGAAGCAGTTTGATTCAGGCATGAAATGAAAGGTTTAGTTAAGCAGGTATACACAAAAAAGTGTGGTGATCACAACATATCATCATGCCTTGGGTGTGCTGTGAGGCACAAGGCAAAGCTGATTGCCTTAAACCACATAAGTAGTGACGATATCCCATGATATACCATACCCTGGAGTGTATTACTGTGATTATAAAATGGGTATGTAAGTAAATGACTGACCTTAGTAATCAGCTCTGAACCGTGATGATGTACTTATGTCATCACAGGTCACAGATGACTTCAGCCAATCTGCTTCCAGGATTTCTCCAAAACATTTTAAAATTTGAATTTTATCATCTCTAGATGACCCTTGATGACCCTTATATCTCAATGCAGTACCTACTTATTGTTTTGTTTGCTTGAAAATTGGTAACCAGGAAAGGCACAATGATATTGGGCTTGCTTCCAGACTTGACCTGGGGGTTGGGGGAGGAATAACAGGTACAGGAAGGTGGAGACAAAAATTCAAGCAAACCAACTGTCAAGTACAACCAAGCATAGTAAAATAAATTATACAACTGATAAAAGCAGTGTAGCCCCAACTCCAGCACTATAATATCTGACAACATAATATGCCATCATGATGAGATAATGCAGTTAATAGATAAAATCATATAGCTGAGTGCAATAAATTATAATAGATAACAAATAAGAAAACAGAGGAAACTAGGGTTGTAACAGAAGAAAACATGAACAGAGAAAAACAATGTCTGGGAAAACTAGGTAAGGGCAAGAGCAAGAGTGAACAAAAGGAGACCTAAGAAGTGGCTTAAGGGAGTGGTATGAATGTGGAACATGAAGAGAGGGGAGAGAGAGTTCTGGACTGAAGTCAGTTGTACTAAGAAAGATGCAGAAACAGAGCAGTGGGAAATACTAAAGAAGAGAATGTTGGAAGAGTGAATGGAATATGTTGCAGAAAGAGAGCAGATCTGAGAGGTAAGAAGGAAAAGACTCAAAGCAGTATTTAGAGAGGGAGGAATCACTATGGGAAAGGCATCAGGAAGTTTGGGATGGATGGGAAAGTGGTTGATAAAGGGTACAGTGATGAGTAAGAGGAGGAGAGCCAGTAGTAATGTGACAAAAGGAGGGAAATATAGAGTCCAGTTTGGCAAGGGTGGATTTGAGGACAGCACCATAGACCAAATCCACATAGTGAAACATTGGGAGGATCATCCTGAGAATGATCTCACCCCAAACTGGGAGTGGAAGGCAGGATTTATTCCTTGCATAATGACTGGGGCATAGTTTCTTAATGAAGGCATCGACATGGGCTGAGAAGTCAAGATGACTATCAAGCCAAAGTCCAAGATATTTGAATAAGGGGGCAGCTTCAAGGGGAGTGTCATCAAGGTTTTTGGAAAAAGAGGACTGTGTAAACCTACTAAGCTATTGGTGCATCTCAAATAGTAGGATTGACAATTTTATTTTTTTTGTTTTTTGTATTCAATGAGAGTTAGTTGTTGAAGAACCAGTGTTGGACACTGTTAAAAGCATACTGTAGGGGCTGATCCAACAGGTGGATAGAGACTCTGGTGGCGTAAAGGACTGAATCATCAGCATACATATGGATATTCACTGAGACACAGGCTGATAGGAGATATTTGAGGAGAAGAGGATTGAACTCAGAACAGATTCATTAGACACATCAGAGGAAGTGGGGAAGGGAAAAGAAAATGATTCTCTGACTTTTACAGACAGCTACATCAAGAGAGATACTTGACTGAAGGAGGGTGGAATCACGAGAGGACACAGTTGGAAGTTTGAGAGTGGGAGGATTAGGGGGGAAAGAAGGAGGAGGTACTTCACCGAGAGAGTGGTGGAACTGTGGAATGTGATGCCTGGGGAGCTGGTACAGGCAGCTATGGTGAGAGGGTGGGACAGGTATAGGCAAGGGGTGAAGCAGAGGCTGGTTTGACTGGAGGGGGCAGGACTGGGGGATGGAGTAACAGTGGAAGGAGACAGATAGAGGGCTATGGTACCCAATCAGGGTGCTGAAGCACGAGCAGACTTGATAGACCAACAGGCCTACTCTGCTGGCATCTAGTATGTTAGTATGTTAGGAATGAACCAATGCACAACAGCTTACTGAAAGTAAGAGGTGGGCAACAGTGTCAAAGACTTTAGTCAGGATGATAAAGATACCAGTTCAAACATGACCCCTATACAAACCTTTCAGGATGGAATCAGTGACACACAATTGCAACCAAAAAGACATGGCCAGATATTTCCCAAAATCGCTGTGATATCGCTAGAGACATTCCTTGCCTGCATGCAGTACTACAGCAGGCCACCAGAGAAAATCTCTATATATGTCACAAAATATCTGTTAATACCTGAATGCATCTATGGCTGCAACTGTGGCTGAGCAGAGACTTGAATGGGCTTTACAGAAGCCAGACTGGAAGGGAGAGAATAAAGAGAAGAAGTCAAGAATGTTGGAGACCTGAAAGAAAACAAGCTTCTCCTGTAGTTTAGTCAGGCAGCAGAGAACAGAGATATGATGGTTGTAGTAGTAGTAGTAGTAGTAGTAGTAGTAGTAGTGTTCATTTACTATAGTGCCCATCCCTGGAAGCTTAATTTGCCTTACAAAGATATACAGCAAGAAAATGTCATAATAAAACACAGTACCCGCAATAAAAATAGTCATCCATAAAATAAAGTAACCATCCACAGCAAGTCAATACGCTGGTTTCAGGGGACTGTTCATGCATTCCAATTGCCTCCTTACAGAGGTTGAATTTCAGACTCCACTTACAGGCCTCCACTGTTGGGGCTTCTGTTGGGTCTCATGGGAAAACACCTCATAGAACCAGGGCAGCTACTCCAAATGTTTGCTCTCCCAAGGATTTTAATGTAGCCCTAGGAATATCCAGACATCCCACATCAGTGGAGTGGAGTGGAGTGGAGTGGAGAGGGTGACGGGATGGGTAAAGGGACAGAAGCTCAGCTAGTTAGCCTGAGCCAGTCTCATGTAGGGCTTTGTATGTTAGTAAGCCAGTAAGATTCTCTTATGCCTATTCCATGCACTCTTGAACCCCATCATTGTTTTCGCCCCCCCCCCACCTCTGCTGGAAAGCTGTTCTAGGAACACACAACTCTTTCTGTGAAGAAGCACTTCCTCGCAGCTCTCCTGATTTTATCCTCTTCCAGTTTCATAGCATGTACCCTTGTTCTTGAGCTCTTTTTTTCTGAAAAATTCTTCCCTTCTGTGCTTCATTTACTGGTGTGAGGTACTGGGTCTCTCTCATATCCACCCCTTCCTCCTCTACCCCAGGGTGTCCATATTGAGGTCCTTTTGTCTTTCTTTGTAGGGCGTTTGATGCTGACCCTGCGCCATTTTAGTTACCCTCCTCTGGACCACCTCCACTCTGTCTATATCCTTCCTGAGATGTGGTCTACATAACTGGACACAGCATTCAAGGTGTGTTCTTACCAGTGATCTATACAGTGGCAACACCACCTCCCTCTTTCTGCTGGTGATAACCCCTTCCTATGCATCTCAGCATCCCACTAGCCCTCCTGACTGCTTTGTTGTACTATCTGGCTACCTTTAGGTCATCCAATATAATTGCCCCAGGTCTCTCCCCTGCTTGGTTGTCCTCAGTATCAGCCCACCTTGTCTGTACCATATGCCCAGGTTTCTGTGCCCTAAATGCATTGTTTTGCATTTTTTCACATTGAAACCCAGTTGCCATACACTTGATCACTCCTCAGGTTTTCTCAGGTCTCTGTTCATGCTTTCCACACACACACACACACACACACACACACACCCAGAGTGCCCACCCAATAGTCTAAGTGGGGTCTTACCAGTGCTCTATAAAGTGACAATACCACCTCCCTCTTTCTGCTGGTGATAACTCTTAACAGCTTAATCTGGTTCAAGGTCAATTGCCATTCATCTGTATCCCCTCCCCCGAGTCGTGCCTGAAAATAGGCAGGATTTGTCTAGTGCACTTACCCAGTCAAAAAATACTAAATAAATAAATAACTCCTCCCAATTGCCTTGTCACACTCCTCAAGTTTTCTCAGGTGTCTGCTCATTCTTTCCACTCACACCCTGAAGTGTCCAACCTATGGCAGATTCTGGTGTCATCCACAAAGAGGCAGAACTTCCTATTCAGCTCCTCTGTAATGTTGCTTAGGAAGACATTAAATAGGACCAAGAACAGCAGTAATCCCTGAGGTGCCCCACTTGTTACCCTCCCTTCCTCATAGTGAACTCCATTTACCACCACCTTCTGTTGCCTATCCTCTAACCAATTTCTCACCTAGTTCACCACCTCTTGAATGACTCCTAAGCTACCCAGCTTGCTTACTAGTCTCCTATGTGGAACAGTGTCAAAAACCTTACTGAAATCTAGGTGGGCCACATCCACTGCTCCTCCCTGCTCAAACTCCTTGGTCACACAGTCAAAGAAATTTATCAGATTTGTTTGACATGACCTGCCCCCCCTCCCCATGAATCCATGCTCCCTCATGTCTTGTAACCCACTGGATTTAAGATATTCCACAATCATTTCCCTTAACAGTGACTCCATTAACTTACTCACCAGTGCTGTCAGGCTGATTGGCCAATTATTGCCAGCCTCCTCCCTGCTACCACTTTGGTGAAGTGGGACTACATCTGCCCTCCTAGAGTCCTCTGGACCCACTCCTGTTTCCAGTCAACAGTGAATAGGATTGTCAGAGGTGCAGCCGTTACCTCCTATGAGCTCCCTGAATATCATTGGATGCACCCTGTCTAGCCCCATTGCTTTGTTCACTTTAAGAATAATGAGTCCTTTCTGGACTCTGTCCTCCAAGAAAGGACTAGTGTCCACCTTCCCCCTCCAAAGCTTCTGTTACTTTTTTGTGGCCCCTCCCTTCTTCTCTATAAATACTGAACAAAAGAATTTGTTCAGAAAGTCTGTCATTTTCTGTTCCCCATCTGCACAGTCACTCTCTTCCCTTTTCAACCTTACAACCCCTCCACTGGGCTTCCTTTTTTCACTTACATACCTAAAAAATGTCTTGTCCCCTTTGCTACTTCCTGGGCTGTTCTCTCTTCAGTTTGCACCTCTGCATTCCATACTGCTTTCCCTGCATTCCTTTGTCTCCCCTGATATACCTACCTATCCTCCTCCCTTTTCTTCTCATTATACTTTCTGAATGCTACCCTTTTAGCTTTTACCTTTTCTGCCACCTCTTTCGAAAACCGTAGCAGTCTCTTTTTCATGTTACTTTCGCTCACTTGCTTGATGCAGACAATTGTCACCTTCACTATGTCCCATTTTAGCTTTACCTAGTGTGCCTCCATCCCACCTAGGTCATCAATCCCACCAGGTCAGCCCAGAGGCATTCACTCCTTTGAATAAAATCTACCCTCCTGAATTCCAGGACCATCATCCTTGGGTGGTTCAAGTCCACAGCTGTCCTTATATTGAACCACACTGAACAGTGGTCACTGCTCCCTAAATGGCCTCCCACTTTGATGTCTGCAACACTGTTCCTATAGATGAGTACTAAGTCCAGTATTGCTCCATCTCAAATGGGTTCATTGACTAGTTGCCTGAGGAGCACCCTCTCCTCAGGATGTCGCTGCTTCTAGTTCAAGCCACAGCTAGGAGGCTCCAATCTGCATTCAGCAGATTGAAGTCCACCATTAGCAGCACCTCCCCCATTTCTGCCATCTTGCCAATGGCTTCCACCAGCCTACCTTCTCCCCCCTGTGTGGAGGTCTATAAATGATGCCAGCGCCAATACAGGATTAATTCCCTGTCCCCGGTGTGACCCACAGTATCTCTGCCCCCAAGTATTCCCTGTAAATCTGTTACTTTTATGCTTACAAATATAGAAACATAGAATTTCATGGCAGATAAGGACTGCTTTGCCCACCCAGTTTCACATTTTTTCATACTTGCAGTATTACCATAGCCCCTAATCAATTCTTGGCTCTTTTTCCCTTCCCCTTTCCTTTCCACTAAGATACCCTTATGCCTGTCCCAAGCATTCTTGAACCCCCACACTCTCTTTGCCTCCACCACCTCTGCTAGAAGGTTATTCTCCTACCACCTCTGCTGGAAGACTGCTCAAGGAATGCACCACTCTTTCTGTGAAGAAGTACTTCCTCACATCTCTCCTGAATCTAGCCTCCGCCAGAGTCATAGCATTTCCCATTTTTCTTGAGCTTCATTTTTCTGAAAAATACTTCCTTCCAGCACCTTATTTACCCACCATGAGGTATTTAAAGGTCTCTGTCATATCCCCCCTCCTCTCTTCCAGGGTGTACATATTGAGGTCCTTTAGTCTCTCCTTGTAGAGTTTTTGATGCAGACTCTGCACCATTTTAGTTGCCCTTCTCTGGACCACCTCAACTCTATCTATATCCTTCTGGATATGTGGTCTTCATAACTAGACACAGCACTCATGGTGGGGTCTTACCAGTACTCTATACGAGACAACACCACTTCCCTCTTTCTGCTGGTGATACCCTTCCCTATGCACCCCAGCATCCCACTAGCCCTCCCAGCTGACCAGTTGCAGTGTCTGGCCTTCTTTATGTCATCCAATATGATGACCCCAGGTCTCTTTCCTACCTGGTTGTCATCAATGGGTCTATGCATAAAAAAGGGCTACCGAAGTGTGACATTAGTGTCAATTTTTAGAAGTCATAATATACTAATTATTATAAGCTTTTTTGTATGCTGTGACTCACCTTATAAAAATGTAGTATGGTGCAGGATAACTCCCATTTCAGGTCCTGAGAAAAAGCCTCCACAAAGTTGCATGTGTAACAGCAGACATAAAAGTAGGGCTGCATATGTAACAGGGGACATAAAAGTATCACAACATGTAATAAGACACAGGAAATAGCAGTTCAATATTCAAAAGGTTTATCATTCAAGGTAAAAACATAGAAACATAGAATTTGATGGCAGATAAGGATCGCTTGGCCCACCCAGTCTGCCCATTTCCCTACCTAATGGATAAGCTGCAGATCCTAGTTAACCAGCAGCCTACTTCTTTCTACCCCCAACCCCCAGAACTGCCTTATGACTGTCCCATGCATGCTTGAATTCAATCACTGTTTTTGACTCCACAACCTCCTCCGGAGGGCCGTTCCATGCATCCACAACCCTCTCTGTGAAAAAATACTTCCTTACATTATCTCTGAGCTGTATAAATGGGTGGACAAACATACATCTAAAAAAAAGTTTTCAATATTTACAGCAAAAAAAGCAGTTTGATGTAATGCATCAGCTATTTTGGCTGTAACTAAAGACTACACTATTACCACAGACTTAAAAATGTATGTATATATTTATATATAAAAAACAAGAGAAAACATGACAGAAGCTGTGGTTACACACAAAACTGAATACATGCAACACACACAAAGAGGTTATTCACAAAACAGTATACATATGATGCATGAGGTGGTTATTCACAAAAAAGAATATGCGCCGCAACAAGTGATTATGCAGAAGAGAGAATATGTGATGCAAAAAGTGGTTATTCATGAAAGAGAATACGCGATGACAGAAGTGGTTAATGACACAAAGTGATAAACCCATCTGCACACAACATGGAGGCATGCCACCTCCCATCTGCACACAACATGGAGGCATGCCACCTCCCATTTGCACACAACATGGAGGCATGCCACCTCCCATCTGCACACAACATGGAGACATGCCACCACCCATCTGCACAAAACAAGGACACACCACCACCCATCTGCACACAACATGGAGACATGCCACCACCCGTCTGCACAAAACAAGGACACACCACCACCCATCTGCACACAACATGGAGGCAAACAACTAAATAGCTGATGGAATCTGACAAAGAATCATTAAAGCATGCATTCTGAGCAGGGTATCATCAGTCCATATCACCTGGATAATGGACTGTCAGTGTAAGCCGAACACTACAACACCCACATAAAACAGTATAGTTGGTTTTCACAGTCCATTTTTTTTTTTTTTTGGTAAACAAAGTTCAATAAAGCCACCACACACGTGCATGATATGGCTGATCAATATGAACCAGAGAATAATTTGAATTAGAGCACCACAACAAGCAGCATGGGGGAGTGCTTTTCAACATAAGGCACCCCCACCAAAACAGTGACCATATTGTTTCATGCTATGATTAACAATATGCTGTGGTTGCCCTGTGATGCCACCAGAAAATCATAAAGACACAGTAATAAACACTTTTAATGTGCAAAAAACTGAATATTGCAGCTAGCACCAAACAAGTTAGCTAATGCAGCAGCACCTCCCAAATAATGTCTGAATCGCAGCACACAAACTAGCCACCCCAACAAAATTAGTTGTTACCTACTTATGCATAAAACTCAAATGTGCATAAATAGGTAATTGGTATACGGGTGTACAAAACATGTACGTGCGATATGCACAAATGTTTATTTGAGAGGTGGGCTTTGGGACTTAGCCATTCACAAAATGGGTTCTGCAAATATCACCAGCCCAGTACAAGCTATCTGTTTGAAAACAATAAGCACCCATCTGGGTGTGTTTGGTGATTTTGAAATTTAAACCAAAATAGCAGGTAGTCTCCAAGGTGGTGTCCAAGTTAAAATAACTAACTAAATAAATGAATAAATAAATGGCATTTCATTCCTGTTTTTGTTTTCATATTACCAAAAATCGTATTCCAATATCAAAACAATTTAAAAAGAACCCAGTAACAAACCTGTTCAAAATACCATATCACTCCATAAGCGAAGGCAAAAAAACAAGAAAATAAGCAACAGGAAGGGAAAAGGAAATTGTTTAACCAGGAAAGGTGCATTAAGCCAGAATGTGTTTCCAGGTGTGACCTGGGATCACAAGGAAGTTAAGTGACTTGCTCAGGGTCACACAGTATGCAAGTTGGGGCTGATGGGATTCAAACCCAGGTCTCCATGTTTGCAGCTCAGTGCTCTTAACCACTACACTATACTGCCTCTATTATCAATAATCACAATACAGCTGGAGCCATGCATCATCCCATCTGCTAGAAAAAAAAATCAAACAAAAAGAAAAAGTAAAAAATGAAGCCAGTCACCCACAGCTCTGCCAACAAAATGGAGGCAAGCATACACCCATCTGGTAACAAAAGGAAGCAATGCATCCAGATGGCTGCAAACAAAATGGAGGCACACCTCCACCCATCTGCAAATAAGACGGAGGCACAGTTAACAGGCTACCCATATGCATCTGGTCCCCCCTCCACACAAAACAAATGTGGACTACTTTTTGCTCCATACTCAGTAAAGGGGTAGGCTTGAAGGCCTCACAAGCTACACATGCACACTCAAGACTAATCCTCCCACAAAAAAAAAAATTAAAAAACAGCATGCAGCAAAGAACAACCAACATTTTGTTTGGTGGTGGAGACGCACATGGTCAGCTGGTTCAACTAGCTCAAACAATCCGCCCCAAAAATGACCAGATGCTGCTAGTTTTCAAACCATTAAAATTCACATTAATGCAATCAGTTTTCAAACAACAGAAGCGCTATCTATTTAAACAGGCAGCCCATGTGCATCTGGTAAACCTCCCCACCAAACAATTGCGGATCATTGGTACTCGGTCAAGGTAGGCTTGAAGGCTTCAAAAGCTTAATGGATACTGCATCATCCCAAAATGTCCATTGTGTTGGGTTGACCATCCATGGCACTCCAGACCTTACATCATGGGTTTTAGCCCACCTGATAGGCTAATGATGCACATGACCTAGGATCAAATTTCTAGACCCCAGGTCCCAGATGCCCCTGCTCTCCAGTTCAAATTGTGCATCTCATCAGGCTACAAGCACCCCAGGAGTCCCTGTATTGTGCCAGGAAAAGTAGGCCTCTGGAGTCCACAGAATCATAATTTTATTCAAATGGTTTTGTTCTGAGCCTGCCTACAGTAAATTCTGAGCAGTTGAGATGCTTCAGGGTTAATTTTAAATTTTTGTTTTGTTTTTTTGTAGCAGTTCATGGCATTGCAGTATTAACTTAATTGCTAACTAAATCGTTGTTTAAGGGTAAAGCAGATTGTGCTGCTTCATTCTATTTACTGTAATCCCTACTTTCTGCCGCTTTGAAAGGTTTTTTTTTCCTAATGTTTGAATGAGTTTTTTCATGAGGGGACCTAGTGAGGAGCAGGCCTGCCAATGCCTGTCGGCCGCAGCCCCAAGAGCACAACAATGCGCCTATCCATTTTGCTATCAAGCATTTGTGGTATTTTGAATGTTATCTGGACGTTTTTCTGGTCTTTTTTCTTGTGTTATAGTCTGCGGCTCGCTTTCAGCAGCACAGCCTCACAATAGCTCCGTAGGCCCGACAGAGCAAGCCGAGAACCGTGTGGTCAATGTGACCCTCCTGCTTGGTCTGAGACCATCACTCCTAGCTGATTTCTCAGCTCGTCAGTACCCTCACATCTTGGTATACCCAATGCTGCACTTTTCACCCTCTCCCCACCCTTCCTACATTCCTTCTCCCCCCCCTCCTCTCTTCCTTCTCCCTATGACTCTGGCACTTCTTATCTGTTGTCTATTTTCTCTGACAAATTCCGCTGGCTGCCTTGTTACAGTGCTACCCTTGAATTATATTAATCTGTACTCTGTTTGCAATGTTCACATTGTTGTAATGTCTGTCTTGATGTTCCCCATAATTTGTATTTCTCTGTCGTGGAACCTTTGTAAAAGAGCCAAGGCTCAAAGGTATTTGTAATCCTAGACTTGATAAATAAATAAATTAATGGCCATCACCACCAAGCTATGGTCGCGCATTGCTTCTTGCGCCATGCATTTTGCATGAAGAAGTCGTGCTTCTCTGGCAGCCTCCCCATGCAGTGTGAGGCCGACAGGGATCGCCCTTGTTGCCACAGCCAGGCCTCCTCACTCTCTCTCTCTCTCTCTCTCCAGTAGCCACCCAAACCCCCAGAATGGCCACCGTAGCTTCTCTTAAGGAGACAGAAGAACAACAGGAGGATGAGGGAGAGAGTCAAGAGGTGCTCAGCTCGCCAGGGAATCCTGTTTGTTCCCAACATCTGATCTTCTGGGGCCGGCACTGGACAGGAGGGGGAGTAGAAGGAGAGGCTTCTAATTCAGATACAGGCCTCGAGGCCTTCGCTTCCTAACTTAGGGGGAGCAGGTTCCAACTCACTCAGAGCACAGGGGGCCTACATAAAAAGGATTATATTTTTCTCAAGGATCATGTTTGCCCATGGGTCTTAGCATTTTCCCCTCCCAATCAGAGACTTCTAGACCCATGGGTGGAGCTGGAGCATTTGTGTTTTAGAGGGAGGCTCTCCAGGCTGCAGCCCCTTCCTCAGCAGCCAGCCTGATTGGGTCATACTAACATACTATTTGCCAGCAGATTAGGCCTTATGGTCTATCAAGTTTGCTCGAACCTCAGATCCCTAGTTGGGTGCCGAGGCCCTTCCCTCCCTTGTGTTCCAGAAACCCCTATCATCCATCCCCACCCCCTGGGACAGGTCATCATCTGATACATCCACTTTCTGTGTCTGTCCCACCCTCTCTTGAAGCCCTCCACTGTGGCTCTCTGAACCAGCTCGCCAGGCAGTGCATTCCAAGAGTCCACCACCCTCTCAGTGAAAAACCTCCTCCTCTTTTCCCCTCACCCTTCCACCTTCCAACTTCAAACCATGCCCTCTGGTGATACCTCCCTGCTTTAGTCTAAAGATCCCCTCCATGTTTACCCTATTTATTCCCTTGAGGTACTTGAAGACCTCAATCATGTCCCCTGTCTCTCCTCTCCTCCAATGAAAACAGGCAGAGCTCCTCAAGTCTGTCCTCATCGTCAAATCCCTAGCCCTCATATCATCTTAGTTGCCCTCCTCTGTACCCTCTCCAGGAGCTGTTGTCCCTCTTCAAGGCATTCTCCCAGTACTGTACAGTGCACTCAAGGTGTAGTCTAACCAGTCCATTGTACAGCGGCAGAATCACTTCCTTGCTCCTAGAGGTGATTCCCTTACGATGCATCCCAACATCCTGTTTGCCTTGCTAGCCGCCTCCTGCACTGCTCAGAGTTATTCATATATGCATCCACCATGACCCCTAGGTCTTTTTCCCTATTGAGGCCTCCATCGCCTCCCCTCCCAGGGTGTACCTGTGTTGGGTTTCCCCACCCAAGATGCAACACCTTGCACTTGGTGATATTGAAATTTACTTTCCATGTGTGAGCCCAGCTTTCCAGGGTGTCCAGGTCCCTTGCAGGGCCAACCTCCCTCTTCTCCCTCAACTACTGCTCCCATCTTGGAGTCATCAGCGAAGAGACTCATTTCACACCCTACACCCTCCCTAATGTCCGATATGTATGCATTAAACAGGATCGGACCCAGGACCAAGCCCTGCGGTACCCCACTACCAACCTCTCTAGGGTTCGAGAGCTCCCCACAGACCACTACTCTCTGGGTGCCTCCAGCTAGCCAGTCTTCAATCCATCTGACCATCAAAGGGCCTACTCCTAACCCCATCAGTTTCTCCACCAGACCATTGTGGGGGACAGACTCAAACGCCTTGCTGACGTCCAAGAATAATACATCCACAGGCTTTCCCCTGTCCAGTTCTGATGTTACCCATTCATAGAACTCCACAAGATTGGTTTGACATGATCTACCTGGCACAAACCCATGTTGCCAACTATCCAGACCTCCCACCTCCTCCAAGTACACCCCCAATCATTCCTTTAGTATACTCTCCATTAATTTTCCCACCACCGAGGTCAAACTGATGGGTCTATAGTTACCTGGTACTTCCCTCGACCCCCCTTTATGGATTGGCACCACATGTGCCTCTTGCCAATCCCTAGGTACCCTCCCTGTCTCAAGTGACCTGTTGAAGAGCTCCGCCAGGGGTGCAGCCAGTATGTCCGCCAATTCCCATAGTAATCTCGGATGAATGCCATCCGGCCCAGGAGATTTATCTTTCTTTAGGGCCTTGAGGGCTAACCACACCCTGTTGGCGGAGATAGCATCATCCATCCCCTCCACCTTACTGGCCTTTTTATCCTTATCCAGATGTGACACCCCTGGGGTACCTCTCCTTCCCTCTTGCTCCATTTCTGTTGCTCCCCTGATCCCACTCACTGCCGCTTCTATCCCCATCGTGTCTTGCTTTGTAGATATCCCATCCCCCTCCCTAGTGAACACAGAGGCAAAGTACTCGTTAAATACCTCTGCCTGGTCCCTTGCCTCTTCCACCCACCCTCCTTCTGATCTCAATCTGCTGAGATGGCCATTAGTTTTTCTCCACTCCTCAATGTACCGGAAGAACCGATTTTCCCCTCCATGTATCCCCTGTGCCAACAGCTGCTCTTTACTGGACTTTGCTCCCCTCACTATCCGGGTGACTTTTCTAGATGCAAGATGGTACATTTCCTTATCCCTATCCCCTCTTGTTGTTTTATATTTTTTGTAGGCCACCTTCTTTTCTCTGACTGCTACCTGTACCTCACTGGACCACCAGCATGGTTTATGTGACCTTGCTCCCTTATGTTTCAACTTAGCGCATGATCCTGACTGCCTCATGAAGTCCCCGTTTATGACCTCCCATCTCCTTTCCACTTGTCATTGATGTAATCCCTTCAAGTGATCCTTGAGAATATTTCCCATGCCCTGAAGTCTTCCCCCCTGAGTCCACTGCCAGTGTCCTGAGATCTCACCCCCCCACTCCCCCCATGCTTATTTGAAACCAGACAGTGTGTGGTGCGCTCCCAGTCAGGGGTCCTCTACAACCAGGTCCCTTACAGATCCCCATCTGCCAGAACCACGTCAGGACATGCCCCTCCCTGTGGGCTGCATCACATGCTGTGTTAAGAACACATCCTGGAAGCCATCCAGCAGCCTCTGCTCCTTGGCCACCTTAGAGGACATGGTTCCCCAGTTTGTACCTGGCATATTAAGGTCCCCCATCAACACCACTCCTTCCCCTTTTGGTCCACACTGGGCAATGATGTTGTCCAGCAAACCATCCTCTAGAACATCACTCATCCCGGGGGCCTATATACTACACCCAGCTTGACCTTATCTCCTGCTGGGATCGTGGAGTGACCCATAAGGCCGCCATGTTTCCCTCTGCCTCTTCTACCCTAGTAATTTCTATGTCATCTCTAATGAACATAGCCACTCCACCCCCTCTGCCCTCCTTTCTATCCTTCCTAAGCATATTGTACCCCTGCACGTTTAGGTCCCAGTCATGGTTTTTGTTGGCCCGTCTCCATGACTGCCGCCACATCCACCCCCCCCCCCCAAACAGCATGGCCTGGAACTCTGGCAACTTGTTTCCCAAGCTCCTGGCATTTACTAACACCAACCCCCACCCTTATCCTGATCCCTTTGTCGAACCCCACCCAGGTTCCTTATACTTCTATCCTCCCTCTGCTCCTCCTGAAACCTCCACCAGTCTGTTTCCCCTCCCCCTTGTGTTTGAAGGCTACTCCCCTCATCTGGAGGAGAGGGCTTCTGGTCAGACCCTCCCTTATCCCTTCCCCCTCACAAGTTTAAACCCCACCTTTCTTGAATGTAGTCAGCCATCCCCTGTTTAAGGACTTCCTTCCCTAATGGGGCAAGATGAAGCCTGTCCTTGGCATACAGTCCCTTATCCTCCAAAACTCCTTTCCAGTTCCCTAACACCCCCAACCCACTCTCTTCACCCCACTTCCTGAGCCAGTCATTAACCTCTGTGATCTTCATTTTTTTTCTCCACTGAGGCCTTTGGTACTGGCAATATCTCCAAAAGAAATGTTGCATCCATTATCCCGACAGACTCTGGCAAGTTCTTGGAACCTTGCTTGGATTTCCAAAACACTATTTCCCTCTAGATCATTAGTTCCCAAATGCAGGAAATCCAGTTTGCTCACAATCCCTAACCAGTTCATACACCATGAACTTTGCTTTGTGCACTGTCAGCCCAGAGATACTCACTACCTTCACCTGGCTATGGCATCCACCCCTGTCCTCCACTGGATACCCTAATCATCAGTCTCCCAATAATAGAACCTGACACGCCATCATCCTTATGCTTACCTCCACTATGCCCTCCAGCCCCACCCCCCCCTTTATTCTGTGATCTCAATTCCATGGGAGTCTTCCTGCCTTATTAGAGACCCCCTTGTCACCCTCCCCTTTCTGCCTCCCTCGTTATTTTGCCCACTTAACTCAGACCCCCTCTGAATAGGTGTCCCCTTTAACCCTCTCTTATCCGAACCATTTATCCTGGCCCTGATGGTTTCCCCTTCCCCCACACCTCCATCCTCCCCCCTTGTAATAGTACTCCTGCCTCCAGAGGCTCTCTGTGGGTCCCCTTTAGCTAGGACCCCTTTAGCTAGGGTCCACTGTTCACTCCCATAATCGTGTTACTCCCATGATCTTCCATCCTTCCCATTCCAGTTGGGGGTACCTCACCATAGTGGCCCTCTGGCGGGGGTAGAGGAGGAGATGTATTCATTTTCTCTAGCTAGGATTGTTATGCCACCATTTTGATCAAATTGGCTGCCATTTTGGAGAGGAATGAGTGTTACCCTTCCTGCTCAACACCAGGTTGCACGTGGGGGGGAGAGGGACAAATCAAACTGGATATCTGGCATGTCACAGGGTATAAGTGTCTTGGTCCACAACGCAATTCAGCAGATGACATTCCTGTCATTGTTTTTTGGGGGCATCCAGCTTCTCCTCTGGAGGCCCACCATTTCTCTTTCCCTAACTCCCACTTATTTTCTCTCTCTTTCTCCCCAGATGGTGAAAGCGAGGAAGTGTAATACATGTAGCGCCACCCTGATGCCCCACAACATGGTGCCTCAATGCCCTGCATGCATTCATGATGAGGATGAATCCTTCTCTGGAGCAATCCCCAGTGATGGGATCTGATGCCCCTGGACCCAACGGAACTACTTGGATGGACCCAGGGACTATTATCCTACAAAACCAGCAAGCATGAT
The DNA here is from genome assembly GCA_016271365.2 of Neoceratodus forsteri. NCBI lineage: Eukaryota > Metazoa > Chordata > Ceratodontiformes > Ceratodontidae > Neoceratodus > Neoceratodus forsteri. Next base: position 853,771,508 of record CM057449.1, read on the forward strand.
GGACAGTCAGCAAACCTTTATGTTAAAGGTCATGGAGAGGTTGGAGGCCATGATGCATTCCAGGTTAGCACCAACCCCAAAACCACAATCAGAGCCAGAGAACCAAGCGGGGCCTTCAAGATTCCATTTGGACCCGGTCAACCCACCCCCAAGCACCCCAGCACCTGACACTGGGGATGATGCAGGGGATAAGGAGCTCCCCGATGATGAGGAAGCCATACCATCCGATGAAGAAGAGATGGAAACACAGTCCACCCCATCTCTCACATCCACACTTTGCTCCTCTGATTTGATCCCAGGTCATATGAGGATAATTAAGACCACTATGGGGTTTGAGCTTGAGGAGGGTCACCTGAGTCGAAGCTCGATCCCATGATTCAACAAAGAAAGGCCACCAAGGAGACCTTCCCAGTCTGCCCGGCAATTTACTTATTTAGTTTTTGTTTACCGGGTAGGTGCACTAGCCATAGCAATGACTATTTTCAGGCATGACCCGGGAGGGTACAATACAGCAATACAACAATACAATAATACAGGGAAACATTTTGATACAAGTACAGAAAATGGTTGACAATAGTCTGTAGACCAATTTGCAAATATTTCCATAGAAACAAGGAGGCTGCAATGCTCGATGACATATTTATTAAAGAGTGGGAGTCTATAGAACCGGGTAGAATGTGGAACAAGAGAAACCTAGACGATGTTTCCGGTCCAGGAAGCCAAGGCCAGCGTCTGGTGCACAGCACCCACGATTGACCCCCCAAGTGACTGCGCTCAGCAAGAAAATGGTCCTACCATGAGGTGCCATATCCTTGAAGGACCCCACAGATAAAAAGGTGGAGGATATGTTAAAGAAACTGTTTGAGATGGAGGGCACAGCGGCCAAGGCTTCGACTACTGCCATCTACAAGGCATGCGCCCCAATATGCTGGCTTGAGGCGCTCCTAGACAAAACAGCTCCCAAGACCAGGGAGGCCAAGTTGCTAGAATGCATGCTGGATGCTACTAAGTACCTGGTGGATATGGCAGTGGACACTCTAAAATTACACGTCAGGGCCATGGCTCTAACAAACCAGGCCAGAAGAGTATTGTGGCTAAAACTGTGGGAAGCAGACAATGAGTCCAAGACACTGTTATAAAACTTACCCATGAAGGGTAAGCATATCTTCAGGGAGGGACTACAAGACTACCTGAAACAGAAGGAAGAGGGGAAGGACCTGCTCAAGAACAAGAACAGACCAACCTACCTGCCTTCAGGAAGACAGAGATTTTGTGGGGGAAGCAAGCCCCAGCAAGCCCGTAGAGACAATTATTACCAGAACAATTCCTTTCAAGGCAGAGGGAGTCAAGGAGGACCCCATAATTCCTTCGACCCTAGTTTCCAATTCTCAAACATCCAGGCCACAGCTCCAAGTTCAGTGGCAGAGAAAGAGGGAACAAAAACAAAAAACAATGACTACAGACCCTCTCCTCACAAGATAATGCCCATGCAGTGCCCTTGCCTGCCCATGGGCAAAAGACTCATGCTATTCCATCACCAGAGGTGCGGCACAACTGCAGACAGATGGGTACTAGAGGTAGTGTCCAGGGGGTACTCTATAGAACTGTCCGGCTATCAGGTACCACACAGATTCGTAAGCTCCCCCATATCAAAGAAAATGGCATCACCTCATCAAGTACAACAAATTCTGCAGGACCTGATGCAGAACAGGGCAATCCAGTGGGTGCCTCCACATGAGCAAGAACAGGGAGTGTACTCCATCTTCTTCCTTGTGCCCAAAAAGACAGGGGAACTTCATCCCATACTAGACCTCAAACACCTCAACAGATTTGTAGTTACTCAGAGGTTCAAGATGGAGAAGTTGAAGTTGACTCTCTGCACCATTCAGACAGGCAACTCTATCACTTCTATAGATCTGAAGGACGTGTACCTTCACATCCCCATCCGGCCATGCAACAGATGGTATTTACGGTTCCACATCCTCGGCCAGCATTTTCAATACCAAGCTCTACCCTTCTGCCTTACCTCAGCACCAAGGGTATTCACCAAGGTGTCTGTAGTTCCCGTCGCCAGGCTGAGAGAGCAGGGAGTGGATATTATTCCGTACCTGGATGACTGGCTGATCCGAGCTCGATCCAAGGAGCAATTGCACAGAGCCACCATGATGGCATTGTGGACACTCGAGGAACACGGTTGGGTAGTGAATCAAGTCAAGAGCTATCTGGTACCCACACAACAACTGGAACACCTGGGATCAGAGATAAATATGCTCCAGGGGTGGGCCAGCCCATCCCAGATGAGGGTGGAAACAGTGATAGCCTTAGCTCATCTGCTATAGGCCAACAACCTGCTGACTATCCGGCAGATAGCTCAGATGCTAGGCTGCATGGCATCATGCATCGACCTGGTCTCATGGGCCAGGTGACACATGAGACCCATACAGAACTACATGCTGACCCAGGGATCCCCGAACGAGCGGAACCTGAAAGTCAGAATACCGCTACCCACCATGGTGTGAGACTCCCTAGGCTGGTGTACTGTGAGACGATCCCTCAAGTGAGGGGTCCCACTAGAGGCAACCTACGATGTCACCATCGAGGCAGATGCAAGCCTACTAGGGTGAGGAGCATGCTTGGGCTCCCAGTCAGCTCAGAGCCACTGGATGACTCCAGAGGCCAGGCTGTCCATCAACATGTTGGAGATGAGGGCAGTTTACCATGCCCTCAGATCTTTCTAAACAGCCGTTTCCAGCCAGTCGGTGCTAATTCGCTCCAACAATCAGGTCACCGTGGCCTACATTGCCAAGCAAGGGGAAACCAGAAGCAAAGCCATGCAGAGAGATGTGATGAGGGTGTTGGACTGGGCTCAGGCCCATCTTATTCACATTGGCATGATCCATCTAGCTGGCAAGCTCAACATTCGAGCAGACTGGCTCAGCCATCAACAGGTACACCCAGGAGAGTGGCACCTACACACCGACCTGTTCCAGCTGATACAGGAGTCATGGGGTCCCATTTCCATGGATCTCATGGCAACAGTGGACAACACCCAGGTAAAATGGTTCTTTTCCAGATACAGGGAGCACCTCTGTCAGGGAATCGATGCGCTGTCCCAGACTTGGTCCCAGGACCGGGCGTATGTGTTTCCCCCATCCCCCTCCTACCACAGGTCCTGGCAAAAATCCACCAGTCGCAAAAGACCATTGTCCTGGTGGCACCATACTGGCCCCGGAGAGCCTGGTTCTCAGCAGTGGTAGTCATGGCACTGGACAAGCACAGACTCCCATACAGACCAGACATGCTAATGCAGGGGCTCATGGTCTACCCTACTCTGGGAACCCTGAAGCTGATGGCTTGGCTCCTGAGAGGCAGAGATTGCTGAGAGCCATGTACCATGCATCGGTGATATCCACATTGCTGCAGTCCAGGAGGCCCTCAACCACCACTACCTATGGCAGGCAGTAGCCCATCTTTGCGGCATGGTGCAGAGACAAGGGCAAAGACCCAGAACAAGCAAACATGCCCACCATACTGCTGTACCTAGAGCAGGGGTAGACAAAAGACAATCCCATTCATCCCTCCTGGTGCAGCTGTCCGCCATCAGTGCTGCCATTGACCCCATAGGCCAACACAGCCCAGGGACCCATCCAGATGCAGTATACTTCCTCAAAGCAGTAGAAGTGCTTCACTCCAGGGTCAAGACCCTAATTGCCCTTTGGGATCTGATCTTAGTCTTAGACTCTCTCAGCACCATACCTTACGAGCCCTTGCAAGAAGTAGACCTATATTGGGCAGGTCTAAAAATTTGTTTCCTTGTGGCCATTTGATCCACCCATAGGATTAGTGAACTGGGGGCACTATCATGCAGGGAGCCCTACACCGTGTTCACCCCATAAGGGGTACATCTACGGACAGTTCCGGTCTTTCAGCCAAAAGTTACATCCAGTTTCCATAGGGAACAGCCCATTGAATTGCCAGCATTCTCGGATACATCACAGACAGGGGACATAAGGGTACCTCACCACCTGGATGTAGGGGGGAAACTAGCCAAAAACATATCTAGAACTCAGCCCATACGTATAACTGAGAGACTGTTCATTATGTCAAACAGCAATGACAGGGTAAGGCAACGTCCAAGACCACTATAGCAGGCTGTCTCAAGAGAACCAGTCAGGAGGCTTACAAGGCAAAAGATCTAACACCCCCAGAGGGTATTAGGGCTCACTCTACCAGGGCAGTGTCCACCTCCTGGGCAAATAGGGCCAACGATGCTGTGGAGGAAATTTGCAAGGCAGCTACTTCGACCTCCATCCATACTTTTGCCAGGCACCATAGGTTGGACCACCTGTTCAAACTACAGGCCCCATTTGCCACTCAGGTTATCTCGGTGGCCAGCTCATACTCCTCTCACTCTTAGATCACTCTGTTCCACCCAAGTTTGGGTACAGTACTGCTGCTTATCAACCCATGATGTAAGGTCTGGAGTGCCATGGATGGTCAACCCAACACAATGGGTGTTTACTCACCTGGTAAAGGTGATTGTCTTGGTTGACATCTATGGCATGCCATGGCCCACCCTACAGAGCATTCAGAGTGACTGGGAGTATGCCTGAACAATAACAAAAGAATAGGGGGACATCGCTAAGGAAATGTTGGCATCTGGGATGTCTCTCTTCGGCCATTTAGCAGGTCAAGTTTTAGTTTTGTATCAATAGGTAAATAAAATGGGCCTTACCGGCCATACTCAGAAGACATCCCAGTATGTGTGTGTGTGTTTATCTTGAAGTATATTGTGGTATTACTAACCTTTCTTTTCAGCTATGGAAGATTCAAACTGGAGAGCAGGAGCTTCTGGGACCTGGGGTTTAGAAATTTGATCCTAGGTCATGTGCATCATTAGCCTATCAGGTGGGATAAAACCCATGATGTAAGATCTGAAGTGCCATGGATGTCAACCAACACACTCACCTTTACCAGGTGAGTAAACACCCAGTAGCACACACTTGGGCTACCAGTTGCAAACCATAAATGAATTGCTCATGTCTGCACACACACCCCCATCAATACACAAGATCACATGGGTTACCTGTGTGATAAAGGGCCATATACAAAGCATGTTCAATACAATGCACACAAAACACTACAATAAAACAATTAAAATAAATTAAAAGACACACTCATTAACATGCCCTGAGCAGAACATGGTAAGGCATAGGACAACAAGCACAGGCTGCCATGCAGTGGGCCAAACAAGGGTACTATGAGGTGGGAGGTCATCAGGATCATAAATGTGGATCAGGTCCCAAAGTCAGAAAACACCCCTTATTTTTATTTTTCTCTCACTATTTGGGCATCATAAATTCAGAAAATGCTCCCGTTATCTGTTTAAGTTTACTATTTGTGCATCAAACATTATTTGAAGTCACATTCCATTACAGAAAAAGCAGCAACACATACCAGCATGTGCTTAACTACAAAGCACGACGCGATGAAGTGGGGCAAACAAGCTAAGCTAATTCAAGATCAGGAAATGCACCTTAGTCAGCCTCTGCCTTGCTGAGCATACTAAAATATTCATGCGTGCAAAAACATTGCCAGTTGTCCATGAAATAAAAATGGTAAAATGAAGAACACATTATATCCAGTCAGCAGTCAAACCTGATTGCGTACCTTCTTCAGCAGTGAGTAGTACTATTTAACTATGGATCAAAAAGCTTGAGTATGTAACTGGGCTCCTCAAAGGGTCAGGAAACCTGGAAAATGAAAGGACTGGCAACCAGGGGACTGAGTGTTTTAAATCCCACCAAGGCCAGACTCTTTCAGCAAATTGTCTGGTTCTGAACAGATCTCAAAGACACCCACCCATCCCTCTGCAGACTGGTACAAACATCCCTGGGGGCTGGACATGAAAATCTCATCACTTTTAAGGGCACATAACTTGATCTTGCCATGGTGAAGAAAAACTCTTAAAGAGATACAAGGGATACAACACAACCACGGCTAGTGTTTGTTAGCAGATTCCTGCACAAGACCCCTTAGTGTATTGTGGCGTTTTTTTGTATGGTCCACCACTAAAAGACCCCTTACCTTCTTTGTGGTCTGCCAGCCCCTTCGGTTGCTGCTGGTGCTGCTGGTGAGGACCCAATCGGGACCATGCGAATAACTAGTCGGATGCATAAAATAAAGAATAAGGCAGGTTTATTCAGTTCAGTAGGTGTTCTCTTCATGAGGACAAGCCCCACACTGACTAAAACTCTGACTGATAGACCAACATGGCACTGCCAGGCAGTGCAACAATTAGATACATGCAGTTCTAAGTGCTCTTAAAGGGACGGCAGCTAAACATTAAGCCCCATGCTTAATGTGTGCTTCACATCACTGCCGGAACAGTGAATGTGAGCACCACTCAAACAAGCAGTGTCAGTGGCTCAGTAGGTAGCACACTCGCCTCTGAGGCCGGGAGATCAGAGGGCTGTGGGTTCAGTTCCCACATCTGGCACTTGGATTAATATCCCATTACTGACACTGTAATGCAGCATGAGAGGGGTGCTGCATTTCTGAGGTGCCGTCTTTCGGATGAGATGTTAAACCGAGGTCCCATCTGCCTGGATTGGTGGTAGTTCAGGTGGATGTTAAAGATCCCATGGCACTTATCGAAAAGAGTAGGGGAATTTCCCCAGTGTCCTGGCCAAATTTCCCTCATTCACTAAAAAAAATACCACCAACAGCTTAATCTGGTTCAAGGTAAGTTGGCATTCATCTGTATCCCCTTCCCCTTGGTTGTGCCTGAAAATAGGCAGGATTTGTCTAGTGCACTTACCCGGTCAATAAAAGCTAAATAAATAAGCAATAATCTATACATTTCTAAGAATTTTTAAGTAAATCATTTAAGGCAAAAAAACACTGTCATGCATTACAAGGCATTAGATTTCCCAAAACAGAACAGTACTCCACTGCAGGGAGGGGGGGAGGAAAGAACAACCTGGACTACACTGGGGACCAGTCAGAGTAGCACCAGAGAGGAAGGAGACACAATAGTACTTGAGACTTGGTCATGCCACAAACGCTAAAGTGTGGGGGAAGGGAAAAGGGAAGAGAGGGAAGGGTAGCAGCAGGAGGATACCCAGAATGCAGGTTCACACTTTAATAACAGTTGCATAATCAACAGGTGGATTGTCCATGTAAAGAGACATTCCTAAGGGGAAAAACATTAGTGCAGGAAATAGTACCATGGCAACTGGTGCATAAAATGGGTACAAGAACATTTACTGCAAAATAATTAAACACAGATACTATCACCAAAGAAAGAAGATTCAGTCTCAAAACACACTGAGTCCGGTAACAAAAGTTCAAGACCTCCGTCGACTTTTCCGGTCAGTGGGAATAGAGGCATGCATGGACTGCACCAGTTCCTGATAGGAGGGGGTCAGGTCATTAAAAGTGACCCAGGAGTTCTGCCCACTATCGAACCCACACCATTTCACTCTGTAAGTCCAGGATCCATTGACAAACTCCTTTCTTAGGATCTTCTCGATCTCGTACACTGGGGTGTGTGGAAGAGAGTTCTGAGAAGTAGAAGAAGATTGAGATGAAGAGGAAGTCCCAGACAAATCATCTGGTGGACTGGAATCTGGTTGGAGAGTGTCAGGAGTGGGAAGATCTGTAGGAACTGGCTGCAAGTTATCTGGGGGAATCTCAGTTTCAGACAGGATGGCAGGCTCAAGGGCAGCTTAATTTGTGGGAGGACTGGGGTCATCTGGAAGGTTGTTATTGAGGTACCCATGCTTAAGTCAGTTCATATGGACTTTGTTGTGTACCAGCTTGCCATCCAACTTGTGTTGCAGACAAACATGGACCAGAGGGAGCTTTTCTACAATGTAGAATGGACCAATCCAGGGGCGAAGCAGTTTCTTGGTGGCACCCGGAACAAGAACAGAATGGTACAAATAGACAATGTCCCCAACAGAAAATGAAGGCTCATGTGCCTTGGCTGCAGACATTTTCTTCATTGCAGATTTTCTCTGGCCCAACGTGGTGATTGCAACTCGTCGGGCAAGTTCCAGCTGTTCCAGAAGAGGGATGATGAAAGAAGAAGCTGACTTAGGAACCTCGAGCAGCGAGAGATCCCTGACTAGTGGAGTTCTTGGGTGATGTCCATGGACTAAGAAGAAGGGGGTGTATTCTGTGCTATCGACACAAGGGCTGGTATTGTACGCAAACTGCACAAAAGGAATAAAATGGTCCCAGGTGTCGTGAGTCTCATCCAGATACTTGGAGAGTGTGCCGAGAATGGTGGACATCATTCTTTCACTCTGTCCATTGCATTGTGGATGGTAACTTGTGGTATGTGTCTTTTTTATGTTGAGAAGTTTACAAGTTTCCCGGACAATGGTGGACAGGTAGTTAGTGACTCTATCTGAATGTAGGTATGATGGGGTACCGTGACGATAAATGACTGTATTGAGAAATGCATTGGCCACAGTGATGGCTTTAATGTCTCTCAGAGGGATGAGTTCCAAATATTTTGTTAAGCAGTCTACAAAGACAAGGATATACTTGTTACCACAGTCAGAGCATGTTGGCAAGGGCCCAAGAATGTCAGTGTGCTGACTCTTTGGAACGGTTCAGTGGCTACAGGAATTGGGATGATGTGTGCCTTTGTTGGTTTGGCCGGAGGCTTTCTCTGGGAGCAGGGCTGGCAGGATTTTATGAACTGGACAATGTCTCTGTTCATGTGTGGCCAGAAGAAGTGAAGCCTTGTCTTTTTCAGAGTTCTGTAAATTCCCATATGACCTCCAGAGAGTGGAGAGACATGAGTGGAGAGAAAAACCTGAGGGATGAGAGAGGCTGGCACAACTAGCTGTACGCGAGTTCTATCCATGCAATGACCCTTGCCTTCCTTGGTCCAAATGTGAAAGAGCACACCGTCATTGAGGAAGTACTGCAAAGCAAGGAAAAATACATCTTGGCGATGTTGCTTTTGTTGTGGTAATGTTCCAGACTCTAAGTAGGTGATGATGTGCTTAAATTGAGTGTCAGTTCTTTGTTGCATTTTAACAGTTGCCAGGGACAGATCACAGGCAGAGGAGATGAGAAGCTCTTCAGCTGCTTCTAGTAACTGAGGATCTGTATGTGTCTCTGAGCAGGCAGTTGGTAGCAGCAAAGCAACTTGAGGTGTTGAAGGAGTGTCCACAGGAAGCACATCCGTGGCATGGAAGGGAAGAGCTTGTAAGCAGGATTCTTCATCTGTTGAGGAAGATGCAGAGGGATACTGTCTCCGGCTTACACCATCAGCATTTGAGTGAACTCGACCTGGTCTGTCTTGGATTTCAAAGGTGTAGGACTGCAGCATGGTGATCCATCGGTCGAACTTGCCTACTGGCTCCTTCATTTCAAATAATCATCGGAGGGCAGAGTGATCAACGATAGCTGTAAAGGAGGAGTAGCGAAGGTTGCAGTCAAATTTCTTCACGGCAAATACCGTGGCTAGACATTCTTTCTCTGTGATGCCATAGTTCTGCTCAGCTGAGGAAAGAGAGTGTCCAGCATAGGAGACAACTCATTCTGTTCCATCTTGAATTTGACAGAGCACAGAGCCCACTGCAAAGGAACTAGCATCTGAGTAGAGCTTGAATGGTTGGTCGAACCTTGGGTAGGCCAATACTGGAGAAGAGATTAGGTTTTGTTTTAGGGTGTCAAAGGCCTCTTTGCATTCAGAAGTCCAGATATACTCACATCCCTTCTTGGTGAGGGCGTACAGTGGAGCTGCAATCTTGGCGTAGTTGCAAATTAACTTCCGGTAGTAGCCAGACAAGCCCAGAAAAGCTCGAAGGTCTTTGAGATTATTAGGCTCTGGATAGTCTTTGACTACTGAGAGCTTGTTCAGATCTGGAGAGATGCCTTGAGAACTAACCACATGTCCCAGGTAATGAATTTGATGCTGTGCAAAACAACACTTTTCTGGGCGAAGCTTGAGATTGGCTTGTCTGAGACATTCAAACACTTCTTGAAGATGTTGGAAGTGCTCTGGCAAAGTTCTGCTGAAGACTATCATGTCATGCAGGTAGACTAGGCAAGATTTCCAGGACAACCCACATAGTACGACTTCCATAACACGTTGAAATGTGGCTGGACTGTTCCAAAGACCCATAGGCAGACGTTTGAACTGGAAAAGTCCCAAGTGGCTTCGCCATGCTGTTTATGGATGAGAAGCTGGATCAATGGAAACTTGATAGAACCCACTGTGAAGGTCTAGAGTGGTGAAGTAAGCAGGACTGGCTGCAGCAAGAATCTCTAATGCATCTTCAATTGTAGGCAAGGGATGAGCATCCTGCACTGTGTAGGCATTGAGTTTTCTGTAGTCTACCACAAAACGATACCCTTTGCCCTTCTTTACCACCGCAAGCAAGGTGCACCCCAGGGGCTTGTAGATTCTTTGACTATGTCTTGGTCAAGCATGTCTTTGATTAAGTCCTCGAGGACTTGTTTCTGTTTATGTCCCACTTTGTAGGCTCTGATGGATTGGTTTTTGGTTGGGCTATACTTCGATGGTGTGTTGCAGGATATCACAGCATCCGAGCTTGTTATCTGAACCAACAAAGACATCCAGGTAATTTTCCAGGAATTGCAAAAGTTGTTGCTTTTCTGTTGGAGATGCTGGAAGTTTGGAAGAGGATAGACGCTGACTGAGGGGTAACTCTGTTGAAGTTGAAGTGATCGTGATAGTATTGACAGGAGTAGAGTTGGTGGAACCAGGCGGAGGTTCTTTCATGAGATGAAGCTAGTCCCCGGAAGACAAGCAGACAAACTTTCCAATGTTGGCACCCTTTGAAATGACCACTGGCTCATCTGTGAAGTTGCAGCATTTTTGGAAGACTGCGCCATCTTGCACCTCCGATAAGGTATTTCCCGGAAGGAGACCTGACAAATGCAGCATGGGGGATCCTGTGACGGTGCAAACAACACCTTGTGGAAGTGGTTCACCTCGAATCTTGGCAATCAAAATCATTTCTGACTGAGGAGGCATGGTGACTGAGTCTATAGCTGCGAGTTGCCTCCGAGGCTGTAGCGACAAATTTGCTTGAGGTAAAGTCTAGGATGGCTTTGTGAGCTTTGAGAAAGTCCAGGCCTAGAATTATTGCAGGTTGAAGATCAGGCACAATATAAAACTTGACAGTAGCTTGCTGTGAGCCAAAGTGGAGCTTGAGATGGACAATGCCTGTGATAGGTACTGTATCTGTAATGGCTGTGATAATGTACTTTATGTCGGCTGGAGAGACATTAGGTATGTGTTGAATAGCTTGATTGTTTAAAATACTGCTGTTGATAACTGACATTTCTCTGCTCCAGTGTCGACCAAGACATGCGTAGACCAATCTCCGATGGTTACAGGTACATAGTTCGCTAGAAGAGGTGAGCGGATGACAGGTACCTTTGCCCCAGGAAGTGAGAGTGTGCCAGAGTTTGCAGTTGGAGGAAGTGTTTTGGTTGAATTGCGAGAGTCAGAGGGGCAGTCAGTTGCTGTGTTCCCCCTGGTCCTGGGAGTAGTTGCAGTTATCTTGCTGATTATGCAGCGGTGGGTGCCTGTGGTTCACTTGATTTCTGTAGTATTTTAGCTTTTGGCAGACAGCAGCAGTATGATCCTGAATCCACACCACTGGCAAGTCACTGGTTCTCATGAAGGTGGAGGTGGATGAGGTCGCTGTCGAAATGGTCGAAGGACATTGACAGAGGTAGTAGAAGAAGAAGTGTGGGGCAGAGTATTGATACTTGTAGTGAACATCTCTGTCATTGTTTGTTGCTGCTGGACACATGTTGCGAGTGTGGCTAACTGTGACGACTGAGGTGCTGGTACACTGGTAGCCTGGGACATTGCTATGGATTGTTGTGCAAGTCGTGCTGCTTGGATTGTCTCTATCCAGGTGGTTGGTTTCTGCTGGATTACATAAAGACAGAGTTGAGGAAGCAGTCCCCGAACAAATATTGTGATATGTTCTTTCTCAGGTTTCTGTAAGCGTTTGCAGTGAGACTCAATGTCCACTGTGAAGGCTTCAAGAGATTCGGTGGGTTGCATTGTATGTTCCCACAGCTGTAGCTGTAATAACCAGGGTGGATGTGTTTGGAGAAAATGGGCTTTGAAGGTTGCGTACAGTGTGGCAGCATCTGCTTTGACTTGGTCTGGAAGTGTGTTGAACCAGGAAATGGCAGTCCCTCTCAGAAGCAAGTGCAAGGCATTTGAGATGCACAAGGGATCAGTCCAACCATTGAAGGAAATCCATGCTTGGAAGTGTTCCAGCCAGTCAACAGCAACTTCGTGAGGCAAGACTGAGAAGGGTACCGGTTGTAGGCTGGCATAGACTGTGGACTGTGGTGAAATGGCTTTAATGTAGGCCAAGTTGTCTTGAATAGCTTGCATAGCTGGTGCTTCTTGAACAGAGATTGAAGACTGGTTGTCATGGAGGATTGTTTCGATTTTGTAGCACCATGCCCTGGAGGTGGGTGAAGGTAGGACTTCCAGACGCTCCAGCACCCATATCTGTGTCGGCGTCAGACATTGTGGTTTGAGATGAGCTTTGTTTCACTGAGCGAAGGTCGTACGGGTGAGAAGAAGTTGCCGTCATGCAGGAGACAAGACGTCATGTTGTAGATGAAGTGCCAGGCAAAAATTATCTCTGTAGACAAAAGTACACATTTTTGTAGCAAAGTTCATCAATGACATCTTAATAAAGAACCTCCCACTAAATTCTGTGTTGTTTGTTATTTAAATAAAGGTTTCATTGCAAAAATCAGCTTTTTTTTGCAGTGTCCATTCATTTCAATTGGAAGCCCATTGCTTTCAATGGAGTGAGGTCAATTTGTGCCCTTCCCAAGATGGCCACCGAACTGTGACATACAGTTCCTTTTGTATTTGACTGTCTGACTGTAGCAAGGTGGCCACCAGCAGGGGGGTCAAGGTTCACTTCCTTTCTTATTGTTTTGCTCTCTACAAGATGGAGGATCCTTGCCACGAGGCTGCCTGGCTGATGAACAGTGTTCAAAATGGTGATTGTCACATTGCTGTCCTCTTTCCTGACTAAAAAAATGGTAGACTTTGCCTGTGGTGAGTGAAACAATATGCTGGGGAATTGCTGTGCTTGTGAAACTGTTCTCTGTTTTGTTTATGGAGCTTTTATTTATTTTATTTGCCTTTTGTGCATCTCCAGGCTTGTACTTTGATGAATTATTTACTGTCTTGCCTCTGAGAATTTGTACTGCGCCCTGCCTAGAATGTCTGTTGTGCTTGTCCATTGTTTCATTTTTATTATGCCTTTTGTTTATTCCTAAGGTAGTGCTTTGTGTAGTCACTTTTTTTTTTTTAATTTCTTTATTGCCCCACTTGAAATCTGTGCTGCTGTTTCTGTTTAATGTCTTTATTGCCTTGCTGGAAGGTCTGTGCTGCACTTTGTTTTAATCAGCTCCAAGTTGTTTTATTTTTTTGTTTGTTTTTATTTATTTGCCCCACCTGTGCTCCCGCAGGCTGTACTGAATTTAATTTATTTGTGAGGGTCTGGTAGCGTGGCCAAGCCAGAGTTGATTGCTCCCTTTTTGCAGCATTGGGGATAGTAGAGCATGGAGATTGCAAGGTGGCCCTGGGCCACGATGTTCCACAGGGAGGCTGATGCTGTGGTCTGGGCCTGCGGAGGAGAGGAGCTCCATGGAAGTGGTAGTAGGGTTCCCTGTATGACTACAGGGGCAAGAGGAAAGCTGTTGCACTGAGTCTGTGCTGTTTGCCTTAAGGAGTTCAGGAGGAGCAGGGCTGAGGGGGTTAGAGGAGCCCGCAGCAGTGGAAAGAGAGAAGCTGCATGACTGCGAGGTGCAGTCCTGAGAAAAGGCCAGAGCTGTGGAGATGGGAGGGCTGCGTGTGTGGAGCGGATCGCTCCATTGTGCAGTGGCAGGACTGGCTTTCGGGAGGAGCGAGGAAGTGGTCCATGGCAGCTGTAGAGAGGGCAGAGTAGATCTGCAGACTTGAAGGTAATCCTCGGGGCTGCAGTAAGTCGGGCCACTTCTGGATCAGGAGCCACAGTGGGTTGCTCAAAGTGGGGAGTAGAAGCACCGCGTAGCTGTGAGGAGGTTGAGAGGCTCTGATGTGGTCATGAGTAAAGCTGTGGTTGGGGAGTAAAATTGGAGGGCCGAGACTGAAGTGGATGTGTGGTGCAATTATTTTGTTTTCTTTCCTGCTGTCTCTCACTTCTAGAGCAGAGTCTGGAGTGGCTTGCAGTGCCGTGAGTTGAGCATGGGGGCTGGCATTGAACTTGTGGTGGGAAGGAAGAATAACAGTTTATTGCTAGGCCACAGTGGAGGGGTAGCATCAGAGAGGGTAATTTGTGAATAAAGTCTCTGTTCTGTGACTGCAGTCCCTGCTACAAGAGGCAGTGTCATAAAAGTTGCTGTTTAAAGTTTTTAGCATTTGCTTGCTAGGCGAAATGGAGCATTTTGGCAGGAAGGCCTGCCACGAGGTGGTGCTGCTTTTTGGGGAGGGGGGTTGCAGTTCGCAGCTCCGTGGGGCATAGATTGAAGAATTTTAACAGTACTGTCCCTGTGCTGTTGGCCAGTGTAGAAAACGTTGACTTTCTGATTACAGGATAGGGCTACAGGCTGCTGTACAAAACAGGATACAGTCCATTTTCCCCCAGTGCAGCCAGGGCTGTATTTAAAGTAGCATTCAGAAATTTCAAGCATACTTGGGTGATGACTTGGGGTAACCAGCGACGCAGGCAAGCGAGATGGGGTCTGGACAGAAGAAGGGCCGCATTCTCCACCATAGGTGGCATTTTTTTTGTATGGTCCACCACTAAAAGACCCCTTACCTTCTTTGTGGTCTGCCAGCCCCTTCGATTGCTGCTGGTGCTGCTGGTGAGGACCCCACCTGGACCGTGCGAATAACTAGTCGGACGCATAAGAAAAGAATAAGGCAGGTTTATTCAGTTCAGTAGGTGTTCTCTTCATGAGGACAAGCCCCACACTGACCAAAACTCTGACTGACAGACCAACATGGCACTGCCAGGCAGTGCAACAATTAGATCCATGCAGTTCTAAGTGCTCTTAAAGGGGCGGCAGCTAAACATTAAGCCTCATGCTTAATGTGTGCTTCACAGTATCAAGTTTCAAGGGATAAGGTGCAGCTAACAGAGTTGAACATAAATCATTGCATACATGCCCTAATCTTTAGGGTCATCTGAGGTGTGGAAATGTTTGCTGAAGCAAACAGAAAAAGCTTGGGCAATAAACACAGGAGACTATACTATACTGTGTTGCAGAACAATTTATATTGGGTAAAAAACTACACTCACTGCCATTACAAACAGTTTTTCAACACATCCTTTGCTATGTCACAAAAAAGGGTCACCATTGCTGATAGATTTTAAAGGGGGAAAGTATAGTTTAATAGCACAGAAGTATCTAATACCATTCATTTTTTCTTAAATGCATCTCTTTACAAGGGGGACAATAAAATGTTGCATCAGCAAGTATGGTGCAGTGATTCTCCTGCGCTTGAAATTATTGGCTCCATTGGTAGCCCCTTTTCATGCAAAGACCCCAGTACCACTCCACTTATTTTGTACTCCGCACTCTGTACTGGGTTTCTGTGCCCTAAGTGCATTATTTTGAATTTTTTGCATTGAAACTCAGTTGCCATACTCATGACCGCTCCTTGAGTTCTCTTAGGCCACTGCTCATCTTTTTCACACACACCCAGAGTGTCCACCCTGTTGCAGATGCTGATGTCATCCACAAAAAAGGCAGATATTTCCTTCCAGGTCCTCCAAGATGTCACTTACAAAGACATTAAAGGGACACTGTCAACCCCCTTAGGACGCAAATGTCCCTAGTTTAAAAAGTACATTTTATGATTGCCAAAATTCTGTAAAGATTGTTGTTGTAGCTGGAAGTTTGATTCTGACTCTTATTTTCTTTAAAAAATTGAAAAATAGACTGCCCAACATACTGGTGTTACCACACCAAAACAGGTCTGTTTACATTCCGTGATCAGCTCCAAATGTAACTTTCCTGGACTTGGAAACAACCACAACACAGTCTAGCCCCTCATGATGCAGTGGAGTTTAGGAGGCTACTGCCTTATGAGTGACTGTACTTTTTGGGTGTGTTTCTAATGCTCAGGAAGCATGCAGTAAGAACAGATCCAGGATTCTAAACAAAACAAGGTTGTTTATAAATATACATTGCCATGCATTTTAGTTCTACTAAACAAGGAGACAGACAAAACAAACAGCAACATCAGTGAATTTTAGAGAGGGTAAGCAATCATAACATGTAGATTTTTAACTAGAAATAATATGATGAAAAACAGGTTGACAATGTCCCTTTAAAAATGACTGGTCCCAGTACTGAGCCCTGAGGAACCCCACTGAACACCCTTTCTCCTTTGGCGTGAACTCAGTTTACCACCACCCTCTGTCTCATGTCTCCTAACCAATTTTGTGCCTCTTTGGTGCCACTCCTAAACTACCCTGCTTGCTTACTTGTCTTCCTTTCCTTACATAAGCACCTGCCCCTTTCCTTCCCACCTTGTCTTTCCTGAGCATCCATGTACCAGTCATGGTATTCAGTGCACCATGACTCTGTAGTGGTCACAATATCCAGGTCAGCCTCTGCCATGATGGCCTCTAGGTATGGAATCTTATTTCCTAGACTTCTAGCATTCATACACATGGCCTTTCAGACTTTGTTAGCACTCTGCATGTTACCTTCCTTTTTGTCCTCTCTCCTTCCCACTCCACTTAATGTTCCAGCTCCCTTCCCCTTTTATTTGTAGTATTCTGTTTCCTTTACTAATTTGCACCTGGCGGGGGGGTTCCTCTCTCCAACGGTTCTCCTGGCAGTCTACTTCAGCCTGCTTCCAATATTTCTTCTATTTCCCCCTTGGCTAGATAACATTTAAACTCTCCACCCATGACTGCAATTCCCCTTCAGCATGGATGTAGGCCATCACTCTTGTATAGGCTGTTATCTTCCAGGTGGATCCCCGGGCCCCAGTGAAGCTGAATCCCTCCTCTCTGCACCATTCTTTCAACCATGAGTCAAAGTGCCTGGTGCAGAGATCCCTCTCCTCCCCCTGTCATTGACAAGCAACACCTCAGCGAAAGCTATTCAGTGTGCTACCTGTCTAAGGCCATTCCCCAGCTCCCTAAACTCTCACAAACTATCCCAATCCTGTCCCTAGCCAGGTCATTGGTCCCCAGGTGGACAATGACATCCAGCTCCCCTTCCATCCTGCTGTCTTTGCTTCCATCCCTCCAGGCCATGACCCCATATAAGCACCTCTCCTCCCTCTCCGCCCCCATTTCTTTACCCAAAAATATCTCTCCCACAGTTGAGTTCCCCACTAGAACTTGCTTCCTCCTCCTCCTCTGGGGTCCTCCACCACCCTCCTTGGGGTCCCCGCTATGGAGGACCCCATGTCTTCCCTGGTTACTACCTCAGGTACCTCTTACTGGCAGTCCTGCCCCAACAGAGCAGCTTAGAATTTTGTTGTGGTACTGGCTGATCAATGTGCCTCTGACCCACCACCCTCATCATTCCAGAGCCCACCATAATCTGGCCTTTCCTCCTCCCTGGCATCCTTTTAAATAACAGCGGCTGACTTGGTGGCCGCTAGGTGGGGGAAAAGGTCACCTGAATCCTTGCCAAATCATCTTGGAGCCTAATGACCTTCTTCCTCAACCCAGAGACAGCTGCTGCTATCCCACTACTGCCAGTGCTACTGTAAAGTAGATCCATTGTATCCTGTGTTATACTGAATAGCTAAAGTGAAAAACAGAGTGTTACTATTTTGAAGGAAGGAACAATTAGGCAGTGAACCTGGGAATCAGTGGAGTGTAGTACACAAAAATAACTGTAGAAGTTAACTATATGCAGGCTAAGACACTCACGGATGTCATGCAGCTTGTTTCAAATACAATATTTTTTTTATTTTGCATATTCTGGTTGTGGTGGTGAGTTGGAATGTACTTCAGGAAGAGGTGGTTTAGTTGAAAGTGGTAGGCAGCTCAACAGAGGCTTGGATAGAGTTATGGGAAAAATAAGTGTCAGCAGAGGGGAAGGGTGGATTGGGGAAGAGGGGCATGGTCAGTAGGTTATGCCGAGGGCCCTGTATTACAAGCAGACTAGATAGACCTAATGGCCTTATTCTGCTGGCTTTATTGTATGTTTGTATCCTGTATTCCTGTGTGTGCAGCATGCATAACACCAGCACACATTACTGTACCTACAGGCCAATTGTACACTGTGGTCTCTTTGTTCCAAGGTGCTACATGATTTTGGTCAGGTATTTTCTCATAATATATTTTATTTCATTGTTTGCACCATCCTGACCCCCCGCCCCACTCCTTTGATCTCCAAAGCTTTGGCCCCTCAACTAACCATCCTCTACCCTGCTCCCATCTCCTGCCTCCAGATTTCCAAGCTTCACCAACACCCCTCAATGTTCTAGCTTATCCCTGCCAGCCCCCCCCAGCTGCCACCAGGGGAGAAACACCTGTGTCATTGGGGGTGACGATATGAGGAGCAAGGATGGGGTGATGGGTGGATGGTGGCATAGGGGACTCCACAGGTGGCTGTCTTCTGGCACCCAAGGATGGGCCATCTTCCATTTTCTCCCTCCACCCCTCCTCCCTCCCACATGATGGCTTCACACTCATGGCACCCTGGGAAGGATGCACAGCGGCACATGGTCACCCACTCCACCAAGTGCACCTCAACTGGCTGCCCACCTGGAGTCACCCAATGAGCAATGTAGGCTGAACTCTCCCTCCCAAGGAGGAGAGCATCCACACAAATGTTCTTAACCCTCCTCTCTGGTCCTGTCATCCTGGGTGTGGGGAGTGAACCCGTGTTGCCAGTATGCTAAGCGGGTGCCACACCACTCGGTGCTACAGAGCCAGCATTTCATGTTTTTTTTGTTTTGTTTTGTTTTGTTTTGTTTTGTAACATATATTTAGGAATGATTAAATAATCATAATACATCATTTGTAAAAACAAGAAAATACATGTATATAGTAAGACTTCAGGCAATATCTATCCAGCACAAAGTATAGAGGACAGTGACATAAAGAAATTATTATAATCAGATACAGACAATTCACCCCAGCAAAGTCAGTGGCAATTAAAGTTCCAGGAGAGTAAATCCATAGGGTATGATGCTTTCACCCCAGGATACAGACAGAACAATTAATTTGCTGGTATTTCTCCCCCTCTTGCAGGCATGAAAAGTATTAGGGGAGGCTGAACACTTATAAATGGGACACAGACCACAGTTAAGAATGTCTGGGCTCAGTAATGTTAAAACATATACCCTGTACATACAGATACCAAACTGGATACCGTGCAGGGGAACAAACAGCATACAGAGTAATTTTAGAGTTCACTAGCTGAGTAGTGCACTATAGTACACTTATAATTGAAATATGCCCCAAAACAATAGAAGGTAGCTTTCTAGACATACAGTTCAGTAATCAAAACAGTTGCAAACAAACCATCACTCAGCAAAAAAAGTATGCCTACAGTGTGTCTAAATAATGGAGAGCCATTGGCACTTAGCTGAGGAGCTGCTTACCCCAAAGACCCAGCATGGTATCCCTTGAGTGTGGCAAAAATGAAAATAACCAAAAGTCAGGCATTTTAAGATCCCTCCGTCTCAAGCTCTGGGGTCTCTGACAGCATTTGGTTTATCAGTTTATCTAGAAAGCTGGAAGCTGCATCAGGATCTGTAAAAATATGCATCTTTTGTTGGTAGGAAGCTTGAAGATGGGCTGGAAAAGGCAACTGAGCCATCACTCCCCATCCCGTAAAGGATTTTTTAATCATCTGCAGCTTTTTCTTTTAGTCCTGTGTCTGAGAGGAGAGGTCAGGAAAAAAACCCATCTGCTGCCTTCCCACATAATGCCACCCTTACGGCGAGCTTCCTGCAGCAGTGGAACTCTAGCATCTGATGAAGAGAGTGTGGAGATTGCTATGAGCAGTCTCTCTCTGGTGCCACTTTGTTGTCTGGGGTGCACTGGAATTACAAAGGCCTGTACTACATGTATTCCAGAGTCTCTAGAAAGCAGAGCTAGGTCGTTAAAGATCATTTTGTCTAGGCAGGTCAATAACTCCACCAGCCTTGCCAGTCTAGGGGGGTAGCCAACTATACATACATTCCGCTGTCGCTGTCCATTTTCCAAAACTTCCACCTTAGCCCACAAGAAGCCAATATTTCTGATAAGGCCCAAGCTGTCTTCGGCCTGCTGCTCAACAGCTACAGTAAGTTCCATAATGGCTGTCTTATTGTCAGTAATTGTACCATCCAAATCAGAAAGGTTCTGTTCTGAAGAGGCTAATCTCTTGTTTGTTTCATCCCCGGTCACCTGTTATTTAGTAAGGACAGGCATTATCGTTGAAAGGTCTGGGCTACTTGATGTGATTGGCTTACCATGTTTTCCTGTTGTACTTGTCCTGGGGAAGAGGAGTAGGTGTCAAGCTCCTGCACCATTTGCTGCTGGTGTTTTTTGGGGCCCATTTTGTGGACAAAAGAATTGGGTAACCAAATAAATTATTTAATAGTAAAAACAGAATAATTCTTGTTAAACACGATGCAGAGCTATGAAAAAGACATCTGCCATCTTGGCTGCTCCACAGAGCCCCCCCCCCCCCATTTTATTAATTTTTAAGAAAAATTATACATACACGATAATAAGACGGACGTATTCTAAATAATACAAGTACATTTAAGTACATAAAGTACTATCAGATGAACAAAAAGAAAATGCAGGTATGAATGTACTATGCTGTGCCCTTAGTAGGGGTCAGAGTTTAAATATATTTCTTTAACCTAACATTTTTCTCTAATTTACATAAATGGTTGATGATAATACATTTTTATTTAGTTATAATTCCTGATGTTAATGCTGGTTTAAAGATCATGTGCAACAGTTTTTACATATTTTTAAGAAAAGCTTGGGAAAAGCTGAAATTCATGTCCCTTTGTCATGATTAGTGTTTCCTGAAAATTTCATGCAGTTTTGTTTTGTTGTTTTCTTTAAATCAGCATTTGTTAACTTGCTCTACAGTGGCTGAAAACAGTGGAGTTATTTCTGTCCTCTCGGTCAAATTGGAGAACGATTACATCATTTTGGAGTAGTTTGCTGTTTCAGATTCTCAATCAGAGCAGCACTCTGCAGAGTTAATTGTTTGCTGAGCTTGCCAGGTTTCTTACAAACCCAGTCTCTGGTTTGTGTTTAGATAGATCTGTTTAAAATCTATCATTCTCTTTATTTTCAAAAGCTAATCATTTGAGTTTCAGTGCTGAATTGAAGTAGGTGAAATCTTTCTCTTTGAGAAATCAGCTTGTATGTATCATAGCTCTCAGTTCTTTCTAATCAAAACTCCGTTTTTTTTTTTTTTTTTATAACCATATAACACAGGGCTGTTTAATGAATATAAAATAAATCTAAATGTTGTTCTTTCACAGAAACAGTTTGTCTTTGATGTAGCCTTCATAAATACATTCATGTAAGAACATTTTTTTCATGTCAGATTGACAAATAGGTGCCTGTCACACTCTGCTACAGTATTTCACGCACATGTACTGTCTGAACTCGCAAATTTCAGTTCTTTGGTGGTTTCTGTGTGAAAATACATCATGAATGTGTATAACTAGAAACACTATATGACATCCCAATGCACCATGTCTCTGCCCCACAGTTGAGGCAGCTGCAGTCTATTGCCGCCGGTCCCCTGCCCCACAAAACCCCTGCCTTCTTTTACACCCTGCTGCCCACTGTCTTCTCCCACACAGTTAGGGATTGTGCACCCTGCTGCCTTCATTCCCTGCCTAAAGAATCAGGACTGCTGCACCCTGCTGTTCTCTGCCTAAACAGTTGGGGTTGAGGCACCCTGCTGCCCTCTCTCCCCCACCCTCACAGTTAGGAATGCTGTGCCTGTTGCCCCTGTTCCTGTCTCCACAGTCAGGGCTGCTGTGCTGTGCTAAGCCCTAGAGTGCCAGGTTACCTGCCTCCACAGCTGGGGCTGCTGCACCATGCTGCTCTAGCCACCAGAGATGGGACTTTTTCTGGCACTCTGCTACCCACTTCCATTGCCCCAAATGTGCAGGGCTGCTGCACCACATGTAGCCCATCTCACAGTCAGGACTGATGCACCTGTTGCCCCTGTGTCATGCTCCACAGTCAAGGTTTCTGCACCATGCTGTCCTCTATCTCCTGTCACCACAAACAGGGCTGCTGCAACCTGCTCCTTTCTACACAGTTTGGGTTGCTGTGGCCAGCTTTGCCCTACAGCCTATGCCTCTGCAGTTAGGGCTGCTGCACCACGCTGCCACTTGACAAAAGATTCAGGGTATTTTCTGCACCCTGTTGCATGCCTCCACAGTTGAGGCAGTTGCACCCTACTGTCCCACTGCCACCAGAGTCAGATCCTTTGCTACACCCTGATGAGACAGGAACACGGGGCAACAGGTGCAGTGTCCCTGACTGTGAGGGTGGGAGAGAGAGAGGGCAGCAGGGTGCAGCAACCCCAACTGTTCAGGAAGCGTGCAGCGTAAGAGCAAGGGCATTTGCTGCAGCCTGCCCCTGCCTGTGGAGGCACGGGACTCTATGGTACTGCAAGGCACTGTGGTGGCAGGGGACAGAGGACAGCATGGTGCAGAAGCCTTGACTGTAAGGCAGGACTCAGGTGGGCATCAGGGTACAGCAGCCCTGACAATGGCACAGGGTGCACATTGTACAGCTGCCCAGCCCATGTGGGGCAATGGAAGTACACAGCAGGGTTCAGCAGCCCCAACTGTTGAGGCAGGGGGAATGAGACTCTAGGGTGTAGCACAGCACAGCAGCCCTGACTGTGGAGATAGGAACGGGGGCAATAGGGTGGCGTGGCCATGACTGTGGAGGTGGGGACAGAGGGCAGCAGGGTGCAGCAGCCATGCCTGTTTGAGACAAGGGATGTGGGCAGCAGTGTGTAGCAAAGGATCTGACTCTGGTGGCAGGGGGACAGCAGGGTGCAACTGCCTCAACTGTGGAGGCATGCAACAAGGTGCATAAAATGCCCTGAATCTTGTGGCAAGTGGCAGCATGGTGCAGCAGCCCAAACTGCAGAGGCATGGGACTCTAGGGCACAGCAGGCCACAGCAACCCCAACTGTGTAGAAAGGAGCAGGATGTAGAAGCCCTGTTTGTGGTGACAGGGGATAGAGCACAGCATGGTGCAGAAGTCTTGACTGTGGTGCAGGACACAGGGGGCATCAGGGTACAGCAGCCCTGACTGTGAAATGGGGTACACGTGGTACAGCAGCCCTGCCTATTTAGGGCATGGAAGTGGGTAGCAGGGTACAGCAAAATTCCCATGTCCTGGTGGCTAGGGCAGCATGGTGCAGCAGCCCCAGCTGTATAGGAAGGGAACCTGACACTCTCAGGCTTAACACAGCACAACAGCCCTGACTGTGGAGACAGGAACAGGGGGCAATAAGTACAGCATCCCTAACTTTGAGGGTGGGGGAGAGAGGGCAGCAGGGTGCAGCAGACCTGATTCTTTAGGCAGAGGATGGAGGCAGCAAGGTGCACAATCCTTGACTGTGTGGGAGAAGACAGTGGGCAGCAGGGTGCAGCAGCCTCAAATGTGGAGCAGGGGGCATGTGGGGCAGCGGACCAGTGGCAGTAGACAGCAGCTGTCTCAACTGTGGGACAGAGACATGGTGCATCGGGATGCCATATAGTGTTTCCAGTTATAACTTACATAATGAATTTTCACAAAGAAACCACCAAAGAACTGAAGTTTGTGAGTTCAGACAGTATATGTGCATCAAATACTGTAGCAGAGTGTGACAGGCACCTGTTTGTCAATCTGACATGAAAAAAATATTTCTTACATGAATGTATCTATGAAGGCTACCTCAAAGACAAACTGTTTCTGTGAATGAACAAAATTTAGATTTATTTTATATTCATTAAACAGCCTTGTTTTATATAGTTAGAAAAAAATCTGAGTTGATTAGAAAGAATTGAGAGCTGTGATACATGCAGCTGATTTCTCACAGAGAAAGATTTCCACTAGTTCAATTTAGCATTGCAACTGAAATTATCAGCTTTTTTACAAGAAGATAATGATAGATTTTCTGCTGATCTATCTAAACACAAACCAGAGACTGGGTTTGTAAGAAACATGGAGAGCTCAGCAAACCATTAACTTTATAGAGTGCTGCTCTGTTTGGATATCTGAAACAGCAAGCTACTCCAAAATGATGTCATTGCTCTCTAAGCTTGACTGAGGGGAGAGAAATAACTCCACTGCTTTCAGCCACTGTAGAGCAACTTAACAACTGCTAATTTAAAGAAAACCACAAAACCAAACAGCATGACATTTTCAGGAAACACTAATCATGACACAGAGACTTGACTTTCAGCTTTTCAAGCTTTTCTTAAAAATATGTAAAAACCGTTGCACACGATCTTTAAACAACCTAACTAATAAAACACGCAAACAATATTTAACTGTGGTTCAGAGCTCAGTGCTTATGTTACATACTGTAGCTGGATGCTGTAGGTTGTGCTTGGATACAGAGGCCAGATCAGTTAGTAGGATAATGCTTGCAAGGTACTAGTAGCATGAAATGATTCATGCTTAGGTACTTTAGCATAGACATGAGTAAGTCAGTGATTATAGTACAGATGAACTGGATAGTATATGCAAGGTGCTTAGATGCTTGAACTGATGAGTCACTTGTTATGATTTAATAGTTTTTGGCCTTTCTCTGTATCTCACCGTAGTAAGGATGCTTAGTCCAGTATTATGAGACCCCACAAAAATAATGATGTCAATGATTGTTCTGTTTCTGACTGTTGAAGGAGTCTAGTAGGATGACACCCCCAAGAAAATGAGTGCAGTATGATCACCTCCTCCAACTCCAGAGAGTGTGACCAGTAGCACGCAGAAGAGGACCCCCCCCCCGTGGGAAACCTCTGAGGATCCATGGTTACTGACCTGCCTGTCCTTCTGGGTATACTAAAGGAGAGTAATCCTAAAGTTTTGATTAATTGGCTAATCTGAGCCCTGAAGTTGTAGAACCTGATCCAGAGAAATGGAGAACTGAAGAAGTAATGAATCGTGACATGTTGGGTGAACAGAGCAAGCATCCTCTTAGTAAACTCCAAGTTTGACCATCCATGTGCAGGCGGAATGATGATAGAGTAGAATCCATGGTTGATATGAATTTGAAGGCGAGGAGTTGCAGTGGTGAAGCACTCCAGCAGATGAGACCTTTCAGAGGAGAACCAGGAATTGAAGGCTAAGCGTCCATATCCAGAGAAGGAAGACAGCTGGGTTGTGTTCCGCTTGTCATGCTTTGCAAATGAAGGCCATGGTGATGAAGCACAGGAACTGGTGTATGCTGCGAGATCGGGAAGGATGGAGCAGTAGGAACCTCCAATCCGATGAGGGGAAGCAAGTAAGTGAAGCAGGTAGACATCTTAGTGCATATAGGTAAACAAAAGTCAGATGTGCTTCCAGCTAGAAGAGCGAAGGAGGTTATAAAATCAGTGAGTTAGTCGTAATGATCTCTAGGCCCTGTAAGGACGAAGCAGGTAATAAGAGCAGTAGGTAAGAAGTGTACCTGTTCATAGGTCAGTAGTAGTAGTAGTAATAGTAATGAATCTGCAAGATGTAGACATAGTAGCAGAGGAGTAGTATATCATAATATATGCACAGTATACGGCAAGGAGCATGAGGAATTGGAAACAGCACAAAATGAAGTATTGTCCATGATCTGAATAGTTGCATCCACGTTTTGAAGCCAGAATGGTACAGTAGCTAGAACTGACTTGGTGAGAATAATCCAACGAGTCCTGAATAGTCGAACGTATGGGTCATAAATGGTGATAGTTGAAGAGCTGAGTCAAATGAAGTAGTGTTGTCACAGTCCAAGAAGCCTTGGTGCTCAAATAAAGAATTAAAGTCTTCTGGATAAGCTGAACGATGTCCTTGTAGGAGTGGAGCAGTAGTAATTCATGTGACTGAAGCAGCAATGCAGAAGCATTCAAAGAACAGATGACATATGGCTAGACAATCCTGGACGTGAGTCCATGGTAGAATGGAGCCTCTAGTAGAAAGTGTGAACCTCCAGGCCCCAAGTTGGGTGAGACAAGTGTAGAGTAGAAGTAGTTAACCCCTAGGCCCGATGATGAAGCAGGTCATGGGGCAAACGTTTAAGGTGTAATATAAGATCGAGGGACCTCCGGGCCCCTAAGGCACAGGTCTAGGAAGTGCGATGTTGTGAACCTCTGGCCTGACGTGGTGAGGCAGGTTCTAGAGCAGTGGCAGATAAAGTAACGGTAATGTCAAGCTGCATGATATGCAGAGATAGCAGTGAAGTAGTAAGGAATAGATTATAAATGGTATTTCAAGTGTTAGCATATCCTGAGTCAGTTTGGTGCTGAGTAGTAACATGGGTTGAGGCAGAATTTTGATAGCTGTGAAAGGCGCTGTAGGCTTCCGTATCCTGAAGATCGAGGTTGGACAGGATTGCAGTGAAGATACGTGGGTGGATGAAATGGCAATTCGACCACAGTTAAGCATTACAAGAGTGAAAATCAATGCTTTAGGGATCGGTTAAACTGAGAAAGGCAATATTGGAATAGTGTTCAGCAGTGTTCTGGTAGAGAAGGTAATTGTAACTCCAAAGGAGGTGTAATAGCATAGCGAGAAGCATCCAAGAGAATTGAGGTGAATATCGTGATGTAGTCCAGACATAATCCAGTGGAAAGCAGAAGCTGTAGAAAGCATGATTTGGAGGTATGGGTCCGACTGAATGAAGCAGCTCTGTAGGAAGCATCCATGGGAATGAAAGGGAGCTAAGCCCAATAAGGAATGCGGCTAGACCACGTGTAGGTCAGCCGATGGACCATAGGCAGTACGTTAACTGCGTATGTCAGCTGGTGAGTAAATAAATAGTAGCTAAATCCAAGAAGGCTAGCATACGGCTGGACTATGCGAGGTCAGCTGGTAAGGTAAGTAAAAAGTGGCAGCCAGCTCCACGTAAGCTAGCATGCACAGCTGGACCACAAGTAGGTTGGCTGGTAAGGTAAGTAAAAGAGGCAATAGAGTCCCAAAAGGTAAGCCAGTATGGCAGGGCCACATGTAGGGCAGCTGGAAAATAAGGGAGTAGGTAGAAGCCAAATGAAGCAAGCAATGTGACAAGCATCCAGAGACAGTGATGTAAAATCTCAGGACATGGGTACTGAAACGAGGGGAATCTGATACCTTCAATATGGAAGCACTGACAAGATGAAGCACGGCATAGTAGTAATGGGCAAATAGCCAGATGTAGAATACATAAGCAGAGTGCAGCAGGTCGATGATGTAGAAAAAATTCCATTGTCAGGCTAAATGGTGACTTGATGTCAAAAGGCAATGAAGGCCCACTGGCTGGAAGTATGATAAAATCCACAGCAAGTTATCCCGTCCCATAATCGCAGCCTTTGAGTAGCTTTAGGAAAAGCAGGCTTCACATAACTGCCAGTAGCTTGCAGGAGAGAGAGAATCCAATCCAGGAATACAAAATTAGTCTGAGAACTAAAAGTCAGGGAATATAGCCAAGGATAGCCATCATAGCTGTAGAAACTGGAGTTGGATAAAGTGGTATGCTTAGATGATCAGATACGAGCTGGCATACAGGAAGGAGGCAATGTCTGAAAGCACTTCCAGCGGACTACAAGAAAAGGGGATATGTGAATACAACTTGGCCACATCGGTAGTATGCTACATGAGGAGATCCCTGAGTACTCAGCTGTGATATGGCTTACCGGGATCCTGAGTCGAGCAGTGCAGCAGAAATAACAATTTGAACTGACCCCGGCAAAAGGAATGTCCAACCATACTATGAAGTAGTGAGGTACTGTAGGTAGAAGGTGACATGCTAGAGCATTATTGGAAGTCAGCCAGTCGGATGTAGCTTAGCGGCAATAAATGCCCATACATGAATGCAGCATCCATGAGCCCATATGTCATGAAGCAACCACTGAGGGAATGAGAAGTATGAGTAAACATGGTTCCAAAGAATTTGCCTGTCCATTGTGCGCGGAGATCCACCAGAAGTAAGAGTCCAAGAGGGTTGCGGGACGAGCAGAGGTCGGAAGCACAACTGCAACTGAAGAGGCAAAGCAGGTGACCTCAGCGAATAAAGTGAACCGAAACTCCACTCCGGATGGCAGCAGTCAGCTGCAGTAGGGGTGGAAAGCAGAGCAAGGAGTGGAGGTCAGAAGCCCCACAAGTAAGGGCAGCAATGCAAGCGAACAAATATAGGACTCGGCGTCCACATGGCAGCAGCTGCTCGGAAAAGAAGCAAAGGCAGGAAAGAAAGGGAGTGTTCAAGGGCTGAGACAAACAGTACAGGCAGAAAGGAAATGGGATAGCAAATGAGAGGAGAAACCCCCCAAATAATACAAAAAAAAAGGAACGAAGGAGGAGAACAAACAATGGAGTGGGGGGTAGGCAAACAGCAAAACGGACGAAGGAGGAATGGAGGAAAGGGGAGCAGGAGCAACAGAAACACAGGGAGAGTAGTCCCTCACCAGGAGCGCCACTAGCGAGTGCAACTCGCTCTAAGAAGGGTAGTGTGCAGCCTGCTGATTTAAATAGGATGTGGGGGAGGAACTCTTCCCCCACTTAACTATGGCCATAGCCTTAAATTTAAACTATGCAAGAAAAACAGAGGACTTCAATAGAACAACCTTTAAAGAAATTGAACATTTTCAATGACTGTTAAATTGTGTAATCAATCCTTTGAAAGAATAATTTATAGCTAGAGCTTAGATTAATTGTTTTAAAGTTCAAAAGTTATGATTCATTCCATGGTCAAAGCTGTAGCTGGGGTTACCAGTATGCAGTCCATTTTTTCAGAAATCCTGGCGTCCTCACTCTCATTTTTTTTTATTTTTTATTTATTAGTTTGCAAGCAAAACAATACTCACAATTGGTTCATTTATTTTATTTATTTAAAAGATTTTTGGTTACCAGGAAAGGCACACTGAGCCAGGGCTCATTTGCAGGTGTGACCAGAGCCAATTTATACATGGAAGCATACCATAATTCATAGAATTCAGTAGTTAACATTTAGAAAGGATTTGTATGACATCTTCCCAGCAGTAATTTATAGGGGGATGTATAAGCTGAAATAGAAGTATATCAATGAAAAACAAAGCCAAGCCCACTTCCAGGAACTCTGATGGTGGGAAAAAAAAGAATGGCTTATCAAACTCCCTGTTACCATTCAGGGATGTACATCCAATTTCACACATTCAAAGCTGTTGATAACAGTCCTGTTAATACAGGTCATATCTAAGAGAGATTAACTTGCCATATAGAAACTGCTAATACTGCGGTAAATTCCAGAAAACCCAAAGGGCATTTGATGGCATGCTGAGAGTTCAGGCACTAGACAATTAACATAACAAGCAACAGGAGTTAAGATCTGTGAAGTCTTTACTATATCATCTGTCCCTCTAACAGATATTTGCAGGCAATAGAATGTATTCGGAGGCTACTGAGCAGTGTGTGCCAGAAGGTGTAATGCAGAGTTTCCAAGTCCATCTCTGCAGCAGTCTTGTTTTTAATGAACTCTCGAATGACATATTCATCTGTGTATGAACAAACATTACCTTCAAAAACAATACAAATTTTTGGGGTTTCAACAAAGAAACTTGTGCTCGCATAACAAGGGAAGTAGGATGGCAGTTTAATAGATGGCATTGTCTCCTTTGAGTATCTCTTGAAAAGTCGGGAAAGCACAACATTTTACAGCCCACATGCTCAGGAAGCCTCTTTCCTGATGACAGAATTTAAAGTAGCGATGACTGTAGGACCACTTGTAAATTATTTGTTGTGTAGTTGTTTGCTGCATTGTCCATTTCATACCTCTGATGCCAGGGCATTCAAAAAGCTTTTATAACAATCATATCTTTGGATTTGATGTCCTTTAACAAAGACTCAACAGCAGAGAGTAGGTTCTCACTCCCAAAAGCAATAGGTAGTCCCAGGATGCATTAATTACACTCTCTCAGTATGTTATCCAGCCTCTCCATCTTTCTATTCAGAGCCACATGCTCTCTTAGAAAAACCTCTCAAACAGCTTGCAATGTTAAAACAGATTTTTTTTGCAGTTGCCAGTTGCCATTTCCTGTTCTATGACCATAACTTTTTCAGAGTTGGCTTACACACTCTTAGCAATCACATCTGCAGATTTACAAACAGCATCAAATTTAACATTTAATTTGTCAAAGGAAAACTTGTTATCCTGATGGATCTTTGATAAAGCTTTCTCCATGGGTTCTTGTTAGTCAAATATAAGCGGTTCTATGTGATGATGGTGAGCACTGAACAACGACCCGCATTATCGCGAAGTCAGGGTGACGAAAACAATTTTGCCACCCTGACAACCTCAGTGCATGGAGAAACAGTGCCAGAGACTCAATACATTTGCTTTCTGTCGCGCTCCCCCCCCCCACTTAAGGATTCTCAACTCCAGGGGGTTGCATTTTGGGGGGGGGGAACTAAAGCAAAAAAAAAAGCACAAGTTTTGGGCCGGGTGCAACAAAATCACAGTAGCACCTGAACCTGGAACCCCATGCACTGCAAGCGAAGGCCAACCTCTGACACCATGGTGCAGCTCGGCAGCCGACTGCAGCGCCACCCCCCTACATCTCCTCTGCCCACTCCCAGGCCACGCTCGCCATGCTTGTCCCCCCCCACATGCATGTACATACAGCAACATCCTGTTGCTAGGGTTGCCCACCCCACCACATCCTGTCACCCTCCCTTCCCCCTCATCTTTTTGGGCTTTCACCCACATCGCATCACTGTTTCGGATGGTGCGTTGATTCAGGTGCCCACATCACAGTCTACGAGTATAAGCTGATATCATGTCAACATTGAAGGACTCTTCTTCTTTCTCTGAGTAGGAGATTCTGTTTCCTGGTATTTAGAGCAGTAATTCTAATCAGACTTCCGGATCTCTAGAGTTGGAATCCAACTGAGACTGTCCATGAACCTCAGGCCAAGCCAGCCCTGGTAGCATCAGCATATAGTCATCAATACTCTTGTTTTTTTTTGTTTGTTTGTTTTTTTGTTTTTTAATTTTTTTAGCTTTTATCATTTCTGCCTTAGATAATTTGACATCTATACATTCATTAAAGGACTATTTTGGAATTCAAACAACAAGGAAAACAAGAAAATATGTGATTTATTTTTAACCCCTATAAGAGCTAACAAACATGTCAGTTCTTTGCAGCAGCAAACTCTGCCCCCCCCCCCCAAAAAAAAACAGGTATTTACTTTGTGGAGTCCAACATTGCATGTTGTTGGCCTGCAAACTCCACCTCATTTGTTTGGGTCTCCATCACCTCTGGACTCTAATTTTGGGAGCTTCAGCCAGAGGTGCTTTAGATTACACAACATCCTCTAGAACACTACCTAAAAATCATAGGCAGTTTTCATCTTGTGCAACAAGGATGTGCACGTGTAGAAGGGCCACCAGAAGTCATCTTCTCAATCAGGGTCAAACACACAGTGGAAGTCAGAAATAAGAAGAGATATATCTAGATGCTGTAAGTCATTGGGAATTAAAAGAATTTTACCATATCACTACAGTACTTATCTGTGACTGCCACTGTACCCTCCTTAGAGGCAGAAGAATGTCTAGAAGATGAGTGATCTCCTCCTTAGTGAAACTGAGCTTTCTCCTTTGGTGATCAGTTTTGTCACTCATGACACAGACACAAGGATGTTGTGCAGTAAGGTGTCCTGCACATTACTGGTCATTGCTTGTCCTTCATCCATCTCCAATTAAGACATAAAGGGCAGCACATCATTCTGCAACGTGGTGATATTCCTAGTGCAGGCACTGCCATTTTGAAAAGAATATGATTCTCAAGCAACACTGCATGCTGTTGTGTAAAGTGTTGCATCTCCACAGCCCACACAGTGCTGCACTGTATCATACACTATCTACAATGATGCCAGCCACGATGCAACACAGTATCTTGCAGTAAAGGACATGTCATAAAATAATACATGACAAAAAGTCTTAATTGTCATTGAATTACACTGTTCTTTGCAGCATACTGCAGCACTCTGCCGATTTATTGCAGTAATACTGCAAGGTGCTGCACTGCATCCTAGCTGGTGCTGCTTTACAAGCCCCATATGTGTGAACCAATCAGGCTTTGATATTTTTTTCACAAAAGCATTGTTTTGCCACATACAGTATTTCTTCATGCATGCAATGTCACACATGCATGTGCAGTTTTTTTCTATGAATATTGAGCTTATGAGGTATTCAATACCTTTGCATGCTAATACATCTTATGTAGTATAAAAATGAAAGCCTAGAATTTCTATCAGCGGAGCCAGAAAGTATAATAATTAAGTAAAACTAAGTTGAAACTGTGAGTCATTTTTCCTGTAGTTGTTTGAATACAAATTTTCATGCTGTTACTTATCAGTTATTACTGGCATTTTAGCACACCCAGTGGGTGTTTCTGAGGTACTGTGTGTGTGGTGTGTGTGTGTGTGTGTGTGTGTGTGTCTGGGGAGGGGGGTTAAGTAACATTTTAAAACCTCATTACATAGCTTATGTCCCCTTTAACCAAAGAGCCCTATAGTAGCACAAATATACACTGTCCCAGCAAGCTAAGAACTTAAGGATCATACACTACATCACTACAATTCTAATATGGCCTTTGCTGTCGCTGTGTAAATTAGAAACCCCCATTTCAATTTACTAAAGAGCAAGCAAAGCTGGAACAACAACAGAATTACCCAATTATTTGGAAAACTGCTTCAGCAAAATATATAGGTTTGCAGGTTCAGTGCAGGTCACCTTTAATAATTCAGGGGATTTCCCTAAAGACTCTAGACAGTCATTTCTGCACCCCCAAATTTTTAAATTTGGTGGATCAACCAATTTTTTTTTACATATGGATTTTTGGACTATCTCATCCATGAATTCTAAATCAGCTTTTGATTTTTAATGAGGTTAACAACTGCAATCCTTAATTTCAGAAGGATCTCATCACTCACACACACACACACACACACACACACACACACACACACACACACACACACACACACACACACACTTACTTTATGAAAGACAAGCACTGTAAGAAGCTTAAAGCTGCTAGGATAATAACATTGCTGAACTAAATTATTTGCAGTTTAGAGATAGTCCTCAAAACCCAAACAAATTATTTTGTATAAATAGCTGATTGCCTGCTGACTTAAAAATAAGTCATTAAAACAGTGAGCAAGCACTAGCTACAGTACCTCTTACATGTAAGCAATAATCTTTTGGAGACTAGTCTGCTACCAGCAGTTACTCACAGTTTGATACAGCAGTTGGTTGCCAAGGGGCTGTCAATGAAGTAAGGCAAACAGTTACTGTGGCAACAAATGGATCATCTGGGGATTATTACAATTATAGACTGCCTTCTATGGTTTAATGACTTTATGTTTATAATTTGCATATTTTTATTAACTTGGCCTGGAGTGTTAATACATCAGAAATTCAGTTGTCCCCGGGTGTGTAATGATCAATTTTCCACAAATCTAAATGAAAGTCACAGACCATTAAATTCATGATTAGCATGTTCCTGGTTTTTGACTTATGCTGCATTTAATTGCAGTTCACTTGTTAACTATTTTATTTTTTTAAGAAACTTTTATCATTCCTCCAATTTTTTTACTGGCAGTAGCATATTTTTCTGTTTTGAAAAGGTTTAAGTTGAAACTCAAGATATTGCTGCATACGTACTAACATAATACAAACTCTGGCCAGAGCCGATAGGGCTGTGAAGGGCTACCAAGTGACAAAAGTTACACATCTGCATATAAATTATTCAACGCCAAGGTGTAACGTGGCCATATGTTGGAGGTGTTGCACCAAATTTTCAACATGGCCTTTTTTGGACCCCTCCTTATGAATAGTGCCAGTGTCATATTGGTCAATTGTCCCGAAAAGTGATTGCGCAAACCAAATGCACTATTCTGCTCCAGAGGTTCGAAAACAAAGTTTGGGAAGGTTGTGGGAAATGACAGCTGTACAGTTGTGAAGGAGATGTACAAAAATGACTATGTTAAAAATGTGAAGTGAAAATATTAAAAATTAGCGACTTTAGGAGTGTGCATAGAAACTGCGTAGCGCACGCTCGTAGTGCAGTCATTTGTTGGAATTTTTTCACCAGATTTTCAACATGGCCTTTTTTGGACCCCTCCTCATGAACAGTGCCAGTGTCATTTTGTTTAATTTTTCCTGAAAGGTGATTGTGCAGAGCAAATGTGCTATTCTGCTCCACATGTGCGAAAACACATTTTGGGCAGGTTGTGGAAAATAACAGCTTTACTGTTGTGAAGGAGGTATGCAAAAATGGCAATGTTAAAAATGTGAAGTGAAAATAGTAAAAATTAGTGACATTAGGAGTGTATGTAGAAACTGCACAATGTACGCTTGTAACGCAGTCATTTTTTGGAATTTTTTCACCAAATCTGCAACATGGGTGTTTTGGGACTCCACCTCATGAACAGTAGCACTGTCATTTCATGAATTGGTCCTGAAAGGTGATTCCTCGCAGTGACCGAGAAATCACTTTTTGGGGCCGAGTAACAAAATGTCAGTGACAGTTCCCATGAGGTGGGGTTCCAAGAACCCCAAGTTGAAAATTTGGAGCAAAAAATTCAAAAAAATGGCTGAGATATCAGCATAAGTTGAAAACCCCATTGAATGGCTGTATAGCATGCTTACCTTTAATTCTTCAGTTCATGGTTGCATTTTAAAGAGTGCAGACATGTCCCGGTCAGAGAAGATGACGCGCCAACATCTGGAGGTAAGTATGGGGTAAGGGGTGTGGGGAGGTGGGTGTGCAGTGGGAGGGTGGGGAGGGAGGGACCATTTTAGCTTTACAGGGAACAAAACAGACAACGAGGACTGTTTTCAATTTTACAGGAAAAAAGATAAAAAAAATACATATTTTTTAGCACACTGGGATGGGCTCCCTGTATGCTACTGGAATGCTGACATGGGGATTGGGCACCCCAATGTTGGGCATGAGGTGAGCAGGGGGCACCTCAGCAGGCAGGGAAACAAAACGGACAATGAGGGACCGTTCTCAATTTTACAGGAAAAAGATAAAAGAAAAAACAATATTTTAGCACATTGGGGTGGGTTCCCAGTGTGCTACCGGAATGCCAACATGGGGATTGGGCACCCTGGTGTCTGGCATGAGGTGGGCAGGAGGCACCGCAGCAGAAACAAAACTCGATGAGGGACTGTTTTCTAATTTTTAGAAACAAAAGACATTACGCACACTGGGATGGGCTCCCAGTGTGCGACCTGACATGGGCATGACTAGGGGGGTACAAAACAGGTAATGGCATAATGTCATACACAGTGTGGCAGCACTGCAGCACTGTGCATGTGTGCATACACAGTGCGTGCATTGGAATGTGGAAGTAACTGCCGAAATAGTGTGGCTGTTATTCTGTGAGCCAATCACGGAGGAGGGCTTTCAGCTCTGTTGGGCTTTCGGAAGGATACTTCCAAAAGTCCAATGGAAGAGGTTGTGAGTTCGGCCATTTTCAGAGCTAGAAAGCTCTCGTGAGAATGGCTATAGGGAGGGAGGGAGAGGAGGTAGGAGGCACGCTTTGATCAAACAAGGTATTTTTCATCCATCATACTCTTTCCTCTACATGTTTATCTAGCTATATTTTCAAGAGATGAGTGGTTCCAGCTGATCCTGCATTACTACATTACATGAAAATCTGGGACCCTATTCTCAGTTGCTGCATGTGAAAGTGCAAACAATCAAGGGGAAAACATCCTCCCTGATGCACCACCACATGTTGCAGCTATACCCTAAACAGTGACTCAGTCACTAGTGAAAACAGTTCCACCTGCAACTAAATCAGAATGTAAAAGAGCTTCACTAGACATTACAGTCTGTGTGCACTAACATCCAAAGTGTAGTGATGGGCATATTTGCTTCACAGATTATTTTATGAATTTTGTGGAATTCACTAAATTAACATGCAAGGCAAAGTCATATTTCACCTGAAAGGCAGAATTTGTGAAGGCAGAAAAACAGCAAGACGAAGTCACACTTTGCCTGAAAAGTGAAATTTGCAACTGCGGAAAATGGCAAATTCACCTACCTTCACATAGGAATAATGGTCCTAAAGTGAAGTTAGGAAGGATTATTGGGATAGGAGGTCACATGTTGCTGAATCAAGCTGTTTATGCCACGAGGAGGCTGTCTTCAGTGCAGTGCTCTGCAGACAGAGCAGGGGAAAAGTCTGTGGCCAAGATATTCAAAGGGGTTGCACTGGTGCAACCCCACACTGCGTGCAAGTGGGATATTCAAAAGGCTGCTAGGCAAAACACAAAATCCAATGTGCCATGGGGCAATGGTAATGTATGTGGCGCAAATGCCGGGGCGTGCCTATGCATGTCGCAGCACATCTGATATTCAACCCGAGGATATTGTGGCGACATGCTGGCACAACCCTGCGTGCGCCACATAGGGGGCTTAAAGTTGAGCCCGTGAAAAGGAGGAACAGCTCCTGGCCACCCACAGATGGACTGCTGTATTGCAGGGTGCAACATAGCAGCCACAAGCTTTGGGTGGCCACCCGCCCACCCAGAACACCATCCACAAGCACCTATATGGGCCCTGGTAATCTAGTGGTACCCCCCCTTCCTCCTGTTGGCCCGATCATGGGAAAATGTACAATAAATATCCCTGGTGATCTAGTGGACCCCCCTCCCGATTCTGACCCTCTGATCACTGTCCACTGTAGCTATGTAATATCCCTGGTGGTCCAGTGGATGCACCCTTCCCACCTGAATCCCTGAAGCCGGTGATAAGGCAGTGCCCAAAGCCCTGGTGGTCCAGTGGTAACCCCCCTTCCCTCCAGCCACAGAGGACCCCTGCCACCCAGCTCCCCCCTCCGTCATCGGCGGGCGGCTGCACTCCACCAGCATACCGCCTGGCCACCCGCCAAATGACAGCTTGCAGTATGATCTGTAAGTCAGTTGATCCACAGTGTGGATGAATGGGCTTTCACACCATACTGTACTATACAGGCATGAATCTGTGAAATGAACCCATTTGTGGATTTGTGCTGTAGTACAGTATGATGCTAATGACCGTCCTGTGAGACCAACGCCAGATCATACTGCCAGCTGTCATTCAGTGGGCAGCTGGGCAGTATGCTGGCGGAGTGCAGCCGCCTGATGACGGGGAGCGGTGGCAGGGTCCTCTGTGGTGGAGGGGAAGGGGGTTACCACTGGACCATCAGGGCTTTGGGCACTGCCTCGTCACCAGCATCAGGGATTCGGGTGGGGGAGGGGGGATCCACTGGACGACCAGGGATATCACATAGGTACAGTGGACGGTGATCAGAGGGACAGGATAAGGAAATGGGTCCACTAGACCGCCAGGGCATGGTTTGATTTTACCTCTCCATTATACTAGAGGAAGCAGGAGGTCATGCACCACACCATCAGCACTCTCTAAATCCAGGTTGTGGAGAAAAAGATGTTTATATAACAAAACTGGATTCATTAACTAAAACAAAAGGAGTTAAAATATGCTTTAAAAAAGATGCTACATACACAAGCTGGTGATGATTCTTTTTTGATATGGTGTGGTACAGACAAGCACTGATGAAGGAGTCTGATCCGAAACGTCTGCATTATTTGACTGTATCACCTATTCATATATATATATATATATATATATATATATATATATTTGAAATAAAAAACTATTTATATTACATACATATATTTGGTGAGTGGGCTGCTTATTTACCAGTCTGTACATATTAATTTTACCTCTGCCTGTGATCACATTTACAGGAGGGAAGGGGGTACCACTAGACCGCCAGGGATATTAATGGTACATTTGCCCATGATCGGGCCAAGGGCAGGGATGGGGGTACCACTAAACTACCAGGGCTAGAGTTCAGCATTAATATCGCGATCACGGTTATGGGGCAGGGGATGCCCAGGTCCCCGTCAGTTCACACGTCATTCTGTGCAGGGCACCAGGCACATTTCTCCGGGCTGCCCTGTGCATTGCATGCAAATGGGGCCGTAATGATGTGCTAATGGCCCCATTTGCGCCTTGCATATATTATGCTTCATTTGCATGCCTTCTGCTGAATATCACAGGTGCTACGCCCAGCACAACTGCATTTGCGCGGGTGCATCCCCGTGCACCCTATCTGTGGCTTGCGCCATCCCAGTGCCGCTGCTCCATGTGCAGTCTGTGCCATATTCAATGGTGCTATGCCATGGCGCATCACCATTGAATATCACCTGGTCCTGGCGCATCCCAGCTGTGCTGCGCCCATGCTTGCGCCATTGCCAGGCACAGTCTGAATATCCGGGTGTGTACGTTGTAGTCTAAGGAAACAAACTTGTAAAATACATCTCAAACCAGAGCTTTTTATATCCAAATTGCTCAAAATATTTTCTAGAGGACCTTGGGCTGCTAGATTTGTGTTTTTTTTTTTTTTTTTTATTTTTTTATTTTTTTATTTTTGGGGGGTGATTATTTACTTTAAAGCAGTTGTTTCCGTTTTATCAGTCAGTAAAACAGTGGTGTGTGGGGGGGTGTATTGTAAAGCAAGGCATGACAGAAAGATCCAGAGCCTTTTTGTCTAAGCAGGATATGTGTGTTATATTTTGGTGTTCTCACTCTTTCTCATTTATCAGTTTTTGATCTGTAGTGAGTAATTTCTCATTTTTATGTTTGCTTGCACGCATGTGCAAGAAACATCTTTTGGTAGTAACACATTTCAGAGGTATGTCAATCTTGTGGCTAATGCAAGGGATGATTTAGTGGGTGCGTCCCTCAGCCACCAATCAGTGAGCATGCTGGCGATGACAGCAAACTTCAAAGAGTGTCAAACAGTTGAAACAAATCTGCCGCTGCAATTAGGTGCAGTTTCGTCATTGTAGCGGCAGATGAGAAGACTCTGGCCATGTGCATTACAGTGCACAGTAATGTGCATGGCAGAAGTTACGAGCAGTTGCTTGGTGTGCTGCTCCTGGTGAAACTTTTCAATAAATAAAACAGTCGTAGTACAGCTTTCCACAATGGCGGCCCCTGCCACTGGCCACACACTCCCATAAAGCCAACATTGGGGGTGCCACATCCCCGTGTTGGCATGTATTCCCCCCCAACAGCCATACTGTGGCACACTGGGAGCCCACCCCAGTGTGTCCAGACATTTTTTTTTTATTTTCTCCAACACCGGAATGCCCACTCCTGGTGTTAGATGCCCCCCACCCTCCAAGCTGAATTTCTTTGCCAATGGAGGTGCCAAATCCCCATCAGCATCATGTTTCTCCTCCCCCCAAGCTTTCTGATGGGGGTGTCCAATCCCCATCAGCATCATGTCCTCCATGATGTGGCACACTGGGAGCCCACCCCAGTGTGCCCCAAAGTTTTTTGTTTTTTTAACCTATAAATAAAAAAATGGTCCCCGGAGTCTTTTCTTTGTTTGTTAAACAGTGAAAAAGAAAACTGTCCAGCATTGTCTCCCCAGTCCCCCTCCCCACCCCAACCCTCCCTCTGGGCACCCACCTCCCACACCCCCACTCACCCATGCTTACCCTCCGGAGGTCAGGAGCAGTGATCTTCTGTGGACTGGGATCCGTCTGCACTCTTCAAAGCCAAACTAAGAACTGAGAAATTGGGTAAGCACTGTATAATAGAACAGGCAGAGAACAGCAAGAGGAAGGCAGTGCTGTTAGAACTATACTTCTCTACTAGGACTAAAGAACTAGACTCTAGTACTGGGACCTTCAATTTAGGGTAAAAACAAAACAAACAGAAAAAAAGAGTTGGTGTGTTTGAGTTGGCCGAAGTGAATTGTCCTCTCTCTAACGTTTCTATTACCGACACCTCATCATTGCCGAAAGAGTTTGAAAGCCTCACGATCAAAGTCCATCTCTCAGACACTTTGGCCTTGCACATTATAGGTTGCTACAGGCCTCCCTCTGCAGGGCTTCAACTGTTAAGTCAACTTTCCCACTCTGTTAGTGTGCTGCAGTCAGAAGTCATAATCCTGGGTGACTGTAACCTGGATTGGCTTTCGGATGCCTCCAAACCTTTAAAAACTCTATGCGACTCATTCGGACTTACACAAATTGTCTCAGAAGTCACCCATCCAAATAAAGAGAACCCAAATAAAAGCTCCCTACTAGACATTATTCTAGTAAAAAAGCCGTACCTCTTCTCTTGTTCTGGAGTCTTCTTCACTGATCTCAGTGACCACTGCTTTATTGCTTGCATAAGAGCTGCACCCAAGTCTATTTCTAATTTCAGGTTCACAGTCAGGAGACGTTTACGTAATTTAGTGCAACATGCCTTCCTTTCAGACTTACAAAACTCCTTGCTGTGGCAGGACTTCTACCTAGCCAAGACAGTAGAGACAGCATACGAGACCTTACATGCTATTGTCCGTGGAGCTATTGACAGAAATGCCCCCTTGATCAAAGCACGTACCATAAAAAAGTTTCTTCCTTGGTTTACACTTCAACTGAAGTCAGCTTTGCTCAACAGGGACAAGCTCTGGAAGAAAGTGTGTAAATCAAAGCTTCAGTCAGATTGGGTTGATTTTTGGGGAGTCAGAAACCTCTGCACAAAGCTTGCCAGAAACACTAAGGCTAATTACTTTGTCAACTCTGGACTCCTCCACCAAGGACCCTGACAAATTCTGGCAAACCCTTAGAGAAATTCAAGGACATGCTTCGTCAGGTTCTGTCTCTACCAAGATCTTTTATGAAGAATCCCTCATTACCGAGAAGGCAGAAATCCTTGACTGCTTTAATAATCATTTTATTACCACAGGTATGGCCTTTGACATTTCACCTGCAAATAACCTAAGTTCCCAGTTCTTATCACAAGGACCAGCAAGTCCTCCCCCTGTCCACAGTACTCCTGTCACAGGTTTCTCCTTCCAACCGGTAACTTACAAGGAAGTGGACGACCTCCTTCAGCTGGATGCCAAAAAAAGTGCAGGAGCGGACCTCATTGGCCCTTTTTCCTAAAGCTTGGTCACCAAGTGCTGGCAACTCCATTAAAGCAAGTCTTTAATATGTCCCTTAACTTTGGTAAACTCCATTCTATCTGGAAGACTGCCTAAGTTTTACCACTCTTCAAATCAGGAGACCCCAGAAACCCAAATAACTACAGGCCAATCTCCTTACTCCCCACCCTATCAAAACTGCAGGAGAAATTAGTGAATTGCCAACTTAGAAACTACATTGATGCCTCAAATCTACTAAACCCTGTGCAATCAGGCTTTAGGCCATGCCATAGCACAATCACAGCTCTGGCTAAAGTCATAAATGACTGCCAAAGAGCCCTTGACTTAAATAATCATGTATGTGTGGTATTCCTCAACTTAAGCAGGGTCTTCGATACCGTCAACCATGTATTGCTCTTAGTTACTTGCTGCAACATTGGTCTGGATGCACCTTCCCTAAAATGGTTCTCTCGCTACCTGGCAGAGCGGATGCAGCAAGTAAAATCAGTAGGAGATCTCTCCACTCTAAAACAGATTAGCAGAGACATACCTCAAGGCTCCATCTTGGGGCCCTTACTTTTCTCACTCTATATCAACAACATTGACCGTGGAATCACAGGTGCTCCCAGGTCGCTCCTGTAAAAAAGCTTTCAGCTTAGTGTGCTATACCTGGTTAAACAACTAAATTAAATAAAAAAATAAAATAAATAAAAAATCAAACTTTCCAGTGTGTACATCTCTTTGCAGATGACACAGTCCTTTACAGTACCAGGCCTACTCCTGAAAGTGCCTGCTCGACTTGCAAGCAGATTTTCTTACTCTGCAACAAAACCTCCTGAGTCAAAATCTTCTATTCAATGCCAGGAAGACCAAGGCTATACTGTTATCCCCAACGACCAAGTCCATAAACTCCCTTAAGCATGACAATATTCCCACTATCACCACCCTGCTTGGTGAGTCACTTGACTATGTGACCAAGTTCAAGTACCTAGGTATGTGGATTGACAACAGACTTTCTTTTGCTGAACATATACTAACATACTAAAATGTCAGCAGAAAAGGCCTAACAGTCTTTCGTGTCTGCTCGTTTGGTCAGCCCCCACCCTGGGAGCTAACCTTGCTGCCCCCTCTCCCTCTCTGGCTTCTGCCTTCCCAGTCCCGGATATTCTCGCTGCACTGATTTTTGCTTCCAGAACCC
Organism: Neoceratodus forsteri; assembly: GCA_016271365.2. Taxonomy (NCBI): domain Eukaryota; kingdom Metazoa; phylum Chordata; order Ceratodontiformes; family Ceratodontidae; genus Neoceratodus; species Neoceratodus forsteri. The sequence goes on from CM057449.1 coordinate 853,813,838, forward strand.
TTCCCCTGTACCTGTCCCACCCCTTCTTGAACCCCTCCACCGTTTCTGCCTCTACCAGCCCCCTAGGTAGCACATTCCATGGCTCCACCACCCTCTCAGTGAAGTAGCACCTCCTCCTTTCTCCCCTGAATCTCCCCCTCCAGCTTCCACCCATGCCCTCTAGTTGCCCCCCTCCTTCCTTCAGAGCACCCTGACTGCTCCTCCCCTATTTACCCCCTTCATGTACCTGAAGACCTCTATCATGTCCTCCCGGTCCCTTCTCTCTTCCAGTGTGTACATATTTAGCTCTTCGAGCCTCTCCCCATAGGTCCTATCCCCCAAGCCCCAAATCATTTTAGTTGCCATCCTCTGGACCCCTCTCCAGGAGTTCAATGCCCCTCTTTAAATGTGACCTCCAAAACTGCACGCAGTACTCGAAGGTGTGGCCTCACCAAGCAGTTATACAGTGGGAGTATCACTTCCCTCCTTCTGGAGGTGAGCCCCCTAGCAATGCATCCAAGCATCCTGTTGGCCTTTGCTGCTGCCCTCCTACAAGTCTCAGAGTTGTTCATCTTGACATCCACCACCACCACCCCCAGGTCCCTCTCAGCCATTGAGACTTGTAGCATTTCCTCCCCCAGGGTGTACACTTGGCCTGGGTTTCTGGCTCCCAGGTGCAGTACCTTGCATTTTCCTGTATTGAACCTCAGCTTCCACTTTCTAGACCACCTTTCCAGAGCCTCCAGGTCCCTCTGTAAGGCCACCCTCCCCTCCTCCCCATCCACCACTGCCCCCAGTTTTGAGTCATCTGCAAAGAGGTTCATCTCACTCCTGATACCCTTCCTTATGTCAGAGACGTAGGTGTTGAACAGGAGGGTCCCAAGGACCGATCCCTGAGGGACTCCCCTAATGACCGTCCTTGGGGATGAGACTATCCCTCCAACCACGACCCTCTGGGTCTGGTCCTGGAGCCAATTTCCTATCCATCTGATCATCTGGTTCCCCAACCCCATTTCTCCCAGATTATCCAACAGGCCCCCATGAGGAACAGAGTCAAACGCCTTGCTAAAGTCAAGAAAGAGGACGTCCACTGGTCTACCCAGGTGCAAGGCACTCATCACCCAGTCATAGAATCCCAGAAGGTTTGTCTGACACGATTTCCCCGGGACGAATCCATGCTGTCTATCATCCATGCACCCAAACCTTTCCACCACCAATGTCAGGCTGACGGGCCTGTAGTTCCCTGCCACCTCCCTTGATCCCCCCTTGTGGATAGGCACTTTATGCGTCACCTTCCAGTCCTCGGGCACCCACCCTGTCCTCAGAAACATGCTGAAGAGCTATGCCAGGGGTTTCGCCAGGACATCCGCCAGTTCTTTCAGCACTCTGGGATGTAGTTTATCCAGCCCTGGTGCTTTCTCCATCTTAAGGGACCTGAGGGCTTCCCTCACTCTCTCTGCCATGGTTTCCACCTCCGCTACCTCGTCCCCCTGCTTTGCCTTCCCCCCCACCTGCCAGTGATGCCCCCTCCCCAGATCTGCCAATCGGTGGGGTCCCCCCCTCAGTTCACCGTCTCCTCCGTGTGTGATGCAGCCCCATTTTCCTTGGTGAAACTGAGGTGAAGTACTCATTTAGTACCTAGGCAGGCTCTCAAAAAAAAAAAAAAAAAGTAGGCAGAGGCTTGGACTTTTTTTTTTTTTTTTTAGAATCAAGCATCTGCTCACCAATAGGCCAGAAAAGCTTAGTACAAATAACATTCATAGCTATCTTGGACTATGCAGACTTCTATGGACAAGTCCCAAAACCGCCCTATCTAAGCTTGACACCCTTTATCATAGGGCCTTGCGTTTCATCTCAGGTGCGGCATATAATACCCATCACTGTGTACTCCACGGTAGGATAGACCTCACTTACATTCAGGAGGCAAAGGAATGCTGTACTATGGAACTATAGATTTATATCCAAGATGCTACCCTCCTACATTTCTGACTGTCTGCCTTCCTACACCTTATGAAACTATGCCTTGAGAAGCCATTCATACATCTCACTAACTGTGCCTAAAGTCTTTTCCCATTTCAGCAGAGCCTCCTTCAGCTATGTGCTGCCCCAGCTGTGGAACAACATCCAGAAATCCATAAAATTGGTGCATACTATTGGTTTTGCAGAATACAAGTCACTCTATTCAAGACACTTCTCAGAACCTTGTCAGTGCCCTCCCTATCATTAAACTGTAGCCATACATTGTTATTCTTACAGTTAATCCTCTACACTTTCTATCCTCTCATTAGAATTATCCTAAGCCATGTTCCTGGATTCATCCTTGCTTTCTACTTGCTGCTGAGCCCCCAGCTTGCACTGTCACTAGCATTAACTCTGCTCTGCTAGAGCTATCACTGTCTAAAATCATTGGTTCAGCACATTGGTGCTGACTTGCTTCCACCTCTCTGCTGTACTGTTCACCGTGATGAGGCTTCACCTTACGACCAGGCCTCATTGATTACCCTTGTACCTTGTTTTATTGCTATGTATTGTATTACTGTGATCATTTGTGCTATATGTTATATTGTGCTACTGTATTAATTATTCTGTACCTACCAGGCCCTCCTTGAAAATGAGCTTTCTCAAAGGAGTTTCACCTGGCTAAAGATTGATAGATTGATTGACTGACTGACTGACTGACTGACTGTGCAGTTATCTAGGTGTTTGTCTGAGCTGGCTGAAGTGAATTTTTATCTGTGCAGTTATCTAGGTGTAGATGGAGTTGTAAATTGGGGGCTTAGCTAGAAGAAGCCAGGTGATTTGGATTTAAAAACTGCCTTAGATAGCTTCTGGCACAGACAGACAGAGAACAGCAAGAGGAAGGAGGTGCTGTTAGAACTATACTTCTCTACTGGGACTAAATTGCCCTCCTTCCCTCCCCTCCACCCTTAGCCAGTCCTACTATTATAGGCACAGGATTTGACTGACAACAGGAACTTCCTGTTTGGGAGCAGGAAGGGAGCGATCACAGAGCCACAAAAGACTCACCATCCTAGAAGGAAAAGAGTAGCTCTCCATCTCCCCCAGCTGCTGGAGGTCTGACTCTGAGCAAGTAAGGAGACTACTAAATATAGGACCTCCTGTCTCAGAACAGGAAGCTCAGGAGCTAAAAGGGCACAGAGGCAGTAGGGAGAGAAAAATTAAAAACAAAGAAATAAACAGAGGAAAGAGTAAGTATTCAAAACAACAGTTAAGGGGCCAGAAATACGACATGATGGGAGTGATGCAGTGCAGTGGCTGTGGAGCAGCAGTCTTCTGGGAGACATTCTGGAGGATGCGGTGTTGTCCCAACTGCAGGTACCTCTCTGTGCTGAGGGAGGAGGTTGCTTATCTCCAGGCTGAGTTGGCCAGGATTTGGGGGACCTCCTCTCCCATCCAGGGACCACCAGGGCCACCGCCATTGCCTCAGAGGTTGCCAAGAAAGAAGAGTGGTTGGACCACAGTGGGCTCAGGGAGGGTGAGGGTGGTGGAACAGAGGTGCATCCCTCCAGTTGTACCTCTCCACAATTCATATGCCATTCTGGCAGAGTGTGGTTCCTCTATGGAAGCACCCGCAGTGGAGACAAAGGTGCTGGAACCTCCACAAAGGAGACCCACAGGAAAGGGGCAAGGGACCCCACAGGCTAAGGAAACAACTCCTGGTGTGGACTCCATTGTTGGGAGGGTAGAACTGGGGGAGGAAGGGGAGAGGGAGATAAGGTGCCTGCTTGGCACCATGGCTTGGAGGGACAGGGAGTGAATCCTCAGGATCACAGGAGCAGCTGCACGGGAGAGGGAGCTGGATGTCATTGTCCACCTAGTGACAAATGACCCGGCTTGGAGAGGGATCAGAGCAGTGCAGGAAGAGTTTGTGGAGTTGGGGAGGGGCCTTAGACAAGTAGCATGCATGGTAACGTTCTCGGAGGTGCTGCCTGTCTATGGCATGGGTGAAGCTAGGGTGCTCCACACCATGGGATTCAATCAGTGGTTGAAAAACTGGTGCAGAGCTCAGGGGTTTGGCTTCACTGGGGACTGGGGTCCATCTGGAGTGATGCACCCCTATATTGGTGTGATGGTCTGCATCTGTCCAGGAGGGGAACCAGGATCCTTGGTGTGAGGTTTAAATGCTTCATTGACAAGCATTTAAACTAGCCAAGGGGGAGACACTGGAAAGGAGCAGGGAAATCCTAGCCCCTCCCCCCAAAAAATAAAAAAAAATCAGGGTAGTTATTGAGGTAAACACAGAGATAGAGATGTCAATAGGGGAGAAGGGCAGTGGTAAATGGAGAAAATGACAAAGGCAGTAAGGACAGGGATGGGGCAAAAAGGGGTAAGGCCATCAAGAAATGGAGGGTAATGAGTACCAATGCCCATAGTCTGGGCAACAAGCTCCCTGAACTGCTGGCCTTGATAGAAGATGGATGCCTGGATATCATGGCAGTCATAGAAACATGGTACACAGAGAACCATGACTGGGATGGTAACATACCAGGGTATACAACCTACAGAAGAGACGGGGAGAGTAGAAGAGGGGGAGGAGTAGCTCCCTATGTAAGGGAAGGGATAAAAGCAACAGAACAAAAGAGTAAACAGGGAGGAGAGGAAGGACTGTGGGTCATCTTAGAGACTGGAAATGGCACCACAATCTGCACAGGGGTTGACTACAGACCCCCATCTCAGGGGGAGGGAATGGACAAGGATATGATAGAAGGCATCCTTAGGATGGCAGAGAAAGGGGAGATACTGTTGATGGGGGACCTGAATATGCCAAATGTTAACTGAAGCACCTTTGCTGCAGCCACATCCAAGAGCAGGGCCATTCTTGATGCCAACAGGAGGCATGCCTCAGACAGCTAGTGTTGGAACCCACATGAGAGGGAGCAATCTTAGACTTCACACTTTCAAATGGGGACAGTGAGAGGATCTCAGATCTAGAAGTGGGTAGCCATCTGGGAACAAGTGACCACCAAACAGTGTGGTTCACGATAAACTCAGCAGCAGAGTCAAGCCATAGAAAAGTGAGGGTACTGGACTTCAGAAGAACTGACTTGGTCAAAATGGTAGAGTGCCTTAGAAAAGCACTAGCAAACACGCAAGAAGGAGGGGTGGTGCAACAATGGGGAAACATCAAAACTGCTATCACAGAGGCAACAAGCCTTTGTGTGAAGCAAATAAACAAATCAAAACAAAAGAAAAAGCCACTATGGTTCTCAAAAGAGGTGGCAGGGAAGGTTACAGAGAAAAAGATAGCATTTAGGAAGTATAAGGAAACACAGAAGGAGCAGGACAGAGAACTGTACCAGTTAAGACAGAAGGAAGCAGGCAAGGCAATCAGAATAGCAAAGGCCCAAACTGAGGAGAAGCTAGCCAAGTCGGTTAAGAAGGGGGATAAAACCTTTGATAGGTACATTAGGGAGCATAGAAAGACAAAGGGAGGGATAGTGAGGCTGAATAGAATTGGCGGTGGGTGGGTAGAGAGGGACAGTGAAAAAGCAGGGATACTGAACGAATATTTCTGCTCAGTATTCACAAATGAGGAGGAGGAGGAGGTATCTAATCCAATTAACAAAAGCACTCTGGATAAAGGGGTCAATCCAAGTCCTTTCACAGAAGAAAGGGTTCTGAAAGAACTCCTAAAACTGAAGGTGGACAAAGCAATGGGGCCTGACGGGATTTACCCCAGAATTCTAAAAGAATTAAGGGGAGAACTAGTGACACTACTGACTACCCTTTTAAACAAATCATGGGAGGATGGTGTGGCACCTGAGAACTGGGGGGTGGATGTGATTCCCCTTCACAAAAGTGGAAGCAAGACAGAGGCAGGAAACTACAGACCTGTCAGTTTGACCTCTGTGTTAGGGAAAATTATGGAATCACTTCTGAAGGAAAGAATTGAGTACCTAGAGGCCAGTGGGGCACAGGCCCCAAGGCAGCATGGATTCACAGCGAGAAGTTTGTCTCAGATGAATCTAATCGATTTCTTTGACTGGGTGACCAAAGTAGTAGACCAGGGAGGGGCTGTGAACATGGCCTACCTAGACTTTAGCAAGGCATTTGACACAGTCCCACAAAAAAGATTAATAAACAAATTAGCCAGCCTGGGAGTGGGTCCCAGGGTGGTAGCCTGGGTAAAACATTGGCTGGACAACAGGACACAGAAGGTAATAGTAAACGGAGCCCACTCTGAAGTAAGGGGAGATACTAGTGGGGTACTGCAGGGTTCAGTACTGGATCCAGTCCTTTTTAATGTTTTTATAAGTGACATTGCAGAGGGGCTGGAAGGAAAAGTATGCCTATTTGCAGATGACACAAAGATCTGCAACAGGGTTGATACACAAGGGGGCGTGGAAAGGATGAGAAGGGACTTGGCAAGGTTGGAGGAATGGTGAGAAGTATTGCAGCTTGGATTCAGTGCAAAGAAGTGCAAAATAATGCACCTGGGAAACAAAAACCCGGGGAAGAGTACACAATGGGTGGAGGTAGTAACAACAACAAAAATGGAAAGGGGCCTGCAGGTAATCATATCAGAGGACCTTAAGGTTGGCAAGCAATGAGAGAAGGCAGTAGGGAGGGCCTGGGGGATACTGGGATGCATAGGAAGAGACATCACCCGCAGAAAACAGGAAATTGTTATCCCTCTGTACAGACAGTTGGTGAGACCCCAGCCATCTGGAGTACTGCATCCAGTTCTGGAGACCCCATCTCTGCAAGGACATAGGTAGGATGGAGGCAGTCCAGAGGAGGGCAACTAAAATGGTGCAGGGTCTGCAAAAGAAGCCATACGAGGAGAGACTAAAGGAGCTTAATATGTATATCCTTGAGGAAAGGAGGGAGAGGGGGGTACATGATAGAAACTTTTAAGTACCTCAGTAGAATCAACAAAGTCCAAGAGGGTAGCATCTTTCAGAAAAAAGAGATGTGCAAGAACAAGGGGACACAATTTGAAGATAGAGGGAGGATGGCTCGGGGCAATGTGAGGAAGTATTTTTTCACAAAGAGGATGGTGGACACATGGAACCGCCTACCTGAGGAGGTTGTGGGGTCTAAAAATGTGGGAGAAATCAAGGATGCATGGGACAGACATAAGGCAATTCTTGTAGGGGGGGGTAGGAAGAAATAGGCTGTTGGTTAACTAGGATCTGCAGCTTATCCAGTAGGTAAGGAATGGACAGACTATGTGGGCCAAACGGTCCTTATCTGCCATCAAAGTGTACGTTTCTACGTTTCTATAATGGGAGTCAATGGGGGGGTTTCAACTTAGGTTGATATTTCAGCCATTTTTAGGAATATTCACCCCAGATTTTCAACATGGGGTTCTTGGGACCCCACCTCATGAACTTGTCACTGTCATTTCGTTTTCGATCCTGAAAGGTGATTTTGTGGTTACTGCATGGAATGGCCGTTAGGGACCAATTAACAAAATGACAGCATCACTGTTCATGAGTTGGGATCCCAAAAAGCCCATGTTGAAAATTTGCTAAAAAAATTCCAAAAAAGTGACTGTGTTACAGGCATGCATTGCACATTTTCTACGCACGCTCGTAACTTCACCAATTTTTAATATTTTCACTCCAGATTTTCAACATTGTTATTTTTTAATACCTCCATAAGAACAGCATAACTGTCATTTTTCACATCCTGCCCAAAATGTGTTTTCATACCTGTGGCACAGAATTTATTTTATTTATTTATTTGCTTTTGTTGACCGGGTAAGTCACACTAGACAGCCAAGTGCCTATTTTCAGGTGTGACCCGGGAGAGTTACAAACTTAAGTAGGCAGGTACAGTGATAAATCAGTTTTGCATACAATGGAATAACAGATGATGGAATAGAATGACAACCAGTAACAAGTCACGAACCCGAGGGGTGTTACAGATGACCCGGGAGAGTTACAAGCTATAGCATACACAAAACAATGAGTGAGTCAAGATCAACATATAACGGGAGAGCAGGCAAAACCAATATGGCACTCGAGGAGGAGATGGTACATGTTAGGAAGATATGGGTAGGTAGTTGACAGTGCTCAAAAGGGTTAGGACAAGGTAGGTGCAGTGCACATAATAACCATAACACAGGTTCAGTCATATGTTAAGCTGAATAAGTGCCAGCATGTGGGGGTTGGGCGCCTCAGGATGAGCTAACGAGGGGGGGAGGGCCTGGTGACCTCATTTGGAAGGTAGGACGGGGGGCAGCCATTACTTGATCAGTGGATGGGAGAATAAGTGCGGTGGACCCTGGGGGCGCAAAGACCCCCCATGCCTGCATAGTGCAGGGGGCTACGAGGTGCATAGACAGGTGGAGGAGCCCTTCAGGAAGTTTCAAAGGGAAGTTTTAAAGCTTGGATGGGAGGGGGTGGACCGAGTAAGGGCTGGGAATGAATTCCCTAGTTTAGGGGCATAGTTGGCGAAGGCCTGATCACCCACTAGGGTGCGTGTCCTAGCAACCGGACAGTTGAGTGTCGTGCTTGACCTAAGATGGTAGGAAGAGGTGTCAGGGTTGAGGGGAAGGGCAAGGGCAGCGGGGGTGGCTGATCTTATAATGCTGTCAATGAAGTTCCCTACTACAAAGGTGCGGTGTTTCTCGGGAGGGAGCCACTCGAGGCGTGTGTAGAGGTTGCAGCGGTGGGGCAGAAAGCGCAAAGCGGCAGATGCTGTTGTAGGCCGTGTCCCATTTCGAAAGGCTGTTTTTTGGCATGGGGACAAATGTCACTAGCCCATAGCAGAGAGAGGGGAGGAGAACACCCCTGGTTAGGGCCACCCGAGCAGCCGGGGTCAGGCAGTTTTTGGCTCTGTAGGCGAGACCAAGTTTGAATGCTTGTAGACTTGCAGACATTACAGAAAAACGTTACAGAAAGAATGGCACGGTTGCTGTGTAAAATCAACTTTCAGGATGGATTAACAAAATCATAGTGCCACTCTTCATGAGGGGAGGTCTCATAAAGCCCATGTTAAAAATTTGGTGATGTTATTCCCAAAAATGACCAGGTTACAGGCATGCGTTGCACAGTTTCTACGCACACTGGTAACTTTGAAAATTTTTCATATTTTCACTCCAGATTTTCAAGATTATCACTTTTTCACACCTCCTCATTAACAGTATGGCTGTCATTTTTCACATCCTACCCGAAATGTGTTTCCACACCTATGGCCCTGAATGGCATAGTTGCTGTGTGAAATCACCTTTCAGGATTGAGTAACAAAATGATAGTACCACTGTTCATGAGATGGGAGTCCCAAAAAGCCCATTTTGAAAATTTGGAGCAAACATACCAACAAACTCCTGGGGCATTAAGGTTTCCAACCATAATGCCCACCCTGTAGAGACTGACAGGCATCGGGGATGTGACTTGGGATGGTTGGCTGTAATGCTCACGGCATTCTACCCCCACCCTACAGTCACTGACAGGCACCAAGATGTGCCTTGGGGTTTAAAGTTCACCCAATTCTCCTGTACTGCACCCATCTCAGCTTATTTCATTATGAAATGGGTTGAGCATAAGGGCCAAAGACCCCAAAGCACACCGGGACACCTGTCAGTGTCTGAAGGGTGGGGTGAGGTGGAATGGCATAAGCGTTATGGCCAGTGACCCAAAGGCACACCCCAACAACTTTCAGTCTCTGCAGGTTGGGGGTAGGGGTTGGCGTTAGTTCAATGCTTCACTGCCATTCCTATTATGCATCTCTCTAACTCCTGCACTGCCAATGCCAGCAAGCAAACATTTGGCATTGACAAATACTTGTTATTTCTGTGGCTTACTTTGGTGTGTTTAAGTAAAGTATTTTGTTAGTATCTTTTTACAGCACTTTTGGTAATCTTTTAGTTATATTTTTCTTAAAGTTACAGTGTTCTGTCACTTTTGGTTATACTTAATATTAAATTACCCATTACCCCTGTTATTTTAATTCCTTTTCTGCTAAAAAAATGAAAAATATTTTTTTTGTTTGTTTTTAGTAGTAGCTTTTCTGATCATACTGCTGAGCCCTGATTCTCTAGAGGTATTGTCTGCTACTGGTAGCTAATAACTGGTTTAACCCTTTTACCCCTGTTGTGCATGTTGTGTTAGTCCCTGTGGTGTTTTATGTTTTTCTTATAACATGGGTTGCAAGAAACATGTAACCCAATTGGTGGAGGAGCAGTGTGAGCCCATGGATTAAATTCCCTATTTAAACCACAGTTTTGCAGAGCGAGTCATGTAAAATGCCGTGGGCACTCGTTGTATCCTCAGACAAGCAAAGGAAACAGGCATTCATTGAAAAGTCCGTGAAGTGGGAAACAGTCAACTAAACAGCAATATGCTAGCTGGCCCAGTGGCGCTGAGGATTGAGGCGCTGGACACAACACCTCATGCCATGCTGGCTCGAGAATAAGCCTGGGTCGTCGGAGGTTGGCAGGGGAGGAGAAGGATTGAGCATCTGTAGGACTGTTCTCCTTCTCTGGGGAGGGGGGTGTGCTTCTGTAGGTGCACTGGTGGCCTCCAGCAATGGCTGGGGGTAATGCAGTGTACAGGCAGTCTGCGGGGTACGTGCTGGGGCTGACGCCAGGAAGGAGTGCTTGTGGTAGCATGCGTGCTCCTGTCCATTGGCATCATTGTATGCCACACACACCAAGGGGAGAACAGGGAAAAGGGCACCAGACATGGCAGCATGATGGCCGTCTCTGTGGGGGGAACCGATCGGTACCAAGAGTATGTGGTAGTACTGGATCTGGTTCTAGTGGCAGAGCATGGGGGGGCTTTCCACTTCCCCGCCATGGGGGGCAAGCCACGGGGGTTAGCTGTGGGACCCCCAAAAAAATGGAGCTGAGGAGTCCTTGGACCGGCAGCCAGAGACCCTGAAGGATGCCTGGACATGTGGGAGGTAGGCAGACTGGTTGCCAAGGGAGGAAAAAAAAAAAAGCAATATGCTCTGTGGCTGCCTCCCCAATGTGATACCCCTGTTCCAGATCCATTAGTGTAACACAGACAAGTATAGTATGGACAATAAGAGATGCATCAAGGTGAAAATTCTCCTGCCCCAGCGGTTGAACTCCGCAGGATCCATGTCTGGAGGATGGTCTTTTGTCAGGCGCAGATGTCCAGAAAGGATGTCCAGCCCTTCCACTCCCAATGTGGGGTGAGCAAAGTTTCTGGGGATCCCATGGGAGTGCAATACCTGCACTGGCCGTCCCCAGGGGCTAGGGAAGCAGAAGTGGATGATTGCCAGATATCGTACAACTCCTTTATAAGGGCAGAGGCTATGGAAGGATCACTAAGGATTCCAGGCTGCATTCCCCAAGAAACACTATAGCCACACTCCCAGAATTGCGTTGAGACCTGGGGTAAGTTTGAGTTGTTCCAACAGTGTCGAAGACATGTCACCAACCATGTAGAAATGCATCTAATGGCAATAGGATGACCCAGCCAAGCCATGCTGCAAGATATGAAAAGTTGCTATGATTTGTGAACCTCTTTAGTTCTGTCAATGTTGAATCACAGAACACTTTTGACATTCAAGTGTACCTGTACCTGGACAACTGGCTCCTAGTGAGCCCATCCAGACAGGAGATGCAGGAAGCAGTTGCCATAGCTTCTCAATTCCTTACTTCCATGGGGGTGCTACTGAGTCTGGAAAAATCCCAGCTTCAGCCCTTCCAGCAGCTCCTGTTGTTAGGAGCCCTCCTGGACACCTCCAGGGTATGGGCTTTCCTTCCAGAGGACAGAAGAAACAACATTCTCCAGATGGATCGCTACATCATAGGGAACAACTTGGTTTGAGCACTCTTGCAGCAGGTGTTGGGTCTCATGGCATCGTCTGTCTTCACAATGCCTCTAGCCCAGCTACTCATGAGGACCACACCGTGGATGCTCAGCACTCACTGGTCACAAACCACATGCCCACAGTCATTCCACATAAAAGTGATGGAGCCTCTGACAAGATCGCTTGCATGGTGGACACTGAAAGACAAGCTTCTTCAGGGTCTACCCTTTGCCCCACTGAAATCTCAGATCACCATTACCATGGATGCACCTCTGATCAGCTGGTGGGCTCACTGTCAAGACCTCCACACTCAGGAAGTGATAGTGGGACAGCAACATGCGTTTTAACGGACCATTCTCCGATTTGGATGGAATATACCCCACTTCCTAATATTAAGAGAGACCATATTTGGAAATTCAACACACAGTTGTTGAAAGTGCCTCAGATTCTTGAGGACACAAGAGCCTTTATTAGCCGCTATATGAACCACAATGAGGGATCCATTCCACACTATGTTGAGATCTGGTGCTCCCTTAGGTGTGCCTTAAGAGGAGAATTCATATGCATTGCTGCAACCAGAAAAAGGAAGCAGGAGGCCCTGCTACAGGTACTGTTGAACCAAATCAGAACCCTTGAGCAAGACCTGCTCTTAGACTTCTCTGAGCCCAAATAGACCACCCTGTCTAAACACAGACATTAATATGCTGAGTAAAAGAGAAAGTGTCAAGTATTCCATGTTCAAAACTCATTCAGCTTATGTGGATCAGGGAGAGAAAGCTAGTCATTTGTTAGCATTACGGCTTAAACAACAGGAGGCCTCTAGGCTGATCCAGTCTATGCTATCTCCCTCGGATGAGACTATTAAAACTTCTCCCCGATATAGCTCATGAGTTCGACAACTTCTTTAGGGAGCTATACTCAACCCAAAATGTCTCCCCCTCACCAGAATTGGCCCAAGCCTACTTGAACTCTGTTCAGTTCCCCAGTTTGACTTTACAGCAGAAAATGCTGTTGGAACAACCCATCTTTACCCTGGAAATTCTCAAAGCATTAAAGTCTCTCCCAATAGACAAAGCTCCAGGATCAGATGGTTTTCCCTCTAACCTTTATAAGATTCTGGCTAAAGAGTTGGTCCCCATTCTCCATTGGCTTTTCACCTTCCTCTGTCAGAAAGGTATTACAGAGCACTCCCTGTTAGAAGCAATAATCATTGTATTGCCTAAGCCTGACAAACCCAAGGACAAGACCTCTAGTTACTGACCCATTTCCCTCATGAATTACAATATGAAGATATTTGCCAAGGTTCTCTCTTCTAGGATAATGAAGGTAAGGGATAGTCTGATTGGACCTGAGCAAGTTGGATTCATGAAGGGGAGATCTTCAGCGGACCACTTGAGGAAGTTGTCACATGTCTTCTCAGCGTCTGGAGGAGCAAGACAGCATATGGCCCTGGTCTCTCTGGATGCGGAGAAGGCATTCGACAGGGTTAGATGGGATTTCGTGTTTCTGGTGATGGAGAAATTTGGTTTCTCTGTCAGTTTCATAAATTGGATCTGAGTTCCATATACTAGTCCACAAGCAAAGGTATATTGTAGTGGTGTACTCTCTAAGGGCTTTACACTTTTCTCAGGCACTCAGCAGGGATGCCCCTTATCTCCCCTCTTATTCAACTTATATTTATAGCCACTGGTTTGTTTGCTTAAGTCTTCCCGTTTAATTACAGGCATCCCAGTGGGTATCTTCAATCTCTGATTTTCTGTTTATGCAGATGATATTTTGTTGCATCTTATCAAATTGCACTCATCCATGCCAGAAGTGCTTCACATAATTGCTGGGTACAAGCTCAACATGGAAAAAACTACGGTTATGCCTTTGAATGCAAAAACAGTCCCTGCTGAGTATGCCTACCAAGGACTAAGCTGGGTGACTACTCTAAAATATCTTAGTGTTACCTTGTCCCAAAATCAGTCATTAATGAAACAATTTATGCAAAATAGTAGAAACCATTAAACAGGACCTTGATAGGTGGAATCTCCTTTACCTTTCCCTACAGGTGCGTATTAGTGTGGTCACCCCCTGAATATGATGAATACATTTCTTCCCCATAGCTGGTTACAGAAGCTTCACTCAATTATTACACGCTTCATATGGAAGGGCAAACGCTCTCGTAGGTCTCTTACTAGACTGGGCTCACCTAAGCACGTAGGGGGGTGCTTAAATGCCCTAATTTTTATATTTATTACCTGGCTAGCAACCTTTCCAAGTATGCAAGATAGTTTACAAGAACTCTAGAGTCTCAATATACCCTGGTTTGGCTTCAAATGGAAATGCAGCAATTTCAACAGGTGGGCATAGACCCGATCAGTCTCTTTTATATGCCCCCCCCCCCCAATAATCTGCCATCCAGCCTCAAAAACACAGAAATTACCACTTCTCTGCGGGTCCACTCTCAGTTATGTAAAGCCATGCATTATAATAATTCCCATGATATTTCACAACCTCTTTGGGGAAACCCAAATTTTAAAATAGGTGGGGCTACGCTGTCTCAGCCGAACTTCCCCGAATTGCAAGGCAAACCAGTATCCCACCTTCTAGTTGGGGGATTAATTCCCGGAAGCTGGGAACTTATGACCTAGCTCCACCTCCTGACAAGAAGCAGCTTTAAGATTTTCCAGCTCTGGCACATGCTGGTTGTCTGGTTTGGGGTTATAACTGGGACGTGGACTACAGTGACCTCCTTACTCAATTCACCACATTGGCATCCCAGCCCCACGCAGTCTCTCAGCTGGTTTCATGTTTATTTGAACAACTGTTCCCAGAGGCCACGGGTAAATCAGACTACTGGTCCTTCATTTTCCCTGACTTCCCAATTAATGGGGACAAAATATGGGCAGATATGTATCGCTGTGTGACAAATGATAAGCTGCGTCTCACGCAGTTTTATATACTGCACAATATTTACTTCACCCACAGCATTTTTACAAGATGGGGAAGCTACCCACTAATAATTGTTCAACATGTGGTGGGGTAGAAGGACATCTCTTTCATATTCTTTGGGAATGTCCTAAAGTTATGCCTTTGTGAGAGAAAATTAAAATAGAATTGGATCCCTTGCTAGGATTACAAAATTGCTTTACTCCAGAAATCTGTGTGCTGAGAGATATGGCTGACATACCAGAGTTAGAGAGGAGATTCCACGTATCATTAATAGCACTCTCTGTGAAAAGGTTGACTCTTCAACACTGGCTTGACCAGGAACTCATTACCTATTTCGAATAGCTAAATTAAATCCCCTTCAACCTAAAAGTGGAGAAAACAATTGCTAGTTTGAGGCACCAGACTGTATTATACACTAAAAAATGAGGGAAATTGGAAGCCCTATTAACAGCTTAATCTCATACACAAAGGACATTTTTCCACCCCAGAGACTTGGTCATCTACCCCCCACCCCCCGTTGTAGGTCCTCTACTTATCCTTTGGAGCACATGAAATTTATTACCCACTGCTGATTGCTGATGTAGTTCACTGTAGTGCCACAATGTTTATGCTGCCCTTGTGCCATGTCTCCTTGGGAGGGAAGTGGGGAGGGGTAACAGGATTGGGGGAGGGATAATCTTAGTAGGGTGTGTTTTTGTCCTAAATAGTGGGTGTTGTTTTAATGTTTTCCTTATAGTGGGCTCCTACATCCCACAAGTCTCACAAGTTTATACTTATGTATGTGGACCATGTCACTGCCTAAACCATCAATGTACATGACTGTATATGTGTTTTAAAATAATAAAGCATATTACATATAAAAAAATACCATTCTTGTACTGCATTTGTCTTTCTCTGTGCTGATACTGGAGATCAACTCTCTGCAATTTGTAAAGAACTGAACCTTTACCCACCCCTTCCCACACCTGAAGCTGCTTGTGGCAGAGAGAGAGACAGTGAGCAGCAGAAGCCACTGCTTTGACAGAAAGTGAGACACAGTGAGAGGCAGCACTGAGTAGTCATGAGATAGAGAGAGAGAGAAACACACAAAGCACAACAAAAGACTCAGGAGGCATGTGTACCACATCAAGGCATAGCAAACACTGTACTGCAGAGAGAGAAAGAGACAGAGGTGCACATCAGTAAGGATCAGCTTCCAGGAGCATGGAGGGGCAGAGTAAAGCATGTTTTGGACTGTGTCAAACTATGTTATGGACAAGAAATGCCAGAAATCATCCTTATACTATATTTCTAGTATTTCTGTGTTCATAACATCAGAGATATATGCATTAATTTGTTGGGAATGCTTGTCAATGTGGCAGGATGCACTCAGATTTGTAGTGTTTGAAGCACAGAAAAAGGTTTTCACTTAATTTTTTTTTTTCAAACAACCCATGTTATAAGTGCAATAACCCACTCCAGGGTATGGTGTTATTGGGGATTAATGAACACCCTAGGTGCTGTGAGGACACTTGTCTTGTGGCCTCATGCCTCACAACGCAACCGGGATGTTGATTAATCCCCAGTAGCACTATACCCTGTTGTGGGTTATCGTTTATATATCACACTGCTGATCCCTGATTTCCTAGGGGGAGGTGTTACCTGCTCCTAGTACATATTTGTATTGCAGGCTTCTTTTACATTTTTGTAATTTTTCATCCCAGATCAAAGTACAATTCGCATATAAGAATGACCAGGAAGAGATGTTCTACTAAAGGGAAAGGTGCTTGGGAGGCAGCCAAGAAGTGTTCAAAGTCTATGGGGCAAAATGTGCTACAGTTTAAAAAAAAAAAAAAAAAAAAAAAAAACTATGTTTGTGGCAGTGTGTTCTATGGACTCCAGGGCTGATAGTAGTGGAGGAGTAGTAGGCGGCAGTGGCATTAGTGCAGCCAAATTTTCTCTGCCACATCTGAGCAGCCATTCTGGTGGGGGATGTGGGAGGTAGCAAGAGAAGCAGCAGTACACAACCCAGGGGACATGTTTATGGCATAGGTTGCAAGTGAACACACCAACCCTAGTGTCCCGTTAGATAACACTAAAACTTAAATGAGTCATAACACCACCAGTCTTTGGAGTTTAAGGGACACTCTATACATCCACACAAGGGTCTCAATGTGTACTACAATTGTAACCACGATACCCCTGGAAAAATTCATGGGGTCTACATCACCCCAAAATCACCTCCCAACTTGACAATGGCACAAAATGGCATGGGGTCATAATGTTGCAGCTAAAACCACATAAAACAACAATTCCGCACACAAATAGAGTGCGGCAAAATAAGGTTGGGAAGAAACACCTACTATAGAAGTAGCAGTGCATACGGTAAAAACAAACACAGTATCTTTTTTTTTTCCTTTTTCAAGGGGGCCTCCACCCCCCCCTACACACATCCCCGACATGGGGGGCTTTGCCCACCACACCCCCCTGGACTAAATATATCTAACTCCAAGAGAGTGTGGACTTCAGGGATGGGGTGAAACACTGGAGGGGGGATTTATTTATTTTTTTTTGTAAAAAAAAAAAAAAATGCAGCAGTATTGAACCAAGTGGGAACTGAAACACTGTCCCAGATCCCCCACGCTGCCAGGTGGCAGTGCTCTAGCCACTCCACCAGGTACCGCACTGGCAGCCCCCTTGGCACTCCTCCAGGTGAGCTTTCAGTGACGGGGTAGAGGTTATTACTATACTCTGAGCCACCCCTGCCGCTGTAGAAACTTTTGTGCTTTCAGCAGCATGGTTATTCATGTGCTGTTTAAGCAACGCAGTATTCATCTGGTACAGCACTAAATCAGCACTAAATCCACACTTTAGATCTGATAGTCATGAAAAATACATCAAACATGCACCTCCTCTTGGAGCACAACCATTCTAAGATTCAGAAAGTTGATCAAATTTGATGAACGTATGCCAGGAAACCCCAAAAGGAGTAGTTGGTAGAAGTCGTTTTGGCCCAGCTTTGCTTTCGTGTACCCCAAGGCGAAGTAACAGGAAAAGTTGCGAAGCAAAGTTACCAATGGTGAACTTCCTACTAAACAGAAAAACTTCACGAAGTGATCCACAGAGGCAAATTTGCCGACAAATTAAAACTTTGCAACATCTCTTCCCGAAGTGTGACGCCTGTGGACTTCTGTGCATGGCCCAGCACCAAGTCGCATAGTGCTATGCTATGAACTGAGCCACTGAGCACAGGAGCTACCATCTTAGTAGTCCACCCATCTGCCAGGTCTGTACTTATTGTCCAGCTTCAGGGTCAAAGTATGTGATCTTTTTTCACAGGCTTCTTCTGGCCCACCTGGTGGTCCTGTGGCTCCCTCACAATCCCCAGCCCCTCAGCAGACCATGCAGTCCAATGGACCCCTTCTCCCTTTTCCTTGTTCCCCCATAAGCTGTAGCTAAAGTTTAGTCTCTGGGTGTTTTCCATCCTCCGCTGGCTCCCATTGTGTTGTTCACAGACTTGTGATACCAATACTTCCTTTCTTAATTAGCCCCCAACACAGGGAGTGTCATTAAACTATGTGACTGCAAAAGTAAGGGTCAACATGCTTTGTGACTGGTACAGCATACCTTTTACATGCTGACCTCAGCCCTCTTCTGTGCGGCAAAAGTGTCAATTATACCCTTTTGTACCAGTTACTTGCAACTGGGAATAAAGGAACAAATGTAGCCCACAAATCCTCCACACTCTCTGTGAAAAAATATTTCATAATATTTTCTCTAAATCCTCCTTTCTTATTTGCCCATTTATGTCTTCTAGTACTCTTGCCTTTTTTTAGAATGATTTCTGCCCCCCTGATTTTTTCTGACATCATTTCTAGGGATATACCTTGTGGACAGGTATATGCAGTAATCCCGTTCGGGCAGAAACTAAAATTGCCAGCAGAAACAGGCCTCATGTTCTATCAAGTCTGCTTGAGTGTGCAGCTAGTCTCAGAGAGTTGCCACTGGAATTTATTCCTCTGGCACTCACCCCCTGCCCTGTGGGATGCCGCAGGGCTCCATCTTGGCCCTCATGTTGTTTGCAGTGTACATGCTGCCATTGGGAGATATCATCAGGTGATACAGTCTGAGTTTTCACTGCTATGCAGATGACACTCAGCTGTATATGTCCTTCCTACCCGGACAGAATGATGCACTCTCTGTGCCAAATAATTGCCTTACTGAGATCAGAACTTGGATGAGTACCAGCTGGCCGAGACTGAATCCCAATAAGACTGAAGTGTTGGTAGTGGACCTTGTTCACCCGGGGGTGGGTTTGGGGGCTGGGCAGCCATCAGGTTTACTGCTTGAGGGCATAACGCTCACTACCTTAGACTGGGTGCATAACCTGGGCATTATTTTTGATGATGGTCTGACACTAAAATCTCAGGTGTCAGCTGTCATCAAATTCTCTTTATACCATCTGAGGAATATCGCCTAGGTGAAACACCTGGTTCCCCTTGATGATCTTCCAACATTGGTCCATGCCTTTGTCACTACTCACCCTGATTACTGCAATTCCCGCTACCTAGGGCTATCTGGGGTTGATATCTGCCACTTGCAGCTGGTGCAGAACGCAGTGGCCGGGCTTTTGACTGGGATCTCTAGGTCCAGTCATATTATGCCTGTGCTCCGTGAGCTGCACTGGCTGCCTATTCAGTGGCAGATCATCTTTAAGGTCGGCTTGTTAACCTTTAAAGCCCTACATGATCAGGGACCCAGTTACTTGCAAGACCTCCTGGTACTCTATTGTCCTCTCCTTCCTCTCCAATTCACCGACGAGGGATTGCTAGAGATTCCCATGGTGTGACTGAAGACATCTGGAGCCTGTGCCTTCTCTTATTCAGCTCCAACCCTGTGAAATTCTCTACCTCGTTGGTTAAGAGAATTCCTGACCGTCGATGGGTTTAAAATTGAGTTAAAAATGTATTTATTTACTCTGGCCTTCCCTAATTATGGTTAATTTATTTTATTGTTTGTTTTAACTCATATTTATATTTGTTTGTATTTGATTTATGTACAGCGCTTTGGTTCTGAAAGGCACTATAAAAATAAAGCTTGATTAATTGATAGCCCCTCATCTCGCAGCTGCCCCTCCCGCCTTTCTTTCCCAGTATCCCTTCCCATTACTCTATCCCAACCCCTCTTGAAACTGCCCACCATCTTACAGGACACTATCTCATCTGGTAAGGTGTTCCATTTGTCCACCACTCTTTCAGTGAAAAAATGTCTCCTCATCTCCCTCTTGAATCTCCCCCGCTCCAATCTCAGTCCATGCCCTCTCATGTTCTTCCCCCTTCTCATCTGAAAAATACCTTCTGTGTTGGTCTTGTTTATCCCCTTCAGATACTTAAAGTTCTCTATCATATCCCCCCTATCCCTTGTCTCCTCCAGTGAATACATATTCAGCTCTCCCAGCCTGTCCTCGTAGGGCTTGCTCTTCAATCCCTAGATCATCTTTGTGGCTCTTCGCTGCACCCCCTCCAACAATCTGATGTCCTTGAGGAATAGGCGCCAGTACTCAAGGTGGGGCCTGACCAATTACCTATACAGGGGCAGGATAACCTCCCTCCTTCTGGAGGAGATCCCTCTTGCAATACACCCCCGTATTTTGTTGGCTTTTGCTGCCACCTTCCTGCACTGAGCAGTTGTTTATGCTCCCTGTAATGATCACTCCTAGGTCCTTATCCTCTGTGGAGCTCCCCAACTGTACCCCATTCAAGCAATAATCCCTCCCCTGGTTCCTGGCTCCAAAGTGCAGAACCTTGCACTGCTTTGCATTGAACCCCAACTGCCATGTTTCCGCCCACTTCTGCAACTTATTCAGGTCCTCCTGCAACACCTTCCGCCCCTCCACATCATCAACAATAGCTCCCATCTTGGTATCACTTATGAACAGACTGATCTTGCAGATCCCCTGTGAGATATCTGCAAAAAAAATTCTAAACAGCACCAGTCCCAGTAACAATCCCTGTGGTACTCCGCTCGTCACCGGTCTCAGTAATGAAAGGTCCCCCACCACCACCACCATCCTTTGCTGCCTTCCCTTTAGCCAATTTGTGATCCATTTCACCATTTTTGGTACCGCCCCCACATATTCCAGTTCCCCCCCCCACAACCTCCCATGCAGCACTGAATCAAAGGCCTTGCTGAGGTCCAAATACAGGACATCCACTGCATGACCCTTATCCAGTTCCTGCATCACCCAGTCATAGTACTCTGCAAGGTTTGTCTGGTAGGATCTGCCCACTAAACATCCATGCTGTTGACCATCCTGAAGACCTTTTTCCTCCAAGAAGCTCACTAGCCTCTCTTTTAGTATGGTCTCCATGAGCTTTCCCACGATCAATGTGAGGCTCACTGGTCTATAGTTTCCTGGTTCATCCTTGAGCCACTTTTGTGGATGGGCACCACATGGGCCATTCTCCAGTCCTGTGGTACACATCCCATATCCAGAAAGGTATTGAACAGGTTGGCTGGCGGCCCCACCAGGACCTCTACCAACTCCCTTAGTACCCTAGGGTGCGTGCCATCAGGTCCAGATGATTTGTTCACCCTTAATGACCTCAACCCATCTAGTACCCTGCTCTCTGTAATCCCTACATCTGTCATCCCTCCCTCCCTCCCCCACCTGGGTATCTGACCCCTTCTCCTGCATGAGTACAGAGCAGAAGTATTCATTCAGTGCCTCTGCCTGCTCCTCCCCTTTTTCCACCCAACCCCCATCCTTCTTAATCCTCACCAGCTGATCCTTGCTCTTTCTTCTCTCTTTCTCTTTCTGTGATGTAGCAGAAGAAGTCTTTCTCCACTTTTGATTCCCTGCGCCAGTCTCAGCTCCCTTGATGCCTTGGCTGCCCTGACCAGTCTGGTAACCTCCCTGGCTTCCCCATGTATGTGTCCTTATCTTCACCCCTCCCCGATTTCCTGTACTTTTGAAATACTGCCCTTTTGGCCCTCACCCTTCCCATAATGTCCTGTGTCAGCTAACTGGGTTTCTTTGTCCTTTCCTTCTTGCTTTTCTTCCTAGTGCAAGATTCTGCTGCCTCCGCCAGCCCTTCCTTTATGATGTCCCATTTCTGATCTGCATCCATGTGTGATTGCATTCCTGCCAGGTGCCGGCCCAAAATTTCCCCCAT
Organism: Neoceratodus forsteri; assembly: GCA_016271365.2. Lineage (NCBI taxonomy): Eukaryota > Metazoa > Chordata > Ceratodontiformes > Ceratodontidae > Neoceratodus > Neoceratodus forsteri. The sequence goes on from CM057449.1 coordinate 853,835,662, forward strand.
CTTCTTAAAGTCCAACCCCTCAAACTCAGTCACCCTTGTACCCATGCCCCCTGTTTCCCTCCCCATGTTGAGCATGAACCACACTGAATAGTGGTTACTCCCAGACAGTGGTTCCTCAACTTCCAGATTCCTTACAGCTTCCCCGTTATCCAGTACAAGGTCCAGAATCCTTTCTAACTGAGTCAGCCCCTGAACCAGCTGTGTCAGAAAGCTGTCTTGAAATGCTTCCAGCAAGACCCACTCCCTTGCACTCGTGGTGGTTGGAGTGCCCCACTCCACCCCCGGTAGGTTGAAGTCCCCCACCACTACTGTGTTCCTCTTCCTGCAGACCCTCCTAATTTGTTCAGCTAATTCCCGGTCCAGGTCAATCCTCTGAGCCAGTGGCCTGTACACCACACACATCCTCAGTGTTCTATTCTTTGCATCTTGGAACTGCATCCATAGTGCTTCAGTCCTTCCCTCCTCCCCTTACTCCCTTACACACTTTATCCCCTGCCTTACATAGATCACCACTCCCCCCCATTCCCCTTAGCCCTATCTTTTCTGAATAACCTGAACCCTGGGATCATCATAGCCCAGTCCTGGTACTAGGTGGCACACGTTTCCGTGTTGGCCGCAATGTCCACCCCCTCCACTGCCAAGAGATCCTGTAACTCTGCTATTCTATTCCTTAGGCTTCTTGCATTCAGTGAGACCACCCTCCATCCTGTCTTCTCCCCTTCCATGCCCCTATTCTTCCCCCCCTTCATCCCTCCCTGTGCTGCTTCCCCACTGCATTTCCCCATAACTGGGGGGGTGAGCTCACTTGGCTCCACTGTCTGGATCCTTTTCCTATCAGTGATCCCCTTGCCACCCCCTATCCTTGTTTAAATCCACCTTTGTTGACATATACCCCTCTATTACCTGTTTTAGTACTCCCTTTCCCTCCCTGTTCAAATGTAACCTGTCCCTTGTGTATACAGTAGGTCACTATTGCCCCAGGTCCTGCTACCAGTCTGACACTAATCCATACTCCCTGGTACAGCACCAATCCCTCAGCCATTCATTGAACTCCTCTATCCTTTTTTTTTCCTCACTGTACTCGCACATGGTACCGGGAGTGCCTCAGAGAATGCCACCGACACCCCCCCACCTTCTCACACTGCCTACCCAACTCCTCGAACCTCCCCTTTACCACTTCTACAGTCTCCCCGCCAAGTCTTTTGTACCCACATTCATCACTATGTGAGGTTTCTCCCTCCCCCTCCATGCACACTTGAGAAGTGCGTGCCTCGCTCTGCCAGCGGTCAACCCCGGAATAGCCTCGACCCAGATATGACTGTGCCTTTCTCCCCTTCCATCCCATCTGACCCCTTCAGTATAGAATCCCCCAGGATTCTATGTGATATTCTGCATTGCCATTTGGGATAGTGTACATCACCAAAATTAGTTTGGCGATGCACTCGCCTGCAAGCAACAGAGGGCACCAAGATCTCTCTGAATTCCTTTTAATGCAGGCTGCACCCCCCATCCCCCTACTAAAGGATTCTCAACTCAGGGGTGCATGTCGGAGGTTGAAATACTTACAAAAAAGAGCCGCTTGCTGGCAAAAACAAAACACACTGCGCCTGACCAAACCTCGCCTCCCAACCAACCTCCCTCCCACACACAATGGACCAGCTGAGCAGTTGCCTGCCACACCCACATACCTTCCTCCCTTCTCCCCATGTGTGTGCTCGCATATATGCACGTAGCTTCCATTATGCCACCACACCAACCCAGGTATCCAGTTGCTACCTTACCAGGTAGCACTGAATACAGATGCCATAATTGAGTCTCCGTTTTTGTAAGCGCCAATTGCATTCTCTGTGTTCACTGGATACCATCCCCCAGCACTGGTACCCCCATCTTCTTGTCCCATACCCCCCTCCTCCAGTTTTTGCTGTCCACATTTCCATAGTCCACACTGCCCTGCTCCTTATTACCTCTATCCGCACCATTTGTGACTCTTACATCTTCCCCCCTGTTTCCACCTCTCTCTCCAACTCTACCCTGCTCTTCCACTCCCTGCTTCTTCCTTTCCCTGCCTGACTCCTGACTCCGGGGTCTTCACTACCCTTCTCCTCCCCCCCGATCTCCAACACCTCCACTACCACCTCCAATGCCAACACTGCAAACCTATTACTTTCTACCGCCGCTGTGGTGCCCATCTCCTCTTTCCCCCTGCCCTGAGCCTTCCCTCCACTTACTGCCCCTCTGCTCTCCTCACTCCCACCCCTCCTCCCTACATCCTCATGGGATTTAGCCTTGCTGTTCCTCCTCTGCTTCTCCCAGCTACTCCTCTCTGGGGTCCCTTCTGCCCCAGCCCCCCTTCCTCACCCTCTCCAGTTCTTTCCAGAGCCCCTGTACCTCCTCTTCCAGTCTCCTCAGCCTGTAACAAATTGGACAACCTCCCAGTTTCCAAACTATATTCATCCAAACAGCTGCCCCACAACCATTGCACCCTGCTATCCTCGCTGTTCCTGCCCTCCTCACTCCATGGTGTTCACCATTCCATCCACTATTCTGATGTCTCCCGCCACCCTTATTCATGCCCCTCCACCTCCAGTGTATTCCCCCCATAATGCCCCATTCTCCTTCCCTCCATATTTCACACTTAACTTAAATGTAACCTCAATTCCTTATCACACAGTCTGTACAGCAATAGCTGGATACCATATTTGACCCTACTAGCTTGCTTCCGAGTCCTTCTTTATCCCATTCTCCCTAGCCTGCTAGCTCAGCCATCTAAATGCACAGTGTTGCCCTATCAAAGAAGCAAGCTCCTTGGTTTGCCCACTGAGGTTCTATTGTGCAAGAATTTACTGCAAACCCTCCCTGACCAAGGGACACTGCCTCTCAGCAGCTGCCTGTGGTCTGACCAGTCCCCTGACATGGCAATTCAAGTGTATTCCTAAAGCCAGGACACCTGAATGGCAGCATGGTGTGCTGCCACTGGTCCACCAGGGCAGCCCCCCTGTTCTTTTATCTTTTGACATATTTAGTAGCTTTACATTAGTTAGTTATTTCCAGTTTTTTGGGATACCAATTAAACTGTTGATGTACAACCTGATGGTGTTTCTTCTTGTCTGCATTGGCACTTTTAAACAGAAGGGTTACAAAAAGAGGTTGAAGGCTACTTGGCAATGAGGCAGATTGATTTTTTTCATGTAAGTTTTTATTAAAATTAAAATTCAAACAATTTACAGAATGACTGACATAAATATTCATTAAAAACATTCATAGATTAAAAAAAAGAAAAAGCCCATTTGAAGAAGAAAATAGTACATCAGATTTAAACCATATATATGCAGATGACATATATAAAGACCATACTGAGAGGACCCCAAAGGTAGATTATTTATCAAAAATGTATAAAACATAAACTACGGTATTTACAAATGATTTCCTATTGCCTTTAATGGAGGCTATTACAGAGGCCATGCAAGACTGTCAAGAACATAAAAAAGTTCAAAAAAATAGGAAATGCATATGGTTAGATGGGAAAGTATGGCAAGATATTAGTTACAAAAAGAGGAACAGAGTAAGGCCCAGAGAGGTTCAGTACAAAGAGAACTGGGTATAAGTTAAATGCTTATCAGGGAAGCAAAGGTAGAATCATGACTTGCAGAGAGGGTCAGGAGAATGGCAAACTCTTCTTAAGATATATGAGAGAATAGAAACAGACAAGGAAAAACATAAACATTTTGTTTATGTAGTTTTTGTTTACCGGGTGAGTACCATAGCTAAGACTTGACTATTTTTAGGCACGGCCTGGGAGAATACAATCAGTAGGCAGGGAATGACATTAGATTACTACAGGAAGAACAAGATACGAAGCAAACAATATTAGACAAATTGAGTATTCTGTATGCAGATGATGCCGTGCTGCTGAGCAGCAGCACCTCTCAGGTTGCCCTACAAACAGAATTACAGAACTCTTTCAATAAACTCGAGGACTGGTTCAATAGGCAAAAGCTGCTACTAAATTACAAGAAAATCAAAGCCATGCTACAATCCAGCCCCTACAACAAACACAAGCATGCTTCTCTCGAAATCACCAACAAGGCTGGTGAGCAGATTGAGCAGGTGCACTTGTTTAAGTACCTTGGAGTCACCATTGATGACTCTCTCACTTATACGCACCATGTAGACTCCCTTGTCAAAGTGGTAAACACAAAGATCGGGGTCCTGTATAGGCATAAGAAATCCCTTACCCGGAAGCACTCCGAATCTCAGTCTCCAGCTCCATACTCTCCACGATAGACTACGGGCTGGTGTTCTATGGAGTTGCTACTTATACAGTGCTCAAGAGGGTCCAGACTGCACTCAATAAGACATGCCGCCTCACCCTGTGTGCAGATCACTACACTCATACTTGCACCCTGTATGAGCGTACAAACTGGCTTAACCTAAAAGACAGGATCAAATACCAAACTTGCCTTCTGGGGAAGAAGGCACTCCTCAGAAAAGCTCCACCTTGTATAGGAAGCCTGCTCGAGGCTTCTCTCTCAGCACACATCACCAGACGGAGGAAGAATGGAACACTGTCCATACCATTCCACCGAACCTCACAAGGGCAGCGTGCTTTCTCCTATCTGGCCCCCCTCTGGATAAATGAACTCCCGATGAAATCACAAACAAACAGCCTATCTCAATTCAAAGTAAGCCTCAAGCAGCACCTAATGTCTAACTCAAGATGTACCTGCTTCTCAGGCCCCACTTGATAGACAGGCCTACCCCAAAGGTAACACCCAGCAGGGCTACCTAGAGAACCCTGCCTCCATTCCAGCCTTGCCAAGGGAGCAAGTAAGCTATCAGTCTTCTTTAAACACACTTGGTACTGCCCTCCCAACCCCCTCCACACACACACACACACACACACACACCATACTCGACAAAGCCCTCCGGAGCTGCTCCCCATCACAGCCCCCATTTCACTATCCCCCCACCTCTCGCTCTCTGTGGTTGGTTTCAAACCCAATCCCCCTTGTTTCACTGTCACCCAGCCTCTCGCCATCTGGGATAGCATTAAACTCTATGCAGTTACTCTGCCATAGTCTATCAACGGATTTGGAGGTTTCCAGGGGTGTGCTACCTAGGGCAACCGATTAGAAATAGCTTAGTATTCAATTATAACTGCTCAGTTTTTTTTCTCCTATTTGTCTAATTGGCATGTAATCGCTCTTTAATGCCTAATGATCAGGCCTCTGTAACCACTGAATATGTGTATTGTCTTATTGTACACCCTGACGTGGAACCTTTGTAAAAGAGCTCACGCTCAAAGGTCTTTCCAAAATATTAATTAAGCAATTAAACAATGAGTAGGTACAAGACTGGACAAGATTACACCATTGGATAACAGGTCAGGTCTGTGGTTCACTTTTACAGTAGCAACAAAACAATGATTACATACAATGTGGCTAAGCACAACTGGATAGGAGCAGCTAAAGACATAACCAATAGAGACATAAGTGCATTTATGACATAACCAGGTGGATAGTCTGAGTAGGAAACAGTATTTAATATGAAAGGATTGTGAGAGTACAGGAGACAATAGGGAGAAGGTAGGTGGATGAAGTAGGGAGGAATTACAGAGGCACTGTCCCAAAATTGGACCAGCTAGGGAAAACTGGATGGGCCAGTGGCATTTAAAAAGTAGCTGACACCATTGGAAAAACTTTAGAAAACATAATAGATAGACACAATTCAGCTTGAATTGCACGCATCTTCTCTAGATTTATCCTCTCCATTATTTATTACTTAAGAAACTACCACAGAAACAAGAGCTTTACCCCTTAGAGCTCATTTGCCTCTATAGCTTATTCCCTACTTGAAATCATAATGCTCTGTTGTGACATCACAGGTTGTTGCTATGGGAATAACTGTGATGTTACAAGCAGAGTATTGGCATCAGGTTGGGAAGAAACAATAGGAGCTGGTAAACCCTCAGTGAACAACTCCCCTGTTTTCCTGCATATGACCTCAGTAATGCATAATGGGAATAAGAAATGCAGAGCTAATGAGAAATATAAGCTGCTTTGTGTAAAAATATTGTTTTTCAAAGTTGTTCTTGAGGCATCAGTGGCTCTTTAACTGTTATCATTTTCTATTTCTACAGCATATTATACTGAATGATTGCTTTTGTTTGGTGTTCACAGTTGAAGAAGCAGTCCCACTGCCACACAGCAGGAGACAATCACAGTTTAATGCAGAGGGAAAATTAGAAGTGATAGAGGACATGTGGGAAGACCTCAGGAAACTTGAGAGATGGTCAGGGATCTGGCAACTTGGCTTCAATGCCAAGAAATGTAAAGTGATGCACATTTGAGCCAGGAATCCTAGGACCATGTAGTACCTGGGAGGGTCCCAGTAGCAGCAACGGAGGAAGAAAAGGATCTGGGGGTGGTGATCACTAGCAGTCTGAAGCTTACATACATACAGTATACATAGACACCAACAGATTAGGCCCAAAGATCTATCTTGTCTGCCCAAATGCAGCTTATGATTAAATTTCAGCAGCTGCCCCCTTCCTTGTTGTGCTCCCATTTTACCCCATATCCCCCTGCACCCTCTTATTGAACTCCCTCCCAACGGTACCTTGCCCATGTAATCATCCCACCCCAACTTGAATTCCTCCACTGTTTCTTTTGCCAACAAATCCCCTGGCATTGCATTCCATGGTGCCACCACCCTCTCTGTGAAATAATGTTTCCTCACCTCCCCCTGCACCTTCCTCTAACTAGTATAAGTTTATGACCCCTCGTATTACCTTCCCCCTTCAATGTAAAGAGACCCCCTGTGTCCACCCTACAGATCCTCGTCATACACTTGAAGTCCTCCCCCCTGTCTCTTCTGTCCTCCAGGGAGTACATGTTCAGTTCTGCCAGTCTTTCCTCAAAGGACATTTCCCCCAGATCGTGTGTCATCGTAGTGGCTTGCCTCTGAACTCTCTCCTAAAGGGCAACATCCCTCTTTAAGGAAGGTCTCCAGAATTGTACATAGTACTCCAGGTGAGGCCTCACCAAGGAGTTGTACAAGGGCATAATGTCTTCCCTTCTGCTAGATGTTATCCCCTAGATATATACCCCAGCAATTTATGTGCCATAGCAGCCACTCTCTGGCACTGCTCTGAATTGTTCATTTTGGGATCTGTAGCCACCCCAGGTCTTTTCCCCCATAGATGTTGACAGCTGTATTCCCCCAAAATTATAGTTGTGTCCAGGGTTCCTGAGCCCCAGGTATAGCATGCTACACTTTTGAGCATTAAAACCCAACTGCCAGGTATGTGTCCACCCCTCCAGCTTTTCCAAGTCCTCCTGAAGTATCCTACCACCCTCATCGCTGTCTATCACCGCGTCTAACTTGGACTCATCCGTGAACATGCTCAGTCTGCTCCTAACACCCTTCCCAATGCCTGCAATGAATGGATTAAATAGGATTTGGCCCAATACTGAACCCTGGGGAACCAGGCTGATTACCTCCCAGGTAGTTGATGCCTCCCCTCATCACCACCCTCTGTTGTTGGTTACTGATCCAGTTTGCAGTTCAGCCCATTGTTTTCACCACCACTCCTAGGTTCCTCAGTTGCCATATCAGCCTTCCATGCAGGACCAAGTCAAAGCCTTGCTGAAGTTCAAGTATAGGACATCAATCGGCCTTCCATTGTCCAGTGATCTTGTCACCAAATCGAAGAACTCAGGTTGGTCTGACATAATCTTCCCTTGATGAACCCCTTCTGGTTTTCATCCAGAAGCCATTTGCCTCTAGGAACTCCACCATCCTTTCTTTCAGAATTGCCTCCATCAGATTACCCACTATGGATGTCAGAGTGACTCGCATGGCACAACATGTACTGTCTGCCAGTCCAGGGGCACCCATCCTTATTGGAGGAAGAACTTGAACAATTCCATCAGTGGAGCGGTTGGAACATCTGCCAGTTCCTTTAGAACTCTGGGGTGGATTCCATCTAGTTCTGGGGCCTTATCAGTCCTCAAGGACTTTAGTCCCTCCCTCACCCTCTCCACCTGGATCTCACAATCTGTACGTGCCCATCCCTCCACTATCCCCATCCTGTCCCACTGTATTAAAGGATCTTCACTCTCTCCTTAGTAAATACTGAGCAGAAGTACTCGTTAAGTACTTCAACTTGCTCCAATGTCCCTTCAGCCCAACCCCCTTTCTTCTTCAATCTATTTACCCCCCCCTTTCCTTTCTCACAGACATATCTATAAAATTCCTTCTCCCCTTCCCTGAATCCCTGTGCTAGTTTACTTTAGCCACCTTTGGCACTCTGACCTCCCTTAAGATCCTGTGATACTCATCCCTGCCTGCTTGTGGAACGCTTGTACCTTCTGATTGTCAACCACTCTTACCCTCTGTTGCACTTCACTGGACCACCAACACGGCCTTTTGGCCCTAGACTTCTTGTGGTGTGTTTTGGTGCAGGCTTTTGTAGCTTTCAGCAGGCCCGACTTAAGTACCTCCCATTGACTCTCTGTGCTTTTCCCTGGGACTGATATCTCATAAGTGCTGCCTTAGTATATCAGCCATCACCCCAAAGTCAGCACCCCTGAAATCCACCACAGTAGCTTTTGACTGATTTCATTCCTTCCCCATGTCCAAGGTGAACCGCACCACTGAGTGATCACTCCCTGCCAACGGCTCCTCCACCCCAGATTTTTAACCTGAGCCCCGTCCATCAGTACCAGGTCAAGGATAGTATCCTCCCTGGTCTGCTCCCCCACCCATTGTGTTAAAATCTTGTCCTGAAAGGCATCCAGTAATTTTTGATTTTAGCAGATCCAGATGCCATGGTACTCCAATCTGCCCCGGCATGTTGAAATCCCTCAGAACCACTGCCCTTCCCCTACTCCTACCACAGTGTTTACTAATACTGGCTACCAATTAATAGTCTAAGTCCTCCAATTGCATAGGTGGCCTATATTTTACTCCTAGTTTGAGTTTTCTTCCCTTACTGTCCTGAATGGTGGCCCAAAGTGCCTCCACATTTCCTTCTGTGCCGTCTTCCTCACTATACTTAATCCCCTCCCTAATGAACAAAATGACCCCCCCCCCGCCACACAGTCTATCCTGCCTATAGGTTGTCTATCCCAGAAGCATTAGTTCCTAATCATGACACTGAGAGACCCAGGTTTCTGTCACTAGTTCTGTGTCCACCCCCTCCCCCACCAGCAGAGCTTGCAGCTCAGGCATCTTATTCCCCAAGCTTCTGGCATTGATCAAAACCACCCTCCAACCTGTGCCCCTGACCCTACCCATGCCTACCTTCTCCACATGTGCACTTAATATGGGAAGAGGCCCCTGGCCTCTCATCTGTTGGTCCTCTCTGGGGTGTTCTGATGACTGCTTCAACTGACAAGCCCCCATCAGTTTAAATTCCACCTGTTGTTTATATACTTCCCCAGTTTATTTTCAGGACTTCCTTTCCTTTAGTGTTCAGGTGTAACCTATCCCTAGTGAAAAAGTCTTTGTTATCCCAAGTATTGCCCCAGTTTCCCACTAATCCAAACCCCATGGCTGGGCACCAGTTCCACAGCCAGTTGTTGAATTCAGATGTTTGTTTTCCTTTCTAGCATTACCCACAGGAGGTACAGCGGGACTTCTAATAGTGAGGGTGACTCCTTCCACCCCACAAACTCTCTCCATTTCTTTGTATATGGCCTGAGCCTTTTTCATGCGATTTTCTGCCAGATCATGTGTGCCAATGCGCACCACAATATTTTATAACCCTCATACTTCCTGACTAGAGAGTGAACATGGTGCACAACCTTGTGCACAGCTATACCTGGTGTGCATTCGACACTGATACAGCTTTTCCTGACATCACCGCTACCCCGCTACTCCCATTTTATTCTTCTGATTATGGAACCCCCCAGTATCCGTACCCTGGTAACTCCTTTTATTGATCATCTACTGCTGTTGTCAATTACCTTCTTCTTTTTATCTAATACCACTGCCTTCCCCATCTGTGCCTTACTCTGCCCCCATTTCACCCCATGCCCTAAATTCCCTTTGACACTTCCACCTCCCCCTTGCTCATGTCTGTTCCACAATTCTATCAGCTTCCCCCCTTTCAACTAACCCTTCCAGTCCACCCCCTACATCCTTCTCCATGTCCCTTCCTGATACTCCTGGAACTGCGCTCGTCACTCCCCCTGATGCCTCTCACCTCACAATTTCTTCATCACCCCCCACTGCAGTTTCTCCCAGATCCCTTCCTATCATTTGACCTATTTCTCCCTTTTTTTCCTCTCACTCATTCTAGCTTCAAATTTTGTCTCCACCTGCTCCCCCAAGTCCCTTAGGTTCTGTAGTAGGGCATATCTGTTCATTACTACAACCCCTCCTACAGCACCTATGTCCTTTTCCACTCTGTTCCTGCTAAGGCCACTACCCCCTCTTCCCTTAACCCCCACACTCTGCCCCCCCCCTTCCTGAGCACTTCCTGCCATCCCCTGTTCATCCTTCCCACCATACTGCCTTTTTCCTGAAGGGGAGGGAATGGACAAGGAAATGATAGAATGCTTCCTTAGAATGGCAGAAAAAGGGGAGATATTGTTGATGGGGGACCTGAATATGCCAGATGTTAACTGGAGCACCTTTGCTGCAGGTACATCCAAGAGCAGGGTCATTCTTGATGCCCTACAGGGGGCATGCCTCAGACAGCTAATATTGGAACCCACTCGGGAGGGAGCAATCTTAGACCTGGTACTGTCAAATGGGGACAGAGAAAGAATCTCAGATTTAGAGGTGGGTAGTCATCTGGGAACAAGCGACCACCAACCAGTGTGGTTCACGATAAACACAGCCATACAATCAAGCCATACAAAAGCAAGAGTACTGGACTTTAGGAGGACTGACTTTGGGAAAATGAGAGAGTGCCTTAGAAAAGCACTAGCAAACAGGCAAGAAGGAGGGGTGGAGAAATAATGGGGAGTAATCAAAACAGCCATCACAGAGGCAACAAGCCTTTGTGTAAAGCAAATCAATAAAACACAACGAAGGAAAAAACCACTATGGTTCTCAAAAGAGGTGGCAGGGAAGGTTAAGGAGAAAAGGATAGCATTCAAGAAATATAAGGAAACACAGAAGGAGCAGGACAGAGAACTTTATCAGTTAAAGCAGAAAGAGGCTGGGAAGGCAGTCAGAATAGCAAAGGCCCAAACAGAGGAAAGGATAGCCAATTCTGTTAAGAAGGGGGATAAGACATTTTATAGGTACATTAGGGAGCGAAGAAAGACCAAAGGAGGGATACTAAGGCTTAATAAAGGGGAGGGAATGTGGGTAGAGGGGGACAGTGAAAAAGCAGGGATACTGAACGAATATTTCTGCTCAGTATTCACAAAGGAAGAGGAGGCGGAGGTACTTAAACCAAACAAGAGAAACACTCTGAAGATGGGGGCCGATACCAGTCCATTTACAGAAGAAAGGGTTCTGAAAGAACTAATAAAATTGAAGGTTGACAAAGCAATGGGGTCTGAAGGGATTCACCCAAGAATTCTAAAAGAACTAAGGGTAGAACTAGTGGCACCGCTGACTACTCTCTTTAACAAATCATGGGAGGATGGGGTGGTACCTGAGGACTGGAGGAGGGCAGATGTGATTCCTCTTCACAAAAGTGGGAGCAGAACAGAGGCAGGAAACTACAGACCAGTTAGTTTGACCTCAGTGGTAGGGAAAATGATGGAATCACTTCTGAAGGAAAGAACTGTTGAGTACCTAGAGGCCAGTGGGGCACAGGACCCAAGGCAGCATGGATTCATGATGGGAAGGTTGTGTCAGATGAATCTAATAGATTTCTTTGACTGGGTGACCAAAGTAGTAGACCAGGGAGGGGCTGTGGACATGGCCTACCTAGATTTTGTAAAAGCATTTGATACAGTCCCACACAAAGATTAATACACAAGTTAGTCAGCCTTGGAGTAGGCCCCAAGGTGGTAGCCTGGATAAAAAATTGGCTAGACAACAGGACGCAAAGGGTAGTAGTAAATGGAGTACACAGTGAAGAAAGAAGGGTTACTAGCAGGGTACCGCAGGGTTCAGTACTGGGACCGGTCCTTTTTAATGTCTTTATAAGTGACTTTGCAGAGGAACTGGAAGGAAAAGTATGTCTCTTTGCAGACGACACAAAGATCTGCAACAGGGTTGATACACAAGATGGAGTAGAAAGGATGAGAAGGGACTTGGCAAGCTTGGAGGAATGGTCAAATGTATGGCAACTCAGATTCAATGCAAAGAAGTGCAATGTAATGCACATGGGAAACAAAAACCCAGGGGAAGAGTACACAATGGGGTGAGATACTGACAACAGTAAAAATGGAAAGGGACCTGGGGGTAATTATATCAGATGACCTAAAGGTGGGCAAGCAATGTGAGAAGGCTGAGGGAAGGCTGGGGGATACTGGGATGCATAGGGAGAGGCATCAATAGTAGAAAACAGGAAGTTGTTATCCCTCTGTACAGACAGTTGGTGAGACCCCATCTGGAGTACTGTGTGCAGTTCTGGAGACCCCATCTCCAAAAGACATAGACAGAGTGGAGGCTGTTCAGAGGAGGGCAACCAAAATAGTGCAGGGTCTGCACCAGAAGACATACAAAGAAAGACTAAAGGAGCTTAATATGTATACCCTTGAGGAAAGGAGGGAGAGAGGGGACATGATAGAAACTTTCAAGTACCTCAAGGGAATCAACAAAGTCCAAGAGGGTAACATCTTTCAGAAAAAGAGATGTGCAAGAACAAGAGGGCACAATTTGAAGATAGAGCTCAGAGGTAATGTGAGGAAGTATTTTTTCACAGAGAGAGTTGTGGATGCATGGAACAGCCTCCCTGAGGAGGTCGTGGAGTCAAGAACAGTGGGGGAATTCAAGAATTCATGGGACAGACATAAGGCAGTCCTGGTGGGGGGGTAGGGGGAAGTAACCTGTTGGTTAACTAGGATCTGCAGCTTATCTGCTAGGTAGGAAAATGGACAGACTAGGTGGGCCAAGCGGTCCTTATCTGCCGTCAGATTCTATGTTTCTATGTTTCTATGTTTCATTTCCTTGCCTCCCATAGCCTTGTTCACTTCCCTCACCATGGCTGTCTTTCCCCCATCTATTTCCCCTGCTCATACTTCTCCAGCACCTACTTGCCATCCCCTTCCTCAGTCTTTTTATTTCCAGCTCCAGTGTTGCCAGCCTGTTGCAAATTGGGCAAAACCTCAAGTTCCATAGAGTTTCCATAACAAAAGACAGCTCTACATCCATTGCAATCAATGATTCTCATAGATGCAGCTCTCCCCCCAACCCCCTGCCATGTATCTCACCAATCACCCCTCCTCCCCAGGCCCCTGACAGCCCCCCTCCTTCCTGCCCTCTCACTCCTGTGGATCCTCTCGAACTACATGCTAAAACTCCTGTACCAATATGTTCTAAACCTTGTGTCTGAACTTATAGTGCCCACTCTACAGTGCAACTGATTTCTCTATTACTTGCCCCCCTTATTGATGCTGCCGCCACTACAAGCCGTTAATTTTCCCTGTGCCTACTTTGTTTGCCTGGTGTCACAGTATCTACAGTATGGATGGTAGGTAGCGCAATGTCTAACAAAAGTAGTTAGCCCCATTTCTATCTACAGTGCTATACTTTTTTACCCTGCTGATAGTCATCACTATTATTCTATAGTTGGTAAGTTAACACACTTCCTATCAGTAAGTAGCTAGCCCCAAAGATATCAATCTTTTGTAACACAGCCAACAACCATACTTATGGACACAGCAACAGTTTGGACAGCAAGTCTGTGCACTAGCTTGTCGATGCAATTCCTATCGAGTCTTTGCACTAGCATGTTAGCACAGTTCTTATCAATGATTAGTTAGCCCCAATTACTAACATTGGTATTGTCAATGCCTAGTTAGCCTCAATTAATAAAAGGCATGTACTAGCTTGTTAGCACAATTCCTATCAATGATTAGTTAGCCCCAATTACTAACAATGCTACTATAAATGTTTAGTTAGCCCCACTTACTAACAAAATGACTGTACATGTACCATACTTATTGACGCTGCAGCAAAAATAATTTTCGAAATAAGTAACAAAACAATACTGTACTCTTTATCTTGCTTAGTGACACTGTAAGAGTTAGTAATGAGGCCCCTCTACATGGGCATGCCCCCTACTTAAACATTCGGTTTAAAAAAAAAATGTGTTGCGGTTTAACTCAGCTCTTTGCAGCTTTCCCCTGTGCACCACCCCTTCTCAAGAACATTTAACAATGTGTGGAAGGTGGGTGAGGGAGGATGGGTCACAAAAAAAGCCCAGTAGTTCTCCTCCTCAGTAGTACTCCTCTGTTTGTGATAACAGCTGTTCAATTGGAGAATATTTGGCCACCGGTGGCTCCTCTGGCAAACAGCAGTTCTATTTGGAGCTTCCTTGCAGCCCCGGTGCGGGGAGAGCACAGTCAGCACAGTGTTCTTACTCACCTCCATTTGTCTCTGAGCTGCAGCCTCAGGCACAGAGCAGCTGCCTTTTATGCTGCTCTGCCCTTAGTCCAGTTTGAACATTGGTGCCCTGGCCATTGATTGACTGACAGTGCTATGATACAGCAGCTCTCCAGTAGAGATGAAGGAGAGCGGACCACCAGAGGATCCTCTGATGAGGAGCAGACAGTAAAAATACAGATGCTACCCACCGATTGCAGGGTGGTCGGCTGTTGTCTGTAGATGCCACAAAAACCCCAATAGTCCTCCTCTGTTTGTGATGGTGGCTTTCCAGTTGGAGAGTGTTTGGCCAGTGGCAGCTCCTCTGGTGAGGAACGGTTCTCTTCAGGGCTTCCTTACAGCCCTGGGGCAGGGGGAGCATGATCAGCAAAGCACTCTTACTGAAACCCATTTGTCTCTGAGCTCCTTGAAATGCTAAAAGGCAGCAGTGAATGCAAACAGGATATTGGGGTTTATAATCGGGGGAATCAGCAATAGGTGGAGAGACGTTATACTGCCCTTGTATAGGTCAGTGTTGAAACCGCATCTAGAATATCGGGTAAGATACTGTTGTCCCTACCTTAAGAAGGACATCAGCTTGCTACAGAAAGTCCAAAGGAGAGTAACCAAGATGATCGTGGGTCAGCAGGGAAGTCTTGCAAGGAAAGGCAGGGAGCCCTGAGAATGTATTCCCTGGAAGAGAGGAGAGAGAGAGACAGAGAGGATATGATATGATAGAGACTTCAAATACTTGAAGGAGATAAATAGAGTGGATAGTGAAGGTCTCTTTAAGCTAGGAGGCAACTGAATCACGAGGGGGCACAGTTTAAGGATGGTGGGGGGGATTGGGAGGGATGTTAGAAAGCATTTCTTTATGGAGATGGTGGTGGCCACATGGAATGAGCTGCCAGAGGAAGTGGTCTCAGAGAAAACAGTGAGCAGCTTCAAGAGGGCCTGGGATGGGCATAAGGGGAACCCATGGGATCACTGGGGGGGTCAGACAGGGAGGAACTGAAGACCGGGGGTGCAGGTTATTGGTGTATAACCCCTGTGCCAGTTGGGGGTTACTAATTTTAAATGCCCACTTGTTGTTGCAGGAGGTAGTGTGTGCACGCGCATGTGCTTGCTGAGCTCCTGCTCAAGAGGAGAGTGTGCCATCAAGTATCATGAAATTGTGCCTCCGCTCACACAGGTGGAGTAACAATCATACAGGTTTGGGGAAAGTGAGAAAGTGTTTTCTAAGAGGAAAGAGAGCCCAATTTGGCTCAAAAATGAAGGGGAACAGAGCTGCTAGGTCACAGGTTCAAATCATGGATCCACCAAGTATGTACCATGGCCGAGGGCCATAGAAATCCTGAAATTGTGCTGGGATATTCTGAGGATCCTCACTGTTGTTACTTCTTGAGCATTTTTTGTGGAGAAACAAAATAAATGCTGATTGATTGCATTTTAAATCGGTTTGGACTTGGATCATTTAATTCTGTGGAGAAAACTGTTTGTGTGGGTCTGCTGCTTGCCTAATAAATTGTTTTACAGCCTGCCTGTGGAGCCTTCCACTACCCAAGGTGCTGGGGACGTGAGAGAGTATCAACTGTGAGCCAGCGCTTCAACGGAGCTCGAGTCATCACCAAGGAACCTGAATCCACAAACATTAAAGGTACTGTGATTTGTACTCCCTCCTAAATGTGCTTACAGTCAAGAATGGTACCCCTCCCCTTTTCCCAAGACAGTAAACCATCAAAACCCCAGACAGGGAGGGGAGTGGGGTAGTTTTTTGGAGTCTGCTATCTGAAGCCTAGACTGAAGCTGGCTGCCTGCTTGAGGAAAGCCCCTATAGATCCCTAGCAGGTGTGAGTTGAATTAAAAGTATTTTTTCCTTCTGTAAATAGTTGAAGTGCCATCTGTGATCTGAGCAGAGGAAGGGAGGTTAAAAGTGTAAGGTAGGGACCCTGAAATAATGAGCAGACTCGATAGAACAAATAGCCTTCTTCTGCTGGCTCTTTCATAAGTTAGTATGTTCGTAATTTGAGTTGAGGTGGATTACAAAGGTAACCAGTACTAGATGGATGAAATAACTGAAAAACCAATAAATCACCATAACCAGATGAGATTCACCCTAGGGTACTTGTAAGCCTCCCCTCTCGGGGCTGGCTTACTAACCCGTGATCTCCCTGGTTGGTTATGGTCCTGACTTGGGGGATCCATGTGTCCCACCCCTCAGGGGGAGGGCATTACTCCAGGTTCAGTATAAAAGGGGGAGGAATCCTTTTTTGGAAAGTAGCCATCAGGCATTATGTAGTGCAAGTGGGTTAGGGGCTAACGCACCTTGGCCAGAGAGGTCTAGCCTTTGTGAGCATTGAGGGTACACATTTTCAATTAATTTCCAAAGGGAAGGGTGGCAGGAGTGTGGCAAATGTGGGGACCAGGATCTGGGCGCTCAGCAGAGGGAAGGACAGCAGCTGGAGGAAGGTCAGAAGGTGGATGAGTTTGGGAAGTCTGGTGCTAAAACATGCAAGGTATGGCAGTGGGTTTGTCATCATCGTGGCAGGGTTTAGAAACATAGAAGTTGACGGCAGATAAGGACCGCAAGGCCCATCCAGTCTGCCCATTTCTTTTTCTACCTTATGAATGTGCCATCGGCCTTTGCTCTGTCAATGGCCTATCTGTTCATACTCATCTGTATTGCTCCCTTATGCCTATCCCATGCGTATTTGAAGCCCTGCACTGTATTCCTATCCACCACTTCCTGAGGTAGGCAGTTCTATGCATCCACGATCCTTTCTATTAAAAAGAAGTTCCTCACATTACCCCTTAATCGACGACCTTCTAATCTCATGCTGTGTCCTCTTGTCCTGCTATTTTTCTTATATTGAACCATGTTAGACTCTTTCACCTTGTTAATGCCCTTAAGGTGTTTGAATGTTTCGATCATATCACCTCTCTCCCTCATTTGCTCTACGGTATACATATTGAGCTCCGTTAATCTGTCCTCGTATGTTTTCTGATACAGTCCCTGCACCATTTTTGTTGCCCTTCTCTGGGCTGCCTCAGTTTAGTTAATGTCCTTGTGAAGGTGTGGCCTTCAGTACTACACACAGTACTCCAGATGGGGTTAACCAGTGTCTTGTAAAGAGGGATTATTACCTCCCTCTTACAACTTGTGATACCCCTACTAATACACCCTAACATCCCCCTAGCCTTACCTACTGCTTTAGTGGTCTGCTTGGATGATTTCAGGTCATCGGTGATGATGATGCCCAAGTCTCTTTCTTCCCTTGTGACTGCCAGCAACTCCCCTCCCAGCTTATGGGTGGCTTCAGGGTTTCTCTTCCTTATGTGCATGATCTTGCACTTCTTTGCATTAAACCCCAGTTGCCACTCTTCTGACCATTTTGCTAGTTTATCCATATCTCGTCTCATTCTGCCCACCCCATCTGGATCATCTACTCTGTTGCAGATCTTGGTGTCATCTGCAAACAGACAAACCTTACCCTGCAGTCCATCTGCAATGTCACTGATGAAGATATTGAAGAGGACTGGCCCTAGGACTGATCCCTAAGGTACCCCATTTGTGACTTGCATCTCTTCTGACTGTGTACCGTTTACCACCACTCTCTATGTTCTGCCCATCAACCGGTTTGCCACCCAGATGACCAACTTCTGACCCACCCAAGCCTACCCAGCGTATTAATCAATCTTCTATGTGGAACAGTATCGAAAGCTTTCCTGAAGTCAAGGTAGGTGACATCAACTGCTCCCCTTGGTCCACCACTCTGGTTACCCAGTCAAAGAAATCTATGAGATTAGTTTGACAGGACCTTCCTTTTGTAAACCCATGCTGTCTTGGATCCTGTGCTTCTATGGATAAAAGGTGTTGCACTATCCTTTCCTTAAGGAGTGCCTCCATAATTTTGCCCACTACTGAGGTAAGACTGACTGGTCTGTAGTTCCCTGCCTCCTCCCTGCTACTACTCTTGTGGAGTGGGATCACATGAGCCCTTCTCCCATCTTCTGGGACCTCTCCTGTACTTAGAGACTCACTAAACAGTTCTGATAATGGCTCTGCTAGTTCCAACCTTAGCTCCTTTAGTACCCTGGGATATATGCCATCAGGTCCCATTGCCTTGTCCACCCTGAGCCTATTGAGCTCTTGTAGGACCCTTTCTTTTGTGAAGGGACAAGTGCACACACATCCCTCCCCCCTGAGTCCATGGTGCTGAGCTGTGGGCCCCACCCCACCTTCTCTTCAGTAAATACTGAGCACAAGTATCTATTTAGGATAGATGCTTTTACATGGTTCTCCTCCTCACATGCCCCCTTATCCCCTTTGATCTTAGAAATACCCCCCTCTGGACCTTCTCCTTTCACTAATGTATCTGTAGAAAGTCTTGTCACCTTCTTTTACTGTCTGTGCTAGTGTTTCCTGGGTTTGGGCCTTTGCCTGCCTTACTGCTTTCCCTGTTTCCCATAGGGAAGTTTGGTATGCCTCCTTATCTTCATCCTGCTGCGTTCCCTTTTATTTCCTGAAGGCCAGCCTTTTGGCTCTGACCTTTTCTGCTGCTGTTTTTTTGAGAACCAAAGTGGCTTCCTTCTTCTTTTGCACTTCCTTTTCTCTCTAACACAATGGGATGTTGCTTCAAGTATTGCATCCTTAATGCTTGCCCACTTTGCCTGTACCCCCTCACCTGTATTTATTTTTGGCAGGGCTAGCTTAACTCTGTTGGCCATCTTATCAAAGTCAGCTCCTCTGAAGTCCCATATTGTTGCCTTGGAATGTGATGATTTAGTTCTAGTGGTCAAATTGAACCATGCCATGTGATGTGACTGGTCCCCAGGTGACCTTCTATCTGGAGTTCTGTGATCATTTCCCTGTTAGTCAGTACTAGATCTAGGATAGCCCTGTCTCTTGTGGGTTGTTGTACCAGCTGTTTGAGACCCTTCCCCCCAGTAGGGACTCCACCATGTGTCTAGTTCTGGCAGATGTTCCTGCTGGTATTGCCCAATCTGTATCTGGCATGTTGAAGTCTCCTATTATCAGAACCTCCCCTTTAGCTGTCATGTTTTGTATATCTTCTAACAGTAATGTGTCTGTGTCCTCCCCCTGGTCTGGAGGTCTGTACACAACCCCAGTTCATATGGCTGTCCCATTTCCTGTTTCCAGGGTGACCCACGGTTCTTCTGGCTCCTTATGTGTATTATGCTTTTCTGTAGCTTTGATATTTTCATTGACATACAGGGCCACTCCACCCCACCGTTTTTGTACATTGGTCTCTTCTGAACTGTACATAGCCAGGTACTGAAGTCTCTCAAGTGTGGTTACTGGAAAAAACATGTCTTGCTAATGGCCACTATGTCCAGTTTAGCCTCTGTCATTATTGCCTGCAGGTCTGGGATCTTGTTTCCCAGACAGCAAGCATTTGTGTACATGATTTCCTATTGGCCAGATTTCGGTGTGTTAGTTGTTGGGCGAGGTCTGGCATTTCCCCTTTGCGTCGTATGGGGAGACGGACCTTTTTCCTTACCTGGTGATGCACATGAACTACAAACATCCTGAACTCCTGTTTGACCACTAGCTGAGGGGAGAGTGGTGTTTCTCCCATTCGATGTATGGGGTGCTGCACCCCTCTCCCTATTTGCTAGTTTAAATGTTCTACAAAGACGTCAAACTTCTGCCCCAATTCACTGACTCCCTCCTTAGTCAGATGCAGTCCATCAAATTTAAAGAACTTTCGCTCCCAAAACTGTTGCCAGTTCCCTACAAGTTTGTGTCATTTTTCCTGGCGCCAGCTTTTGAGCCACATGTTTAGCTCCCCTATCTCCCCTTTTCTGACCTTCCGTCCATCTGTCCCCCTCTCCCAGACTGGCAGGATATCAGAGAAGGAGATGCCAGACAAAATGGATGATAGTTTGTCACACAGCCTGGTCAGGTGTTCCTTGGTCTCCACAAATTACTGGCTGGTGAGATCGTTAGTCCCTATGTGTACCAGGATGTCAATGTTTTCTCCTGCTTCCTGAACAATTTTAGTAATGCGGTCAGTGTCTCTCCACGCTGATGTACCTGGGAGACATCTGACCATTACCCTTGGCTGGAGATAGGTATCAACTCCCCGAATCATGGATTCTCCTATGATGAGAAGTTTTTTTGATTTCCTTTTTGCTTTTTTTTGTTTTGGTTCCTGTTTTGGACGAGTTTTGTTGTGCTAGCTCCTGTGCTGTATTGTCCTGCTCTACAGTGTTCTCTGCCCCTTTGCCTAATTTCGGAGATAGAGGCAGATACCTGTTTGTAGTTTTTATATGGTTTGTGGAGGTGATATGTTGGAGAGCACTGAGTGACGGGGCACCCGATTTGACCCTCCTAACCACCTGCCAACCTCCCGGACCAACTACCCTCTGCGGTCATGGTGTTTCTGTTGGATGTTGGGAAAATGGCAGGCTGTTCTTATATTTCCTCTTGCATATGCAATTTGAGGTGCACAATCTCTGCCCATGCTGCCTAGAGCTGAGCCCTTAGATCTCCAATGGCCCATTATGTAGGACAGTGCCCTAAATCCTGTAAAACTGCCCTTCTGATAAGTGTTCCGCAGTGCCTGCAGTTAATGATATCCATTCCAGATAAGTTGCTGGGTTTATAACCTGGTCAGAGTAATTAGAAGGAAGAAAATGAAAGCAAAATTTGATTTTGTGTTTTGTTTGTTTGTTTTTGTATAACTTGTTATAACAAGTTAAATCACTAGTGCCTCTGTAAATGAGGTCACTGTGTGGATACCCCTCTGATCTGCCCCTTCCTGCTTTGCTACAGGAAATTTCATGACTGTGCTACCCTATAAAAGGAGTGTAGTGTGGGGTAGTTGGGAATAGGGGTGGGTGGCTGGGCCCTTCCCCTGCCGAAAAAGAAGAACCATGGATGAAAGAAACAAAGAGGTAAGAGCAGAAACAATCAGCCAGCAACAAATGCAGTAGCCCTGAAAGCTTATCCTAATGCTAGATAAAACTGTAAAACCTGTAAAGCACCACCTGTAATAATTTCACAGAAGATATACCCTGTAAGAAAAACTTTGCTGCAGAGAAAAATAAAGTAGTAACAGAAGACATCTTGCAAAAGACAATTTGAATCAGAAGATTACAGCAGTAATCTGTAAGCACACACCTGTAGGCACACCATGTAATACTTCAGCAGAAGGTATACCCAGCAATAACAATTTGAATCAGACAAAAATAAAGCAATAAAATGCTAGCAACAAATAGTAACAATCCCTGTGAGTACAAAATAAAAATAACAACACACAGTAAATCTACCTAGCCAAAAGAAGCCTTAATCCCTTTCCTTGCTCTGGTAAGGTTCTTTGCTCTGTCCTTTCAAGCAACCTAGAAGAAAAGAGCTCAGGTGAAGCTAGGTGCCTTGGCCAGCAAACCTAGTCTTCCACCTCTGCAGGCGGCAGCTCCAGGGGGCCAGTGCCCAGCATGACACGCTGCTTTAGGATGGCTGGAGGGTGCATATCGAGGATTTGCTTGTATTGGGCCTGCCATGCCCATGTCTGGGGCAGAAGCCGTGTTAGACCTGCTAAAACATTGTACTTGACGGGTAACCGGGAAGGAGGGAGCCATGTTCGCCCATTCTCAATGTTAATCTGACACCATTTTCCTGGCAGGAAAATAAGGGTGGTGAGCTGGTGGTTATAAGATTGTATGCAGGGCAGCCATGGAAGGTATAGGGGCCACAACTCCAGTGTTGGTTTAAATCTGGAGTGGGGGAGTAAGGCACTCCCCCAGGTACTGTATGGCTTGTATTTCACACCCTGTAAGGTCCTGAGCTTTGAAATGGCTTTGGGTATCTGCATGGAGTCTGCACCTGGTCCAACTGTTATAGGCCTGCATGAGCACTGTTATCATCTAATACTGTTAATGCCTCTAAAGCATTGCCCTACCTGCGCTTTGGTTTTCCAGCTCCATGTAGCTGAACTAATTATTTATTTATTAATTTTAAAATGAAGGTCGGAATTAAAATTTATTTTCTTGTTTCTACTCCATGGAAGCTGAAGTTTATTGAATGAACTCCTTGATTTCTTCCTTGGATTAAGCATGCTGCTTAGACCTTTATTATTTTCCCTCTGGCTCAGCCTGATGTTTCAGCAAGCTGTAAGAGGTGGGTTGGTGGAAGAGCTGTACTCTGCACTGTGCTGTCAGAACCAGGATGATGATAAGATAAGGCTTTGTTTTTCCTACCTCTAGCTTTACCTCCCTGGAGAGTGCTCAGCCAGTACCCCCCCCCAATTGCTTACTATTGGGACCACTTGACACAAAAGGAGGCAAAAGGGGTGTTATAGATGTGGGATCTCATCTGGGATTTTAACCAGGCATCCAAATTAAGTGTTTATGGGGACTTATTGAGATTGGGGTCCCTGTTGCTTGCAAGCCTGGATTTGGTGGTGCCTCAATGAAGACTGCCATTGTGGGGTGTTTGGCACCATTTTCCACTTTCCTGAAAGAGAAAGTGCCTGGTAGCAGACAGAAGAGGTCAGCTGGTTCAAAGCAGTACAGCTGATTGGTGCAGGTATCAGCTGAGAGAGGAATGTGCAGGGGAGATGCAATTTTCTCCTCGAATGTGTGGCAGGGAGACGCATTCTGTGGAAGGAGAGGAGAAACAAAAAAGGAGTAAAGAAAGCAATTATGATGGAGAGGGCACCTTCTTAGGAACCCCAGGCCACAGTGCCTGCTTCCCTTCTGTCCTGGCTATGGAAGTCAGCAGGGAAAGGGGAGTTGGAAGATAGTTGTGTACAGTGTGGATTTCGAGGAGAGGGGGTGATCCATTTACCTTTGTGCATTAATTGTTCCAGGAAGCTCTTTCAGGACTATCTTTCAGCACTCCATTTGGCTTTAGTTGGCCCTATCCAGCACTGGCATCTGTGGGTGCTGCCTCCTTAGCCACTCAGGGGAGTTTATATATTTTTGAAGAGACCAAGCTACTTGAGTCCTCAGTGGATGTGAAGCCACCTGTCCTTCAGGAAAAAGCAAATGAGAGGGCTTTGGATGTTGTCATGGAGGCTATGGAAGAGGACACCTTTGAGGGTGCTGTGGTGCAGTCATCTACCCAGGCCCCACGGTACCCACCACTGCTGACTATCCATATGGGGTAGATGGGGAGTTAGAGCTGGCGACCCCCTAGTGACGAAGGGATTGGCTGCCAGTTCCTTGCCTGGTGATGGTGGTGCTGCAGATGCTACAGGCAGAGAGGCCCCCTATTTAAATACCATTGTAAAGGTAAAAGTGGAAGAACCAGAGGAAGAGGTTATGTGGGAGTTGCCAGCTGCATTGCCCCCTGAACAGACTCCAACATCCTACACATTCGCCGACCAAGAAGTGTACAGAGCCATTCCTCATTCTTTTTAGAACCCTGTGTTAAGGCTACCTGATAACACCCGATGCCTTCTGGCGCTATGCAAGGCTACACGTATTCGTTTGGATGGACTTTTTAGCAGTGACCCCATGAATGTGCCATACAGAACACAGGTGTGGCTGGAGCCAGGAACCACCTATTGAACCAGTGTTAGAGAGCTGCCAAGTGGTCGCAGGCTGAGATGTGGTGAGGAAAGGATACATATTGAGTACCCATCAACTGAGTATCCTTACATCCCAGAGAGGTTGTGGGACATCATTGAAGAGAAGCAGTGGGACTGCATGTTTTGGGGTATGGTCCAAAAGTTACAGCAGCAGTCTGAGTCATCCAGCCCACCCACCCAAGAAATCATCTAAAAGGCCAGAACTATGTGTTATTCATCCCCCTGGGCAGGCTTGACTCTATTTAATAATTTTGCACTTGTCCAGGGTGTGGCTGCTGACTGTCGTGCAAAGCACTATATAATAACCATGGACTCTTTTGCTAATGAAACCACCAAGCCACACCCAACATTCTAAATTCCCCGCAGCAGGGGGCACGCCATCTATGGAAGATGTTCAGCACCCATGAACTACCAGGACTGTTCTGCCAGTTTGTTCAACTGTTTCTGGTTTAAAAGTAACAAGAAAAAATGTGAGAGATACTGTGCACAGTGGATGGTGCTGCAGAACTGTTCCTTAGAGGTTGAGATCTGGAACTGTGAACTGCCCAACTGTGACTATTTAATGGTTTAATTCTAGAAAAAAAAGGTTGTTTTGTTCCCTGTTGGAACTTATTTATTTATTTATTTATTTATTTATTTATTAACGAGATTTACCAGATAAGCATACTGAGTAGGAAAGCCACTCATTTCCAGATGCGACCTGGGTGTACATAACATAACCTATCAATGCTAAAAACTAAATCTAAACAAATCAAAATGCTAGCCAATAATCTACATCATGCTGTGAAGGTTTGAGTGAAAGTATGTATGAGTTTCAAGTGACAGGGTGAGCTAATGTGGAAAGAGTGGGTCTCTAACCTGCAAATATTTTATGTTAAAATAGTTAAGAACAGCCTGTTTTTTTGTCTTTTAAAAAACGCTTTTGAAAATAATTTTTCTAGACATTTCTAACATTTAAGAACACAGTGAGTAGAGCACACACACTTCTGAAATTAGGCAGTGGCACCGGTCTTCTATATCAAAATTCTTTATTCAGATTAAAAAGGCATAATTAAGAGCCAAACTTGACACATTTTGGATGTCTACTTGATAAAGGATGAGTAGTCATCTGAAACGCATCAGGTTTGGCTCTAAGTTATGCCTTTATAATCTGAATAAAGAATTTTGATATAGAAGACTGGTGCCCTTGCCTAATTTGAGAGGTGCGTGTGCTCTACTCACTGTGTTCTTAAATGTTATTTTTCAGAGTATAGTAGCACCACACCCTTGTGCCCACTCCAGTCTGTTGCACATTTCTAACATTGTTGCTGGACCAGAGTAGCTCCATGGGGCAGTTTGTTTAGAGTAGGCTAGGGGG
Organism: Neoceratodus forsteri; assembly: GCA_016271365.2. Taxonomy (NCBI): domain Eukaryota; kingdom Metazoa; phylum Chordata; order Ceratodontiformes; family Ceratodontidae; genus Neoceratodus; species Neoceratodus forsteri. The sequence continues at coordinate 853,861,075 of CM057449.1, forward strand.
CAGGGGGCATGTGTAAATATTTCTCTGGCACACCCTGGGGAGAAGCTGTTGGGTGGGGAGTGTGCATACCAGCTTGGAGGGCACTTTCCCAGGCTGGCACCAATGCCCCATTTACAGGAGGAAATGGTTTTAAAGGGGGGAGAGTGCAAACCACCCTTCTCGGGCTGGCTTACTAACTGTGCTCTCCCTGGCTGGTTAGAGTCCTGACTTGGGGCATCCATGTTTCCTGCCCCTCGGGGGGGGCATTGCTCCATGTTCAGTATAAAAGGGAAAGGGTCCTTTTTTGGAGTGGAGCTGTCAGGCGTTATGTAGGGCAAGTGGGTTGGGGGCTAACACCCATCAGCCTGGGAGATTCGGCCTTTGTGAATGTCGAGGCTATGTGTTTTCATTTAATTTCTGAAGGGAAGGATGGTAGGAGTGTGGCAACTGTGGGGACTAGGATCTAGGAGCTCAGCAGAGGGAAGGACAGCAGCTGGAGGAAGGTAAGAAGGTGGCTGAGTTCGGGAGGCCTAGTACTCAAACATGCAAGGTATGGCAGTGAATGTGTCATGGTGGTAGCAGGGCCATGACAGGGTTTCTCTGGCGGTGGCAGCTCCAGGGGGCCAGTACTTGGCATGGCACATTGCTTTAGGATGGCTGGAGTGTGCATTTTAGGGATTTGCTTGTATCGGGCTTGCCATGCCCGTGTCTAGGGCAGGACCCGTGTTAGACCCGCTAATGAAATGTACTTGAAGTGTCACTGGGAAGGAGGGAGCCATGTTCACCTATTCCAAACGTGAATCTGGCACCATTTTTCTGGTAGGAAACTAAGGGTGGCAAGCTGATGATTATAGGATTGTGTACAGGATGGCCACAAAGGGAATAAAGGTCACAACTCCGATGTTGGTTTGAATCCAGAGTGGGGGAGTAAGGCACTCCCCCGGGGACTGTATGGCTTGTTGGTCACACCCTGTAAGGTCCTGAGTTTTGAAATGGCTTTGGGTACCTGCATGGAGTCTGCACCTGGTCTAACTGTTATAGGCTTGTTTGAGCACTGTTATCGTCTAATACTGCTAATGCCTCTAAAGTGTTGCCCTATGTATGCTTTGGCCTCCCGGCTCCATGGAGCTGAGCTAACTTATTAATTTTAAAATGAAGATCAGAATTAAATTTATTTTCTTGTTTCTACTCCATGAGTGCTGAAGTTTATTGAATGAGCTCCTTGATTTCTTCCTTGGATGAAGCATGCTGTTTAGACCTTTACTGTTTTCCCCCTGGCTCAACCTGATGTTGCAGCAAGCGGTAAGAGGTGGATTGGTGGAGGAGCTGTACTCAACACTGTGCTGTCAGAAACAGGATGAGGTAAGGCCTTGGTTTTTTATACCTCTGGCTTTATCTCCCTGGAGGTTTTTGGTCTGTACCCCCCATTGCTTACCATCGGAACCCCTAGACATAAAAGGGAGACAAAAGGGGTGCTACATACTGAAAGAAACAAGGCAGGTGTTAGCAAAACTGCTGGTTGTACTATACAGTGAATCAGTAGCAGTATGTGTACTGTCTGAAGACTAGCCAGAGACAAATGTGGTTCCCTTACACAAAGGAGTTGATAAGCAAAATCTGTGAAACTGCAAGCCGGTGAGCCTGAGAGCAATAGTAGGAAAACTTTCAAAGCCAATTATTAAGGACAGGATTGTCTCAGTTTTAGAGAAAGGGGCTTAATGGATGGCACCAGCACCAGGGGGTGGCCATATCAGAATAACTTTTAACAGGTTTCTTTAGATGATTGTGGCCTAGCTGACATTTGCAGATAAGACCACCACACTGGGAGGGGGCTGCACCTTCCATTCCCATGTACTTAACTTATGTAGACAGATTGACTATATCCTGGAAGACATCCTCTCTGGTCCAGGAATTCTTAACTCCACTATTGGAAACAGAGGTCTCGGGCCATGCCCCAGTCACAGCCCTTATGTCTTTCCTTAGTGGAATGCCTGGGTCCTTTAGATGGAGGACAAACCCCCTGATACTGCAGGATCAACAGTTCAGGGAATGGGCACAGATGCAAGCCTCCCTCTACTTTGACACTAACTCAACTACAAATATATCCAAGGGCACCTTCTAAGAGTCCTTTAAGATCTATATGTGAGGCTGCATTACTGCACTTTCATCTATAAAACAAAAGGAAAGAAAGGCTAACAGAATCCAAAAAGAATCTGACATCTCCCAAGTAGAACAGGCATACAAGCAGAACCCAGATGCCAACACACATTTACAAGTCCAGATAATTAGACTTAAATTCAAAATCAGCCTCCTTCTCCAACATAAAACTGAAAGGTTATTACTCGGATCCAAACAATTTCTGGGAGGCAGGAGATAAATGTGAGAAACTGATGGCCTACTGGCACAAAAAAAAAACAGTTGGCAGAATCCCACATCTCCGCCATCACATTTCATCCAGACCAGCTCCTTACAACACCCCAAGACATCAACACCACCATGAAAAGCTTCATGAGTGGCTCTTTACCTCAAGGCAAACAGACCTCCCTATCCTTACAGACCTTCCCCCAGGACCCCTCAGTTGCCCTGGGTTCCATCCTAGTTGTGGTGGGCTCTTAATTCCCCTCTAATGGAGAATGAAATTCACAAAGACCTGAGTGGGTTGTCAAAAGGGAAAGCCCCATGAAAACATGGGTCTGTGATGGATTTGTACTACACCATCCCTGACCAAGTAGTCGTCCACTTCCTCACTATGTTCAATATAGCCCCAGCTCCGAAAACCATGCCTACCACTCTAAATGAGGCCATCATTGCTGTTCTCCCCAAGAAAGGAAGAGGCTCCCAGGACTGCACTAATCATCATCTCATTTGTCTCATCACCACTGATGCCAAGATATTGGCAAAAGCCCAAGCTGCTCACCTTGAGAAAGTCCTCACTTTTATTTTACATCCAGTCCAAGCACAGTTTATGAATGGGCATTCTGGTGCAGATGGTATTCATACCCTTGTCAACCTACTTTTGCATGCTAAAGTGTCACCCCTCCCCAAGGCTGCAAAACCTACACTGATTTCTACAAAGCCTTCATATCTGGACTAGAGATTTCTGTTCCAAATGTTGAAGGGCATAGGCTTTGGACCTAATCTAGGTATCTAGACCTGGATCCAGACATTCTTGGCAGATCTTTTGGCATCTAGCATAATGAAAAAAATACTGTCCTTCCCATCTATCTACAATACAGAGGAAACAGACAGTAGAGCCCCCTCTCAACCCCTTCCTCATTGCCCAGAAACCACTCATGTACTTCCTACTAGACAGTAATGGCATTCAAGGGATCCAAGTGGGAGAGATTGCCCACAGATTGAATATTTTTGCTGATGATCTCCTCCTCTTCATCACATCACCAGACACTTCAGTACCTCCCCATATGTCCAACCTAAATTGCTGTGCCCCCTAATCAGGACTAGTTGTTAATTGGAGTGAAGTGGTTCTAATGCTGATTAATCAATTATACTACCAAATGAGAAGCACTAGACATGACTTTAAATGGGAGGAGATGGGGGCGTGGATAGCTGGCAAGCATGGCGGACACTTGTTAACACAGCTTCCTGGGGTGACAGCTTCTAATTCAAGAATCTCAGCTGAAAAATTGTGTATGAATGTTCTTGCCAATAATAGATAGCTCTCTAATTCTGATGGCAACCAGAAAATCTAAAAACAAACAGGCTAAGCTGCCATTTGGAGCCAACAAGTCGGCTAAAAGAAGTGAGAGCAGTCTACGCCATTCTTGGCCTTCATCATCTGCCGAGTGTGGGGAAGGTGCACAAAACATGGGCACGGAGTTAGAGCTAACCAAAACCTTGGCTGGGGTCCCTGAAACTTTGGCACAAATGAGGAGCGATATGAAAGCAGGCTTTCATAATTTGAATACTCAATGTACTTACTTACAGCTGGTGGTCACTAGCTTAACAGAAGCGACTACTACACATACTACCCAAGTATGTGAGTTGGAGCAGAGAGTTAGCGACCTGGAAGATACATAAACGGGATCTTCAGCAGAAAGAAATGGTTTACTCTCCACAATTGCAGACCTGAGAGAGTGGCTTGATGATCAGGAGAATCGCTCATGCAGGTCCAACACTCGGATCATTGGCCTTCCCGAGGGGACAGAGGGGAGAAATCCTAATGTGGAAATACATAAGTGGTTTGTTAAGAACTTGGGCCTGGGAAAGGAAGCTGAAGGCTTTGAAATTGAGCGAGTCCACCGAGTAGGCCCTCCGCCAAATCCAGGAGATCGTGCTCGTCACTGCCTTATTAAATACTTAAGGTTCTGGGATAAAGAGCTTATTTTGCAAAAAGTGAGAGAAAAGGGCCCTATAAAAATGAGCAATACCACTGTGCATATATACCAGGATTACAGCCGGGAGCTACAAACAAAGTGGCAGAAATTCTATCCGATTAAAAGTAAACTGTATCATCTGGTATGGAAGCTTTCTTTGGCTTACCCTGCACTGCTCCAGGTAGATAGGCCTGGTCAAGGCCCTCGCTTTTTCACCTGCCATTAAGCAGCGGAGGGACGGCTAAAGTAGGAGGAGATCAGGAGGGACAGACCACAACCTAATGTAGAATGATGTGTGTAAATGTTGTTAAATTAGTTAACAGATTGAACTTGCTCTGCTTTACTTGGTGAGCGTCATGCAGATAGACATGAGTCTCTTATTTCCTCCTGAAGGGAACAAGGCTGCTGGTTGCTACAAGGTCAGGACTACCCAGTGGAACTTTAATATTTAAATGCCTAGAAAGTATGAGATGTTGCATACCCCCGACCGAGTCTAGGGACCCAGGTACCAGCGGGTGGTTTTCGCTAATGGTCGGAGACGTTTCTTGGGACCGCAGAATATTATTCCGGTGTGATCATCATGGATTCCTCCCCCCCCGAAATGGAGGTGAAAGGGAGCAGTTTGCCTACATGGCATGAAGGGAAAAGGGCACTGGGTGAACCCTGGCAACTGGCAGTTAAACGTATGGTGGAAACACTATGTATGGGCTCTCACCCCATCCTAAACTTTTTGTGGTTATAAGAGCGTTGTTGGAGTATATGACTCTTTATTAACCTTTCTATTTTACTGTTGACTTTTGATTTCAGTTGGGCTTCTGAATGGGGGTTTAGTGAAGGGGCAAAGCGGTGAAGTGGAATCTTTAACTAATCCCAGCCTTTATACTCACAGGGGGAGGGGGATGGTTCAGTTCCTGTTGAACTGACCCAAAGAATAGTTAAATATAAGGGAGTAGGGGAGGGGGAATGTGTGGTTAAAAGGGGGGGAGGGTTATATTGGACCGTTGGAGCTGGACACAATATACACTTTATGCTTGTGAGAGAAGAGAGGGTGCTGGTCTGGCTCCAGCTTAATTTGCTGGCTGTGGTGGATACTGAGCAGGGGAACTTCTTATACGGTGTGTTGGGACTGGCTTCTCTTTGGCCTGGTTTTATTGTTGGGTTTTGCTATAGGGATTATAAATTATGACGACGGTGGGTGGAAGGGAGGGAGCTGGGATAATGGGAGAAAACAGTGTTGATGCTTATATGGTACATGCTAGATTTCAAATGTGTACTAAAAGGATGTTTTATGATGGGGGATGATATCAAATGTCTGTCTTGGAATATCAATGGCCTTAAATCTATTATTAAGCGTAAAAGGGTTATGGCCGAAGTGCATAGAAATAAGGGTATGATTGTGCTACTGCAGGAAACTCACTTCTCAAACAATGAATCGCAGAAAACTGCTGCATTTTTTGGGGGGGCACTTGGATATCATCAACTTTCTCTACAAAAGCTAGAGGAGCCTCTATCTGGATCCCTGTGGGTTCCCCTATTCAGGTACTAGATACACTGACAGATCAATTTGGCTGGTATGCATTAGCCACGGTTGAAATGCTGGGTAAAGGTGTAATGTTAGTAGGATCAATATATGCCCCTAATGTGGAGAACCCAGGATTTTTTCAGAAACTCACGTTGGATATGTCATGCTGGGAGGGCCCATGGATACTGGGAGGTGATTATAACTGTGTAACTGACACAATATTATATAATTCGAATAAGGCCCCTGTTCCCAAATCCCAGAACGCCAAGGCTTTGGAGGTACTACAAGCTGACTTTGACGTGACTGATTCGTGGCAGCACATGTACCCCTTGGGGCAAGAATATAGTTTTTTCTCACTCGCACATAATTCATATGCTTGTATAGACAGGATATTAGTGTCGGGCACCTTGGTGGTCAGGCTAGGAGAAGTGGGGTACCAACCGATCATGATTTCAGACCATGCACTGCACTTTGTCACTCTCTGGGGTACTGGATCCTCAGGATCTGAAGCATGGAGAATGGACCCTAGGCTATTGAGAAATCAGGGTTGCCTTGCATACTTAAAGGCAAACTTACAGGAGTTTTTGCACTTCAACCGTCAGAGCGACACCTCCACTGTGCATGATGGGAAGCTCTGAAGGCATAAGTGAGGGGGCAGACTATCGCAATTGCATCGCAAGAAAAACGCATAGCCACAAGGGACTTAGAGTTTCTTAGATCTAAGATAGAAGCCTGTGAGAAGGCTCATATGTGTTATCCCACAGTTGCTCTGTATCGGATTCTGCAAAAATTAAAGTGGAGGTACAACACCCTGTCCAGTGCACAACTGGAGAGAGCCATCCTCCTCTCAAATGCAGGGCAATACTTTGAAGGGGATAGAGTGGGGAAATTTTTAGCCTGGCAAATCAAAAGAAAGGAAGTTGCTAAATCAATAAACCAAATTCAGAATGATGAAGGACACAGCGTATGGGGTACAAGAGAAACAGGGAATGCCTTTGGGGCGTTTTATAAGTTTTTATATTCCTCTGAATGCAGCCTCTCACAACAGGACTATGACAGTTTTTTTAAGGAGGTATCTCTTAAAAGGATTAGTGCAGTCGAAGCTAGGGAACTGGATACACCAATAACTAAACAAGAAATCAGGGTAGCTTTAAAAACTTTAAAAGATGGTACGACACCTGGCCCTGACGGTCTACCAATAGATTTTTACAAATCCTTTGAAGAACTCCTGCTGGAACCCTTATATGATGCCCTGACGGAGGGTCTCTGAGAGGGAATGTTGCCCCCCTCCACACCGTCTGCAACTATAGTTGTACTGCCCAAACCGGGTAAAGATGCAATCCTATGCTCCTCATACAGGCCAGCAGATTATAAGATATTGGCCAAAGCTCTAGTGACTAGGTTAGAAGCAATGTGTAAGCCATAAGATTGGTGCCTCCATTTTGTAACCACTACTTGGGCTAGCCTAGGTTCGGGGAGAAAACATTCGCTCAGCATTTTGACTAGGTTTGTACTTCTGGTCAGGGGCATTCAAGTAATTCTGGACACAGGAAGCAATAACTGAAAATGTCCTAGCCAGAAATGGGATTCTAGAGTGTGGCTTTTATTCACATCAACATAGGAATAACAAAGCAAAGATGGACCCCCACGGGGCTACACTCACTGGCAATGCAGATTTACAGAGGATAGAGCACATCTTCTTCACTACACGAAAACCCTCAGGTTCTGAACAGATCTGGGCTCACTAGCTCGAACTGGTACTGTTACTCTTGGATTCCCTTGCATGCCCCCCCCGCCCCCGGCCAGCACTAGGACACTTTTCCATATGGCATGGAGTTTGGTGGTGGCTTCCTAAACCATCCATGAGCACTTTCCAGCTCTAAAGGGAAAACATCCTTAATCCTATATCTGGGTACTTTCTGCAGGCACTGGCCAAGTGCCTGGGAGAAAACTATAGGTGCCCCAGAGAGGTAAACCTGGTTTCTCCAGATGGGGGTTTCCCACCTCTTGCTCCCAAATCTGTACTTGGCCCTTCATTTGGATCTACACCTTTCTTCGAACTCTCTGGTTGTAGATGCCATCTTGAAATGTATATCACATTTAACATTCTACTCTGTATTTAGCTGGTGTCCTGACTTGAAAAGTTCTGTAAGTGGCTATGTCCATCTTCCTAGACCCCCACTGTTTTAGATGCTTACAAGCCATACACAAAATCAAAAGTACTGTACTTGGCTAGTCTTCTCCTGACCCCACAGTAGGCAGTTACTTTTACACAACTCTGTCTTGGTGAAACATGGGCTCTATTTCAGAGCAGACTCACCGTGTTATGCAGGTGCCCCAGGGCTTCTTCCCAGAAGACACAGATTCTCTGGTACCTCAATACAAACTCTTCTGTCAGGCAGCTTTTTTCCTTTCCAAGCAGGGTCAGGGGATTGCCCCTGAAATGCTGGATCCCACCCCCATCCCTCTGGGGATGGGGCACTGGAAAAACACAGAGAGCTGTCTCTACCACTTCTGCTGGTCTCTTCTGTGTTCTTCTCTAGGATGAGAACACACTACTCACTTTCTGGTGTAGCTCTGAAGCAGGGCCAGGCTCTGAGGGGCTGCCAACTGCAGCACACCTCCTCCTCTGACTGCTGACTCCTTCAGACTCACTTGAATTCCCCAACGTTCTACAGTTAACTCCCTCCAGCAGCATTCCAATGTGGCTTATGCTGCTGCAAGAATTCTATGGTGATGTCATCCCTCCAGCTCAGCTGAGACTGAGGACAGAGTGAGACAGTGTGAAACTAATTTAACTGGTGTCTCACAGGCTGCCTTTCCCTGCCTGCCACTAGTTCTAAGTGGGATTCTAGTAACCCTGGGTGACATGGGGGTTACAAGTGCTTCCCGGAATCATACACCCGGACCAAACCGGTTTTGTCCAGGGACGGTTGGGTAAGCATAATATTAGGTGGATGTTGAACATCATATTCCGCTGGGTTCGAACTAAGAGATCTCATGGTGCTGCTGTGGTTGCTTTAGATGCCGAGAAGGCTTCTGACCGTGTGGAGTGGGGGTATCTGTTTTACACTCTGGAGAAGATTGGAGTGGGACCTTCATTTTGTGCATGGGTGCATGCATTGTACCAGGGTCCCCTAGCTCAGGTTCTGGTGGCTGGGGTGTTGACAAGTCCATTACAGCTTGGCCAGGGAACTCTCCAGGGATGCCCCTTGTCCCCCTTGTTGTATGTTATATCCCTGGAGCCTTTGGTAGCTGCTGTTAGAGCATATAAAAGGATTAAGGGGTTCATTGGAGAGGGAAGGGAGCATAAAATTCTAATGTATGCCGATACTCAGCTGTTGTATTTGCAGAATCCAGCTGAGGATCTGCTCATGGTTCATAGGCTAATGAGTGCATTTGATGCTATATCTGGTCATAAGGTTAATTGGTCTAAGAGCGAGCTATTACCAATAGGATCCAGAGATCGGGCTCAGCTTATTGCTCACTTAGGGGGGGCTTCAGCTAGTCCAGAAATTAAAGTATTTGGGGGTGCAAATCTCTGTCTCTTTAGGGGACTTGTACAAAATAAATCTTAGACCAATCATGCAAGTGTTAGCATAGGATTGTGATAGATGGAATGTGCTGCCAATTTCATTGCTAGGTAGGGTGGGGGGTGATTTCAATGTCCATTTTTCCCAGGTTACTATATTTCTATCAAACCCTCCCCATTAGGATCCCGCAACTACATTTTAAACAGATAGAAGCGATACTTCATAAATTTATTTGGAGGGGTGGACGTGCCAAAATTCCCCATGCTATACTATATAGGCGACCGGAGGAGGGAGGAGTGAGGTTACCCAACTTTAAAATGTACTATTGGGCAGCGCAGTTGTCATTCATACCTACTGGGGATGATATATCGGAGTGCCCATGGACTGGCCTAGAGGAAGATTTGTTGGAGGGGAACTTCCGAAGTGACACATTAGTTGGTAGTTTAATAGACTCCAGAGTACTACGCCTTTGTAACCCATTTACAAATATCACTAAATCTATTTGGTTGAGTGCCCACAAAAAGGTGGGTTTTGCTGGGGGTAATTCTCCAAATTTGAGTATCCTTAGCTTCATGAAATCCGCAAGGGAGTGCACGGCCAGTATGGTACAGAGACTATGAGCCTGGAGAAAAAAGGGACTACTTGTAATTAACCAACTGTATGAAGGGGGAGTATTAAGGAGCTTTACACAAATATGCTCCACATGGAACACACCAGTAGGAGACTTCTTCCTCTATCTAACAATTCGCTACCGATGTGGAATTGACCTTGGGGGAGTTAACAAATGAGCGGCCTCCTCCTCATTTGAAGAGGAATTATTTCACCCGCAGCCAGTGAGTAGGCCTCCGTCCACCTACTACCGAGTACTGATGGGGGCACTCCCTGCTTCTCCCAAATCCAGTAGACATAAGTGGAGTGTAGACCTTTCCATTGTTATAGATCGGAAAATCTGGGGTTTGTCCTGCTCTCATTTTCTGCACTGTTCGCGTAGCAACAAGCTGTGGCAAATTCAGTTTTATTTCCTCCACAGGGCATATGTGACGCCTAGTTGGTTGCATGAAATGGATGACAGCAGACCACCCACCTGTCCCAAGTGTGCTGCTGATGACACCGACTTCTGCACCTGGCACTCACCTGCCCTAAAGTGGCACCATTTTGCCATTCTATGCATAATATAATGTCTCAGATTATGGGATATGCCCCTTCTAAATCCCCCCTTGGAGCTTCTGCTAGGGGCTGACCCGGTCCACCTAGGGGATGGGAAGATCTAACCTATGGCCTATAGCCTTAATAAATGCTAGGAGAACAATTGCACAACTGTGGATGTCGGCCACGCCTCCGACTGTGACAAGATGAATAAATAATGTTAAAAATTGTATGCAGCTGGAGAGGGCACAACTGGGTGCCTTGTGCAGAACACCGCTCTTTTGGGAAACATGGGAACCATGGATGAGAGCCATGGAGGCGGGTATTATCTTGGATTAATTTACTACTTTTGTATCCCTACAGTACACCTAGAAACTTACACTTATATAAATATAAATTATATCTTAAACCCAGCTGCCTCCTCAAAACGTTGCCTGAAATAGCACTGTATAGAGTAATCATGAACCAATACTGATTATAGACCAATATAAACTATATATATCATGTATTCATCCTTAACAGTAATAACATCTGAATGTATTCTATGTATGGAATAAACTGGCTGTGCTGTGAGCTATCCATATTCACAATAAAGACATTTTACAAAAAAAAAAAAGGGAGGAGATGGACTTACCTACTTGGAGATTAAATGGGAATATTCCACATTAAGCGGCCCAAACCCAAGTGTGGGACTGGTCCCAATTTGCACTTTGTGTACAAAAATGTTTTTTAACTTACTGTTTACTGCAGTATAGTACATTATATCAAACTGATTCTGCTAACATTTTCTGTAACTACAAATCCAAGAATTCCCTGCAGCTTACATCAGAGTAAGGCTGCAGCAGTGTGAGATTCAAAGCCTGCAGTGCATGTTACAGTTTTTATAACTGCTGATCTTTTGATTTCTGGTTCCACTGTCCTCTCTGGGCTAAGTACTGTACAGTCCCAGAAGAGACTGATGATCCATCATGTCTGTCCATATCAAATTACTTCACCCCAGCCTCGTGTTCTAGGGGTTATCCCCTTCTCCCTGCCACCAACAACTCTCCCCCAAGTTCCACCTAGTGGGATTACAAATCCTCTTGCTCTGTCCTAGCCATGTTTAAGCCCATTAAGGGTATCTGTTCCCACCACCCTCTCAGTCAAGTAGAACTTCCTAACATCTCTCATGAATATGCACCCTTTCACCCCACTCGGCTTCAATAGTGCCCTCCCGTGACTGCATCTCTATTTCTGACAAACAGGTCTTCACAGTTCATTCTAGTTACACCCCTCAGAAACATATCTATCTCTTATCATGTACCAAGAGAGGCAGTAGCATAGTGGTTAAAAGCTCTGTGCTGCAAACCTGGAGAACTAGGTTTGAATTCCAGACCCACCACGTGCATACAGTCAGTGTGACCATGAGCACGTCACTTAACTTCCCTGGGCTACCAGGACACAGCTGGAAATAAATCTTGGCTTAGTGTGCCTTTCCTGGCCAAAAAAATGTAAAATTAGTAAATAAATATACCCCTCCTACATCTAGCCTCCAGTGAGTACATATTCCAGATTTCCTACCCATTCTTCATAGGATCTCTCCTGCTGGCCCTAGATCATTTTGGTGATCCTTTTCTGTGCTAAGTCCAGCCTGTCCATACCCTTTCTCAGGTGAGGGTTCCAGAACCAGGCACAGTTTTTCAGGTAAGGCCTAGCCAGAGTTCTGTACTGAGGCAGTATCCCTTTTCTTTTCCTGCTATCTAAAACCCTCCCCACACACCCCAGCATCATTGATGCCTTACTGTGTCATCAAAAGGAAACATTCCACCTCCTCAGAACAAACTTCTGGAAATCCATGCAGCTCAGAACAATTATTCCCTCATCAGACGAGGAGCAGAGATATTTACTGGGATGCTCAGTCCCCCTCCTGCCATCCCACATCAGTGGTCCAGTTTTACGACACCAGACAAGGATCCTAGCATAGCAAGTGACATATGCCATCCTTATGCTATTGAATATTTCCAGATAAATTCAATTCTAATCATTACTGTCCTGCACTTCTCAGTGCAGAGATAGAACACGGTCAAACTAAAACTAGTTTTTTGCTATTGCTAACTCATTTGTATATATCTTTCAATTAAATATAAAAAATATGTATTTATTTATTCTCTACGCAGCAGTTAACCCCTTAATATGCAATACAGTGGAGCAGTCCTAAATGTAACACTAACTTACAGATATTTGTTACTTTGGAGTCCTCTATCCTGATTTTTTTTTTTTCTTTAGGTAACTGAATAAGGCCCCCTAGGCACAAGGGCCTGTTTTCAGTTGCAACCTGGGAGCACTGGGGAGGTAAAGTGACTTACTCAGAGACATGCAGTGTGCAATATGAGGTTTCATAGGTTTATTCAAGCTAGAGAACAATAGTCCATAATGCTTGCCTAGTATTCAATGTATTAGGTATATTTATCATTATCGGTCATTACAAAATCCAAATTTTTTTTGAATATGTCCATGTTTGAACTTTCCACTACAGTTGTGGGAAGATTGTTCCATATTGAAATTGATCTTATATTAAACCAGTTTTTCCTTCTTAGTGAATTCCATTTATCCATTAATAACTGTTTATTATGTCTACGTCTACTTAGTCTAAATTTGGATTCGAAAACTGTTCCATTTAAAAGTGTAGAATCTTGTAGTAGGCCATATATTAGGCATAAATCTCCCCTAAGTCTTTTATATTTTAAGGTGTACAGTTCCAAATCCTTCAGCCTTTCTTCATAGATTTTTCCCTTCATTCCTGTTAAAGCCCTACTAAATCGTTTCTGTACTCTTTCAATATTATTAATTTCTTCCTTTATATATGGGGACCACACTTGTACACAATACTCAAGATGAGGTCTCACCAAGGCGCTATACAGTGGCATCATAACCTCCCTATTTCTACTTGCCACGTGTCTAAAAATACAATTTAGATTTTGATTTGCGCTTTTTATTTGTTTGGAACAATGTAGTCTAAATTTCAAGTCTGGGGTGATGATATGTCCAGGATCCCTTTCTTCCATTGTCTGATGTAATGGTCGATTCTCCAGTTTATGTGTAAATTTAGAGTTTAGTTTGCCCAAGTGCATCACCTTACACTTATCACTATTCAATACTAGTTTCTTCTCATGTGCCCAATTGGTAACTTCATCAAGGAAGTTCTGCAGGACAATGTTTTCTTTATTATTGTTAATAATGGATCCTATAGCAATCATCTGCAAACTTAAGTAGCCAAATATTATTGATGTTTGATTGGAGGTAAGAAATATAGATATTAAACAGACATGGTCCCAGCACTGATCCCTGGGAATGCCACTAGTCACACTAGCCCATTTTGACAATTCTCCATTTATAGTCACTTCGTTTCCTATTCTTAAGCCACTTTATTATCCAGTTTTACATTGGGGTTTAATTTAACTCTCTTAAAGCATTTATAAGTTTGAAATGTGGGATTTTGTCAAATGCTTTAGCAAAATCTATAAACACTAAATCAACTGAGTTACCTTTATCTATTTCCTCTGTGACTTTATTATAAAAGGTCAAAAGGTTAGTTAGACATGATCTTGATTTTGTAAATCCATGTTGGTTTTTATCAGTGAATTTATTACTGTTGAGATGTTCCAAAATAATTTCCTTGACAAACTGTTCAAGTATTTTACCAATCAATGATGTGAGACTTATAGGTCTAAAATTTTCAGGTTTGTTGGTAGGTCCTTTTTTATGTATAGGAACCACTGTTGCTATTCTCCAATCATTTGGAACTTCCCCTTTGTCTAATGAATGTTGGAATATATTAGTCAGAGGTAAGTAGATTACAATAGCAAGTTCCTTTAATACCCTAGGACGAATATCATCCGGACCCAGGGACTTATTAATATTTATTTTATTAAGTTTGTCTAGGACGTCATTAGGATTGATTACAAATCTACCAGGTATGGATCCCTCCAATTCAATTATTTCATCATGGGAATTAATATTAAATACAGAAGAAAAATAATGATTCTGAATGTTTGCTGTTTCATGTTTGTCAGATACACAACCAGATTGTGTGGTGAATGGGCCTATAGTTGTGAATTTACCTTTAGTTTTATTAATATAAGAAAAAAAGGATTTCTTATTGTCTTTTACCCTTGATGCTAATTTAAGTTCAAACTGTGTTTTCTCCAATCTTATTTTAGTTTTTATTATTTTTAATAAATCCCTATATTTTGGATTAAGATGTATAAAAACCCTTTTGAATTTGTTTATAAAGTTTATTTTTTTTGTTGATTAGGGATTTGATTTTAGAAGACATCCATCCAGGTGTGAGCTTTTGTTTAGATTCATATTTACTTTTAGTAGGAATATTGGTTTTAATAAGGTCCTTCAATTTGTTAGCTAATAAATGCCATTTAGCCTCTACAGATAAATTTGTAAACAATACTTGCCAATCCCAGCAACTTAAGATATGTTTCATAGTCTCAAAATTAGCTTTGGTAAAATTTAAGATTTTAGTTGTCCCTGTAGCCAACATGGGTTTACTATTTGAAATTTGAAATTGAACAATATTATGATCGCTATTAGCTAATGGTGCCATAACATCAATTCTGGTTATACAATGGGCAACATTAGTCAATATAAGGTCCAATATTCTGTTACCCCTAGTATTTGTTTTAACCAGTTGTTCCAAACCTATTTCATTAAATATCTCTATATAACTTCTATCAGTTTTGTCTATTGCAGTTACATATTCCCAGTTGACACTGTTTAAATTGTAATCTCCCATAATTATGTAGTTTTTGGATATGTCAAGGTATTTAAGGAAATGTAATAAATTTGCATCATTATTGGGACTCATGGAAGGAGGTCTATATACTAGAGCCAAAATAATTGGTGGGCCTATCGATGGCTTTGTTCTAATCCATAAAGTTTCAAGATCAGTATCATCTATAATTTCTTCACTATCAATTGATTGATGGATGTATATAGCTACCCCTCCCCCTTTCTTATACTTCCTATTTTTGAAATATAGTTTATATCCCTGGATATTTTTATCCCAGGAATCGTTATCATCCCACCAAGTTTCAGTGATAAGGGCAATAAGTATGTCATTCATCCCAAGATATAATTTAAGCTCATCAAATTTGTTAGTTAGGCTACGTGCATTTAAAAGGACCCCATTCCAACCATAGTCTTGTATTATATCACAATTAGGTAATTGGTTTGCTGTTACGGGGGTAAGGTGTTGATCTTCACCCCTTTACCCAGTTTAAATGAAATGCTATTACCTTATTAATTTTTTTAGCCAGTATCCTAACACCAATCTGGCTAAGATGAAGGCCATCATTTTTGTAACATTTCTGGTTTTTAAAAGTCTGAGTATTGTCCATAAATCCTATATTCTCCACCATACAAAAGTATCTTAGCCAGGAATTTAGTTGTTTGGCTTGCTCATTCTTATAGGTTTTGTTCCCTAAAAGTGGTAGTACACCAGACACTATGATGTCACCCGCTCTTTCTTTAATCCTTGAAACAATTTTCCTATAATTTTCCTGGATGTCAGTCAGGGCCATTTTAGTTAAGTCATTTACTCCCTCATGTAAGATGACTAGTGGTTTATATGTATTTTCTAATAACCCATCAAGTAATTTAACTATATCATAAATTTTGACCCCTGACAGTGCACTTACAGTTGTGTGCTCCTTTCTCCCTTCGCATACAATAGTATCAATTCCTTTCAGTACTGAGTGTCCTATTACTACAACATCTCTTTCCGTAGTCTTGTTTTTTTCTGTTTCATTTGGATTTAATATATTATTGACTGTGGCACAGTCCCCAGGGGTTTGTTCTTCCTTTTTTTTTTTTTTTTTTTTTTTTTTGAGGTTCAATGTATTCATCCGCTAGTACTTCAAATTTATTATACAGACTAATAGGTTGTACAAGATTTTTAAACATTTCACATGGGGTAGATGTTTTGGCTAGATGTATTTTATGGGTATGGGGTAGATTCTTATTTATAGAATTCTCATGAACATCATTTCCTTTGACATTTGCATCATTCCCATTTAACTGATAAGATGTTAGGGTTTGGGGGGATATATTTCTGGGTATTTCTTTATTCTGTGCTTCAGAATACTTAATACTTGCTTCTTTAACTGCATCATCAATAAATTGTTCAAGAAGTGTTATTTCTTTGTGTGTTTCCAACTTTTCTTTAAGATTGCAGATTTCTTCCTGTAATATTATAATCATTTTACATTTTTCACAAACAAATTCGAGATCCGGAGTCTCATCCACATACATTAGGCATTGTACACACACTCTTTTCTTTATGCATCTGCCTTTTTTAGATTTCACCTGTGCCATGTTTATAGCAATATTCCACAATATCTACTTTTTAAGATACCCAACTAACTTACCCCATCAAGGTCATAGTGTCTCAGCGGACACAGCAGACACGCGCAGATGCGCATGTCTCTGCGTGTGTCTCCGCTGCTGCAACGCTAGCTCGCTTCTGCTCACCCCCGCCGCCGCAGGGATCTCTTATGAGCCCAAATTACCCCGGAAGTGAAAGGGGAGGTTACAAATCTGATTTTCAGTATTTGTTTGAAATAAATATAAATGCGGTCAGAGAATGGTCAGAAAGTTATTTTGGTAGCTGGTACCTGCCTATAGGGATCAGAGAGCAAGCGTTAAATACAAACGCGATCCCAGTTAATAGTAGACAAATTTAGTGGTCTCTCCACCTGGATACCAGAAAGGTAGCAACCAGGGCTCCAATATACACAGTTTTACAAGGTTAAAACGGCATCAGTTTCATTTATGCAGGTACATTAATTCGCTACTGCAAAGTATATTCCCCCCTTCACACTATCTCACAGCAGGTTGTGGTAATCAAACCCAGGACTGCTGGATGTACCAAGCTAAATCGCAGCTCATTACTCAAACCTGTAGTCTAAACTGTCAGACCCATCCTGTTGCAATGGCCAGCCATGGTTCTGGTATGTTTTGGTGGGACATGGGGCAAGGAAAAGGATTTAGAGCATCAGATAAAGTTTGCCTTCATAATGTAACTTATTGTCCACACACAGTTCTTCAGTTAAGCAGTAGGGCATTTTATTAACTTGCAAACACTTTTGCTAGACAATATTTGATGCTACCACCTGGCAGCTCCTTCCTGGGAGGCTGTTACATTGAGATGTAGGGCTCTGCAGATCTCATACTCTACTTTTTACAGTCATGATTGTAACCACACTGGAGCTACTATACCTCTAAGACTCCTTAGCTACTTACACGTCAAAGCTGTCTGATGACGATGACAAAGCCAACCAAGCAGGGATCCCGACTGGACCAGGAATAACCTGATCTTTACACTGACTGAACCACATATGTAACTGCACCCATGGAGGACTGGTTCAGGGTGTGCACTCATGCTTGAACTGCAAGGTTTGTGTAGCTATGAACTTTTGTAAAACACTGTCTTCTGGACTGCAAGTGTGGCAGCCATTTTCATTACCTCTGATCCTCCCTGCTGTAGTGGTGGGGTCAGAGGTTTACTGGGCACCCAGTCATGTAACTGTGCCTGAGGAGAGAGATACAAAGGTTCATGGACTTGTTTTGGAACTACCTAATACAGTTGCCTTTTCAGCCACTGATTGCCTGACAAGTGACAGACGTCCAAAACCTGAGTAGGTTGATCGACAGCCTGATCAACAGACCATCACTGCCACTTCACCAGTGAATAGCAGGGACTGTTCTGAACCCTAGGCAGATCTGCAAGAGCTCTCTTGATAGCAGACATTAAATGCCTTTGAACTGCACCACCATCCTGTCAGCAACCGGATGCCAGCCAGAGAAGGATCTTTGAGAACAGTGCCATTAGACCCCTGCACAGTAGGTGTGTGCAAGTAACGAATATTAAATTCCGAATACCACAAATAATATGCTATTCGGTATTCAGTACTCAAATACCGAATAGTAGCACTATTCGGACGATATTTGTGTTGGCTCTCCCATGTGATTTTAAAATCTTACAGGACTTGTTGACCAATCGCTGAGCATTTGTCAAAGCCAGATCATGTGACTGCCACATTGCAGCAAAGAAAGATGTAGTGGAGAGAGCTCTGAGAATGAGAGAGATTAAGCACTAGAAAATTATATTTTTCCATCACAAAACCTCTGCTTTTTATGTTTGCTTGCACGCATGTGCAAGAAACATAGTGCCATCATCCAAGTTTTCGGACGTGTGGCAGCCCTCTTCCAATTCAGTCAGTGTATTTGCAGGCACGGCCACAGTTCTGCAATGCCTGCTCGAGCTGTCTATGACAGCTCCAAAATGCAGTGGAGTACAGTTGAAAGGGGGAGCTATGCTTCAGTGAGCAGCGATAAGATATCGCCTGCTCATGCGCGCCTCCCCACACACACACACACACACACACACACACACACACACACACACACACACACACACGCATGCATGCTGCGTGCTTGCCCCCCCTCACACACTGTAATGTTACCTTTTTGGTGTTTTTTGCCAACCACTTTTTGTCACCCTACACAAAAGTGAAAACCGCTATAAGCCTCAGCTTTAGGTGAGGATAGAATGGAATGGCTTGAAATGCTTTTTTTGGTACTGAAACTGCTGTTTAGTTGAATTCTACATATATCAAGGATGATGTTTTAACTGCTGTCTGGGCTTTTTAAAATGTCCGTGTGTTGAGGGAGCAGGGGGCTCACAACCTAACCTACTGTAATATTAAAGCGTATTTTAGCGTACCTGGAAGTGTTCTCCCAGCTCGTAGACCTGTCCTCGGTACTCGCAGCTGATCTTCTCACACCTGGGGCAGCAATTGTAGGAGTAGTGACTGACGTGAATACAGGCCGGGGGCAGGGCGGTGCACTCGGTACAGGCGCACGCCACCCCCTCGGCCGTGCAGTGGTCCAAATCCAGGAAGTACCACTCGCCCACATAGTACACACTGTCGTTGGCTTCGCAGGTGGTCACCTGCCCTTGCCCTCCCACAGAGAGCACTAGCCGACCCTCCACCGGGAGGCAGAAGAACCTGAAGATCCATGCAGGCTGCATTTGTGGTGATGGCATTTTCAGATCTCTGCTAGTTGTTGCAAACTTCAGGGGGTGTGCAGTAGCAGTTCAAAAAGTGGGTGTACCATCCAAACAACAGTGGGTTTCTAATCTGACTATATTATATACGACAAAACAAGCAACAAGTGGGTATACCGCCCCCTCCACAAAGTGGGTATGCTAGTCAGTATATCTTTAATCTTTGTGTACAGTGACTCGCACTGGGCATGCAATCCTCAATTTTAATGATTTAAGACAGTCAAGGTACTTATTCAATGACGGTTTAGAAAACAGAAAGTTGTAAAGCCTGTCCTTCGCCTTCCTCAGTTTCATTCCCTTCTTTGTCAGTTTCAGAACACGGTGCCCTCTCTTTTACAGTTCAGCCCGACTACACCCAGATCCCGACCGAAGTTCTTACTTTCTCCCATCTAACTTGTTGCCCCCTAGAACAGGGCGCAGTCTGGAGACACCAATAGGCCACCTTCTACCAGTAACAACACCGTAATGTTTCTGCTCCCCGAGTCCAGCGACGAGCTCCTCTAAGAATATCTTTTCCAGTTTTCCCCAAAACTCGTGTTTCTGTAAAGCAAAATGTTTGCAACTTGGGTAGAAATTGGATAAGATTCTTTGTTATGCTGTGCCTTGCCCGCCATGGAGGGCGGCTTCAGCGGAGGGCTTGGGGATGGGAGGGGGGGTTGTTCTATAAGAGCTGTGTTCAGTAAATGCCATTAAGTACTTTATCCTTGTGGGACTGCCAGGTTGGGAGATGTGGCATGTGATGTCACTGAGCAAGCACATGTGTGATAATGTCTTCATGTGTTGCCATAGCAACAGTCAACATGCCATGTTCCTGACCCACTATAATAACAGCCCCTGCTAAACTGCATTAAGTGCAGTATTAGACAAATGCCAAGAAGCAGGGTACAGCCAAAAAGGGATTAAAATTATGAAAATGATTTAAGTGACTCTGACTTCCCATGTGTAACTATCTTTTGATGTTTCCTCAAATTTAAGACTTTGAGATAGGGACACAATGCTTCTAACCACCCAAAAACCTCATAGGAGACAAAAGATATGCCATTTAACCAGTCAATGATAACTCAAATTGACAGATAGGTCACCTACAAAAGGAAGAAGAACTAGGGAAAGGCTTTGCCTTTTTGGTTATCTAGGTGTACCAAAATAATAGCATGCCTCAAAAAGTCCTTTGTGGACAAAAATGCCCCCCAAAAACCAAAATAAGTTTTGGCTCCATAGTGTTATACTATGAGCTTAGTGAAAAATAATCTGTGGTATCAATTAAGAAATGGCTATCAGCAATGGCAAATTCTGAAGTACCTAGTAAGTCATTTCGTTTCATTTTTACTTTACACTGAAAGGCCTGTATGCAATATTGCACATTTTCACAAGCCCCCAGTTACAGTCAATGCAAAAATAACACAAAAGTATGCAACATAATGCAACAACCGTATATATAAAATATACGTTATAAAAAATCAATTAAAACACATACAGTTTGATATGAGCATACTACCTAAAGATCAACTGAATTTCTGGGCATAATCCCAGCCCTTTCAAGTAGCAACATAGTGAGAGTCTAGGCCAATGATCACAGCATTTCCTAGTATAATTTAAGTGCTGTTGGAAACAAAACTCCACTTCACAGTAGTATAGCAATTTTGCAAATAACACAGCCAATTAACTGTCCCATCAGTTACAGAACCTGATCTAACCACAGTGTTAAACAGTTCTTAATTTTTTTTAATACAGACTAAAAATGATAAGTGCAAACCGTTTAAGGTACCTGTAAAGACATGATTAAAACAAAGTGATAATCTGTACCCGAGGTGGAGTCACAATAATAATCAGCTGGTTGTCCCTTATAGGTCCCCCTTAATAAACCTAAAAACAGTATAAGTAAAAACATTTTAACTGTTATGTATAGTATATGTCATGTATAGTATAAAACCATGTAAATAAACAGAAAATTTTACAACGCAGCCTCCCACTGGTGACTCCCACCACTCCAGCAGGAACCACTCACGTGGAAAGATGCTTGAGCAGCTCTGCTTTTGAATGGGCTGTGCCCAGCCCCATTTGTTGTTACCTCCCATGCCCCTAACCTCTGGCTCCTGCCACCAGCCAAGAAGAGGTAAGTAGGGAAACTCTGATGTTAAATGTCTATGGAGCAGGCATTGTTTTCACCCAACAAGCAGCAGCAGTTCAGATGTGCAGCAGTCAGGAAAAGTGCAGAGCTGAAAGTTCAAAGCCACCGAACAGCTCCGCTTTTGAATGGAATGTGCCCTGAGATCTGATGAATATGCTTTTAGGAAACATAGAAACCTAGAATGTGCTGGCACATAACGGCCGCAGGGTCCAACCAGTCTGTCCATTTTTTTTAACTTTCATTTTTATGTTGGCATGTGTGCGTAGCACACAAGAAACATATTGCGATAGTAGAGCATTGCATGAAGTGCAGCAGTGTTGTGGCCAATGCAGCGGACACTTTAATAGGCATGTCTCTCAGTCACCAATTAATGCTGAAGCTACCAATGATGGCAGTTTCAGAGCAAGAACCACACTTCAAAGAAATCTGCCACTGCAATCAGGGGCAGTTTTATCATTGCAGTGGCAGTCCCCCTCCTTCCCAACCAGGCACACAGCGGGACAACAAATTTAAATGTTAGCTCCTTCCCACTGCTGCCCACCCCACACCCTCTGTTCTCCATCCCCTGCTGACATCGGGGTGCTCAATCCCCATGTCAGCATGTATCCCACCCTCCCTCCATTAATGTGGCACACTGGAGCCTGCCCAGTGGCGCTGAGGGTTAAGGTGCTGGACACCACACCTCGCTCCATGCTGACGACCCAGGTTCGGGAACGAGCCCAGGTCATTGGGGGTCAGCAGGGATTGAGCATCCAATCACAGCTCTCCTAGTCCTGGGGAAAGAGGTGGATGCACATCATGCTCTGGTGGTCCCTGGGGACACCTGGAGGTACTGCAGAGGTGTGGGTGCCGAAGTGGGGGGAAGAGCATGGCAGACGTCTGCACGCTAGTGCATGGCACGTCTGTGCCCCCATTGGGGAAGAACAAGGAATAAGCAGCACAAGTTCGTGGCAGCTTGATGGCTGCAGTTCACTGGTCCGATGATGCCTCGAGGGCGTGTGCCGGTAGTGGATCCTCGCTGGGCATGGGGGCTTAGGGGGAGCCCCTCTCGATGGTATAGCTGCCTATGCCAGCAGGGCACGACAGCTTCAGGGTCAGCAGTGGCTGGAGATTGATAGAACTGTGGCTGCAGGTGAGAAAGCATTCAATGATAAAAAAAAATGTGGCACACTGAGAGCCCACCCCAGTGTGCCAAAAAATACTTCTTTGATGTTTCTGACACCGGGATGCCCACTCCCCGTGTCAGATGCACTGCCCCCCATGCCCCTATGTTCTCAGCCAACCTCGGGTGCCCAATCCCTAGGTCAGCATTGATCCCCCCATCCAGTGCTCTGGCACACTGGCAGCCCACCCCAGTGTGCCAAAATGTGTTTCGTTAATATTTCACCTGTAAAAAAGAAAACGGTCCCACAACGTTTTTTTTTTTTAAACCTGAAAAAAAAGAAAATGGTCCCTTGTCCTTTCCCGCTGGCCCCCTCCCCAAACCCACACTCTCCCTCTGCACACCCCACCTCCCCACCCACACACCCTCACCCATACTTACCTCTGGAGGTTGGGAGTAGTGATCTTCTGTGGACCAGGAACACGTCTGCACTCTTCAAAGACCAATCTGAAACTGAAGAAATGATGGTAAGCCCTATAATGGCAGTCAATGGGGGGTTTTCAACTTAGGTTGATATCTTAGCCAATTTTGGAGTTTGGCCCCAAATTTTCAACATGGGGTTCTTGGAACCCCACCTCGTGAACACTGGCACTGTCATTTCATTTCTCAGTCCCAAAAGGTGATTTCACATTCACTGCGTGGAATCACCTTTTGGGACCAATTAATGAAATGACAGTGCCACTGGTCATGAGGTGGGGTTCCAAAAAAGCCCTTGCTGCAAATTTGGTGGAAAAACTCCAAATAATGACTGCGTTATGAGTGTCTGTTGCACAGTTTCTATGCACACTCATAACTTCATACATTTTTAATATTTTCACTACAAATTTCCAACCTTGCCATTTTTTCACACCCCTTCGTGAACAGTACAGCTGTTATTTTTTGCATCTTTCCCAAAATGTGTTTTTGCACCTGTGGAACAGAATGGCGCAGTCACTGAGTGAAATCAACTTTCGGGACAGATTAACAAAATCACAGTGCAACTGTTCATGAGGGAAGGTCCCAAAAAGGCCATGTTGAAAATTTGGTGAAAACATTCCAAAAAATTACTACGTCATGAGCGTGAGTTGCACAGTTTCTACGCACACTCATAACTTTGCCACTTTTTCATATTTTCACTCGAGATTTTCAACATTGCCATTTCTTCACACCTCCTCATGAACAGTATAGCTGTCATTTTTCACATCCTGCCCAAAATGTGTTTTTACACCTGTGGCACTGAATGGCACACTCACTGTGCAAAATCACCTTTTAGGATTGAGTAATGAAATGATACTGTCACTGTTCATGAGGTGGGGTCCCAAAAGGCCCATGTTGAAAATCTGGAGCAAAAATATCAGCAAACGCCCAGGGCATTACAGTTTCCAACCATAATGCCCACCTTGTACAGGCTGATAGGCATCAGGGGTGTGACTTGGGGTCATCGGCCGGAATGCTCATGCCATTCCATTCCACCCCAACCCTCACCCTGCAGCCACTGATAGTCATCGAGGTGTGTCTTGGGGTCTTCAGCCCTAACGTTCACCCCATTGTCTTGTACTGCACCCATCTCAGCTTATTTCCTTATGGAATGGGGTGCGCATAAGGGCCGAAGACCTCAAGGCACACTGCGACACCTGTCGGTGTCTGCAGGGTGGGGTAAGGTGGAATGCCGTGACTGTTATGGC
Organism: Neoceratodus forsteri; assembly: GCA_016271365.2. Lineage (NCBI taxonomy): Eukaryota > Metazoa > Chordata > Ceratodontiformes > Ceratodontidae > Neoceratodus > Neoceratodus forsteri. The sequence goes on from CM057449.1 coordinate 853,885,664, forward strand.
CGATGACCCAAAGGCAAATTCCCAATGCCTGTCAGTCTCTGCAGGGTGGGGGTGGGGGTTGGCATTACTTCAATACTTCACGGCCATTCCTATTATGCATCTCTCTAACTCCTGCACTACCAATGCCAATTCCAGCAAGCAAACATTTGGCATTGACAAATGCTTGTTTATTTTGTACTGTGTTTCTTAGTGCCTGGTACTAGTGGGAGGGTTTTCTTACCAGAGAAATTGTCTGATCTAGTAATTTATTTGCCAGGAGCTGTGCAGAGAGAGACTTGCAGTTTCACTACATTAATTTCAAGGGCCTCTGTGCTGTGGTCTGTGGCGAAGGAGTGTACTCTGTTTCTTAGGGCCTAGCTCTAGAAGGAGGCTTTTTTTCCCAGAAATATCATCTGATCTAGTTATTTATTTGCCAGAAGCTGCAGAGAGAGACTTGCAGTTTCACTACCTACTTGATTTCACAGGCCTTTGTGCTCGGAGGTGAAGGGAAAGAAGACAGTGTTACTGAAACTATTTTATATCTATTAATTACAGTAGTTTTAACTTTTAACTTGACTGCTGTATTTATTAAAAAATATATGTCTTTAATTTGGTGGTGTGCATAGAAAGTATTCTTGGGGGGGGGGGGCTCAGGTTTCATGAAAGCCAGTAGCAGCCAGAAATCTTAGAGGGCAGTCAGCTGACTGCACTCCCACTGCCCACAGTTTAGGGCCAGGTAGTGTTGACACGCAGTGGCATAGCACGCACACCTTTGCCTGCCTTGTGTGCTGATTGCAAGAAGTTTTTTCTGCTAAAATAAATCAATTCTTCTGTACATGTAAAAATTAAAAGTATTACAGTAGTTCTGCTGTAGAAATCTGTCTTTAAAAATATTGGTGGTGTAATCTGAGGTTGGGCTCAGGTTTCACAAAAGTCAGTAGCAGCCAGCAGTCTCGGAGGGCAGTCGGCTGACTGCACTCCCACTGCCCGCAGTTTAGGGCCATATAGTGATGCCACACAGTTGCACTGCGTGCAAATCCTTGCCTGCCCTGTGTGCTACTTGTAAGAATTTTTTTGTGCTAAAATAAATCAGTACTTCTGTACATTTACGAAGTATTACAGTCCTTGAGAGTGTTTAGAAATTGTTGGCATACACAATGGCAGGTAGAGGTGGTAAAAAATGTACTTGGTCCGTCCCATGCAAATCTACAAAGGGGGAACAGGTTGGTGATGGTTAACCTGAATGTGAGTGACAGTCAGGCCATATTTGATGCCCAAAACTCTTCTTTACCCCTTCCAAGACTATTTCTTCCAGCAACAGTAGTACTATGGCTGTCACAGGAGAAAGTGATACAAGAAGCTCAAGTAGATGGATACTATTCTCATCTCCCACAACCACCAATGCGTCCCCATCTCTCACCAGTACCATCACGTTTGTTGTCCCCACCACCACCTCCATTGAGACCCTGTGTTCCACAACAACTGGCAGCATGACTACTACAGTCTGCAACTGTGACTGTCACTCCAACCACTACTGACACTATGAACCACTGCCACTACTGTAACACTATCACCACAGTCTGTTATCCCTGCCATGGTCAGTATTACCAGTATGACCACTACAGTTGATCCACTTATGCTTCCTGTTTTTCAGTTTCTCAGTACTCCTGAAAAAGTTGTATAGGAGGACCAGTCATCTGGTTCTGATTATTTCCCTCCACAGGAATTGTCCAGTGACATGTCATCTTCTTCTTCATGAGAGGCAAATGTGAGTGACTTTGAGGATGAGACAGAGTAAGGTATGTACTTTGAGGGCAGAAAAAAAAGGTAGCTGGCAAAAAAGTCTCTAGGAGTAACACTAGTACCCAAGGTAGTAGAAGTAGCAGTAAGTGTAAGGGTCCCGCTCCTTCTCAGAAGACCAAACAGGCAACACTGACATTTCTTCGGCAGGCTCCATCACAGCCTGAAGAACAGCCAAATGATGGTAGTACTGGCATGGCACCATCAGGGCCAGTGGTCACAGGGCAAGATCATGAGGATAAGACAGGCACATCTGTTGAAAAAAGAACTAGGGGATGTGGTGCTACCAGAATCACTGGTAACCGCAGTGTTAAGAGTGCTGTGTGGCTGCATTTCTCAGTGGTAAAGGAGGACACAAGTAAGGCAGTCTGTTCTTTTTGCAACAGCATTATAGGCCAAGGGAAATCACTCTCTAACTTAACCATAACATCATTACAGAACCACTTGAAGCTTAAGCACCTTCAACTGTATCAAATCTCATCTGGGTCTGGATCTGGACTCTTGGTTTCACCAACACCAAACCCCTCCAGTGGACAGGCAAGTACTGTTGGCAGTGGTGGTGGGACCAACAGATCTAATTTTGAGCAAGTGATGGTCACAGCACTCTTTCCCCCTCACTAACACAAAGTCCCTCTACTCTGGCCACTTCTGACTCCAGTGATACTACAAGGCAGACACAGTCATCAGCACTTCGCACACCGCCAGTGAAGCAGTCCACATCGATGTCTCCCATGGCAGTTTCAATAATGGATGCACTGCATGCACAAACAAAGTATCATGCCTCACATCCAACAGCACAGCAAATCACACAGCTAGCTGCCAAGATGATGGCGTTGGAACTCCAGCCTATGTCAGTTGTGGAAGATACTGTCTTCCAATGGCTTCTCAACTATTTGCACCCACGTTATTAGATACCATCTCGTACTACATTTTCATGAACTGTATTGCCATGACTGTATGATGGTGTGCAATCTGCTGTTGTTGCTCTGCTTGCAGAGGCTGTTGGTGGTGTTTTTCACTGCAAATCAGATATCTGGACTAGCAATGACTCCCTGTATGCCTATCTCTCCTTAGCTGCACACTTGTGTGTGAAACAGCCTGCTGCTGCTGTTTCCGATGCATCACCTTATGGCTCACCCTAGCCCCCTCACACACACACACACACACACACAATCTGGTAATCTCATTAGGTCAGCTTTGCTGAACTTCAGACTGATGGAGGAAGACCACAGAACACATGATATTCTCACATTCCTGCAAGACATGTTGCAGTCTTGGACTAAAGTTAACATCAATTTAATTTTTTTTTTTTTTTTTTTTACTGACAATGGTACAAATGTGAAAACCATTAATGATGGCCATTTTGTGAGTATTCGTTACTTTGCACACACACAGACTTTAGTTGTGACTCATGCACTGCATAACAGTACTAGGACCAACAACAACATATTATCCACAGCCTGTTCCATCTGTAGCCATTCACATCACTCTGTAAAAGTCATTAACAAATTATGAGAAGTTCAGGAATGCCTTGGTCTGCCCCAGCATTGTGTAATGCAAGATACCTGCTGCTTTCAAGACTGCTGGAGCAAAAGCGGGCACTACACGAAATGTCTATGGAGGCAGACTTTGGAGGGGTCTAGGACATCATGATTGGTCAGTTCTTGAGGGCATGGTGAAGGTTCTTGCACAATTTGAGAGCAGTACATGTGACCCAAGTGCTAACACAGCCTTTCTTAGTCAGGTTAGCCAAGCTGTGCATATTCTCAAAAGATCGTTACAACGTTTTTGGCTGACAATACACTCAGGACACAAAAGGTCACAGAGTTTGTTATTCATCTAGATGCAGAACTTGAAGCAAGGTTCGCCACTGTTACAGATAAGCTAGGTTCAAATGCAAGATCCTTCATATAGCCATGGACAGCCACAGAGTGACTTATTTTAGGCAACAACTGAGTGAAGAGTTAAAAAATGCCATGCAGGCAGTGAGACACTTGGAAGGGGAAGAAGATGCTCCAGTTCAGGTTCCTGAGGTAGAGGAACTGGCAGGTGGTGGTTTTGAATTGGATGGTACTGGTGGAGATGGGGAAAGATGGCATAGTGGCAGTGCAGAGGAGAGTGACTGGGCATTACTCAGCACATCACTGCATCAACAGCAACACAAATGGATTAGTCACAGTCTCGGCCTTTCTCTGCAGAAAATTTACTTAATGGCTACTTTGCAGAAGCAATTGCGACATTTTAAGTTGATCCACCTGGCTATTGGATTCAGAAAATTAACTCCTCTCCTCACCTGGCACAACTTGTTTTAAAATACCTCAGCTGCCCTCCTACAAGTGTGCCATCTGAGAGGACGTTAAGTACTGCCGGTGAGGACATTGACCCACACCGTTCCAAGCTGGACCCTCAACACATTGAACAGCTAGTGTTCATTAAGCTAAACTTACAAGTAGTTGGCCACAAATATGATCTGCCCACATAGAAGATGGTGGTACAGTACTGCTTTCGATCTGCCTAATGTTTTGACTGTGTAGTGTTACTTTTTTTTGGCTCACCCTTTCTTTTTTTCTATCACATTAAATATTTAATTTAAAGGGTAACTCTCCACTCCCTGGCATATGACTATAGGACCATTATGAGGCCCCTCTTAAACTAGAAACATTTAAATACTGTATCATGTTTCAGTGCACTTACCAGCCCACTAGGATCAAGTGCAGTGCCACAGTTTCCCTACATGACAAAAGGGATTAACTCTCATAGAAATGGCATCGTTCCTGTAGTAACTCTACTGCATAATTCTGCAGAGTTAGGCTTGATCCTGGCAAGCTTCACTGTACTATTGTGTACTTTAGGTTACTAATTATCTGTTGGTAGAAAAGGACCACTTGGCCTACACAGTCTGCCCTGATTGTCCATCCCTGCCTTACCGGTATCTCTTCTGAAGACCCAAAACCAGCCCTGCTGCCTCCCTGCCTGTTTTGAAATATGCCCCTATGCCTATCTCATGCATACTTGAAGCCCCACACTGTTTTCACTGCCATCACTTATGCTGGCAGTCTGCGTCAAGCATCTACCATGCCTTCCATGAATAAATATTTCTTCACATCTGTCCTGAACTCCCCCTTCAGCTTCATCACATGTCCCCATTGCCCCCAGTGCTTGTGCTCTTTCTCATTTGAAAGAGACTCCCCTTATGTGCCCTCTTCACTCCTGTGAGGTACTTGTATTGGTCTCTATCTTGGCACATCTCGCTCTCCTCTCTTCCAGGGTGCTCATACAATTTACTTATGCCAGTGCCATTTTAGTTGACCTAGACAAGACACAAGACATCACCTCATCTACAGCCTTTGGCTAATCTATGATGACCGTCTGTCAGTTGACCACTGACCAGTGCAGCAGTCTGTTACCTTTTTTGGGCTGCTGAAAGGCTGTTGGGGAGTGTTTATGGCAGAATTAACTGTTGTACTTTAAAAGGGAAGGAAGTGGGGGACTTTAACAGTGTTACAATGTCTTATTAAAAGAAAGACACTTATTTGGTGATGAATAATGAATATCTGGTGTTCAACTATGAACATTCGCCCGAATATTCTAATTAAGGTATTCGCACATCCCTACTACACAATGAGGGAGATCCCCATGAACTGTGAGTAAATCAAAGGCTTGCCTTGCAACAACCCTGTAGCATCATTGGGAAGCAATTAATGGACTTGATCATTCAGTCTGTAGTTGCAAACACCTCACTTTAAAGGTTTTAAGTTGGCCTTTCGGTTTGGGTTTGTCAGATAAGGACTGCTTGGCTCACCCAGTCAGCCCATTTTTCCCTAACTACTTTCTCACCACAGACCTTGCTTGATCTACATCTCTTTCTCCTTCCCCTCTTCCTGGGTGGAGCATGCACAGCTGTTTGAAATGGTACTGAAGTGCAAGCAGAACTAGCGGACATGTGCTCAGACTGCAAGAGAAGGGGCAGAGGCAGCATGATAAGTGAAACCATTTTAGAGTGTTACTCCTCCACTCAGAGGGGGGTCAGCATGTAGAATAGCCTCCCTATGAGGTCATGGAAGCTAACAATTGTCAAACATACTGTAGAAACATAGAATCTGATGGCAGATAGGGACTGCTTGGCTGACCCAGTCAGCCCATTTTTCCCTAACTACTTTCTCACCACAGACCCTGCTTGATTTACAGCTCTTTCTCCTTCCCCTCTTCCTTTTCACTATGATTCTCTTGTGCTTATCTTCATGCATTCTTGAACCCCAGCATTGTCATTGCCCCCACCCCCTCGGATGGTAGGCTGTTCCAGGAATCCACCACTCTTTCTGTGATGAAGTACTTCCTCAAGACTGCAAGAGATTTACATGCATTGCTTACCATTTGTTTGAAGTGCACTGCCATAAGCCAAGCACCTGCAGCTGAGTAACACAGTGAAGCACTGGGAGCTTCCTATTAGTTTCAGGGTATAACAACACTGATACCAGTAGAGAAAGGGTAGTGCCCCAGTGCAGAAGGGCTGAAGCAAGTTACTATATTGCACACTGTGGTGTGGGGGAGCAGACAAGGTTGAAAGGCTGAATCTTGAAGGACCCATGCTTGCAGCCTAGAAAAAGCATTAATTTGGCTGTTTCTTGGAGAGCACTGAAAAGCAGCCATGACTGGTGTGGACAGAGCAAGAAGGATATGGAAGACAAGTCGGAGGAGACTTTCCTGCACTACCTCATTGCTGTTAACCGACCCTCTTCTCCTTGCACTAGGGCCTTGTTCCCTCAATAAAGTTCCTCTTCTTTTGTCCAAAATACCATGTCTGAATTTTATATGAGTTACAGTATTCAGTGCATGCTTTAGGGGAGGCTGTCACTATAGTGCGTTGGTTCACAGGTGGAGTGAACTACTGTACTGGGGAGGTGGGGAGGTACTCCATTCCAGGGGTTTGTATTATACTTACATTAGGCCCACTTTAACCTTTCTCTGGGTGGAGTGGAGGCATCATGTTAACTTTTTATATGAGCTATTGGATACAATTTCCCTCACATAAGGAGATAAAGAGAATCAATGCCCCTACTCCTTGTGTATCTTCACAAGGCAGGGGTAGTACCTGTAACATTAACGGTAACCTGTTTACATAAAGGTAAAACATTTTAATCCTAATCTGATCATTTACTTGTGTTCCATCCTCACTCACCAACTTCCCAATCGGACTAATTTTGCGGGAACTCCCTGGGTAACGGGTATGGACTCATTGTCTGTGGTTGGCACACATGCATAACATACAAACTGGAATGACTGAACAGTTTTAGCAAGAATTTCTCCTCCTTTTCCCTACTGTCTCAAAGAACACCCCCACAATCCAGTTGGGATCAGATCTAGGTGCTACACTTCTCTCTGGACTCCATTTACTTCTCTGCAACTCTCTTATCATTTGGGGTACTTTTTGACATTAAATTCTTTATTGGTAGTTTCACATTTTGTTTTACAACATGTGGACTAACAAATGAACACACACTCGTACATACATAGCACTAGCTGCAAGAGATAGCAGATACATTTTTGCAATACAAATACATAGGTGGCCTGCAGACATAAGTTGAGGCATTTGTCCTTCACTTTTCTAGAGCTAGCTAGGCGATAGTAATTAGAAGTATAGCAGGTGACAGTAGATGGTCTGGGGTTTGGAGAGATATACTCCGGACACCCTGGATCATAAGGATCCGCCATTGGAAGTGGATTCATGTCATCCATATTTGCCTTGTAGGCGCAAAAAGGCTGACCATATCCTGGTGTATTTGGGCAAAATATCAATAGTGATATGTGACATTCTTTCCTTTCTGGCGGTATGACTAATCTCATTCAGCCACTCAATAAAAATTGAGATTTATGAGGTTTTCCAATTTCTGAGGAGTAGTCGTTTTGTTGCTATTGTGGCAGCAATTCCCCATTGTACCTGGCCTTGGTGTCGGGGAGGGGGGGTTGGGATATTCCTCGGAGTGCAAATGGAGCATCTATGGTCACTGATGAGGGGAGTATCTGCTTACAGAATAGAAAGATCTGGTCCCATAAAGGTCTGATCCTATGGCAACCCCATAGGATGTGGGATAGGGAGCCTGTATCTTCACTGCATCTCCAGCATGATTTATCAGGGGTCACTACTCTCTTGTGAAGATACTCCAGTGTCCTATACCATCTATGCAGAATCTTTAGCTGTATAAGCTGTGCTTTTGTGTCCCTATTGGATGTATGTGCCAATGCCCAGCAAGCCCGCCAGACCTGTTCTGTGATGGGGGTTCCAAGCTCTAATTCCTAGGCCTTCCTACACTGTTCAATGGCCATTGGATCTATGTCTCTGAGCTGTTTATAAATGGCCCCTGCTCTTCCCTTGGTTTTGTTGAGCCAGAATGTCATATACTTGTGGGTCTGTCCTGACTCGTTCCGCAAGTAAGGTGTAATGGCTGACTGGATTTGAAGGCACTTCCAGAAATCACTCTGGGAAAGGTTATATTGCGCCCGCAGTGCCTGAAAGGACTTTAACACCATTTGATTAGGGACACATAGGTCCTGTATGGTTTCAATCCCCGCTTTCCTCCATCCCTCCCATCTAAGAGTCTTGTGTCCTACAGTGAAAATGGCTTTATCACATAGGGTTGCCCATTGGGGTGGCATGTCTTTTATGTTCAGGAGCTTGGAGGTTCTCCTCCAGTATTTTATGGATAGTGCAATGGTTGGAACCACACCATTTTGGGTTTCTTATAGAGTATATGCCATGGGGTATGTGCCCCAGTTAAGGCACCTTCCAGCACTCCCCATTGAGGGGTAGATGTTTCCCTTTGTGGGCACCAATTTATTGTCTGTGCTTGTGTGAATGCTATGTGATAGTGAGCAAAGTTGGCCAGTCCCCACCCCTCATCCTTCCAATGCTTCCTTAATCTGTTTCTGATGATTCTTGGGGGTCTTCCCTCCCATATGAACTGGTCCATCAGTTTGTGGAACCAGCAGTCAGAGATGTGGATCAGGATTTGGGCTAATAGGTAAAGTACCTTAGGGGCCATCATCATCTTTATGGCTGCTATTCTGCCAGTAATTGAGAGATGGAGTTGATGTCATCTTTGGAGATCTGTCGTAATCATTTAGTGTACTTTTGTAGAATCCGTTAGGGTCTACATACCTAATTCTCTGTAGTGGCTATACTGTCCCAAAAGCTGTTACCCAGTTACTAGCTCCTGTCCTATGATCATAGGATAGAAGCTAGTAACTGGGTAACAGGCAGTATAGAACAGTGGTTTAAGGCTCTGAGCTATAAACCTGGAGACCTGGGTTTGAATCCCACAACCCCACTTGCTACTGTGTGACCCTGAACAAGTCACATAACTTCCTTGTTCTCCCAGGTCGAACCTGTAAACAAGCTTTCAGCTTAGTGTGTCTCTCCTGGTTAAAAAAAAAAACAGGGGTGTGGTGTGCATATTTATGAAACACATACAAACAAAGGAGAGAAAGAAGTAAGTGCCTCAGCTGGGAATTGAACCCAGGCTACCTGGAATACCATTCTGGTCCCACTAACCAGCTGTACCACCAAGGCAACTGGAACCTGAGCTGTCCCCAAGCACACATTATTATTTCTTCAATGCACAACTTACTGCTGCACAATAATTATTTCATTTTTCAATCACATGGGTGTGGTATGCATATTTATGGGACAGATATAAACAAAGAAAAGAAAGAAGTAAGCACCTCAGCTGGGATTTTAAACCAGGTCACCCAGAATACTGTTACGGTTGCGCTAACCAGCTGCACCACCAAGGCAACTGGTACCTGGACCGTCCCTAAGCACACATTACTCTTTCACCATTGCACAACCTAGTGTTGCACAAATAATTACTTCATTTTTCAGTCACATGGGTGCAGTGTGCATGTTTATGGAACACATACAAGCAAAGGAGAGAAAGAAGTAAGTGTTTCAGCCTTAGGAGACAACAGTAACCTAATGAGTTACATCTGTCAAAACCGTTATCTGAAGCCACAGATGAGGATCATGCTTTCAAGGAGCACTGAGCCACTGATCACCTGAGACTTGCTAGTGAAAGTGAAAGTAGTTGAAGTCTGAAAGTTATTAACTGTTGGCAATAACATGCCATCCATGTGTGACACTTCTTTACATGCGTCCAGAATGTCCAGCAAAGGGCCACTATGTTGATTAGCAGCATGGGGCAAAACACAGTATATTCAAATTGTATAGCCTAGAGAAGTTACGGCTGAGGGGGAAATTATCATGGTGCTCTAAATATGATAGACAGGGTGAAACATGCAACTCTGCTGAGAAGGCACTCTTGTGCAAGCAGAACTATAGAATATGTGCTTAAACTGGGAGAGGAAGGGGAGTGGAGGAGGATTGTCTCAAATTACGTAGCCTAGAGAAATAAGGGTAAAGGGATGACATTATCAAGGGGGCCACAATTTGAAGATAGAGGGGGAGATGGCTCGGGGCAATGTGAGGAAGTATTTTTCATGGAGAGGGTGTTGGATGCATGGAACTGCCTTCCTGAGGAGGTCATGGGGTCAAAAACAGCGGGAGAATTAAAAAATGCATGGGACAGACATAAAGCAATTCTAGTGGAGGGTAGAAGGAAGTAGGCTGTTGGTTAACTAGGATCTGCAGCTTATCCAATAGGTACGGAAATGGGCAGACTGGGTGGGCCAAGCAGTCCTTATCTGCCGTCAAAATCGATGTTTTCTATGCCTAAATCATGTAGGAGAGACAGGGTGGAGCATGCACAGCTGTTTGAAATGGTACTGAAGTGCAAGCAGAACTAGTAGACGTGCTCAGACTGCAAGAGAAGGGGCAGTGGCAGCATGATAAGTGAAAGCATTTTAGAGTGTTACTCCTCCACACATAGAGGGATCAGCATGTAGAATAGCCTCCCCTATGAGGTCATGGAAGCTAACAATTGTCAAACATACTGTAGAAACAGAATCTGATGGCAGATAAGGACTGCTTGGCTCATCCAGTCAGCCCATTTTTCCCCTAACTACTTTCTCACCACAGACCCTGCTTGATCTACAGCTCTTTCTCCTCTTCCTTTTCACTATGATTCTCTTGTGCCTATCTTTATGCATTCTTGAACCCCAGCATTGTCTTTGCCCCCAACCCCTCTGATGGAAGGCTGTTCCAGGAATCCACCACTCTTTCTGTGACGAAGTACTTCCTCACATCTCTCCTGAGTCTACCCATTTCTAGCTTCATAGCATGTCCCCTTGTTCATGTGGACCTTTTATTTCGAAAAATACTTCCCTCATGTACCTTATTTACCCCCATGAAGTATTTAAAGGTCTCTATCATAACCCCCCTCTCCCCCCTCTCTTCCAGGGTGCAGATATTGAGATCCTTTGCACTATCCTCATAGTGCATTTGATGCAGACCCTGCACCATTTTAATTGTCCTCCTCTGGACAGCCTCCACTCTGTCCATGTCCATCTGGAGATGTTGGGCTAGATTTTCAAAAGCCAAAGAACTCTGCAGCCCCTGGTGTGCCGATCATATAGCGTATGGGGCTTGTGGCATTCTCCTTGCACTGATCGGGATTTTCATTCCCATGCCCCAAATACCATAAGCTAGACCAGCTCCCCCCTGGTCCAACATACGGCATACTGCAGACCATTATGGGTCTTGTGCCAAATATTTGGCACAAGCCACTGTAAAGTGTAGAAAGTGTTGCAACTGTGCCTGATGTACTAAAATTGGATGAAGTTGCACTGAAGGAGTTTGGTGCAACTGTGCCAAAGAATGGGATTGATGCAGGGCTTGCTGCAAGCCCTGTGTTAGCCTTTGAAAATTGAGCCCATGGTGGTCTCCAGAGTTCGGCACATTACTCAAGGTGGGGTCTTACCAGCTGTCTAGACAGGAGCAACACCACCTCCCTCTTTCTGCCAATGATACTTCTTCCTATGTACCCCAGCATCTCACTCTCCTTCCTGACTACCTTGTCACGCTGCATGCCACCTTTAGATTATCTGATATGATTACCCTTAGTTTTCTTTCCTGCTTGATTGCTGTCAGTACCACTTCACCCAGTTTGTGCTCCATGCCCAGGTTTCTGTGCCCTAAGAGCATTATTTTGCACTTTTTTGCATTGGTACCCAGCTACCATACCCTCAACCACTCTTTGAGTTTTTTCAGGTCTCTGCTCATCCTTTCCACCACCCGGGTGTCCACCCTGTTGCAGATCTTGATATCATCCTCAAAGAGGTAGACCTTATCTTCCAGCTCCTCTGCAATGTCAGTTATGATATTAAAGAGGGCTGGTACCAGCACTGATCCCTGAGGTACCCTGCTGGTCACCTTCCCTTCTTCAGGGTGAACTCCATTTACCACTGCTCTCTGCCACCTATTGCCTAACCAATTTCTTACCCAGTTTACCACCTTTTTACACATGCCTTAGCTATTCAGCTTGCTTTCTAGTCTCCCATGTGGAACAGTGTTAAAAGCTGAAATTTAAGTAGGCTATGTCTGCCTCTCCTCCCTAATCTAATTCCTTGATCAGCCAGTCAATGAAATCTATCAGATTTGTTTGACATGACCTCCCCTCTGTGAGACCATGCTGCCTTGGGTCTTGTAACTCCATTCGATTCCAGATATTCCACAATACTTTCCTTTAGCAGTGTTTCCATTAACTTTTCCACCACCAATGTTTGCCTGAATCTCCTACTGTGTAATTGCCAGTCTCCTCACTGCTACCACTTTTGTGAAGTGGGACTACATCTGCCCTCCTCGGTCCTCTGGGAAAACTCCAGCTTCCAGTGATCTGCTAAACAGTACTGTCAGAGGTGCCCCCAGTACCTCCCTCAACACCCTTGAATGTACCCCATTGGGCCCCATCACTTTGCCCAATTTCAGATTAGCAAGTACCTTTACAACTCTCTCCTCTGAAAAAAGGACTAGTGTCCACCTCCCCCTTCAAAGCTGTTGTTACTTTTTTGCGGTCGCCCCTTCCCCTCCCTCTGTGAACACTGAGCAGAAGTATTTGTTCAGGACATCTGCCTTTTTCTGCTCCCCCCTTCTCTTTTTAACCGTGCAATCCTTCCATTCATCTTCCTCTTTTCGCTTACATGCCTTGTCCCCTTTTGATACTGCCTGGGCTATTCTCTCTTCAGTTTGCACCTCTGTGCTCCTTTTCCCTGTTTCCCTATGTTTCCCCGATACACCTTCCTATCTTCTTCCCATTTTAGCTTTTTCCGCTGTCACTTTCAAGAACCATAGTGGTTTCTTTTACCTCTTGCTTTTGCTCACTTGCTTGTTTCAGAGGTCTGTTGTCTTCACTATGCCCACTTTTAGCTTGTCCTGCTGTTCCTCCATCCCCTTGGGTCATCCACCTTGCCAGATCATCCCTGAGGCATTCACCTCTTTATAAAATCTACCCTTCTGAAGTCCAGGACCCTTGACCCTGTGTGGTTTGAGTCCGCAGCCATACTTATACTGAACCACATCGTACAGTGGCCATTGGTCCCCAGGCGGCCTCCCACCTTGATGTCTGCATCACTGTTCCTTTTAGTGAGTACCAAGTCTAGTATTGCCCTATCACAAGTGAGCTCACTGATTAGTTGCCTGAGGATCACCCCTCCCATGATTCCAGGATGTCTCTGATTCTAACTGAAGCCACAGCTTGGAGGCTCCAATCGACATCTGGCAAATTGAAGTCTCCCACCAGCAGCACCTCACCCTTTTCTGTCATTTTGCCAATGGCTTCCAACAGTACCTCATCTAACTCCTCTCCCTATGCTGGTGGTCTGTAGATCATGCTGTTGCAAATAGTGGCTCAGTTGCCTAATGCTAGGGTGACCCACAGTACCTCTGCAACTCCCCATATTACCTTTATCTCTGTTGCTTTCTGCTTTCCTTCACATAAAGCACCACACACTCTCCTTTCCTTCCCACCCTGTCTTTCCTGAACAGAGTATAGCCTGATATGGGCATGTCCCAGTAATGGTTTACAGCACACCATAACTTGGTAATGGCCACTATATCCAGGCTGGCCTCTTCCATGATGGCCTATAAGTCTGCAGTCCAATTTCCTAAGCTTCTAGCATTCACACACATGGCCTTCCAGATTTTGTTAGCATTTTGCTTGTTGTCCCTCTTTTCCTTTTTTACCCACCCCCCACACACACTTTTTAATGTTTCTGTTTCCCTCCTTCTCGATTTTTATCAGTCTCCTTCCTTTATTAATTTTCACCCTGGGGGATCCTCTCCCCTTGGGTTCTCTCTACTCTCTACTTCATCCTGTGGAGGGGTGGAGCAGTTTCTGCCTCCCTGATTCCTTCCGCTACCCCTTTGACTAGTTTAAATGTTTATCGAAGTAACATTTGAACCATCCACTGAAGACTATAATTTCCCTCCTGGATGGATGCAGCCCATCACCACTTTGTAGGCTCTCATCCTCTAAGGAGGATCCCTGGTCCCCAATGTAGCTGAATCCTCCTTTGCTGCACCATTCCTTCAGCAATGAGCTAAAGCTCCTGGTGCAGAGAACCTTCTCCAACTTGTCATTGACAGGAAGCACCTTAGCAAAAGCCACTGAGCACACCACCTGTCTAAGACCACTTCCCAGCTGCTTAAATTCCACCTGCACTATCCCAGCCCTGTCCCAAGCCAGGTCATTGGTTCCAAGATGAACAATGACCTCCAGCTCTCCCTTTCTTTCTGCTACCTTAGCGATCCCCAGGATATGTTTCCCATCCCTTCGGGCTGTGATGCCATGTAGGCACCTGATCTTCCTCTCCACCTCCTTTCCTATTCCAAAATCTATCACCCTGACAGTCAAGTCCCCCACCAGAAGTAACTTCCTCTTCCTCTGTGGTTCTCCCCCTTCCTCCTTGGGGTCTCCAAAATGGAGGATCCCCATTCCTCCCTGGTCACTACCACGGGTGTCTCCTCCTAGCAGTCCCACCCCACCAGAGTGGCATAGGAATTTTGTAGCAGTTGAGGAATGTGCCTTTGTCCCCCCACCACCCTTTCAGAGCCCACAACCCCCACCCTTCGTGTGCCCACCATAGTCCAGTTGCTCTTCCTCCTTGCATCTTATGAAGTAACAGTTTTAGAACCTATGGCCCCTGGGTGAGGGAGATGGTTCCTTGAGTCCTAGCCAACTTGACCTGGAGTCTGGCAATCTCCTTCCTCAACACAGAGAGGTGCATGCAAATGGGGCAGCACTGCAGCCTCCAGAAGGTCACACAAAACTGCTGCCCAACAGCCACTGCATTGCACCACTCCCAGCATCCCCAGTTCCTACTCTCCCTGTGTTACATGGCAATATCTTCCCCTTAAATTGTTTTTTATTCCCCTTTGTACACCTACCCTTGATGGAGTGTTGCTTCTATTCCTAGTTTTGTCCTGTCCCTTTTTTTGCTTTCACCTGTCCCTTTTGTAGCCTTTACCCTTGGTAGGGTGTTTGTTTTTTTCCTCCTTTTGTTGTTTGTTATTCTCTTTGTACACCTACCCTAGATAAAGTGCTGCTCTTATTGCCAGTTTAGGCCTACCTTTTACCTTCCTCTCTTCCCTGCTGTCAATGCAACAACAGAAGGGAACTGGTACCTTACACTAGCTGACTGGCAGCATCCTCCGCTTCATTGCTTCCTCTTGCAGACACCTGCCAATGCCTAAGATGCCAGTCTTACTCCTGTCCCATTCCTGTGCTGTTCTACTCACATGCTTTGGCATGAACATGTGTGTGGGGACACATTAGAAGCCAATTCCTTTATAGTCCCCTGATCACTTCCTGCTAGCAGGCAATTGATCCGTGTGGATCACATGACCCAACCTGCAACAATCTATCCCTTTCAAAGCAAGACTAGAGATTCATGGAATTTAATAGCAGTGAGAGTTACACAGCATGGCTAGGGGTAATATTTATTATTATTTGTTAGCCAATTATGTGATTGGAAAGGCACACTGAGCCAAAACTTGCTTTAAGGTACAACCCAAGAGTACAGGGAGGTTCAGTGACATGCTTAGAGTCTCACAGTATCAAATCAAATCATCTTTATTTTTATAGCGCCTTTCAGAACCAAGGTGCTGTACATAAAACCCATGGCATCAACTATAAATAAGATTAAAAACAGGAACAATAGAAACAAATCATCCATATTTAGGGAAGGCTAAATCAAATGAATAAGTTTTTAACTCAGTTTTAGGTGGCAATTGTGCAATTCAAGCCCAGGTCAGCTTGGTCTCCAGTTTCACAGCTCAAAACTTTAACCTCTAAACAGCACTGCCACACTAATATTATAACAGGCAGATATATATGTGCATCAGTACTCAACTTGGGTATAGCCTGTACTGTGCAGCAGGAGATGCAAACAAGGTGGACTATAAGTTCTTTCTGCCACTACAATAAATAGACTAATGTATGGGCAGGCATGTACAGAAAGCCACCAAGGCTGTGTTTCCATTGTGGGTTTCAAATGGTATTATAGACCTTGAGGGCAAAGCTCGAGTGGTTTCTAATGTCATCAGGAACCAGAGGTGGAAAACACCTTATTTGTATATGGTTGCTTATGTCTCTTTATAGCATATAGTGTGCTTTTGTAAAACATATGATGAGCGACGCCTTCTCTCCTGTCCTCAGCACATTTGCCCTCCCAAAAAAGAAACACCCTATACCCAGTCGCAGCATATCTCACCCATTTGATGCTTAAAATAACACCCTATTAGTATATTATGTTTTTTTTTATTCTGTTACTTGCTTTTAAAATCTAATGCCAAAGAATGTCTCCTCTCTCTGTCAGTGTTTCAGCTGAACTGTTAACTGCTGGTTCACAGCGTATCTGCATTAAGTTCAGCCAAAACAGAAACAGGGAGAGGAGTCAATAACAAATGAAATGTTTCTAAGATTTTGTTTTTTTTAGCATTGGGAAGCGGAGTATTGTACGACTGGATGTTTGATGTTTAAAGTGATTTTCCGATCCTAAAGTACCACTTTCAGGATATGGTATCTTATGCCAGCTATAGTCTGTTTCTGTAATTTTTAAACTTTTATTTTCAGCCTATATTTATGTGGAAGGGATCGTAGTTGGGCCCCGACAAGGTGGCCATCTGATCCCTTCCACTTCCTGATTGATGTTCATACGCCTACTCCACAGCACGGCATGCAGCCGGGGAGAGCACAAGGATGTGCCCTATTGAAATGAATGGGACTTGATTTCATTTCTGTTTAATACTTTTATGATGGTGAGTTGAGATAATGAGGTTACTGCTCAACTAACAAGGCCCTTGTTAGTTGAGTAGTGTCCTTCATTAAAATCCAGCTCACCGTCATAAGGTATTAAGCAAAAATGAAAATCAAGTCCCATGCATTTCAATGGTGCATGCTCCTGTGTTCTACCTTGTACATATCATAATGTGCTTGAGCGTGGGGGTGTGTACATCAATTGGGAAGTGGAGGGGTCGGCTGGCCACCTTGTCGGGTACAAACTACAATCCCTTCCGTGAAAATATAGGCTGAAAATAAAAGTTAAAAAAATACAAAAACAGGCTATCACCAACATGACCTACCAAAAGCAGTAAGTCATGCATCTTCACCACAAGATCACAAAATTAAATTGAAAAGTGGTCAGCACTTTCAGCTACTATTGCACAGCAGTAGTAATGTTACAACTGTGGTACAAGATTGTGATATCACTACAGTGGTAGGGCCATCATGCCCATAGACCATGCGGGACACTTGCCCCCCAAAATACCAACCAAATAGTGCTTTTGGACTGAGGGAGGCAGCACAAGTAAAATTTACTGTTTCCCCAAGACTCATTTTCATTTGTTTGTATCTCCCCACCCCCCCCCAAAAAATTATTTTTGGATGACATCCTAGTGCAATGGACAAACAGTGTTTCTGCATTCATTCATTTTACTATACTAGGATATTATGCACTGTATGTGATGTAAATAAGCAGATCAGATCTGCACTAAAAACAATGTGTTAGAAAGATCTTCAGATTCTTTTTACAGAGCACTTCACCCCTAGGTGACTGGCTCAACTCTAACCTGGTCAGATCAGAAGTCTAGAAATGTCATGGTTTGATGGCTGTTCATTGACCAATATGCATTCGGCAGCTGTGGTCCCAGTCATGTTCCCAGAAGACAAGTACCTATAACATAAGAAATAACATCATCCCTACTGGCAGTAATTGGCACCCTTGGAGTAAACCTTACATGAGGTGCCAAAGATGAACTTGGTATAGAGTCTGAACCATCCTCTTACCTACTAGAGGTCAGGGCTCCGGCATATACTGTATGCGGTGGCACCGTGCGGAAGTCTGTAATGTGACTGTTCACCTGCAATGAGGATTAACATAGGACTTCTGTCACCAGTGCAGTCAATATGCAGTTTTCACTACAGTTTGTTTTGCATTGCAATGATCTTCCTAGGTTGCAGTATAAATATCAAATAATTTTCCTGTGACTTCCAACCTAGCAGCTCAGTCACTGAGACAATGTAAACTAACAGCATGCACTATTCATCCAGACAAATCTTGACATTTATTTGTCTTGGACTGTGAGATTTAGGAGTAAAATAATTCTTGTTCTTATATGCAGTATATACTGTATCTACTTATATTAAGATCTTAAAGCGGCAGTTCACGTTAATTATTTCAGCAATAATCCATGACGGGTTGTGATTTATGGTGGTATTTTCCCACGTCTGGTGTGGGTTAGTCAAAAGGCCACAGACCAGATAACTTAACCACAACATAAGTAGATAATCCCACCATAATCCACACCGTGGAGTGGATTATTAGTTGCTCTGGAAATAACTTAAATCAGAGAATAATAGTGTAAAAAAAGTTGCTTTTTTATTTTTAACACAGAAATGAAGACTTTATTCTTGTATTACCTTTAAACAGTGCCCTGTTGCAGGACAGAATGCTTGAAATAACCCGCCCCATGAATTTGTTGTTTTGTTGTTGTAGTTTACAATTTGTACATCTGTATTTTTCCAGCGTTGCACAGAGCAAGTGAGGAGCAAACAGGATGGGTTGGGGAGAAATAGCAACCTGTTAGCACTGCCAGTTAGAATAATCTGGATGTAGCACTGAAGTATAATTTTGGGCTCCAGTTGTCTGATGTTGCTGCATCTGCCTTTTGGAAGATTTTCGATTGACATTGGCATTTCATAAATGTGATTATTAAGCTTAGATAAAGTGATTCCAGGCATATTTTGAAGAAAATATGCACACTGCTGTTTAGTTTTCTTACCCGGTTACCAAAACCCAAATAAATAAATAAATTACATGGCAGAGTGATTGTTTGGAACACTTTTTAAAAATACATATATATTTTTTTTCAAAGATATAGACACATAGGGCTGGATATTCAAACTGCGCTATTTTGTGGCGCAAGCCCTTGCGCTGCACAAAATAGTTGCGCAGGAGATGGCCGGCACGATATTCAAAGGAGTTGCGCTATTGAGCAACTCCTTTGAATATCACCCCCGCCACAGCACTGTGCATGGCGAGTGGAACTTGTGCCACCGCAAGTGGTCAGAGTGGAGCATTCCAGTTGCGGTGGCACAAGTACCATTGCGCCATGTGCAAATTTCCAATATTCAAAAGGTGACATGCAAATGGGGCCATAATTCATGCAAGGTGCAGGGGGGGGCATTTGCATCTATTTATGGCCCCATTTGCACCCCGAGGACTTGCACCTGGCGCCCTGCCAGGCAGCAGCCACCGGAGACAGATGCTCCCTGCAGCCCGATCACGGGCAAAAGTGTAAAACCCCCACCCCCGACTGGCCTGATCGCAGGCAAAGCATAAAAATCCCCTCCCCCGACTGGCCCGATCCTGGGCAAAAGCTTAAATAACCCCCAGCACCGATCGCGGGCAGCAAAGTATCCCCAGAACATATCCCTGGTGGTCCAGTGGACTGCTAAACCCGATCGCGGGCTGCATAATGGCGACACCCCCCAAGACCATATCCCTGGTGATCTAGTGTCCCCCACCCACCACCCACAAAGCCCCTACCCCGCTCCCCCGGCGGGCGGCAGCATCCCACCCGCCTGCCGCCCCGCCCGCCCGCCGACTGACTGCCGGTAGGGCTACCGCCGTGATTGCGCAGGCAGAGCCAATGGGCGTGCATGCTGACATTAAGGCAGTCCAGATATGAATGAATCATTCACATATCTGGACTGCCTTAGGTCTGTGCACGCCCACTGGCTCTTGCCTGCACCAATGGCGTGCAGTCTCACCGGGCAGTCAGTCAGCGGGCGGCTGGGCGGCAGGCGGTGGGATGCTGCTGCCTGCGCTGCCGGGGGAGCGGGTGGTAGGGTTTTGTGGGTGGGTGGGGGGGACACTAGATCACCAGGGATATGGTCTTGGGGGTCACTACATTATGCAGCCCACGATCGCTTAGCAGTCCACTGGACCACCAGGGATATGTTCGGGGTTTAAACATTTTCAGCCTGCGATCAGGCTTAGCGTCCACTGGACCACCAGGGATATGTTTGGGGGTAAACATTTTCAGGCTGCACTCGGGCTTAGCAGTCCACTGGACCACCAGGGATATGTTCGGGGCACTTTGCTGCCCGCGATCGGGCTGGTGGGGGTTATTTAAGCTTTCGCCCGCGATCGGGCCAGTCGGGGAGGGGGTTTTATGCTTTGCCCGCGATCGGCCAGTCGGGGTGGGAGATTTTTACACTTTTGCCCGGATCGGGCTGCGGGGGCACAGGGAGTAGGTTGAGGGCCAGCCACAGGTGGCAGCTGCTGTGTTGCGCCCTGCAATGCGGCAGCTCACCTGTGGGTGGCCCTCGACTTACTGGGGTTTTTTTTGCTCAAAGTTGTGCAGGCGCAGGTTGGGGTTGCGCTTGCACAACTCTGCACAGCCCGCTGAATATCGGGCTGTGCAGTTTATGCATGGTTCCTCCCCCTCCAGTTCAGCATGCATTCATTTGCATTGCGCTGTTGCTCAGCTTGCCTTGGGGGGCGCAACTGCCTCCTGCTGAATATCGCAGAATGGCGCAATTTCGGACTTGGGCAGGCGCAACCCTATTGCGCATGGCGCAACCCTTTTGAATATCCCACCCATACAGAATAACACAGTACAGCTACTCTTAATAAACTCATAATCCCTTTAACAATGCTAATACAGTCTCATGAGAATACTCATGCCAGATCATAAGAAACCCATAGTTTACAACAGTAGTTCACAATAACATAAAATTGATAAACAATAAACTTAAAAAAAGATTTGTAACAATCAGTAACTTCGCTGGATACAGAAACATAGAAACCTAGAATGTGATGGCAGATAAGATCCACTTGGCCCACCTAGTCTGCCCATGTTCCCTATCTACTGTTACTCCGTAGACCCTGCTTGATCGCCTGCTTTTCCCTTTCCCCCTTTCCTTGTTTCTAAGGTTCCCTTATACCATTCCTTCTTAAATCCCATTACAGTTTTTGCTCCCAACGCCTCCTCAGGGAGGCTGTTCCAGGCATCTACCACCCTTTCTGAGAAGAAGTGTTTTCTTACATTTCCCCTGGTTCTATCCCCTCCAGCTTCATCGCATGACCCCTTGTTCTTGTGCATCCTCTTCTCTGAAAAAGGCTTCCCTCTTGAACCTTATTTATACCCTTGAGGTGTTTGAAAGTCTCTATCATATCTCCTCCTTTCTTCCATTCTATACATATTGAGGTCCTTCAGTCTCTCCTCTTAGGGCTTTTGATACAAATCCTGCACCATTTTAGTTGCCCTTTTCTGAACTGCCTCAACTCTGTCTATACCCTTTCAGAGATGAGGACTCCAGAACTGGACACAGTATTCTAGGTGGGTCTCACCAGAGATTGATACAGAGGGATCACCACCTCCCTCTTTCTGCTGGTGATACCCCTTCCTATGCAACCTAAAATCTCACTCCCCCCCAACCCCCAAGTGCCTTGTCACACTGTTTGGCCATCTTTAGGTCATCAGATACGATAACACGCAGGTATCTTTAATAACATTTCCCATATATTTCATATATGTCATAACATTTCCTCACAATATAATTCATGAAAACATACAGTGGTAGTTACAAAAAAGTTGACCAGTACTGCGGTATTTTCCATCAACCGTGGATTTACCACGGTAAAAAAATGGATTGAATAATATTGGGCTTTTTCATACTAACATACTAACATACTATTTGCCAGCAGATTAGGTCTTACAGTCTATCAAGTCTGCTCGAACCTCAGATCCCTAGTTGGGTGCCGAGGCCTCCCCTCCACCTTGTGTTCCAGAAACTCCTATCATCCATCCCCACCCCCCTGGGACAGGCCATCATCTGATACATCCACTTTCTGTGTCTGTCCCACCCTCTCTTGAAGCCCTCCACTGTGGATCTCTGAACCAGTTCGGCCAGGGCAGTGCATTCCAAGGGTCCACCACCCTCTCAGTGAAAACCTCCTCCTCTTTTCCCCTCACCTTCCACCTTCCAACTTCAAACCATGCCTCTGGTGATACCTCCTGCTTTAGTCTAAAGTCCCTCCATGTTTACCCTATTTATTCCCTTGAGGTACTTGAAGACCTCAATCATGTCTCCCCTGTTTCTCCTCTCCTCCAATGAAAACAGGCAGAGCTCCTCAAGTCTGTCCTCATATGTCAAATCCCCTAGTCCTCATATCATCTTAGTAGCCCTCCTCTGTACCCTCTCCAGGAACTGTATGTCCCTCTTCAAGTGTGGTCTCCAGTACTGTACACAGTACTCAAGGTGTGGTCTAACCAGTCCATTGTACAGCGGCAGAATCACTTCCTTGCTCCTAGAGGTGATCTCCTCACGATGCATCCCAACATCCTGTTTGCCTTGCTAACCGCTCTCCTGCACTGCTAGAGTTATTCATACATGCATCCACCATGACCCCAGGTCTTTTCCCCTATTGAGGCTCCAGCGCCTCCCTCCCAGGGTGTACCTGTGTTTAGGGGTTTCCGCCTGCTGTGTAACACCTTGCACCTGGTGATATTGAAATTAATTTCCATGTGTGAGCCCAACTTTCCAGGGTGTCCAGGTCCTTGCAGGGCCAACCTCCCTCTTCTCCCTCAACTACTGCTCCCATCTTGGAGTCATCAGCGAAGACTCATTTCACACCATACCTCCCTGATATCCGATATGCATTAAACAGGATCGGACCCAGGACCGAGCCCTGCGGTACCCCACTACCAACCTCTCTAGGGTTCGAGAGCTCCCCACCGACCACTACTCTCTGGGTGCATCCAGCTAGCCAGTTTTCAATCCATCTGACCATCAAAGGGCCTACTCCCAACCCCATCAGTTTCTCCACCAGACCATTGTGGGGGACAGAGTCAAACGCCTTGCTGAAGTCCAAGAATAAATCATCCACAGGATTTCCCCTGTCCAGTTCTGATGTTACCCTTTCGTAGAACTCCACAAGATTGGTTTGACATGATCTACCTGGCACAAACCCATGTTGCCAACTATCCAGACCTCCCACCTCCTCCAAGTACACCCTCAATCATTCCTTTAGTATACTCTGCATTAATTTTCCCACCACTGAGGTCAAACTGATGGGTCTATAGTTACCTGGTACTTCCCTCGACCCCCCTTTATGGATTGGCACCACGTGTGCCTCTCGGCAATCCCTAGGTACCCTCCCTGTCTCAAGTGACTTGTTGAAGAGCTCCGCCAGGGGTGCAGCCAGTATGTCCGCCAATTCCCATAGTACTCTCGGATGGATGCCATCCGGCTCAGGAGATTTGTCTTTCTTTAGGGCCTTGAGGGCTAACCACACCCTTTTGGTGGAGATAGCATCACCCGTCCCCTCCACCTTACTGGCCTTTTTATCCTTATCCTGATGTGACACCCCTGGGGTACCTCTCCCTCCCTCTTGCTCCATTTCTGTTGCTCCCCTGACCCCACCCACTGCCGCTTCCATCCCCATCATGCCTTGCTTTGTAGATATCCCATCCCCCTCCCTAGTGAACACAGAGGCAAAGTACTCATTAAATACCTCTGCCTGGCCCTCGCCTCTTCCACCCACCCTCCTTCTGATCTCAATCTGCTGAGATAGCCCTTAGTTTTTCTCTGCTCCCCAATGTACCGGAAGAACCCTTTTCCCTCCATGTATTCCCTGTGCCAGCTGCTGCTCTTTACTGGACTTTGCCCCCTCACCATCCAGGTGACTTTTCTAGATGCAAGATGGTACATTTCCTTATCCCTATCCCATCTTGTTGTTTTATATTTTTTGTAGGCCGCCTTCTTTTCTCTGACCGCTACCTGAACCTCACTGGACCACCAGCATGGTTTATGTGACCTTGCTCCCTTACGTTTCACCTTAGTGCAGGTCCTGACTGCCTCATGAAGCCCCTGTTTTATGACCTCCATCTCCTTTCCACATTTGTCATTGATGTAATCCCCTTCAAGTGATCCTTGAGAATATTTCCCATGCCCACAAAGTCTGCCCCCTGAAGTCCACTGCCAGTGTCCTAGATCTCACCCCCCTTCCCCCATGCTTATTTGAAACCAGACAGTATTGTGGTCACTCCCAGTCAGGGGATCCTCTACAATCAGGTCCCTTACCAGATCTCCATCCGCCAGAACCACCTCCAGGACATGCCCCTCCCTTGTGGGCTCCATCACATGCTGTGTTAAGAACACATCCTGGAAGCCATCCAGCAGCCTCTGCTCCTTGGCCACCTTAGAGGACATGGTTCCCCAGTTTGTACCTGGCATATTAAGGTCCCCCATCAACACCATTCCTTTCCCTTTTGGTCCACACTGGGCAATGATGTTGTCCAGCAAACCATCCTCCAGAACATCACCCATCCCGGGGAGCCTATATACTACACCCAGCTTGACCTTATCTCCTGCTGGGGATCGTAAGGTGACCCATAAGGCCTCCACATTTCCCTCTGCCTCTTCTACCCTAGCAATTTCTATGTCATCTCTAATGAACATAGCTACTCCACCCCTCTGCCCTCCTTTCTATCCTTCCTAAGCATAGTGTACCCCCGCACGTTTAGGTCCCAGTCATGGTTTTTGTTGGCCCGTGTCTCTGTGACTGCCACCACATCCACCCCCCCCTCGAACAGCATGGCCTGGAACTCTGGCAACTTGTTTCCCAAGCTCCTGGCATTTACTAACACCAACCCCCACCCCTTATCCCTGATCCCCTTTGTCGAACCCCACCCAGGTTCCTTATACTTCCATCCTCCCTCTGCTCCTCCTGAAACCTCCACCCCCAGTCTGTTTCCCCCCTTCCCCTTGGGCTTGAAGGCTACCCTCACCTGGAGTGAGAGGGCTTGTAAGCCCTCCCTTATCCCTTCCCCCTCACAAGTTTAAACCCCACTTTTCTTGAATGTGTAAGCCTTCCCCTATTTAAGGGCTTCCTTCCCTAATGGAGCAAGATGAAGCCTGTCCTTGGCATACAGTCCTTTATCCTCCCAAACTCCTTTCCAGTTCCCTAACACCCTCAACCCACTCTCTTCACCCCACTTCCTGAGCAGTTAACCTCTGTGAGTCATTTTTTCTCCACTGAGGCCTTTGGTACTGGCAATATCTCCGAAAAGGAAATGTTGCATCCATTATCCCGACAGACTCTGTCAAGTTCTTGGAACCTTGCTTAGATTTCCAAAACGCTATTTCCCTCTAGATCGTTAGTTCCCAAATGCACCAGGAAATCTGGTTTCCCTCCACAATCCCTAACCAGTTTGTACACCATGAACTTTGCTCTGTGCACTGTCAGCCCAGAGATACTCACTACCTTCACCTGGCTATGGCATCCACCCCGTCCCTCCCACTGGATACCCCTAATCCACGAGTCTCCAATAACAGAACCTTAACACCGCCATCATCCTTATGGTTACCTCCACTATGCAACCTCAACCCCATCCCCCTTATTCATAATCTCAATTCCACTGGAGTCTTCCTGCCTTATTAGAGACCCCTTGTCACCCTCCCTTTCTGCCTTCCTCGTTATTTTGCCCGCTTAACTCAGACCCCCTCTGAATAGGTGTCCCCTTTAACCCTGTCTTATCTGAACCATTTATCCTGGCCCTGATGGTTTCCCCTTCCCCCACACCACCATCCTCCCCCCTTGTAATAGTACCCCTACCTCCAGAGGCTCTCTGTGGGTCCCCTTTATCCAGGGCCCCATCCTTGGTACAGACCCCCCTGCTGAAGGGGGCCCTCCCCACCTCCTTGTCTCCCAGTTTCTTTCCAGTCATGCTGTCCTCCCTCATGTCTGCAATATGTTGCATCTCCCCCATCTGCTTAACATTTATGTTTCCCCTTCTCCCTCTGGGACTATTTCTATCCTTTCCATTGCCGGTCTGTGATGCCCTATGGGTATCCGACTCCCTCCCGGCCTCTGTATCAGTTTCCTCATTTCCACCAACCCCTTCCTCCCCCTCTAGGTTGCTTAGTAGCTCAAATTTATTGTGACATTCTATGCCAGCCTCCATCAAGTAACCCGAGTTTCCCCTGACTGCACCTCTAAACTGCCCCTCTTCCTCCCCTCTTGCTCTGTTCTCCTTAGGAGCCCCCTTCCCACGGTCTGCTGTTTTAGGCTTCCCCACAACAGCCCCTCCTGACTCTTCCCCCTCCATTCCCTTTGTATTCGGAATGTTCACCCCGTACGCTTTCCCCTTAGCGTCAACATCCCTGTCTAAGGGTCCTCTGTCCCTAATATCCCCCCTCCTGCTTGCTGTAACATAACGTCCTGTAATTTCAGAGCGTTGCCCCAGCCTCTCCTCAGCTCCACCCTTCTGCTGCCCATATCCACACCCCTTATCCTTGGACACCCCCCCCAACTCCCCCAGCTTACTCCTTAACCAATATACTTCACTCCTGATACAAGATAGCTGTCTACAGAGTGGGCAGCCTCCCTCTATCCAGGCCCAATTGAGAATTATTGCCATCCCACAGCCTGTGCAGCCTTCAACCTGTCTGAAGATGCCTGCCATGGTGGAATATGGCCACCCTGTTTGTCCCCCACTGTTTATAATGGCACACACCCCTTTTCTCAGTCCCTTCCCCCTGGAATACAGTTTCTCTCTACACTGACTGCAGTTATTTACAAACCCAATTTCAACCCCACCAATAAAGTTCCCAAGTCTCACAAACTCATACAGTCCAGTGTGTGTCCAGTCCCACTAACAGTGTGTGTAGGCAGACATCAGGTACCATATGATGTCACAGGCCCACCAGTTCCTGTTGCTTCAAATTTCAGTCACAAACAGAAATACACAGCCCTTCAATCCCACCCCCCAGTGGCTTTTCAGTATTTAAGAAAGCCTACACAACAGGGTGCGTGGGAGGGCTCTTACCAGCACCAGGCAAACATCACATTTCAATTTCACTTTAATTATCACTGACAAACAAGTGTTCCCAAGCCCCAAAAGTTACAATATCACAGCCCAAGTAACAGTTCTAACTCAAAGTAGTAATTTTTAACACACAGAACTAATTTCATGTACAAAACTATTCAAATATTTCAGTTAAAACAGAACATAAACCCAAACCTCTGTCCTTACCAGCCTCCTGCTTTTCCATGGTATGCAGTAAATCCATGTTTTTTTTTTTCCACAGTTGATGGAAAATACCATAGTACCAGTCAACTTTTTTGTAACTTCCACTGTACGATTCTGTGAATTGGGATGATTTAACTTTTTTGTAAAAGTAATGTTATATTGAAACGTAATGAAACAGTATATGTGAAAAAACAAGATGGCAGCTGAAATGCCTTTTTTAACTGAAAAGATTATATTCATTTGGAGTCTGTTGGTAATGTAAAGAGGTTGGCTGGCACTTTACCCATGAGTTACGGTGGAATTTGCCCACAGGTAAAAATGTCATCTGACCAATGATGAGGCAGTATTGTTGGTGCACATGGTAAAAGTTAATATACTGCACTTTATTATAAACTACCTTTTAACCCTGAATATTGATCCCTGCTGCTCATTTGTGTTTCCAAATCTGTTTAGATGGCACTATATTTTATTTTTGGTCAGCATTTTTAGTCTATGGTTTGTGGCTTAAATTAACCCTAAAGTTCCCAATGTCCTATAAGATCAGTAGGGAGTTAATGCTGCAAGTAGTTTACTAAGTTACAAGAAAAAAGAGAGTCATGGGGGCCATCACAAAGGATGGTCACAGCATCACTGTGCCAACCATTTTGTACCAGTTCCTAAATTGCAGTGCCTTGAGCTATGCTCAAATGGGGTAACACACTCCTCCTGTGCATCTGCATTTCAACCCGTAGATATGCGTGGGGAGTGGTAGAGGTCACAAGGCAAATGTCCCACAGGGCCATTCACAACTCATGTTGATCCTTGTGATTGCAGATGTAGCATTATTCCAACATCCCCTACCCTAGACCTAATCAGAACATCTGGAAAGAGTGTAAGAATATTGCGCCCAGAGCACCAAGCCGGTGGAGGATAGGAAACAATGAGGGGCAAAGATGAGGAACAAACACATGCAGCAGAGGGAGCTAGGGAAGAAGGATACACTATAAGTCAGGGATATTTATTCAATTTGGAATTAGGGACATTTAAAATTGTACTTTAAGGACAATTCTCATCCACCGAATACTTTTCTGGACTTAGAACAACATCTGTACACAGACATGGGTTATCCTGCTTTACAAAATGGCAAGAAAAAAATCTAGAAATCTCATTGGCCAAGAGAGATCAGCTGACCGTTCATTAAGTCTCCATATATGCACAGTCATCCTGGTCCTAAACCACCTTACACAATGCGAAAATCAGTCCTCTGCAACCAGAACTATCTTCCATCAAGCTCCCTTCAACCAGAAATGATCTTCCACCACATACATGGCTGCTACCTTTCACTGTGGAAACCTTCAACTGGGCGCTAAAAATAAAACTACCTAAATATAAAATAAAACTAATTCATTAAATGTTGTTTACCATATCATCACACTCTCCTTACACACGTAAACAAATTAGAAACATTAAGTATTGTTTGTAGTTTTTGTTACAACTGTTTCTTTGCTAACCGGGAAAAAAAACTTCTATCTTTATCTGCTCATCAGAGAAATCTCTTCTGCTTTCCCTGATAGTGAGATAATTGAGTCTCTGGCTCTAAAACAGGCCTTTGTTGTCTGTGTGTACAGTATATTAGTAGAAGAACATTCTGCTAGTAGAACTGAGCAGAATTTTGAATCCCTGTATTCCATGGTAAACATTCCATGATAAAATATTCCATTTTTTGTATGTGGGGAAACACAGAGAAAAAAAACAGAATAAAGAAAGTAAGCAATAAATACTATATAAACAAAGAGAAAAACTACTACTACTTAGAATGAGGAAAACAGCATTTGTGAATTGTCATGGCTGGCAGGGGAATGTGAAGCTTAAGTGGGAAGGGAGGCACACACTGTATAACAAATAGAATAATAGATAGGTTACAGTGAATTACAAGGCTGTAATTCCATCGAGAGGTTCTGGGGACATAGATAACCTCGAGAGCGAAGCTCGAGAGGTTTCTATGTCCCCAGAACCTCGAGATGAAATTTCAGCCGAGTAATTTACTGTAACATATTTTTTATTTTTTGTAATATATGGATCCGATTCCGAAAATGTGCTGCTTTTTTTTTTTTTAACATTTTGTGAAATGGGCTGGCCGTCTGTTGCATTGAAGATGCACTCGCTCTCGGCCGCCCGCCTGCAGTATTGAAGTACTGCCCGAGCCAGGTATCTGTTGGTAGTTTTTATTTTAATTTAGCAGGCCTACCTTTTACATTTTTTCTTCGTTTGCCAGGTAATTCACTGTTTTTTTTTGGAAGAAATAAAACTGACAAAATGAACTGGCCGCAACCCGCATTCCTCTCAGTAAGCGAGAGTAAACGTACGCCATGTTTCTGAAGTTGATTTGCCCTCCTACAGAGAAACTGCTCCAATGGGTGAACTGGATGAATTGTGGTACCATGGCAACAGTGTTTGTGTGGCTGCCGGGCTGGCGCTTGTGTGGTGAAGAAAGTGGCTGATGGTGGGCGTGAGGTTGAAGGGTGCGCTTGCGCTGTAGCGCTGCAGTGATAATACTATCGTTCATTGGAACAATAGTATTATTGGCAGTGAAGTGTAGTATTATTGAGAGTGCCGTGTTCTGTGCTGTGTATTACAACAATTTATTTACATCGTTTTCAGTGGTATTATTATCAATATCCATATATTACATTACCTTAATCTAGCACCAATAGGTGGAAGGACTATTTTATGTTAAAAGCACAGATTCACTTACATTTTTACTTATTTAAAAATGTGTTGCAAAATAAAAAAAAACTGCTTCTAAAAATAATGGGCCATTTTATAAGTGCAATAAGACACTCCAGGATTGCACATTACAGTGTGATAACCACACTCCTAGGGACGACCAGCCCTAACTATGCCCCTAGGAGTGCAGTTATCACACCGTAATGCACATCCCATCATGTCTTACTGCTTACATAAACAAGGAGGATGCAAACTTTGGAGAACCAGAAATTAATTTAGCAACAGCAGTGGAGATTTTGTCAAATGAAAATTAGGACATTGAAGATTTGTCTGTACAGCAAATGTGTCTAAAAATCTGGACTTACATGCATGTTCTCCACCTGAACCTGATCTTGATCCTGATTTGTTAAGTGTTTCAAATAAAGTAGTTACAGTAGATGTGACACTGGGTCCAAATAAAATAGTGTTTTTGTCCCCATACTGCAAGACATCCCACTGTAAAAACATTTGACAGACTAGTTCATAACAACCTCAACAAGCATTTGTCAATGCCGAACGTTCGCTTGCAGGTATTTGCAGTGGTATTTGGCACTTAGACATGGCTTAAAAAAATCAATGACAAAGAAGTACAAGCATTTGTCAATGCCGAGTGTTGCTTGCTTCTAGCCATTTTAAGATCTCTGCTCATGAACAGTAACACTGTGATTTTCTTAATGTGTCCCATACATTGAGTTCACACACTGACTGTGCCATTGTGCTGTTTAGGTATTTGGAAGTCATTGGAGTGCAAACATTGAAAATTCACGAACTTACAAGCGTGCGTAGGAACTGCGCAACGCACGCTCGTAAAACAGTCATTTTTAGGAATTTTTTCACCAAATTTTCAACATAGCCATTTTAAGACCTCTGCTAATGAACAGTGTCACTGTGATTTTCTTAATGTGTCCCATACATTGATTTCGCACACCGACTGCACCATTGTGCGCTACATGGGCGGAAACATGTTTTGGGCAGGATGTGAAAATGACAGCTGTACTGCTTATAAGGAGGTGTGGTAAAATGGCAATGTTGAAAAATCTGGAAATGAAAATATTGAAAATTCACGAACTTCACGAGCCTGCGTAGGAACTGCGTAGCGCTAATAAAATGGTCATTTTTAGATTTTTCCACCAAATTTTCAAAACAGGCTTTTGAGAGCCCACCTTATGAAGCTGGCACTGTCATTTCATTAATCAGGCCCAAAAGGTGATTTCGCGCAGTGACTATGAAATCACCCTTTGGGCCCGAATAACGCCATGACAGTGACAGAATTCATGAGAAGGGGTCCCAAAAACCCCATGTTGAAAATTTGGTGCAAAAATTCCACAAAATGCCTGAGATATGCAACAAAGTTGAAAAAAACCCATCTAGTCCATTATACAGCTTACCGGCATTTCCTCAGTTCGCGGTCGGCTTTGAAGAGTGCAGGCGTGTTCCGGTCCAGCGATGATCATCGCGCTGAGCTCGGAGGTAAGTATGGGGGTGTGGGAGGCAGGGTGCGCATTGGGTGGAGTGCGGGTTGTGGGAGGGGCCAGGGAGAACCGCCGGGACCGTTTTTAATTTACAGGTTTTAAAAAAAAAAAAAAAGATGACATGGGACGTTTGCCACGCTGGGGTGGGCTCCCAGCATGGCAGAAGGATGGCTGAGGGGCCATGGAGCCAAGCGGGAGATTGGGCACCCCGTCGGCGACACGCAGCGGGACGTTGCCACGCTGGGGTGGGCTCCCAGCATGGCAGCAGGGAAAGCTGTTTGGGGAGGTGGAGCCGGCGAGGGGATTGGGCACCCTGTCGGCAGATGGCGCGGGGCGTTTACTGCGCTGGAGTGGGCTCCAGCGTGGCACCAGAAACTTGGGGCTGACGCGCTGCCAGCACACAGCGGTGGTTTTCTTTGAAGAGAAGACCACCGCTGTCATACACAGCACCGCATCGATTGGTGCAGGACTGCCATGCCTGCTCAATGGAGCAGGGGATTGCACAGGAGGGGCACACCTCCAAAGTGTCCCATTCTCCCAAGACGTTCCTTGCGCATGCGCGCAAGCGAACGTAAAAATGAGATTCGATCTGTGCATAGAGGAGGCTTTCACAATTTAACAACTAAAGAATATAAAGCTATAAAGGAACTACAGTACAGTTTATGAGCTCTTTAACTACTAAGTGAGCAGACAAGGGCAGAATGGTTATAGTACAAGACACTACTAAGTATGTTATTGAATTGGAAAACCAGTTAAGTGATGGCTGTTG
Source organism: Neoceratodus forsteri (assembly GCA_016271365.2). Classification (NCBI taxonomy): domain Eukaryota; kingdom Metazoa; phylum Chordata; order Ceratodontiformes; family Ceratodontidae; genus Neoceratodus; species Neoceratodus forsteri. Next base: position 853,917,921 of record CM057449.1, read on the forward strand.
CAATCAGGCCCCACTTTTATTCAACGTATGCCTTTAAAATCCATTCTGGATAGTATGATTGATGAAGCCTATAGCAATGGTCTAATAGATGGGAATGAATGCCCTTTTTTTCAGAAATGGAACACCCCACATGTCCTACTTTTTACATGGTATTGTAAGCCCCCCAAAATGGGCTTACCTGCTGGGACAAAGAGAAAAGACCGTTCTACCCCTCCCCCCTCCAAAAAGCAAGAAAGGAGGAAGACAGCCTGCTGGGAGGGAGGCTCTCTGGCTAACCCTCTCCTGCTGCAGGAAGAACAAGCATTTGTCAGTGCCGAATGTTGGCTTGCTAGCACTGGCATTGGTAGTGCAGAAGTTAGAGAGATGGACAATAGGACTGGCAGTGAAGTAGTGAACTGATGCCGACCCCAGCCCCAACATGCAGAGAGTGACAAGGATTGGGGTGTGCCTTTGAGTCGTTGGCCATAACACTAATGCCATTTCACCTCACCCTACCCCGATAAGTGCTGCAATGTGCCTTGTGGTTCACATTATTGCCTACACCTCTTTCCAAGGAAATATAACTGACATAGGTGCAGTATAGGAGAATGTGGTGAATCTGGGGCTGAACAGTCCAAGGCACACTTCGAGGCCTGTCACTGGCTGCAGGGTGGGGGGTGGGGGTTGAGAGGTGTGAACATTACAGCTGACAGTGCCAAGTCACACCCCTGATGCCTTTCAGTCTGTACAGGGTGGGTCAGTATGGGTGGAAACTGTAATGGCCAAGGCATTTGTTGGTATTTTCACTTCCAATTTTCAACATGGGTCATTTGTGACCCCACCTTATGAATAGTGGCACTATGAGTTTGTTTGTTGAAAGGTGATCTTGTACAGTGACTGTGTATTTTGGCACCACAGATGCGAAAACACATTTCGGGCAGGATGTGAAAAAAAAGTTTTGGAACCCACTCATGAGGGTGCAATCTTAGACCTTGTACTCTCAAATAGAGTCAGTGAGAGGATCTCAGATCTAGAAGTGGGTAGCCATCTGGGAACAAGTTACCACCAAACAGTGTGGTTCACGATAAACTCAGCTACAGAGTCAAGCCATACAAAAATGAGGGTACTGGACTTCAGGAGGGCTGATTTTAGCAAGATGGGAGAGTGCCTTAGAAAAGCACTAGCAAATAGGCTAGAAGGAGGGGTGGAGCAACAATGGGAAAACATCAAAACTGCCATCACAGAGGCAACAAGCCTTTGTGAGAAGCAAATAAACAAATCAAAATGAAAGAAAAAGCCACTATGGTTCTCAAAAGAGGTGGCAGGGAAGGGTAGGGAGAAAAGATAGCATTTAGGAAGTATAAGGAAACACAGAAGGAGCAGGACAGAGAACTGTACCAGTTAAGGCAGAAGGAAGCAGGGAGGGAAGTCAGAATAGCAAAGGCACAAACTGAGGAAAAAATAACCAACTCTGTTAAAAAGGGGATAAAACCTTTAATAGGTACATCAGAGAGCGTAGAAAGACAAAGGGAGGAATAGTAAGGCTGAATAGAAAGTACGGTGGCTGGGCAGAGAGAGACAGTGAAAAAGCAGGGATACTGAACGACTACTTCTGCTCAGTGTTCACAAAAAAGAAGGGAAAGGTGCCTAATCCATTTAATAGAAGCACTCTGGATAGGGGGGTTGATCCCAGTCATTTCATAGAAGAAAGGGTTCTGAAAGAACTCCTAAAACTGTAGGTGGACAAAGCAATGGGGCCTGTTGGAATTCACCCCAGAATTCTAAAAGAATTAAGGGGAGAACTAGTGACACCACTGACTACCTCTTATTAACAAATCATGGGAGGATGGTGTGGTACCTGAGGACTGGAGGAAGGCAGATGTGATTCCCCTTCACAAAAGTGGGAGCAAGATAGAGGCAGGAAACTATAGACCTGCCAGTTTGACCTTTGTGGTAGGGAAAGTGATGGAATCACTTCTGAAGGAAAGAATTGTTGAGTACCTAGAGGAAAGTGGGGTACAGGACCCAAGGCAGCATGGGTTCACAGTGGGAAGGTCATGTCAGATGAATCTAATTGATTTCTTTGACTGGGTGACCAAAGTAGTAGACCAGGGAGGGGCTGTGGACATGGCCTACCTAGACTTTAGCAAGGCATTTGACACAGTCCCACACAAAAGATTAATAACCAAATTAACCAGCCTGGGAGTGGATCCCAGGGTGGTAGCCTGGGTGAAACATTGGCTGGACAACAGGACACAAAAGGTAATTGTAAATGAAGTCCACTCTGAAGAAAGAGGGGTTACTAGTGGGGTACCGCAGGGTTCAGTACTGGGTCTAGTTCTTTTTAATGTCTTTATAAGTGACATTGCAGAGGGACTGGAAGGTAAAGTATGCCTCTTTGCAGATGATTCAAAGATCTGCAACAGGGTTGATACACAAGGAGGCGTGGAAAGGATGAGAAGGGACTTGGCAAGGTTGGAGGAATGGTCAGAAGTATGGCAGCATGGATTCAATGCAAGGAAGTGCAAAATAATGCACCTGGGAAACAGAAACCCAGGGGAAGATTACACAATGGCGGAGGTAGTAACAATAACAAAAATGGAAAGGGACCTGGGAGTAATCATATTAGATGACTTTAAGGTTAGCAAGCAATGTAAGAAAGCAGTAGGGAGGGCTGGGGGAATACTGGGATGTATAGTAAGAGGCTTCACCAGCAGAAAACAGGAAGTTGTTATCCCTCTGTACAGACAGTTGGTGAGACCCCATCTGGAGTACTGCATCCAGTTCTGGAGATCCCATCTCCGCAAGGATATAGACAGGATGGAGGCAGTCCAGAGGAGAGCAAGTAAAATGGTGCAGGGTCTGCAAGAGAAGCCATATGAGGAGAGGTTAAAGGAACTTAATATGTATACCCTTAAGGAAAGGAGGGAGAGAGGGGACATGATAGAAACTTTTAAGTACCTCAGTGAAATCAAGCAAAGTCCTAGAGGGTAGCATCTTTCAGAAAAAGCGATGGCAAGAACAAGAGGACACAATTTGAACATAGAGAGGGGACGGCTCAGGGGCATGTGAGGAAGTATTTTTTTCACACAGAGAGTCGTGGACACATGGAACCGCCTTCCTGAGTAGGTTGTGGAGTCTGAAACAGTGAGAGAATTCAAAAATGCATGGGACAGACATAAGGCAATTCTTGTGGGGGGTAGGAAGAAATAGGCTGTTGGTTAACTAGGATCTGCAGCTTATCCTGTAGGTAGGGAAATGGGCAGACTAGGTGGGCCAAGCAGTCCTTATCTGCCATCAAAGTCTATGTTTCTATGTTTCAGTGCTAGTGCATGTGTTCATGAGTTGGGGTCTCAAACCCCATGTTGAAAATTTGGAGTCAAAATTCCAAAAAATGTCTGAGATATCCACCTAAGTTTAAAAAAAAAAAAAATTTATGCCATTATACAGCTTGCAGGCATTTCTTCAGTTCGCAGTCAACTTTGAAGAGTGCAGACGTGTTCCCGGTCCACCGAAGATCATTGCGCCAATCTCCAGAGGTAACTATGCCGTGACCAGGGGTGTGGAGAGGTGGGGTGCGCAGAGGGTGGTGCAGGTTGAGGGAAGAGACCTCACGGCGAGGGACCGTTTTCCTTTTTTCAGGTATTTAGAATAAAAACAACAAAGGAACACCACGGACAGTTTTCTTTGTTTACAGGTGGTGTTGTGCACATAGGGTGGGCTCTCAGTGTGGCACAGAATGGGGGTGGGGGCCAGAACATGCCTACGACAGTCGGCTTTCTTTCATTATGGCAGGCACTCTGGCATGGCCTCCCAGTGTATCACACAGTCTTGGGGGGTGATTTAGCATGCTAACAGGAGGATTGGGCACCCCTGAAGTCGGCTGTGTGACTGTTAGTGATTGTGCGGCAGGTGGCGTTGGTGGCCACTGCCGCCATGTTTATTGAAGTTGTTCGCCAGGAAAGGCACATCGGGAGGAGTGTTACTGTGCCGCTGCATGACGAGCTTGTCTCTCATTGCAGCGGCACTTTTCTTAGAGGTGGTGACCACTTTAAATATTTCTTATGCCAGCACCTGCATGCTGGCTTATTGGGGAATGAGGGACGCACCTACTAATGCGTGCCCTGCATTCGCCCACACTGACGCACCTCCAAAATCTGCCACAACCAGAAGATGTTGGCTTTCGCGCAGGCTCGTCAAGCCAACATTAAAAGGACAAGAGAAAGTCAGAGCTGGTGGGAGAGAGAGGGCAAGAGATTTTCCCAGAGGGGGCTTGGGGCTAAGGGACTGGACTGGAAGGGACAGTTAAAGTGAGCCTCTGGCTTTGGGGACTGCTCCACGGAGGGGCCCTTGAATTCCAGCCGGGGAGAGCCCTGGAAGCTGAGTGGCCACTAGCCCAGGTCTGGCTGAAGGGAAGCTGATCCACCCTGTGTTTTCAGTATGAATCCACTGCTGCAGTAGAAACCAGAGAGATAGAAGGACGAACAGGTCTGCCTGGTGAATACTGTATATAAAGGCCCTCGGGCGAAGCTGGAAAGGCCAGGCAGGTGAAGAACAGGGCCTCCTCCACCCTCCGTGCATATCCTTGAATCAGGGAGACCATCATCCTCCTGGGGAAGCCATGAGTACCCTGAGCTGCAGCTCTGGGGATTCTTTGTTTGCATCAGCTAGAAGGGATGGGGAAGAGCCCACCCCCAATGACAGACTAATTTTCCTTAAACCTGTGTTGCTCTGCAAGGGAACCAATGAAAGACTGCAGGACTGCAACTGAGAACGGTGAGATACCCACCATCTGGGATTGTTCTGGGTACACCCAGGGGAGGGGGGAGAGCTCATACTGGGTTGTTTGCCTGATTTTGTGGAGACTCAAGGGAGTAGCCCTCACCTCTTCTGTCTTAGATCATTTTAAATAAAGAGGGATTATTGTTTGCCATCTTACATAAGTGTTTGTGCTTTGTGCTTTGTTATTGTTGTTGGGGGGTTGGAGTATTGCTCTAACTGTGCCAGAGGGATTAATCATTAAGGGGATATATCATTGTTCCTGGGGGGTGGTAACCTGTCTTGCCCACAGGAGGCCGTACCATTGCCCCAGGTGGAGGCACCAAGTCACTATTGGTGATCCAGCCAGGACTCAGGCGTGGCCCCCTTGGGGAAGTACATTGAGGACACCAAGGGCTCCAGGGCAGCCCAGGTGAGTGAGACAAGAGGGCTGTTACAGTATCAAAAGTCCACAAATCTGTGAGGGACCCTCCCAGATGTCCAGTTGCCTCTGGTATCAAATCCCTGAGCGTAGCTTCCTCTAGATTTGTGGATCATTTTCTGAAGAAGATGGTTCCTAAAATAAAAACATACAGCAGGGACGCTATCCATATTATTAGCAAAATGGAAGACATGACTTAGGAGAATAACTTTGGTTGGGTAGCGATAGAGATCAGCTCATTATATACGAGCATTAGGCATACTCATGACCTAAGGAATGTAAAGATTTTATGGCCAAAGATGCTGATTTAAAGTGTGTACCATAGAAAGTTGCCCTGGACTTAGTGAAGCTCACTCTGAAACATGACAACTTTATGTTCAATGGAAAATTTGACTGTTTTCAGTCTACCACTTAGTCATCTGTGGTGTCCCTCAGAGCTCTATGCTCTCCCTGTTGTTATGTACAGTATGTATGCTTCTGCTGTGAGAAGTGATCCAAAGGAATGGTTTGAGTTTTTGCTGTGTGCAAATGACACTCAACTTTATCTTTCATTTAGACCCATCCATGGTGATCTGATGGGTTCCACCATGCTGCAGCGTCACAAAATTTGTCGACTGTCTGCACAATGATGGCACACCACCACCAACTGGTGTTGTACCAACGCTGGGGGAACTAATGTTTTCTGTGGGGGGCTCTAGCCCCCACACTTAAGATTTCCAACTCCAGTCAGAATTTGTTCTGGGAGGTGGGCAAACACCCCTGTGGCAATAGTGTCTGGAACCCACAGACCATCACAGCAAACTGCCGAAAATGTCGCTGTGATGGTCTTCATGGTATTCCCATTGCTGTGCTGACATGATACCATCTGATGTATATGGTTGAGTTGGCCATCATAGTCTGGAGATCAAGCACTGGATAAGTCTGGCTAAGACTCAACCTAGCAAACCCAAATTGCTTCTTGTGGGTTCAGACTGCTTGTTGTCTTCAGTAAAGGGAAATCTTGTTCTACCTCTAAGTGACGGGAAGATACTAAAGACTAAAGAGGAAGTTTGCAGTCAGTGAGTTATCTTTCACAGTCAATTGGATCTTACATCTCAAATTACTACTGTCATTAAAAGTGGTTTTACCACTTGAAAAATGTAGCCAGATCGCGTACTTTCCTTGATCATAGTGATCTACGTATACTAGTGCAAGCTTTCGTTACCTCGCAAACTGACAACTGCAATGCACTCTACTATGTCTCCCAAATAGCTTTACCCCTGCAGTTACAGCAGAATTCAGCAGCCTGAATATAAATTTGTATAGCTAGATTCAACCACATTACTCTCACTTTATAGATTTGCACCGACTGCCAATGAGATGGTCCTCTGAATTTAAAATTCTTTTGCTGGTTTAGAAGGTCATAAATGAACTGTGCTCCTCCACATTTGTGAATTACTGGCAACCTGTCAGGAGGATTATTAGGCCACCAGAGTTCACTGCTCAGATACCTAGTGGCTTTTGTTAGGCCCAGCAGCAAGATTAAAATCTGCTGGGGTCAGAGCATTTTCCATGGCTGCACTTAGACTTTGGAACATTGTTCCAAAATCCATCCATTCTGCCTCCTCAGTGGAAAGTTTTAAATAGAGTATAATGGCTATGCAATTGTGTGTTATGGATTTTGTTTACACACCCTCAGTGCGTGATGACCCATAAACCTTGAGAGTGAAACTCGAGGGGTTTATGAGGTCATCACACACCGAGGGTGTGTAAAAAAATTAAAAAATCAGTAACATCACAGTTGCATAGCCATTATTTTTTTATAAGTACTGGTGCAGGGACTTTTTTCTGTCAACACTTTCAATGACAGAGACAGAGACAAGTAGTGCATGTGTAGCAGTTCTGTGAAGAGAGAGAGAGACAGACACATGCACACACACTCTCTCTCTCTCTCTCTCTCTCTTTCTAGAGGCATTTTTTTTCTTTTTTGTGTTTTTATGTTTGCTTGCACGCATGTGCAAGAAACATAGTCTGATAATCAAAATGCAGTGCCATACAGCTGAAAGAGAACACCACTTCAGTGAGCAGCGCTCCCCCTCCCACACACACTGCACTTGCCTTGCGCACTATATTGCATGCTCAGCATCCTCCCCCATGCACACACTGTATAGCCGGTAGGTGTCAATCCCCCGTCGACTATCCCAAAAAGCTGTGCAGGTGCCACGCTGGGAGCCACCCCAGCATGGCAAAGACTGTTTAAGCCAATGGGGGTGCCCAATCTCCTGTCAACTCCACACTCCCCCCTCCCCAAAAAGCTTTCAAGGTGCCACACTGAGCCCACCCCAGCGTGGCAAAGCTTGTTGTGGCCGATGGGGGTGCCCGATCCCCCGTTGGCTCCAGCCCCCCCAAACAGCCTTTCCAGCTGCCATGCTGGGAGCCTACCCCAGCGTGGCAAAAGTCCTGCATCTTCTTAATAATAAAAAAAAACTGTAAATAAAAAAAGGTCCTCGCAGTCTCCCTGACCCACCCACACCACCTGCGCACCCTGCCTCCCACACCTTAAACCCCATACTTACCTCCGGAGTCTGGCGTGACGATCTTCAGTGGACCAGGAACACGTCTGCACTCTTCAAAGCTGACCACGAACTGAAGGAATGCCAGTAAGCTGTATAATGTAATAAATAGGGTTTTTTCAACTTTGCTGCATATCTCAGGCATTTTTTGGAATTTTGGCACCAAATTTTCAACATGGGGTTTTTGGGACCCCTCCTCATGAATTCTGTCACTGTCAAGGCATTAATCAGGCCTGAAGGGTGATTTCACGGTCACTGCGCGAAACCACCTTTCAGGACCGATTAATGAAACAACAGTGCAAGTGTTCATAAGGTGGGCTCTCAAAAAGCCTATGTTGCAAATTTGGTGAAAAAATTCCGAAAAATGACTGTTTTATGAGTGTGCGTTCTGCAGTTCCTACGCACGTCGAAGTTTGCAATTTTTTATATTTGCACTCCAGATTTCAACTGCCATTTTACCACACCTCCTTATGAGCAGTACAGCTGTCATTTTCACATCTCGATGAAAATGTGTTTCCACGCATGTAGCTCACAATGGCGCAGTTGGTATGCGAAATCAATGTATGGGACACATTAAGAAAATCACAGTGACACTGTTCATGAGCAGAGGTCTTAAAATGGCTATGTTGAAAATTTGGTGAAAAAATTCCTTAAAATAACTGATTCACGAGCGTGCATTGTGCAGTTCCTACTTCACGCTCGTAAGTTCACGAATTTTAATATTTACACTCCGGATTTTCAACATTGCCATTTTACCACACCTTCTCATGAGCAGTACAGCTGTCATTTTTCACATCTCGCCGAAAATGTGTTTTCGCGCATGTAGCACAGAATGACACAGTCGGTGTGCGCAATCAATGTTTGGGACAGATTAAGAAAATCATAGTGACACTGTTCATTAGCCAAGGTCTTGAAATGGCTATGTTGAAAATTTGGTGAAAAAATTCCCAAAAATGACTGCTTTAGGAGCGCACTTTGCACAGTTCCTACACACGCTCCCAAGTTTGAGAATTTTTAATATTTGCATGCCAGGTTTTCAACATTGTCATTTTACCACACTTCCGTATGAGCAGTACAGCTGCCATTTTTTCACATCTCACCCAAAATGTGTTTCCGCACATGTAGCGCACAATGGTGCAGTCGGTGTGCGAAAGCAATGTTTGGGACAGATTAAGAAAATCACAGTGACACCAGTCATGAGCAGAGGTCTTAAAATGGCTATGCTGAAAATTTGGTGACAAAAGTCCATAAAATGACTGTGTTACGAGTGAGCATTGCGCAATTTCCATGCACCCTTGTAAGTTCATGAATTTGTAATATTTTCAGTCCAGATTTTCACCAGTGGCATTTTTCCACACTTTCTCATGAACAGTACAGCTGTCATTTTTCACAACACAGCCGAAATGTGTTTTCACACTTTCAGCACAGAAATGCATGGTCGCTGTGGGAAGTCATTGTTCGGGACAGATTAAGAAAATCGCCGTGACACTGTTCATGATCGGAGGTTCCAAAATGCCTGTGTTGACAGTCTGCTGTAAAAAAATCCCCAACTAATTACATTACGGGTGTGCGTTGCACAGTTTCTATGCACGCTTGTGACTTCACCAGTTTTTTTAATATTTTCACTGCAGATTTTCAACATTGCCATTTTTACACCTCCCCATGAACAGTACAGCTGTCATTTTTTACTTCCTGTTCGGAATGTGTTTTTGCACCTGTGGTGACAAATGCCGTAGTTGCTGTGCAAAAGCAGCTTTCGACTAACAAACTGATATTGTCACTGTTCATGAGGTGGGGGTCACAAAAACCATGTTGAAAATTTGGAGTGAAAATACCAATGAATGCCTGAGGTGTTAGGGTTTCCGATCATAATGCCCCACCCTGTAGAGAATGTCAGGCATCAGGGCTGTGACTTGGGACTGTCGCCTGCAATGCTCATACTATTCCACCCCCATCCACACCCTGCAGCCACTGAGAGGCATTGAGGTGTGCCTTGGACTCTTCGGCGCCAAAGTTCACCCCATTCTCCTATACCGCACCCATCTCACCGTATTTCCTGATGGAATGGGGTGCACATAAGGGCCAAAGACCCCAAGGCACACTGTGACACTTGTCAGTGTCTGCAGGGTATGGTGTAGTGAAATGGCATGGCCGTTATGCCTGATGACCCAAAGGCACACCCCAATGCCTGTCAGTCTCTGCAGGGTGCTGGTGGGGTTGGCTTCAGTTCAATACTTCACTGCCATTCCTGTTATGCAGCTCTGTAACTCCTACACTACCAATGCCAATGCCAGCAAGCAAACATTCGGCATTGACAAATGCTTGTTTTTAAAGATGTACTGTGGAACCAGCATGGGAAGCACAATAGGTAGACAGTAGTCAGTGAGGTCCATTCAGGATCTGACTCACTGTCTACCGAAGCACCACCCAAACAGTTCCAAGACCAGGATCAACCAGATCATTTTTTGAGTTGTAATGGCAGGATCAACCAGATTAACAGTAAAAGAAAAATTGGACTTACTTCAAAGGAGAGTTAGTTTAGTTGCCGTATTGGTCCTTGTAAGAACAGATCCAGAAGCAAATGGTTTGATACCTTTTATTGGACCAACTTAGATGTTACAAAAAGAATAAAGTGCCTAAACTTTTGGACCAACCAAGGCCTTCCTTGGAAGCTTATGACAGTTATTTAGACAAATCCCATACTATTAACACCCATATCATACATAAAAAAAAACCCAGACAGAATTCTCACTGGTTTCAAATAATCATTTGAATCATAACAGCAGTTTAAAGTAGAGGAATCACATTTCACCGGTTTGTTTCATACTAAGGAGTTTTTCAAGGTCAGATGTCACCAAATGAAATAATGACTCTTCAAGCAGAAAACTCCACTAACATAAATTATAAATGTCATAGTGTGCTTTGTGAATACAGACTAATGAAAAGCAAGAATGTGAGATTCAATATTAAGTACATGTTAAAACGTGATATTAATGTATGTTAAAACAAACAAAAAATATATAACAGAAATTTTCTATATATGGCATAAAGAGGGTTTAAAGTAGAATTTCCCTAGTGTGAGCAACTGTTTCACATATTTATACAATATACAACCTATCTGGAGACATTTTCCCAGTTATATGCTCAACTAGTAGTTATTATATTCTGTAAACCTTAAGATCTTCAGTGTTGTAACACCATTGTAATATCAATTGTCAGTATAAGAGCCAAATTAAAACATGTGGAGGTCAACCCCAGTCCCCCTAGCCTCCTTGCCTCTCCCTCTGATTTTGCAGCCTCCCCAGGACTCAAGATGACGTTAATTAATGTGTGGAGCCTAACTAACAAATTCAACCAACTACATGCTTAGACTACCCACAATGAGTCAGACCTATTCATCATCACTGAATCTTGGCTTAAAAGTGCCGTACTTGATCAACAGATTTCCCTCCCTTGTTACAAACTCTTTAGAGCAGATAGACCATCCAGGGGAGGTGGTGTCACTATTTATTCCAAAGATAAGTTTTTTATTACTGATATCCATTGCATGTCTATGCCCAAAGAATTTGAACTCATCTCCTTTAAAATCCATCTGTCTTCATCAGAAATGCTTACCATCATCGGATGTTATAGACCCCCCTCCGGGGGAAGTGCTTCTCAACCTCCACCCTGAAGTCCCTTATAGCCCCCTGCTACAACGAAACAATCATCCTAGGTGACCTAAACCTTAACTGGTGTTCCCCAAAATCAAGTCAGCTCAAAAGTCTCTGTGATGAGCTCGGCCTCTCTCAGCTCATATCAGAACCTACCCAGACCAATAATCATAACCAGGCAAATAGTTCCATCCTGGACATCATTATGACTAATCACCCCCATAAAATCGCACACACTGCCATCTTCCATAATGACCTGAGTGACCATGGAAACATAGTCTGTACCAGATCTCATCCAAAATGCCCTTCCTCATCCAAGTTTATTACAAAGAGCAGTTTTCTTCACTTCAATGCTGATAACTACCTCTCTGACCTCAGCCGCATGAACTGGCAAAACCTCAACCTAGCCAAGTCAGTTGATGGGGCTGTCACTGTCCTCAATGACAACCTAACCTCTCTGGCAAGCAAGCATGCCCCCTTTATTAAAACCAGAATCCCTGGTTTACACCCGACCTCAAAGCCACGTTAACCAACCATGATGAGCTCTGGTCCCGCGGCTAGGTGCGCACAGTGTCCAACCGATTGGCAGACTTTTAGAGCTGCAAGGAATTGCCTGTGTCAAATTAATTCGCACAGCTAAGACTGATTTCTACATTGAATCCCTTGAGCAAGCAAAGGGAAACTCAGCCAAGATATGGCAGACCAATAAATCTATTGAAGGACGTAGAGCAGCACACTATATCCAGTCCAAGCCCCATGCACAACGAGTTGATATCGAAGATCAAAACCACATCCTGTCAGAACTTAATTCCCTCTTTGCCACTGCTGGTCTGGCTTTTGACTCCTCCCCCTATGGCAGACTATCCTGCTCCCACAACTCCTTCACTCCCACTGCATCCCCCCCCCGCACACCCTGCAGCGTCATCCCATTTTTTACAAAGACATGGAATATGTCCTTAGCAACACTGATGCCAGAAATGGACCTGGCACAGATGGGATTCAGCCTTTCTTTCTTAAATTAAGCTTCTGTCACCTTACAGCACCCATCCTCCATATCTTCAACCTCTCTATCTCTACCTCCACAGTCCCCACCTGTTGGAAATCAGCACATATTCTACCCTTGTAAAAGGCTGTTGGGGAGGTGGGGAGGGACCTGGGAGGACAGTAGTATCTATGCCAAGGACAGACTACACTTGAGTGAGGAGAAAATGAAAGTGTTGAAACAGAGGATGGAGGAGAACATAGAGGAAGTTGAGAATTTAAACTAGGAGCGGGGGGTGGCAAGTGGGCAAGAGACCACAGGTTGGGAAACCATATGAGCTTACCCCCCCCCAATAACAGTGACAAAGGACACATGGCAAGTACTATTGGTGATGCTAGTAAAGGAGGGCAGGATGGGGGGGGGAGGGTGGAAGGTGGTTACCCTTAATGCTAGGAGCCTTGGGAGGAAAAGTGCAGAGATACAGGTGCTCATAACAGAGGGAGAGGTGGACATTGCAGCCATCACAGAAACATGGGCCACCCAATACAATGACTAGGACATGTCTGTACCAGGGTACGGGTTATTTCGTAGGGACAGGGTGATTGAGGAAGGAGGGGAGTGGCACTATATGTAAAGGAAGGACTGAAGTGTGTAAGGGAGGAAGGGGAGGAGGGTAGTATGCAGTCACTTTGGATGCAAATCCAGGATTCCATGAACAGGATTCTCAGAATGGGAGTGGTGTACAGGCTGCCCTCTCAGACGGAGGAGTTAGACAGGGAACTAGTGGGACAGATCAGGAGGACTTGCGAGAAGGGTAGTGTGGTGATTGTGGGGGACTTCAACATGCCAGGAGTGGACTGAAGTACCCCAATAACCAGGAATAGAAGGAATCAGGTACTGCTGGATGCCTTCCAGGACAGCTTCCTGCTGCAAATGGTCAGTGAACCAACCAGGTTGGGAAATACCCTTGACCTTGTGCTGGCAAATGAGGACTTTGTGAGAGAACTTACGGTGGAAGAACCACTGTCATGAGGTGATCACCACTCAGTATAGCTCACATTGGATACGGGCAAGGAAGGAGTGGAATCCGGCACAAGAGTGCTGGACTTCAGGAGGGCCAACTTTCGGAGGATGGGGGAAGTGGTAAAAGGAAACCTGGCCAGAATTCAACCTAGTATGGGCACTAACCAGAGGTGGGAGCTAATAAAGCTGGGGATAGTGGAGGAAACCAAAACCTGCTGCAAGGCCCAGAGCAAGAGGGCTAGGGCTAAGGGCCATTCCCATTGAATCATGTATGCCCCCGGTACTCTGTACCCTTTTCTCCTCACCTTATTTGCCCTCTTTCTGCTCCTACTTCCCCCCTGCTCATGCTTCCCCACTGTCCCAAACATCTACCAACTCACGCTCTCTCACCCCCTCCATGGTACCCTCCCTCTCAATCTCATGTACTCGCCTTGGGCATCTCCAATCACTACGAAATGGCCCTCTCCCCCAAATGGCCGTTGAGTACTCCCCCTGTACACCGCTACTACTGCCATGCTTTACCCACAGCTCCACCCGTTTACTTGCCCTGGTGAATCTGAGTTCTCTGGCCCAAAAAAAATAGGTGCCAGTTATAGGTATCTCACACCAGTATGCTAAAACGTATACTTCTTCTCCTGCTATTGTCGGGAAACATTCATCCCAATCCCAGACCAACCCCTACAATAAGAACAACTCAGACCAATCAACCAGGATCCCTCTCAGTATTCTCACTTAACATATGCAGTCTTCTTCACAAAATTGATGCCCTTCAGACTTTTGCCTGCTAGCATAACCCAGACATACTAGCAGTCTTAGAAACCTGGCTCTTACCTTCGGTTCTCAACCATGCTATCACCCTCCCTGGGTATAATGTCTACCAGCTTGATAGAACATCAAAAAGAGGATGTGGTTGCGCCCTGTACCTTAAGGACATGATCCGGGGGCATCTCATCAACTTAACCCCCCAAACCACCACTGCACAGATTCTTCCTGTCACGATCCTGCTCAGTGCACACAATAAAGCCATCACAGTTGTCACAGTCTACATTCCACCGACAGAGCAAGGTAATGGGCTTAACGCAGTCCTGGAGTTTACCAAATCTCTCTCTTACTTGATTCAGAAACCAACCTCCTCGGTGACTTTAATATTAACTGGCCTGCTGCAGAGGCAGGGGCATACAGGGACTTGATAGTGGTAGCAAACCTTTCTCAGATGGTTAGCTCCACAGTCAGGACAAACTATAAAACGGGTACCTGCACCCTTCTGGATTGGATCATAACAAGCCATCCCACCAGGATCACAAACACCATTGTCCTCCCTGACACACTTAGTGACCACTCCCCCATCATCTGCTACTGGTCCAATAAATTCATCAAGCCCCCCCCAAAACCATTATTAGCCGGGTTCTACCTAGAGGCAAGCTACCTCATCTCAAAACCTTCATACGTCAAAGAGTTGGTCACCAATTCTCACTGCAACCAATGTGAACACCGCACTGGAACACTGCATCAGGATCTTCAACAAAGCATCCAACATATTTTCACCCTTCAAGAAGCACAAGACCAAAGCCCTATGTAACCCCTGTCTCACCGGAGACCTGCTTAGATGACTAAGATCTCAAGACCACCTTTAGTAGAGTGCCAGAAACACTGGGAGATAAGTTGATATTGCTAACTATAGAAACATTGAAACATAGACTTTGACAGCAGATAAGGACCACTTGGCCCACCCAGTCTGCCCATTTCCCTTCTTATTGGATAAGTTGCAGATTCTAGTTAACCAACAGCTTACTTCCTGCAACCCCCCACTACAATTGCCTTATATCTGTCCCATGCATGTTTGAATTCCCCCACTGTTTTAGACCCAACAACCTCCCCAGGAAGGCGGTTCCATGCATCCACCACTCTCTCCGTGAAAAACAAATTCCTCACATTACCCCTGAGCTGTCCCCCCCCCCCCATCTTTAAATTGTGCCCCCTTGTTCTTACACATCTCTTTTCTGAAAGATGCTACCCTCCTGGACTTTGTTGATTCCCTTGAGGTACTTCAAAGTTTCTATCATGTCCCCGTCCCTCTTTTCATCAAGGGTATACATATTAAGCTCTCTCAGTCTCTCTTCATATGGTTCTGATGCAGACCCTGCACCATTTTAGTTGCCCTCCTCTGGACTGCTTCCATCCTGTCTATGTCCTTGCGTAGATGGGGTCCCCAAAACTGCACACAGTATTCCAGATGGGGTCTAACCAACTGTCTGTACAGAGGGATAACCACTTCCCTTTTTCTACTTGTGATGCCCCTTCCTATGCATCCCAGTATCCCCCTAGCTCTCCTTACTGATTTCTCACATTGCTTACCCACCTTTAGGTCATCCGATATGACTATCCCCAAGTCCCTTTCCATTTTTGTTGTTGTTAGTACCTCCCCTGCTATTGTGTACTCTTCTCCTGGGTTTTTGTTTCCCAGGTGCATTACTTTGCACTTCTTTGCATTGAATCTAAGTTGCCATATGTCTGACCATTCCTCCAACTTTGCCAAGTCCCTTCTCATCCTTTCTACCCCCTTGTGTATCAACTCTGTTACAGATCTTTGTGTCATCTGCAAAGAGGCATACCTTTCCCTCCAGACCCTCTGCAATGTCACCTATAAAGATGTTAAAGAGGACTAGACCCAGTACTGAGCCTTGAGGTACTCCACTAGCAACCCCCCCTTTCTTCAGAATGTGTTCCATTCACTGTACCTTCTGTGTCCTGTTGTGCAGCCAGTTTGCTACAGGCTACCACCCTGGAACCCACTCCCAGGCTGGCTAACTTGATTATTAGTCTTTTGTGTGGGACTGTGTCAAATGTCTTGCTAAAGTCTAGGTAGGCCATATCCACAGCCCCTCCTGGTCTATTACTTTGGTCACCCAGTCAAAGAAATCAATTAGATTTGTCTGACATGACCTTCCACTGTAAATCTATGCTTTGGGTCCTGTGCCCCGCTGGCCTCTAGGTACTCAGCAATTCTTTCTTTCAGAAGTGACTCCATCAATTTCCCTACCACTGAGGTCAAACTTACAGGTCTGTAGTTTCCTGCTTCTGCCTTGCTCCCATTTTTGTGAAGGAGAATCACATCTTCCCTCCTCCAGTCCTCAGGTACCACCCCATCCTCCCATGACTTGTTAAAAAATGTGGTCAGTGGTGTCACTAGGTCCTCCCTTAGTTCTTTTAGGATTCTAGGGTGAATCCCGTCAGGCCCCATTGCTTTGTCTACCTTGAGTTTTAGGAGTTCTTTCAGGACTCTTTCTTCTGTAAATGGACTGCTGTCAACCCCCCTACCCAGAGTGCTTCTATTGTCTGGTTTAAGTAACTCCTCCTCATCTTCTTTTGTGAATACTGAACAAAAGTATTCATTCAGTATCTCTGCCTTTTCACTGTCTCCCTCTGCCCACCTCCCCTCTCCTTTATTAATCTTCACTATTCCTCCCTTAACCATCCTATGCTCCCTAATGTACCTATAAAAGGTTTTATCCCCCTTATTAACTGAGTTGGCTATTTTTTCCTCGGTTTGGGCCTTTGCTAGTCTGACTGCCTTCCCCACTTCTTTCTGCTTTAATTGATACAGTTCCCTGTCATGCTCCTTCTGTGATTCCTTATACTTTTTGAATGCAGCCTTTTTCTCTTTAACTTTTCCTGCCACCTCTTTTGAGAACCATAGTGTTTTTTCACTCCGCTTTGTTTTCTTTATTTGTTTCACACAAAGGCTTGTTGCCTCTATGATAGCAGTTTTGATTTTTCTCCATTGTTCTTCCACTCCTTCTTTTTGGCCATTTGCTAGTGCATTCCTCAGGTATTCACCCATTTTGCCAAAGCCGGCCCTTCTAAAGTCTAGTATCCTTGTTTTTGTATGGCTTGTCTCCATGGTTGTGCGTATTGTGGTCACTGTTCCCAGATGTCTACTGACTTCTAAATTTGTGATCCTCTCTCCATTTGAGAGTACCAGGTCTGGTATTGCTCCCTCCCGAGTGGGTTCCAACACTAGCTGTCTAAGGCCTGCCCCTGCAGGGCATCGGGAATGACCCTGCTCTTGGATGTGGCTGCAGTACATGTCATCCAGTTAACATCTGGCATATTTAGGTCCCCTATCAACAGTATCTCCTCTTTTTCAGCCATTTTGATGTGCACAAAATGACTGCACCAAATATATCTGGGATTTGAAGACCACCTATTTCCATAATGCTCTCACTGACTCATAGGGCAACGGTAGGGACTTATGGAATAACATTAAAGAAGTCACCAGGAAGCAATCTAAATCACCCCTGTCAGTACTCAGCATAAATGGTGAAACTACACTTGACCAGAAACTCATTGCTGATACATTCAATGACACCTTCTCGGACCTCAGTGCTGTACTCCCACAGGATTTTTTCGATGAGGTGGCTCCCCTTGCCCCCCCCCCCCAGCCACCCTCCCTTCTACTTTAAAGCAGTAAAAATGCATCAAGTCTGCAGCTACGTTACCAAAGCCATTTGCAACTCCAGAGCCAGCAGTGACTCCCTCGACCTCAAACTGCTATCACTCACACTTGAAGAAGTACTCCAACCACTGACCAGGATTTTCAACCTTTCCCTCAGCCTCAGCCAGTTCCCTGACTTATGGAAATCTGCCATGGTAACCCCAATTCATAATAGTGGTGACAAAACAGCTACTGAGAATTACCATCCAATTTCCATCCTACCTCCACTGTCCAAGGCCCTAGAATGGATTGTGTCAGACCAGCTCACCGACTTCCAAGACAATCACAACATCCTGTGCAAGGAGCAACATGGCTTTAGAAAAGGTCATAGCACCTCCACGACGCTACTTGAATTCACTGGTGCAATCCATCACTCACTCTATAAAAGTCATCTTACTGGGTCCACCTTCAATGACTTAACTAAAGCCTTTGATACTGTCAACCACAATCTCCTACTTGCCCAGCTTTGACTAGCGGGGTTCTCACCTAACTCAGTGAACTGGTTCAAAAGCTACTTAGAAAACCGCTCCCAAAGAATGAGAATTGCTGGCATACTCTCAGACCAAAGACCAGTCTGGTCCAGTGTCCCACAGGGCTCAATCTTGGGCCCCCTCCGTTTCAGCCTTTTCCGAACTCACTGCCAGAATCCTGCCCTGAACAGATCCTACTCTACGTGGATGATGCTGTCATCCTAGCATCCCATCATGATCCAGTCCATCTACAAGGTAACTTCCAACAGGCCTTCTCTGCAGTCGATAACTGGTTCACAAAACACAGACTTATCCTTAACCAGAAAAAAACAAAGACCATGATCTTCTGCAGCTCCTAAAACAAACACAAACAATATCAGCTCTCCATTATAACCAAGCAAGTAATCACTCTCAAACAAGTTCATACCTTTAAATACCTCGGCCTCACCCTCGACTGTAATTTCTCCTATGTCCCACACATCAATAACGTGGCAAAAGTAGCCAACACCAGGATGGGCCTACTATTCTGATATAGGAAACATCTAACCCCAGAAGCTCTGTCCATAGCTGTCCAGAGCTCCATCATCAGCATCATTGACTACAGTCTCATTATCTATGGATCTGCCACAACCTCATATCTCAGGCGTGTTTCAACTTCCCTCAGTCAAGCCTGCCGACTCGTTACTGGTTCCCACCGCCTCACCCACACCTGAGACCTCTACTCCAAAACAGACTGGCTGTAACTGAACAACTGAATCAAATACCAAACCTGCATCACTGCTAAGAAAATCATGATGGGAAAGGCATCACCAGGAGTCAGCACCCTCCTCAAATCCAAAATCACCAACCGCAACACCAGGAGCTCTAAGCCCCAAATCCTTCAAATCCCTCCCTGCCGCATGTCCCAAGGCCAAAAGTCATTTGCATACAGGGCTCTGAGTTGGCTGAATGAGCTCTCTAGTGACATCTCATCCACGGCAATGCTTGGAGTGTTCAAAAAAAAGCTCCACTACTCCTTAACTGGCCCTTCCACCTGTGCTTGCTCCCCATAACATCTTCATTCCCTACGCTGCTTCTGACTTTATAGGTGTCAGTTTCTGCCCTCTCTTCTTGCACTTACCTGTCCAACGCAACTTCTAATGCACTTGCCCTGTGTCTGTCCTGACAAGACCCCTCAGCTGCCTCACCCTGACCCTCTACGCCTATGCCTTCACCTACCCTCAGCCCTCTACCCTTCTTGCCCTCTTCCTCCAATTGTTTCTTGAGTTACTCATCACTCAGTCTGATTTTGTCAAGCAAAGTTACTGTCTAAAACCATGTACCTGTAACTGTTTTATGTTTTAGTGTCTGTTACCCTGTAACCATCATGAAGTGGAACCTTTGTAAAAGAGCCTTGGCTCAAAGGTACTTTGTAATCCTAGACACAAATAAATAAATAAAATAAGAAATCAAGCTGGTTGAGCAAGGAGGTCATGGAAAAGGTAAGGAAGAAAAAAGCTGCCTTTAGGAGGTACAAGAAAACAGGGAAGGGTACCTGACAGACTCGAAGGAGGCGACTCTGGCAGTAAGGGGTGCCAAGGCATCTATGTAGCTCAGGCTGGCACAAGGCATTAAGAAAGAGAAGAAGTACTTCTTTAGGTACATCAGTGAGAAAAGGAGCTGTAAGGACCACATAGTAAGGATTAGGAAGGAGGGGGTTGTGTGGAAGCAGAGTGCGATAAGACAGAAGCGCTAAATGATTACTTCTGCTCGGTATTTACTAAGGAGAAGAGGGGGATGATACCCAAAGGGGGAAGAATGGAAGAAACAGGTGGGAGGGGGTGACAGATGGGGAAATCATGGAGGGCAGAGTTCAGGAGGGTTTGAAGGCACTGAGGGTGGACAAGGCACCAGGCCAGATGGCATCCACCCCAGGGTACTGAAGGAGGTGGCAGAGGTCCTTGCAAGACCTTTGGCAGACCTATTTAATGTCTCACTACACTTAGGGTGTGTACCTCAACACTGGAGGATGGGTCATGTGGTGCCACTCCACAAGAGTGGCCCCAAGGATGAACTGGGGAACTATAGACTGGTGAGCCTCACATCCATCGTGGGTAAGCTGATGGAGACTATCCTGAAGGAGAGGCTGGTGGCCCTCCTAGAGTGCTAAATGACTACAGGACAGCAGACAGCATGGCTTCCTATGTGGCAGATCCTGCCAAACCAACTTGGTGGAGTTCTACAACTGGGCAACTAGGCAACTGGACAGGGGCCATGCAGTGGATATTCTGTATCTGGACTTCAGTAAAGCATTCGACCTGGTGCCACATGGGAGGCTGGGAAGTAAGTTAGAAGACACAGGCGGGTGCAAAGCTAGTGAGATGGGTAGAGAACTGACTTCAGAAAAGGCAACAGAGGATGGTGTTGGGGGGAGCTCACACATCCAAGGGTAGTGATGAGCGGTGTTCTGCAGGGCTCAGTGTTGGGACCAGTGTTGTTTGGGATATTCACTGCAGACATATCATTGGACATCAAGAGCAAGATCAGTCTGTTTGCTGATGATACCAAGATGGGAGCAGTGGTGGATGACCTAGGGGGATGGCAGGGGTTGCAGGTTATCTGGCAAAGACTGAAACCTGGCCAGGCACCTGGCAACTGGGGTTCAATGCCAAAAAGTGCAAGGTGCTGCATTTTGGGGTGAAGAACCCAAAGAGGAGTTACCAGCTGGGGGGAGTGCAGCTAGCCCAGACAGAGGAGGAGAAGGATCTAGGGGTGCTCATTACAGGGTCAATGAACAACTCTGCACAATGTAGGAAGGCAGTGGCAAAGGCCCACAACATGCTGGGTTGTATTGCAAGAGGTATATCCTCGGGGAGGGAGGAGGTGATCCTGCCACTGTATAGGTCATTAGTGAGACCGCACCTGGAGTACTGCGTGCAGTACTGGCACCCATATCTGAAGAGTGACATTAATTTACTGGAGTGGGTGCAGTGCAGGGTGACAAAGATGATCAAGGGGCTGGGAGACTTATCATACGAAAGGAGGCTGAGGGAGTTGAACATGAACTCGCTAGAGGAGAGAAGGGACGGAGGGACATGATTGAAACCTTTAAGTACATGAAAGGAATAAACAAGAGAGGTACAGAGGGGCTGTTCAAAGTAAGGGAGGGGAGGAACACCAGGGGCCATGATATGAGACTGGAGGGAGGAAGGTTCAGGAGGGAGATGAGGAGACACTTTTTTACAGAGAGGGTGGTAGCTCGGTGGAATGCATTACTTGCAGAAGTGGTATCCAGTAGAACAGTGGACTGCTTCAAAAGGGGATGGGACAAGACAAGGGGGAGGGTCAATGGAAGGGAAGGGTGGAAAGGAGGGGCAGCTGCAGAATAAGGCGTGTTCGCTGCACATTCGAGCAGACTTGATAGACCTCTAGGCCTTTATCTGCTGGCAAATTTCGTATGTTCATATGTTCGTAAATCTGGTGACCCTTGCAATCCAAATAACTACAGACCCATCTCCATCTTGCCAGTTTTATCCAAAATACTAGAAAAATTGATTTATATTCAACTTGGAGAACATCTAGAACACTTCTCGCTGCTCGATCCTGTCCAGTAAGGATTCAGGGAAAGCCACAGCACCATTTCTGCCCTTGCAAAGCTTAGCAATAATTGGTTCACAGCCTATGACAACAAACAAGTCTCAGGTGCCATCTTTCGTGACCTTAGCAAGGCGTTTGACACTGTCAACCACAACCTTATTCTCCGTAGCCTATCAAACGTCGGTGCCTCTTCCTGTACAGTAAAATGGTTTGCTAACTACCTCTCAGGAAGAATACAAAAAAACAAAGCTGATAGTCTCCTCCCAGACCCCATTCCCATTACAAGGGGTGTTCCCCAAGGCTCAATTCTTGGTCCTATACTTTCTTCACTATATATTAACACCCTTGACTCCAACATTATCAGTTCCAAGCTTCATTTTTTCATGGATGACACCATTCTCTATACATCAAAACTGACCCTGGCCGAAGTCTTTCGAGGAGCTGCAAGCTGATTTCCTGCAGCTGGAACAGAATCTCACCAACTCTAAACTGCTTCTAAATGCAAAACAAATGAAAGCTGCCATGTTCTTTACTCTCAATAGCAAGTCCACCTCTCCCCACGCAAATACAAAGCATGCTGCTATCATAGCCACCCTAGGTGAAGCTTTAGAGGTGGTTGATAAATTTAAATACTTGGGGCTATGGATTGACAGCAAGCTGTCTTTCAACACTCATATAGAGAGTTTCACTAGCAAACTCAAAATCAGGCTAGGGTTTTTCTTTAGAAATAGGGCACTGTTTCCCTTGTGGGTAGGTTAAGACTCGTCCAAGCAACGTTCCTCCTTCTCCTTGACTACGGTGACATAATCACAGCTGCACATCAGTAGTAGAGATGGGTGAAAAAAATCTTCTGCAGGTGGAATTCAAACAAAAGTCTGACTTTCGCTTCTGAAGAAGTTCAGAAATTGATTTCTGAACTTCCGTGGAAATTCCACCTGCGATCACCACTCAAGTTTCAAGTCACCGTTGCCAACTTGCCCCAAAAAAGCCCTGGTGGCTAGTGGTCCCTCCCCCACCCATCCCACATGTAAAAAAAAAAAATATCCTGGTGGCTAGTGGTCCTTCCCTCCACCTGGTAACCCACCCACCCTGAAATGTACAGTAACCCCCACCCACCGCCCATCCCTATCTCCACTTCTCCAGTTTAAAAAAATCTCTGGTGGTCTAGTGTTCTTTTTTATTTAACCATCTCCCATCATCGATCCTCAGTCCAAAATCCCTGGTGATCTAGTGCCCCACCCCCTTCCCAGCAGGTGTCCCTCACCTCACCCATTATGAAAACCTCACAGCAGCGAACTGGCACACCCTCCTCTCTCCTCATGGCCAGCCACCCACTAAGCTGTCAATGAATGAGCATGCACATGCTCATTCACTGACAGCTCAGTGTGGGCCTACATGGAGGAGGGCTGTGCTGGTCCACCTGCTGCCAGGGTTTATGATGGGTGGGAGGTGGTGGACACCTGGTGCTGGGATGCTGGGTGGGGCCTGGGACCACCAGGGAATCTTGATCGGGATGGTTAAAATTTAAAACAAAACCCACTAGACCACCAGAGATTTGTTTTATTTTAAACTGGAGAGGGGAGATAGAGATGAGAGGCTACTGTATATTTCAGGGGGGGGTTATTGGGTGGAGGAGAGGACCACTAGCCAGGAGATTTTTTATGTGGACTAGGTGAGGGAGGGACCACTAACCTCAGTGCTTTTTATTAATATCAGCAAGATTTCACCTGGTTACTTTCACAGATGTTTTCCGCTCCACCACAGGTGGAAGTTCAGAAAATTTCACGAAAGTTCCTTGATTTCCGCAGAAATTACGTGAGGGCAGAAAGTGGCAGTTTCGCCCAACCCTAATCAGTAGCCAGTTTGCATAAACTTAATGTTCTGTACCACTGTACACTGCGTTTTGCTAATGACACCCCCTACCAAACACACCACTGCGACCGTTACACAATCGTAGGATGGATGTCCCTGTCAACCAGGCATTTGATTCACCATGGTACATGGACACCCAAAATACTCTTAAACAGGCTCCTAGGGTATATATCCTCTCTCATCTGCATCTCCCATTGCACTTGCTCCCTGAGGAAATCAGCCTATATCCACCTGGATACACCTAGGACACGTACTTCCATCAGTAAAAGTGTGGTGGTCTATGCCCTTCCTTCAGCCTGGAACAGACTGCAGAAGGTCCTCAAGCTTACCAGCACTGTCTCATTAAACTTCTTCAAATCCCTATCCACAAGAGAACTTAAAGAAGTGTGTAGTTGCTATAGGACTTAGCATCCTCTCTCTTCACCTTCCACCCACCCTGTCACCCCTGCCTCCCTCCTCCCACCAACCTCCCTCCCTCCCCTCCTACTCTCCCGTCCCTCTCCTGCTTCCCCTACCCCAATGCCCCTTGCTCTTGCACTCCCCTACCTCCCCTCCTGCTTCCCTCCCCACCTCCTCTCCCCTCCCCATCCCCAACCTCCTTCCATCCCATTCCCAACCCTTCCCACCTCTACCTGGACACGTGTGCACTTAACTCTAATCTCCACTACTTCTCTATTCCCTTCTCTCTTGCTCCTCTGCTCCCTCTCCTCCTCTCCCTCTCCTCCATCTCAGACACTTGTGCATGCTCACCATGCACACCACTCCCATCCCTCCTCCCCTCCGACCTCTCCCTTCATACTACAACATCTCTCCCCATCCCCTCCTCCCCACCATTCCCACCACCAATCCCCATACCACCCCATCATTCTCCCTCCCAGGTACCCTCTTATCTTCCAACAACTTCTCCATTCCTCTTGTCCCTCCCCAGTATGTTTCTGTTCTTCTTGGTCTACAGGTGAACCTCCCCTTTCCAGTTTCTCTGTCCTCCCCCTCCCCACTCGATTCTCCCTCTCTGACTTAACTTCTTCTCTACTCTCCTTAATGCAGCCTAGCACTTGCTTCAATGCTTTATGCACCTTATTCTAGTCCTCCATACTCTTCTCTGATGCCAATATTAAATGTTATACATTATAATTCCTATTGTTGTTATGTAAAGATGCTATGCATTGTATCTCATTTATTGTCATGGAATTATCCCACTACTTGTGACTTCAATGTTTCATTGTTCCAAGAGTGTTTGCATACCACCTACCCTTATTTATTTGTGCTACCTGCCAATGCTTTGTAACCAGGACCTCCTTGTAAATGAGCCTGCTCAATGGAGTTTCTCCTGCAATAAACTTGAAACCTGCTGCCTCCCCCACCATTACCAGCTTGTCCAGGGTCAGTTCCCTCATGTTCTTGAAGTCTGCAATTCCAAGGTCTAGGATCATAAAATGGAAAGTGGAGGATGGTTAAAATAGTAGGTACTACTTTATGTATTCATTTTTGAGAGAAACTCTAACAGTGGTAATAACAGTACTTGTGTTTCACACAAGCTAAAGGGATTATCTTTAGGAACATGCCTGAAGATAAACAATATTTAATCCATACTGGTTTAATTACATACTGTAACTAAAGTACCAAATAAAATAATTGAGTGAGATAATGAAGATTATACGATGGCAAGAAAAAATCCTGGACTCTGATTGGTCAGTCTTGGGCTGGACCCGAGATGTTATCCCAGCACAACATCACGGGTCTAGTCTCAGCCTCACTGTGAACCTGCAGATGATATTGAGCATCTTGAGACTGATTGTTTCATCTGCTCTTAAAAAACAAAAATATTTTTCCACACAAAAACATCTTTAAAATGACTTTTTTTTTTATTCTGTATAATAACGAGCCTTTGTATAATAGCAATAATGCTCTCCAGGGTGTGTGTCATTTGGGATAACATCACGCCTCAGTTGTTGGACCACCTGAGGCGTGACGTTATCCCAGCACAACACACACCCTGTCGGGCATTATTGCTTAATTACATGGCAAGGCTAGATGAGGAAGTCTGCAAGATTGTACCAAATTTTAAATTAACCAGTCAGCAACACCATAAAAGATGACGGCTGAAATATCCAAAGCACATTATGAGATAACTGCAAACTGGGACTGACCACACAATCAGTATCTGCCACTACCAAGGTCAGTCACAGCTGGTCCCCAATCAACATATTTTTGTTGTTTAATTATAAAAGTAATGCAAAAGAAATCCTTCATTTGGAAGTCTAGATGATGCATCAATCATGTCTCATACCGAACATTACTACTAAAAAAAACACAAAATTTTACACAGTCCCCTGCCCTCACAATGCAATGGAATGCATCACGGATAATAGGCAGGCAGACCTTGTGAAAACTTCATAGTAAACCAACACTTTCAGGTTTGCAAATACCATTTTCCCATAGAGCTGTTTCTCCTTGCTGGCTGGTGTGGGCAGGCTCCCAGCCCTGTCCCAGCCTCCTCTCATATAGCACCCACCGCACCGGCTCCCCATGCTCGAAATCCTCCCATGGATCCACCCCCCAAAGCAGGCAGGGCCGGAAAGGGGAAGGTTGTCCTTCACCCACCCAGTGATACTCATCCAGATGGACCAGTGACCAGCCTGCAGTGTGAGGTAGAGGTAGGCAGGCAGGGCTTCATTTAGCCAATGCTATCTATTTTCCCATTTTTCTCCCCTAAGTCCCCTGCCTTGGCAGCCCATAGGTGTGTGTGTGGAAGTGCACATGCCTGCAGAACCGCAGTCCCTCCTTTTGTGTTTCTCGAGTCTGCAAGCACTACCCCTTGGCATCCGCCTGTGGGCAGCCAGTGGTCAAGATGACAAACCACCCCTCTCCAGGAGAGGAGAGCTGTCCTACGGATGCTTAATCTTCTCTCCACCCCCCCTACCAACCCATGGCGACTCAAGCTCATTCCCAAACCTGGGTCACCAGTGTGGAACAATGTAAGGTGCAGGGAGCCTCAGCTCTATGTGCCACCAGGGCAGTCCTCTGTTTGCAAATGCTTAAAGAAAACCGCACCCTTATCTTACAGTAGAAGATGAAGTTCAGATATAAACCAATATCTTGGTGACAGCAAACAAGTGATAAGTCCAACTCCCTGAATAAGAAGCTTAAGCTCTTTATGTCAATCAAAATGCTTATCACAGATGAAGCCTCATAGTAAGGATTTCTCCTTACTACAGAAGCTGGATCAGATTCTCACAATTGGAAGTTCTGGTTCATCACCTCCTATGCTGAGTACCCAGCTGGACTCATCACGGTTCAGATTATGTTTGCGGTTAACATAGAAACATAGAATTTGATGGCAGATAAGGACCACTTGGCCCACCCAGTCTGCCCGTTTCCCTACCTAATGGATAAGCTGCAGATCCTAGTTAACCAGCAGCCTACTTTTTCCTACCCCCACCCGCTAGGATTGCCTAATGACTGTCCCATGTATGCTTGAATTCCACCACTGTTTTTGACTCCACAACCTCCTCCGGAAGGCCTTTCCATGCATCCATAACCCTCTCTGTTAAAAAATACTTACTTACATTACCTCTGAGCAGCTCCCCCATCTTCAAATTGTGCTCCCTTGTTCTTGCACACCTCTTTTTCTGAAAGACGCTACCCTCTTGGATTTTGTTGATTCCCTTGAGGTACTCGAAAGTTTCTATCATGCCTCCCCCCACTCCCTCCTTTCCTCGAGGCTATACATATTAAGCTCCTTAAGTCTCTCTTCATATGTCTTCCGGTGGAGACCCTGCACCATTTTAGTTGCCCTCGTCTGGACAGCTTCCATCCTGTCTATGTCTTTGCGGAGATTGGGTCTCCAGAACTGCACACAGTACTTCAGATGGGGTCTCACTAGCTGTCTGTACAGAAGGATAACAACTTTCTGTTTTCTATTGGTGATGCTCTCCCTATGCATCCCAGTATCCTCCCAGCCCTCCTTACTGCCCTCTCACATTGCTTGCCCACCTTTAGGTCATCTGATATGACTACCCCAGGTCCCTTTCCATTTTTTGTTGTTAGTCTCCACCCTCATTGTGTACTCTTCCCTGGGTTTTGTTTCCCAGGTGCATTACCTGCACTTCTTAGCTCTGAATCTAAGCTGCCATACATTTGACCATTCCTCTAACCTTGCCAAGTCCTTCTCATCCTTTCCACCCCACCCTGTGCATCAACTCTGTTGCAGATCTTTGTGTCATCTGCAAAGAGACATACTTTTCTTCAGTCCCTCTGCAATGTAAACATAAAGACATTGAAGAGGACCAATCTAATACTGAACCCTGCAGTACCCCACTAGTAACCCCCTTTCTTCAGAGTGGACTACATTTACTATTACCCTCTGTGTCCTATTCTCCAGCCAATTCTTTACCGGGCTATCATCTTGGGACCCACTTCCAGGCTGGCTAACTTGTATATTAATCTTTTGTGTGGGACTGTGTCAAATGCCTTGCTAAAGTCTAGGTAGGCCATGTCCACAGCCCCTCCCTGATCTACTACTTTGGTCACCCAGTCAAAGAAATCTATTAGATTCGTCTGGCATGACCTTCCCGCTGTGAATCCATGCTGCCTTGGGTCCTGTGCCCCTCTGGCTTCTAGGTATTCTATAATTCTTTCCTTCAGAAGTGATTCCATCATTTTCCCTATCACTGAGTTTAAACTAACAGGTCTGTAGTTTCCCGCTTCTGCCCTGCTCCCACTTTTGTGAAGTGAAATCACATCTGCCCTCCTCCAGTCCTCGGGTACCACCCCGTCCTCCCATGATTTGTTAAAGAGGGTAGTCAGTGGTGTCACTAGTTCTACCCTTTGCTCTTTTAGAATTCTGGGATGAATCCCATCAGGCCCCATTGCTTTGTCCACCTTCAGTTTTAAGAGTTCTTTCAGAACCCTTTCATCTGTAAATGGGATGGTATCAACTTCTGTATCCAGAGTGTTTCTATTGTTTTTCTTTTAGGTACCTTCCCCTCTTCATTTGTAAATACTGAGCAAAAATATTTGTTTAGTATCTCTGCCTTTTCTCCGTCACCCTCTGCCCACCCCTCCTCCCCTTTATTAAGCCTTAAGATCCCTTCCTTGGTCTTCCTACGCTCCCTGATGTACCTATAAAAGGTTTTGTCCCCCTTTTTAATTGAGTTGGCTATCTTTTCCTCAGTTTGGGCCTTTGCTGTTCTGACTGCCTTCCCAGCTTCCTTTTGCTTTAACTGATGCAATTCTCTGTCCTGCTTCCTGAATGATTTCTTTTTCTCTTGAATCTTCACTGCCACCTCCTTTGAGAACCATAGTGGTTTCTTACATCATTTTGTTTTGTTTATTTGCTTCACACAAAGGCTTGTTATCTCTGTGATGGCAGTTTTTATTATTCCCCATTGTTCTTCCACCCCTCCTTCCTGCCCATTTGCTAGTGCATTCCTTAGGCCCTCACCCATTTTGGCAAAGTCAGCCCTCCTAAAGTCCAGTACTTTTGCCTTTGTATGGCTTGACTCTACAACTGTGTTTATTGTGAACCATACTGTTCAGATAGTCGCTAGTTCCCAGATGGCTACCACTTCTCATCTGTGATCTCTCTCCATCTCCATTTGAGAGAACCAGGTCTAAGATTGCTCCCTCTCAAGTGGGTTCCAATACTAGTTGTCTAAGGCATGCCCCTGTAGAGCATCTAGAATAACCCCACTCTTAGAAGTGGCTGCTGCAACTGCACTCCAGTTAACATCTGGCATATTCAAATCACCCATCAACAATATCTCCCCTTTTTGCCATTCTAAGTATACTTTCTATCATTTCCTTGTCCGTTTCCTCCCCTGAGAGAGGGTCTATATCTAACCCCTGTGCGGATTGTGGTGCCATTGCCTGTCTCCAAGTTGACCACAGTGCTTCTTCTCCTCCTGTTTACCCTTTTGTTCTGTTGCTTTGATTCCTTCCCTTATGTAGAGCTACTCCTCCTCCCTCTTTTACTCTCCTGTCCTCCTGTAGATAGTGTATCCTGGTATGTTTATGTCCCAGTCATGGTTCTGTGTGTACCATGTTTCTGTGACTGCCACAATATCCAAATGTTCCTCATCCATCAAGGCCACTAATTCAGGAAGCTTGTTACCCAGACTACGTGCATTGGTATTCATTGCTTTCCATTTTTTGATGGCTTGACCTTTTGTAGCAGCATCCCCCACTGTCCTTTCTACCTTGGTCTTTTTCTCATTTAGTACCCTCTTTTGTAGGGGGAGGCTGGGAATTTCCTGCTGCTTATCAGTGCCTCCCCCCTTGACTAATTTAAAAGCTTGCCAATGAAGCATTTAAACCGATTGCCCAAAAGACTTGTTCCCTTCCTGGACAGATGCAGACCACCCTGCCAGTATAGACTGGTGTCCCTCCAGGTGGAACCCCAGTCCCCAATGAAGCCAAATCACTGTGCTCGTCACCATTTCTTCAATCATTCATTAAATCACATGGTGCAAAGTACCCTCGCCTCACCCATGCCATAGACAGGCAGCACCTCTGAGAAGGATACTGTGTGTGCTACTTGTCTTAGGCCCCTCCCCAACTCTACAAAGTCCTCCTGCACTGCTCTAATCTCATGATGAGCCAAGTCATTTGTCTTCTGTTCAAATGTTTACTGTTGTTACTCGCAATGCTGTTGTCATTGTTTGTTAAAAAAGACAGGTATATTTCTAAAGGATTTAACTGAAAACCAACATGGTATGTATGGGGTGTCCCCCTGGAAAGCGAAACCAAATAAGGGCAAATATGGCTAAACCCTGTGAAAAGCTGCTCTCCCAAAACATTAATGGGATAACCTCCCCTATTAAGCGTTCAAGTGTTTTGTCATATTTACGCAAGAGTAGAACTGACTTGATTTACCTTCAGGAGACACATCTAAATGCTGCAGACCATCTCAAGCTGGCTAAATTAAGTCGGGGAACTCTATACAGCTAATTTAGTGGATGAGGTAGGTGGTGGGGAGTGGCTATAATCATACCAGGGACTTCCTTTCAGCATGAGTGCATGCTAGAGGACCCAGAGGGCAGGCTGGTAATAGTCCAGGGCACACTAAATGGAGTTGAAGTCACCTTAGCTAATGTGTATGTCCCCCCTGCACTCCCCGTCCCCCAATTGAAGGCCCTGCTAGACAGAGTTGTGCAGAATACAAAGGGTGTTCTTCTACTCGCAGGAGACTTCAACCTAGCGCAGGACCCTTCTCTAAACTCCTCTAGCCTGAGAACACCGAGGAGCTCACCAGCACAAAAATTCTGTAAGAGATTCACAGCAGAGGTTGGATGGGTCAATGTCTGGAGACATCTACATCCGCATACTAGGAATTATTCACATTATTCTGCAGTTCATAGGACCTATTCCCGCATAGACCAAACCTACACACAGCTGGAAAGCTTGGGCCGGCTAGGGGATGCTCAACTCGGTGATATTACCCTCTCTGACCATGCCCCCCGATATCAACATGGGAAATTGGCCTTAAAACTAAACACCCTAGATGGAGGCTTAACCCGTACTATTTGCACTCTGAGCAATTTCGTGAGTTTGTCTCAGACAAAATAACTGAGATTCTAGAGTATAATTCTCCAGATGAAACATCCCCAGCAATGCACTGGGACACAATAAAAGTGGTACTCAGAGGCCACATTATACAGCATACAATGGAACTGAATAGATGCCGAAGGGAGCATCGGGCCGAGTTAGAGGAGACTGTACTCTTCCTACAAATGGCACACAAGTTAGGGGACTCCTTGGTTCTGCCTCAGCTTCAGGAAATGAAAGCAGAGATGGATCTCCTAGTGCTACAACAGACTAAGATTTTTTGACTTTCCTGAGGCAGAAGTATTATGAAGTGGGACCCAGGTCTACCAGACTACTGGCTTACCAGGGGCGTAGGCAGAGGAAGGCTTCAGCGGTCACTACTCTCAGGCACCCCTCTGGAGGCCAGCCCTTAACTAAGTTACATGATATCACAGAAGCGTTCGCTGAATATTACTCCACACTTTACACCCCTGAATGTACACCCAGAGAGCAGTTGATCTCAGATTATCTGCAAGGGATAACCCTTCCCCGACTCTCAATGGACCAGGGTGAGGCACTGACCTCTCTTATAACTGAGCATGAGCTTTTTTGCTGTGATATCCACATCAAAATCCCTAAAGGCACCAGGTCCGGATGGATATGGGAGCAAGTTCTATAAGGCCATGAAACAACAGATGGCCCCTGGTCTCCTCACCTTATTCAACTCAATCTTAGAAGGTGACACCCCCCCCCCCACCATCTTGGTCCTATGCAACTACTTCGGTTATTCCGAAAACAGGGAAAAACCCACAGTTGTGCAGCTCATACAGACCAATTTCAGTCCTGAATGCAGACTGTAAGCTATTTATGCACATTTTAGCCAAACGCCTAGATCAAGTTATGCCCCAGCTGATTGATCAAGACCAGACAGGCTTTGTAAGAAGCCACTCCACAACAGATATATCCGGTGTACTCTCCACATCACCCAAAAAATGCAGACCTTGAACACCCCCTCAGCCGTGATTACTCTGGATGCCAAAAAAGTGTTCGACAGGTTCGCCTGGCCCTTTCTGTAAAAAAAAAAAAAAAAAAAGTCCTAGATAAGCTAGGCCTTCCCGGGCCTCTGATAACAGTCCTGCAGAATGTCTATGCATCCCCTCGGGCATGTGTTCAGGTTGGGGGTCACCACTCTGAATACTTCCTCCTGAAAAGGGGGACTATACAGGATTGTCCTCTCTCCCCCCTCTCCTATTTGTGGCCTATATTGAACCCCTAGCACAATACATAAGAGAAGCCAAAGGCATCAGGAGAGTGATGATGGGAAACATGGAATATCGAATAGCACTGTATGCTGACAACGTTTTACTGTACCTCTCAAATCCTGAAGAAACCCTCCCAATTATAAAACGAGCACTGGATAGGTTTGGCCAGGTTTCTGGCTATAAACTGAACCTAGCAAAAACAAAGATACTCACCTTTCATTATTCTCCCTCAGCCTTGATTCGGAGCGTCATACCATGCCGATGGAATTTAACTAAACTAAAATACCTTGGTGTATTCATATCTCAGATGAGTGAAACAGCCTATAAAAACTATTATGGGCCCTTTACATCACATTTAAAAGCAAATTTGGCTTCTTGGGCTACTCTGCCCCTGAGCCTCACTAGGAGGATAGACTTAGTTCGAATGGTCACCCTGCCCAGAACCCTATACTTATTCTAGAATATTCCCAATTTTATTGTAACCCCTCACCCCTGCCTTTTTACCAAAATGACAGGTGGCATGCTGTTGGCTCTGGCAGCAATACCTGGTGGGGACCTGGGTTCGGGGAGGATGAGGTTACCTGGCACAAGGGGACCTAGGTTTGGCTACTCTGCACAGAGGCACCCAAGTAAATCCGAACACAGGAAGCAATAACTGTAATGTCCAGAACCAGGAATGGGATTTTTCAGTGTGGCTTTTATTCACAACTAGCTGAACACAACAAAGCATAGATGGACCCTCATGGGGCTACGTTTACTGATAATGCAGATTAGAGACTACTAGGCGGTCCACTTGAAGAATGGACCAATTCTACTATCTTCAGGCTCTGGACCCACCAGGCACACAGCCCGGACTTGCATGCGCTTTGGATACACAGCCTGACTGGCCTGGCTCCCCTGCCGGCCACTTGACTGGCGGTTCATTGGAAGAATGAACCCATTTTACTTGTTGTGGCTCCCCACACCACTTGAGTCTCGACCCTAAGATTTCCTTCTTACTACTTCTGACTCCCATCTCACAAAGAGAATTCTTTACCCATGTTGTGGCTCCCCACACCACTTAGAGTCTGCGACTCCTAGAGAGATTTTCCGGCCTATGCACCCACGCTCCAAGTACTTCCCTCATCACTGGCTAAGCATGGGAGGTAAGTAGCAATCACAGCAGAAATCCATAGAGGTGGACCTGTTACTAAAGATGGGGATGTTCCCACCTCCAGCTCCCACAGCCCATACCCGACCATTTCTCTGGACAAACTGAAACTTCTGAAATGTAGATTAAACGGTGGATGAACTGTCGCACCCCCTCTACAACATTACTTGAATCCACACAGCACTTTAGCTTTTGACACTACTCCATTTGTTTGTCCTAGTACTATAGACCTCCCAAATAGTAGTTCAAATCCCAGATTTCTTCACATTTCCCAGGCTGAAGAAACACATTTTTTGCCCTCTCATATTAGAGCAAACACTCACTCTTTTGTTGCAGGCACCCCACAGGCGAAGTACAACTCTTTCCACTTTTCAGCACAAACCGAAACTGTAAAAGGCAGCTTTCTCTCTTTAGCAGAAATTAGGGGATTGCCCCTGGAATCTACATGGGGATACTTTACTTTCTCTCCCCCCCCCCCCGGAGGAAGGGGGCACTGAGACCTGGACTGCGGTCTCCACCACTTGAAACTGGACACTCACTCCTTCTCGCACAGAAGGTAAACAGGAACTCCCTTCCTGCTTGAAAGCAAGCAGGAGACTTCCTTCCTGCTTCAAGACAAACAGGAGACTGACTTTGAAAATTCTCAACGTTCTATCTCACTCCCTCTGCTGCAGATTCCAATGTGGCTTATGCAGCTGCGACAGTTCTATTGGTGATGTCATCTCTCAGTCTCAGCTGAGACTGAGAACAGAGTGAGACAGTGTGAAACCCATTTAACTGGAGTTTCACAAGCTGCCTTCCCTGCCTACCACTAGGTCTTACTGGGATTCTAGTAACCCCGAGTAACAAGGGGTTACATTATACCTCAAAAAATGTTCAGAATCTGGAATCACCTTATTCAAAATTTATCTGGGCTGGTCAGAGACCCTGGGTCCAGCTGAAAGTGCTCACCCTCCCACAACAGGAGGGAAGGTTATCCCATCCCAGACCTGCAATTATATTACTTTGCAGTGAACCTAACCCACTTAGTGGCTAGACAGAATAGGACAACCATACCGCATTGGATGCAAATAGACCAAACCCTCACCCCTGATAAGGACTACTTCCAGTCCCCAGCCTTCTCAAACCCTTGGATTGGGCACAACAGGAGAGTCTGGCAAACCATCAGAAAATCTCAGCGGTGGTCCTCTTTTCTAGCTTTGTTCTGTCTGATCGCCAGCTTGGGTGATTTTCCCCCAAACAGATTGGATCATGGCTTTCAGGAATGGGAGCGGTATGGTCTGAGATATCTCCCACAAATAATCTCACAGGGGGTACTCTGGTCCTTTGAGTCCATACAGAGGTGATTCAACTTCCCTCCCCAGAACTTCTACAGGTATTTGCAGCTATGACACTTCTTTCAGGGCCTGCCTATGGCAGTTTGAACACCCGAGAGGTACCCCCCATTGCTAAACATCCAGCTCCACCTTAATATCAACCCAGAGAGCCCACACCTGATATCAGCTTACTATCAAACACTGAACTCCCAAGGGAAAACATATACAAAGAGCATACGCCTACAGTGGCAAGATGAGATAGGCAGCCCCTTACACAAGAAGACTGGCAGGTAGCATGCAGGTATGTGGCCCGAGTCACTTGTTCACACCAATGGCATGAGTATGCATGGAAGAATCTCATTAGATACTTCAGAACCCCTGTGGTAACAAGGCACTGCTCCCACACTAACTCGCAGCTTGTTGGTGACAATGCGGAGAGGCAAGGGCCAATCACACACGTCATGTGCGGCTCTCAAATCTTTCTTTAAACAATTGGAGGAACATCTGAGGGAGCTATTTGACCCCCAACTTCAACTAACAAGAGAAATGTACCTCTTTCTGATACTCCCCAAAAAATACCGGGGTTCTAGTACTAAATATCTTATATACCTGCTTTTAACAGCAGCTGAGAAATCGATAACAAAACTCTGGTTGACTCCCAAGACACCTACAATACCAGTCTGGTGGGTTATAACCAAACAGATATATCAGTTAGAACGAATTACCCACAGCATGAATGAAAGGAATGAGACTTTCACCTCCAGGTGGTCCCACTAGCAAATATACTATATGCTTCTTGATGAAACGTTAGTCCCGTAGTGGGTAGTCGAGAGGCCCTTGATAGATTCTTCCCCTCATTGGGAAAACCTGGGAGGGGAGAAGCTGCTGGCTAAATTCAGAGAGAAATATGACACAGTAGGACATTAGATTGTAACCCGAAAAGGGAGACATATAGGGGAAAGAGGGGTTGGGTCCTTGAGCAGCTAAAAGAATGCCCAAGTTTATGGTATATTATAGACTATGTCATAAAATGATCTATGTTATTTTGCTCAGATTGAACACCTAGGGTAGTCTATCTCTGAAGCCTGATGTATGAATCAGCTGTTTCGATTTTTCTATCTATCAACTATCAAGAAAATCTTTTAACAAATAGTTACTAAATCCTTAACTTATTGTCCACATGAAATCACCTATTAATGACCTGTCAAATGTGTTTGTCTGTATGTAAATAAGTTGGAAAAAAACAATAGATGAAATTTACAAAAAAAAAAATGTTCATCACATCAAGTTTTTTTTAATAAAAATTCCTCTACCAAGGTAGCCAAGCAGGGCAGTGCATGCATGTATTGAAACATAAAATGTTATGTCCGACAAGGACCGCTTGGCCCATCTAGTCTGCCCATTTCTCCCTACCTACACTATTACTGTAGACAGCGCCTGATCTACAGTTATTTCTCCCTTCCCCTTCCTTTCCACAATGATTCCCTTGTACTTATCCCATGCATTCTTGAACCCCACCACTGTTTTCAACCCCACCACCTCCACTGGAAGGCTGTTCCAGGAATCAACCACTCTTTCTTTGAAGAAGAACTTCCTCACATCTCTCCTGAATCTACCCCCCTCCAGCTTCATAGCATGTCCCCCTGTTCTTCAGCAGCTTCCCTTCTGAAAAGTCTTGTACCTTCGATATCCCCGTGAAATTTTTAAAGATCTGTATCATATTCCCCCTCCCTCCCTCTCTCTCTCTCTCTTCTCTTCCAGGGTATACACATTGAGGGCCCTTTTGTCTCTCATTGTAGAGCTTTTGATGCAGACCATGCACCATTTTAGTTACTCTCTCCAGCCTGCCTCCACTCTATGTCCTTCCAGAAATGTGGTCTCCAGGACTGGACACAATACTCTACTTGGGGTCTTACCAGTGACCTAGACAAAGGCAACAACACCTCTATCTTTCTACTGCTGATACTCTCCCTATGCACCCCAGCATCACACTACCCCTGCCATCTGCCTTGTCACACTGGCCACTTTTAGGTCATCCAGCAAGATTACTCAGGTCTCTTTCCTGCCTGGTGGTCATCAGTACCACTCCACCCATTTTGTACTCTGCCCCTGGGTTTCTGTGCCCCAAGTGCATTATTTTTCACTTTTTTACACTGAAACCCTGAGACTATACCCTTGACCACTCCTCTAGTTTTCCCAGGTTTCTACTCATTTTTCCAAAACCCTCCCCCATGGAGTGTCAGTGTCCACTCTATTGCAGATTTTTTGTGTCATCCACAAAGAGGCAGATCTTCCCTTCCAGCTCCTCTGCAATGTCACTTATAAAGACATTAAAGAGGACCAATCCCAGCACTGATCCTTGAGGCACCCTTCTGGTTGCACTCCCTTCCTTACAGTGATCTCTATTTACCAGCACCCTCTGTCGCCAATCCCTTAACCAATTTCTTATCCAGTGTACCACCTTTGGAGTCCCCCCTAAGCTACCCAGCTTGCTAACTAGTCTCCTATGTGGAATGGTGTTGAATGCCTTTCTTAAATCTAGGTAGGCCACATCCAGCACTCTACCCTGATCTAGTTCCTTGGTCATCCAGTCACAGCAATCTATCAGATTCATTTGACATGATCCCCCCATGAAAACATGCTGCCTTGGGTCTTGTAACATACTGGATTCAAGATATTCATCAATGCTTTTCTTCAGCAATGATTCCATTAGCTTTCCCACCACCAATGTCAGGCTGACTGGTCTATAATTGTCAGCCTCCTCCCTGCTACCACTTTTGTGTAGTGGGACTACATCCACCCTCCTCCAATACTACAGAACCACTCCTGTTTCCAATGAGCTGTTCAGTAGTATTTGCCAGTATTTCCTTCAGCTCCATCAGTATCCTTGAATGCACCTCATCTGGCCCCATTGTTTTGTCCACCTTCCTCCCTCCAAAGCTTTTGTTACCTTTAGCCCCTCCCTTCTCCTTCCTCTGTGAACACAGAACAAAGTATTTGTTCAGGATGTCTGTCTTTTCCTGGTCCCCCTCTGCACAGTCCCCACCCCCTCTCTTTTTAACCTTACAATCCACCCTGATCTTCCTTTTTTCACCTACATACCTAAAAATTCGTTGTCCCCTTTCATTACCTTCTGGGCTATTCTCTCTTCAATTTACACCTTTGCACTTCTTACTGCTTTTCCTGCTTCCCTCTGTTTTCCACTTATACACCTTCCTGTCCTCTTCCCTCTGCTTCTCCTTATACCATCTGAATTCTACCCTTTTAGGCTTTACCTTTTTAGTTAATTCTTTTGAAAACCATAGCAGTCTAATTTTCTTTATGCTTTTTTTCACTTGTTTCATGCAGAGGTTTGTTGCCTTTCCTGTGCTCCCTTTTAGCCTTGCCCACTGTTCCTTGGCCCCACCCAGGCCATTCCCTCTGCCTGAGGCATTAACCCATCTTTATAAAATCTGCCCTCCTGTAGTCCAGCGCTCTTGCCCTTTTGTGGTTTGCTTCTGCAGCCATCCTTATATTGAACCTCACCATACAGTGATCACTGGTCCCCCAGTGGCCTCCCACCTTGACATATGCAATACTGTCCCTGTTAGTGAATACCAGATCCAGTATTGCCCCATCACGAGTGGGTTCACTGACAAGTTGCCTGAGGAATGCCCTCTGCAGAGAGTCCTGGATGCCCCTTCTTCTAGCTGAAGCCACAGATGGGAAGCTCCAGGAGAGGTCAAGAGTGTGGCAGCTATGATTCAATCGAAACAAGTGTAAAATCATAGATTTGGGGCACGTAAACCCAGGGGAGGAGGAGTACATGATAGGGGGAGGTACTGATGACCACCAAATAGGAAAAGGTCATGGGGCAATGTGGCTGATCTAATCCATGTGCTAGCTTATGTCCAGCTGTCTTAAAAAAACACCAGGTTTTTTTGTACCTCCCCTGGCCCCTGGTCAGACACTCTTTCAGGCCACCTAGGCCGCACTGGTGCCTCCCCCAGAATCTAGCCACCACTCTATATCACTGCCCCCCAGGAAATCCAGTGTAACCCTTCACCAGATGAGTCCCACTTCTCCGTGGAAGATAGGCACCGGTGGGGACTGGCCAGCACACTATACTTGGTCCGAGTGCTGCTGGAGAGGTCTCTAAGGCTGTCTCTGGGGCTTCCATGGCAGCGGGAGCCAGCGACCATCATCCTATTGGCTGTGGGGCACTGGTTTTCCCATTTTCTCCCCTGGGGCATGGCGTGCCACTAACATCTAGACATACTCCTACATTCACCACGCCCCTTTCTATCAAACGGGACCCAGCATATTGCCATGCTCCCGGCCTCCACCAGGAGTCAGCAAGTGCTGGGTCATCTCCCCACCCCTCCCCGAGAGAAGGTGAGCAGTCACCAGCCACTCAAGCCTTCTCTCCCTGCCTGGCCTTCCAGTGCCCCGGGTCCATTCCCAAACCCGGGTCACCGATGTCACAACCAGAAATCCAGCTGCTGTGCTGATGGGCCAGCCCAACATAGTTTTTTTAACCTACAACAGTTTTTTAATGCACTGCACTTATTTTGCACATATCGGGTGATGTTACTTTAAGACAACTCAGTATAAATTAAGCTGTTTTACTAATGTCTTGCTATCCTTTGACAAAGAGATGCAGACATTGCAATTGCAGTCTGGTGCTGGAGGGGGAAGGAGCTATTTTTTCTTGAGCATCCTATATGATTGTGATTTTGGCTGTGACTGCATGACTGCACTTTAAAGAAAAGCACCTTTTGGACTGAAGTAGGTCTATTGACTTCCTTTTTTGCTCCTTATGTACTGTGACAAGTGAGAAACGATAGCACTTACACTTAAAATATATCACTGTTAGCAGGTGCCAGCATTTCTACCATTTTGGTGCGAACTTATAATTCACTTGTGCTAAACTCAGTTGCTTCATTATAAGATAACAGAGCCTCCAAGAGATGTCTTTTATGGTACAAGAGACTCCTCTTACGAGGTTTGCGCAGACAGCTGCTCAGCTTTGTGGTTCTCTCACCCAAACCTCATGCTCAGAGTCTCTTGTACCTTAAGTAACATCCCTCAGAGGCCATATTAATTTATAATATTAGACAAAATCTGTGTATCATAGCTGTCTGCATCACTCCAGGATGTGGAGTTGACCGGGCACATTATGGAAATGGTATGGGAAAAAGGTTGGGCTCCTCATGACCCGAACCATTTTCATCACGTGGCTGGTCAACTAGAACTAGGTGTCCTTTCTAGTTTCTTTAACATGCTTTTATGCCTTGGCATTGAGTTTCTTGTGCATTACTACTGCACCTCCTGCTTATGCAAAAGGTCCCCCAGCAGATTTCATCTCCAGTTCAAGAATTACACTGTATAGGCTACTAACAAAAAGGTATGCCTTGGGACCTCCCTTCAAGGACAGAGTACATGTATTTCATGTGGTTTTCTTGCAGGAGCAGATAAATATAAAAACAACACACATATATTTAATGCTATGCTTGTCTTCATGTAAATCAAAGCAATTGTGCAATTAAATGATGTCAAGAACTTCTGAATATTGGCCTAATCATCTTTCCTCGCCCTTTAATCCTTCTTTATAGCTGAAACTCATTATTCATCAAAAAGGTACAGATATACAGTAAAACGTAGGTAACCATGTATGACAAGGCTTTATGAAATGGGATCTGGCCAGTTCTGGGTATTCATTGGTCAGAATGCAATGACATGGTACTTCTTTAACATATAGTAATCCAACTTTGAGGTGCATTAATCAAAATACATCCTGGCTATAATTACAACCTAGTTTCTGTCAGGATTAAAGGTAAAATAAGGGGACAAGACTTTCTATCGATACATTAGTGAAATTAGTCCAGAGGGGATATTGCTAAGATCAGAGGGGATAAGGAGGAGTGTGTGGAGGAGGACTAAGGAAAAGAATCTATCCTAAATAGATACTTCTGCTCAGTATTTACTGAGGAGAAGGTAAGGCAAGGCCCACAGTTTAGCACCATGGACACAGGGGCGAGGGAGGTATGCACAAGTCCCTTCACAAAAGAAAGGGTCCTACAAGAGCTCACTAAGCTCAGGGTGGACAAGGCAATAGGACCTGATGGCATACATCCCAGGGTACTAAAGGAGCTAAGGGTGGAAATAGCAGAGCCATTAGCAGAACTGTTTAGTGAGTCTCTGAGCAAGGAGAGGTCCCAGAATACTGGAGAAGGGCTTATGTGATCCCACTCCACAAGAGTGGCAGCAGGGAGGAGGCAGGGAACTACAGACCAGTCAGTCTTACCTCAGTAGTGGGCAAGATTATGGAGACACTCCTTAAGGAAAGGATAGTGCAACACCTGGAATCCATAGGAGCACAGGATCCAAGACAGCATGGGTTTACAAAAGGAAGGTCCTGTCAAACTAATCTCATAGATTTCTTTGACTGGGTAACCAGAGCGGTGGGCCAAGGGGGTGCAGTTGATGTCACCTACCTTGACTTCAGCAATGCTTTCGATACTGTTCCACTTAGAAGATTGATTAAGAAGCTGGGTAGGCTCGGGGAAGGTCAGAAGTTGGTCAGCTGGGTGGCGAACTGGTTGGCGGGCAGAAAACAGAGAGTGGTGGTAAATGGTTTACAGTCAGAAGAGATGCAAGTCACAAGTGGGGTACCTCAGAGATCAGTCCTGGGGCCAGTCCTCTTCAGTATCTTCATCAGTTACATTGCAGGTGGACTGGAGGGCAAGGTTTGCCTGTTTGCAGATGACACCAAGATCTGCAACAGTGTAGATGATGTAGATGGAGTGGGCAAAATGAGAAGAGAGCTGGAAAAACTGGCAAGATGGTTGGAAGAGTGGCAGCTGGGGTTTAACACAAAGAAGTGCAACATCATGCACATAGGTAGGAGAAACACTGAAGCTACCTATTGGTTGGGAGGGGAGTTGCTGGCAATCACAAAGGAAAAAAGAGACTTGGGCATCATTGTCACAGATGACCTGAAATCATACAAGCAGACCACTAAAGCAGTAGGTAAGGCTAGAGGGATGTTGAGATGTATTAGTAGGGGTATCACAAGTCATAAGAGGGAGGTAATTATCCCTCTTTACAAGACACTGGATAGGCTCCATCTGGAGTACTGAGTGCAGTACTGGAGCCTGCACCTGCACAAGGACATTAACAAAATGGAGGCTGTCCAGAGAAGGGCAACCAAAATGGTGCAGGAACTTCATTAGAAAACATATGAGGACAGATTAACGGAGCTCAATATGTATACCCTAGAGCAAAGGAGGAAGAGAGGTGATGTGATTGAAACATTCAAATATCTTAAGAGCATTAACAAGGTGAAAGAGTCTAACATGTTTCAATATAAGAAAAGTAGCAGAACAAGAGGAAACAGAATGAGACTAGTGCCAGGCCGATTAAGGGGTAATGTGAGGAAGTTCTTTTTCACAGAAAGGGTGGTGGATGCATGGAATGGCCTACGTCAGGAAGTGGTGGATATGAATACAGTGTACGGCTTCAAACAGGCATGGGATAGGCATAAGGGAGCAATACAGATGATTATGAATAGATTAGCCATTGACAGAGTAAAGGCCTATGGCACATTTATAAGGTTGAAAAACTAGGCAGACTGGATGGGCCTTGTGGTCCTTATCTGCAGACAACTTCTATGTTTCTATGTATGTTGTTATGTATTATTCAAATGAAACAGTCACATGACCAAAATTGCTGTATCTCCTGACTCAAAATTGCTTTAAAATAATTAATACATTGCAAAGCAATGCCATCAAGAATAACAAAAAAGTCACTGGGCCCAATTCCAAAATGGGTTACATATGTCGCAAGTTGACTTCTGCCAAACCCAATGGTGCAAGTCACACCTTGCGCCATGCTTGATGCTGGTTGGGATTCTAAGAGGTGGCCTGCACCCATGGGCACATCTGTAACCCAAGGCCCCTGTGGCACAGCAGAAGTGGGGGTTAAGGCAGCAGCTGTGCTCTATTCCAAAAAAGGCAGCTGTCATAACCCCCTTAAGTCATTCCAAGAGCTACTGCAGCACTGTGGGGTTAGACCAACTATTAGCTGGTCCAAGGGGCTTCCGACATGGCACATGGCCTGTTGTCCCCCCCCCACAGTGCCATGACCCACACATGGCCATGCCCCATGAACCCCCCTGACACAGAGCAACCCCCCCATACCGGAGCGCCACACACGGTACCCGAGCCCATGATGTGCCACTTCCCTGTGCCAGTGCCACTTGGCCGACACCCCCCATGGCTCACAGGTGCTTGCAGACATGTTGTGGGGCTCTGGGGGCATGGGGGGCTGTACCCAGGTTGGGTGCACCCTTCCCATGGTGCAACCCTGGCAATGCCACAAGTCACAGGGCATAAGTGCAGGGGACTCTGCCTGTTCTAGAATGTGGCACTGGGTCCCTGGCATAGCGGTGACTGTCACAACTCACATACACCAGCGAGTTGAGGCATTCATCTTGGAATCGGGCCCCTTGAGTCATAAGCCAGACTCCCATAACACAACTCAAGATTATATACTGCAAAGCATCAACAAATGCACCTGAAATGAATAACAAACCTGATGTACAACAAAAGAAAATTGAAATCTATCCAAAAAGGCACATCTTTTAGAAACACCAAACCTCAAAATGTCTCAGTGGTTCCACTGCTCACAATACAAGTCATATTAGAACAAATAATTT
Organism: Neoceratodus forsteri; assembly: GCA_016271365.2. Lineage (NCBI taxonomy): Eukaryota > Metazoa > Chordata > Ceratodontiformes > Ceratodontidae > Neoceratodus > Neoceratodus forsteri. The sequence continues at coordinate 853,961,676 of CM057449.1, forward strand.
ACAATGCAGTTTTACACAACAGAAAACACATACAAACACACAGGATTCATTTTACAAAAAAAAAAACAATTCTAAAATGAAGTAAGAAAAAAAAATTTTTCCTGCTTAAAACCAACATGTAGGAAAGGACATTTAGGGCTCGATTTTCAAACAGGATCGCAGGGCTTGTGACCAAGCCATGCATCCCCATAAAGTTTTCCATACATGCGTCCAAGGGTTAGTCGCAACTTGCACCAAATTTTATAACCTTGGACTTAAGTTGTGGCAGTGCCCTCATTTTATAGCAGCTTGCACCAAAGCTGTGGCATAAGACCCGTACACCGGTTCCCCCACGGTTGTAAAGTTAGACTGGGGGATGCTGATCTAACTTTGCTGCAGTGCTGCAAGGGACTTGTGCCAGGAGGGTTGTGGCAAGCATCTTTTTAAAATTACAGTGTGGCACAGGTTTGACACAAGTCACTACTTGCGTCAAACTGTTTGCCGCAAGTTCTTGTGGTGACTGCAAGTCTTTTGAAAATTGGGCCCCTTGTCTCCACCTAGTCTAATTAGCAGCTTCCCAGCTCTATGGAATTAGAGTAATTTCATAAATGGACAGTGCCACTAACAGAACACAGGAACATAGGTTCTTATATGCGTGAATAGGATAAGTTGAACCCACAGCTCAGTTGTAAAGGGACCCAATTCTTTTGGGTTTTTTTTGTATTTAAATTTGTATTATGTTGAAGCTATAATACAGTACTTTCACATGTCAAAGAAAGACATACTAATTCAGCATAAGTGAACAAAGATTGTTGAGAACTAACATAATGTATGTATGGAGCTAAAGAAAACTGTGCCTTCTAAAGGGGGTCAGTAGTAAACTTGAAACAACCCACAGTGATTTATTTAAGACTGACCAGGAAGTACCAGGGATAGTGATTGTGGTTTAAAAGCCTGGTTCTCCAGTCACTAGGGGCATGTTTCTTCAGGTCCTGCTTGCCTGAGCAGAGGAAGCTAGGAACAACCTTCAGGATTCACTAATTAATGCTTAGGGGGAAGCATGGAGAGGCATGATCAATGTAAGGGTACTACAGTACATTTAACACCACCCTACTGTAGCTGCTAACAAGTGGGAACAGTCTAATAAACCACAGTAGAGTGCAACGCTTTGGCAAGGAACAGACAGTACTTCTAACTAAAAAGATTCAAGAGTAATTCTGGGGAGGATTAGAGTTTGGCACACTTTTTAAACAGCATAAACACCAACACTTGCACAAATGAAGCAGCGTCCATGAAGAGAACGCTCAGGGAGGCCTACCAGGAATCTCTGCAAGGGTTTAAATTCATTTTTTCACAACAGCTGGTGTTTAAACCCCTTGAACAGCTGATTGTGTCCTTTTACTGAACATTTTACAGAGCTGGGTTTGGGACCACCAAAAAGACTGGCATTTCTTGGTGCCCTTTTTTTTATATACTTTATTTTTATTCAGTGAAAAATTCAAAATTCACACATCGAACATAACGAGGCTCATGCATTGCGAAAAACAATCTGTAACTAAACTGAAAAGTATATATATTTTTTTTATTTTTAGAGAGATTGTATATTAAAATAAAGTATATATCTTAGCAAAATGTATTTTGTCCGTCCTTACATGTTCCAAGCTTCAACCATCCCATCTTGAAAAACTATTGGAAATGTATCTTTTTAGGCATAGTTTCTTAATGTAAAATATAAGTCAGATGGAAAAATAGGCTGACATCCATTTCAAATGAATCTTAAAGTCCATCTGTTTTTGACATTGGGATATACTGAGTGTCATTCTCCATATCTTCTTCTTCATCTTCTTGATTGGACCCCAGTTCTGTAGGTAGGGCAATATTTTGTTCATAAAAGTCCCGAGCTGCATCCACATCAAAAAGGAAGTAATCTTTATTTTGAAAAGTCACTTTCAGCTTAGCTGGGGACTGCAGAACAACTGTTACACCTGCTTGGATGAATTCAGTTCTAAGTGTTATAAAAAGCTTCCCCTCAAAAGACTGGTCACAAGGCAAAAATCAGGATACAAGTGAAGTTTAGCACCGTCGTACATTAATCCCTTTTTGGCTCTGGATGATTGCAACAGTTTGTTTCTTTGAATAACAGAGGGGAAGGTACAAATCATGTACCTTGCCCCTGATTCTGCGATTCTTTTATGGATTGTGGTCTGAATACAGATTCCAAGCATACTGCTTGTTCTGATGAGAACACCAGTGTCATGGTCCTTTCAACTTCCAAGTTAAGCTCCGAGTTAGGAATAGCTGCAGGTAGACCAATTAATCTTAAGTTCCTTGAAAGAAGTGTATTTTCTGTTTTCTCGATCATTGCCATGGTGTTTAGCTGCTTATGGAGAGATGCATCAACTACCCCCTCAACAGTCAGGACCCTTTCTGCTAGATTCGCAGCATCTTTTCCTGTAGCTTCCACCGACTCATCAGTGCTGGCCATCTTAGTTTCAATATTTTCACAACATGAAGCAATTTCAGTGAGAGAGGAACATATTTTGCTTACAGAATACTTGGTATCATACGAACATATGAACATATGAATGTGCCAGCAGAAACAGACCACTCGGTCTATCTATGTCTGCTCGAGTGTGCAGCCAACACCCCTAGTTTGCAGCTGCCCCAACCCCCCTCCCTTTTGTCATCCCACTGCCACCCACCCTCACTTTCCCCTGTTCCCTGTCCCATGCACTTTTGAAGTTGTTTGTAGATTTACATGATACCACCCATTCTGGTAGGGCGTTCCATTTTGTTACATCCCTCTCTGTGAAATAGTATCTCCTCATTTTCTTCCTAAATCTTCCCCTCAATTCTTAGCCCATGCCCCTGGTGACCCCCCTCCTTAACTTAAAGACCCCTCTGCCCCATCCTTATGATTCCCCTCAGATACTTGAATGTCTCTGTCATGTCCCCCCGTCCCTTTTATCCTTCAGGGTGTACATATTGAGGTCTCTCAGCCTGCTGTCATAGTCTCTCCCCTCCAGTCCACATATCATCTTTATTGCCCTCCTCTGCACCCCCTTCAGCAGCCTGATATCACAGTTTAGGTATGGCCTCCAAAACTGCACACAATACTCTAAGTGCGGCCTTACCAGTGATCTGTAGAGGGGCAAGATCACCTCACTTCACCTGGACAAAAAAAAACTCTCTATGCACCCCAGCATTTTGTTCGCTTTTGCAGCTGCTCTCCTGCACTGGGCAGTGTTGTTCATGTCCCTGTTATCATTACCTCAAGGTCTTTCTCCTCCTCAGTGATCCCCTGCTTAACTCCCCCCCCCCCCGTCAGTATTCTCTCCTTGGGTTCTTCACCCCAAAGTGCATAACCTTACACTTCTTTGCATTGAACCCCAGCTGCCACCTCTCTGACCACTCCTCTAACTTGCTTAGGTCCCCCTGCAGCTGCTTCCAACACTGCTCCGATTTTGGTGTCGACAGCAAACAGACTTACCTTGCTCACCACCCCATGTCCAATGTCAGATATGAATAGCCCAAACAACACTGGCCCCAACACAGAGCCCTGTGGCACCCCACTCATCACTGGCCTTGGAGTTGAGAGCTCCCCTCTCACCACCACCCGTTGCAGCCACCCACTCAGCCAGCTTGTAATCCAGTTCATCATTTTTGGCCCTACTCCTACACCAGTTAGCTTCCCCCCAAGCTGCCCATGAGGCACCGAATCGAAGGCCTTGCTGAAGTCCAAGTAAAGAACATCCACTGCATGATCCTTATCCAGTTCAGCTGTCACCCAGTCATAATATTGTATCAGGTTCGTTTGACAAGACTTCCCTGAAACAAACCCATGCTGCCTCACATCCTGGAGGCCATTGTCCTCCAAGTACGACAACAGTATTTCCTTTAGTATCATTTCCATGAGTTTGCACACTATGGATGTGAGACTTACCAGATGATAATTACCCAGTTCATCCCTTGGCCCACTCTTGTGTAATGGCACTACATGTGCCATCCTCCAAACCAGTGGCACATATACCAACTCCAGTGAGGTGCTGTACAGATCTGCCAGTGGCTCCGCCAACACCTCTGCCATCTCTCTCAGCACCCTGGGGTAGATACCATCCAGCCCTGGTGCCTTGGCTACCTTCAGTGCCCTCAGTCCCTCTAGGACTCTACTTGCCTCAATTCTTCCATCTGTCGCCTCCTCTCCTCCTGTCCCCACCTCCCAACCCATGCTGGTAGCATTCCCCCTTTTCTTCTGTGAACATGGAACAAAAGTATTCATTCAGTGATTCTGCCTGCTCCTCCCCCTTTTCCGTCCACTCTCCAACCCTTTTTATCCTCACTATTGTCTCCTTGCACTTTCTTTTCTCCCTGATGTATATGAAGAAGTCTTTCTCCCCCATTAATTCCCTGTGCTAATCTCAGCTCCCTCTGGACCTTGGCTTCTCTCACTTTTCTGGTCTCCTCTCTGGACCATCTTGCATATTCTTCCCTGTCCACTTCCTTCCCTGTCCTCCTAAACCTCTGGTGAGCCACTTGTTTTGCCCTCACCACCTCCAAAACCTCACTGTTCAAACAGCATGGTTTTCTTGCTCTGCTTCTCTTACTCCGTGCCGTGGTGCAGGCTTCTGTTGCCTCTGTAACTCCCCATTTTATAATATCCCATTTCAGCTCCACATCCATCTCGCACCTTATGCCTTCCAGTTTCTCTTTAAGTACTTCCTGCATCCTCCCAAATTCAACCCCCCTGAAGTTTACCACCCGAGTAACTGATTTCTCTGGCTCCCCACACATTGTGATATTAAACCACACCATTTGGTGATCGCTGTTGGATAGTGGGTTCTCTACCTTTATTTCCCTCACTGCCTCCCTATTTGACAAAACTAGATCTAAAGTGTTCTTTAGCCTAGTAGGTACAGTAATCAACAGTGTCAGGAGACCATCCTGGATCGTGTCCAGGAGCACTTGCTCCCTAGCACTGGAGGTAACCGGAATGCTCCAGCCAACCCTCGGCAAGTTGAAATGCCCCACGATGACCACCTTCCCTTTTCTGTATAGCTTTTTGATTTGTCCCGCTAGCTCCCTGTCAAGCTCCTTAGACTGGGATGGCGGCCTGTATACCACCCCAAACCTTAGTTTACTACCCTGTGAGTCTAGGAGCTGCAGCCAGATTGCCTCTGTTCTCCTTTCTTCTCCCTTGTCCCTTGTGCATTTGATCTCGTCCCTCACATAGACTGCCACCCCGTTTCCCCCCCCCTTAAGGTCCTTCCTGTATAATTTGTATCCTGGGATTGCCAGATCCCAGTCCTGGTGCTCAGTTGCCCACGTTTCTGTGACAGCTGTAATATCCACCCTCCACACTGGTAAGAGTGCCTGTAGCTCAGCGGATTTGTTTCCTAGGCTTCTTGCATTCAATGAAACCACCCTCCATAATGCCCCCTTCCCTTCACTAGCCTCCGTCTCGTCCCTTCTACTCCCTCCTTTTTTGGCCTCCCTGAGGCCTTCCCTGCTAGCCTGGGGGGTAGGCTGTGACTCCACTCTATCAGATCCCTGCCTACCTGCTGTCCACTTGCCACCCCCCCATCTAGTTTAAATCCACCCTTGTCGCAATATACCTCTCCAGTCTTTGCTTTAATAACTCCATCCCCTCCCCACTCAAGTGCAGCCTATCCCTTGCAAACAGATTGTTATTATCCCAGGTACTGCCCCAGCTGCCCACAACCCCATACCCCTTAGTTTGACACCATTCTACCAACCATGTGTTCAATTCTCTAATCCTCTCCTTTCTCACTGTGCTTGCGCAGGGTACTGGGAGCACTTCAGAGAAGGCCACAGACTCCCCAGTCTCCTCACACAAGCTTCCCATTTCCTCAGTCCTCTCCTTGTTACCTCCACCATTTCCCCTACTAGGTCATTTGTCCCCACATGTACCACAATGTGTGGTTTCCTCCTGCCCCTCCTTATGCACCTTAGGATTGCCTGTCCTGCCTTGTCTGCCTTTAATTCTGGTATGGACTCTACTCATATCTGACTGTTCCTCTCCTCCTTGCCACCCCATCTGTTCCCCTTGAGTACACCAGTACACCCATTTCTTTCCTTGTGCCCGTCACCACCCCCCACCCAGGTTCTCATTTTTGGAGCCATTCAAGACCGTGTTTTTACCATGTGCCCGGAACTCCATCAAAAGTAATTGTATTGAAGCCAAAGTTGGCTTCAGTAAAGATTTTGCCTTAATGCCTGTTTCAGGATGTACTGCAGCTGGGGAAGACATTTCTCTGGTCAGAAGCAGCACACCGGCTGCCCTCCATTGTAGAGCATGCTTCCTGGTCACGGTTTTTGGGGAAAAAATGTATCAATCTTTTCAGATCTATTCTCTGCTCCTTCTTTCAATTTTATACCTATCAGTGTACCCATTCATTAACTGAGAGAGAGAGAAAGAAGAGGGAAGATTAAGCATGAAAACAGCGGAGTTCTGTAAAGGAAGACACAGCCATCTTGCTCTCATCAGCGCCCCCCCCAATCCAGATGATTTGGTGCCCTTTATAAACAAAGAACCCTACCCACAGTCTGTACAGCTCTAATTAAAATGGATGGGTAAAAGATACTACTACATAATTAGGAGGGGCTTCTGAATCAATAGTACATGTTTGCTGCACATGTTTAAAACATTGGGAAGGGCTTTTTAACCAAAGGTACAAGTTCACTGTACATTGATTAAACATAAAATACAATTGCAACAGTCTAACTTGGTTGTATGTGTTTTTAGTGCCAGCAAGACAGGAGCTCCAGGACAATTCTAGCTGGCAGAGAAGGGTCACCTGTCTGATGTGGACCAGTTGGCAACTAACCAGGAAGAGCCTCAGGGAGGTCTTACTGGCAAGACAAAAGCAGACATTCCTAACATGTTCATATACACATGTTCAGGTCCCAGCACACGAGTGAAACAGCACAGGAGTGGAAAAGGTGTAAGACTGGTATCTTAGGACCTATAGAAGGTCTGGGAAACCCAAGGACAGACTTAATGGACTTACCGCCTCATTCTGCCATCATTTTCAATGTTTCTAGGTTTCTTAGACATCAGCAGACAGCCACAGGAGGAAGCAAGGGACTCTGCCAGTTATCTATGGTAAAGTTCCTGTTTACCTGTGTTGCTGTGAAGTGAGAAGATAAAAGATTGGTCAGAACTGGGAGTATTGCAACACCCTAACCTGGTTAGAAATACAAAGGAATTATGGGGGAACAGGGGAACTCTAATAACACCCTACCTAGAGTCAGGGAACAAAGGGGGAAGCAAACAAAAGTCTACTTAAAAGCTTAAAAGTAAGGTCCCCTCAGCTTTTTATTCTGATTACTTGAGTATGAGCAGTGATTGCCTCTACTATACCCTCTCAATTTAATCAGGATTTAAATGTAAATGAAGTTACTTAAACCTGGTGTGAAAACTTGCTTGACTCCATTGCAAAGGTTATGACCCAGTTGATGTAAGGCATCCTGAAATGTTATGATGTTTTATTGCTAAAGCTTGTAGTAGTTATACTGTATCATGTTGCTGTCCTCTACAACCCCTATGCTCTTGCCTTATGCTGGTCACAAAATTTTTGAAGGTATAGTAAGTGCCCTGCTGTTTTCTGTAGTTTAAAGTGCATCTGAGTTAGAAAAATAAAATGCTTTTAGAGACCACAGGGACTTCACAAGACATGTAACAGAACTGACTGAGATTAAAACTTCTGCTGGCTTGTGCAGGTACAGGATGCATCAACTCCCATGATGCTTCGCTTGAGTGGGATCATGACCTTTGCAATGGAGTAAAACTGATTTTCACTCCAAGGCAAGACAGAGTGAAGTAAACTCATTATATTTAAATTAGGATGAAATTAGGGGTGCAAGAGATGGAATCATTGTTCATGCCTACAAACTACACAGGCATACAGAAATTAGGCTGAGGGGACTTTTCATTTAAGGGGAAGTGGATTAGTACCTATCAAGGGTATAGCAGCAGGGGGTAATCAGGACAAAAAGGGAAATCGAGAAACACTCTATCTGGGTTAAGGGTATAAATTCATTTTTCAATAATGGGGGAGTAGATTTGGAAATTATGGGAGTGGTGCAGTACAGTGACTGTGGAATGACAGTCTTCAGGGAGACCTTCTAGAGACTAAGGTGCTGCCCCATCTCTGTGCACCTCGCTGGGCTGAGGATGGAAGTCTCTAGACTCCGGGCTAAGTTAGCTAGGATTTGGAGGGCCTCCTTCCTCACCCAAGGGCCACAATGTCCATTGCCATCACCCCAGATAGGGCCTGGAATGTGGGCCAGCTAAACTGTGGTGGGCTCTGGGAGGGTGGCAGTTGGGGTAAGAGAATACATCCCACAGCCAGTACCACTAAAGAACTTTTTTTTCACTGCTGTGGTGGGATGGTACTGCCAAGATAAGGCACCAGTGGTAGTGGCAAGGGAGGATGTGGGAGTCCTTCAGAGCAGAGGCCCAAGGTGGGAGGAAGAGAACACCAGCAGAATGGAAAACAAATTTTGGTGGGGACTGAATCACTGGGAGGGGGAGGATTTGGGGTACACCCAGGAGGGAAAGAGGGAGGTGAGGTGCCTACCCGATGCCTTGGTACAAGGGGATGGGGAGCAGATCCTTTGAACTGCCAGGGTGGCAGGCCAGGAGTGGGAGCTGGATGTAATTGTCCATCTGGGGCAAATGACCTGGCAGAAGACACAGCTGGAGTAATGGAGGACAGGTTTAAGAAGCTAGAAAGAGGCCTGAAGCAGATCGTATGCACAGTGGCCTTCACTGAGGTCCCACCTGTGCAAGACTGCGGGAGAGGAGGGAAAGAGCACACTGCACCATAGTCTTCAGCAACTGGTTAAAGGCATGGAGCAGGGAAGAGGGGTTTGGAAAAATAAAGACCTCTGCAAATGGGACGGCCTCCATCTATCCATGAGGTAAACAGCAGTCCTGGGTGGAAGGTTTAAATGCTGTTTCAATGTGTATTTAAACTAGCTAAGGGAAGTGGCAGAAAACTGTGTGAGGCAGTGAATGTCCCCTTCCTGGATGACAGAGTAGCAGGGAAGAATAGCCCTGGGGAAATAAATTCACCAAGGGTAGTGGGGAGTAAGGGCAAGGAGGAGGAATGGATGGGAGGGTCAACAGGTGAAACTAGGGCATAGGAAACTACTAGGTAGTGTTGGCAGAGGGAAGATAAAAAGGAAAAGGACAGCACCAGTGAAAAAACAAGGGTGAGCAATGGACTCAAGAAGGAAAAGCAAAGTAGGGGCAGGGAGAAACAAAAGGAGTTGAGAGTCACGTGGGCTAAAGCAAGGAGCCTAGTAAATAAAATTGCTGACCTTGAGGCTACTATTGTGGAGAAGGACCTGGATCTGGTGGCCATAACAGAATCATGTTGCACCAACTACCACAGCAAGTCCTCCAAACAACATGTTTAGAAAAGATAGGGCAGGGAGGAAAGGGAACATGGTTTTATATGTAAAGGAAGTTGTTATGGTCATAGAAATACAAGGCACAGTGGGGAGAAGGAGGGGCTGGAGGTTCTTTGGGTTGGTTTGGAGATGGGGTCAGGGACCTTTATACAAACGGGTTTGGTGTACAGGCCACCAACACAGGGAGAGAAACTGGACAGGGTTGAAGGGAGACCGTAGGCAAAATGGTAAGCAAAGGGGAACTAATAATTATGGGTGACTTTAATCTACTGGATGTGGTCTAAAACATCCAGACCCAAATACAGATAGAAGCAGGGTCATCCTAGACTCATTGCAGGAGGTATTTTTCAGGCAGCTGGTCACAAATCCCACTATTGATGGGGCAGTGCTGGATCTGGTACTTCAAAACAGGGACAGCATTGCAGACATCAGTCAGAAGCCTCCGGATAAAACCGATCATTGTACAATGTGGCCTGGCATATGAATTGGGCAAGAGAAAAAACATACTACATCAAGGGTCCTGGACTTCAGGAGAGCAGATTTTAAAGAAATGGAAGACTTTATTAGAGAATATCTTGAAGGAGGGGTTAGCAGGGGAGGTGGAGGCAAAATGAAATAGAATAAAGGAGGAAATAACTAGGTTAACGGCAAGCTGTTTAAAGGAAAGAAGCAAGTGTAAGAGAAGAATGGGGCCAGTTTGGTTCTCAAAGGAGATGGCTAAGGAAGTATGGGAGAAAAAAACAGCTTTCAGGACATACAAGAAGACCCAAATGGAGTCTGACAGGGAGGTATATCTAGTGAAACAAAGGGAGGCAGGAATGAGGGTGAGGAAAGGATCGCTCGGAAGGTAAATATTCAATTCAGTACAATTCAACTTTATTTATAAAAGGCACCTTTCAAAACTGTTCAAAGCACCCGTACAATTTAAAATACAAACAAATAACTTAACATTATTAAAACATACCTCAAATATCTAATCATAGAATACAGTTAAAACCTTCATAACTTATAACAATATTCTCCATTTAAAAGCAATCTGGGAAGGCCAGGCTGAATAAACAGGTTTTCAATGCCATTTTAAAACTCTTGATGGGTAAATAATGTGGATAAGACTTTCTTCAGGTACGTGAGTGAAAAGAAGAAGTCGATGGATGCTATAGTGCTGATTAGGAGAGGAGGACTGTGCAAAAGAAGACCAAGAAACAAACTAACATTTTTAAATGAATACTTCTGCTCAGTCTTCACAGTAGAAGGGGGGACAGACCATTGTGCATTAGCAGACACTGGGGGAGGGGGAGGAACACAAGTCCATTTATTTAAGGTGCATCAGCCAGATGTTGAAAGCCCAGAATTAAAAAGGTGATGGGACCATATGGGATTCATCCAAAGGTACTTATCTGAGCACAGTGCTAGCCACCCCTATGGCAACTCTGTTTAGCACCTTATTAGACTTGGGGGTGGTTCTAAAGGAATGGAAGAGGGCTGATGTGGTCCCTCTGTACAAGAGCAACAACAGGCAGGAGTCCAGTAGTTACAGACTAGTCAGTCTGACATCAGTGGTGAGGAAGTTAATAGAGTCCCTGCTGAAGGAGAGACCTATGAGTACCTGGAGACACATGGGCTGCAGGACCACTGGTAGCATGGCTTCACAGGGGAAGGTCATATCAAACGAATCTCATAGATTTCTTTGACTGGGTAATTAGGGAGGTGGCTCAGAGGAGTGCACTGGATTTGGCCTATCTAGAATTCAGGTTTGTAATATGTTTAGTGGTCCCAACTGAGCAAATACCTCTCGTAACTGCATACTCACTGTTCAATTTGTTTTATTTTCACTTCATGCTCAAAGCAGACAGAGGTCCAACTGACACACTACTCTGACAGTGAATCCCTCACACAGTCTTTTCACATAAATAAATATTTTCAGTGAGGCGAGAAACTTTTCCTGTTGCTGATTTAGTTGCCTGTGAAACAGCTGTTCTGGCTGTCTGCATGGGAGTTAGGGACCAGTGACAGTACTGATGGCCCATGCAGTCAGCTGGAACACACAGCACAAGCTAATCTTTCACACTGAACAGACTAGCTCTGCCAACATGCTGTGAGTTCACAGAGAATAATGCACAGTGTAATCCAAGAGTCTAAGTACTGGCACCTATTTACAAGCATTTGTCAATGCCGAATGTTTGCTTGCTGGTATTAGCATTGGAAATGCAGGAGTTAGACAGATGCAGGATAGGAATGGCAGTGAAGTACTGAACTTCACGCCAATCCCACCTCCATCCTGTAGAGATGTAAGTGTTTGAGTCGTCGCCCATGATATTCATGCTATGTCACCTCACCCTATTCTGCAGACATCGACATGTGTTGAGGTGTGCCTTGGGGTGTTTGGTTTACAGTCACCCCATTCCATAAGGACATATGTTGAAATGGGTGCAGCATAGGAGAATGGGGTGAACTCTGGGGCCGAAGAGTCCAAGGTACACCTCAATGCCTGTCACTGGCTGGGGGTAGGGGTGGGATAGCATGAGCAATTTAGTCGGCAATCCAAAGGCACACCCCAATGCCTGTCAGTCTGTACAGGGTGGAACATTATGGTTAGAAACCCTAATGCCCCAGGCGTTTCTTGGTATTTGCACTACAAATTTTCAACATGGCCTTTCTGTGACCCCACCTCATGAAAGCATTTGGGACCCCTTCTCATGAAGAGTGGCAGTGTAATTTTGTCAATGTGTCCCGACCTTTCAGTTCCAACAGTGATCGTGCCATTCTGCACCACATGTACAAAAACACAGATTGGGCAGGATGTGAAGAATGACAGCTGTGCCATCCATAGGGAGGTGCGAAGAGATGGCAATGTTGAAAATCTGTAGTGGGAATATTAAAAATACCTGCACTTCTGAGCATACATAGAAACTTTTTGTTTTATTTATTTATTACGGTATCAGAATTACAACCCTTTGAGTCAAAAGACTCATTTACAAAGGCTCATTGTCATACACAGAATAGGACAGGGAGGCGAAAAACATATAGTGAGTGGAGAACAGACAGCAGTTGCAGGAACAGTAGCATGGCAGAAATATATATACAATTACAATTTGTACAGTTGAAAACATGTGGATGGCCCATAACAGTGAGAGAAAGGCCCCTTCTTGCAGGAGACAGGCCTATACATGATGGTAGCTAAGCAAGAAGGAGTGATCATTGGGCCAGAACGCGGTGCTGAACTCAAAATTGCAGGTGTAGGTTTATATATGATTGTGGCTCAGCAATCGTGGGATATGTTCACTGGTATATGAACAGGGTGGGTGGTGTGGGTTAGGTGGTTGGATGAGGACCACTAGTGGACCAGTTATTTACAATTGCAATGATGGGAGCTTAGAAGGTGGCTATGCAGCGATGACTTGAGTGGTCCAATTCTGAGCTCAGACGAGGTATCAGGAGGGAGGGTGTTGAACCAGAAGGGTGCCCTGTATGGAAAGGATCTCTGAGCGAGGGTCGGCCTAACCCTGGGGACTACTAGCAGGGTCTTAGTTGAGCTACGAGTGTGGACAGGAGAGGTGGCCGTGCTGATTAGTTTAGTCAGTCTGGGGGGGGGTTAATCCGACACAGATTTTTTGGGTGAGCAGGTAGGTCTGGTAGAGTAGCTGCTCTTCAAGGGAGAGGATGTTAGACAAGGCAGAACGTGTGCAGGTATGTGTTTTCCTGTCAGCCCCAATGAGTAGCTGACAGGCTTTGTTGATTGAGAGCTTGATTTTGCCCAGGGCAGTGTTGTCCGCTGCGCCATATATTAGGAGTCCATAGTCCACAAGGGACAGGACAGATGAGTCAATGGCGAGTCTTAGTGCTTCTGTAGGGAGCCCGGCTCTGGGCCGATATAGCAAGCCTATGCGGGAATTTATGGCAGAGCAGAGGGTGTGAATGTGGTCATGGAAGGTGAGGGAAGAATCGAGGATGATACCTAGGTATTTGTATGAGGTAACCTGCTCAATCGGGTGGTGGGAGAGGGGTTGAATGGACAGTGCAGAGCTCTTGAGTTTGTTCTGATTGTGGGTAAACAGCAGAGTTTTCGTTTTTTTCAGGTTGATCACAAGCCTGTGGTTGAGGAACTACTGCTCAGTCTGGGCAAAAACGGATTGTAGCGCAAGCTGGAGTTGGGCGGGTCGGGTGGGATGTGAAGGACCACATCATCTGCGTAAAGCAACGCATGAGCTTAACACAGTCATTTTAAATTCACGAAGTTACGAGCGTGCGTGGAAACTGCACAATGCACACTCGTAAAACGCTTATTTTATGAACTTTTGTCACAAAATTTTAAACATAGGCATTTTAGGACCTCTGCTCATGAACAGTGTTACTGTGATTTTCTTAATGTGTCCCGAACACTAATTTCCCACAGCGACCATGCTATTCTGCACCGGAAGTGCGAAAACATATTTTGGCCAGGATGTGAAAAATGACAGCTGTACTGTTCATAAGGAGGTGCGGAAAAATAGCAATGTTGAAAATCTGGAGTGAAAATATTGCAAATTCACAAAGGTATGAGCGTGAATAGCAACTGCGCAATGCACACTCATAAAACAGTCATTTTTTGGATTTTTCTTCCCACCAAATTTGCAACGTAGACTTTTTGAGAGCCTACCTCATGAACACTGGCACTGTTGTTTTGTTAATCAGTCCCAAAAGGTGATTCCGCACAGTGACAGCGAAATCACCTCCATGGACTGAATAACACCATGACAGTGGCTGAATTCATGAGTAGGGGTCCCAATAACCCCATGTTGAAAATTTGGTGCCAAAGTTCCCCACAATTCCTGAGATATGCACCAAAGTCGAAAAAACCCTATTTATGCCATCATACAGCTTTCCGGCATTTCATCAGTTCGTGGTCAGATTTCAAGAGTGTAGACGTGTTCCAGGTCCACCGAAGATCGTTGCACCGGGCTCCGGAAGTAAGTATGAGGTGAGGGGGATGTGGGGAGGTGGGAAGTGCAGAGGGTGGGAGCAGGTTGGTGGAGGGACTATTTTCTGTTTTACAGGTTAAACAACAACAACAACAAAAAACACTGCTAGACAGTTTTTTTTTTAAAAGAGACATTTGGCATGCTGGGGTGGGCTTCCAGCATGCCGCCATAGTGTTTTTCTTTAGGGGGGCAGTAGCTAACTGGGGACTGGGCACCCCCATCAGCACATACCGAGGGGGGACAAGAGCCAAGGGGGATTGGGCGCCCCCCTGGAACAAGTTTTTTTTTTTGGCAGGGGACATAATGCCAATGGGGAGTGGAATCCCCCATTGGCAAATTAAACTGGGAAGGGGGGACTGAAGCCAATGGGGATTGGGGCCCCCTTCGGCAAACAAAGGATGTTTTGGGGGGTGCATGCTGCCTAGGGGGATTGGGCCCCCCCGGCACTGGGGACTGGTAATATTGCTTGTAAACATGGTGGCAGCTTGCCGCCATGTTCACAAACAATATTACACTAGGCAAGGTGCCACCCTGCAATGATGGGTCACTCCCTCATTGCAGTGGAATGCCTGACACTGCAGTGATGAGGTGACCCCTGATTGCTGCAACGAAAACCTTTCAAGTTGGTGGCACTTTTGGAAGCCATTGTCATCAGCACACTGTGCCTCCATTGGTTCACCAGTGACAAGCCCCCAAATGCAATGCCTCCGTTGGCTGCCACAGTGCCGCGCCTCCACAACCCGCCTCTCTCCTAAGCTGCCACATAATGTTTCTGGCGCATGCACGCAAGCAAACATAACAAGTACATAAGACACTGTTTTGTGACCAATCTTTATTTAAAAAAAGACACAATCATTTCCAATCTCCTTGAACTCTTGTCCCATGTTTAGTCTTCTTTAAAACTTATAAATGAAAATTACATGCACCTAAAGATTTAAACATGGCTGACTAAAGATCCCTTAAGTAAAAATGTGGGGTTTTACCTAAAAATAATATGACGCAAAAAGGTTGACAATGTCCCTTTAAATGTGTTTGTTTTGATTGGCGTGTAGAGATGTGAAGAAAACCATGTTTTATCATAATCATTTCTAGCTTATTTAATTGCACCGCAGACATCAAAGTTGTATACAAACTGGATTGACTGTGGCTGCAATGCTGTAATACTGAGTTGCAAAAGTGCAACTGTCCCCTCTCTTTTACTTTGAGTGGGGCACCAGCCCAGCCCTTACCTGTCTGTGGCCCTCTGCTTCTGATTTGTTGAGTTATGCCTTTGTAACTAAGTTAATGATGCCAAATCACAAGCCTCTGCTTTTTCCAGGCAATGATGACCCTTATGTACTGTTGCAACAAAGCCTATTCACTACTTTAAAAGTGAACCTAAAGGTGCTTATGCCCTACCCAAAGCCAAGGGTGAGTAAAAGCCGTCATCCAACACAGGAATTACTGCTACAAAAGGATATTCTTAGCTGTATAAAGGTGCCTTATGGCTTTAAGCTGGTGTCATGGCAATAGATAATCAGTGTATTACAACTGAGTACTGACAGCGATTTTAAAATAAAAGCTGCATTATTTACAAACGGGGAACTATGCAGGGGCACAAGTGGTTCATCCCGTTTCAATCAGATGTCAATAAAAACCTCGCTACATGACATCTACACATATCGAGTTACAGAAATTAGCAGCCGTGCGCTCATGCCAGTTTATTTTCCTTCTTTTGCTTCCTTTCTAAAGTAAATGTACTGGATTCAAACTTCAGTAATCAGCACATGTATCAGATCCTACAGGTCAAAAAAGTATTTAACTGCAGGCTGCAAATTTAGAAAGTGGGGTGGTGCAGGGGACTGGGCTTGCCTAGTGCCCAGCGAAGTATAAGCTTGTAATGGACAAAAGGGTTTGCCCCTGCACTCAGGTTGGAAAAAAAGCATCACTGGTAATTAGACAGCATTCCCCTTAAGAAAAACACACTGAGAGGGTAGCTGCCCTAATGCCATTTATTTATTCCAGTTCACTAAAGTGCATAGTAAATGTTGTGATCACTGTGAACAAGAATATGCACTTTAGTGAACTATAATAAATAAATGGCACAAGGTGGGGAGGTGGAGGCAACCACAAAGCAGGAAAGGAACCTGGAGGTCATCACATCTGATGACTTGAAGGTAGCAAAGCAGTGTGATAAGGCAGTGGGAAAGTCTAGTAAAATGCTGGGGTGCATAGGGAGGGGTGTCACCAGCAGAAAAAGGGAGGTAGTGTTACCCCTATATACTGTAGATCAATGGCGAGGCTCCACCTGGGAGTACTGTGTTCAGTTTTGGAGGCCCCATCTCCAGAAGGACATAGATCAGTGGAGGTGGTACAGAGGAGGGCAACTAAGATGGTGAATGGCCTGCATCAGAAGCCCACAAGGAAAGGCTCAAGGAGTTAAATATGCTCATGTTAGAAGATAGGAGGGAAAGAAGAGACATGATAGAAACATTCACATACCTCAAAGGTATTAGTAAGGTACAGGAGGGTGGCATTTTACACAGAAAGAGATGTTCAAGAAAAAGGGGCCATGAAATGAACCTGGAAGGGGGAAGCTCATAGGGAATATGAGGAAGTTATTCTTCACAGAAAGAGTGGTGTATATCTGGAACAGACTACCAGCAGAGGTGGTGGGCACCATAATGATAGCAGGATTCAAGCATGCATGTGATAGACTCAAGGGGACCTTAGTAACAGGGCAGGGAGGGGGTAAGGCCAGAGACTGAGTTGGGTCTGCAGTAACACAGTAGGAAGGGAAAATAGGGCAGACTGGGTAGGCCAAGAGGTCCTTTTCTGCTGACAGCTTCAATGTTTCTATGTAAGGGCAGCTACTCTCTCACTGCTTTTTTCTTAAGGGTTATATTGTCTAATTACCAGGGATGTTTTTCTAAACTAAGTGCGGGGATGAACCCTTTTGTCTGTTACCATAAAATTCTACAAGAATCTTCATTTAATACACTGCAGCACTAAGAATGCTAGAAAATCACTTCTTCCTTTAGTATTTCTTAAGAGGATTGTCCAGTTGGCTTACATTTTTGTCTAAATCACAGCTCACACATTAGATGAAACTGCCCTATGGCTAAACACTAATGCACAAAGAGTATGGTATACAGAAATTTTTAATGAAAACTAAATATAGGATAAAGTTTGGGGAGAAGTGTGTTATGAGAATTTAACACACACCCGTGTTGTTGGATGGCACATAAACCCCGAGGGCGAAGCCCAAGGGGTTTATGAATGCCATCCAACAATGAGGGTGTGTGTTAAATTCCAGTTAAACACACTGCACCCCATATTTTATTTTATATAATTGAAGGGTTCCATTTTTTTCTGGTAGGTTTTGAAATGCAAAAAAAAGAGAAACTGGAGTATTACCTCGTGGTGAGTAAACAATTTAATAAGGAACAGAAAACTGCAGGTTCTACAAGTAACTGTAAATATTTAATTATTTAAAAAGAAAAGTAAAGACTTCCAGCAATGCGTCGTGCAGGATAGCAGCTTCTCCGTGTAGCTTCGGCCCCCTGACTATCAAAAAGTCTTTGTGTTGCTTCACCGTTAATTGTCTGACTCAATTAACGATACCTAAACCTACCGGAAGATCTCGAGTAGAACGGCAAACAGAAATTGTTCAGGTACATGGATTCAGAGTGCAAAAAAATGCTGCTGAAGCGCACTCCACCAGTCACACCTGAAAAGGCCCCGAAGAAGCCTAGGGCCTCAGACTCCAGTCAAAGCTCAAGTTCCTCTGTCTCGGCCGGTGACAGCGAGCCGCTGACCCTTCAGATATTTCTAGATGAATTCAGGCCATTCCAGGAGGATCTGCATAACCTTGCCTCAGATCTTGCCACAATGACAGCGCAGCTGAAAGAAGTCTCTCAGAAGGCCTCTGATAACTCAGCATGAATTGTCTCATTGGAGAAGAGACAGGATAAGTTTGACCCAGAACTTGGTGCCTGCAGACAGCGTCTGGCAAAGCTGGAACTCAAGGTAGAGGACCTTGAAGGGCGTAGTCGCCGGAACAATGTTGTGGTAATCCGGCTCCCAGAAGGGGAGGAAGGACACGATATGATCCTATTTATTCAGAAATTGTTGCATAAGCTAGCGGGCCCCTTGCCATTTGGCGACAAATATATCATAGAGAGGGCACACCGGGCTCTTCGTGCCAAGCCAGCACCGGGTGCCCCACCACACCCATTAATATTCTGCTTTTTAAATTTTTTGGAGAAGCAACACCTCCTCCAAAAATGTAAAGAGCTTCAGGAGATTAAGTGAGAAGGCAAAAGTCTTAGAATAACTCAAGATTTGCCAGCATCTGTGTGACTGAAAAAAGCGGCTTTTCATACAATGGTGGTGAAGCTAATTGCGACTAACATCAAATTCAGAATGGCCTATCTGGCCAGACTGCAGGTCTTAATTGCAGGAGTCTGGACCCCTTTCTTTGATCCCAAAACTGCATCCTCGCAGCTCCAGCTTGCCTTCCCCGATCTCTTCAAGAGCCCCTGAAGGGACACTGAGAAGACTTTTGTAGGCAACGTAGCCCGCTAAGGGTGAAGATGATATTATTTGGGGGGAATCTCCCTGTGGGGAATGAGAATCACACTTTTAGGCATTTATAATGGGTGTATCATAGCCGTCTGGTGCTCTTTGAAATGTCCCTTATGAGCAAGATAGTAGTGAGTCCCGTGGGTTGCGCCCTACTACTCTGACAAACTTTCCTTTTAAAGAATAAGGAGCACGGTTTCATTGCTTGAGGCAGCCCCTCTGAGAATTAGTGGAGTAAGATTGGTATGCGACTCCCTTGTTCTTGGCAAGCAACCCTGAGTTTAAAATCCAGAATCTCTCAATAAAAACGGGAGTGGATCCCCTTGTGAGAGTACTTGCTTACTGTTCCACAACATCGCCACGAGTGGGAGCTCCAATACAGTGGATGGACACTATCAAGAATCGTAGCTTTAACAGTGGACCCGAGCGCTGATCTGGGACTCTCCCTTCCTTCTTTTGTTTTTAGTATTTTGATTTTCCCCCTGCAGATAGACGTTGTTCGCAGTGCCAGCCCACTGGATTCGGGACTTCCTGGATCGTCACAATAAGAAGTAAAGGGAGTAAGAGGGACAATTCTGGATTAGGGGTGTCTCTAATTTCGATGTTGTCCAGGTTCTAAATCATGTTAATGGGTCTTAATTGTTGCTTATCATTGCTCCCTCATCCATCCATTTTTCTTATCCCTTGGCTTTTTATAAGTGAGAAGGAGCTTTATAAGTTACCGATAGGTGGGAACAATGTCTCAATAAGATAATTAGGTGTTAGTGCAATTTCGGATATAGGTTGTTGTCATACTTAACACTAAAAGCTGTTTTGTTTAGAATTCCAGAGAAGAAGTTAGCAGCTTTAGAATGTTAATTAGACCTTAAGGATCGAAGTTCATAGTTTTAAATTACCTATGATGTAAAGGACTTGTTGTAGAATATGGCTACTTAATATAGATCCAGATTTTTGTAGGTTTAGCAATGGTGTAGGGGTACTATTGTGTTTGATTCCAGAAAGACTTTTGAGATTGCTATTCTGTAACTGTACTAGAGATAGGAGGGGGGGCTGAGGGAGGGGATGATTGTAGCGGCATGAAGCATAGAGCGAGGAGTGGATCGAAGGGGCAGGGGTGGGTTGGGTGTATAGGTCATTGTTTACATCATGTATGGGATATAATAGGGTTTTTTGTCTCGGGGATATGGAGGATGAGTTCTTCAAACAGGATCGGCTCGGGGTATTATTGGATAAAGTTTTCACCCACTCATTATTGTGTAAACCTACATGATAGGAGCGGTGAGATTTCTCACATGGAACGTCAGAGGGGCTAGGTGTAAACTTAAGCAGTATCAACTTCTCAAGCATCTCCACATGTTGGCAGTGGATATAATTATGGTTCAGGAGTCTCACTTGCTAAATTCAGAGGCGGATAAGCTGCATAGGCAACAAATAGGTCAATGTTTCTCAGCTGAGGGGAATACCCAAAGTGGTGGGGTGAGGATCTTAATTCGGAGAACTATACCATTTGCCCCTAACTTAATTATACCTGACCCAGAGGGGCGCTACATCATTGTTAAGGGGAAACTGTATACCAGAGACATTTTACTGGCTAGTGTATATGGCCCTAACACTGACTCCCCGTTTCTTTATGCACTTACTTAACATCCTTTCGTCCCATTTAAATACACCCTTAATCTTAGGAGGGGATTTAAATCTGGTTGTGGACCCACAAATAGACCACTCAAATAGACCTCAGAAAGGGCTCTCGCCAGCCCAACATGCACTCTGGGATTTGTTAGACAGTGTAGGGTTGATTGATATATGGCGGGTCCTTCATCCGGCAGTTAGAGAATTCACATTCACCTCACAGGTCCACCATAACTCCTCTCGCATCGATTACATATTAATTTCCCAAGGTTTGATCACCTGGATGTCAGAAGCGAACATATTTCCAGGCCCCCTTTCTGACCACTCACCCGTATCGTGTTTGATCTCCCTAGTATCTCTCCCCATGAAAGGCGGGCGTTGGAAGGTCAACAACCAATTGCTTAAAAACCCAGAAAATGTTAAATACATAGCAGAACACATCTCAATTTTTTCCAAAATCAATACCAACTCAACAGGGAGACCGGATATAGAATGGTGCACTCTTAAAGCCTACCTGTGGGGGCAACTGATTGGTTTGGTGTCCAACAGGAAAAAGGTGCATGAGGAGAAACTTAAATCCCTATTATGTCAAATCCGCTCGTTGGAGCGTACTTTATCACCCCAGTCCTCTGACTCAGTAAAACAGGACCTGGTTAGGTCAAATGATGCTTACTTGAATTTACTGAGACAGAAGGCCGAACTCTCTATCCCCAAAACCAAAGCAATTTATTTGGACCAAGGAGAAAAAGCAGGGCGTCTCCTGGCCCTCAAACTTAAACAGCTCGAGTCAGACAGGTTCATTGCCTCAATCCGCTCCACGGAGGATAATATCTTTAAAACAGCTCCACCTGACATAGCTTCTGAATTCAGAAAATATTACATCAAGTTGTATAGCCCGATGGAGGAACTTCCATCATCGACAAAACTGGCCCTGTTTTTCTCTCGTCTTTCACTGCCCACTATTACTAATGAGCATAAAGCCACACTCATTGCCCCCATTACATCAGAAGAGATAATTAAAGTCATTAAGGATCTTCCGGTGGATAAAACACCGGGTCCTGATGGTTTTTCTGCAAATTTTTACAAAGAGTGTACTTCTCAATTGGCCCCATCCCTTCTGGCACTGTTCCGCCATATATTATTAGGACAAGATGTAGACAGGTCCTTATTCGAGGCCTTAATTACCCTAATACCAAAAGAGGATAAACCCCCTGATAGAGTGCACAGCTACAGACCGATCTTCCTTTTGAACCAGGATCTTAAGATCCTTACAAAACTTCTGGCAGATCGGTTAGGCCCGATATTGTTGGATATAATAGGCCCAGAGCAGGTGGGATTCATGAAGGCTAGATCTTCAGTAGACCATCTCAGGACGCTGTCGCATGTCTTTTCGGCCACCAGGGATGCTGATTACCCAGCAGTGCTTGTTTCCCTGGACGCGAAGAAGGCATTCGACAGGGTTGACTGGAATTTTTTATTGTATTCACTTCAAGCCTTTGGATTTCCCCCTTTGTTTTTGAAGTGGATCAAAGCGTTATATAAATATCTGACTGCACATGTGATCTGCTATGGGTCAATGTCTGATCCTTTTACACTTTATGCCAGAACTAGACAGGGGTGCCCATTATCTCCCTTGCTGTTTAACATCTACTTAGAGCCTCTCATTCGCAGAATTACAATGGACCCGGACATACAGGGTATTGTGGTTCAACACCAGACTGTGAAAGTCTTGGCCTATGCGGATTACCTGCTTTTACAATTGGCCCACCCTAGGACGTCCATTCCCGCCGTGACGTCAGTCTTGGAAGAATTTAGTTCCTTGTCTAATTATAAATTGAATAAGGATAAGACTGTGGTCTTCCCTTTAAATTACAAGACGACAAAGATGGATGCTTTAGCGGTGGGTTTTTCTTGGCAGACTAAATCCTTGAAATACCTGGGAGTCAACCTGTCAAGAGATCCCGGCAGAATCATAAAGCTGAACTTAGACCCCTTGGTTGCAGCCATTAGGCAAGACCTTACAAGATGGGCTTTGCTCCCCCTTTCTCTTTGGGGGAAAATCAACATAATTAAAATGAACATTTTCCCCCGATTATTCTATTTAATCAATTGCTCAAATGTCTGGATTCCCTTGGCCTGGTTTAAAAGGATACATAGGATGATTTCAGACTTCATCTGGACAGCGAGGAAGTACCGGATAAGTTATAACAAGCTCTCAGCCCCCAAGGAGAAAGGAGGACTTCGCCTCCCGCACATTGCACTATATCACCGGGCTAGTCATGCGAACAACTACTTGAGATGGCCCGCATCGGAATTCCCTAAAATATCATATCCCTTCACTCCTATATGGCTGAAAATTGAACGTTCCCTAATAAAGGTTAATCGGCTATCTCCCCGGGCGCTTCTGCATACTAGGTTAAAATCCCTACCTCCCTCGCTCAAAGGTAGCCCGATTACAGTTTCAATAAGAGTTCACTCACAGTTATGTGGCTTTCTGAAATATGAGCATACATTAGACCCTTCTCAATCATGGTGGGGGAACCCAAATTTCACTGTTGAGGGCAAACCTCTCCAACTGAAATGTATCCTCCAGATGGGATATCGTCCACTCAGTTTTTTCACACGGGAAGATGACTTGTGGTTAAATTCTTCTGAGATTATCCACAAAGCCCAAATCCCGAACTCTGCCGTTTTCAAAATATTCCAGTTACGGCATCTATTGGTGAAATCTCTCGGCCCTGTCCCTCTGGTCCCTCCTAACTTGTCCTATTGGACAGAACTGATTTCCACGGCAGGCCTACCCCATGCTGTATCTAAGATGTATGGGATACTGCATAACTGGAAATGGCCAGATTGTTTTGGCCCGACCCAATTCTGGGCCTCACTTTTTCCCCATCAAGAAATTAACTGGCCTTCTTTATGGGTGAATAGTCACAAGTATATTAGACATGATAAGCTCCGGCTAATGCAGTTCAAAATCTTGCACAACTACTATTATTCTCCTCAGAAGTTGGCTAGGTTGGGACTCCTGTCGTCTAGTACCTGTACTCGCTGCCATCAGGAAGAGGGGAATCTTCTACACATATTCTGGAAGTGTCCCAAGGTAGCCCCCCCTTTGGCATGCGAGTTGATCAAGGGTAGATCCATTACTAGGATTAAATAACCTCTTCACTCCCGAAATTTGCATTTTGGGAGAATTTTCTTCTGTTACGGTTAACAGTAGGAAATTCCATATTGCTCTGATAGCTATGTCGGTTAAAAATCTGGTCTTGCGCCATTGGAAGGATACGACCGACATTGCTTATAGTGAATGGTTGCAAGAGTTGTTGGCAAATTTGTGTCTGGAGAATATGATAGCTAGTCTACATGATCAGTCCCAGAAATTTCAGAAGACATGGGGCCCTTTACTGACATTGTAGTCCTTACAGGCCTCATAGAGGTTTACAGTCCTTCTACTTTTCCTCTGGATATCGTACCTGTGTGAAGAAATGGGGAGAGGGAGGGAAGGGAAGGGGAAGAGTTGATCTAATCTCTGTTTATTGGGACTGTATCAGTTGGATGTATGCTTATTAGATCTTCTCTTCGAAAATGTATAAAATTGAATAAAGTTTGAATGGAAAAAAAAAAGAAAAGTAAAGAAAAAATAACTGTCCTGATCATTGCTGTCCTTTTTCATGAAGCGACTGTTTTCAAGTGCTGCCATCATTTGAGGTGCAGGAGAAAGGTGAGGGTTGAAAGGGTGAGTGCTTCGGGATTGTGGTAAAACTGTGGAGTGTAGTAGTCTGTTGTATTTTTTTTTTTTTTGTTTAGGTTGTTGGATTGTGATGGAGACAGTTTAGTATGGAGTGAATGCAAGTGAGGAGGTGAGCTGTTATGGACACTGATTTCTGTCAGAAAACAGACACTGTTAGGGTCGCGCTGACTTTCTCTTTCTGTCTCGAGTGCTTTAGGATCGGAAGAAGCCACATGAATGCCGTAACACCTACTCAGGTGTTATGGTATTTAACACGTTTCTTTACATTGTAAAAAATGGAACCCATTAATTATTATACAATATCTTCATTATTATGGTGTGTGTAATGAAAACATGTTTGGTAAGGTTTCCCTTCATGGCATGCTGCAAAGCTTAATGCATAGGAGAAAGCTGCTGAGCCTTTACAGTCATGTAAGTCATCACAGCCAGTGCAGCATTAGTTTGAATGGATGTTGTCATCTCTATGCTGGGGAAAAATTAGACTAAGTTTGAGCTTATGAGGTTTCTGGTTTCTTTTACTGTACCTCATTCTTGTGTTTAGGAGTCCTTCACTATATGCAGTATTATTTCTGACTTGAAATAGCTGAATAAGCATTGAGGTGGGGCACCATGTCCCCATGCAAAGCCCTCCCAAACAGCTGAGCAGAATTGTAGACCTACAGTTCTGATGGACAAAGAGCCCCCTTCCTGACCTGGACCCCAAGGGAGGTGATCACTGCTGAGCCCAACAAGGCCAAAGCCACATTTTGCAAGTGAGTTCCCATCTCTTCCATCAGAGAACCACTGCAGAGCACCGCACCTCCACAGGGCAGGAACTCCATATCAAAGTTGAGTGCTCAGCCCTCTTGGCTCCTCCACTGAGTACTCACCACTGAGTACCATACTGCAAAAGAATCCAATGGCATCCCTTCTTCTTCAGCAAGAAGATATGGGTCAACACAGTCACAGAGCAAGAGTCCCAAACCACAAGTGCATGGTCTACTCCTGTTTCATGTTGCAGCAGACTGCTGCAGAGCGTTAACACTGGGCTGAAATTTCATAGATACATAGATACATAGACAGTGTCGGCAGATAAGGGCCTATGGCCCACCTAGTCTGCCCATTTGAGCTTGTAAGTTCAGTTTGTTTTCCTAGAAGTCTATTTCCCCTTACCCCTGACCTCTAGAATTCCTTTATGTCTATCCCATGCATTCTTAAATCCCGTGATTGTTTCAGCCCCCACCACTTCCTCTGGCAGGGTGTTCCACTTGTCCACCACCCGTTCTGTGAAGAAATTCTTTCTCATGTTTCCTCTGAATCGTCCTCCCTCCAACTTCATCCCATGCCCTCTAGTCCTGAAACATCTTTTTCGCTTAAAAATAGTGTTTTCCTGCACCCTGTTCCTCCCTGTAAGATACTTGTATGTCTCTATCATATCCCTCTCTCCTCCTTCCTCCAGGGAGTACATGTTCAGTTCCTTCAACCTGTCTTCATAGGACTTGTGATGCAACCCATGCACCATCTTTGTTGCCTCCTCTGAACCTTCTCTCCTGTCTATGTCCTTACGTAGGTATAGTCTCCAGAACTGTACACTGTACTCCAGGTGGGGCCTCACTAGTGTCTTGTATAGCGGAATTATGACCTCCCTTTCCTGCTGGTGATGCCCCTGCCTATACATCCCAGCATCCTATTTGCTTTACCTGATGCCTTGTCACACTGTTTCTTCACCTTGAGGTCATCAGAGATGACAACCCGAGATCACTTTCCTGCTTGGTGCATGCTATATCCTCACCCCCAACTGA
The DNA here is from genome assembly GCA_016271365.2 of Neoceratodus forsteri. NCBI lineage: Eukaryota > Metazoa > Chordata > Ceratodontiformes > Ceratodontidae > Neoceratodus > Neoceratodus forsteri. The sequence continues at coordinate 853,987,778 of CM057449.1, forward strand.
TATATTGTGCCAGGTTTTTGTGCCCCATATGCATTATCTTGCACTTCTTTGCATTGAATTTCAACTGCCAAACCCTTTGACCATTCTTCAAGTTTCTGCAGGTCCCTTCTCATTCTGTCTACACCCTCTGGTGTGTCTACTCTGTTACAGAGCTTTTGTGTCATCAGCGAACAGTGAAATTTCTGCCTTCTATATCCTGTGCAATGTCACTGATGAAGATGTTGAATAGGACCGTCCCAGCACTGATCCCTGTGGTACCCACTGGTCACTCTTCCTCTGTGGAGTGACAGCCATTTACCACCACCCTCTGTGTCCTGCCACCCAGCCAGTTACCTACCCACCACACTACTGTCCTGCCCACACCCATATTCCCCAGTTTGTGATAATAGTCTCTATGTGGCACAGTGTCAAAGGCCTTGCTGAAGTCCAGATAGGCCATGTCCACTGCCCTCCCCTGATCCACCTCCCTAGTCACCCAGTCAAAAAATTCAATGAGGTTGGTCTGACATGACCTCCCCCTGGTGAAACCATGCTGCCTTGGGTCCTGTAGTCCATTGACAACCAGATGTTCCACCAATCTCTCCTTCAGTAGTGCTTCCATGATCTTTCCCACTACCGAGGTGAGGCTGACTGGTCTGTAGTTCCCTGCTTCCTCTTTGTTCCCACTTTTGTATAAGGGGACTGCATCTGCTGTCCTCCAGTCTTTGGGTACCTCCCTCGCTTCCAGTGATTGGCTGAACAGGATAGCCAGAGGTTCAGCCACCACCTCTTAGTTCTTTATGACCCTGGGTGAACCCCATCTGGCCCCATTGCTTTGTCAACTCTTATTACTTCCAGTTCCTTCAGGACCCTTTCTCGTGTAAAGGGACTTGTGTCCATTTCTGCACCATTCTCACCCCTTTGTACTCCCTTCAGACCCATTACCCCTCTTCCTTAGTAAAGACTGAGCAGAAATACCTGTTCAATATGTCAGCTTTACTGTTGTCATCCTCCACGCTGCTCCCATCCTCCCCTTCAGTCTAACTATCCCTCCCTTGACCTTCTTTTTTCACTTATGTACCTGTAAAAGGTTTTGTCCCCTTTAACCACTGATTTTGCAATGTGTTCTTCTGTCTGAGCTTTGGCTTCCTTTACTGACTTCCCTGCCTCCTTTGTTTCTCCTGGTACTTCTCCCATCCCCTTCTGCCTGTGTCTTTTGTATTGCCTGAATGCAGTCTTTTGGCTTTCACTTTTTGCTACTCTCTTTGGAAAACCATAATGGTCTCCTCTTTCTTTTCCTCTTGCTAACCTGCTTAATGCATAATTCTGTTGTTCTTATAATCCCCATTTTAAATACTGCCCACTGTTCCTCAATCCCTGATTCCTGTCCCATTCCCCTTAATGCCTCTTTCAAGCATCTCCCCATTTCCCAAAGTCTGCCCCCCTAAAATCCAGGATACGTGTTTTTGTGTGGTTTGGTTCTGCTCTTTCTGTGATTTCAAACCACAATGACTGGTGGTCACTGTTACCCAGGTGCTCCCCCACTGTTACCCCCATCACACTGTCCCTGTTTGTGAGCACAAGGTCCAGTATTGCCTTCTGCCGAGTTGGTTCCATGACCAGTTGCTTGAGGAAGGCACCCTGAAGGGAGTCCAGGATAAATCTGCTCCTAGTTGATGCTGCTGCTGGATGCTCCAGTCCACATCTGGTATATTGAAGTCTCCAACCAGTACTACCTCACTTTGTCAGCCATCCTTTGGATGGCTAGCATCAGCTCCTATCTGTTTCTTCCTCCTGGGCTGGTGGTCTATAGACCACACCTGTGCGGATGGCTGGCCCCATTTTCCTTTCCAGCTTAACCCACAGTATCTCTCCCCATTTTGTTCCTCCTGGATCTGTGTGGCCCTTATGTCATTTTTCACATACAGTGCCACCTCCTCCTTCCTGCCTGCTCTGTCTCTTCTGAATATGTTGTAGCCAGGTATGGCCATCTCCCAGTCATGGTTATCATTACACCAGGTTTCAGTGATGGCCACAATGTCCAGGTCTGACTGTACCATGACAGCCTCCAGATCTTCCATCTTGTTGCTAAGGCTCCTGGCATTTGCACACATGGCTTTCCATGATTTGACCTCCCTAGACTGCTTCACTGTTCTACTCCAGCCCCTTCCTTGGTTGTCATTTATCCCTGGTTCTCCTTGCTGTCTGCCCTTCTGCTGAATTTTGCCCCTTTTCTGCTTATCCACCTTTTGGACACTAATCTCCAACTTTTGCACACTGCTTTGCAGAGATAGCCACTCCTCTGGTTCACTGGTTCCATTACTAGCTGTGGTAATTTCAGATGCCATACTCTCCTTACTAAACACTCACAGGAGCTTTCTAGAAAACCAAAGTTTTCATTATGTTTTGTAGGCACCCTACAAATGAAAATACACATTATAAACATTATTAGCACTGACTTCATTGCAAACTGTCTCTTACTACAATACTACTCTGCCTTCATCATTTTCTGCAACACAGCTAAATCCTACCTGACATAACATGCAAGCAAACATTTGGCATTGACAAATGCTTCTTTAAATGTGGAAGAATATTTTTAAAGAAATACGTTCCTGTTTTTTTCTTTTCCACTAGGTGGTGCAGTGCCTTACTGGATTGTCTGTGCTTGTCTCTCTCGTCTCCCAACCCCCACCCCCTTTTCCCGGCTTTGTCTCTTGCTTTCTCTCTGCTCCCAATAAGGAAGAGTGTTTGTTTTACCCTTGAGAGGGACTATTTCAGTTGTATATTAAAGTACATTTAAGATGTGCTGTACAAAAGGTGTGATTACTGAGTAGCTCATGTGAGAAGAAGCACTGAAAGAGAAAGAGTGACTGCAAGCGGAGCAGCTTTGACTTTCCATTTCGCCGACAAACAGAAAATCAAAGCTGCTCTGCTGTCATTCACTTTCTTGTGCAGAACTGATCAGGTTTGGTCTTCCACCTGTTTTTTTTATTAATTAAAAGACTTAGTTAGGATGTTTATTTTTCAGAGCATCTGTCAAGCTCGTGCGTAACATTGTTGAACTGTGCATGTGCTATTATCTTCAATCTGCCATGCAGAGAGTAAGTAAGCAATAAGCCACAACCCTGGAGTGGGTTATTCTTCTTATAACATGGGCTATGTCAAAACCATGAAAAAACTAAAAAAAAAAAGTTTTTTTTCTGCTGTTTCAAGCCCAAAAAGTGGCATGTATCCTTCCACCTTGCAAAGTAGTCCCTAACAAAAAATGCAGTTCTTTGCTATTGTGCACAGAGAAATGTCACACTGCAGTACTGTCATGATCTGTGACATTTTTTGTGCATAATATGCAAAAGATCAGGGGTGACATGCTACAGGATGATCTGCCCCATTGCTGTTTTTTTTTCTCTCTCTCTGTCTCTCTCTCTCTCTCTCTCTCTCTCTCTCAGAATGCCTCACTACATTGTTGGCAGCCCAAGGGGGAATGATGTGTGGAAAAGACTACTGGGAATTCATTGACATGTACAGTTGTCAAGTCTCACTCTTTATCTGTCTCTCTCCCACGCTCACCTCTGAGTGCCACGACCTCACATTACCAGCACAGTCTGCTGTCAATCCTAAAAGACGAAACCTATATGTGCAGTTCCCAAACAGACAGCACACGTCAACTCCTACTGTATAAACATTTGCCCTCAGGTACTGCATCATCTCTACAGCTACAATAAAGGAATCCAAGCACCTTTCTAAGAGACAGGAGCTCTTTACTAACATTCAAACATCTGGCTTCTGTTCCTTAGGGCAGGAAAATCTGGATTGCTGGATATAACTTTTACAACAGTAATATAACATAAACTGATATCCCATCTGGCAGACTGAGGTGCAGAAAAGACTACCGGGAACTCAGTGAGCACATGTACACTTCTTAGTTTCACTCTCTGTCTATCTCTCTCTCTCTCACTCTCCCCCACAATCACCTCTAAGTGCTGTGATCCCAAATTACCAGCCACACTCACCCATGATGAGAGACAGACACAGCAGCACAGTCAGCATGTTTCAGTTGCTGCTCTCTGTCCCGGACGAGGTGTTAACTCTCTCTGTGCAGTGGCATGGTTTACTTGCCCTGTCTCTCTCTCGCTGACTGACAAAGACAGACAGTGTGATCATGGACCAGAGAGAGACAGACAGAGAAAACAGGATCAATTCTCTCTGCCACTGTCACAGATAGAGGGTGGACAGCTCAGAGGTAATGTGAGGAAGTATGTTTTCACAGAGAGGGTTGTGGATGCATGGAACAGCCTCCCTGAGGAGGTCGTGAAGTCAAGAACAGTGGTGGAATTCAAGAATGCATGGGACAGACATAAGGCAGTCCTAGTGGGGGGTACCAGGAAGTAAGCTGTTGGTTAACTAGGATCTGCAGCTTATCTGTTAGGTAGGAAAATGGGCAGACTAGATGGGCCAAGCGGTCCTTATCTGCCGTCAAATTCTATGTTTCTATGTTTCTATGTCCCTCTCCCCAGCGACTATCATCGTTCTATGGGACTTGTCAAGCAGACAGACAGGAGCCAAAGAGAGAGAGAGAGAGAGAGAGACGAGAGAGAGACCGAGAGAGAGATAGATAGATAGATAGATAGATAGATAGATAGATAGAGATAGATAGATAGATAGATAGATAGATAGATAGATAGATAGATAGATAGATAGATATCCAATGTGGACACCAATGACAGACACAGAACAGGAATTCTGACACTTATGAGCACCTCTCACTCTGTCTCTGCAATGTACTCTCCTGCTCCGCAACCATTCTCTCTCACATCGGTCTGACCACACAACTGCGGAGACAGAGTCAATGACTTCTGCAGGGGGGGACACTCCTGTTTGTTGCTCTCAGCACCGCAATCTGCCATCACACATGTCCCTGCCAAATTGCTCAGTGTGCTAACTGTCAGTACCTACATCTTGCTCGCTCATACAACTGCCAAAGCACAGCAGGACAGCAGTGTTTTGCCCCATACACCAAGGCAGTCTCACTGTGTTGGCCATGGCTGCAATATGCCCTGGATTCCCGGAGATCTGCTGAGTGTGTGGGTGGGTAGGTCAAAGATACAGGGTGCTTCAGTGTATGACTGGGTCACAGGACTGTGTTACTTGCACTCTTCCTATATGCTGTGCTGCTTCACAGTTACTGAATGGCAGCCCTTACTCTAGGGACAGCACTGCCACACAGACTGCACAAATCTGTGCTGGACTTCCCTGTGCAGTCTGCCTGGCACTGCTCTCACTGCAGTAATGGCTGCCATTCAGTTTTCGGATCTGAAGAATATAACGAGATCTGCTCTGCCCACTGATACTGCTGCCCCTTCACACCAGCTGTGCCGGTATTGGGGGTTAATCAACGGCCACGCAGAGGGAATTGACCAGTGGGATCAGACATGTTTAGTCACTTTCAGCAACCCATGTTATAAGAAGCAATGGAGCACTGGCTTTCAGTTAGTTTTAGTTTTTTTCAAATTTGTTTAGAGACAGACTATGACCAGGGCTGTGTAAATTGTTGTAGCTGGGAAGGGAATGTGAAACCATGTCGGCTTTGGGCTGGCTTGAGCGGAGAGGGAGGAATTTCCTTTATCTCTGTGCTTGCCCTAGATACAGAGATGTTATTGTCATAGAACATCACTACCTCTAGGGCAGTCTGACCAATCAGAGCACTGGAATTATTCATGCCATTGTATAATAAAAAAATAACTTCCATTAGATGGGATAGATAAGTGCTAATGAAAATTACTTGAAAATCACAGTGGCCACAAGGTAAAAACTAATGTCAGAACATTCTAACAAGGACATAATTCATGTAAAATAATTAGTGACACTTACATAAAACTAATTTATAAATATTACATGGTATCTTTTTACAGAATTGCATATACAAACACAATTGCTGTAGCCCCTTTTGAAAGCTTTTCCATACAAGGAGAATGCATCATAACAAAAATGCATGTCTTAATTTATTCAGACTTTAGGGCTATGAAAAATATAACTACAAAGATGTAAAAAATGGCAAATTACTTTATTTAGGTATTTATTTATGTTTTGTTGTCTAGGAAAAAAGAAATAGAAAGACATTTCCTATTTCCAGTCGTGTCTCTGGTTGTTTACCGAAAGTGCAGAAGATAAGACATTACACTATAACTGTAATGCAAGATACACTATATACAGTACTTACAATTTACAGACATTTAAAGCATAACAGATTATAGTTCAGCATGAACTGTCTAAGGTTTTTGCACTCAGATGTTATTTGGAGTCTTTGTGTGGAGACATTTAGAAATCAAAGTTCCCATGTGGTTGTCATGTATGGCAATTAGTGGTAACCAATTGTGCTTGAAAGGCATGATGCAGTGATGAATCCTACAGTGGGATCACACAGCAGGATGAGTCTTGCAACACAATAAAAAAGGCAGTTTAATTTATGGAGAAAAACTGTTTTCTTGGGAAAGAATAAACCATGTCATCATAATTTAGATGAAAGATTACAAGCGCAAGAGCAACTAATAACATTACATAGACATTTATACTTAAAAGGCTTCTGGTGCCTTGGGGAAACTGAACACTATGCTAGTCTGCTTATTTTTCATGTGTTTTCTGTATCCCCTTTCTTCTTTATGAACAAGATCATTTTTATTTAAATAACATTTTTGGCCCTGTCTGTCTGTCCCTGCAGTCACAGTTCACTGCTGGTGAGAGGACACCAAAGGGTAGATAAGTAGCTTTACTTGCACCGTAAGAATATTTATTTCTACACGGTTTTACTTCTGCAGCCAGTACTCGAGCTGCTGGTATCAAGGCTGCAAGACTGCAGGCTGACACTGTGCAGTAGATTACATGCAGTGTTAGATGTGTTCCGAAACTGACATTGCATTTAAAGCTCAAAATAAACAAATGGTGTAAGATGGATAAGATAATCCTGAAATGTGATTGGATGATGAGTACTGAAAACCATGGCGTTGTTTCAGTATAGTATCACAGTTAGAACAAGTTTCAATCTACAGGCTTTAAATTTATTTTATATCTCTACAACCCCACAGTTAAAAAGCAACATGAAAAACATCAAACAACACTGGCCCACCAGTGCAGCAGTAACACTACCACTTGCAGTGCTGATGACCCAGTTTTGTGAACAATTTTGGAGTGTTGGAGGGTCAGCTGGGGGGAAGAGGGTGAGCATCCAAGGGCTTGCTCTACTTTTCCAGGCTGCAGGAGTTTTGGTGCCTGCCAAATACTGTCCCTTAGTAATGTCTGGGGGGTAGGTAAGCATGGGAGCTGATGCTAGTGTAGAATGGGTGAAGCAGTGGGTGTCAGCAAGCCAAATGTAGAAGTGCACTCGACATGCCCAGATGCCATTGCATATTTGCTCCATTAGGAGAACTACACCAAGAGAAAATCCCCTTTTACCAGGCCAAGACAGGTGGCCCTCAGCACATGCCAAATAACTTTCAGGATTACTATCTGGGGACTCTGCAGATCTCTGTCTACTCCAACTGGTCCCCTGAGGTGAGCCCTGCTATGGAAGGGCAATTCCACAAACAACCAATGTGAGTTGTTTGGGGAGATGTCACTCATGGAGAGCTTGGGGGTCACCTCCGCAAGGGGCAGATATGGGGTACATTCCCATCGGTGCTAGTAGTATAAAGAGAATTAAAAAAAAATAAAACAATGTAATTGTTTACCCCATTTTGAAGATTCTGTCAAATCAATAATGCTGCCTGAAATTTCTGATCTCTAACAACCCTAAATTGCACTTGGACAAAAATATGTACTTATCCACAGGGGGCCACAATTGCATCAAATAGTTGTTCTGATGATTGCATCACTAGTTTGAGGACTGCTTTTAGGGACTCTGTCCCTCTTTTCCTTTTCCTCAGCTCCAGGACTGCATTAGATGATTCAGTCTCCTCCTTGTCCAGATCCATAAGGACTACTTTCTGTGACTGGATCACTTGGTTCATGACTGGGATCGAACTATTCTTAGGTACTCTCCTTTCACAAGAAACAGGATTCAGGGCAGAAAGGGGGTGGCTCTGTACATTAAAGGCAACATAAATGCCTTAGAAGACTGCCCCTTAAAGGGGGAGATTGGGGTCAGGTTGAATAAGTATGGATACAGTTAACAACAGATAAGGGGAAGGTCATTAGGATGGGGTGGTTAACAAGCCCCCAAACCACACAGATACAGACAGAGTGCTAGGGGAGGAAATGAAGAGGGCAGTCACAAATTTGACAGAAAATGTTGAAAGACAGATAGACTTTGACCCAAATAAAAAAAAAAAAGGTGAATGATCAATTGAAATCCAATCTACGACTTCTTATTATGACTGTTTACCATTCTGTTCTTCTTATGAGGAAGTACTGTAGATTTCAGGGCTATTCCTCGTACAAGGTATCACAAATATATACTGGGAGTCAAAGCCACATGAATAAAATGCTTAAATATGTACACTAAAAAAGAAAGATTTTTCAACCATATACCTAACTAAAACAAACATAAAAGAAAGCTAGCATTTTATTTCACAACTTTTCACACCTAAGTACATTGTAATTATAAAGTGCCAAGTAACGGTCCAGGTTGGAGGCTCCTGAGTTCAAAATTCCTGTGCCTGTTGGATCAGAATAGAAATCCTTTTACCTCCTCAAAAAGTGCCATAAAGGGGAGCCAAGTTCCTTTAAATGTGTCTGTCTGTAGTCTTAAATCAGCAGTTAACTTCTCTACCCGGTACATGTTTTTAATCAAATTAAGCCATTCTGTTAAAGAGTGTGGCTCTTGAATTAACCACTTTTTTGTTATGGTTTTACCTGCCACCAATATAAGAATCCCTAAGAACGACTGTTGGCTGTCGCTTCTTTTACCTTTAGGAGAAATGCCCAGGATTAAATGAGTGAATTCAGGTTCTTCTGACATCTAGAAACATAGAAACTGTCAGCAAATAAGGACCGACAGGCCCATCCAGTCTGCCCGTAAGCCCTACACTTTTTTATGGCCTCTGACCCTACGTGGTCAAAGGATTATCATCACACCTTCCCACCTTTAAGGTTCCTTTATGCTTGTCCCAATCATGTTTAAATCCCTCTACTGTGCTCACTCCCACCACGTTCTGTGGCAGACTATTCCATGTGTCCACCACCCTCTCTGTGAAGAAAAATATCCTCACATTTCCCTTTAACCTGCTCCCTTCCAATTTCATATCATGCCCCCTCATTCTTGAACTCCTCCTATATGGGGAAATGTCTCTCTCCTGCACCTTATTTATGCCCTTGAGGTACTTTAATGTTTCTATCATGTCCCCCCTCTCCCCTTTCCTCCTGCAAGTATATATTGAGGTCCTTTAATCTTTCCTATGTTTTCTGGTGCAAGCCCTGTACCATCTTAATCACTTTTCTCTGGACCGTCTCCATTCTGTTCATGTCCCTGTGAAGGTGCAGCCTCCAGAATTGCACACAGTACTCTAGGTGAGACCTTACAAGTGTTTTATACATTGGCATCACACCTACCACCTTCTGCTAGTGATACCTCTGCCTATGAAACGTACTGTAGCATGCCACTGGCCCTCCCTGCAGCCTTTGTACTCTACTTAGATACATTTAGGTAATCTAAAATGGTAACTCCTGGTCTCTTTTTTGTCTGGTGATCATCAGCAAGTTCTGCCCCCCACCTCCCCCCATCCTGTGTCACTCCCCTGGGTTCCTTCATCCCAGGTGCATTATTTTGCACTTCTTCGAACTGAACCTCAGTTGCCACAGCTCAGACCATTTTTCCAGCTTCCCCAGGTCCTGCCTTATTTTCTCCACCCATTCCGGAGTATCCACCCTGTTGCAGATCTTGGTGTCATCTGCAAACAGGAAGACCTTTCCCTCCAGCCCTTCTACAATGTCACTAATGAAGACATTAAATAGGACTGGTCCAAGGACTGATCCCTGCAGTACCCCATTGGTCAGCCCCTTCTCCCTGGATTGGATCCCATTTACCACCACCCTCTGCCTCCTGTCTGTTAGCCAGTCCCTTACCCAGTTTATCACCTTGTGCCCCATGCCCAATCTACCTATCTTATTAACCAGCCTTTTATGTGGGATGGTGTTGAAGGCCTCTACTGAAATTGAGGTGGTGCATCCTGCCCCATTTACCTCCTTCGTTACCAGTCAAAAAAACTATCAAATTCATCTGACATGGCCTCCTGCTGTGAATTCATGTTGCCTCAGATCCTGCGCACTGCTGGATTCCAAGTGTGCCACTATTTTTTCTTTAAATAGTGCCTCCACGATCTTACCCACTACTGAGGTGAGGCTGAATGGCCTCTAGTTCCTTACCTCCGCTCTACTCCCAGTTTTGTGTAGAGGGACTACATGTGCCCTCTTCCAGTTCTCCTGAACCACCCCTGTGTTGAGTGACTCAGTGAACAGGGCTGCCAGAGGAGCTGCTAGCACTCTCTGGAGCTTCCTTAATATCCTTGAGTCAATGCCATCTGGCATCATTGCTTTGTCCACCTTCAGTTTTGTGAGCTCCTCCAGGACTCTCTCCACTGTAAATGGACTTGTGTTTTCCTCCCCCTCCTTGTATCTGTTGCCCAGCTGTGGTCCCTTCCCCTTCCCCTCATTAGTGAATACTGAACATAAGTATTTGTTCAGTATTTCCGCCTTCTCCAGGTCACCCTCCTTACATTTCCCTGTATCTCCTCTGAGCCTTATGATCCCCCCTGGTTTTCTTTCTTTCACTGATGTACCTATAGAATGTCTTGTCCTCTTTCTTCACCATCTGTGCTAATCTTTCTTTGGTCTGCACCTTTGCTCTCCTTTTAGCCTTCCTCACTTCTCTCAGATTCTTTAGGTACACCTCCTTGTCTTCCTCCCTTTGAGTCTCCTTATAGTTCCCGAAACCTGCCCTTTTGGCCCTTACATGTCTGCCACCTCTCTCAAGAACCACAGAGGTTTCCTTTGTCTCTTGCCTTTGTTTACCACCTTTATGCATTGGTTTGTCACCTCCTCTATGGCTCTCTTCAGGTGTTCCCATTGTTCCTCTACCCCCCCATCTCCCTCATTGCCAGGATCTCTTTGATACTCCTCCCCATTTTAGCAAAATCCACCCTTCTAAAATCTAGGATCTTTGCCTTTGTGTGACTAGCTTGTGTCTCTGTCCCCATGGTACACCACCCTATGTGGTGGTTGGTGGATCCCCGTTGACCTTTCACCTGAACGTCTGTGGCTCTGTCCCCACTGGTCAGCATGAGATCCAGAATCACCCTGTCTCTGGTGGGATCAGCCACTTGCTGTCTGAGGCCTGCCTCCTGTAGGGAGTCCAGGATGTCACTGCTCCTGGATGAAGCAGCTGCTGGGATGGTCCAGTCCACATCTGGTGTATTGAAATCACCCAGCAGCAATACCTATTCTTTTACTGCCATGTCGTGATTTTGATCCACTAGATCCCTATCCCCCTCCTCCCCCTGCACTGAAGGTTTGTAGATCACCCCTGTGCAGATTGCTGTGACATTGCCTGGCTCAAGGGTGACCCACAGTGCCTCTGCCTCCCCCTGTCTACCCTGAACCTCTGTTGCTTTTATGCCTTCTCTTAAGTACAGAGCTACCCCCCCTTTCTCCTTCCCCTATCTCTCCCCTGAATAGAGCATAACCTGGACCATGTGCATCTCAGTCATGATTTGCAGTGTACCAGGTCTCTGTTACTGCAGCTATATCCAGGTCTGGCTCTACTAACAAGGCCTAATGGTCTGGGATTTTATTTCCCAGGCTGTGGGCATTTGTAACCTCGGCCTTCTATATTTTGCTGCCTGTCCTTTCTCCCATCCTGTGTTTGTCCTCCTATCTCCTTCCCAGCACCCCATTTTCCTCTTTATGCTCCCTTCCTACTCCTGCCTTTCCCTTTGCATTGGGTACTGATGTCTTTGTCTGCAGCCTACATTCACGTTCCTCGTACTTGTCTATTCTAGCTTGTGGAGGTGGGCTACTTGTGCCTCCCTGCTCCTGCTGAACCCCCCCACCCACGGCTAGTTTAAACACTCATCCAGGATGCATCTAAAACATTCACTGAGGACTGCATTCCCCTCTTGGAAGGATGCAGTCCATCCCCTGAACAGAGCTGCATTGTTCCAGGTAGGTCCCCAGTCCCCTATGAAGCCATACCCCTTCTTGCTGCACCAACCCTTCAACTCCTTGTTGAAGCCGCTGATCCGGAGATTCCTATCCTTCCCCTTACCGTGGACTGGCAGCACTTCTGAAACAGTTACAGAGCTTGCTGCCAGCTCCAAGTACCCTCCCAACTCTTTGAAGTCCTCCTGCACCTGCTGCATGCTTACCCTGCCCTTGGAAAGGTCATTCTTTCCCAGGTGTACAATGACCTCCACCTCCCCTCTCCTTACTACTGCTTTAGCGATCCTCAGGATCTGCTCCCACTCCCTCTGAGTGATGCCTCCTGAAAGGCATTTAAACTCTCTCTGCTTCCTGCTATCTGTCCCCAGAGCCATCCCTCAGACAAATGAGTCACCCAGCAGGAGTAACTTCTTCGTTTGGGGTCCTCTTCCTCCCATGGGTCTCCCTCTTGGAGGACCCTCACCTCTTCCCTGGTTGCAGCCCTGGGGTCCCTTGTGGGACTCTCCCGCTCCCTTAGAACATCATATAAATTCTTAAGCTGGACTGAATGGGGAATGTGTCTATGACCACCCTCTATAAACATCCATTAGCCCACCGTAGTCCATCCTACCCCCTGTCCAGGCCACTGTTGGGGCAGTGGCTGGGGACATGGTGGCCTCGGGGAGAAAGTTTCTAGTACTCCTGCCAGCGCTCGGCGCAGAGACTGGCAATCTCCACCTCAGCTCAGAGAGGTGCTTGCAAATGGGACAGCACTGTAGTACCCAGAAAATTTTCCTGAAGACTGCTGCTCTACCCCCAGTGCACTGCACCACTCCCTGCATCTTCCTGTTCTAGTATATACCTACCCCTTTTACCCTGCTCCCTGTGGTTAGTGTACTATCTAAATAAATTTTTTTCTTCTTTCTGTCTGTCTCTCTTTCCTCTTTGTTCACTACTTGTGTTTTATTTACTCCCTCTTTGCGTTTCAAGAGTTGTTATGTAGGTTTCTTATAAAGTGTTCCTGCTTACTGCCTGGCGTGGTGTGCATGATGCTGCTGTGGTTCAACCTGCCTCGAGCTTAATCAGGAAGTAGTGCCCTGTTTTCTGATGGACTGCCTATAAAGGTGGACTAGCTCGGTGAGGGTGGGATGGGTGATGGAAAGGCTGGCCTAATCCCCTTGCCTCTGAAAAACAATCATACCCCGTGGTTAGAACTCCGTTCCTGTTCCCCTTCCTATAGCTTAATGTGGTGCACTGTAAAGTCTCTCATACAATAGTGAAACACAATAACACAAAAAATAAAATTACAAGCCCTATTCAGTACCCAAACCATCCTTGCATCTCTGTATAGAATGATGAGTGAAATCCCAAAGAAAAGCAATAAGTTCCAAGTGGTAGTACCTTCTCCAGCCAGCTGCCCCACCTGGCTACTTTAGGTAAGGTGATGTGAGCTGCTGGCTTTCCCCACTTCATGTACCAGTTGCAGTACTTTATGATATGCTGTTGCATTCCAGCTCCAAATCTCCCCTGTAAGACAGTAGTTAGTGAGGATGTAATCCCCAGCATTCCCCACCTCTCCATCTGCATCTGCATCTGTTTCAGCCTGCAAAGAAACAAGGGGCAACAGTCCGGTTAGTGCAAGTCCTCTGACCCCTCTCCTATGCTCCGGACAGTGTAGGACTCTAAGCCATTTGTTTGTATCTATGTCCTAATTTTGTCCAAAAGGGAAGAAGTATAGAGCAGTCCCAGAAGATATGATATGATATGGTAAGCCTATCCCATCACATTTTTGCCAACAGCAATCAGATTGATTCTGCGAGTGATATTTTGTGCATGTGGAAGTGAGAAATTATAGGGTCACTAGCTTCCAACAGAATTCTTCCAATTGTTCGATGCAGAAGTGTGGAATACGCTGTACCAAATCTGTTTCCAGTCCTGAGGCATAAGAGATTGACCAGACTCCCTCTCCCATGCTGAGATCCCGGGAGGTGGGGATAAAGTCTGAGTTCTGATTTGGGTTTGGGTAAGCAGGGACATAAATTAATTTTTTATCAAACCATAGGCTGCATTGATAATTATCATAGACAAAGGGTTTGGGTCCTTTTGTGCCTCTTGCAGGTGTGAGCCCATTTTAAGGAAGGCGACCACCTGTAGGTAGCAGAAAAATAATTTTGTTTTCATTTCTCTAAAGTTTCTGATGACTCCTTGATGGATGAATTAGAAAAAATAGTGTAGGCCTAAAGTCTTTCATCTGAGAAAGGCAATATCCATTTTAGGAGGAGTGAATTGGGTACAATAAAATATTTGGGTATGTGTAGCTATTCTTTCATGGATATTTAAATCCTTCTTCACAAGTTTCCAGGTTTGGTATAAATCCTATGTCCATAGGTTGAATATTACTAGTTTAGGGATATTAGTTGGTGATGTTTCAAAGTCCTCCAATGGGTGGTGTCCTATTCCACCCTCCAGTTCCTGATGGACCCATATATTCTCTGGATCTTGTTTCATTAACGCAATCCAAGGTGTAATTTGGGCCATTTGATAGTATAATTTGAGGTAGTATAGGCCTAGACCTCTCTGTTCCCATGGTGTTTGTAATTCCAGCCATTGTATACTTGCTCTTTTTCCTCCCCAGACAAAATGATGTAAGGCTTTATTCAGTTTCAACCAATCTGCCTAGGGGATTTTCAAGGGAAGAACTTGGAACAAAAATAAGAATTGCGGTAAAATATTTATAAGCACTGACTCCATTTTCCATAGAATAGAAGGCGGGAGTAATTCCCTCTCATCTTCTCAGGTCTGTGAGAATCTCTTTAATTAGATTGCCATAATTCAATTGATATAGATGTCTCATATTAACTGGTATGTGAACCCCCAGGTATCTAATTGCTGTGGTAACCTACTTAAAAGGAATCATGGTGGTAAGGACAGATGTACGAATTCCACTCATTAAATTTACCTCTGTTTTTCCTTCATTTATCTTTAACCCAGAAACATGGCCATATTGTGTTAACATTTTGTAAATAATTGAGAAGATGCATGTCAGATTGCAAAGGTATAGCATAGTGTTGTCCACAAATAGAGCAATTCTGTTATCCTCTCCTCCCACCTTTATCCCCTCGAGGTTTGGGTGTGACCAAATAAACTCTGATAGGGGTTCACTGCTTAAAGCAAAAAGAATCGGGGAGATTAGACATCCTTGTCTAGTCCCACAGTTAATAAACATGGAGTCTGAAGTGGTACCATTCACTATGACCCTGGCTGTGGGGATTAAATAAAAAGCTTTCGACCATGTGCAAAATTGGTCCCCAAACCCACATTTGCATAGTGTGTCAAATAAGAAGTTCCAATTGAGGCAGTCAAATGCCTTTTCTGCATCAATAGTGATTGCAATCTGTGTCTGTTTAGATAGTTGACCATAGTGTAAGATGTTCAGGTGATGCCTGATGTGATCCAGGTGTGTAAGATGTTTAATAAATTTAACTCTATTAGCTAAAAAGTTTGTGATTATTTTGGAGTCAACGTTCAGCAATGAGATAGGGTGGTAAGATTTCTAACAATCAGTTGGCTTGCCTGGTTTGGGAATAACCATTATGAAGGTCCTCTGCCATGAGTCTGGTAGGTCACCCCCTTCCTGGCAGGAGTTGAAAACCTGTGCCAAAAGAGGGGTGAGCTGTTCTTGAAATGTCCTATAAAATTCCATGTTAGAACCACCAGGGCCTGGTGACTTGCCTGCAGCCACGTATAAAATAGTTTGGTGGATTTCTCCTGAGGTTATGGGAGCATCCAGCAGAGTTTTATCCACTTCAGTTAAAGTGGGGAGGGTAACCTTATTCAGAAGTCAGACATTTCAGCTTCAGTAGGAATTTCTGAGGTATCTGGATTGTACAGAACACTATAATAATTTCTAAAGGCATCTGCTATTTCTTTTGGAGTACAGACCTTCTTCACACCATTGCCCTTCATTTCTTTGATTGATTTTACTGACCTCTTGTCCTGCATCTTACATAATCTAAAAGCTAACAGCTGACTTGACCTACTACCATGTTCATAACGTTTCTGATTAACATAGCGAAGCTGTCCATCAATCTTTTCATCCCATAAATTTTGCAAAATCACTTCAAACCTTTTGTAATTCTTGAAATGTAGTCTGGAACTCGAGTTTTTATGTCGCTGTTCCAGCACCTGTAATTCAGTTTCTAATCTTGATTGTTTCTCTCATTTTTGTTTTTTAAGGCAAGAAGTATATGCTATGACCACTTCTCTTAAAGTAGCCTTTAGGGCATTCTAGTACAACTTAATTTTATTTTCAAAGTTTAGATTATTCTTAATAAATTCTGTAATTGTCTCTTTAATGGTATTATGAAAGTCCTCCTTATTTAACAAAGAGGTGTTCATTCTCCAGAATGTAACCTTCATCCAGGTCCCTCACTAAATATCAAGGGTCACTGCCAAGTGGTCAAAAAGAAACTTTAGATGACTGGTACATTTTTTCATATTATGAAGATCCTGGATACTACTCAGAAAATAATCTATACTAGAGTAGGATTTATGAAGGTTAGAATAAAAAAGTGTAATCTTTTTCTGTCTGGCGTAATTCCCTCCATATATCCATAAGGGCTAATTCCTGGAGATTTGCTCAAACTACTCTACCCATCTGTCGATTGGTAGTTGTTGAGTGGTAAGAACGAGCCCATTGGGGATCAATAACACAACTGATATATCCCTCATCAAAATCAACCCTTCCCTCAGTGCTACAATTTTTAAAAATACTCTATGGGAAAAACTAGAAGAGTCCTGGTTTGGAGCATATATATTGATGAAATGAATTCTATGAGAAAAGAGGGAGCCTGACACTATAACAAGCCTTCCCTGCTCTGCACTCTCTGAATAAGTGATCTTGAGGGGTAGATTTCTGCAAATTAGAATTATGACCTCTGCCCGCTTTTCTGAGGGGTGTGTGAGGCCAAGAATATTTGCCCCACCCATAGTCTGTGAAGGTTTTTTTTTTTTTTTTTGGGATGCCAACAGTGAGCTCCCGTCCCTCCCTCAGAGGGAGTCATCCTCCAACCTGATAGTTAGGTCATCATAGACCCTGTTGGCTCCTGATTTTGCTATTTTGCCCCCAGGGCCACAACCGTGCAATGGGCAGAGCAGCTGGCTCCACCTCCATGAAGGTAGCCTAACACTGTGGACGTGGGCCCTCCTCGTTCTTGGCGGCGCACCTGTGCTGACACTCAACCACCATCAGGTGTCAGTCTACAGCATGCCACATGACCCCTCCTCCCCCAAGGAAGGAGAGCTGTCTATGGATGCTCAATCCTTCCTCTCCCCTGCAGACCCCAAGCAACCTGAGTCTGTTCCCGAATTTGGGTCGCCAGCATGGCGCAAAGTGTGGCGTCCAGTGCCTCAACTCTCAGCACCACCAGGCCAGTCTAGTGTGTGAAGTTTTAAATGCTCTGCTGCAGAAAGTCTAGTTTCTTGTGTAAACCCAACATCGGTCTGTAACTGTTTAAGATATGCAAGTATCTTAGTTCTCTTTATAGGAGAATTAAAACCCTGAACATTCAGGGTAGTTATCTTTAGGGATCCCATAATGTAATGGAGAACAAAGGATATAGGATAACTTCCCAGAGGTCCCTTACAAAACCCAGCACCCTCAAGATCACTTCATGGTCTGAACCCAGATGTGAATAGACCAGCTTCCTTAAGAATAGCAACATCATAAAACAGATTATAACCATAAGCCAAACTTTTCGCACAACAGGTGCAACAATAATCAACATGTGTGGAATGTTAAATCAACACATTTAAACCAGGTTTCCACGGTGTGAAAAGTGATGTCCACTCTTGATGGCGGAGTGGAAATAGCAAGTGCTAATAAGCTTGTAATCTAAACTAGCCTGACCTGTTTTATGACTGGTCAGTTGGTGTCACAGGGCTGAGTCCAACATGTACTAGCAGGTGGAAGTACTGATGAGCCGCCCAGGTGGTCAGAAAAAAAAAAAATAGACTGTAAGGGTTCAGCTCTCATCCCGGAAGCCAGGGGCCTCGCCTCAATACTAATATCAATACTGCATATAGAAATACCCCAAGTATCTCTGGTTATACACATAAAAACAAAAACAAAAAAAAGGTTAGTATTTCAAAGGGTAAATGGATTAAGGATAAATCAGCTGTAAATTATCTAACCATGAGCTGCCTAAGTGTAGATAGTATACTCTTCGTTGAATTAAGTGTAGTGCAGTAAATCATTGACCACACAGTCAGACTATGCAAGTAAGATAGATAGATACTTTATTTCTATAGTGCTCCTTTCCAGAGACTCAGAGTGCTTCATAATTAGCGCAGTGGTCTAAGGCTCTGAGCTGTAAATTTGATGACATCCAGCAGACCAGACCAGGGTTTGAATCCCACAGCTTCCACTTACATACTGTGTGACCCTGAGCAAGTCACTTAACCTCCTTGTGCTCCCTGGTCGCTCCCGTAAAAAAGCTTTCAACTTAGTGTGCTACACCTGGTTAAACAACTAAAATAATAAAAAATTAAAACACAATACAGCAATTTTAAAATATTCATAAAGTACAAAGTTTGAACAAGCAGCAATATCCAAACACTATAATATATATACAACTATCTATCCAATCAATCAAAATCTAATTCATACTATCTATGAATTAAAAGCCTGGCTAAATAAATAAGTTTTTAGTCCTTTATTGAAGGTATCCACTGAGGGTGCTTCCCCCGCAGTTGTTTAGGTAATAAATTCCATAGGGTAGGTGCAGCCACTGAAAATGCTCTGTCACCAGAGTGATGCAACCTAACCCTGAGAACACTAAGGAGACAGCCCTCAGTGGAATGGAGAGTCCAGAATGGACGGTGAAGTACAAGGAAATCTTGCAGGTAGACTGGCTCCCCTTTGTGTGGGGCATTATAGGTCAGTAATCTGACCTTGAAGGCAATCCTCCACCTAACAGTCAGCCAGTACAGTCCGTGGAGGATGAGTGTAATATGATCATACCTACATGCACCTGTCAATAATCTTGCCTCTGTGTTCTGCACCAGCTGCAGTCAGCAGAGGTTACCTCCAGATAGCTCTAGGTACAGGGCATTGCAGTAATCCAGTCTAGACATTATGAAAGCATGTACTAGTGAGGCCAGGTCCTCAGGGGTAACAGGTTCCAAATCTGGGCAATGTTCCTCAGATGATAGAATCCGCTCTTAACAATGGCCGACACCTGAGCATCAAATGTCAAGCCACTGTCAAGGATCACACCCAGATTCTTCACCCGTTCAGATGGGGTCAGTGGTACCCTTCCCCAGTACAAGACTAGGGGGTTTCCACAGACTCCCATGATGACCTGGATCCACCACCAGCACCTCTGTCTTGTCTGGATTGAGTCCCAACCAGTTATGAGACATCCAAGTCCAGATCTCAGACAGGCAGTTGTTAAATACAGAGTCCGCCATCTGGTTACTTGGTGACCAGGACAAGTATAGTTGGGTATCATCTGCATAGCAGTGTAAACCCAGTCCATACCACCTATAATGTCTCCCAGTGGCAACATATACACTGTGAACAATAAGGGCGACAAAACCGACCCCTGCAGAACACCACAGGTTAGAGGCTTTGGGCTAGATGAGGCCAACCCCATCACCACTCTCTCAACTCTACCATGTAGGTATGACCTAAACCATTTGATGACCTTACCGGACAGGCCACACCAGAACCGCAGTCGGTCAAGCAGCACCTCATGGTCCACAGTGGCAAATGCCGCTGAGAGATCCAGGAGGACCAAGATGGAACAATCTTTCCTGTCTCTCACCATTAGGAGATCATTAAGCATGTTCACCAGGGCGGTCTCCGTACTATGCTCAGCCCTAAACCTAGACTGGAAAATCTCATAGGTGGATGATGAGACGAGTCGCTCCTCAAGCTGACTTTCCACCATTTTTTCTATAACCTTCCCTAAAAATGGGAAGTTAGAGACCAGCCTGTAGTTGACAAGACAGTCTGGGTCCAATGAGGGTTTCTTTAATAGGGGTCTAGCCAAGGCCTCTTTCAAGGCCATTGGGAAGACCCCACTCCTCAAGGAACTCCGGACAATCTCGGCAACAACAGATCCAATCAGGTCCGTACATCAAAACAAAAATTGTGTCAGACCTGGGTCCAGATCGCAGTGTGTTGGCTTCAGTCTCAATTCAACCTTCACCAGCTCCTCCACCCCAACAGGATCAAACTCAACCCAGACAGGAGGAGTGCTCTGGCACATCTCAGAGTGGACCCCACAATCTCTCTGAGTGATGCTGGAGGAGATCTCAGCTCTGACAGCGGACACTTTGTTGACAAAAAACAAAGCAAACTTCTTGCGCCTAGTGCTTGAACCTGCTCCCCCCACACTGAGGCAGGCAGGATGCAATAGCTTATCCATGGTGTGGAAGAGCTGAGAAGGTCTGTTCCTTGCCGCAGCAATCTCCCTTGACAAAAATTCTGCCTTCTTACAGGAGATTGCCTCCTGACAATCCTTATAATGGGACATCAGGGCCAATTTGTCCTCCATCAGGCCAGAGCCCCTCCAATGTCTCTCTAACCTCTGACCCTTAGTCTTTAACTCCTTAAGTTCCCCATCAAACCAGGGAGGTCTCCGGTGAGTAGATAAGGGTCGGACATGAATGGGTGCGACTGAATCAAAGGAAGGTGGTGACGGCCCCATTATAGGCCGCCACCACCGCCTCTGTTCCAATAACACATGCAGCCCCCACATTCAATAGTTCCAGCACTGGCAATAATAAGGCATGGGAACTTTGCTGCATGTCTTATATAGAGAGGGAGCCCTCCTTTGGGTGTTCCTATCTATAATCCATGCCTAGAGAGTAAATTATATGAATAACTGTACTTCATGTCCCCAGGATACATAGGATATAGCAGTTTATCTGATTCTCATAATAATATCTCATATGAACATACAAATTTGACAGCAGAAAAAGGCAATAAAGGTCTATCTAGTCTGCTCGACTGTGCAGTTCAGTTAATTACCCCCCCACACCCCCTGGAGTCTTCTCCTGTCCTAATCTTCTATTTCACCTTGTCCCACCTCCCTTCCCGAAACTGGCCACTGTCTTAGCCGCCACCACCCGCTGGGGCTACTTATTCTATCTGTTCACCACCCTTTCCGTGAAAAACTGCCTCCTCATTTCCTTCCTGAATCTAGCCCCCATCAATTTCAGGCTGTGCCTCCTCATTGTACCCTCCTTCATTAACTTAAAGATGTCTTCAGTACCAACCCTATTTATTCCCTTAAGGTACTTGAATGTCTCAATCATATCCCCCCTCTCCCTTCTGTCCTCCAGGGAACACATGTTCAGCTTCCACAGCCTCTCTTCATACTTTCTGTCCCCCATGCCCTGAATCATTTTGGTTGCCCTCTGCTTGACCACCTCCAGTAGTTTGATATTCTTTTTCAGGTAAGGGCACCAAAACTGAACACAGTACTCCAGGTGTGGTCTCACCAGTGATCTGTACAGTGGCAGTATAACCTCCTCCCTCATAGAGGTGATTCCGCTTGCGATGCAACCCAGCATTTTATTTGTTTTGGCTGCTGCCTTATGGCTCTGTACTGTGTGTTTCATATCACCCCTGACCATTACCCCCAGGTCCTTTTCCTCCTCGGATACTGTGACCTACAGTATACTCAACCCAGCCAGTATCCAACTGTTGGGTTTCTGGCTCCCATGTGCATTACCTTACACTACTTCACATTAAAACCCAGCTGTCAGGTGCCTGACCACTTCTCCAACCTAGACAGATCCCCCCTTAAGTCCTGTCTCCCCCTCTCTGTATCCACCCTCCCACAGAGTTTAGTAGTGTCAGCAAAAAGGCAGATCTTACTTTTTACTCCTCCTGTAATGTCACCAAAAAATATGTTGAATAGCACAGGTCCAAGTACTGAGCCCTGTGGAACCCCACTGGTTACTGATTTAGGTTTGGACAATTCACCTACAACAACCACTTTCTGGATCCTGTCCCCTAGCCAGCTTCTGACCCACCCCAGCATTTTGTCCCCCACTCTAAGGTTTCCCAGTTTGTTGATTAGCCTTCCATGTGTACTGAGTTGAATGCCTTGCTGAAATCCAGGTATAGTACGTCCACTGCTTGACGCATATTCAGGGATCTGGTAACCCAATCAAAGAAATCTATCATATTGGTTTGAAAAGACCTCCCTTGGTCAAACCCATGCTGCCTATCGTCCTGGAGACCATTGTCTTCAAAGAAGGACACCAGCCTTTCTTTTAGTATGGTCTCCATCAACTTACCTACTATGGAAGTTAGGCTAACTGGCCTGTAATTGCTTGGCTCATCCCTGGGTCTACTTATGTGAAGAGGTACCTCATGAGCTGTCCTCTAGTCCTGTGGCACACTCCCCTTCTCCAGTGAGGCGTTTAAATAGGTCTGTCAAATGAGCCGTTAATACCCCCACCAGCTCCCTCAGGACCCTAGGGTGCATCCCATCTAGGCCCGGTGCCTTGTCCTCCCTCAGTTCTCTAAGACCTCTTAAGACCCAGTCTACCTCAATCTCCCCCCTCATCCTCCTTTCTCCCCACTAGGTTCCCCCATTTCTTGTCCTGTGGCATAGGCCTGTCCTCTTGTTTGGTAAAGACTGGCAAAAGTACTCATTTAAACTGTCTGCTTGCTCTTCCCCCTTTTCTACCCAACCTCCCTCCTTCTTAATTCTAACTATCCCATCCCTTCTGCTCCTTCTCCTCTTCATGTACCGGAAGAAGCCCTTTTCCCCTTCCTTAATCCCCTGTGCCAGCCTAAGTTCTTTTTCGGTCTTGGCTGCCCTGACCTCTCTACTAGCCTCCCGGGATTTCTCAGTATATGCTTCCCTGTGCTCCATCCTCAACGTATGCGGGTACTTCAAGAAGGCTGCCCTCTTTCCCTTGACCTTCTTTGCCACCTTCCTGCTATACCAGCTAGGCCGCCTGGTTCTGGGATTCTTTTTCTGAGCCCTAGTGCATGTTTTGGTGGCCTCCAATATCCCCATCTTGATGATGGTCCATGTCTGGTCTGCATCCACCTCTGGACAGATCTTAGCCAGGTGTTCCTGCACTATGCTCCCTATCTTATTGAAATCTGCCTTCTTAAAGTCTAATACCTTCATTTTTGATGTGGGTGCTTCCTTTCCCATGCAGATGGAAAACCACACAGTATGGTGATCACTGCCTGCAAGGGCTTCCCTCACTTCTAGATCACTGACCTGTTCTCAATTTGAAAGCATTAGAACTAGTATGGCCCCCCTCCCTTGTTGGCTCCGTGACTGCATGTGTCAAGAAACAGTAGAGTATAACATCCAGAAGGATCTGCTCTCTGCCACAGGAGGTAGCTGGAATGCTCCATTCTACTCCAGGTAAGTTGAAGTCCCCTAGTATTATAGTGTCTCCTTTCCCCCCTACCCTCCTGATCTGCTCCCTCAACTCCCTATCCAACTTGATTCCCTGCGAAGGTGGCCTATACACCACCCCATATGGATTATTTTTTCAGTGGTATTCTGGAGTATCACCATAATGCCTCTGTATTGCCCTCCACCCCCTCCTCCCTGTTACACATTATTCCACCTCTTATGTACAGTGCCCTCCCCTTTTCTCTGTCCTTCTTATGCAGTTGGTATCCTGGAATCATAAGGTCCCAGTCATGGTACTGAGTTGCTCATGTCTCTGTGATGGCAGCTATGTCTATGTTCCTCTCCGCCATCAGAGCCTGTAGGTCTGCTGACTTGTTTGCCAGGCTCCTTGCATTCAAGAACACTACCTTCCACTTTGACCCCTGACCTTCTTTCATTTGTTAATTTTGTGCCTCCCCTTCCCCTTGGTCCCTACCCATCTGTCCCCTTGTACAGCCCTATTCTCTTTGTTTCCCTATAGGGAGGAAGGCCTGAGGGCCTCCCTCACCTGATGCTGAGGGACTTGCCTTCTGTTGCCACCCCCCCTCTTCAGTTTAAATCAAGCCTGTCCTCCATGAATCTTTCCAGCTTGACTTTCAGGGCCCTTGTACCTTTCCTGCTTAGATGCAACCTGTCCAGTGCATATAGGTCCTTATCTTCTCATGTCTTTCCCCACTCTCTCACAAGTCCATACCCATTGGTCTTGCACCACTCCCCCAGACATAAGTTGAACTCCTCAATTCTCATCTTTCTCACAGAGCTGGCCCTTGGGACTGGTAGTACCTCTGAGAATGCCATGGATTTATCCACCTCACTGCAGATCTTCCCTAGCTCTGGGAACCTTTCTTGCACCATCATAACATTGTAGCCTGCCAGATCATTTGTGCCTAGATGAACCACTATGTGGGGCTTCCCTTGCCCCACACATTTTGGTATAATTGACCCCACCCTCCCTGCTGTCATGCCTGGCATGCACTCCACCCTCCTGAAGCTGTTCAGTGTTTGTTTGCTACCCCATCTTTCTCTCTGCAGCACAGAGTCCCCTATTATTACCACTGTCGCCTCCCTTCTTTGTCTCATACTGTCATAGTTCCTCCCATGTCAGCCCTCCTTCATATGCTTCCCACTGCTTTGGCCACCTCCCATTGCGATCCCCCCTTACTTATTCCCCATCCTCCCTTTGCCTCATGTTTCCCCCCTACTTTGTCCCTACCGTTGGACTGTCTTTTTCTATCCCTGTGGGCTCCACCCCATGAGGTATTCTTATCTTGCCTCCGACTCCCTCATTATGCCCTTTCATCATGTCTGTCATCACCACCCCCCACATGACTTCCCGGCCCCCTTCTCCCTGCCTCCCTTTCTGCTCAATGACCCCACCTTCTTCCCTTGACCCCCTAACTCTGTTCTGTCCCTGGTTCTACCTGCATCTTGAGACCCTCTCCATCCCTGTAGACATCTAGACCCTGCAAAACTGAGAACATGTTTGAGATCTTTATCCACTTGCCCGCTCTGCCTTCTGTCACCATTCCCTGCTTCCTCTTCCCTCCTCTCTGGCCTGATTCCATTGCCACTCTGCCCCCTTCCCCTATCACCTTCAAAATCCTCACTTCATTCTCCTCTGGTTTCTGCAACCCTGGAGTTCCTTGTCCTTGAAATATCTTCCTAACTTCCTGCCCTGACCTTCCCACTGAATTTTCTTTCTGGGCCAGTCACCAGTCCTCTCCCCTGCCTTTCTGCCCCCACCCACATCCTTACCATTTCCCATTTAAGCCACTTATTTCTCCTCTGAGTTGCCCAAGTCACTTACAGACTAGACAACCCCCTTCCCTCCACATTACACCCAGAAAGATGGCTGCTCTGCAGCCATTATATGATCTGACTACCCTCCCATTTCCCCTCTTCCCTATCTGTCTACTATCCCCAGCCCACCAGCCTTCCTCCATTCTGCTTCCCTGCCTCCCCACACCTATTGGGTGCCATATCTTCCTCTGATCCTACGCTGCCTATGGTATCTCTACTTATCCTCCTGTTATCCCCTCCACTGTCCCTCTTCATGTCCCACATGTGTCCCTGTTTCTTCACCTACATTTTCTCCCTCACAGCCTGCCTAACTCCACCTGAACCCCCAACTAAGATGTATATGTACTTTTCCTAGCCTGGAACTATGTTCTATCCTCTGCTGCTGTAGGTGATAGCCTCAGCCTCACTTCCCCTTTCCTGTCTAACCTGTTTTGATTGGCTGTTCCTTGGCCCCTAGTGGTAGTGTCTGCTTCACTTGTTGCCACCCCTGAGCAGGAAGCCTTACCCAGTCCACATTAGGTCATGTCATAAAGGCGAACTAGCATGGGGGGAAGGGGTTGGAGCAACTGCTGCCTGCAAGAAAAACAATCAGGCCACTAAATATCTGCCTGCCCATCAATCCCCCCAATTCACAACCAAATTCATAAAACAAAGAGTATTCAGCTCCTTTAAACCCCTTCCCAATAATCACACTTGCGATGAGAAAAACAATTAAAAAACGAAAAAAACAAAAAAAAAAACAGCATTTACATCCTTCCAGCCCAAATCTGGTGTTCTGTATTCGTCCACATTCCCTCTCTCCTCCTCAGCAGGAACCTGCCGGATGGAATGCCTCACAGCTCCTTCATCGGTGGAAATCTTTACCCACCCAAACCACGCTGTGGTGCAAATATCCATCTCAAAACCATATAGATCAATTCCTTTCCCTAAAATAAGCACAGAACAACAGATTTTTGAAAGGCAGGGCAATTAATTCAGATGAAATTTGTGAGGTTGAGGGAAGCTGAGTGAGTTGAGGCCAAGTGACAAATTTTAAAGCAAAGAATGATAGAAGCAACTAGTTCCTGTGTGAGACAAGTAGGAAGGAAAAAAAACACATAAGACCACTTCGGTTTTCAAGGGAAGTGGCAAAGCAATACAATAAAGAGGACAACTTTCAGGAAATACTACAGAGACCAACAATTGGAAAATAAGGAACATGTGTGGGGAAAGCAAGGTAGGCTAAGAGAGTTGTCAAAAAAAGCAGAAGTGGAGATAGCTGAAAATAGCAGGGGGTATAAAGGAAGAGGACAAAACACTCTTGTGCTACATCAATGAACAGCAGAGGACAAAGCGGTAATTGTCAGATTGAGCAAAGGAGAAGAAACTGAGGAAGATGACAAAAAGAAGGTGGTATTCTAAATGAATACTTCTGGTTAGTCTTCATGAAGGAGGAGATGGAAATACTCTGGGAGTGTGGGATTCTAGCCAGGGGATGGAAGGGACATGGATCAGAGATGAGAAGGATAGCAGCAGAAAGGATTCTCAAGATGTTTAGGACCTTGAAGGTGGACATGTCATCATGGCCCAGATGGTCTGCACCCTAAGCTGTTATGGGAAGTTGTCCAGTTCAAGGTAAAACCACTAACTGACCTTTAACTGTTTCATAGAAACAGAGGTGGTTCCAATGAATTGGAGGGAGGCCAGTGTGGTCCACATCACAAGCATGGTAGCAGAGAAGACTCAGGAAATTGCAGATCAGAGTCTGTGTTAAATCTTGGAATGTTCTTATTCCATATGTGCCTTGTGAAAGCACCCAGTGCTTCACTCCTGGTTCTTGTTTACTGTCACATATTTTAATGCTCAGAGGAGAAGACCAAACAGCAAATAATGAAAAAAGGAGCAACCGGGGATGGCTGTGAGGATGAGGGCCACTAAACTTGGTTGCAGCAGTGGTGATGTTCCTCCTCCCTCACTGGGACTGGTAATGCCCCTCTGTAGAATTGTTGTTGCTCCTCATTTCTCAGGACTGGGGTTGATCCCTGCTCCCTTGCAGTGCTGTTGCTCCCAACCCACTCACCTTGACTGGTACCACCCCAACGGCAGCCATATCCACTCTTGTGCATTTCATAATTGTGCAATTCTTCCATGAATAACTACCCTTTTTGTGATGCATTTCATTTTATGAAGTTCATTTGTTCCATACACTCAGGTCATTATTATGTACTAATCATTTTATAAAGCTGTTTAAGTAAGCAGCATACTCAAACGACACTATTTTATAGGTGTATTTTTTTACAAAAAGCCATCCTTTGTGTGTCACCGCTGTTTTCCCTCATGGTTCTTTATAATGCAAAAATCTTTTTATGAAGGGCCTTCCTGTGACTGTGTGACTCACTTTTCTGCCTTCTTCAAATATTTATTCTCCTGAAACAAGCCTGATGCTACTAAGGATCTGATCCACAAAGGCAATGGCAGGCCTTGCGCACCTGTGAAGCATAGAGGGACTACTGGTGCACAGCTGGGGTCCTGCTCTGCTTATGCAGAGACCCCCACACATCTACAGCCTTGGATGCATGCCACACTGCACCCAGTCCTGTGCCACTGGTGCACATACATGTGCAACTGGGCTGGGGCAGGCCCACTGGTGGGGACATGCTTGTGCCCAATTCACAAACAACTCTCCCCAGTTTAAATCGACAGCAGAGGGGGAGAAGGCTCTGTGGCTTAGGGACCTATCATAGTACTTATGTTCCCCCCTCTACCCAGCAGCATGATGTCTTTGGAGCTCTATCAGCTTTTTCTTAACATACCCTAAGGTCCCTACCAGGCAAGGAGGGCTGTCGGTCTTTCTGGTAGAATTCAGGTTTGTAACAACCTGAATAGCTTCCACTAAGAGAATATTGCAGTCCTTAGAGAAATGCAATATCCAAAAAAACACTTCTCCATGTGGTGCAAGGGATCAGCTGAAGGGCAGACATGAGCATCCAATGGGATGCCCAAGGTATAAGACAGTTCTGCCCATGGCTCACTCCCAACCCCAACACAAATCTCTAAACACATGGAGTGCTGTGGGGGGGGGGGTTGTTGGTGTCATCTGATGCGGATAGGTATTAGGGCGTGAAACTATGCAGCCATGATATGCACAGATTGCAGGTATTACCAGCTGAATTGTGGAGCAGACCCTAAATATTCAATTGTTAATTCTCTGAAAACAAGAGATATTCTAGTCCCACCAGAACTCAATTAAATGAATAACAAAATTAAAGTTTATCTGAAAGTTTAAAAAAATGTGAACAGCATAATGGAACTCGTATAGAAATGTGCTGAAGGCAAGGTTTACTGATGAGGTGGTCAGCACAGAGTGCCTGCTGAGTCAAGTCATAATGAGAACTGTTGTAGCCATGGACACTAGTTAAAAGTTGTTTACTAGTGATGACTCAGTCAGCAAGGAAGAAATGTTTGATTCAAAGGGTCATCTCTTCTGAGTATGGTTTAGGATTGACTGATAGAAGGTCAATGGCACCTTAGAAAAGAAGGCCTTACTCCAAGGAGAGAGAGGTGCCACAGGAGAACGAGGGGATGAAGGTGGCAAGAAAAACAAGCATTTGTCAATGCTGAATGTTGTTGCGCTGGCATTGGCTTAGATAGTGCAGTGCGGAAACACATTTTGGGCAGGATGTGAAAAATGACAGCTGTACTGTTCATAAGGAGGTGTAAAAAATGGCAGTGTTGAAAATGTGGCATGTAAATATTGCAAATTTGTGAGCTTACAAGGGTATGTGGGAAATGCACAACACACGCCTGTGACAGTCATTTTATGGACTTTCAGCACCAAATTTTCAACATAGGCATTTTAGCACCTTTGCTCATGTACAGTGTCACTGTCATTTCCTCAAACTGTCCCAAAAAGTGATTTCGCACAGCAACTGTGCTATTCTGTGCCGGACGTGCGAAAACACATTTTGGGCAGGATATGTAAAATGACAGCTGTACTGTTCATCAAGAGGTGTGGAAAAATGCCAATGGTGAAAATCCAGAGTGAAAATATTACAAATGCACAACGTTACAAGCGTGCGTGCAAACTGCACAATGCACGCTCGTAACACAGTCATTTTATGGAGTATCGTCACCAAATTTTCAACATAGGCATTTTAGGACCTCTGCTCATGAACAGTGTCACTGTCATTTTCATAATGTGCCCCAAACACTGATTTCCCACAGCAACTGTGCTATTGTACGCAGGAAGTGCAGAAACACATTTTGGCCAGGATGTGAAAAATGACAGCTGTACTGTTCACAAGGAGGTGTAAAAAAATGACAATGTTGAAAATCTGGCATGAAAATATTGCGAATTCGCAAAGTTACGAGCATGCGTAGCAACTGTGCAACACACGCTCATAAAACAGCCATATTTTTGATTTCTTCCACCAAATTTACAACATAGACTGTTTGAGAGCCTCATGGACACTGCCACTGTCCTTGCATTAATTGGTCCCAAAAGGTGATTCCACGCAGTTACTGCGAAATCACTTTTTGGGAATGATTAACGTCATAACAGTGTCAGAATTCATGAGGAGGGGTCCCAAAAACCTCATGTTGAAAATTTGGTGCAAAAATTCCTAAAAATGTCCGAGATATGCATCAAAGTTGAAAAAACCCTATTTATTCCATTATACAGCTTACCGGCATTTCCTCAGTTCGCAGTCGGCATTGAAGAGTGCAGACGTGTTCCAGTCCACGAGAAGATCGTCAGCCGAGCTCCAGAAGGTAAATATGGGGTGAGGGTATGGGAGGCAGGGTGCGCAGTGGGAGGGTATGGGTGATGGAGGGTAGGGAGACAAAGAGGGACTGTTTTCTGTTTACGGTGAAAAAAACCATCGTGATGGTTTCTTTTACAGGTGTTTTTTTTGGGGACAGTAGCCAACTGGGGACTGGGCACCTCCGTCAGCACATATGGAGTGGGAGACACTAGCTGAGGAGTTTGGCATCCCCTTAGTACAGAAGAAGAGAGGACATCATGCGGCCAATGAGTAGGCTCCTCCATGGGAACAGATGCTGACAGGGATTGGGTACCCCCATCAGCAAACAACAAAAGCAGGGGGGCGCATGAGCTGTCAGGGATTGGGCACCCCCTCGGCAAGCAAGAAAGGAAGGGGGACCCATTATGCCGATGGGGAGTGGGCTCCCCCATTGGCACATAAATGTGGGGCAGGGTAAGCCAACCGGGGGATTGGGCACCCCCGAAGTTGGCAGTTTAGCGGCCACTGAGCTGCCATGTTTGTAGCCAGTGAAGCACGTAAGAAGGTCCACTGCGTGTGATGAGCTTTGCTTGCATTGCAGCGGACCTTTCCTTGGAATGTTGCCGGGTGGTGTGGTGCCAGTATGCAAGACTGATTGGGGAATGAGGGATGCACCCATGTGTGCCCCATTCACCAACAGCAACCACGCCTCCAAATCTCCACTATTGCAAGATGTTGGCTGTGCAAGTGCGCCAACATAAAAACCAGAGCATCAAAAGCACACTTGGACATGAGTGATTATATACCACTGGAGTGGGGCATGGCACGTGTCACCTGCTGTCTCTCTGAACTGCAGTCCAAGCCTGTTAATTTAAATGGTCATTGGGCTCTTATGAGTATAGTTGTGGATTGATTGACAGACTGAGTATGTAATGCTTGTACAACTGTGTAATTTTTGCTTGCACTCTCTCTGTCTCTGCTATGGGAACTACCATCCTGTCAGGGTGTCATAAGGACACAGGAACCCTCATAAAATTGTTCCAACTCCTCAAGGTGTTACAGCCAAAAAACACAAGGTATACAGGGAGGAACATTGATCCTAAGGATGAGATGTAGCCACACTGGACCCTGAGAAGAGAATCACCATCCACCTCAAACTCCTGAGGCAACAAACTGATTTTATGACTATTGGCACAAAGGAGAGGAAAAAAAATTTAGGAGGAAACCCCTGGCAATCCAAGGCCTAGGCTGCCATCCCTCCAGGCTATGGGTAAGTGGAATGATGGCTCAGCAATTGCAATTTAGAGGCCCAATTCAGGGGAATATTTTGGAGAAGGGGCTCTCACTCTAACCCTGTAATGGGAATGCTGTGAGGGTGTCACAAGTTGATCTCTGAAGCTAAAGGAGGTTCCTCAGAAAGGAGGATCACCCCTCCAGAGTGTGATGGAGGACAGGACAGCAATAATCACTAAAAGGCACTCGCCTGGCCTTCATACTAAGGGGAGGCCTAAAAATAAAAGCTGAGCTCTTGAGAGGCAAGGTATTGAAGCTGAGCATTTGAGAGACAGAGCATGAGTAGTTGTGTGACTCTTCACCCTTAGGGGGCAAAGAAAGGGGAATTTGAGAGACCAGGAGAACCTTGGGTGACTGTGGGGGAATCACTTTCGAAGGTGCTGCTGATGTGCTCTGCATAGCTAAAGGAGCCACTGCAGACTGCAGGGCCTCACCCTCTGGCAGCTGAGTTCTCAAATGCTACATTAACAAGGACCACAGGTTGATCTGCATAGCTGAAGTTTCCCCTAGAATGTAGGACATTCTCACCTGAAGAGCACAAAGAGAAGAACCCCACTCCAAATTGCAGACTTGAAGGGAGCAAAGCGAGACTGTCAGCTGCTGGGGAATGAGTGCCCTGGAAGCCTGGAAATGATAATGAATGGCATGCACCTGGATCAGGAATGAAAAGAAAGGACAATGGCAAAGCCTGACAGCCATAACAGTACACCAGGATAGGAATGAACAAGGCAAGATTGAATGACTGACTGAGGCATGCCGACTGATGTTGATTGAGACTGAAAGTAATGGAACAATATAATGGTAGATACACACCCACCACTACCACTGAACATACAGTGAAACCTGGCTGTAGCAGCTGATGCAGTAGGTACTGTGACTAAATGACTGATGAGTGTGACAAATGAAGGGTTAGATTGTATCTGTGAGAGAGGCAGGTCTACTGCAGCAGAGGCAGTCTGAAGTAAAGTAGGGAGGGAGCACTAGGACCCAGCAGATGGAAGTACCAAGGTTGAGCAGCAGCAGAAGAAAGAGGGCATTTGGACCCCGGGCAGTAACCTGCAGCAGCAGCTGCAAAAGAGTATGGAGTTGCCTATGTAATGGCTCGAGCCACACGATAAGGCTCCATATTTATACACAGAGTTGGCTGAGCAGAAGGAACCAGGAGTGAGGCAAACTCAGGAAGGAGCAGCCAGGTCAGAATGTTGTCTACTAGAGCCCAATCAACAAAGGGAGTAGATAGCAGTGGTGAGAATGTTGCAAACAGCAGCAGGGAGAGACACTGGAGATCCATCATGGGGCAGGGAGGTAAGGATAAGCAGTCATGTGGTGACAGTAAGAAAAAATCCAAATATCCAAAGGATGTTTGAACATGTGCAGTTATCTGACACTAGAGGACAGTGTAGAATGTGTCGCCGGCTGCCCCCCCAGTCTGTGGACCAAGCCTGTAAATAAAGTAAGTAAACTGAAAAACTGACAACACTTAGAAATGTCTTCCTTTTTTTTTTATTGTATTTGATTGGAATTTTTGAAATGTAATGTGTGGAGACAACAAACGGTACTCACAGTTGCAATGTGAGAGTTTATGTATGGATCTGTAAAACGAGATTAAGGATGATGAAAAATCTAAAATAATTTCAGCTAGATGTATGGCATGCATGTACAAACTCTGTAATGCATGGGTGATAATACAAATACATGTATTATCACTAGTTTGTTACAGAGTATAAAATGTCTGAAAATGTATCAAATTTTGTAGTCAGTAACTACAATATTTAATACGATGACAGAAGGAAGGATGTGGATAAATTATGATGCCCAAACCAGATCAGTATGTTAGTCATTGTATAACTTGTGTCATACCAGCAAAGGTAAGTACTCAAGGGCATTTCTTGGGGTGGGGGGGGTGCAACAGTTGGGAAAGATTTAATCTTTGATTATGCGTCACCAAGTCTTTACCATTCCTTGCTCTTGTGGCTATCATTTCAGGTATTTCTCATCTGGATGATAAATCCTTTTGCTTTGTAGTTCTGGCCCAGATCTGATTAATGGATGTTGATATGTGGTAGATAACATGAGGGACACTTAAAAACTAAGGATTCAATAAATATGATGAGGGGGAATTGATGTGTGTAAATTATGAATCTCAAGCTAGATCCAGATGATGAGTAACATGTTGTGTCCTACTGGCAAAGATAAGTACTTAAAGTAATTTATCTTACTTGGGGTGGTTATGGAGCTCTTATTAAACATTGTTTCTTAATTTTTGTAGTCTCTACAGTTAAATGTGTCTACTGTGTACTCACAGGTGAGGCTGTCAATTAGTGCAGCACAGGGGTATAGCCCTTGGAAAATGTGTTCTCTGCATTGATGATTACTTCATCACATTTATCAACACCCTTGAAATAGCAGTGGGCTTCTCTTCAGCATCAGTGTGATGTAGCTGCTTAGACTATACTGCAAGTTTACATTGTTTTTCAGACATCCTTTTTGAAGTAAATGAGATATACAGTAGAAAGATGACTTACTCCTCAATTTGTAGAACAATGTTGCTGGTGGTTGGGAGGGAAGGAAGGAAGGAAGGAAGGAAGGAAGGAAGGAAGGAAGGAAGGAAGGACGGACTGACTTGACATTGATGGACCAATGTTATTCCATCTGTAAAATAGAATCAGATGTCTGCCAATCAAAATAACAGATTATGCATTCGAGTAGATGCAACAATAGCATCCCGTTGATGCAGCATGCTGCAGTAGTACCATGCAGTGGTGAATTGCTTTCAAGGAGTTAAGTTCTGCTCCTGGCACTCCCTGGTGGATCAAGAATGACCCAAGCATCTTGCACTGTGTTACTGACAGCTCTGTGTTGGTTGTTCAGGTGTCTATAGACTACACCAGATTTTGGGGGCAGGTGCATGGTGCCGTTGAAGTGAGTTTTTAAAAATTCTTCTGAAAAGATCCTTTCCTGGTAGAATACAGATTACCAAATAAGAACTATTTGAATATGTGTATTCGTGCACCAATACCTTTTTCCCCACCGCACCTGCAAGTAAAATAAAGTACACTGCATCATGATGTCAAAACAATCTACTGCTGCAACTATCTAACTAAAGACATGCACTTCTATAATTAGAAAACATTTTATATTTTTATGGTTAACAGTGATTTTTAATGTTATACATTTTCTAGCTGTTTATATTTTAATAAAACAAGTACACAGGTGAGAGTCCAAAAGTCAAATTATGTAATATAAAAAGTGTCTTGCAGTAAAACAAACAGTGGATACTGCTCTTTTAGACAAATGAAACAGTTTCTGGCAAAGGTGTGTGTGACAAAATGAACATAGTCATCACTCCAAAGAAAACTAGAGTGCAGGGCCATTCTGATCACCGGATGCCTTCTGTCTGATAACTCCATATCCACATAGTAATGTGGTGCATAGCATTGTGGTACATGTGGTGTGATCATTGGCTGAATCATGTCCCTCCCCTTCTTCATACTGTAAACAAGTATACAAGCATTGGCCAGTGCCAAATGTTCACTTGCTTGTATTTGCTGTGCAGTTGTTAGGCACAGATAGTGCAGCACTTAAAATTAACAAATTAATAACATGACTTATAATTGTGAAATTGCCATGACTGGAAAAAAATGAGGTTTACACTAGATATGGGCTGGTTGGCTATGACCCGGTCCTGATTCAAATTCATTTTTTTTCCCCAGAAGGTTCTAATATACTGTGGTTTACTCTGATGAATTGTAGACCTATTTTATTCTATTTGATTATGAGAAATGCATCAGTATTATTTTTTAGGTCCCTCTTTTATAAAAAGTAACCTTTAAAAAAAAAAAAAAATTGTTTGTATTTTCTTGTCATTTTTTCAAGGACAGCAAGCTGCCAAAAGCAATTAAATAAATTGACTGTTGTTCTTGCCAATCCTGTGTGTCAACTACCCCATGGCACTCGTAAGAAACAGTGGACTGGATTCACA
Source organism: Neoceratodus forsteri (assembly GCA_016271365.2). Taxonomy (NCBI): domain Eukaryota; kingdom Metazoa; phylum Chordata; order Ceratodontiformes; family Ceratodontidae; genus Neoceratodus; species Neoceratodus forsteri. The sequence continues at coordinate 854,023,117 of CM057449.1, forward strand.
AAACTCTTGAAAATCCCCCAGCTGCAGAAAAAAACTTGATGCAAATGGGTTGCCACTTGCAGAACCGCTATTTCTCCTGCAGCTATGGTTTATGACTGGCACAACGATTTACAGTAGCTTGCGGGTGGTGTTGCTGTGGAAATTCCTGCAGCTGTAGAAACATGTTATGGCCAATGGGACCAGCTATAAAATCTTCTGCAGCTGCTGCATATGGGCCATATTCACAAATGGTGCTGATGGGCTATGCGCCACGCAACCCAGACGCATAGCCCATCTGCACCCGTGCACGTCCACTATGGCATGCATGAAGCAGTTACGCCCCCTGCTCCATACAGGAACCACAGCATAGCATGAAGCTCCACATGTGGGCAGGCCAGGGTCTCTGCTGGGGGGTGTTCCGGCACTCTGCATTATTCACGAACATGAGGTGTGCCTTATCTGGGTCCCAGTGGCTATGCATCTGGAGGGCAGCTGTACCTGCTATGCACCCCCTCCAGTCACCTCTGATGGACCCGACAGTGTGGGCAGGGGTCAGTGGACCCCTGCAGGAGTGTGCCCCTGTCATTGGGGGATGGTGATCGGGCCAAGGAGGGCAGACAGCACATGGCCCTCCCCATGGCTGTACCAGCACTCTACGCACCCCCTCCATGATAGCACCAGACCAGTGCAAGAGATCCACTGCAGACCCAGGTAGGGCAGCTGATTGGCCACCATCCCATGTCTGCACTCCCATCCCTGCATACCTGGGGGTGTGTGGACATGGCCAGGTGCTGGGCAGGTACCGCTGCTTCATGAATACGGTCCCTGCATGGAATACCCATGGGTGTGGAGCTGCATGTGCCATTACGCACCAGCTCCGTGCATCTTTGTGAGTAGTGCCCCATGTGAATAGCAAACTCTGCAGCTACAGAGATTTTGGTCCTCAACTGGAGTTGCAAAGTGGAATTTAATCCCTAAAACATTTGTGAATCCAGTTCAGTGTATGCAAGTCATTTGGGGCTTTGCAGTGAAAGGAGGCAGTATGCCAAACATTTGTCAGAAAGTGGAGAGAGAGAGAGAGAGAGAGAGACCAATTAATTCAATAGAAGAAAGACAACAGCAGAGTGCAGACAGACCTTCATTGAGTCTGGCATGCTTTTTGGTGGGAGGCAGGCAGCATTAGCAGGATGTGTGATGGGGCCACAGCCATCCCTCCTGCACTTTTGACCTGAGATGTTATTTTTTTTTAATTTGTAATTATTTTACTTGCCTACTTGATGTTATGGCAAGTATCATGGGTCCCAACCATCCCACACACTCCTGCCTGACTGGCCAATTATTTTTTTATCACTTGTGTTTTCTAACTTACTGGTTTTTTTTTTATCTGGTTGACCTTGCCTTCATCCCCAGCATTGCAGTTTTTTATAGAGCTGCTTGGCGCCAATTGCCACTTACTCCTGCCATGATGCCCAGCCCCATCACCACCCCACCATCATCAAGCCAGAGGGTATCCACATTATCAGTTTCCATGAGTTTTGACCAAAAACTGAGAATCATCTGTGTGTTTTTCAGATTGACATGCCTTTTTCAAGGGCTGTGAAAGAGACTTTGTGCAGGACTAATCAATGTTGATGAAGGAATATACAGAGGCAGTAAATGGAAATTATTGCTGTCATCTCCAAATAGATGTTGCATCATCAGATGCAGAATCCACATCACGTGACTCGCTTGTATTGTCAAATACAGTTTCTTCCTTTTCTTGTGCAATTGCTGAAATCAGCATGTTTTTGTATTTGAGATGAGTCACTGAGATCTGAAAGAGGTAGGAGTTGTAACTTAAACAGATGGTCAAAAAGAGTGGAAAGAAGAAAGTTTTTGTCTGTCATGATATTGTGAAGTCTTCTGCAATTTTGGAACTGCTGTATCAGTCAGTCCAAGAGAGATACACCAGATTTGTCTCCTTTTTTCTTCAAAACCTCTGGCAGTCTCCTGAGTTCCTTCTTACATAAATTTATGATAGGAATAATCTGGCTTAGAGTAGCATCCTCTTTGCTAATCTGTCGCTTTGCTTCCTCAAAGGGAGTCAATAGAAATGTAAGATGCTCCATGAACCCCACTGGAATAAATTCAGCACAACACCATCTGGTACATTGTTCTCCATGGTACATTCATGGACTGCCTTCTTTTGTGTAAGAAGTCTCTTACACATGTAAAGCGTAGTTCCATGTTGTTGGAACATCTTGCTTTAGTTGCTGTATTGGCAAACCATTTTTTTTCTTGAGGTCAGCCAAGACCCCATGTGATTTTACAGAGTGACTAAAATGGACACAGATTTTCTCTGCAGCTCCTACTAGTGTTACAATTCTGTTGTCACTGGAAAGGAAAGCTCATACTAACAGATTTAATGAGTGTGCAAAGAACAAAATGTGAGTAAAACCACCACATTTCAATGCACTAACAATATTGGCGCCATTGTCTAAAACCACATATTTCACAGTGAGTCCCAGGGGCTCTAACCACTCAGAAATGTTGTCACTCAACTCTTCCAAAATATTGTCAGCAGTGTGATGCTTAGCAAACATGCTAACACAAAGTGCTGCCAATCTTTGTCTACCTTCCTGTACACTGCTGCTTGTGCTGGTGTTTGAAGGTGATTGTGACACCCAATGTGCTGTGATGCATATATAATCAGCGGTTTGAGAACTCATCCATATGTCTGTGGTCAGGTGCATAAAACCACATTCAGTGTCTTGAAGAGCCAATTTTATTTTACATTGCATACATTTGTACATTTTTGGGAACAGCTATAGTCACAAAATATTAATAGCTTGCTATGTTGTAACATGGAGCAAAATATTTTAAATGGGCTCTAAAACCATCATTCTCCACCAGAAAATGGTTGCAGGTCCTTGGCAATAAATTCAGCTATTAACTGATTAATTTTTAGCATGACTTGATGTGATCTACTATAGGCAGTTTTTCGTTCAAGTATCACAGTAATGGTCTGCTGTTTAGTTGGTGCAAGGAGGCAAAAAAAATGGGATTGCAGTGGCAAAGCTGTACCTTGCCCAATTACTTTTGGCAGTGAAGTCGAACATGTTTTTTTTTTTTTTTTGCCCTGTCTCTGTCTCTTCACCATCACTATTGTTTTTAGGATTATTTTCATCACAGATATTTGTCCCTTGCTCAGGACTGCTACCCAGGCAAAAGCTTGGATGTGCTCTTTGCACCTATTGTGTCACAATGTTGTACGCTTAATAGTGTATGACATTATAGCTAACCCAAAGGAGCACGATCCAGGACAGTGAATGGTACAGTACCGCGTATACTGCTGTACGCGGAATTGCACCACTCACACACTCCCAGGCAGAGGATAAGACCTCTGCTGGGAGTGGGTGCCACCAAGCAGCTGCTGTGGCTCACTGGGCTGAGCCACAGCAGCAAGAACCCAGGTGCTGCTTCTGGACTGGGTTTGATTCCCGGTCCCAGACATTTTATTTTTTTACACGGATTGTGCGCTCCCCAAGTTGACCGCCCCCAGAGTTGAGAATATTTAGTGGGGGGTCTGGGGGCACAGCCCCCCACAGAAAAAATAATTATGCCGCATGGCAATATCGTGCAGTATTGGCAGTATGATTTTGCCATGCGGCATAATGTCTTGCAACATTATGACCCTGTGCCCTCTTTGCAAATGCCTTTTTAGTGATGTTATCCCAAACTGGCCCCTCACTTCCCACCTTCTAACTTCATGATGACAAAAGGTGTAGACAGCAACATATTCATTTTTGGTACTTATGTGAAAATAGCTCCACACAGCTGAGGTGGAACATCTTGTCATCATGCTAGGAACTGCAGCACTTTTGGTGACACTTGTTTCTGACCCTGATTCATGCACACTGCGGCTGCTCCCAGAAGAGCTACAATGATTATTGATTTTTTTCCACTATTGGCTGTAGCTACTAGTGGTGCTTGCTGTATGTGTTTTTTTCTTTTTGAGTGGGGAAACCCAGGTGGCAACTTCTACCTCATCAGTATTGCATTCTGATTGACCACCTTGGGAAGAGCGTATCTGATACATTGTGATCGACATCTTGCTCTTTTACATTTATAACCTCTTCTTCATCAGAGTCACTGCTTTCTGATGAAGGATCCCAATATGCATGAGTGGCGTATTGTGGAGTGCCATGTCTAGTGGTACTAGACAGTCTTTTCCTTAATCACTGACTTCTATTGTTTCTATGTCTAAGTGTTTTTGCTACCTGTTTTGGCATTTTACTTTTATCTGATTTTCAGGCAATTCAGAGAGTGCTGCATTACTTTGATCAAGGGATTCACCAACATTCTTTTCTTTTTCTGGTTGTGTTACTTCATTTTCATCAATTATATTACTGACATATTCAGCAGTGAAGTTCTGTTTTTTTCTGAATTTGTTTTTGGGAAATATTTTTATTATGCGTACCAAATTCTGCCATACTGCTGGTGTTGGACACATGTTCCATTTCCATAACAGACTGATTCTGAATCTATTTTTTTGGGTCCAACCTGATTGCTTACTTAGCTGTATTAGTTTGGATGCAGACATGGGCAACACAGAGTCAGACATGATACCACCATCTCAAAATACGTGAAGCACTATATGACCTAAAAGTAGTGAAGGCACAGAGATGGGCAACACAGAGTTTGAGATGTGACACCCCCTCTCAAAATACATGAGGCACTATATGACCTAGCAGTACTTCAGGCTCAGAGATGGGCAAAACAGAGTCTGAGATGTGATACCTTCCTCTCAAAATACGTGTGGTACTATACGACCTAGTAGTAGTTCAGGCACAGAGATGGGCAACACAGAGTCTGAGACTTGACGCCCCCCACAAAAAAAAATATGTGAGGCACTATATGACCTAGTACTTCAGGTGCAGAGATGGGCAACATAGAGTCTACACTATGGCAGTATGACCTAGCAGTAGTTTGGTCACAGAGATGAGCAACACAGAGTCTGAGATGTGCCCCCCCACACACACACAATCAGTATGGCACTATGACCTAGTAGTAACTCAGGCACAGAGATGGGCAACACAAAGGCTAAGCTATGGCAGTTAGACATGTTGCAAAATTTAATTTCGCCAGTGAAATCTCAGCAAAATCACTAATTTCGTCCAGTGAAATATTTTGCGTAATTATATGCTTATGGTGAAATTTCACCAACTAATTTCACCGTAAATTTTGCCTTGCATTAATGTTAGGTGAAATTAGGTGAAACTGGGCTTGTCATAAGATTTACTCTTTGCAGGTCACATGGGTGACTGTATACAGGCAGGAAGTGAGTGAGTCATTTCCTTTGTAGGAGTGTAAACTTGGAGTAGAGAAGCAGGCAGCTAGCAGCAGATCAGTGTTTTGATTTCTGTACTTTACTGTGTGTGTGTGTGTGTGTGTGTGTGTGTGTGTGTGTGTGTGTGTGTGTGTGTGCTGCGTGTGTGTGTTTCCTCACTTTATTTAGTTTAGAGTTAAATAGTGACTTTGTGTTTCTGGTGTGTGCTGATAGCTATTGCTCTGTTGTGTAAAACTCCCTCACTCTCTCCCCTTTCTTTTTTTCACCAGAAACACCAATGACAACACTGTTGTGATCTGCAACTTGTGTGGCAGATCTGTTCGAAGGGGCAAGACAGGGGGGCATTTTGGCACTGGTGGACAAAGGAGCCATCTGTAGCACCACCATCTTGCAGATTGGCTCAAAACACAAAAAGACATAGCAGCAGCAGGAAGAGGGGCCAGGGGTGAAGAGCAGACAGAAGGGGAAGGGGGCCAGCAGAAGGAAGGGGACAGGGGTCAGTGTCAGCAGAGGCACCGCATGAGAAAGCAGCAGCAGCAGCAGGAGGCAGCTGCAGAGCCTCCATCACCCTCACACCACAAACACTGGCGGTGCTGGATTCATGCTGGTGACACAGCACAGCCTGCAGTCGCCCCAGCTGCTCATGTTCCAGCAGCAGTGAGCCAAGAAGACCTGGTGGCTGTGCGCAGAGAGGTGGGAGCTCTGCGCCGTGAGTTTAACGAGTTCCGCCAAGAGGTCAGGGGGGAACCTCAGGAAACTCCTTGAGGACCAGCTGCAAAGGCTGGAACTCCTGGTGGAGCTGTGTCATGGGGGTAGTGGTGGTTGTGTAGAATTGGAGCCTGGCACCGGTACAGTGTAACAGTCCGGAAATTATGTCAGTGCAGCACTGGCAGCCAAAGATTTTTTTTTCTTTTCTTTCTCCTGTCCTTGCTTTCCTACTGTCACTCTTCCCTCATCTGCACCCCCTAAAAATTTTATCTTCTATATCCTTTTGTTTCTTTTTGTTGTCCAGTGTTTTGCGTGTTATGTAAAGCTTATGCTCCCTCCCTTTCCTTTTTCATATGTATACCCTGGCCCTGCCCTGCATGTCCCCTGTCATGTGTTACTGTCAGTCACTTTTAGTCTGTACCCATAATCACTGTACCTTTCTACTTGGTTTATGTTGGCCCCTCTGTATATATTTCCTCCTCCTATCCCCAAATGTCAAGTATTGTAATTTGTAAATTGTTCCTATGAACAAAATGTTTTCCCAAAAATATGTGATGTTGTGGGCTGGCAGTTGTTTTGGCTGTGTACAGGATCAGTCTGAATACATACAGAACAATTATAGAAACATAAACACTTTCATTGCAAAGTTAAACATAATGGTTTGGATATTCAAACTGCACCATTCTGTGGCGCAAGCCCTTGTGCTGCTCAAAAAAGTTGCGCAGGGGTATGGCCGGGGCGATATTCAACGAAGTTGCATTATTGAGCAACTCCTTTGAATATCACCCCCCCAGCCACAGCCACTGTGCATGGTGCAGTGGAACTTGCACCACTGCAAGTGGTTAGAGTGGAGCATTCAGATACGGTGGCGCAAGTTCCATTGCGCCATGCGAAATTTCCGATATTCAAAAGGTGACATGCAAATGGGGCCATAATTTATGCAAGGCACACAGGAGGCCATTTGCATCTAATTACGGCCCCATTTGCATGCCATTAGCATGCAGGTGCACCGATCCCCGATGACTTGCACCTGGCACCCTGCCAGGCAGCAGCCATCGGGGACCGACGCCCCGCAGTCAGATCACGCCATGATGTAAATCCCCCGACTGGCGTGATCGCGGCAGAACGGAGTTCACCCCGACAACCCGATATCGAGCAGAACAGAGTTCAACCCCAAAGACCAATATCTGGTGGTCCAGTGGACCATGAAGCCCGATCGTGAGCATAAAGTCGACCCACCCCCAAGTCCAATTTCCCTGGTGGTCCAGTGACTACCCACCCCACCACCACGGGCCCTGCCCGCTCCCCCGTCAGCTGGTGGGTGGCAGCACCCACCCGCCTGCCGCCGCTGACTGACAGCTCAGTAGGGCTGCGCCCATTGGTTCAGAGCAAGAGCCAATGGATGCAACCTATACCCTCATAGGCAGTCCAGATATGTGAATGGTGAATTCATTCCATATCTGGACTGCCTTAAGGTATGGATGCATGCCCATTGGCTCTTGCTCTGAACCACGGGCGTGCAGCCCTACCGAGCTGTCAGTTGGTGGGCGGCGGGGTGGCAGGCGGGTGGGGTGCTGCCGCCCACCGGCTGATGGGGGGGAGCGGGGTGGTGGGGCTCTGTGGGTGAGGGGGTGGGAGGCCACTGGCCACCAGGGAAATTGGACTTTGGGGGGGTGGGTTTGACTCTTATGCCCACGATCAGGCTTTGCAGTCCACTGGACCACCAGGGATATTGGTCTTTGGGAGGGGTTGAACTCCGTTCTGTCTGTGATTGGGCTAGTCGGGGGTTCATTTACATTATGCCGGCGATCAAGGCTAGTCAGGAGGAGTGTGTTCTGCCGACAATCAGACTACGGGGTTACTATTATGCCCGCAATCAGGCTGCAGGGGCACAGGAACAAGTGAGGGGCCACCACAGGTGGCAGCTGCTTGCTGCACCCTGCAGTACGGCAGCTCACCTGTGGGTGGCCCTCGACTTGATCCTTTTTTTTTTGGCTCAAAGTTGTGCAGGCGCAGGTAAGGGTTGCGCCTGCACAACTCTGCACAGCCGGCTGAATATCGGGCTGTGCAGTTTATGCATGGTTCCTCCCCCTTCGGTTGAGCATGCCTTCATTAGCATTGCGCTGTTGCTCAGCATGACTTGGGGGGTCCAACTGCCTCCTGCTGAATATCGCAGAATGGCGCATTTCAGACTTGCGCAGATGCAACCCTATTGCACATGGCGCAACCCTTTTGAATATCCAGCCCAATGTAAATATGTTTTTTGTGCTTAACAACACATGTCCCCTGGGCTTGCCAGAAATGTTAACTTGGTGTTATAGTGCCCAACCCCACCCCCACCACCCAGTCCAAAATGTGCTCTTGGGCCACTGTTTAACACAGCCTCTTGCCACCATGCTGTACAGAGGATGCATGATGAGACGTGAAATATGACGGGAACAAATTAGGATGACACTGAGAGTTGAGAGTGAGACAGAGTGTTGCCGCTGTCTAACATGGCATAGAAGTCCAGAAATGTTTCCCCAAAAATGATTGAGTAAATTCAGACCAAAATCATGTCTCAGACATGTTGTTATATGGTGCCCAAGCCACTACCCAAACCAAAACGTGGTCTGTAGTCCACTGTTTACAAAAGTCATCTCATGCTGAATCTCTGTTCTGCCAGCTCAGGACAAGTTGTACATGTCCAGAAATGTGACAAACAAAAATGGTAGATAAAATTGAGACTGAAATATGGTCTGAGTCAGGATGTGATGTGGCCCCCCTTATACCACACAGACATTAAATAGCTGTTTTCGAGCCTGTTTGCCAAGTATTTCAGCCAGAATCTTGGTGCTGTTCATGCCAAACAGGGCCTACAAGTCCAGAAATGTTTACAAAAAAATGCTACATCAAACTGAGACTGAAGCCTGCTGTCAGTCCTGATGTTTTATGGTGCCCCCCCAGCACCCAGACATTAAAATGCCTATTTTGGACACTGTTTACAATTTATTTAGGCCACATCTTATTTCTGCGAGTGTAGCACAGGCAGTACATGTCCAGAAATGTTTCCTAAAAATGGTACATTAAATTCAGACAGAAATCTGGTCTCAGCCATGATGCTTTATGGTGCCTAAACACCCACCTGGACCAAACAATGGACTTTGGTCCGCTGTTTGCAATTGTTTTTAGGTCACATCTTGTTTCTGCGAGTGAAGCACAGGCAGTACAAGTCCAGAAATCCACCATGTCATAATGTCGTATGCTTAATAGCGTGTGGCATTATGGTGAAACCCAGACCTGTGCGCACTCCAAGTTGGACCCTCCCCGGAGTTGGAATCTTTAGCTGGGGGGTCATGGGTGCAGCACCCCGTAACGGGGAGTGTGGGGGAAGAGCCCCCCACAGAACAATAAATAAATACAAATCGCACAATGCGATTCTGACGCATGGCATTCTGCTGTCAGTCCTGATGTTTTATGGTGCCCCCCCCAGCACCCAGACATTAAAATGCCCATTTTGGACACTGTTTACAATTTATTTAGGCCACATCTTATTTCTGCGAGTGTAGCACAGGCAGTACATGTCCAGAAATGTTTCTTAAAAATGGTACATTAAATTCAGACAGAAATCTGGTCTCAGCCATGATGTTTTATGGTGCCTAAACACCCACCTGGACCAAACAATGGACTTTGGTCCGCTGTTTGCAATTGTTTTTAGGTCACATCTTGTTTCTGCGAGTGAAGCACAGGCAGTACATGTCCAGAAATGCACTGGGTCATAATGTCGTATGCTTAATAGCGTGCGGCATTATGGTTAAACCCGGACCTGTGCGCGCTCCGAGTTGAACCCCCCTCAGAGTTGGAATCTTTAGTTGGGGGGGTTATGGGTGCAGCACCCAGTAATGGGGGGTGTGGGGGCAGTGTCCCCCACAGAACAATAAATAAATACAAATCGCACAACGTGATTCTGACGCATGGCATTCTGCTGTGTGACATTATGACCCTGTGCTGTCCAGAAATGTTTACCAAACAATGTTACATCAAATTGAGACTGAAATCTGCTGTCAGTCCTGATGTTATATGCTGTGGTGCCACTGACAACCCATGCAGAGAAAATGAATTCCTCCTGCAAAATACTGCTGCTACTTGCAATTGTTTCCTACTGCTGCTGCTTTTTCAATTGATTGAGATTTATTTTACTTTATTTATGAAAATTTTGGATAACATCCTTGAGCAAATGGTGCTCTTTTACAAAGGTTCCACGACATGGACAATAGACAAGTATAGACAAGAACAGGCAGGTAGCTAACAGTTAATACAATTACAGTACATGAGTTGCCAGTGGCTTTGTCCGGATAAGACAAGACAATAAAATTAATAACAGGTAAAACATTACAGATTGCATGAGCTGCCAAAGGCTTTGTCAGGATCAACGTGGATGGAAGCAATGGTGCAATATCACCAGACATTAGACAAAGAGAGCCTGGGATAGTTACAATTGAAACAGTGATCTGACAAGTGCATGAGAGGGCCAGAGGCAGTTGGTGAAAGGACAAGGTAGTAGGGGACACATGTACAATTATCATTTCCCTATGCTGCTGTCCTGATTGGCTGGCTGTGTTGACTGACTTAACTCTGTGGTTGTAGCTTGCCTGGCGGTGGGAAGTGAATGACATTTTGGGGCACTGTAACTTGCTGCCTGCTGCTGTCTCTGACTACTGCTTGCCAAGTTGCCACAAGAAGTACTGTTCTTTTGTATGATTGATGGTGGATCATCTTCACATAGTCCATACTGCTGCTTCTGAACACATACGTATCTGTCTTTATTCTTCTTTTTCCGTGAAAGATAACTGTTGGTGGGTTGGTATTATGGCATCTTGAGTTCTAATATGTTTGTACTGCTTTTATATTATTTTTCAGTGTGCTGTGGATCACATCATCATGCCAGACTGGGATTAGGATCTAGGGATGTTTGAACGCGCCACATTTCCCAAGTTCCCAAAGCAGACTGTAAGTATTAACATTTTCATTACTAGTGTGGTATGTCTGTTACTGCCATCTGGATGTCTGAGTTTGATAGTAATTGTGTTCTTGTTTGCTTTTGTCAACATCAGGAACTCCTGAGAAGTTAACTCTTGTTCCTGCTGCCACTGCTGCTCAACCAGATTTGGGAGATTTATTTAATTGTGCAATGGTTCCACTTTCACAGTCCCTGAGGTAAGTATTTCTTCATTTTATGGTCTTCTATGGGGAGGATGGTGGTTGTGGGGGGGGGGACTGGAACTTTATAAAATCCTCAAAATGTGCTCTTCTTTTTATCTTATTTCCAGGTACGCAGTGCTGATAGGGGAAGGGGAATGCCTGCTACTGTGCTTCATCTTCATCTGGAATCATGTTCCCAGCACAGCATGTTCCTTCGGGGGGGGGGGGCAATTTCCAGTTTAATGACATCATGGGGTATGGTAAGTATGCATTTTTTTTCTCTGCTTGTTCCAACTTGCTTGCTGGAAACAGGTATGCAGATTGACGAGTATTCATCATTTTTTATTATCTTTGTTCTTGCTTAGGTCATTTTCCTCTGAGATTTCATCATATCTCTGTGTGATGACTACATCCATCCAGGCCCTGCAGGAGCTGTGTTGCATGGAAGACAGGGGGTGTTGCTTGAACTGTCATGTTGGCCACTGGTGTCCATACCATTAACGGGTAAACACCACCCACATATAGGGAGGAACTATATGCGGAAATGGATGATTGAGATGGTGTTTAGTAAATAATTAGGTGCAGGGCATTAATATCTTGTCTAATCATTTGAGGTGGCATAGCTGCACTAATCATGAAAATTTGGAATCCAAGCTGAGGACAGCAAGCATCTCCCCTGCCTGCCCCCCTCCCCAAGGAACCATCACAGTTTCGGTACAAGAACTTTAACCTAGTAGTATAGCATAAGTAACCTTTTTGAGAGACGTTGATGCTGTAAATTGTTAAGCCTTTTCATGATTACTTTTGTAATTAATGACTCACATCATTAAAGATAGCCACCATTCAACAGTTTTCAAAATTTGTTCAACTTGTGATGATAACGGTTGAATGAATCTGTTACATTCATATGCTACTTGTACTATGAGCCAGGGTTCTTGTACATGCCACCGATAGTAAGTGGCAGAAAATATATTTTGGTCGCATGGAGTGCATGGGTGTGTCTGGTCAGGTGGTGAGAGGGGGCGGGGCCGGTGTGGCATTTGCCAGCATAGGCACTTTTAAGGACATCACGACAACATATCTTGCTGTAAGATGGGGTTGATAGTTGACATGAAAAGTAATATTTTTGGCAGCCAAACATTATAACCGTAATCATGCAATTGCAAAATCTGTATGGTTATGGTAATTACATTGCTGCTGCTTTATATAGGCTGGGGGACTGGTGGTGACCAAACAGGTTATGGCAAAGGGTGATCAACTGAAAATTATACACACTGCAGCAGATAACACATTACCACAACCAATCCAATGGTACATAGCTAAAAATAAGGTATAACACCATACTGAGCTGAAAGTGGTTGGAGGGGTGGCCTTTGAGTAAATTCAGCCTTTTTCCACTTCCACATCATCCAAGAAGCACCCCTCGCAGTCTTCAAGACTGGAGTTCTCACCAGGTGGGAATTCTCTCACCATTGCTGCTTCATCCACCTCGCTGCTAGTGGATGCCTTAGTCGAGGGATTGTCATCATCCTTATCACCAAGACACAGTTCCTGTAGCAACACCACTGACATCACTGTGTTGTGTGGAATGTGTCTTTCATTCATTTTGATGAATGTTAGCATGGACACATTCTTGGGTGACAGATTGGTCCTACGTTCACCCACAGTGGACCCAGTCACACTAAACACTCGTTCCACACTGACACTGAATGGTGGGCAGCTCAGGTACTTCACAGCAACCAATGTTAGTGCTGGCCAGTCAGTCATTTTACTGCTACAGTACAGCAGTGGTTCGTCAGTAGTGGCAAGGTGCTTTGGGTCCCCCATGTAGGCCTCCACCATTCATTCTGCTGCCCAGAGTCCAGTTGCCTCATCTGTCTCCTCCTCCTTTTCCTCCATATCTTCCACTCCCACCTGAAAGAGAACATCCCAAGTGGGATTGCTTGCTGTTTTCTGCTGTGCCTTGACCATTTTCTCTGATTAGGTTGCCTGGGAGCCACTGGCAGTGGTAACAACACCCGTTTTCACCACAGTGCATGCCTTTTTCATGTGGGCAGCATGTACCATTCTAATGCGGTTCTTTGTCAACTATTGTACTCTCTGAAGACCACCTTCAATTATAGAGGGCAGGCAACATTTGTAGCATGGATCCAACATGGTGGTGATTGCAAAGTCAGCTAACTATAAAATGTTTCTATACATGGGTATTTGTGTCCAGCATATGGAGCATGTGACCCATTAGATCACAACTTCCATGATCCCCACTTGTCTCCATCTGGTGTCGCACAATAACTAGTGTCTACCTCAGTATACATATGAGGGGTATGGATTGACTTATACAAGCAGTGTCCCCACTCACTGCCTGTGTAGCATGCTCAAATGGATGGAGAATGCATATTAGCCCATCCATTTGGTGCCACTGCTCTGTTGTTAGAGTGATGGACACTCCAGCACTGTCACAGGTGATGTGCAGCAGCAGGTATTCTGACACAGCCTCATACTGTTCATGCAGCTGTTCAAGCATGTACAATGTGGAGTTCCATCTGGTCACAACATCAAGCTTCGTCCAGTGCTGAGGCAGATGGTTATTGCATTGTAGCTCATGTAGATGGTCACAGGCCTTTGCAGAATGGGCGAAGTGGACACAGATGTGTCAGGCAACAGCAACTGTTTCCTTAACATCTGCATAGTTGAGAAACTGCTGAACAACAAGATTAAGGCAATGTGCCAGGCAGGCACCCTAAAGAACCACCATCACTAATGCACTTCACTACATTGGAGCCATTATCACTTGCAACGAACTCTGCTATGAGTGGTTGTGTGTGTAGCCACCCATCAATCTCATCCAGCAGAACACTAAGCATTTTCATAGCTGTGTGAGAACCAGTAACACTTGTCATACTCAGGGTCACATGCTGCTGAATACCAGGTGTGTTGCTAGCACCACAATTTTGCTTCACGCAGGTTTTGCCAGGTACAAAATCAAGTACTGCTCCAGGCAACTGTGCCCAGTGTGCTGTTGTGCATAGATACAAGCTTGCTGCTGTTTGTCCACTGGTCCACATATCCATGCTAATATGGATATATTGTGATGCACTATGCTTCAACGCATGTCTAATAGAATCAGCAACTCTACTGTTCTGCTCTGGCATGGCACTCTTAGTAAAATAGGTTCGTGATGGAACTTGCCATTTGGGACAGGCATGGGCCATCAACCTGCAGAAACCAGCATTCTCTGCAAACGAGAATGGTAACAGATCAATGGCCAGCATTTCAGCAGTGGCAGCATTTAACTCTCGTGCAGCAGCATGATTGAGGGGGTACTTTGTCTGCTGCTCAAGGATGGTCTTCAGAATGTGCTGTATCTTTGGGGCTGTTCAACCAGAATGCTGTACTTGTGGCAGCAATGATGAGCTTTTAAGGATAACACTTGACTCTTGGGGCTGCGTAGAGGGCATCAAACCAGTTATTTTGGATGCTTGTGGGTGCAGTGGTGCACTTTTCAGATTCAAGGGACTGGAACTGGCACCTCCACTGCTATGCCCATTACTCGAGAGATCAAAGGATTGGTCACCCTCCTCCTCCACCGCCGACCCACTCTGCCCTCCCTCCTCCTGCTTTTACTCTACTACATTTAACTTGCAAAGGGAGATGCCACCAACAGCTCTGGCCTCCTTCTGGTGTTGCTGCCATCTCAGCGGGTGCTTATTTTTCAGGTGGGAGTGTTGGCCACTGGTGCCTATGTGGCTTCCCTTTTTCCCCAACTAACACGTGCTTGACAAATTTGTCATATTGCTATGGTGTCATCAGCAGCATCTAGCACATTGAAGTCCCAAACTAGGGACTTTTGACCTCCGGACTTCAGATGCTTCTGGGACTGGGATAATTCAGAAACAGGTGTTGGAGTGTGTATTTTTTGTTCTGCTCTCATCACTTCCATAAGACTACTTTTCGGAGGGGGGGGAGTTACTTGACTGCTTAGAGGTTTGCTTATAGGCTTGGTGACAGAGGACCCACGGGCTGTGTATGTAAATGGCCTACATCACCCGTGACCTTTTTTAACTCAGGCTCCCATGTGGGATCATCTCAGTCATCATCATCACCACCAATAGCGATGATGTCCTTGTCTTCCTCTTCCTCCTCCTCCCTATCACTGTCTTCTTGCAGCACAGCACCTTTTTCTTTCTCTACAACCATCTCAAGGGGCTGACTATCCCTATCTCCTGGATTCAGACTCTAGTTGAACACTACCATCACCAGCTCCTGCAGGAACTTGAACAGTCACACCAACAGACTTATCACCCTCCTCCTGGACCACTGTTCCTGTGCTGGTGTTGGTGCCTCCCTTCTTCTCACTGTCATCATCCCCCACTATCATGGATGCAACAGTTTGAGCCTTAAAAAAGTAAGATACAGGTATGCTAGACTCAGTTCTGCCAACAACTCATTCTCTGGTTACAGACGCACCACCATCGCCCACATCAGAAGACACTGATGCAGACATATGTGTGCTTTCACTGCTGTGGGGAACTTGAACTGAAGTTGTACTTTTTTCAGCAGACTTCTTAGCTCCCTCATCCCGTCTTCCACATTTCTCCCCGTACTGGCCATCTCTTAGCATGCATTTTTGCTGACTGCTGCTTCAAAGCTTTGCCTTTCTCTGGGAATATTTGAAGAAAAGATGTATTACTAACTGTGTGAATAACACCTCACATGTGATGTCACACCTCCAGTACTGGCTTTGTTACACGTCCAAGCACAGTCAGGACAGGTAGCAGCACTTAGAGTACAACTAATACCATATATGGTAGGCAGCCTATTGTCTAAAAACAAAAAGGTAACTTTTTTCTTTCCCCAAACAGGAATTAAAGAAACACACACAAGGAAAAAGGGCACAGATGACTTGCTTTAAATACAGATCACCTGTGTCTGGACAAATAAAGTACTGTAGTGTGTTATTACCTGGTTAATACCACAATTTGTTTTTATTATATAAGGACAGAGACAGCCATAAAACCTCAACAAAGGTGAGTTGCACAATATGGTAGTGGTCTGGATGGGAGGGATCACTAAGCAATCTCTTGAAAACAACTATATTAATATATATTTTTTTATAATGCATGCATCAAGTATTAAACAAACAGTGCCATAACAGAGAAAGGGTAAGATAAGTCAGCTAAAATAGGAACACTGTGCAATGTGCAGAGACAAGCTCCAGCAATAAAATACAGAGGAGCAATTCAACAAAGCAGTGTGACTGTAAATGGACAAGTGCAAGTGATTAAGTAAAAGTACTTAAGTAAATATACAAAAAAATATAGAACTGTTGATTTTCACAGTTTAAGTGACACAAGTTAACACTCCAGCAAACAGAACTAACCACAAACAAATAAAATAACAGATCAGCTCTGTGTGTTTAAAACTTTAGAATTCACAATCACAACAAAAAGCAGAAGAATGGTATATATAATACAGGCTAACAGCAGCAGGAACTCTCTCAAACAGAATGGAGTAACTTTTCAGAGGAAAAAAATGGCAACATATAACAAAATTAATAAGAAATAACTGTATATAAATAACTCACAATTTGTGAGTAATCTGTTTGTAAAAGGCTAGAAATAGCCTTTACTGCTTTACACGCCTACCCTACCCCACTCAACTCCTTCAAAGACACAGACAAAAGTAAAACCTAATTAAACTAAGTATTATGCAAAAATTTACAAAATTAGAAAATGCTCCCTAGCAGCTCTAGGAATAAACTTTATATTTTGGAGAAATTAGCGGTCAAAAACAAATTTTAATGAGGTTTTAAAAGGATGTATTGGCTCTGATGCACCACAACAGACTGCTCTCCAACTCAACACGCAGCAGAATGAGCTATAAACAAGAGGCGCTTGATATTTTACCTATTTGCCCACAATGCATTGCACATTTCACTTTTGGAGCAAAATTTCAACAGCAAAATCAAAAGTTACATCAGCAAAATTGTGCCACAAGGCACAATTTTGAGCATCAATGTGCAGAATTGGCAGACCAAGGCATTTACATGAAATTTTGCCATTATGCGAAATGGTGAAATCAGGCGAAATGTCGCTTTGTTTAGGCAAAACATTTCACCAAGGCATTGTATACAAAATGTTACCATTACATGAAATCAGGAAAACAGGCAAAATTTTGTTTTGCCTAGGTGAAAAATTTTGCATAATTGCAGAACTACACCAAATATTTCACCAGACAAAATATTTCAATTTCACACAACACTAATGGCAGTATGACCTAGCAGTAGTTTGGGCAAAGAGATGGGCAACACAGAGTCTGAGATGTGACTGCCACCTTCATAATCTGTTTGGTACTATTATCTAGAAGTAGTTCAGTACAGATGGGCAACACACAGTCTACAGCAGTATGACCCGTCAGGACAACACAGAGATGGACAACACAGAGTCTAAGGCAGTATGACCTTTTGGGCAGCACAGAGATGGGCAACATAGAGTCTGACAAGTGGATGACATCCCCCTTTAAAATTTATCTGGCACTATAAGCCCACCTCAAAATTACTGAGGCACTATGATCTTCAGACAGAGCCCTCCTGTCCTGTCTGACTCTGCTCCCCTTAATATTTTTTTTATTTTTATTTTCTGCACACTGCTGTTGAATTTGTTGACCTCTCTCTCTATCTAACAGAAATGGATGTTTTTTTTCTGTGAAGTCTGCAACGTCTGCACTCTGCAGTTGAATTCATTGGTCTCTCTACCTTCTCTCTCTGTCTAACAGAAAAAAATCCTTTTTCTTTTTTTTTAAAGAGTACTCTGCAGTCTGCTGCAACATCTGTACTCTGCTGTTGAATTCGTTAGTCTCTCAGTCTCTACTGTCCCTCTCTCCTTCTTCGTCTCTAACAAAACAATTTTCACCTTTTGTCTTGTGAAATCTACACACACACACACACGCACATATATACACACACACACACACTTGACTATCTCTGTTGAATGCAAAGCCCCAGAGGTGCTCCATACTCAGTTTCCAAGGGGTGTCCTGTGGTGGCTGACACAGAGTGTTGGCAAGAACATGTGTCAATCACAGAACAGAGACCCTTATTGGTTGGCTCCCTTCAGTGCTCCAGGATCATGTGTGTTTCCCTTTGTTGATCATGTGATGGTCCAGGGACATGGGAGTCTTTGGCAGAGATCAGGGAAAAAATGGAAGTGCTTTTATTGTTATTTTCTGCACATTTCTGAGCCCTGCCCTGCTTTTTCCATGCAGTACTGGTGGTGAGAGTGTTATTCTAGACTGGACCACACTTCCAAACTGGGCCAACTTTGAAATTCAGGTCGAGCCTTGAAAGACTCAGTGTTCCCACTCAGAGATGAGTCAGCCCAGTTCAAGGGGTAGAAATGTGTGAAGCTGGCAAAATTCACTCTGTGAATTAATCCATGAATTTACCACAATTCATGGAGTGCAGATTGATCTGTGAAGTGCGAATTTCCACCCATGAAGTGCAGAATTTCACCTGTGAACAGCTGAATTTCACCTGCGAATGGAGGAATTTCACCACAAATGGCAGAATTTCACTGTTCATAGGTCAAATTCTGCCATTCATGGGTGAAATTCCTGGCAAAGTCACATAGGTGAATTTTCAACCTAATAACAAAAATTCATGGATTGCTCCATGGAGGCGGAATGGGTGACTTCGCCAGAATGTCGCCAGTGAATTTAAACTTCACCACATCTCTACCGTGGGGGTTCAGAACTGCACCACAGCCAGTTCACCCATCTCTAGTTTACACATAACATTGCTGTTTTCTTAGATTGCGACCCAGAATTGTTGAGATACTTATTTCATTACCCTAGCATATGAACATGACAGGTGTCATTTATCAAATGTTACTGGAAACATGATTTTGTGGAATGAAGGTAAAAATAGATTTTGAAGAAGGATATGAAAATGACACCTGCCATGTTCATGAGATGGGGTAAAAACAATGAAAATGTGAGTTCAAAAAGCAAAACAAGGAGTGAAGTTCTCTGTGGCAGTGCAAGTAACATAAATTGTTCTTAACAGACTGCTCACACTGACCACTCTTTTTCCAGCAAACTTTCATGTCCCAATCACTATGATGCTTTGTGGAGTTCATATACCATATCAGTATAAGCCGCTTATAATGGGCACATCTGTGTAATCAAATTCTGCCCGTTATAGCGATTGGGCGTTATAACCAAAAAGCAATGTTTGACAAATCTGGGTACAGTACTGTTGATGGCTGGATCGGCTGGTGAAGCTATCTCAGTGGAGTGCCTGGCAGATGCCTGTTTGCAGCACGAGGG
The DNA here is from genome assembly GCA_016271365.2 of Neoceratodus forsteri. Lineage (NCBI taxonomy): Eukaryota > Metazoa > Chordata > Ceratodontiformes > Ceratodontidae > Neoceratodus > Neoceratodus forsteri. The sequence continues at coordinate 854,042,639 of CM057449.1, forward strand.
GGGAGTGTTGCTCTATCTGGTCGGCGAGCTGAGTAAACCGCGGGATTTGCTACAGCATTAGGGTCGTGAATTGAAGTACAGTATTTTGGCTGAGTGTCCCCATCTAAATGACCCGTGTACCTGCAGCAACCCACATAAAGAAAGAGACAGAGAGTCTGAGCCACAGGGAGATATTTAATTCCTGTCCTGCTGTGCTGTGCTGTCCTGTCCTGTCCTGCCCTGCCATGCCGTGCTGTCAGCGGGTGAAGCTGCGATTTGGAACCGAGACTGTGGAAGACCGGTCAGCAGTGAAAGGAGACAGAGGGGGCTGCTGGAGTTAGTGCTTCATTCTGAACAGCACAGTCAGTAAGTAAACTGATCTGTAGTAGAGCATTATTCAACCCTCCCTGTCCACCAGAAGTGTCACTATCTGTTAATTGGCCTATTTAGTTTAATCTCTACCACAGGGGAGATGATATCGCTGGTGACACACCTTTAATTGCTGCAGACATGAGGTGTTAATTGGCCCACTTATCGCGCAAGATCACTGCCAGCTGCCCGAAGTAGCAGGCACTACTAAGTCGTTATAACCATACAATTTAAACAGTGACCCTAATATTCTTCAGGTGAAGCTACCTCTGGCTGGAAGCTGCAATACTGAACATAGGATTTGCAAGAAAGTGAGTTGTGCTCACAACAGAGAGAAGTGAACCTTACAATTGTCTTTGGTTTGTAGCAGATATTCTGCAGGTGGAGGCTACTTCTAACTGAAAGGTGAAATAAGGAACTTAGAATTATCAGGAAAGACAGTCTTTCAAGCAACAGAGGGAGGTGGATCTAGCTTTACTTTTGTTCCAATTCTTAAGATTTTCAGTGCAGGAAGAGTTTAAAGCACAGCTGACTTATTTTGGGGCTGACTGCTTTCAGAGCACAAACCACCAGGCTGTTTTGGGGCTGGGGAGGTTTACCTGTGTCTGACTTGAATGTCTGGATTTTTCTCTGTTTGATTAGCAAGGTATTTTCTCTGTCAAATTGTTGTGTAGGGCATGTTGCTGACAGGAAGGCACTCATCGCAGTGGTGGGTCAGAGCTTTTAGCTGATTGTTTCGTGAGGGCACAGTTTAGGCCCAACTCCTGCCCACTCCTCACCCCACCCACCCCTGGAAATAGTTCCTTTATACCTGGGGTTCTGAAATCATTTCCTCAAGAGTGCAAGGTGCATATCACTTTCATATCCCCTCTAGCACACTGCACTGACAATATAAGCATACACATTGTATAATATATATATATTTCTATATAACAAACCAATCTCACACACACACACACACACACACACACACACATACAAAAAAAGTAGATAAACATGTGGGGAGTAGTGCAATGTAATGGCTGTGGGGCAGCAGTCTTCCGGGAGTCTTTCTGGAGGCTGAGATGCTGCCCTATTTGCAGACAACTCTCTGCCCTGATGGAGGAAGTTGCCCATCTTCAGGCCACACTGGACAGTAGTAAGGGAACCTTCCCCCAGGCCACACTGGACAGTAGGAAGAGAACCTCCCCCATCCAGGGAGCACCAGAGCCACCACCACTACCTCAGAGGTTGCGAAGAAAGCACAACAGTTGGACCACAGTGGACTCAGGGAGGGTGAGGATGGTGGAACAGAGGCACACCCAGTCAGTTGTTCCACTCCACAATCCATACACCATTCTGGGGAAGCATAGCTCCCCTATGGATGCACCCACAGAGGAGACTAAGGAGGCTGAGGACAAGTGTCACAAGGGAGGCCCGTAGGAAGGAGGCAGAGGACACCACATGGAAAGGAAGCAGCTCCTGATGGGGGACTCAATTATTAGGGGGATAGAACTGGGGGGAGCAGGGAAAACTGAAGTAAGGTGCCTGCCTGGTGCCATGGCTTGGAGGGACAGGAAGCTGATCCTCAGGATCACGAGAACAGCTGCACAGGAGTCTGAGCTGGATGTCATTGTCCACCTAGGGACAAATGACTTGGCTCATCATGAGATTAGAGCAGTGCAGGAGGACATTGCAGAGTTGGGGAGGGGCCTAAGACAAGTAGCACACACAGTATCCTTCTCAGAGGTGCTGCCTGTCAATGGCATGGGGGAGGCGAGAGTACTTTGCACCATGCAGTTTAATGAATGGTTGAAAAAATGGTGTGGAGGACAGGGGTTTGGCTTCATTAGGGACTGGGGTTCCACATGGAGGGACACCAGCCTATACTGGCAGGATGGTCTGCATCTGTCCAGGAAGGGAACAAGTCTTTTGAGCAATCGGTTTAAATACTTCATTGGCAAGCTTTTAAACTAGTCAAGGGGGAGCCACTGATAAGCAGCAGGAAAATCCCACCCTCTCCCTCCAAAACAGGGTACTAAATGAGAAAAAGACCTAGGTAGAAAGGTCAGTGGGGGATGCTGCAACAGAAAGTAAAGCCATCAAAAAATGGAGAGCAATGAGTACCAATGCCCATAGTCTGGGTAACAAGCTTCCTGAATTAGTGGCCTTGATGGAGGAGGAACATCTGGATATCGTGGCAGTCACAGAAACATGGTACACACAAAACCATGACTGGGATGTAAACATACCAGGATACACTATCTACAGGAGGGACAGGGAGGCTAAAAGAGGAGGAGGAGTAGCTCTTTACATAAGGGAAGGAATCAAAGCAACAGAACAAAAGGGTAAACAGGGAGGAGAAGAAGCACTGTGGGTAAATTTGGAGACAGGCAATGGCACCACAATCCGCACAGGGGTTGTATATAGACCCCCTTCTCAGGGGGAGGAAATGGACAAGGAAATGATAGAAAGTATACTTAGAATGGCACAAAAGGGGAGATATTGCTGATGGGTGATCTGAATATGCCAGTTGTTAACTGGAGTGCAGTTGCAGCAGCCACCTCAAAGAGTGGGGTTATTCTAGATGCCCTACAGGGGGCATGCCTTAGACAACTAGTATTGGAGCCCACTCGAGAGGGAGCAATCTTAGACCTGGTTCTCTCAAATGGAGATGGAGAGAGGATCACAGATGTAGAAGTGGGTAGCCATCTGGGAATTAGCGACCATCGAACAGTATGGTTCACAATAAACACAGCAATAGAGTCAAGTCATACAAAGGTAAAAGTACTGGACTTTAGGAGGGCTGACTTTGCCAAAATGGGTGAGTGCCTAAGGAATGCACTAGGAAATGGGCAGGAAGGAGGGATGGAAGAATAGTGGGGGAATAATAAAAACTGCCATCACAGAGGTAACAAGCATTTGTGTGAAGCAAATAAACAAAACGATGTAAGAAACCACTATGGTTCTCAAAGGAAGTGGCAGTGAAGGTTCAAGAGAAAAAAGAAAGCATTCAGGAAGTACAAGGAATCACAGAAGGATCAGGACAGAGAACTGTATCAGTTAATCAAAAGGAAGCTGGGAAGGCAGTCAGAACAGCAAAGGCCCAAACCAAGGAAAAGATAGCCAACTCAGTTAAGAAGGGGGATAAAACCTTTTATAGGTACATCAGAGAGCGAAGAAAGACCAAGGGAGGGATAGTGAGGCTTAATAAAAGGGAGGAGGGTGGGCAGAGGGTGACTGTGAAAAGGCAGAGATACTAAACAAATATTTTTGCTCAGTATTTACAAATGAAGAGGGGGAGGTACCTAAAACAAACAGTAGAAACACTCTGGATACAGAAGTTGATACCAGCCCATTTACAGAAGAAAGGGTTATGAAAGAACTCTTAAAACTGAAGGTGGACAAAGCAATGGGGCCTGATGGGATTCATCCCAGAATTCTAAAAGAACTAAGGGTAGAACTAGTGACACCACTGACAACCCTCTTTAACAAATCATGGGAGGATGGGGTGGTACCTGAGGACTGGAGGAGGGCAGATGTGATTCCCCTTCACAAAAGTGGGAGCAAGGCAGAAGCGGGAAACTACAGACCTGTTAGTTTAACCTCAGTGATAGGGAAAATGATGGAATAACTTCTGAAGGAAAGAATTGTCGAGTATCTAGAGGCCAGAGGGGAACAGGACCCAAGGCAGCATGGATTCACAGCGGGAAGGTCATGCCAGATGAATCTGATAGACTTCTTTGACTGGGTGACCAAAGTAGTAGATCAGGGAGGAGCTGTGGACATGGCCAACCTAGACTTTAGCAAGGCATTTGACTCAGTCCCACACAAAAGATTAATATACAAGTTAGCCAGCCTGGGAGTGGGTCCCAAGATGACAGCCTGGGTAAAGAATTGGCTGGAGAATAGGACACAGAGAGTAATAGTAAATGGAGTCCACTCTGAAGAAAGGGGTTACTAGTGGGTACCGCAGGGTTCAGTATTGGACTGGTCCTCTTCAATGTCTTTTATAGCAACATTGCAGAGGGACTGGAAGGAAAAGTATGTCTCCTTGCAGATGACAGAAAGATCTGCAACACAGTTGATGCACAAGGTGGGGTGGAAAGGATGAGAAGGGACTTGGCAAGGTTAGAGGAATGGTCAAATGTATGGCAGCTTAGATTCAATGCTAAGAAGTGCAAGGTAATGCACCTGGGAAACAAAAACCCTGGGAAAGAATACACAATGGGGGGTGAGATACTAACAACAACAAAAATGGAAAGGGACCTGGGGGTAGTCATATCAGATGACCTAAAGGTGGGCAAGCAATGTGAGAGGGCAGCAAGGAGGGCTGGGGGGATACTGGGATGCATAGGGAGAGGCATCACCAGTAGAAAACAGGAAGTTATTCTCCCTCTATACAGACAGCTGGTGAGATCCCATCTGGAGTACTGTGTGCAGTTCTGGGGACCCAGTCTCCACAAAGACATAGACAGGATGGAAGCTGTCCAGAGGAGGGCAACTAAAATGGTGCAGAGTCTGCACCAGAAGACACATGAAGAGAGACTTAAGGAGCTTAATACGTATAGCCTCGAGGAAAGGAGGGAGAAGGGGGGCATGATGGAAACTTTCAAGTACCTCAAGGGAATCAACAAAGTCCAAGAGGGTCGCATCTTTCAAAAAAAGAGGTGTGCAAGAACAAGGGGGCACAATTTCAAGATGGGGGGGTGGCTCAGAGGTAATTTAAGGAAGTATTTTTTCACAGAGAGGGTTGTGGATGCATGGAATGGCCTTCCGGAGAAGGGTGTGGAGTCAAAAACAGTGGTGGAATTCAAGCATGCATGGGACAGTCATAAGGCAATTCTAGGGGGTTGGGGTAGGAAGAAGTAGGCTGCTAGTTAACTAGGATCTGCAGCTTATCCAGTAGGTAGGGAAATGGGCAGACTGGGTGGGCCAAGCGGTCCTTATCTGCTGTCAAATTCTATGTTTCTATGACCCTATGGGAGTGGCAAATGGTAAACAGAAACTGCACGCAATAACCGACTGCCCGTCATAACAGAGGACGGTATAAGTGGAGTGGACTGTATAACATAAAACAGGTCTGGTGATATATTTATTAATTATACCTACATTAAAACACTTTTTGTCAGTCCTTTACACCAATATCTGGTCCTCATGAGATTGTAAGCTTTCGAGAGCAGTGATGTTAGCAGTTGCAGTCATCCTGTGAACAAGAAGCTGCTCTAACAGCCTAAGACAACAGTGTATTTTTTAATGTATCATAATATTGTATATGAGATCCTCCACAAAGCATCATAGTGCTTAAGATACTAGATTTTGCCAGGAAAAAGACTAGTCAGTGCAAGCAGCCTGTTAAGAACAACTAATCTCAGTCATGCTGTCACAGTGTGTGTCACTCCTTGTTTGACATCAGTGGCAGACTCAAACAGATCAAGCAGGGCTGAAAAGGAAAATGTGGAGACTGGTACAGCTGGAGTCAAAGGATGCTTATGTAAAGAGTTAAATGAGGACAGTAAACATAAATTTGAAAACATATGAACATTGTAATAGGAACATGTAATGAATTAAAAATGTGCACAATCAATTAAAAGCATTGCTGCTCAACTGGTGTCATATTTTGTTTTGCAGATTAACAGTGTATAGTTTGACTTGTTTTTAGTCATATACTGTGTGTGTGTGTGTGTGTGTGTATATATATATATATATATATATATATATATATATATATATATATATATATGTATATGTATGTATCTATCTTATGGTGAGGTGTACTGGAGTGCATTTCATTTGCTTGGGAAAGTAAATGTCGGGATAATGCCAGCATGTTGGAGGGAGAAGAGTTGGGAAGGGATGTAATGTAAATAAGGGAGATCAGGTAATGGGAATGCTGATGAATGGCAGGGTTTTGGAAGAGCAGAAGTTAGGGAAGGGTAGAGAAGGCAAATGGCACAGATCTGTGAAATATATTGAAATGTGTGGATGTTGCCGGCCCGGTGGCGCTGATGGTTGAGGTGCTGGACACCTTACCTCATGCTATGCCGGCGACACGTGTTCAGGAATGAGCATGGGCTGCAGGGGGTTGGCAGGGGAGGAGAAGGATTGAGCATCCAAGAACTGCTCTCCCCTTTCTGGGGAGGGTGGGACACCAGCTTTTGGTGCATGACTGGCCCCTAGTGAAGGCTGAGGCTGGTGTGCTGAGGCTCAGGAAAAGGGGAAGATGCAGCAGACACTCGGAGGAGTGCATGCGGTAGCATGCACGCTCACTCCTTGTGGCGTCATTGCAGGCTGCATCTCGGGGGGGTAAAAGAAAAATGGAGGAGAAAAGCAGAAACTAGCAGGCAGAATGATCGGATCCCCGCAGGTGCCACCCCCATGACGAGCAGTAACCCTCGGCACCGGATTCCTGTGTGACAGAGGGTTGGGGGTTTCTGCTGCCCTGCTATGGGGGGGCACAGTTGTGGGGTAAGCCGAGAGGTACGCTGCTAGTGGAGGACAGGGCTGGGGGATCATGAGAGAACAGCCGCCAGTGCCAGGAGGATAAACAAGAGTAGCTACAAAAAAAAAGCAATGTGTGGATGTTGGAGGGTCAAACATGGGGTAGAAGAGAGATGGAAAGCAAGAGCTGGGATCCTTTGATGTATAGTGGCGATAATACCGTAGCTGCATTTTAGAGCTGAAGGTAGCAATGGAGGAGGGAAGAGACAGACAAGATGTGGAATACAGAGGGCAATGAGAAGTAGTGTTGAAAGCGGTAGGATAGGGGGCAGAGACTGTAGTGTGAGAGAAGAAGTGGTGTAGAGCAGGTACTGCCAAGTCCAGAAAATGGCAGGAGGTGTGGAGGAGGAATTGGGGAGTGTAGCAGTAGCAACTGCTGGGGAGCAGGTGATGTGTATACAGAATGGTAGCATATTTGGGGGACTGAGGAATGGGGAAGGGAAAGATTGGGGAGGAGGGAGAGAGGCAGTGTTGCAGGATGGCTAAAGTATATGGAGAATATTCAGCAGCGATTTGGGGAGGATCACAGATTGGTGAGCAGGAAGGGTAAAGGTCAAGTGGTGAACAGAGGAAAACGTGAATCCTGCTCATGAATATGCACTGTAAACATTTTTACAGCATGTGTGTGATGAAGAAATAAAAAGAAAGTAAAAATGCAAGTAGCAAGCATGCCAGTAGTGTTCGTACAATCAAAAGCCCAGTGAGAATGTACATGTAACATAGTGGTACTGCACAAGATAGTAAAAAACAGAATGATGTACTTCACTGGCCATGATGTAACTGATGTCATCATTATTTTTAAAATAATCAGTCTGTATTCTATGAGATGTATGTGATAGTATTATTAAACTGTGTACTTAGGAGGCTAAACATGCTTAAGTGCAGGACATGTAAATTATGAGAATGACTGTAGAAACGGTGGTGGCTTTATGGCAATTATGTTCAATATCAAACATGGCAAGAATTAAATTAATTGCATTGGGATGTAATCATTGAAATAATGCAAAGTTTGTGAAATTGCATGCTGGTCTGTTACAAGTTTGTTCTGGACCACTTTTATGCAAGTTCAAGAAAAAACTCTGTTATGGAGAAGCGGTAGGGAAGATAATGACAAAGGGAGGAGGAGATGAAGGATTAGTTGATAGATGTGGTGGACAGAAATAAAAATAGAAATACATGCACCGCATATTGATTTTTTCTTCATTTATTGAAATTTATAGGGGAAGGGGGTTAGGTTACAGGCGGAGTAGTGAGCAAGATTAGTTTATATTTCATAGTAGGTAAAAGAAGTGTGTGTAGGGTATGCACATTATTCCATAAACAGAAAAAGAACAGTAAATTGAATAACTGAAGACAGTCTGAAATGGAAATGTGCCAAATGAGAACAAATTAATTGGGGCAACATGAGAAATGTAAATAGAAATGAAAAGAGGTGTACCTAGAGACACTGGGCCTGATTCTCAAAGCCCAGATTAAAGGTGCTTGAGTCAAACATAAATGGTGAAAGTGGCACCTTGCATCAAATACTGCCCCCTTGAGCCATTCACAAAGGCAGCCTGCATCAACTGCAGGCTGACTGCCCCAAAAGGGGCTTGCACCACTGGTGCACTGAGAAATGGGCTGCAACATGGGGCTAGGGGCTTGCAGCAGATGAAGGCTGCCATAGCTCCACGATTGGGATTCACAAAGCACACCCAGAGGGCGAATTTTAAAGTACCCTTAGACCAGCTAGGACTGGTCTAAGAGTACTTAGAAATTCATCAGCCGTCCCTCCTCCCCGATCCCCAATAGCTCCCATTAATGTATTACAAATTAATTCCCCCCTGACATGATGGTCTAGTGGTCTCCCCTCCCCGATCTCCGATAGTACCTGTTAATGTATTTTAAATTAACCTCCACTGGCCCGGTGGTCTAGTGGCCACCCTCCCTGATCCACGATACCACCCATTATTATATTATATAGTAATTCCCTCTGACCCGGTGGTCTAGGGGCCCCCCTCCCTGATCCCTGAGAGTGCCCGTTGTTGTATTATAAATTAATTCCCCTCTCCTGGTGGTCTAGTGGTCGCCCACCCCAGCAAGTAGTGCCCACCACCCCACTCCCCCAATCCCAAAACACAGACAGAGACCAGCACAGCATACCTCACACCTCCGCAGCCAGCCACCAGACTGAACTGTCATTGAGCAGCTACTGTATAGTGTACACACTCATGAATAATCATAAGCATGTACACTATACAGTAGCCACTCAATGACAGTTCAGTCAGGCGGCCAGCTGCAGAGGCTTGAGCTGAGCTGTGCCAGTCGCTGGCTATGTTTGGGGATTGGGGGGAGCATGATGGTGGACACTACCTGCTGGGGTGGAGGATCAGGGACCACTAGACCACCAGGACAGGGGGAATTAATATATGATACAATAACAGGTGCTATCAGGGATCATGGGGGGGGCCCCTAGACCAACAGGTCAGGGTGGAATTAATTTATAATACCATAATGGGTGCTATCATGGATCTGGGAGTGGGGACCACTAGACCACCAGGTCAGGGGGAATTAATGTTTAATACAATAATGGGCACTATCATGGATCAGGGTGGGCGGGCCACTATATTACCAATGGGGAAACATATATATGTATTTTAAATATGTGGAACATCAGGGATCGGGGCAGGAGGGCCACTATATTACAAACAGGAGACATATATGTATTTTACATATGGGGCACATTGGTGATCAGGAAGAGGGGTTACTATATTATGGGGGTGTTCATTTATATTTTACATATGGGGCACATCGGTGATCAGGAGAGGGGTTACTATATTATGGGGGGTTCATTTATATTTTACATATAGGGGCACAATGGGGATCAGGCTGAGGGCACCGCTTGTCATTGTCAGAAGGTGCCTGCAGCAAACCCTTCCGTGCACCTTGTGTTTGCCACATGGGAGGGGATGCCACAAGTGTGGGGATGTAGGCGCCAGGACCCCTCGTGTACCTGAATCCAGTGTAGGGTCCCCGGCACACTGGGCTTCAGTGCAAGCTGTTGCTTGCAGTAGTTTGCACCAATCTAAACCCGCTTTGAGAATCGGGCCCATTAAGTATTTGGCTGTGCCATATTGGGAAGGGTATATGAAAAGAGAATGTAAGCAGTGGAAGTGTGTTGTAAACACTGCAAGCAACAGTAGCAAGTGATAGAATCTAACAGGTAATGTATATGAACAATCGCATCACATGGGGCAAAGGTAGGGAAGGGGGTGATAAAGAGCAAGTGCCGTAGAGTGACAAATGTGAATTATGATGAATAGTGGTAGATTTTGGGGGCCTTGATCAGGGAGCGGGGAGACAGAAAGTGCTGGAGATTGGGGTTGGGAGAGAGAGGAACTACCACAGAGCAGCCAATGTATAGGGAGTATAAAGGCATATTGGTGGGCAGAGATTGGGGAGAAGAGTGATAGAGAGCAAGTGCTGCAGAGCAGCTAATGGGAAAGATGGTAAATGGTGGCATATTTGGGGACAGAGATTGGGGAGAGGAGAGAGCAAGTGCCAAAGAACAACTCATTTGTAAGGGTAATGCCAACATGTTGGAGGACAAAAATTGGGGAGGGGAAGGATAGAGACCAAGTGCCATAGAGTGGCTAATGTGAATGATAGTGATAGGTGGCAAATTTAGGAAAGGGACAGAAATGGGGGAGGATGAAGAGCAAGTACTGCAGAGCAGTTAATGTACAGGTAGAATACAGGCATGCTGAGGGGCAGAAATTGTGGATGGGAAGGATAGAAAGCAATTGCCACAGACTGGCTAATGGAAATGATGGTGAATGACAGAATAGTAGGGGAAGAGATCAGTGACATGTAGAGCAAGTGCCAAAGAGCAGCTAATGGGTAGGGACAGTGCCTGCATGTGGGGGAGGGGGGGCAGAGATTGGGGAGAGGAGGAATAGAGACCAAGTCACACAGAGCAACTCATACGAACATACGAAATTTGCCAGCAGATAAAGGCCTAGAGGTCTATCAAGTCTGCTCGAATGTGCAGCTAGCACCCCTTATTCTGCAGCTGCCCATCCCTTCCACCCTTCCCCTTCATTAACCCTCCCCCTTGTCCTGTCCCATCCTCGTTTAAAGCAGTCCACTGTTCTACTGCATACCACTTCAGGAGGTAACGCATTCCACCCAGCCACCACCCTCTCTGTAAAAAAGTGTCTCCTCATCTCCTCCTGAACCTTCCTCGCTCCAGTCTCATATCATGGCCCTGGTGTCCCTCCCTCCCTTACTTTGAACAGCCCTCTGTACTTGTCTTGTTTATTCCTTTCATGTATTTAAAGGTTTCAATCATGTCACCCTGTCTCTCCTCTCCTCCAGTGAGTACATGTTCAACTCCTTCAACCTCCTCTCGTATGATAAGTCCCCAGCCACTTGATCATCTTTGTCGCCTGCGCCTGCACCCTCCAGTAACTTAATGTCCCTCTTCAGATACGGATGCCAGTACTGCACGCAGTACTCCAGGTGTGGTCTCAACTAATGACCTATACAGTGGCAGAATCACCTCCTCCCTCCTCGAGGATATACCCCTTGCAATACAACCCAGCATTTTGTTGGCCTTTGCAGCTGCCTTCCTACATTGTGCCGAGTTGTTCATTGATCCTGTAATGAGTACACCCAGATCCTTCTCCTCCTCTGTCTGGGCTAGCTGTAATCCCCCTAACTGGTAACTCCTCCTTGGGTTCTTCACCCCAAAATGCAGCACCTTGCACTTTTTGGCATTAAAGCCCAGTTGCCAGGTGTCTGACCAGGTTTCAAGATTTGCCAGATCATCCTGCAACCCCTGCCATCCCCCTAGGTCATCCACCACCGCGCCTACCTTGGTATCATCAGCAAACAGACTGATCTTGCTCTTGATGTCCCATGATATGTCTGCAATGAATATCCCAAACAACACTGGTCCCAACACCGAGCCCCGTGGAACACCACTCGTCACTGCCCTTGGGTGTGAGAGATCCCCACCCACCACCACACTCTGTTGCCTTTCTTGCAGCCAGTTTCCTACCCATCTCACCAGCTTTGCACCTGCCCCTGTGCCTACTAACTTCCTTCCCTACCTTCCATGTGGCACTGAGTCGAATGCCTCACTGAAGTCCAGATACAGGACATCCACTGCATGGCCCCTGTCCAGTTGCCTAGTTACCCAGTCATAGAACTCGACCAGGTTGGTTTGGCAGGATCTGCCACGTATGAAGCCATGTAAATGTAAATGTTGTTGAATGGTGGCAGATTTGGGGTGGGGGCAAAGACTGGGGAAGGGGAGAAAGAGCACGTGCCTCAGAATGGCTAATATGCAGGGACAAAGCTGACATTTTCAAAGGCAAATATCAGGAAGGGGAAGAATAGAGAGCAAGTGCCCAAAATGGTTAATGTGAATGACAGTGAATGGTAGAATTTTGAGAGGCAGAGATCAGGGAGTGGGGAAGCAAGTGCCGCAGAGTATCTAATGTATAGGGAAAATGTTAGCATGTTGTGGGAGGGCAGAGATTAAGGACAGGTTGGATAAAGAGCAAGTGTTGTAGAACAGCTAATGTGAGTTGCAGTGAATAGCATGGTTTGGGGTGGCAGCTATCGAGGATGGGAAGAAAGCAAGTGCTACAGAGCAGGTAATGTGAATGATAGGGAATGAGGGCACTCTGGGTGCAGAGATTGGAGAGAGGGCTGGAGAAAGTGTCACAGAGTGGCAAATGTTTGTGGAGAATGGCAACATCTTGGGGGGCAGAGATGGGACAGAACAGGGATATAGCTGGAGATCATGTCATGTATATAGAGAATTGCAATATGTTGGTGGGATTCAGAGAAGAAAGGAATAGAGAAAACATGACACACAGTGGGTAATATGAAGTACCAGGAATGGACCCATTTAAGGTTAGGTAAGAGAGAGTAACTAATGTTTAGGGACAATGCCAGCATTTGGGTGGGGACAGATATCAGGGACAGTGCCTGCATGTTGGGGGGGGGCGGAGATGTGGGAGAGGAGGGATAGAGACCAAGTCACACTGAGCAACTCATGTAAACGATGTTGAATGGTGGCAGGTTTGGGGTGGGGGCAAAGATTGGAGAGGGGGAGAAAGAGCAAGTGCCTCAGAATGGCTAATATGTAGGGACACAGCCGACATTTTCAGAGGCAAATATCAGGAAGGGGAGGAATAGAGAGCAAGTGCCCAAACCGGATAATGTGAATAATGGTGAATGGTAGAATTTTGAGAGGCAGAGATCGGGGAGTGGGGGAAGCAAGTGCCGCAGAGCATCTAATGTATAGGGAAAATGTTAGCATGTTGTGGGAGGGCAGAGATTCATGACAGGATGGATAAAGAGCAAGTGTTGTAGAACAGCTAATGTGAGTTGCAGTGAATAGCACGGTTTGGGGTGGCAGCTATTGAGGATGGGAAGAAAGCAAGTGCTACAGAGCAGGTAATGTGAATGATGGGGAATGAGGGCACTCTAGGTGCAGAGATTGGAGAGAGGGCTGGAGAAAGTGTCACAGAGTGGCAAATGTTTGTGGAGAATGGCAACATCTTGGGCGGCAGAGATGGGACAGAACAGGGATATAGCTGGAGATCATGTCATGTATATAGAGAATTGCAATATGTTGGTGGGATTCAGAGAAGAAAGGAAAAGAGAAAACATGACACACAGTGGGTAATATGAAGTACCAGGAATGGACCCATTTAAGGTTGGGTAAGAGAGAGTAACTAATGTTTAGAGACAATGCCAGCATTTGGGCGGGGACAGATATCAGGAGGGCAAAACTCAAGAGCAAGTGCTGCAGAGCTGCTAATGTGATTGACAGTGAATGGCAGAATTTTGGGGGTGGCAAAGGTCAGGGAGGGGGAAGAACAATTGCTGCAGAGTGGCAAATATATAAGGAAAATGTTAGCAAGTTGTTGGGGGGCAGAGATTTGGGAGGGGATGAATACAGAGCAAGTGCCCAGAGCAGTTAATGAGAATTATGGTGACTGGTGGCAGTTTGGGGGGCAGATATTGAGGCGGGGGGAGAGACAGCAATTTCTACAGAGCAGATAATGTGAATGATGAGGAATGGGGGCAGCACACTAGGGGACAGAGATGAGGTAGGGCAAGAGCAAGTGCCACAGAGTGGCTAATATATAAAGAGAATGGCAGTATGTTGGTGGGGGTCAGAGATGGAACAGAACAGGGATAGAGTTGGAGAACATATCATGTATATGGAGACTGGTGGGATGTGGGGGAGGAAAGATGGGGAGGGGAAGAACAAAGAGCAAATGGTACACAATGGGTAATATCAAGTGCCAGGAGAGGTGAGACATTTGAGGCTGGGAGAGATACAGAGTAGCTGCCACAGAGTAGCTAATGTGTAACTAATGTGTAGTGACAATGCTGGCATTTTGGGGGTTGCAGATACTGGGGAGGGGAGAAATAGAGAGCAAGTGTTGCAGAGTGGCTAATGTGAAGGACACTGAATGGCAGTATTTCAGGGGCAGAGATTTTGAAGGGGGAGAGCAAGTGCTGCAGAGTAGCTAATATATGAAAAATGTTGGCATGTTGTTGGGGGCAGAGATCAGGGAGAGGATGGATATAGTGCAAGTTGTGCAAAGCACCTGATGTGAATTATGGTGAATGGCAGTAGTTTTGGGGGGTGGCAGATATTGAGGAGGGAAGAGAGACAGCAAGTGCCACTGAGCATCAAATGTATACAGCGAATAGCGGCATGTTTGGGGGGTCAGAGAGGGAGGAACTTGGATAGAGTGGGAGACTGTGTCATGTATTTGAGGAATGGTAGTATGTTGGGGATCAGGGTGAGGAGGGCTAGAGAGCAAATGACACACAACTGGTAGTATGAAATATCAGGAGTGGCAAGGTGTGTAAGGGCAGGTGGGAGAGAGAGAAAATGCCACAGTGCAGCTAATGTATATGGACAATGGCAGAAATTTGGGAGCAGATACAGAGATCAGCGAGGGGAATGATACAGATCAAGTGGTAAACAGCAGATAATGTGACTTAGCAAGAGTGGTGGGACATTGTGGTGGGCAAAGATCATGGAGTGGGAGTAGTGAGAGCAAGGGACGAACAGTAGGCAATAAGAATTACAGGGAATGGTGGCATTTTGGGGTGGAAGCATAAACTGTGGACTGGGGGAGAGAGTGAGCGGCAGAGCGACAAGTGTATATGGACCATGGCAGTAAGCTGTTGAGGGGATAGAGACCACAGAGGAATAGTGAGCAAGTGGGGAAAAGTGAATCATGTGTTTCGTGGGGGGGATGGCAGAGATCAAGGAGGTGTGTAAGTAGGAAATGCTGCAGTAATAGCAGATATAAAGAAGAGAATAATGCCGTGCACTACGTTCACTGCAGTGCAGATTGTGTTGAAAGCAATGGGAGAAGCACAGAGCCACAATGAAAAGTAACACAGAAACATAGATATTGATAGCAGATAAGGACCGCTTGGCCCTTCCAGTCTGCCCATTGTCCCTACCTATTATAACACCACAGACATTACTTGATGTCTGACTTTATTCCCCCCTCCCCCCCATATGTCTAAGATTTGCTAATGCCTATCCCATGCATTCTTGAATCCTGTTACAATTTTTGGCCCCACCACCTCTGCTGGGAGGCTGTGCCAGGCATCCACCACTCTTTCTGTGAAGAAGTACATCTCGCTGGACTCTCCTCCCCCCCCCAGCTTCACAGCATGTCCCCTTGTTCTTGAGCATCTTTTTTTATGAAAAATGCTTCACTCTTGAACTTTATTTGTACCCATGAGGTACTTGAATGTTTCTATCATATTCACCCAACCCATCCTCCAGTGCGTACATTTATTTATTTATTTAAAATTTGGAAACTGGAAAAGGCACACTGAGCCAAGGATCATTTCCAGGTGTGACGTGAGGAAGGGAAAAACAAAAACAAAGGGAAAATTACATAATGACAATAGTCAAGTGCAGTATACAGACAGAACAAAGTTACACATGGGCAGCATAAGCCTTAACGTAGTTATTCAACACCATTAATGGGCTAGGAGGCTCAGGAGGTTGAGGGACAGCAGTAAGGAGCAACAAGTGTGAGTCTGAGCAGGGCAGGGAGTGAGGAGGTTAGACAAATGGTAGAGGGGAGTTGATTCCAGAGGGAGGGGAGGCAGTAGGAGAAGGCAGACTGACCATCAGTTGAGTGGGGATGGGAAAGGGAGAAGAAGCAGGATTCCCTGAAGCACAATGGTTAGGCAGTAGGGATGGCAGGGAATAGGAGAGATAAGAGGTATGATGGAAGGATCCCAAACCAGTACTTTGAGATGAAGGCTAAGCAGTGGGCCTGTTGACAATGGGGTAGGAGTGTGATAGAGCAGAGTAAAGAATGCAGTGATGTGTGTGAAAAGGGGAGTTTTTGGTGAAATGGCAGAAGGCATTTAGGAGGGTATCCAGTCTGGCAAGGGATGAGACAGGAGCAGTGCCATAGATTATGTCTGTGTAGTCAAATGCAGGGAGGATAGTTTTTGTTACCAACTCATGGTGAACAGGGAGGAAGAGACAGTCTTTGTTATGATACAATACTTCTAGTTTAGGGCAAAGTTTGGAGTGGGTGACAACACTATGGACCAAGAAATCGAGATTGTTATCCAGCCAAACGCCAAGATATTTGCAGACAGGGACCATGTCAAGAGGGGTGCCTTCCAGGGTGGCAAACACTGGAAGTGTCAAGAGCCTTGACAGTTTTTGTCTGGTGCCAAAAGTCATTGAGATGTTTTTTTTAGTATTTACCCTGAGTTGGTTTGCATGGAACCAGCACAGCATGTTATTAAAGTCTTGCTAGAGAGGGGCCCCTACATCTGAGGTTGATGGGCCAGAGGTGTAGATGACCATATCATCTGCGTATGTATTGATGTGATAGTTGGTGCATACAGAGGGAAGGTCATTAATGAAGAGAGAGAAGAGGATTGGGCCAAGGATGGAACCTTGGGGAACTCCAGCAAGGATCAGGAGAGGGAAAGATTGGACATTCCTCACCTGAACATACTGCTTCCTACTCGTGAGGTACGAACCAAATCATTTTACATCTGGAGCAACCAAGCCAACAGATTGCAGCTTATTTAGAAGGTGTGAGTAGGACACAAAATTGAAGGCCTTAGCCAAATCGATGAATATGGCAGCTGTGATGTGACCCTGATTCATCCCAGAGATGATGAAGTCAGTAACCCACAATAAGGAAGAGTTTGTTGAGTGACATTTCCTAAAGCCAGATAGGACAGGGGAGAGAGTATTGGTAGAGGTAAGGAACTCATCGAACCTGGAGTAGATGATGGACTCCTGGAGTTTAGCTAGAGAAGGGAGGAGAGATATAGGCTGATAGTTACCTGGAGAGGCGGCGGGGGGGAGGTCTCCACCTTTATGAAGAGGCAGAACTTTGGTAGCTTTCCAAGCCAGTGGAACCATGCCAGAGTAGGACAGGTTCAGTGAGTGCATAAGGGAGAGGACAATAGCTGTAGCAGAGATATGGAGAAACTTGGGGTCTAGGCCATCGAGGCTTGTCTTGGCAGGATTTAGGGAGTTTAGTGCACAGCAGACTTCCTGAGGGGAGGTGGGAGGGAAGTGGTAGCCACCCAGTGAGAGGGGTGCAGGAGTGTTGATAGTGGCCAGAGAAGGGTGGTCAGGAAGAGCACACATTGTGAAGAATATGTTGAAGATTGCCGCAATGGAGGGGGGCGTCCAAGTCTGGTGAGCCACCCACTATGAGGATGGGGGGTGGATAGGGTGGGAGGTCTATGAAGGAGTGGATGACTTTCCAGAATTTGAGGGTGAGCTGTGATTAGTATGAACATGGTCTTTGAAGTATTCCTCTCTTGCAACGTGGGCAGCCTTAGTGCACAAGTTCCTTAGTGATCTGTACGCTCTGTATACTTGGAAATTCGACAGTGAGTGGAAGGATTTGAAGTGAACCCAAGCACAATCCCAAGATTTACACAAGTCTATAAGGTTGGCAGCTATCCAGGGTTGATGAGATCATTTGACTGTGGCTTTTTTTGGGGAGGGGCATGAGTGTTCCAGACACGTGAGAGAGTGCCTGTGAATAGGCCAAGGGCTGGATCAATGTCAGGGGCTGAGAAACCAGGACCAGTCAGAGTCAGTGAGGCAGTGAGGTCTTGCAGCAGGGCATTTGTATCAAGTGCCCTGAGAGATCAGTACAAGATGTATTTGGGGGCTGACTGGGGGGACTCACCTTCCTGACACAATAAGTCAGGCAGTGGTCACTGAAAGCATCCAGGAGGGTGCCAGCAGCAATGATACAGTGGTGGTGGGAGGAGAGCACCCAGTCCAGAAGGGAGTGATTTAGAGAGTGTGGGTTGAGTCGGGTGGATTTCATTATTAAGTGGGTAAGGTTCAGTGATTTGATTTTGTGTAGGGTAGGCATGGAGGTAGGGCAAAGCCAGATTAAACTGAAATCCCTGAGGAGGATGAGCTCACCAGAGGTGGAGGTGGCATGGGTGGCAATTGAAGTGATGCAGGTGACCAGGGAAGTGGGAGAGAGTCTGGGGAAGCATATATTGCTCTGACAAAAATTGGGAGATTGAAAGGGAGGGCTAGTTTAGCAATAATGAGTCTGTGAGAGGAGGAGAGGGTTTCACAGAGAGAGAGAGATGGAGCAGGAAAGGGATTGTCTAATGTACAATGCTACTCCTCCACCGTGTTTGCCTCTGTTTTAGTGGAAGAGGTGGAAATCAGGGATAGTGAGGCAGGAGTCGGGGACCTTTTATTGAGGTCCTTCAGTCACTCTTCATAGGGCTTGTGATGCAGACCCTGCACCGTTTTGGTTGCCCTCTTCTGGACTGCATCTATCCTGTCTATGTCCTTCCTGTGATAAGGGGATGGATTCTCAAAGCACTCGGAAGATGCAAAACAAATGCGCAAGTCCCCAAAAATTGTGCAGTTGCGAAAAAAAGAGGTAATTACGTTAAGTGGTATACACAAAACTTCCGCAGTTGTGGGGAAAATTACACTGCAGACTACGGAAAAAAGTGCAGCTACGGAAGTTCCTGAGCAAAAAGAAAGAAACATTGATTTCTCAGCCACTGTTTTGCTGCAGTTGTGGAAAGAATGTTGTGCACATGCTGCACCACAGAGATTGAGGTGTAACTCACCCTGAGCAAACAGCAGTGTACTAACAACTGGAATACAATTATACTGGGGGTTCAGGCACCAGAAATTGTAAACCTGTGGGCTGTATAGCAGTGTCAGTTGTTACAACACAAATAGCACAAATTTCCATTGAAAGGCAACATATCACAACCACATGACCAATAGCAGCCCATAAATGACCTCCACAGGCAGCAGAGACAGAGGTGGTAACAGCCAGGAGTGTGTGCTATAGAGCCAGAAGAAAGAAACACCTCAGAGAGAGACACAACCAACAGATCCAGTGGGGGCAAGGTCCTGCCATTACAGGTGGTGCTACCATGGTCCCAGTTGTGGGACTGGCTGCTGGCCTTGCTGGGAGTGCTAGTTATGCTGCAACTTTTGCAAGACTGTCAAAGTCTTCTGCTCCACTTAATATGGAGTACCTGCTGTTCTTCTGTCTGCTGGACCTTTAATATTTTCACAGCTGCGGAAAACATGTTGAGGATTTTCAGCACTTGCAGAATTTTGCAACTCGCCTGTTTTGCAATTTTCTGCAACTGCAGAACTTTTCTTTGAAAATGCAGCCTATGTTCTCCAGAACTGGACACAGTACTCTAGGTGAGGTCTCACCAGTGATCTATACAGCGGTAAAACTACTTCTCGTTTTCTGCTGATGATATCCCTCCCTATGCACCCTAGCATCCCACTAGCTCTTCCCACTGCCTTGTCACACTGTCTAGCCACCTTTAAGTCATCAGATGTGATTATTCCCAGGTCCCATTCCTGTTTGGTGATGGTTAACACTACCCCCCACTCCAATACTCCACCCCTGAGACAAGTCTTTGTACAAGTTAAAAGAATTGCTCAGGAAAACCTCTGTTTTGCATTTTCCATCCTTTTGATTGAGTAAGGTCAAAGGAAGAGAAAACAGATGGTGGGATTAGGAAAAAATCAACATTCAGGAACTTAACTAGCTGAAGAAGATACACACCCCCAAAAGCCCTCTCACAAATCAAATTGATAATGGATGTGGGCAGGATTCACAAAATACTTTGAAGGTGGAAAAAATTTGCAAATTCCCAAAATTTGCGCAGTTGCAGAAAAAAGGGGTAATTACGCTGCACCATATACACAAAACATCTACAGCTGTGAAAAAACATACACTGAGGACTGTGGATAAAACACATCTGTAGAAATGTCTGCACAAAAAAAAAATACCATTGAAAAGTATGGCATATTCCCTTAAAGGCTATTCTCAGCTACTGTTTTCCCACAGTTGCGAAAAAAATGTTGCACACATGCTGCACCAAGGAGAGTGAGAGGCATAACTCACCTTGAGCAAAAAGCAGTGTACTAACAATTGGGAAACAATCATAGTGGGGGTTCAGACACCAAGTAACAGCAAACCTGTGGGCTGTATAGTAGTGTCAGTTACAACAAAAAGAGCACACATTTCCGCTGAAAGGCAACAAACTACAACCACATGACCCAGTGCAGCCCATAAAGGAGCCCCACAGGCAGTAGAGGCAGAGGTGGTAACAGACAGAAGTGTGTGCTACAGATGCAGGAAAAAGAAACACCCCAGAGAGAGAGACACAACCAAAATATATTGCCACTGGGTGCAAGGTTCTGCTAGTATAGGTGGTGCTACTGTGGTCCCAGTTGTGGGACTGGATGCTTACCTTGCTGGGAGTGCTGGTTCTGCTGGAACCTTTGCAACATCTCCTGCTACACTTAATATGGATCACCTGCTGTTTTTCTGTCTGATGGGCCTTTTATATTATTTCTGCAGCTATGGAAACAAGCATTTGTCAATGCCGAATATTTGCTTGCTGGCATTGGCATTGGTAGTGTAGGAGTTACAGAGCTGCATAATAGGAATGGCAGTGAAGTATTGAACTGAAGCCAACCCCACCACCATGCAGATAGTGACAGGTATTGGGGCGTGCCTTTGAGTTGTCAGGAGTAACGGCCACACCATTTCACCACACCCTACCCCGAAGACACCAAGTGTCACGGTGTGCCTTGGGGTCTTTGGTCCTTATGAGCACACCATTCCATCAGGAAATATGGTGAGATGGGTGCGGTATAGGAGAATGGGGTGAACTTTGGAGCCAAAGAGTCCAAGGCACACATCGATGCCTCTCAGTGGCTGCAGGGTGTGGGTGGGGGTGGAATGGTATGAGCATTTCAGGCAACAATCCCAAGTCACAGCCCTGATGACTGTCATTCTCTACAAGGTGGGGTGTTATGGACGGAAACCCTAACGCCTCAGGCATTCGTTGGTATTTTCACTCCAAATTTTCAACATGATTTTTTTGTGACCCCCACCTCATGAACAGTGCCAATATCTGTTTGTTATCTGAAAGCTGCCTTTGCACAGCGACTATGGCTTTTGTCACCACAGGTGCAAAAGCACATTCTGAACAGGATGTGAAAAATGACAGCTGTACTGTTTATGGGGAGGTGTAAAAAATGGCAATCTTGAAAATCTGCAGTGAAAATATTAAAAAAACTGATGAAGTCACGAGCGTGCATAGAAACTGTGCAATGCACACCCATAATGTAATTAGTTTGGGGATTTTTTACAGCAGATTGTCAACACAGGCATTTTGGAACCTCCGATCATGAACAGTGTCACTGTGATTTTCTTTATCTGTCCCGAACAATGATTTCCCACAGCAACCACGCATTTCTGTGCTGAAAGTGTGAAAACACATTTCAGCCATGTTGTGAAAAATGATAGCTGTACTGTTCATAAGGAAGTGTGGAAAAATGCCACTGGTGAAAATCTGGACTGAAAATATTACAAATTCATGAACTTACGAGGGTGCGTGGAAACTGTGCAATGCTCACTTGTAACACAGACATTTTATGGACTTTTGTCACCAAATTTTCAACATAGCCATTTTAAGACCTCTGCTCATGACCAGTGTTACTGTGATTTTCTTAATCTGTCCCAAATGTTGCTTTCGCACACCGACTGCACCATTGTGCGCTACATGTGCGGAAACACATTTTGGGCGAGATGTGAAAAATGGCAGCTGTACTGCTCATAAGGAAGTGTGGTAAAACGGCAATGTTGAAAATCTGGCATGCAAATTTTAAAAATTCACAAACTTGCGAGCGTGCATAGGAACTGCGCAATGTGCGCTCCTAAAACAGTCATTGTTGGGAATTTTTTCACCAAATTTTCAACATAGCCATTTTAAGACCTCTGCTCATGAACAGTGTCACTGTGATTTTCTTAATCTGTCCCAAACATTGATTGCACACACCGACTGCGCCATTGTTGAAAAACCCCTATTTATTACATTATACAGCTTACCGGCATTTCCTCAGTTCGTGGTCGGCTTTGAAGAGTGCAAACATGTTCCTGATCCACCGAAGATTGTCGCACCCTCCTGAGGTAAGTATGGGGTGAGGTGGGGGTGTGGGGAGGCAGAGTGTGCAGAGGGTGGGCAGGGAAACCACCGAGGGAAGTTTTTTTGTTTACAGGTTTTTTTTTTAGGAAGATGACTCAGGACATTTGCCATGCTGGGGTGGGCTCCCAGCATGGCAGCTGAGAAAACTGGTTGGGGGCCTGGAGCCAGCGGGGGATTAGGCACCCCGTCAACCCATAGCACAATTTTGCCACGCTGGTGGAAGCTTCCAGCGTGGCACCTGGAAAACTTTTTGGGGAGGTGTGAAGTCGATGGGGATTGGGCACCCTGTCAGCCATAGAGTGTGTGTGTGGGGGAGGAGTGCATGAGCACACAACATGCGTGCTTGCATGTGTTTGTGTGTGATTGGGGGGGAGCGCTGCTCACTGAAGCGGAGCGCTCCCTTTCAACTGTACGGCACTGCATTTTGGATGATCGCACTATGTTTCTTGTACATGCATGCAAGCAAACATAAAAATGTGCATTTTCCACACTTGTGGAATTTTACAACTTGCCTGTTTTACAATTTTTTCACACCAACAGGAATTTTGACTGTGAATATGCCACACTTGAATTTCCAATTGTACAAACCTTTTTTCCCCCACACACGTCATTTTTGTCTTATTGTTGTCTTTGTGAATCTTATTCGTATACTTCACATGCATATTTAACTACCTTTCTGAGTATAAATGTTGAGCCTCATTTAGTTATGTTGTAATGACCAAACTGCTTTAGTATTTTTTGTAAGTGTTCAGACAAGTAAGCAGAGTAATCCAGCTACTTACCTAAAGTGATCAATAAGTGTAGGAACATGTTAGAAAATTATTTACTCGTTTTAAGCAGACATGAGAATACATTAATTCCATTAGTTGCAAGCACTGCATCATGGGTATGCAAATGACATAACTTGAGTAAATCTCTGCCATTCTCTGAGAAACAAAGTGCTGATCTAGACCACATACTGTATAAAAGAAGAAAATAGTAGCACAAATGTGAAATGTGAAGCAGATGTAAGGTTCCAAGCATGAGAATTAGTAACAATGTTCCCTCTGATTGTGTTTTACCTGTGGGCAGAAGTCTTGTGTAAGTGTGTGTGTGTGTGTGTGTGCAGCATTGGGTGCTAAAGAAAAGATCCATGTGCACAAATTGAGTCCATATAAGGGATACCATTTATTGCCAATAAACACTGCAAAACATGAATGAACACTGTAATACTCAATGTAAAGCATAAATATACATTTATCACAATGCAAACAAATACAATATAACACAGAACAAGCCATAAATGTACAATATAACAGTGCATGATATACAACGTAATACAGGGCAATATGCATATCATGGATGTACAAAAACATAAATATAGAATGTGCAAATAAAATATGATGCATACACCAGCTATCACATGTTAATTTACTGCTTCTCTCTCCCATCTTTCCTATTTCTCTTATAGGCATATATTTGATCTACGTCAATTTTTCCACCACATGATAGAAACCATTTTACATGCATCAACATATCTAAGTATATTTCTTCCAATCAGTTTCTTGATTTTGTTTTAATGCTGTTCATAAGGCTGAAGCCTCTCTGACAATCAGCACTAGACACTTGAAATGTAGCACACACATCTGTGAGCTGAGCCACCCTGCTGTACTGTGGATTTGTCAAAACAAATGTATCATGTCTTTTAAAGATCATGTGCAAATAATCCTATTTGCATCAGAAACTGCCATTGTGCCGTTCATTTACATAGGGGAGCAATCTTGGTATGTTTGCTCAAGGTTGTAAACATTAAAAAAGTTTGTCTGCTTTGTAAAGTTGTGTTCTTTGAATCAAAGTCATTACCAGTGCTGTTCCAAGTTCTTCAAACAGAGTGAGCTGCCGAAAGCATGTCATTCTCAGATTTCTCCTTTAACCGCAATTGAAATGCTTTGATGCCATCTAGTGGCCGAAATATGAATAGTGTCTTTTTATTAATAGAGTAATGTTTGTTGTTTTGTTTTTATACCAGGACGTGGTCTGGGCACAGTCCTTTCTTAGCCATGTCTGACAATGTAGTATGTATTGGCTGTCTCTTGCATATAATGAATCACTGCCCTTTCTATGCACTACCCTGCCAAAAATCAGATACCAAGAGGAGCTTTCCAGGATGTACAATTCATATAAATAAATATATTTATATATTAAACAGGAATAAATAAATCTGTAACTAATAATGCTACATGTGCAAGTGAGAAGAAACAAAAATATACACACAAAATCTCATTGTAGGAATAGATGCAGCCAAAGAAACTAAGTGTCAAGAAACTACCTATGGAGATATGTAAGAAAAAAAGATAACTGTATATACCAACCAACAATCACTTTTGAAAGAAACTATGCATCTTTCATATTTCACCCACCCAAACTAAATTCAATTGTTAAAATCACTCCCCCCCAAAAAAAGTCCCATGTCATGAACGGCACGTTTTAGTTTTGCCATAGTTACATAACAACCAGATACATTATCATGCATCAGCATTGAAGAGATTTGCTAACATTATCAAAAAATAAAATAAAATCCTACCCACTGCTGTAAGTACTATTCCTTATAATTTATATACTGTGACATGCACAGGTTCAATCACCAACACCATAGACTCAAGAACTACCCTTCCAAAATCAGAAGCCTAAATTAACTGTTCAGGATTTGCAATTCACATAAATAAATGTGTTGTTTGACAAGAATCACTTAATCTGTAACAAGCATGGTTACATTTGCTTGTGAGAAAAATAGACACCAAGTGTAGTTGCAGGTATAAATGCTGCAAAATACAAATTGTCAAGAAGCTACTCAAGTAGCTATATAAAAAAATATAACAGTACATACCAGTCATTGCTCACACAGAGTGGCAATATGCATAATCTTTTTTGTTTTACCAATCCAAACTCAGTTCATCAATAAACATCACCCCCACCCACATACACACACACACACACACATGCCACAAAAAAATACGATCTACATGAGCGGCATGTTTAACAATTGGACACCTTATTATGAATGAGCATTCCCTTTAGCTGATATGATTATATAAAACAATACAACCCACCCATGGGTGCAAGTAATATTTGTTAGAATTTCTGTGTGGTGATATGCAAAGGTTTGATCCCCAGTACTATAAGGCCCTGGACACACTTGGGAACTTAAAATGGTTTAAGTGCCTTAAAATGTTTTAAATCCCTCTAGCACTGTTTGCAGACAGACTACAAGCCCCTTAAAGCATTTTAACAAAAGTGTTTTTAAACCCTGCTAGATACCTAGTCTTAAAACCATTTTTAAAAATGTTTTAGAGCTAGCATGATTTTACTCACAGGTCTGGACAGGAGCAAAAACGTTTTAAGCTGTAATGGTTTACCTAAAACAGTTCTAGCTGCAGTGTGTTCAGGCAAGCACAGTTCTGTGTGTTGGTCTTAACACCAAATAGTTACAAGGAGAACAGGTTAAACACTAGCAGTGTGAACACACTAAACCATTATCGACAAGCATTTGTCAATGCCGAATGTTGTCTCGCTGGCATTGGCATTGGTAGTGCCAGAGCTAGAGATGCATAATAGGAATGGCAGTGAAGTACTGAAGTGATGCCAACCCCAACCCCACCCTGTAGAGAGCGACATGCATTGGGGTGTGCCTTTGGGTCATCAGATATAACACTCATGCCACTGTACCTCACTCTACCTTGTAGACACTGACAAGTGTCGAGGTGTGCTGTGGGGTCTTTGGGCATTATACTTACCCCATTCCATAAGGAAATACACTGACATGGGTGCAGTATAGGAGAATGGGGTGAATTTTGTGGCGAACAGTGCAAGGCACACCACGATGTCTGTCAGTGGCTGCAGGATGGGGGTGGGGGTGGGGGTGGAATGGTGTGAGCATTACATCCGATGATCCCAAGTCACACCCCTGGCGCCTGTCAGTCTGTACTGGGTGGGGTGCTATAGTTGGAAACCCTAACACCGTAGGCGTACGGTGGTATTTTGACTCCAAATTTTAAACATGGGCTGTTTGTGAGCCCACTTCATGAAATGCGGCACAATCAGTTCGGTAGCTGAAAGGTAGTTTTGCACAGCGGCTATGCCATTTGGCGACACAGGGATGAAAACACATTTTGGGCAGGATGTGGAGAATGACAACTGTATTGTTCATGAGGAGGTGTAAAAAATGGCAACATTGAAAATCTGGAGTGGGGGGCATGGCCTGGCTGTGCTGAAGATGGCTGCTTAATTCTGCTTTTCCCTGGGACTACCATCTATCATCGTCCATCCTCCTGATCCCAGATTGTCAGCGTTGACCAGCAAGTGAAATATAATTTTACTAACATCATAGCTCAACTCTGGTAAATTATTTTCTCTATATCATAACTCTATAGCTATAATGTTTCTGCATTTATACTGCTTCTCTGTGAAGGCCTACTACAATGAATGAGCAACTCCTGCAAAACAGCTCCCTTATCAGAGTAGAAACTATATTTCAACAGCTCATCTGTGAAATTAACGACTTGAAAATAACATCTCAACAAAACATCACTAACATGCAAGTGTTAGACCAAAAAAATCAATGATGCTGGAGTTAAAAGTTGCCCAAAATGAAAGTTCTATTAACATCCTGCAAGCCACCATCAGAGAGCAAGACAGAGTTATCAGAAACCTACAAGACAAAATCGATGACATTGAAAACAGAAACAGACGCAATAACCTGAGATTTTTGGGTTTTCCTGAAGGTGCAGAACTCGGAGACACTGGTGCATTTCTATTACATGTGCTGCCAGCCCTGCTCAAACTCCCACCTGGTCAAGACCTTACTATTGAGAGATCACACCGTACTTTAAGCCAGGGGCCTGGTCCAGATCAGAAACCTAGGCCTATCATTGCAAGTTTCTTAAACTGTGCCCACACTGAACTGATTATCAATAAAGCAAACCAAATAGGAATGCTTACTTGGCAAGATCATAGAATTTCTATTTTTAGAGACTTCTCTAAGGAACTCTCTAATAAACGCAGAGCTTTCAATCTTATTAAAAATACCCTACACCAATGAGGGATCAAATTTGCTCTGCACTATCCTGCCATCGTGCGCCTCTTTCTGGGTGACTCAACCAAAGATTTCAACACTCCCGAAGCCTTGGTTGCATTTCTTGGTGAGCTCCAGCCTCCAACTGCCCCTTTTGGAAGTATTGATGTGACCCCTTCTCCCACTGTCTCTGCAACTTCTCAATCAGACCAGCACACCCACATTATGGCTTCAAATCATGAACTCACTGAGAAGTCCGTATCTCTCCAGGCTGATGTAGCACCTCCTGTCCGAATCTCAGCCCGCTTGCTAGACAAAAAGAACTTGAATCCACCTTCTTCTAAACATGCCTGTTGTGCAGATGCTACTCCTTCTAGGTGTACCTCTCAGCACAAACAACATGTTGGCTTCACTACACCCCTAACCCTCTCCAATAAGTTTTCTTTACTACAAGAGGACTTAAACTCATTTCAGGAAGACCTCCCGGAATCAGCTGTGGATCCTGTCAGCAATGACCTTGGAGATGCTTTACAGGGCCGCAGGTCACCCGATTCCTCTTGGGATGAATTGGTGACCAGCTCCCCTTTCAAATCGGCAGAGCCGCCTAAAAAGAAATAGAAGGGGAAGCTCAAAAACAAATCAATCTATAAATGATCCCTGGGCATGTGTATATATTAGTACCTCTCGAGGTTAGTACCTAATTAACCTTGGCTCTCTGATCACTATCAGAATTTGTGTGCCCTGCAACTGCACATCGCATTCCTTGTGTATGCATACTATCTCACCCAGCTGGTTTGGAAAGCGATAAGCTGTACATCATGGTTACAGGCATTTGGTTTAATAGCATGCCATATTATTTAGGCATCTCATTGTGACAGTCTTGGAGTTTTCTATCTCAATGTAATGTCTGCTACATTATACATCCAGTTATTTCTGCATATATTACTCATAATGTCAGTTTTTGAGTATCCCTAATGTTGGGCTATGTTCTTCTTTTAAAGGGACAGTTCTTATATAATGTTAGACTAATTCATATGTGTGCAATGATTTTCTATATTCATTTAGAGGTGTCTATCATCTTTTTTATCAGTATGTCCTTCTCACATAACCATTAAGGGAGGTTGCCTGCTTAAGTAATTTGTGATCCAACATCATCCCACACATTTGTTACCATAAATAAACATTATAAATTTACAGTATCTTGGGGTTATATTAATGAGGTTCTCAGCTAGTTATTCCCTTCATCCACTACTACATCCCAGACTAACATTTAACACTTTAATATTTTTCTCTAGTCTCCTTCCCACTCCAACCCGCCTTTATCTAACTTTCAAATCCCTTTTCCTTTAACCATGGTATACCAACTTCTTGTACTGTTTTATTCATCTATCACTTAGTCTTCAGTTTTACCCTACAAATTAGGCATTGCAGGCTATTTTCGAGGTGTCTCATCTTTATTATTTTACTCAGTGTGCTACAATCAATAAAAGATAGCACAGTCTGACTCGAAGCCCTTATGATATGACTTTTTAAGCCTGTGTTGTAATCTTATATCTGAGCTCGCTCAACCCTCTCCAGGTCTTGAAATCTCACTATGTTAAAGCAACTCCTTCCCTAGGGGTGATTTTTGGGTCTGTGCTACTATTAAATACCTAGTACTTATTAATAATATATGCAGTACCTCGAAGCCTGAACAAACTCGGCTCTTATAAATGTCATATTGCCAGGATGACTACATATTCCTGTTCAATACAAGACTTTCATCAGATACTATTTGGATCCTACTCGTTCCATTTCACCTGAACACTCCTCCTACATAAACACTTCTGTGTCTAAGCATTATGATTATGTGAGTAAGTACATAGTAAATGGCACAAGTACAGCTGTTCTTATAATTTTAGGACTTAGCCAACCATGATGGCATACTGTTTGTATTGCCGTAATAGTGTTTCAGCTCAGTTCTTTTTTCCAGTCTAACTTAGGCTCAAGTTGTATTATTATGTCTGGGATTTCATATACTTTCTGTAATCCCCTTTTCATATATGGTAAGATTTTCATGGCTCCCCCAGGGAATTATTATGTTCACTTTAGTTCTAG
This sequence comes from Neoceratodus forsteri, assembly GCA_016271365.2. Classification (NCBI taxonomy): domain Eukaryota; kingdom Metazoa; phylum Chordata; order Ceratodontiformes; family Ceratodontidae; genus Neoceratodus; species Neoceratodus forsteri. The sequence continues at coordinate 854,072,160 of CM057449.1, forward strand.
TTGCAGTTATAACTTGATAGAAATAATTGTTTACAGTTTGTATCTTGGGTTTAAGATCATTTTCTCCCAAGATTTACTTACTATTTACATGCTCTGTAATATATCAAGAGAGTCTTGGCAATTTCATCTACTTATATCCTGCTATATTACCTAAAGACTTCATAGTGTATTAGTATAACATGCATAGGTTTTGCTTAGTAACTATATATATGTCTTCTATATTCTTTTTACTACCTCTCTTCCTTGTGAGACCCAACGGAAACATTCACCCAGGATTTAAGTAGTTCCACAAACTAAATATCCTGCATGCATCTGACTGTGCTAGCCCTCTCCCTTCTGAGTCTGTAACATCCTCTAGCCCTTTCAATATGAGTCCCTTACTTCCTATTTGTGTTTTCATACTCATCTCCCCATTAACATGAGTGATCTAATTCTACATTCATGGAATGTTAAGGGACTCAACTCACCTTGTAAAAGAAAGCAAATACTTTCTTATCTCAAAAAGCATAAAACTCATATTGCTTTCTTACAAGAAACAAAACTTTTAATAGAGGGTGTCGACAGACTCAGAAGGGATTGGGTCGGTCAAGTATATGCATCCTCCTCTACTTCTAAAAAACTATTGCTATTCTATTACATAAATCCCTTAACTAGACCCTTATCAAATCCATCTCCAATTCAGATGGCAGATGGGTTATAGCCCACTTAAATACCCCTGCAGGCCCCCTTATGTTAGTCAACGTTTATGCCCCTAACTCTGATTCACCTGAATTCTTTCATAATATAGCCCAACAAATTATGAACAGTAACTTTAACAATTCTCCTACACTTGTAGGTGGGGATTTCAATTTAGCTTTTGAAGCGCATTTAGACAGAAGTAACTCTTCATGTGATTCCCACCCCAGAAGTATTTCTGCACTCTAAGTGCTAATGAAAGACTTTGTTCTCACCGACATTTGGAGACTACACCATCCTAGACAGTGCGACTATACTTTTTACTCACTGCTTCATAAATCTTATAGCAGAATTGACTACTGGTTTTCTTCCCCATTCATCACTGAAAAAATTATCGACACAACTATCCTCCTGATTACTATATCAGATCTTTCTCCTATAAAATTACATCTTATTTGGGTCCCGTCCCGATCTAAATCCCTCTCCTGGCATCTAGACCCACTCTTATTGAAAAACCCCGATTTCTTACCTTGGATTAGATCCCAAACCCAATAATTTCTTTCCTTTAACAACACTCCTGATGTATCTCAAGGTACCATCTGGGATGCATTTAAAGCAACAGTTAGAGGGAAAATTATAAGCTATGCAGTACACAAGAAAAAATTAAGGGAACAGCAATTGGCCGATTTAGAGAAATCTCTTAAAGAAAAAGAAACCCAATATTCTAAAACAAAAAATCCAGATAACAACTCACAACTTCACCTTGAAGTTCTTCAGCTTAGAATTAAAATCAGTGAATTAATATCCAGGAAAGCTGAACTCGCCCTCCTTAGACTTAAACACTGTTATTGGGAACAAGGGTATAAATGCAGGAAGCTGCTTGCTTATCAACTCAAGAATCAACAGATGGAGAGACATATTGCCAGTTTGAAAGATCCTTCAGGCAAACTCCATACAGATAATCCCTCAATTAACCATATTATGCAATCCTTCTACCAACAATTATACTCTCACCCCACTCCCCCACAACCTGAATATATACAACAATTTATGGACAATTTACAGTTACCACACCTCTCCCAACAAGATATGACTTTGCTAGATGAACCCTTTTCCCTTAAAGAGACACAAGCAGCGCTAAATTCCCTTAAATGTGGTAAAGCTCCTGGCAGTGACTGTTTTTCTGTAGACTTTTATAAACCCCTAGCTGACATCTTATGCCCCTTACTGTTTAAGGTCTTCAAAGAGGCATCTTCACAAGGTAAACTTCCCTATTCTATGACAGAAGCCATTATAACCGTCCTACCAAAAAAAGATAAATACCCTTCTGTCCCATCCAGTTACAGACTGATATCATTGCTTAATACGGACGGGAACATTTTTGCCAAAATATTAAATACTCATTTAGAATCAATAATTTTGAAACCTGTCCATACCTCCCAAGCTGGATTTATCAAAAATAGAACTGGTTGTGACAATCTCCACTCATTATTTAATTTAATCTACAAAGCTAAATCTTTTAAATCACCTGCTGCAGCTATAGCCATCGACTTTGAAAAGGCATTTGGTTCTCTCAATTGGACTTATTTGTATCTTGTTCTATCCCACTTTGGTGTCACTAATAAATTTTGTACATCGATTCAATTACTATACACCCTCCCCTCTGCCCGGGTTCTTACTAACTCTGCTCTGTCCTCATCCTTTCATCTGGCAAGAGGTACCAGGCAAGGGTGCCCCTTATCTCCCACTCGTTTTATTCTAGCTATGGAACCCCTATCAGCTGCTCTTCATCAATCCTCCATGAGTCAAGGTATCCCTATCGGTAATTCCTGCTATACTTCACTATCCTTCGCTGATGACCTCCTCATTCTACTTGAGAATCTTGAAATTTCAGGACCACTCTTAATTAAGTTACTTAGCAACTTTACTTCATTTCCTGGGCTCACTCTGAATCTAAACAAATCAGAAACAATGTCATTGAACAATTTTTGCAACCCTTCTATGAATACAATATTAGTTTTTCATTGGGCCCATCAAGGTATCTCTTACCTTGGAATACAGATCACCTCTAAATTAGACAAGATATGGGACACCAATCTTTCCCTATTATTAGCAAATATTAAAAACACCCTCAATAGATGGAAACTGCTTAACCTCTCTTTTAATGGGAAAATCTCTGCTATCAAGATGTCAATAGCTCCCAAAATACAGTATCTATTTTCTAATATCTCTTTACCCCTACCTACTTTTTTTTGTCAGAATTGATTACATAATTGGCAATTTTTTATGGGAAGGCAAAATTCCCAGATTTAGTCATAACAAACTGCGTTCCCACTGGTCCAAAGGGGACTTCGGGCTCCCCTGGTTCCAAGCATATTTTTGGGCCTTCCGCACTGCCCAAACTGTCAATTTTTTTTTCCAATTATTTAACTAGGTGAGACACACTAAGCTGAAAGCTTGTTTACAGGTGTGACCTGGGAGCACAAGGAAGTTAAGTGACTTGCTCAGGGTCATAATAAACCCAGCAATAAATCACAGTTGTGGGTCAATATGGAAACATCTCTATGTCCAGGCAATGTCACCACTTCCTTAATTTATAACCCTCTCCCCCCCAATTTAAAATCTCACCCTACTATAGCATCATCCATATACTACTGGAAAAGAATTAAAAAAAAAAAGGCCTTAAATCCAACCCAACCCCTCTCATATAGAAACATAGAATTTGATGGCAGATAAGGACCACTTGGCCCACCCAGTCTGCCCATTTCCCTACCTAATGGATAAGTTGCAGATCCTAGTTAACCAGCAACCTACTTCTTTCTACCCCCATCCCCTAGAACTGCCTTATGGTTGTCCCATGCATGCTTGAATTCAACCACTGTTTTTGACTCCAGCCTCCTTTGGAGGCCATTCCATGCATCCATAACCCTCTCTGTGAAAAATACTTCCTTACGTACCTCTGAGCTGCCCCCCTCTAACTTCAACTTGTGCCCCCTTGTTCTTGCACACCTCTTTTTTTGAAAGATGCTACCCTCTTGGACTTTGTTGATTCCCTTGAGGTACTTGAAAGTTTCCATCATGTCCCCCCTCTCCCTCCTTTCCTCAAGGCTATACATATTAAGCTCCTTTAGTCTCTCTTCATATGTCTTCCGGTGCAGACCCTGCACCATTTTAGTTGCCCTCCTCTGGACAGCTTCCATCTTATCTATGTCCTTGCGGAGATTGGGTCTCCAAAACTGCACACAGTACTCCAGATGGGGTCTCACCAGCTGTCTGTACAGAGGGATAACAACTTCCTGTTTTCTACTGGTGATGCCTTTCCCTATGCATCCCAGTATCCCCCCAGCCCTCCTTACTGCCCTCTCACATTGCTTGCCCACCTTTAAGTCATCTGATATGACTACCCCCAGGTTCCTTTCCATTTTTGTTGTTGTTAGTATCTCACCCCCCATTGTGTACTCTTCCCTGGTTTTTGTTTCCCAGGTGCATTACCTTGCACTTCTTAGCATTAAATCTAATCTGCCATATATTTGACCATTCCTCTAACCTTGCCAAGTCCCTTCTCATCCTTTCCACCCCACCTTATGCATCATCTCTGTTGCAGATCTTTGTGTCATCTGCAAAGAGACATACTTTTCCTTCCAGTCCCTCTGCAATGTCGCTTACAAAGACATTGAAGAGGACCGGTCCTAATACTGAACCCTGCGGCACCCCACTAGTAACCCCCCTTTCTTCAGAGTGGACTCCATTTACTATTACTGTCTGTGTCCTATTCTCCAGCCAATTCTTTACCCAGGCTATCATCTTGGGACCCACTCCCAGGCTGGCTAACTTGTATATTAATCTTTTGTGTGGGACTGAGTCAAATGCTTTGCTAAAGTCTAGGTAGGCCATGACCACAGCCCCTCCATGATCTACTACTTTGGTCACCCAGTCAAAGAAATCTATTAGATTCATCTGGCATGACCTTCCCACTGTGAATCCATGCTGCCTTGGGTCCTGTGCCCCTCTGGCCTCTAGGTACTCAACAGTTCTTTCCTTCAGAAGTGATTCCATCATTTTCCTTATCACTGAGGTTAAACTAACAGGTCTGTAGTTTCCTGCTTCTGCCCTGCTCCCACTTTTGTGAAGGGGAATCACATCTGCCCTCCTCCAGTCCTCAGGTACCACCCCCATCCTCCCATGATTTGGGGGACCGCAACATCACTCTTGATAGTCACCCAATTTTTGTTGTAATTGGAAAAAAAGGGGCATTTTTTTCTTGGAGGATATGCTTATACCTCAGACTCTCAAATTAAAATCCTTTTCTGACCTGCGCAAACAATTGAATCTTCCCCAGCACAATTTCTGGAACTATTTACAGTTACGCACGGCATGGAACCTTTATCTTCCTACTATTTCTCATCAATCTATATAAAATACTTTTATTTCTAAATGGATCAAAACAAACTCTAAATTAAATAGTATCATTTACAAACATATCAGAAATACAATTCCAGATCAATCTATCATTGCAAAAAATAATTGGAGTACCCTTTTAAATTATATCATAACCAATTCACAGTGGCATAACTACTGGCTATCCTGCCATAAATCTTTCAAGGATAAATGTAGTTCACTCATACAAACCAAAATTCTATATCTATGGTACAGAACTCCTGAGATTTTGCAAAAAATGGGCTTAGTGAACAACAATAAATGTTAGCGCTGTAACTCCCCCAATGGCAATTTGCTACATATTTTATGGCATTGTCCTCCCATACACAATCTTTGGCATCATATTCATTTCTTTGCAATGAAAGTGATAGGTCTATCCTTTGCATTAGATCTAAAACATTGCATACTTGGTATTTTCAATGCTCATTCATACAAAATATCCCATTCTCAGAATAGATGGTTATCCCTACTATTCCTTCAAGTTAAACGCCTTATACTAATGCATTGGAGATCCAACATCATTCCCACCCTCCCGGATATTGTCAAACAACTATCTCAATACGCCATCCTTGATTGCATGTCACACTTAGCCTCTGACAAACTTAACTTATATAATAAATACTGGCAGGACTATTTTAAATATTTAAACACGTCTACACATAGCGTCACTTAATCCATGGGTTTTTATATGTTCACATTGGAATCTCGCTTCTAGCACTTTCATTCCTTTTTCATCTCCTCTCTTTCCATCTTATTATCTCCTTTTCTTCTTCCCTTTCCCTCTTCATTCTTGTTCACTTTGTTAGATATTTTTCTCTTTTTTATGTTCTTCCTTTATACAATCTTACACATACTTGTATTAAATTACAGCATAATAGAAGTACAATCACGACTGCTCATATTTCTTGTTTGTATCTACTCCTTTTACCCCTTGAACCATAAATTGCCATATTTTCTCTCTATCATACAGATTGTACTGCTACATATTGTTTTCTCAACATTTGTTTTCACCTTTAATATCATTGTATAATACTTCAGACAACATGTTTTTTTCCCCTCTCCCATTAAGAATTTATGTAGGTGTATATTGGAGAATATAGTGTATTTCTATATATTATTTATTTATTTATTTATGTATTTGCTTTTGTTAACCAGGTAAGGCACACTAGACAGCCAAGTGCCTATTTTCAGGTGTGATCCGGGAGGGTTACATAGGTAGAAGCATACAAGAACAGTGAAGGAGTCAATTTACATACAGTGAGATAACAGGCTTAATAGGAATTGGATAGGTAGCTGACAGTATAAGTCAAATTTAACATACAAAAAAATAACAGGCATAACCGGGAATGAATAGGTAGCAAAATAGCATTAGAGGTGATTAGTACATGAGAAATACAACTGTGGAACATACAGGGTGAGCACAGCAGTGAGCAGCAAAATACATAACAGATCGATAAGTTGCAAACAGAAGTAAGTGCCAGCGTGGGGGCAAAGACAAAGGGGGTTTACTGGGGGTGGGGAGGTGTCTAGATGGTCGGTTGAACCCTTAGGGAGGGAGGCGCAGTCAGAGAGCATGGTGAGAGGATGTCCAGTACTGGTTCACAATAATTACAATACAAAGATTAACTGCAAAAAAGAAAATCTGGAGTGAAAATAAGGAAAATTGGTGAAGTCATGAGCATGCATAGAAACTGCGTAACACACGTCCATAACCCAATTATTTTTGGGAGTTTGTCACCCACATTTTTAACATAGGAATTTTGGGACCTCCCCTCATGAACAGTGGCACTGTGATTTTGTTAATCTGTCCCAAAAGTTGATTTCCCACGGCGACCATGCCATTGTGTGCCACAGGTGCAGAAACACATTTTGGGCAGGATATGAAAAATGACAGGTGTACTGTTCATAAAGAGGTGTGAAAAAATGCCAGTGTTGAAAATCTGGCATGGAAATAGTGCAAATTTGAGAAGTTACAAGGGTGCATGGAAACTACGCAATGCACGCTTGTAACACAGTCATTTTATGGACTTTCTGCACCAAATTTTCAACATAGGCATTTTAGGACCTCTGCTCATGTACAGTATCACCATCATTTCCTCAAACTGTCCCGAAAAGTGATTTTGCACAGTGACTGCGCTATTCTGCACCAGACATGCAAAAACACATTTCAACAAGGATATGTAAAATGACAGCTGTACTGTTCATAAGGAGGTGTGGAAAAATGGCAATTTTGAAAATCTGGAGTGAAAATATTACAAATTCACAAAGTTACGAGCGTGCTTGCAAACTGTGCAATGCACGCTCATAAAACACTCATTTTGTGGACTTTCGTCACCAAATTTTCAATATAGGCATTTTAGGACCTCTGCTCATCAACGGTGTCACTGTCATTTTTGTCATCTGTCCTGAACACTGATTTCCCACAGTGACCGAGCTGTTCTGCGCCAGAAGTGCGAAAACACATTTCGGCCAGGATGTGAAAAATGAAAGCTATACTGTTCACAAGGAAGTGTGGAAAAATGCTAATGTTGAAAATCTGGTATGAAAATATTGCAAAGCCGTGAAGTTACGAGCGTACATGGCAACTTCGCAATGCATACTCATAAAACAGTCATTGTTTGGATTTTTTCCTCCAAATTTGCAATATAGGATTTTTGAGAGCCCACCTCATGAACACTGGCACTGTCATTTTGTTAATCAGTCCCAAAAGGTGATTCCATGCAGTGACTGCAAAATCACTATTTGCGGCCAAATAATGCCATGACAGTGGCAGAATTCATGAGGAGAGGTCCCAAAAACCCCATGTTGAAAATTTGGTGCCAAAATTCCAAAAAATGCCTGAGATATGCATCAAAGTTGAAAAAACCCTATTTATGCCATTATACAGCTTACCGGCATTTCTTCAGTTCGCGGTCGGCTTTGAAGACTGCAAACATGTTCCCAGTCCACCGAAGATCATTGCGCTGGACTCTGGAGGTAAGTATGGGGTGAGGGGGGTGTGGGGAGGCAGGGTGCACAGAGGGTGGGTGCAGGTTGCGGGAGGGGGCAGGGAGAAGGTGAGGGACCGTTTTCATTTTTTACAGCTTAAAAAAAAAACATTGTGAGACTTTTTTTTTTTGCAGGGCATTAGGCACGCTGGGGTGGGCTCCCAGTATGCCACCTAAGTCTTTTTGGGGAGATTCTATAGCCGATGGGGGATTGGGCACCCCCGTCGGCACATACTGAGGTGGGGGAACATGAGCCAAAGGGGATTGGGCACCCCCTTGGCAAGCAACAACAGGGGGGATGCATTATGCTGATGGGGAGTGTGCTCCCCCATCAGCAAAATACAAGTGGATGGGGGATAAATGCCAATGCGGATTTGGCCCCCCCATCAGCAGAAAAACTGTTTGGGGCGCATGATGCCAAGGGGGATTGGGCACCCCCTCGGCATACATTCTAAATGGGAGGGGCACATTATGCTGATGGGAGTGGGCTCCCCATCGGCATTGTGACAGGCAGCAGCGGTGAGTCACTGCCGCCATGTTGCCTGCATGTCGGGAGGTGTTAGACGATTCTGCATGAGAGCTTCTGCCTCATTGCAATCTGACCTTTTCTTTGTTCTGGTGGCCACATTAGGGATGCGTGAGGTCACCACCTGCTGCTGGCTGATTGGGGAATGAGGAATGCACCTTCTTATGTGTGCCCTGCATTCGTCCAACAGTGACCGCGCCTCCAAATGTGCCACTACCGCAAGATGTTGGCTCGCATGCAATTTTAAAACTCTATGACTAGTACTGTATGACTACATACAGTATGCTACTGATAAATAAAAATTAGACTCATATCATGAGTAGATGCACTGAAATACTGTTTCCTGCAACTACTTGTACAGACATGTAAAGAATTTTTGAGTGTATACCAATTAACAATAGCAATATCAGTGCTGTCACTAGAATCTTCTTCACTTGTAACAATGTCAGATGAATAGGACTCAGATCAGAGGGGTGATATAATGGATGACTGTACTTTGCACCATTATGTTGTCAGCACCCTTGCTGTCATCTGACATCATAAACAATAACATCTTGTACAAGTATGAGAACTTAGTCCACATGCATGGAAATGAACTCTTGTCATGAATTGAAATGACATAGCCACGCTCAGAAAGGCTACTCAGAGTGCAAGTGCTATTCTCACCAACTGACTGGACTGTTATGGTAATGAGATATGCACATTAGGACCACCAATGGCACAATCAGTGAATACTTTCAGATTTGTACTGCTCTGCAGACTGAGTGTGAGAGCATCACAAAGCTAAATAATGGGAATAAAGAAAAACTCATATCACAAAAAGTAAGAAATTAATCTAGAAACTATCAATGTGTGAATCTTCACAAAATTATGTTTTGTTGTAAAATATGGCTATATACCATTCAGTGCCATGACACATTTGCCAGTGATCTTTAAGGAATTTATTAATCAACCTCTGATTTTTCGCTGCTACTACAAATTTGTAGTCATTGTACTGGCTAACAGTAGCTGCAAGGTCCACTGATGCAAACAGCCATGGTATTTGTTGTACTGTCTCTCAACGATACAGATACCAAATTGAAAGCTGCAGTGTGAAATTGCATCAGAGTCAAAGGCAGACCACAAAGAAAGTTCATCTGTGGGAAATTGCCTATGTAGATGATCACATAATAGACTGATGAAAGTCAAAATTGATGCTGTGCTTATGTCTGTCATACAATTAGCTAGGAGCAGTTGTACAGGTTGACCCCAGTCAACAGTATCACATAGGTGCTGCCCCTTGACTTTTGTTGTTTTAGCCCTGGCAATCTGTGCAGCTTCAATTGTTGTCAAGCCGCTTTTTAAAATAGCTTTGAGAAATTTGCCAACTCACCAAGTACATCATATAATGCTGCTGTGGTAATGAGGTATTCAGGGTTAGACACCTTATTGAAACAGTATTTTGAAATAGGACCATTGCTTTCATTTACTTCTGCCTCAAAATATTGCACCAAGACATCACAGTTACCGATTAAAGCCCTGACTGCAAAGTACCTGGAAAGCCAACAGACTCAATTAAGTTGGTAAAAAGTCGCTGCATCAAAATCTTGGAACTGAGCAAGTTCATTCAACTCTGATTTTCTTACAGGAGACTGCAAAACATAGTATGTATTGCTCACAGTAAAGTCTCAATGTCTTTTATCGATGGTACCCGTTTCCAGGCATCATCAGTTCCCATGTCTTCTCTGTGGGCAGCACAGCGCTGTTTAACGAAATGAGGCACACACTGCCTGAGTTGTGCTGCTACACCATTATTTTCCCAGGCAAAACAGATGCTTCATCATATGTAAACATCATCATTTTTATCAAGTGGCTCTACAGTAGTCCTTTACAGCTGTAGTGATGGCCTGGGCATTAAATGTTGTTAATTTAACAGGTCCTCCAAATGTTTTATATAGTGTTGCATTTGATGGTTGAAACTTAAAATATAAGATGGCATCTTGCTTACAGATATATCTTTACTTTCACCAATAACTGGGGTATGCAAGGAAGCATTTCAAATTTCATTCAATGTTTCATTTTGAATGACAGCATTAATGGAATGCAGGAATTCAAAAGTATAATTTTTGCTTTGTTAGTTATAAGTCATGCTAACATATTTTGCTGTATGATCATGTATTGATAATATAGAATTGTTCATCATTACTGCCAATGGAACATTGGCTATTAAAATGTTGACATCTTCTGCCGTATATTATTGGCATTCCATCAGGCCAATCGATTTTCTCTGGCTACTGCAATTTCTCTCGGCATGCTGTGTATCCCACCAGCAAGTCTGTTTCTGATAACTGCAGCTGCAATGTCATGTATCTTGTTAAGTGTCACTTTAGATAGTCCAGTCTCCAGATATCTCTCCATTCTTTACCTTGTGGAACATCTCCCCCAACTTCCTCGTTAATACAAATTTTGCATATGAGCCCTGTGTCCGCACCATATTTAAACAGGTTATATAGCTTTACATTTGTCTTCTGGGATGATGCAGGTGTAATCGTCTCCACAATTTCTTTAAGCCATACTTCCTTAAAAGCTGAACAGCACTTCTTCTGGGATGCAAAACCTGCATCTCTGCCTAAAGAGGAGGAGGAGTGGCTTAACATTCTCTTCAGTATGCTGAATTGTTGATCTTCTGCTGCACTCTCTAGTTTAACCCAGTGTTTAACCTTTTTAAAGGAGCACAAAGAATATAGAGAAACATATTTTATTTAAGATGGACTCCAACAGGTAAGATACTATTCTGATGCAGACATAATGCAGAACCTTGCTATGCAAGAACTCCAAAAGATAATACACTTTTCAGTAGACATGGGAAAGGATCTTGCCATATTTCCAATGCTGGTAACCATTCTGTTGTGCTAACACTTTCCCATATTTGTTTGGCAAGAAATAATGAACACACGCGCGCGCGCACACACACACACACACACACACACACACACACACACACACGCGCTCTGAACTAGTTATGCTTCCAGAGCAGCTTCAATATCTTGCATAGTACTCCTTTAACCTTGTTCCTTTCTGCTCATGCATCCTCAGTTTCTATGTTATCTGTTCTGCCCTCACCTAGATGTCTTCTCACTTCTGCAGCTTTGCAGCTTTCTTTCCTCTACCTCTTACACTCTTATGCATTTTTCCCTTCCCTTGTTTTTTCCCCTGTGGCCAATGCCATCTTCCCATACCCCAGGCACAGAGCAAATAATTTATGCCTGCACACCATTTTTAAAAATGCTTGTGCTGTATTTGTGCAGGGCAGTTGTTGGCCTGGGCAGGCACAATGAAAAAATTAGCAGCAATGCAGGTGTTACAACTGAACATTTTGATGCATTTATGTGTTATTCTGTGTTTGATTGCCCTCATCGCATGTCTCGTCGATGCCCTCCCTCCCTTTAGTCTGCTTTGCACTTTTACTGTATTTCTACATTTTAAATAATAAAAGGAGCATTCCCTAATGTGTCTTGGTCCAAGTTGTCACTGGTAATCTTTCTGTTGTTTTTCTGAACCTCACTGTTCAAAATGATACTGCTCCTTGACCTTATGGGATAATAAGAGCCAGAAATATTGCTTAAAATATTTATTAAAACCTGGTGAATGAAATATTTAAAGCATTCCCCTTTTATTATTTCAAATGTAAAAATATACTAATGCACCCATTTAAAATGAAGAAAGAAGGCTATAATACAGGCAGGAAGATAACATGTAATAAGAGCCCATATAAAATGGAATAAAAAGCTACAGGTAAAATGTTCACTGAAGCATGTACTGCCATTTTAAGTATCCGTTAACACTTGGGGTTTGATTTTCAAAAGCCTGAAAATGCTGCAAGCCCCCCAGTGCACTGATTATATGGAGCACGGGGTTTGCGGCATTCTCCTGGTGCCAATCAGGCTTATCACTCCTATGCATCGCATACCGCAAGTTAGACCAACTCCCCCCGGTCTAACCTTTGGCATGCTGTGGACTATTTCTACGAGGCTTGCGCCAAACATCTGGTGGAAGCTGCCGAAAAGTGTAGAAAGTGCTGCATCTGCACCCGATATACTAAAATCGGGAGCAGTTGCATCAAAGGAATTTGACGCAGCTGCTGCAAGGAACAGATTTAATGCAGGGCTTGATGCAAGCACTGCATCACCCTTTGAAAATCAAGCCCTTGATCTTATTGCATTTGTAGTCCAGTTCCATTCTGCTAGATTAGATTTAGGCCTTAAATTCTCAGACATCCCTTAGGTCTGTAAAGGTCTTTAAAACCTTATGCAGCCCAGAGAGGAGCACTATTAGTAAACCATTTAAAATCTCACATAATTAAATACAAATAATTTCTTAGGTCTTCACAATCTCATAGACAAACAATTCCCTTAACCAGTCTACTACACTGTACAACAGATAGGTAGATGGATAGGATGACAGGCCTTTTCCTGTCATCATTGTCTATGTGTCTATGCAAGGAAGGGATTTAGGCAGACTGTTGCAGTTTGCAAGGTCAAGTAAGGGCCTCCACCAGCAATTAACACAAACACCCCACATAGTACTAGAGAACAATGTAGACTCCTCTTCCGTGATGCAGTGTGACAGCAGGAGGCCTATAAATTGTGAAATATTTTATAATCCAGGAGCCTCCCTTGATACAGACTGTGTGTGTATGTGTTTCATTTATATTGTAGTCTCTCTCGCACAGACACACGTTAACACTGTCATGAGTCCCCTGGCCCCCAAACCTCGGGCAGCCTGGCAGGACCTCTTGTTTTCAGAGAGGATCCCCCTTTTTAAGAACTCATAAGCAGGAGCAAGGGTTCAGGAGGACTACTCAGCCTTCCTTTTCCCAGTGGGAGGGTGGATTCTGTAGTTTCGAATTCCATTGACTCTGCACTACTTTCAATATTTGAATCCACCACAGCCACTTGCTATGTCTTACCTAGGTAGTTTTATATGATAGCCAAGCAGTTCTATCTTCTTAGGCACACAGTCTTTTCAAAACCCTTCTGTTTAAAATGTTAAATCACACAGCTAGACCCCAGGCAGAGTTGATAAGAAAAATCATAAAGGCTTACTTATAATAAAAGCAATACAGAAAATTCTGCAGTTTGGAAGAACTTTGAAATGCTGAAAATAACAAAAGTAAAACTAGATGCTTTACAGAAAACATTAGATACTGTATTCTAAACTATACCTTATTTTGATGTTAGAGTTCAAGCAAGATTTCAAATGTCCTGGTAGAGGTGAGTCCTTAAGCAACAATCTTTTAGCAAGGTTGTATTCCAAGTCAGTTCCTCTGAATGTCCTTTTTAAAAGAAACCTTCAGGTGCAGTCCTTGGTGAAAAGTCTTGGTTTCCAAAATTCTGACTTAAAAATCAGAATTTTCTGTTCAGTGTTTGAAAAGACTATTTTCCACACAGTTAGGTCTGGTTTTAGAGATTTTTCCAGGCCTACACATATACTTTCTGATCTTTAAGTATATGCCAGCTGGACAGACTATCTGCCTTCCAGCTTAAACACAATTCAACTGCTCTGAGTTCAAACTGTGTCTGATTATATACATGATGGTCATTTTCAAGCCCCACCCACAGTGTGATGGGGTGCAACAGTGAACTGTCCCCTGTAGGTGTCACTGTGGTTCCATGACAACCCCAGTGACATCTGGTCCATGCATTTGGCTTAACCCCTGACCTTTTCCTGTCATGGAAAGCTTGATACCCAGTTTTCTCTAGGAGTTATGATTTCCTGGCTCAATAAAACTGTCTCCCTTATCTGGAGACATAACGGGTCCACACTAGCCTTTATTGAAATTCTGGTTATTTTGTTGTTACCTGTTAAAGGGACAGTCTCTTAATTCTAAAGTACATTACAGCATATAGAATATGAACTCACATAAATGGATCTAGGCCTATCATGTGGCACACACACACACGCATGCATACACGCACACACTCTATTATGGAGGATCTTGAAATTACAGTTCATGGGCCTCTTGCTGTCACATGTCACATTCCATCTTGGGAGAGTAGTCACATCACATCTGCAATCTGATTTTATAATGATTTAGTATGTCAAAAACTATTTTGTTTGCTTTATATAGTTCCTTATCAATGGTTTTCTTTGTGAATAAAAATAGAACTCACTGTGCATTGATTTCGGTGGTTTTAAATACATTTCTACTTCAGAAAAACATACTTTTTTTTTCAAAATGCTATATTTCAAATCCCTTTTATGACCATATGTTCATCATTTAAGATTGTAAGTACACATCAGTCTGCATATATTTAAGTCACATGGCCAAGCAAGAAGCAGATCATCTCCCATCTCGTCACTGGTAGTCCCACACCCATTAACTTCAATTTTAAAATTAACACATTTTTTTTCTTAATCCCTCACTTTTGGTTCTTTTTGTTTTTAAACAGTCAGATCATCAACCCAAAAGAAATTGCCTTTCCCAGAATGGTGTTTACAGTATTTTAATAAAAAAAGAGATGGGCATATAAAACAAAATAATGTATGTGATTCTCTTCCTCCCATGCTGATAAATCATTTTTTTTTAAATAATTTTAGCCAATTAGCTAGATATACAGTAGACCCTTTAAAAAGAAAAAGGACAGATATATGACTCCACTCCAGCTGTTGAAACCCTCTGCTATGCTTTTCAGCTGCATTTTCAGCTGCTACTCAGAGAATGGAATGTATGCCAAAATTATACCCATAAAATCCCCCCCCAAAATAAGATACAAATGCCAAAATGCTTCATGCTCATAATACTGCCATTTTACCTTGGTATCCTCAAGATACAACAGACTGAGTCTAGCAATGTAGCTAGGTATATGGTCCCCAAAAGAAGTCCCTGTTTTATACTTGTAGCCATCTAAGTGGTGCCAGGTTGTCTGGCAAGTTTTAGGCACTGGGAAGATGTACAATACAATTTGAATTTTCTGATTGACTGGCACTTAAACTTCCTACAATCGATGCACGTGAAATCACAAGTTAACTGTGGAAATGCAACCAAAGATGAATTATGCCCAGCCTTCTGCCTCTGTGCAATATAACAGTTTTCCAAGTGACTTGAGTCACATAGACCATTGGAACTGGAAGTGCCAGTCAGAGCCAATTAGCTGTTTGAGCACTTTCTTTGCAGCAGTGTGCAGCTGGTTTGTTGAAGCTGCACAGCCACCCAGGCACACACCTTGGAGGGAACATAGATCAGGAGTTAGGAAAACTTTGTAGCTTGCATTTTCCAGCCTTGTGATTAGGCAAGGACTTCAAAGAGAAAAGAGGAGAAAGGAGGAGAGTTGGTGGAATTAGGGAAGATAGCTGGTATTCTGTGATAGGTGGAGAAGAGGCATGCTCCAAATAATCCTTTCACAGCAGAGTGATACCAATATGTTTGCATGCAAACATAAAACTATTCAGTGCAAATGTATTAATTCATATGGCTTCCCTGCCCAGTCTTCTATGTAGGGTATCCATTGATTCCCTTGGAAAGAAGAACATTGTACAGGCTTACCCTAAAGGCCTTCACCACCTTTTTATGTACTGTCTCCACAGACATGAGGTTTAACAGGTTCACTTCCATCTTGGAAAAAGTACCTCCTAATGTTATGCCTGAATTTACCACCACTGAGCTTCCGGGTATGCCCCTGTGTCCTGCAGGAGGAGACTAGATTATATATCTCCATATGTTTTTCTTGTGGATATGCTTAAGTATGTGGAAGACTGAGTTCATTAGAAGCATATCAATTCACTATGGACAATTGACCCCACAACAATTCACTCCCTCTCTCCCTCTGAAACAGAATACAGCAGCACAATTTTATTTGTATTTTTTAACCCCTTACATTAAGCACTTATCTTATACTGGGAAACATTCACTTTCCTGTAATGGTTCCTGAGATCTGGAGGGAGCAAACTGTCAAGGAGCAAAAAATCCATAACGAATTGTCATGTAGTTGAGTTCATGTTCCCTCACAGCCTTCTTTTGTCCGGGGTGAAAAGATTCAGCACCTCTTCTTGTGCATTTGAAATCACCATGCTCCCCTAAAAGGAGTCAGAGTGAAGAGACACTACCACCCCTGGATCACTGCCAACCTACTGGCCAAGTGCAGGGCTAGGGATAAAGCCTGGTGCCACTATAAAGCCACTCTTCTTCAGGCTGACTTTCAAGTGTATAAAGCCCTCAGGAATAATTGCACTAAGGCCATTTGTCTCTCTAAGGCAAATTAGTTCCGGTGTCACCTGCAGCAATATCATCACACTCCTGCATCAGTCTGAAAGGTTCTCCACTCACTCCTAGACCCTCCTGCCCAACGTTTCTTGCCAGCTGTACTTGCTGATGGCTCTCCTGTTTCTGACCCTGCCTCAGTCACCAATATTTTCAACATGTTTTTTGCCACCTGCGCACTCCCTGATCCTGGACCCCCTCTCCTACATCTCCCCCATCAGCCCAACTGGTCTTGCCTGGCAATCCTCCCACTTATCAGTTCCTCCTATTCACTCCTCTCAAGGTCTACTCTGCCATCCTTGCCCTAAACCCCTCCAAGTCCAGCCCTGACAGTCTCCACCCCAAGCTTCTTCACATCTCTGCTTTCGCAATTGCAGCCCCACTCACACACATTCACACATTCTAAACCTTTCTCTCTCCTCTTCCTCTGTTCCCAAGGCCTGGAAATCAACTAAAGTTGTTCTCCTCCACAAAGGAGGGGAACCCTCGACCCCTGGTAATTATAGGCCTATCTCCCTCCTCCCCTTCCTTGCTAAACTACAAGAATCTCTTTTCCACTCAAAGCTGTCTAACTACCTTGCCAGTTCTAACACTCTCTCTCCATTGCAGTATGGCTTCTGGAAGCATCACTCAACCATATCTTCTCTTCTGCGTGTCACAGATTCAATACTCTCTGCGATGGACAAGAGCCAGATTACAGCCACCATCTTCACTGACCTGGCGAAAGCTTTTGATTCCATCTCCCGTCCCCTCTTGTTACAAACTCTCAGCTCAGTTTGTCTCACTGTTCCTGTGGTAAAATGGTTCCATTCCTATCTTCATGAAATAGTACAGTCAGTTCAAATTGACAATGTTCTATTCCTCCCTTCCCACCAATCCTCTTCAGCGTCCCCCAAGACTCCATACTTGGCCCTTTCCTTTTCTTCCTATTTATGAATAATCTCCCCTAAGACTGCAGATCCAACGAAATACACATGTATGCCGACAATACTGTTCTTTTCCTCTCTGGGCCCTCTGTCAACAGAGTGCAGGCCCCCCTTCAAGATGATTTTAATAGAGTCCAGTCCTGGTTCTTGGAAACAAAGCCCAAACATAATGTAAAAAAAAAAAAACAGTGGCCATGACTTTCAGCACCAGACAGAAATGGGCCACCCTTCAGCACCCTCCAACCTTCTCTACCTTGGATAGTTCTTGTCTTGAAAATGTCTTAGCTTTCAAATATTTAGGGGTTTGGCTAGATTCTCACCTGGACTTCTCCACTCATGTTGACACCATCTGCACCAAGCTTCACCCTAAACTAGGTGCCCTGTACCGGCACAAAAAGTGCCTCCCCCTCCCCACGCATCATGAGCTTGCCACCAAAATGACACTACCCACTTTTGACTATGCCAATGTGGTATATGGCATGGCTTCTCAGGCCTCCTTCGGTAAATTTGATATTCTGTTAAACTCCTTCTACAGCTTCACTACTGCTTCCCCTCCTGTTACCCACCACTGTCTTCTTTAATCTGTCTTATCACTTGCTCCCCTGTCCCACAGGAGACTGGTTCACTGTGCATCTTTTACTGATAAATTCTGGTTTGATACTCTCCTCTCCTACCTCTCCTCCTGCCTCTCCCAGGCAGCCACCTCTAACTACTCCCTTCATCACAGAGACCCTCGAACCATCTCTCTTCCCCATCCCCCACTCTGTTTCTGGTCAATCTGCCTTCTTTTTTCATTTCCCCTCTCTGTGGAATAAATTACCCCCTGACCTTCATCTATCCTTCTCCCTCCTCTCTTTCAAAAGGTTTCTCAGACTTCTTCCCTTTCAGCCTTGCTCCCAGTGTCCCCTCTCCTTTCCACCCTAATGTTCTGTATTCCCTGTTTGTTACCTCTTCAGGCAGTACTGCTCATCTCACTTCTCTAGAACTTCTAAATCTGTCTCACACTTCTTGCCACTCTTTTTGCACTACCTTTCTTCCCTTATAGCTCAGCCACCCCCTTCCTCTTGTCAACAAACTTCCACTCTTTCTCATTCCCTTAAGGTACAGTATGTCCTCCAGCTTACACTAACTCTCCTCCTGTCGCACTACCCCTCCTCCTGGAGTTATCCTCCCCCACAGTCTGCCTCACCCCTGCCAGTCCTGCACTTAAGCATCTCTTCTCCCATCCTCAGCTACAGCTACTGCCATCTTCAGCTTAAGCTCACGACCAAAAGCCCCTGTACTCACCTCCACATTCTTTCACATTTTACAATTGCTACCACTATTTATTGTTCCGACATGTGATTCTGTTCTCATTTTGCCATTGTATAAATGACCTGTAACCAAACTTAAAAATGCATTATTTGTGTATGCTTGTTTTTTATTCTGCATTTTGTGCTTTTTGTAACATTTTGCTGTTCTATTATATCCTGACCCCTGGGTTGCACCTGGAAATGAGCCTTGGCTCTGTGTGCTTTTCCTGGTTGCCAAATTTTAAATTAAAATAAATAAAATAAAGATCACGGGCCTCTAGCACCTCCGTATAGCTTTTGCCTCCATACCACTGACTAATTTGGTGGCCTTACATAAAACCCTCTTGACTGCATCAATGTCGTTCTTATTGTGGAGTACAGGACTGCATGCTGCATTCTTGGTGGGATCTGCCCAGGGCCCTGTAAAAAGGCAGGAACTGGGGACTTTATTTACCAATCATATACATAAATGTTTAAACTAAACTTTCAGGGGAGGGAGGACTCTTTCAGTTTCAATAACAAGAATATACTGTAAGATCATTTAGTATCAGTAAAGGATTAAACCCAGTGAAAGAGAGTATTGAACTATTATTAATCAATGGCAGTAGTTTATGTAATAAAATAGATGAGTTGAAATATATGTTACATAAAGACAGGATTAAAATTTGTGGCATGACAGAAACATGATTTAAAAAAGATGTCTGGTTTGAGGAGATCAGAGGATATAATCTATTTCACAGGGAAAGGTCTGGGAAGAGGGGTAGCAGTGTTGCACTCTATATCTCATCTGACATTAAAGCTAGGGAATTGGAGATGCTTGGGAAAGGAGTTGAGGAAGTCGAACAAATCTGGGTTCAAGTACATTTACACACAATGAAGCATAATATAGGTGTATGTTATCAGTTGCCCAATCTATATTCTTGGGAAAACAATCTTTTTTTTATGCTATCCAAAATATGTATATAGATGGTAATTGTCTTATGATTGGAGATTTTAATTTCCACAGCTTTGATTAAGAGAACCTGATTGGCTATAATACAACAGAGAAAAAGATGATTGAAATCATACTGAACACAAATTTGGAGCAAACTGTGCAAGATAATACTAGGAATGATAAAATATTGGATTTAATCTTCAGTAATCTAGAAGATGACATAAGGAAAGTACAAATATGGCAGCAATTTGGTGACAGTGACCATAACATGGTTAAACTAATTAGTAAGGGAAAATGGGAGGCTGTCAAAGGGAAAACTAAGGTAAAATGTTATGACAAAGTTAATTATTCAGCTATTAGAAATTATTTAACATCCTGGGATAGAGAGAACGAATTAAAAGGCCATCAAACTGTAAATATTTGGAAGATCATAAAAGCTAAGATAGACTACTGTATAAAAACATTTGTCCCAGAAATCAACAAATACAATAATGCTGGCAGAATACCAAAATGGTTTAACAGCAATGTTAGGAAACATTTACATAAGAAAACAAGAGCATATAGGAGAAACCAAACTACTGATTAGCTTAACATATATAAACACATAAGAAGTGTCAGAAACTCATCAAAAAAGCTAAATCTGTTGCAGAAGTGAAACTAGCCTCTGAGACCAAAGATAACAAAAAATTATTTTTAGTTGTATAGCAAGCCTAAAAGGGGGTCAAAACAAAAAGGGACCTTAAAAGTTGCCATAGAGACTACTGAAGATAAAACAATGATGGCTGCATGATTTAACGAATATTTTTTGAGCATCTTTCAACATGATGAAATGGAAGAAATTATTGAATGTCACAATAGTGACAGCATTAATACTTAACTAAGTTATATAAAAATAAGTGAAGTGCTAAACAAATTGAAACAACTAAATATAAATAAAGCATCTGGACCCGATGGTATTCATCCAAGATTTTTATATAAATTAGCCAATGAATTCACCGGGCCACTAACACTCTTATTTAATGCTTCCAGAAGGGAGGGTACAGTAATAAATTAATCGAAAGAAGCCAACATAACCCTGATTTTAAACTAGGAAATAGGCAAGAGGTAGGAAATTATCGTTCCATCTGTCTCACCTCAGTTAAAGGTAACGTCATGGAAAGTTTTATAATAAATAAATTGCAACAACATATGGCATACAATGGACTGCCAGATTTTACTCAGCATGGGTTCATGTCTGGGAGTTCATGTTTAATGAATTTGTTAAATTTCTGTGAACCTGTGAGTAAGGCATTGGATGAGGATCTGCCAGTGGATGTAGTATATTAAGATTATTCAAAGGCCTTCAATTCAGTATCTCATTTGGAATTAATTAAGAAACTTATAGAATTAAAATGTGATTAACATCTGGTTAACTGGATAAGATCTTGGTTTAATAACAGGTGCCGAATATGCATTAGGGGATATGTCTCTGATTGGGGTACAGTGAGAAGCAGGGTCCCACAGGTATCAATCCTGGGACCCACTTTGTTTAGAATGTTTGTTTCCTCAATGAGAACATCAAGGGATTCATGGATTTGCAAATATGCCAATGACACCAAAGTTGGAGCTGCAAATAAGAGAGTCAACAGTGAACTACCAGAATGATTTGGCTCATCTTAAACGTTGGGCAGGGCAGCAAAAAATGTTCTTTAATGTAGAAAGGTGTAAGGTAATGCACTTTGGACATAATAATATATTTAAGTATAAAGTCAACAATAAAGTACTAGACAAAAATGAGAATGAGAGAGATTTAGGAGTCATCGTTGACAGCTCCTTAAAATTTGACAAAGAAACTAATGAAGCAGTTAAAAAAGGGAATAAAATCCTTGACTGTATTTTTTAGACATCTTAAAAATCGAGATCCGAAAGTAATTGTACCATTGTATTCATCATCGGTAAGACCAATATTGGAGTACTGTTCACATTTTTGTGCTCCACTTAATGAAGGAAGTAATAAGCAATTGGAAAAAGTCCAACAAAAGGCAACCACGAGTATTAAAAACTTAAACAATAAATCCCATGGTGAGAGACTGACTGAATGTGGGATGTTTAATCTTAAATATAGAAAGTTGAGAGGTGATCTTTGTCTTGTATATAAAGCCTTTCATAACAAGGATCCATGGGAATCTATTGGGCTAAATAAAAAAAAATTGTCAAAGATCTAGTAGATAGCATTCCTTACAACTATCTGGGAAATGCTATAAAATAAACAGGAGAGGTAAATGGTTTACCCAAAGAGTTGTGTCAACATGGAATGCACTGCCAGAATCTGTTGTATTGAGTGAAACCATGGAGACCTGTAAGAATTTTTTGGATATACTGGTAACAGTAATACCAGATATTACTACTGATAAGTGTCGAGTCATGTCAAGGCTCACAAGCCAGTCTGACTTGTGACCCAAGCTATGAAACTTTGTTAGACACCCCCTTGATACACCCCTACATTCTGCTGGCCCTCTTGACCCTATTTGCACACTACTTACTATGCTTTGGTCCCATGTCCTTTGTGAATTCCTGTTCATTTGTAACCTCCATTGCACCAAGAGCAGCTCTGCACAGTGTGTAGGTCTTACCTCTGTTTTACCCTAAATGTAGCACCTTGCAGTTGGCTAAATTGAATCTGAATTTCCAGGAATCTGACCAGTAACCCAACTTGTTCAGGAACCTTTCTAGTCTGAGGGAGGAGGTTGCCCATCTCCAGGCCAACATGGCTAGGATTCACAAAACCTCCTCCCCCACCCAGAGACCACCAGGGCCACTGCCGCTGCCTCAGAGATTGCCAAGAAAGAGGAGCGGTTGGACCAAGGTGGGCTCAGGGAGGGTGAGGATGGTGAAACAGAGGTGCATCCCTCCAGTTGTACCTCTCCACAATCATATGCCATTCTGGTGGAGAGTGGTTCTCTCTATGGAGGCACCTGCAGTGGAGACCAAGGAGGATGCTGGGAACCTCCACAAAGGAGACCCACAGGAGGGTGGCATGGGACCCCACAAGGGAAGAAAACAACTCCTGGTGGGGGACTCAATCATTGGGGGTAGAACTGGGGGGAGGGAGGGGAGAGGGAGGTAAGGTGCTTGTCTGGTGCCACGGCTTGGAGAGGCAGGGAGCAAATCCTCAGGATTGCAGGAGCAGCTGCATGGAGAAGGGAGCTGGATGTCATTGTCCACATAGGGACAAATGACCTGGCTGGGAAAGGGATCAGAGCAGTGCAAGAGAAGACTGTAGAGCTGGGGAGGGGCCTTAGACAAGTAGCACATATGGTAACCTTCTCTGAGGTGCTGCCTGTCTATGGCAAGGGTGAGGCTAGGGTACTCTGCACCATGGGATTCAATGAATGGTTGAAAAACTGGTGCGGAGCTCAGGGTTTGGCTTCATTGGGGACTGAGGGTCCATGTGGAGGGATACAGACTTATACTGGTGTGATGGTCTGCATCTGTCCGGGAGGGGAACCAGGATCCTAGGTGATAGGCTTAAATGCTTCACTGGCAAGCATTTAAACTAGCCACGGGGGGGAGGCACTGAAAAGGAGCAGGGAAATCCCAGCCTTCCCCCACAAAATAGTCACAGAAACATGGTACACAGAGAACCATGACTAGGATATCAACATACCAGGGTACACAATCTACAGGAGGGACAGGGAGGGTAAAAGAGGAGGAGGAGGAGTAGCTCTCTATGTAAGGGAAGGGATCAAAGCAATGGAACTAAAGGGTACATATGGGGGTTGTATACAGACCCTCCTCTCAGGGGAGGCAATGGACAAGAAAATGATAGAAGTCATCCTTAGAATGGCAGAAAAAGGGGAGATATTGTTGATGGGGGACCTGAATATGCCAGATGTTAATTGGAGCACCTTTGCTGCAGCTACATCCAAGAACAGGGTTATTCTCAGTGCCATACAGGGGGCATGTCTCAGACAGCTAGTGTTGGAACTCACTCAGGAGGGAGCAATCTTAAACTTGGTACTCTCAAACAGCAATGGAGAGAGGATCCCAGATCTAGAAGTGGGTAGCCATCTGAGAACAAGTGACCACCAAACAATGTGTGGTTCACGATAAACACAGCCACAGAGTCAAGCCATACAAAAACAAGAATATTGGACATTAGAAAGCCTGACTTTGGGAAAATGGGAGAGTGCTGGAGAAAAGCGCTAGCAAATGGCCAAGAAGGAGGGGGTGGAGAAACAGTGGGGAAAAATCAAAACAGCCATCACAGAGGCAACAGACCTTTTTGTGTGAAGAAAATCAACAAAACAAAATGAAGGAAAAAAACACTATGGTTTTCAAAAGAGGTTGTGGGGAAGGTTAGGGAGAAAAAGGTAGCATTCAGGAAGTACAAGAAAACACAGAAGGAGCAGGACAGAGAACGTGCCAGTTAAAGCAGAAGGAAGCGGGCAAGGCAGTCAGAATAGTAAAGGCCCAAACTGAAGAAAAGATAGCCAACTCAAGTTAAGAAGGGGAATAAAACCTTTTATAGGTACATAGTACATAGGGGTAATCAGTCATCATGGTATCTACTTGGCGGAAGAATAGCCTTATTGTGTATGATTTTCCCAAACACTATCCCATATGTGCATGATGTGCTGGATAATAATGAGGATATTGCTGCCATGATCTCTGTACATAGAAACATAGACTTTGATGGCAGATAAGGACCACTTGGCCCGCCTAGTCTGCCCATTTCCCTACCTACTGGATAAGCTGCAGATCCTAGTTAACCAATAGCCTATTTCTTCCTACCCCCCCACAAGAATTGCCTTATGTCTGTCCCATGGATTCTTGAATTCTCCCGCAGATTTAGACCCCACAACCTCCGCAGGAAGGTGGTTCCATGCATCCATCACCCTCTCTGTGAAAAAATACTTCCTCACATTGCCCCTGAGCCGTTCCCCCACCCGTATCTTCATATTGTGTCCCCTTGTTTTGCACATCTCTTTTTCTGAAAGATGCTACCCTCTTGGACTTTGTTGATTCAACTGAGGTACTTAAAAGTTTCTATCATATATCCCCCCCCTTTCCTCAAAGGTATACATATTAAGCTCCTTTAGTCTCTCCTCGTATGGCTTCTGGTGCAGACCCTGCACCGTTTTAGTTGCCCTCCTCTGGACTGCCTCAATCCTGTCTATGTCCTTGTGGAGATGGGGCCTACAGAACTGTATGCAGTACTCCAGATGGGGTCTCACCAACTGTCTGTACAGAGGGATAACAACTTCCTGTTTTCTGCTGGTGATGCCTCTTCCTATACATCCCAGTACCCCTCCCCAGCCCTCCCTACTGCCTTCTCACATTGCTTGCCAACCTAAGGTCATCTGATATGATTACCCCCAGGTCCCTTTCCATTTTTGTTGTTGTTACTACCTCCCCCCCATTGTGTACTTTTTCCTGGATTTTTGTTTCCCAGGTGCATTATTTTGCACTTTACATTGAATCTAAGCTGCCATACTTCTGACCATTCTCCAAACTTGCCAAGTCCCTTCTCATCCTTTCCACGTCCCTTGTGTATCAACCCTGTTGCAGATTTTGTGTCATCTGCAAAGAGGCATACTTTTCCTTCCAGTCCCTCTGCAATGTCACTTATTAAGACATTAAAAAGGACTGGACCCAGTAGTGAACCTCATGTACTTCCCCTGTGGTAAACTCACTAGTAACCTCCCCTTTCTTCAGAATGGACTCTGTTTACTGTTACCTTCTGTGTCCTGTTGTCCAGCCAATGTTTTACCCAGGCTACCACCCTGGGACCCACTCCCAGGCTGGCTAATTTGTTTATTAATCTTTTGTGTGGGACTGTGTCAAGTGCCTTGCTAAAGTCTAGGTAGACCATGTCCACAGCCCCTCCCTGGTCTATTACTTTGGTCAACCAGTCAAAGAAATTGATTAGATTTGTCTAACATGACCTTCCCGCTGTGAATCCATGCTGCCTTGGGTCCTGTACCTCATTGGCCTCTAGATACTCAACAGTTCTTTCCTTAAGAAGTGATTCCATCATTTTCCCTACCACAGAGGTCAAACTGATGGGTCTGTAGTTTCCTGCCTCTGTCTTGCTCCCATTTTTGTGAAGGGGACTCGCATCTGCCTTCCTCCAGTCCTCAGGTACCATACCATCCTCCCATGATATGTTAAAAGGGGTAGTCAGTGGTGTCACTAGTTCTCCCCTTCATTCTTTTAGAATTCTGGGGTGAATTCCATCAGGCCCCATTGCTTGTCCACCTTCAGTTTTAGGAGTTCTTTCAGAACCCTTTCTTCTGTGAAAGGACTGGAATCGACCCCCCATCCAGAGTGCTTCTGTTAATTGGATTAGGTACCTCCCCCTCTTTTGTGAATACTGAACAGAAGTATTCATTCAGTGTCCCTGCTTTTTCACTGTCCCTCTCTGCCCACCCACCATCCATTCTATTCAGCCTCACTATCCCTCCCTTTGTCTTTCTATGCTCCCTAATGTTTTATCCCCTTCTTAACCGAGTTGGCTATCTTTTCCTCAGTTTGGGCCTTTGCTATTCTGACTACCTTCCCTGCTTCCTTCTGCCTTTACTGGTACAGTTCTCTGTCCTGCTTCTTCTGTGTTTCCTTATACTTCCTAAATGCTATCTTTTTCTCCCTAACCTTTCCTGCCACCTCTTTTGAGAACCATAGTGGCTTTTTCTTTTGTTTTGATTTGTTTATTTGCTTCACACAAAGGCTTGTTGCCTCTGTGCTGGCAGTTTTGATGTTTCCCCATTGTTGCTCTACCCCTCCTTCTTGCCTGTTTGCTAGTGCTTTTCTAAGGCACTCTCCCATTTTGACAAAGCCAGCCCTCCTGAAGTCCAGTACCCTCACTTTTGTATGGCTTGACTCTGCAGCTGAGTTTATCATGAACCATGCTGTTTGGTTGTCACTTGTTCCCTGATGGCTACCCACTTCCAGATTTGAGATCCTCTCACTGTCCCCATTTGAGAGTATGAGGTCTAAGATTGCTCCCTCCCAAATGGGTTCCAACACTAGCTGCCTGAGGCATGCCCCCTGTAGGGCATCGAGAATGGCCCTGTTTTTGGATGTGGCTGCAGCAAAGGTGCTCCAGTTAACATCTGGCATATTCAGGTACCCCATCAACAATATCTCCCCTTTCTCTGCCATCCTAAGGATGCCTTGTACTGTAGAATGCAGAATCGTCAGACACTTAAGACATTTTTTAAAGTTCCCTATGCTCTGAGGGACTGGCAGTTGAAATCAAGCTAGCTGCCAGTCCATCAATCAAAACAATATGTTATTACCTACAGAAACTAAGCCTATTATATACTGCAATGTCTATATGAGCAGTAAAGGGCCATAAATGATTATGTCAATGCCCTGAGGTCAGAGTACCAGTAATAGCACTTTTTGGACAATGGCATTGACTCTTGAGCACTGGTCTTTAATGAAGAAAGCAATCGAAGTACTGGAGCCCTTTGAGCATGCTTCAGAAGCAATAAGTACCAAATGATGCTGGGATCAACCAGGTAATAAGAGTGATTACTTTGATAACGCACAAAATGTCCCTAACACATGTGATATATGAAGTTCACAATGAAAGCGAAGCATTAGGAATTGTTTAGGCATTATTGTGCAGTTTGGAGAACGACCCTACCCAAATATCATCATCACCTCTGAACACCATATCCAGCTACAATGTAAGATCCCTGGTTCAAGAACATGATGCATTTCATTCTCCAGATCTATCTAGTGTAGATGCTGCATGTGTGAGTGGCACAGGTGTGGCATTTGCCACCTATGATAAGGTGTTGGCCGCAGCACTTAATACACTCACACTGGTCCATGTACTTCCCAAATCTTTTCACTTGAGGTCTCCTTGGTTTGAGGGGGAGCTCAAGGTGATGACGATTAAGGGTTGGAAGTTGGAGCATTGCTGGCTGAAGACCGGGCTGGAGGAGGACAAGCTGACCCTGCGTACTCACTATGGTGAGTACCAGGGGGACAATCAACCATAAGAATGCAGAGTTCCTGTCCAGGGAGATTGCTTCAAGGAGGAATTGACCAGCAGTACTTTTTCAGACTGTGGACAGGCTTTTACATCCAGCCTGTCTGCAGCCGAAAAAGATTCTTTCTGTCACCTTGTGTGATGAGTTTGCTCAGTTCTTCTCTGACAGCATGTCCTCCATCCAGCTTAGAATTCTGCCAGTGAATCATTCTATAACTTGCAGTGATCACTGTGGAGGTAGCAAAGGCACTCCTCCTGTCTTGGAGGTGGCCAAGGTCATTGAAGTAGCTTCAAAACTGAAGCACTCATACTGTGAACTGCATCCAGTGGCAACACATTTCTCTCTGTTCAACTAGTGTTCATCCCAATTGTCCAGTGTTCATTGTCAGAGGGGGTCTTCCCGTATTCCTTGAAAGAAGCTTTGGTGAGACCCCTTCTGAAGAAACCATCACTTGACCCTGATGTCTTGGTGAATTATCAACATATCTCCAACCTTCCATTTTTGGGTAAGATTGTTGAGAAGATTGTTGTGCAACAGCTTGAGGAGCACCTCGTGACCTTTGATATCTATGAGCCATTCCACTCATGTTGCTGAGCTAGGCATAGCATGAAAACAGCACTAGTTCGGGTGCATAATGACTTCCTTAGGGCTAGGGATAGAGGAGATGGGTCAGTCCTCGTCCTCCTCGATGTCTCCTCAGCATTTGACACTGTTGATCACATCATGCTACTTGACTGACTCAGAGACTACTGTGGACTTGCCTGCATGGACATCCACTGGTTTGAGTCCTATCTCACTGACAGGAAGCAACGAGTGGTAATGTGGAATTTCTCCTCCTCCCCGAAGCTCCTGTCATGTGGAGCACCTCAGGGATTGATCCTGTCACCAATGTTATTTTCAGTGTACATGCTGCCCCAAAGTGAACTCATTAGGAAGTACAATGTAGGTTTTCACTGCTATGCAGATGATACCCAATTGTAGCTATCCTTTGCCCCTGGAACATCTGATACTATGAATCTGCTAAATTCTTGCCTGGCCGAGATCAACAATTGGATGTCCTCCAGCTGGTTGCGACTGAACCCCAACAAGACAGAGGTTCTGGTAGTGAGAATGGGCCTTATGCATGATAGGATTGCCTCTGGTGTAGCAACTGGACTTTTCATGGGACAACACCATTGATGGCTTCCTCTACAGTGTGTGATCTTGGTGTGTTACTGGATGATGGTTTAACATTTGAATCTCAGGTGTCATCCATCATCCAAAGTGTTTTTTACACTTAAGGAACATTGCCAGGATTAAGCCCCTTGTTCTGCCTGAGGACCTGCCCACACTAGTTCATACCTTTGTAACTTCTCAGCTTGACTGCTGTAATGCCCTATACTTCAGGGTCTCAGGAGGTACTCTCCACTGGCTGCAGCTGGTGCAGAATGCAGCTGCCAGGTTGCTGACAGGCCTTTCAAGGTTTTTCCATGTAACCCCAGTGCTGCGTGAACTGCATTGGCTGCCAGTCAGGTGGAGATTTATCTTCAAGAAGGGTTTACTCATCTACAAGGCCCTACATGGACTAGGCCCTGGCTATCTGTCGGATCTCCTAACACCTGCTGCCCCAGTCCGCTCCCTCTGCTCTTCCTCTAGTAGCCTCCTGGTGATTCCCAGGATGAGACTTAAAACCACCAGCAACAGGTCTTTTAGCATCACCAGCTCTGTCCTGTTGAATTTGTTTCCATCAGTCATCAAGGAGGCACTTCAGTTGAAGTGTTTAAGGGCTGCCTTAAGACCCACCTTTTCACACTGGCCTACCCAAACGTAGTTTTTTTAATATGTGGGAAGATATCTGATTTGTATTACTATTACTGTAGCTTTATCACCATTTTTACTGTTTTTATGTGAAATTGCTGTCCTCTGTACTTGTTATGATTCTATGAAAGGTGTCCAGAGCCTCTGGAGATGGGCGCCGAAGAAATAAAATTTGCCTTGTCTTGCCTTGCCAGATGGCAGAAATGATGAGGAATGATAAACAAGAATTCTTACCAAAAAGGTTAAGGATCACATGGAACAGATAAGATGGGAACAAAACAAAAAAAGGAAAAAAAATTGGGATGAATGTGGGAGGACATTCTTCACAGTCAGAAGGCCTGGGTGATTCATTCAATGACAGCAGCTACCTGTCATCTGCACCAACCCCACCCTCTTCAGCCAAAATAACTTTATAGCATGATTGGTCCTGCTTTTCCTCAGCAACCTAACCCAAAACTATTATTAGCTCTGAAAACAATAAGCTCTGACAACAATAGTAAAAGATATAATAGAGGAGCTGGTGGCATTAGTTGTTCTGGTGGTAGTGTTGAGGCTAACCCAATCTGAGACTTGTTGCAAGGTTTGGGCTTTCCTGATAATGTCCCTGGTACAAGATGCAATATTAATAATACTCGGAGCACAACTGAGATGGTTGAGGTTTACATCTAGGACCATGGCATTGTACCACACAAAAAATGCTAATCCATTGGAGTAATGGGAATGGTAGCATGACAAATGGCAAGCCTTGAAAAACTTGTCAGTTGAGCTACTTTAATGCCCACCTGCAAGAGTATTCT
The DNA here is from genome assembly GCA_016271365.2 of Neoceratodus forsteri. NCBI lineage: Eukaryota > Metazoa > Chordata > Ceratodontiformes > Ceratodontidae > Neoceratodus > Neoceratodus forsteri. The sequence goes on from CM057449.1 coordinate 854,102,755, forward strand.
TAAAGTAGAAGTTTAGTGCCACAGGCATGACTATGACCAATCAATGTACTAATCTCTATACCATGAATATAGAAAGGCTGACATTAATATGCAGGAACTAACACTCACTTTGGAATGATTTTACCATTACTGAACCTACACCAGATGGAAACTGATAACACACCTATTCTCAGTGAAACAGAGAATGTAGAAGGGGCTGAAATCATCTGCCAGTCTTACACGAGCCGTGTCAGCTAGATCACATCACACATTCAAAAGCCTACAAAATGGCCCCCACAAAACAAATGCCAAGTAAAAAAGTAAACCAATGTGGAGGCCCCAGAAGTAGCTGTCATGTAATCATATGTGATCATGTGGCTGCTACTACAGTCACAGAATGGGATTTGTATCATTCAGCTGTTTTGTTATTATTGCCTTTTGCTAATCATGCCATGTTATGAGTTGTCACATTCTATGCATTCCTGTGACAAGGCAGGATGGAATAACATATTGGAATTGTAATTAAAAGGGGACTCTTAGCAATCCAGCTCAGTAGGCAAGGACAAGCCCTAAAGCTCAAAGGTGGTAAATTCAGAGGTAATATTAGGAGGCACTCCTTCTCCCAGAAGGAGGTGATTCTAGTGTACAGCCTACCAGTAGAGGCAGTGAACATAAAGACAGTACAGGCCTTCAGGGTAAGTCTGGACAAATTTCTGCTTGCCAGGGGAATCACAGGGTTCCCTGGGTAGTAGAGTGGGCAGGGAATTCCTTATAAATGAATACATGTTTGTGCAGTGTACTTGTTGATACCTGCTTAAGAATTGAAGGAGGAGGTTGGCTTTCATGGGGCTAGTGTCCATTCTGACTTTAAAAGCATTTAACTTCAATCATTTATCGGAGTTTTGGGGGTACTTCTACTATAAATGAGTGCTTAGTTTAATAATTTGACATAAGGTAATACTTATTCCAATATGAAACAAAAGTGTTCAAATATTTGACTTTTGTTGTTATTGTTCTTATAGTGTCATGGCTTGTGAAAGCAAATTGTGATGTCATAAACAAACCATTTGTGAGGTCAGTGTCAAATGTATGATGTTAATGGAACATGCCTTGCAATGGTTTGTTTCTAACATCACAGTCTGTTCTCACAGACCAAATTATTTCATACATAAATATATTCTGAGGTCAGAAAGTTTGTCAAGGAGGTATCACAGTGTGACCTCACTTTCCATAGAAAAGATAAGCACAGCAAGGAGTCTCATTTATGTATGTATGTATTTATTAATCTATTTATTTAAAAATCGGTGTCCCTGGGAAAAGCACACTGAGCTGAGGCTCCTTTCCAGGTGCAACCCAAGGGAAAAGGTAGGAGAACACAGCAAATAACCCATAGTACACTCCAGGGTACATAGTAAGATGCAAAAATACAATACAATGTAAGATGCAATACTTCACAGGCACAAAGCATGATACGGGGATAAAAGTGTTACAATCCAGACCATTAGTCACAACTAAGCAAGCATGCGCAAAAGAATGCTGAATAATAACCCAAGACTGGAGCAGAGGCAGCTTTGAAGTACACTAGAGACCTAAATTGAGTCAGAGAGAACCAAATCCCTTTGATATCAGTGCCACCAGGGAGGGCCTCCTACAGTAAACAGGTGCAAGTGGCGGGTGGGAGAAGTTTCATCTGGTGCCTGAAAAAGCCCGGGGAAGTGGAATGGCAGAGGGAAGAGGGGAGCAGGTTCCAGAGTGTAAGAAGCAGTAATGAAAGTGAGCAGGAACGCACAGGAACTCAGTTCCTGTACCTTTTCTGCAGCAGAAACTGAGTTCCTGTACTTCTTCCCACTGACACTAAAACTGAAATTCTTAAACCAGCAACATAGTGACAGTTTCTGGATCTGTGATCTGCTATCAGGGTTTCCATTACACCATTTGACTTGTACAACAATGCTATTTCCCTGGAAATACTTTAATATCTCTAACTGAATCTACTAGCGTCAAATTAGATAGTTGTGCCTTGACACCGCTGTCCTTTAGATTAAAGATCTTCATTCTGTATTTCTTAATTGCCAGTGCCTGAGTTCCTGTACTTCTTGTCTACCACTTGCACCACTGGTAGAAAGATGGTAGAAGAAGGCAGATTGCCCAGCAGAAGAATGGGGGGGGTGGGGAGTGGAGAAGGTTTGCAGTCCCTGGAGTGGATGGAGCAGGAGGGACTGGAGAGAGAGGGGAGGTAGGAGGGAAGGGAACCAAACCGGTATTTGGAGATAAAGGAGGCACCGTGTGATTGGCAGTGTGAGGGCAGCAGGAGTAAGAATGGGGAGCAGTACAGAGAGCAGTGGTGCATACAAGGAAAAGTGTCTACTCCAAAACACCAGAAGTCTAGCAGACTAATTGGAGTCAGAGACTCCTTGACCTGGATTTTGCATTTTGCTATTCTTTTAATTAATCTGGATGCATTAAACGCATAGCTCCAGTTCCAAGGGGAAAAAATGCAGACATTTCATGAAAATGCACTACTTCAGAACATCATGTGTGCGTGTTTGTAACCCGTAAATCTCTGACTGTGTCTTATATCACCTTTTACTTTTCTAGTTGATTTGTTTTATTTAATGAAATTGATTTGGTGCTGCTATGTGCATCCAGTATAAATATATTAGTGGGTCCATTGTCTTAGATAACATTGAGAGCCAAATAGGGGTTGGAGATATAACCTGGAGCCAAGTTTGGCCCAGCTACACAACAACTACAGTAGATAAAAGCATGGGTAGTGCTCTACTGCACATAACCAGTGTTATCTCAACAATAAACCCACTAATATTTTATACTGGGCGTACATTATAGCACCAAACCAATTTTCTTAAATAACGCAAATCAATTAGAAATTAAAAATGTCATAAAAGACACAATTGGAGATTACAGATTGAAAACACAAGCCCATGCAGTGCCCCGAGGACGTGAATATTCATGAAACATTGGTATTTTTTCCTACAGTGCTACAGTACTGTATGTGTTTAATGTACCCTAGTTAACGAAAATAATAGTAAAATGCAAAATCCTGATGAGTGAGTCTTTCACTTTATTTTGTCTGAGGTCAGAAAGTTCTCATGAAATAGTGTCCAGCACGTTTCTTTGAGCATATGCATTCAAGATCTTAGCAATAATAAAATAATGCTACAAACAATATTTTCTGGTAAACAACGGCAACTAAATGAACTGTGTTATAGAACTATCTAGTGAAGCAGAGATCTTACTTAAACTAATCACATTATGATTTCCTACAGATGACTGATCAGATCAGCATATTTTCTTTTTAATGCATGTAAATCACATTGTATGAAAAAATGTTATCCTAACAGAGCATGTGTTCCACTTGGGCTATTACATTTAGGAAAAGGTGTGTTTTTGTAAAATTCATTATCTTGAATCTCATGACCTCCTGATTCAGTCAGATAATTTAAGAACCATGTGAGTCAGTTAATTGAATTCTGCAGAATACACAGGGATTACCTCTTAATAGATATTCTAAATAGTAACATTCAGTTGAGTTAATCAGTTCAGGCAGTATGAATCAATGACTATAACGGAATTACTATGCAAAATTCTATTGAAGCATATAGCTCCTAAAGTCCAGCTGATTGAATTTCAGGAGCCACAAAAGTCAATGGCTAGAACAGCATTAGTCTTTTAAAATTCCTTTCAGTCTTATGGCTTCTAAAATCCAATTGATCAAATGGTGCTGTTGCGGTTTAAGCAGCTAATTGATTGTGATGGTTCCTAATGGTTTGCTAACTGAATATTGTAGTTTGCTGTTTTCACATTTTGTTCTTGAAAAGCAGTTTCCTGTCTCATTGGAAAAAGAGAATGCTTCATTTCTAACAGCCAGGAGAGTACAAAAGGAATCTAGCTTGAATTCAACTGTCATGGATAAGCTGAAGAGAGTACAGGTGTGCGAAGAACTAGCAATGAAGTATTCAGGTGGCATGTTATTTGGGTGGAGGGTATCTAGGTCACAAGAAGTGACATGGGCTTTTGTGAGATAATGTCAGTAAGTGAGAATGATGTTGATGACAGAGAGGAATAAAAAAAGATTTGAAATGTTGGGTGTCAGAGTAAAGCATCATTAGAAGGAGATATGGGTGGTTATCCGCAGTTATGCAAAGACATGGAATTTGATGTTACTAGTACAACATGAAACCAATTACTGAGAAAAGTAATAGATGTGACTGTGTTATAACCAGATAAGCCTATAATCAGACATGCAAACAGAAAAGGAGGCAATGAGAAAAAGCACTCCTGGTAGCAAATTAAGGAATTAAGGTGACTGGATGCTGTTTGTGAAGATGCTTAAACTATTTCCTGTAGGAAAAAAATCAAACAAATTCTCGGGTCATACTAGTATGCTAAACCCCCGGCACTTCTAACCTTTTCTCTTCATCAGGGACAGGGGTATCAACAAACTAAAGGAGTTTAAATGTAATCCCAAGTCAGATCGTCCTGCAGTTCACCTTTTGATTGGTAAAGAGAGAACTAATAGTGCAGGCTATTGGTTCCATGTGAGTAATCATGGGCTACAGTAAAAAAAAAAAAGTAATGAGTGTTTAGGAAAATGTTATAAAAAATGTAAAAATAGTGAGGCTTGGGCCAAGACAAACAATTCAATTTGGTGTCACTGGAGTCCTTGCTTCTCACACTATTCAGTAACAACTATGGGTTCGATTCACATATGGGCGGGACTTATGAGCGAAACATGCGTATTCCACCCACACAGCAGTTCACCCTGGCACTGGTGTGTGACAGTTGGCATTCACGATCACCATCAATCTGTCCATGGCCCCAATCCCCTGACGTGCAGCCACGTGGCTGCGGAATGTGGTGGCCCAGGGATGGGGTGTGGGAAGCAGAGTGGCAACCAATGGGATGCTCATCCTGGCTCCCATGGTGGATCCCTTCCACAGCCAGGCATGAGCTACTGGAAGGGTGCATAACCCACCATGTACCACCACCAGGCATTTGCCCATACATCCACCCCAAGCCCACTCAAGCAGCATGGTGGGCTGGGACAACAGTGCAGCAGGGGTCCCACTGCTGGTGTTGCTGGTTAGTGTCAATTGGGGGGGGCATAGCCACACAGGACAGTTACAGCAGGGTCTCCCTTCTGCAGCACACATATGCCTCTTTAAATACATGCTGGTGCGGTCACACCCCCATCACATCCCAATCCCATCCCCAGCTCTGAGCCACCCAACCAGCACAGGGATCCCTCGTGCAAGGTACTTGAGTGCCATTTGTGAATGCCGCCAGGAGTGTGAAAAACACACTGCATGGCATTCGGGTGTTAGAATGCCTATGCGCCACCCCTACGTGGTGCGTAGGCATTTGTGAATCAAGCCCTACATGAGCATTAAAGCTTCTTTATCGTGAACATATTCCTATGAGGGAGATGTGAGAGACAGCAAGAGTGGCTTGTCACCGGAACATTAACAAGTCACTAAACAAATGTCTGCACCCATAAATTAAGTATCACATAAGTATGAAATTGGGTAATACAATGAATACAGTCAAAAAGAACAGCCAAGTGCACTAGTGATTTCCCAAAAAATTAGCGAAACATGAAATGGGGGCAGAGGGTGGGTGAAGCAAAATAAAGGAAAAGGCCAACGGATGAAAGAAAGGAAAAAAAAAGGACTGCAGGAATGTGATGTGGAAAAGAATAGAAAGAAATAAAAAAAAGGTGAAAACCACACAAAGGGCAGAACTTGGGTAAGGTAATAAAATGAATGCAGTCAAACAGAACAGCTGAGTGCACCTGTGATTTCCAAAATGAAAGTGAAACATGAAAGGTGGGGGTGAAACAAAATGAAAGAAATGGCCAATGGATGAAACAAGGTAAAAAAAAGAAACATAGAAACATAAATTTTGACGGCAGATAAGGACCGCTTGGCCCACCCAGTCTGCCCATTTCCCTACCTATTGGATAAGCTGCAGATCCTAGTTAACCAGCAGCCTACTTCTTCCTACCCCCACCCCCTAGAATTGCCTTGTGACTGTCCCATGCATGCTTGAATTCCACCACTGTTTTTGACTCCACCACCTCCTCCGGAAGGCCATTCCATGCATCCACAACCCTCTCTGTGAAAAAATACTTCCTTAAATTACCTCTGAGCCGCCCCTTCTATCTTCACATTGTGCCCCCTTGTTCTTGCACACCTCTTTTTTTGAAAGATGCTACCCTCTTGGACTTTGTTGATTCCCTTGAGATACTTGAAAGTTTCTATCATGTCCCCTCTCTCTCCTTTCCTCGAGGCTATACATATTCAGCTCCTTAAGTCTCTCTCATGTCTTCCGTGCAGGCCCTGCACCATTTTAGTTGCCTCCTCTGGACAGCTCCATCCTGTCTATAGCCTTGTGAGATTGGTCTCCAGAACTGCACGCAGTACTCAGATGGGGTCTCACCAACTGTCTGTACAGAGGGATAATAACTTCCTGTTTTCTGCTAGTGATGTCTCTCCCTATGCATCCCAGTATCCCCCCAGTCCTCCTTGCTGCCCTCTCACATTGCTTTCCCACCTTTAGGTCATCTGATATGACTACCCCCAGGTCCCTTTCCATTTTTGTTGTTGTTAGTATCTCACCCCCCATTGTGTACTCTTCCCCTGGGTTTTTGTTTCCCAGGTGCAGAAATGTGGTGTGGAAAAGAACTGAAATAAATAAGAAAGCTGAACACAACACAAATGATGGCTCTGGTAATTGATGCTATATAAGGCAAGCCATCACAACCTGAAATGTATGTCTTCTAGGAATGCTCTTAGTGGTACTACTGGGATGTTTTTCAGAAAGATAAAGGCAGGCTAGGACCCAAGACACTGCTCTTGGGGATACCAGAACCAATTAGAATAGGGAGAGAATTATCTACACCCAAGACACTGCCCTTGAGGACACCAGAACCAATTGAATCAGTGAGAGAGAATCATCTACAAGGATCAATTGATAGTACTAAGACAAGTAGGAGCCAAACTATCCAACAGAGATGTCAGAGAGTTGTGCCCGTGTCAGTTTATCAAGTAGGAGGGTACTTTCAACTGTACCAAAAATTGCTGATGCCTGGGTCAAGAGGGCTTCGGATGGACATCGCCCTCCCCACTTACCAGCAGCTGCTTGTCCCCCTCCAGAGCTAACAGGTACAGTGTTTCAATAGCAAGCGTGGTGCTTGCAGAGGTGTTTGGCGTTGGGTGCTATCTTGCTTCTTTCCAGCTTTGAATCTGCCACCTCACCTTTATTCCAGTTGGCCAACAAATACTGATTGACTCTTACAGGCAACTCTTACCTCTAAATGGACTGATTTCAGCTTGTATTCTCTGTTATGAATGAGGCTCACACTGTGATCTCACTGCACTGTTCTGTACCTGTAGTTTGCACTGATGGGCTCGGTTTTCAGACTGTATATTATTTAATTCTGATTGTGTTTGGTGTCTGTTTGTGCTAGTCAGCATACTGCAAAGACAGGACATTAACCATTTTATAATCTTCCCCTTCCCTCGTCTACCCTCCTAACCCAATCTGTCCCATCTCCCACCCCTTGCCTCTCATGTTACCCTTACATGTCACTAACCAGTTGATTTTGTTTCTCTCTAGCTACAAAAAGCCCCAGTTCCAGAACTCGCTCCCTGCATTGGGTCGAGAGGGCTTCAGAAGGACATCACCATCCCCACTTACCAGCAGCTGCCTGTCCCCTCCAGAGCTAACAAGGACTTCAGTAGCAAGTGTGGTGCTTGCAGGGGTGCAACGCCATGCACAGGGCATGCACACCCACTCTCCCACCCACCCACCTGAGTTGGTGCCAAATATATTGTGCTCTTTGTGATGCTATAAGCCAATCAGCCCACTTTCCACCCCCCTCTTCCAGACTATTCCATTGTCTGCCCCCACTCTGCTAGTCATGTAATCTCGTCCTGGCTACAGATACTTTCCCATGCAGTTCTCTAGCCCCCCCCCCCAGGTCAAATGCAAGCTTTACCTTGCTCTTGAGATTCTCAGCTTTTCCATATACTACACACTACTGACCTAACTCACACCTAAAGCAAATTAGCAAATGTCCTGTTTTTACAGCCTAGACACCACCACCTCTCTCTACAGCCTCCTAGCTCTACTCCTGCCAGTTATCTGACTATGTATAATCTTACCTCCGAGGTCACTTTCTACTCCCTCCCACAGGCATATACTATCTTTGTCACAGAATTCACTGTTAATACACACTCACTCCTAGCACAAGTAAATTTTTTCCTTCTGTACCCCATCAAAGCTTTCCCTATTGATGGTTGCTATTCCCCATCACCCTCATTATTGCCCTTTCCCCCCTTGTTCTCCACCCCCTGACAATGGGTCCCCCGCAGTGCCTGTTATTCTCCTTGACCACCCTGATCTCTTTAACTTCCCTCCTAACTTTATTGTACATCGCCAATACCATGCCCTCCTCTCCCACCTTTACATCTGTCTCTTACTTCCTCAATGACTTCTCCATGTCAAGCTCCCTAGTGTACTCCCAACAGCCCTTATTCACACTAGCCTTTTGTGCTCACAAATCTTGGCTCTCACTGTCTCACTCCCTCATGTATATCCATAGGTACCCTCCCACATGCAGACAGTCACTCAGTTACCTCAAAAATCATTGTCCTGCTCCTCTGGCTGTTCCTATTATTGCTTGTTGCTGGTGACATGGAACCAATCCCTGGACCATCCCAATCCACAATCCCCTCCTTTTCATCCCCACCTTAGCATGGATGAAGGGTTTAAATATAGTACACCTTAATATTAGAAGTCTGATGCACAATCTTATTAAACTAACTGTCTGGATCTCCCACTACCAGCGTGACATACTATGCTTATCCAAAATCTGGCTCAAGCCTTCAGTACCCATCCACCTATGCAACATCATTGGTTACAGTTTCATAAGGTGTGATAGACCATCCCACAAATGAGGTGGTGGCACCATGATTTATTACAAAGATCACTTCAACCTCATCACCCCCACCTTCTCCCCTCATCCAACTATCCCATCCCATGAACTGTGCCACGGCACCCTAATCTTAGGCAACTTCAAAAAGCTGCACATTTTCTGCATTTATCTACCCCCTGCCACTAGCCAGTAAGGACTGTCCACTGCTAATGACTATATAATACTTAGTGACTTCAACATCAGTTGCCTTGACCACACAAATACATCTGCAGAACAAACACTCAGCAAGTTACTACTCACCGAACTAATCTCCCAACCCACTAGACTCTCCAGTAATGCCCACACTGCCACACTTATTGACTGGATCCTTGTTTCTGACCATGCCAAAATCTCTGAGTGTGCACTGTCACGGAACTCACTCCAACATTCAAAATAACTGTAGTCCACACAGATGAGTTTTTAGAATACAGCAGTTTCACTCTTGAAGCAAGAAAAGTACATAGCACCTTCCACAGAGGTGACCAAAATGGACTGATGTTTCACCAAGATAAGCTTTGTCAAGAGTAAAAGAGTAAAACTGCTGTATTCTAAAAACTCATCTTACTTCCAATGTTGGGGTGAGTTCCGTCACTGTGCGCTCTCAGTTTGAATCATGTATCACGCTGAACCAGGTCCCAGCTGTGTGGCTCTGAACTGCTGAATCCTGTCAAAATCTCCTCTGCTGGAATCCTCCTGGACTCCCTAAGTGATCATTCACCTGTGTACTGTGTCTGGCATGCCAGATTACCTTGTGCCCCCACCTTGAATTCTCCACTTTCATAATTACTCACTCCTTGACCCTGCACAATTCCATGTTGAGCTGGCCTGCTAAGACTGGTCTTACCACTGGACAGCTACTGATGCTGGCCTTGCAGTATCCTTCTTCAATACTACTCTGCAATCACTCCAGAACAAGCACACTCCCCTCACTTCTAGGAGGGTCCAAGGGCCGAAAACTAAATGACTCACTCAGCCTTTTCTATCCCTACTTAAAGAATATGACAGACATTTATACTTATAGGGTTTTTCTTGTTTACTCCCATTCCCCCCAGGGCCACGGCATACACATGTGTGTATACATGTGGAGGTCACTTATACACCAAGATCTGGTGGCCCCTTCTACCCCTCCCCTGACTTTTGCCACCACCCATCGCCACCTAAGCACCCACCTGACCTCCACCCTGTGGGAGCGGGACCACAGATGGGTGGGTGTCCACCTCATTGGAGGGGAGAGCCATGGCTCAATCCCACTCCAGCCCTCCCCCCTGAGCCAACACCCCAGGGACCTGAGGTCACTTCTGAACCCAGGTCACTGGCGTAGGGCGAGGTAAGGCACCAGTGCCTCAGATCTCTGCACCAAAGGCCGGCTCCTCTTTCAAAGCTTCTAACTCCAGTGCAGACTGGACTTCATATAGGCACCTGCATAATAAATGTAAGCAAGCTATCTGGTAAAGTAAAAGCAAATACTTTTGCACCTTACTAGCCCCCTCAAAAAGCAATCCACAGTATTACTGGGAAAACATCAAACAGTCCCTTGGATATTCTAACCTCCCCCAACCCCAACAGAGTTTGAAATTGACTGAATCAATTGTTATAACCCCTTAACCATATCAAATACTTTTATCAAATACTTCTCCCCTTTCACTGACATGCTAAATATGCACATGAACACCACAACCCTTCTCCCTAACCCCCCACCCGAGAACCAACATCCCCCTTTTCTCTTTAAGCAAGTCAGCAAGGACAAAGATATAAAACTACTCAAACAAATCCCTGACTAAATCTGCCAGTCCAGATGTAATTGAACCTAAATTGCTAAAACTCACAACTTGGGAAATGACAGCCCCCCCAACCTGCATTTTTAACCTCTCCTTCACCACGGGCTTGGTTCCCCTCATCTGGAAAAAGGCAAGCATCATACCAGTTTTCAAAAAAGGTAACCAGAAACTCATACATAATAAGAGACCCACAGCCATCTTACCAGCCCTTAGTAAAGTGTTAGAGAAAATTGTCACTGCTCAACTGAATGCATATCTCAAGAAATATGACCTTCTCAGCCCTGCTCAGTGCGGCTTCCACAAGGGCAACAGCACTACCACTGCATTGGTCACACTAACGAACACTATATATTCCTCCCTTGACAGTGGTCTCTATGCTAATGCAGCATTTGTCAACCTCGCAAAAGCCTTTGACACGGTCAACCAACCCCTTCTCCTCAATAAGTTATATTCCCTGGGAATCTCGGAACATGCTCTTCCATGGTTTTCTAGCTACCTTGCCAACAGGAGCCAGCGCATCAGGATCAGCTCCTCCTTCTCTGACTACCACCTCAGCTACCTTGGTGTACCCCATGGTTCAGTTCTAGGATCCCTACTTTTTCACTACACATCAATACAGTCAGTCACTGTTTCAAGTACTCCACTCCACTACTATATGTGGATGATCTCTGCCACGCCTCTTATATAACTGACATCAACAGGGACCTTACAACTGACCTTAAAGCTGTACAATCCTGGTTCAGAGATAATAAACTCTTCATGAACCACACCAAATCCCAGACTATGCACTTTGGAACCCCCCATCAGCTAAAAACCACAAATACTCCTCTTACCATGGTATGCAAAAATGGTACCCTGCTTGACCCACCCTGGATTTGTCCCTCCATGTTCAATCCATTTGAAAGGCTGTTAACTCCTACCTAGGTATCATATATCGAGGCAGTCCTAATTTCTCCCTGTCGGCATGAGTCCCTATTGCCCATAGTCTACTCCTCCCAAAATTAATCTATGGCCTACCAGTCTTTGCTACTCCTCCATTACTCTGCTACAAAAATGGGTAGTAGGGTATAATAACATCTGCTGGTTTGATTTTGGGTTTGCTCTTGGGTGCAATCGCCTCACCCACCACTGCCTCCTATACAGTAAGTTGGGTTAGCCTTCCCCTAAAGCCCTGTTCGACTTTTCTCTTGGGAGAATCATTAACAGTATTTTATTATGGGAGGATGGGGTGGTATCTGAGGACTGAAGGAGGATGGATGTGATTCCTCTTCACAAAAGTGGGAGCAGGACAGAGGCAGGAAACTACAGACCAGTTAGTTTGACCTCAGTGGTAGGGAAAATGATGGAATCACTTCTGAAGGAAATAATTGTTGAGTACCTAGAGGCCAGTGGGGCACAGGACCCAAGGCAGCATGGATTCACAATGGGAAGGACTTGTCAGATGAATCTAATAGATTTCTTTGACTGGGTGACCAAAGTAGTAGACCAGGGAGGGGCTGTGGACATGGCTTACCTATATTTTAGCAAGGTCAAATGTATGGCAGCTCAGATTCAATGCAAAGAAGTGCAAGGTAATGCACCTGGGAAACAAAAACCCAGGGGAAGAGTACACAATGGGGGGTGAGATACTGACAACAGTAAAAATGAAAAGGGACCTGGGGGTAATTATATCAGATGACCTAAAGGTGGGCAAGCAATGGAGAAGCAGTAGAAAGGCTGGGGATCTGGGATGCATAGGGAGAGGCATCAGTAGTAGAAAACAGGAAGTTGTTATCCCTCTGTACAGACAGTTGGTGAGACCCCATCTGGAGTACTGTGTGCAGTTCTGGAGACCCCATCTCCGCAAAGACATAGACAGAGTGGAGGCTGTCCAGAGGAGGGCAACCAAAATGGCACAGGGTCTGCACCAGAAGACATACGAAGAAAGACTAAAGGAGCTTAATATGTATACCCTTGAGGAAAGGAGGGAGCGAGGGAACATGATAGAAACTTTCAAGCACCTCAAGGGAATCAACAAAGTCCAAGAGGGTGGCATCTTTCAGAAAAAGATATGTGCAAGAACAAGGGGGCACAATTTGAAGATAGAGAGGGACAGCTCAGAGGTAATGTGAGGAAGTATTTTTTCACAGAGAGGGTTGTGGATGCATGGAACAGCCTCCCTGAGGAGGTCGTGGAGTCAAGAACAGTGGGGGAATTCAAGAATGCATGGGACAGACATAAGGCAGTCCTAGTGGGGGGGAATAGGAGGAAGTAAGCTGTTGGTTAACTAGGATCTGCAGCTTATCTGTTAGGTAGGAAAATGGGCAGACTAGGTGGGCCAAGCTGTCCTTATCTGCCCTCAAATTCTATGTTTCTACTTTACTTAATCAGAGGCCCCTCTCCTTAACCTCCCACCTAGCACCCAGCACTAATCACTAATCGCTTAGGTCTTCAGACTCTGAACAGCTATCTATCTCCAGGTCTCACACTAAATACAGGGAGCTTGCCTTCTCCTCCATCGGCCCTAAACAATGGAACATTATTCCACCTCCAATACGACTTTCTCAATCAGCTGACACCTTTAGGAATGCATTCCACTCCTTTCTAATTCAATATTCCTATTGTGCCTACCCCTAATTATCCACATACCGTGTCCATCCCCCTCCTCTCCACCATGCACTAAGACAACATGTCTACATCCCCTGTAAAGTGCACCTACAACCCTGAACCTAATACTCCACATCTCTAGACTCATGTCTTTAAGAATGCTCAATGTAATGATGGAATGCATAATTCTGGTGTACTGTACTGTTTGTTACTTGTTAGATTTACTCAGTCCTGTGTATTGTGAATTATGCACTATCCTACTTCCCTTAAATTTGTAATCTCTTCTGCTTTGTAACCTCCTGGGTCATGCCTGAAAATAGGCAACTGTCAGCCTAGTGCACCTTATTCGGTCACAAAAACTAACTAATTAAATAAAACCCTGATCCATCCCCTTCAGGATGTAATTCATTACTCTGAAGAATGAGAAAACTGTGGAGTGGGATTTTCTGAAACCTAACTAGAAAGGTCTAAGAAAGAAGGAGGAGACATGGAAAGAGGAGCTAAGAGAACACTACCCTCTCTTCAACTTAGCAAGGGCAGATTATGAGAGAGATAGGATAGTAGACACCTGGTTTGGAAGGGTTACACTTTTACAAAGTGACAGGTCTCTGACACAGTTCCAGACACCTAGGATCTTACCAGCAGAAAAGGGAAGTTTGAGGAGGATGAGATTGGGACAGGAATAGCAGTGACAGTGAGATGGAGGAACATTTGTTCCTGGCCATTAGGGCTTTTCTTCCTGGTCAGATCATGTGAGAGAAGGGCAGAGGGAGTAGCAGCTGGAGAAGTAATGGAAAAGGAGAAAAGATGAGGGAGGAAATGGTAGGGGGGAGGAGGGAGAAGAAGGCAAAGGGAGAGAAGGTAGATGACTCAGGAATAGAAAAAGGCATTAAAGACAGAGGTGACCTCAGAAAGTTCAGAGATGGTGAAACTGCCTACTGCACAAAGTGACAGCCAGGACTTAACAACAATAATTACATATGGCCTGCCTCGTAGCATCCACAGTATGAAGTGGATATTATTAGGCATTCAGGTGTATAATGCTCAAGACTCTAGGTAGGGAAGAAGATGGAGAGGAATTAAAAGCAAAATGCATAGGAGAAAGATGAGTCAGAGCAAGCTCTAATTCTTCTGGTGGGAATATAAGGAGGTTATGAGGAGGTAAATGAAGGAGGAAAAGATGAGGGACCTCCAAATGCCTCCAAATGTAACCAAGAGGCAGGGAAGAGGCAAATGCTGATAGGTCAGTAGGTAGGCACATGACGAGGAGGAGGAAGTTGGAGTGGTAGAAGATGAGCAGGTGAGCGGAAAGTGGATGTAGAGAAGGAAGGAAGGAAGGATGGATGGATGAAGGAAGAAAGGAAGGTAGGTAAAATGTTTATTTTTATACAGGATGTCACATGTCATTAGGGAATAAATCCCTGTTTACAAGACAAGTCCTGTTTGGTTACATAAAAGTAATAAATCATGTATTACAAGTACTAAGATTTTTACAGGTTTGTTAAACACAGTGACATTCACTATACACTATGCAAAATAATAACAGTCTATCAAATACAACAAACAACAAGTACAAAATGTACAAAAATACCAACAGGCCTAATTACAGTAAACTACAAAATTTTCAATGACGACAAAAAAAACTAAGACAAAGTGCATCATGGTATATGGTCTAGATTTACAAATCCCAATAGTAAACCAAGCAGTTAACAACTACATACAATCTAGATTGAGTTCAAACCCAGTCTACATCCATTCCATTATAAAAATTTTAATTGACTAACAAACAAAGCTAAAACACAATTACGTCACATATCAGAATTAATAAATACAGTAATAAACCAAACAATTAACAATTACACACAGCCTGGGAGATTGATTTCAATCCTGTTTTAAATACATTTGTGGATGCTACTCTCACTGAGTATGGAAGAATATTCCACCATATTGCCGCTTGATGTTTTAATGTTTTTACCCCAAATGTTTATTATAATTACCATTTATTTTATTAACATATACAGATCTAGTCAAGATCCAAGTAGGCTCAATCTTTTTCGTCAATGCATTAACTGATATGTAATGAGCCGGTTGCTTTATAAAAAAGCGATGCAATAATTTCAACCATATCTCACCATTTCTCTGTTCTAGGGTAGTCCATCCCAGAGTAATTAATAATGTACAATGGTGTGTTCCATAATGACATCCCAAAATAAACCTCGCAAGTTTATAATAAATTTTATCTAACTTAACCCGCATTAACTTAGGTGCAACCCTATATATAACACTTCCATAATCAATGGTTGGCATCACCATCTGTTCCACTATGTTTTTTTTACCCTTTAAATCCAAATGTCTTGATGTTCATCTAAGGGCCCCTAGTTTTCTACTAACTTTATTCAATAACTCCTTAATATGTTCTTGAAAATTTAGCTCTACATCAAATATTACACCCAGTTATCGATATTCAGTTACCTGATCTATTAGAACATCTGACAAAGATGTTATACCCAAGTTTGGTTTGTTTCTATTCCCAAAGCAAAGGACTTTAGTCTTCTTTGTATTCACTGCCAGCCCTGACCTGGTGAACCACTCCCCTATGCTGCTGAAGTCCCTCTGCAGGTTAACTCTCAGGTCTGCAAAGTCTGACCCAGTTACAACACGAGCCGTATCATCAGCATACAGCTGGATGTTTGATGTTTGAACAGTCTGGGGAAGTTCACTGCAGAATACTAAGAATAACAAGGGCCCTAGTATAGATCCTTGAGGGACTCCTCTTTCTACTAATTTAACTGTTGACAATGTCTGAGACACACATACTCTTTCAGATCTTACTGTTAAATATGATTTAATCCATGCCTATGGTCCCTCAGTAATGCCCATAACCCAGAGTTTTCTCATCAGCAGGGAGTGGTCCACCAAGTCAAAAGCTTTTGACAAATCTGCGAATAAAATTGCAGTCTCCTTCCCTTCATCCAAACAAGTTTCCACAAGATCATTAAATTCGATCAAAGCTGAATTTGTGGAAAGTCCTTTTCTAAAACCTGCCTGATATGGTGTAAATAAGTTATTTGTTTCTAAATAATCCATTATTTGTATATGTACTAACTTGTCCAGGCATTTAGATAGTATTGAAAGCAGAGCTATTGGTCGATAGTTGCCTGGATCACTTTGGTCGCCCCCTTTATATATTGGAATAGGTTTACTCTGTTTCCATATAGTAGGAGAAAACCCTGTACTTGAACTCCAATTAAACATATATGCTATTGTCGGTGCTATATAATCAGCAGCCATTTGTAAAAACCTTCCTTCCAACCCATCTATGCCAGGAGATTTATGAATTTTAATTTATTTTAAACATATTTTACCTCCTTTATATTCAGTACTCTAAATCAAAAAGGTGGATATATCCCTTTAAATTCTGGTACATCCTGGGTCTTGTTTAGTGGGACCCTTACCTCTAGACCTGGGAGATTAACAAAAAAATAATTTAACAAATTTGCTGTTGCCTTGGGTTCTTTTACTGCCTTCCCCTCATGAATCGATTGATGTTTTATTTATTTTTATTGCCTGGACTGATAATGTCGTTAACTGTTTGCCAGAAATTTTTTGGATCATTATTCCTATCTATTTTCATTCTAAAATAGTTCAGTGTAGCCCTATTTATCTGTTGTTTACAGTTATTCCTTTTATTTTTATAAATATCCCAGTCACTACTTGTTTTTGTCTTTTTAGCCAATTTCCACAATCTAGTCTTAATCTTAATACTTTTTAATAAATTATCATTTATCCAGGGTTCCCTAGCTTTTCTCTTACTTACTTTCTTTTGTTTTTGGTGCATGATTATCACATATCTCCAAAAATCTAGCCACAAAATACTGTACTGTTTGATCTATATCCGGAATTGATTTGCATCTCTCCCAGTTTTCTGTCTGCATGTCCAAATTAAAGCTGTCAATTGAAAAAATGTTTCATGTTCCTAACCCATCCCTCCCTCAATTGTATCCTCGGTTGTACCATACTACTTATAATTTCCTAAATTAAATGATGATCTCCCAATAATGGGGGTTCAATATCCTTTGAATGGACTTTTAACTGAGGTGAGACTAGCAACAAATCTAATCGTGTACCCTTAGTCATTGAGTTTGTGTATCTAGTAGGTTCATCTATCAGCTGGATTAAATCAAGGGGTGCCAACATTTCTTTTAATCTATTGCCTCTCTGATTATACCAATCTGAGTTTAAATCTCCCATTAAAATCAACAATTTATCTTTTACTTCATCCTGAAATTATACCAATGGTCAATTCCAAATCCACCATCTTTACATTAGGGGGAGGATACAAAATCCCTATAGCAACTTTTAAGTCACACAAATAAAGTGCTATAAAGTCCACATTTCCTGTATTACCTTTTGTTAAAACGTTATCTGATCCCAATGTATTTTTTATATAAAGAATAACCCCCTTCCCCTTCTATTCTTCCTGTCTGAATGATATATTTGCTATCCTACCAAACCTATTTCACCATCCTCTACCTTATTTGTAAGCCAGGTTTCAGAGAAGCCTGCTATATCCGTTTTTTGGGCTTCAAATAACATTTCCACCAAATCCATTTTTGGGGCCAAGCTCCTTGTATTGTCATGCATTATTTTTAAGTTAATACTCGACTTCTGAGTTGGCCCTGGGTTCAATTCCATGTCTCCCCCCCCCCCAATATTAAAAGCAAGGTAAAGGTAACATTATCAGAACACATACTTTTATGTATTTTATATGCCTCCAGAGGTTTAAATTGACTTGCTAAGTAATAAGTCGTCCAAATTCTTGTGAACTCATTTCTATGCAATTTTAAACTACAAAAATTCTCCCCTTGTGATCCTATTTCTAATTAATTGGCCAATAATAACCCAGTTTACTAGGGATATCCTCAATTACACAGGTATAATTCATTGAACATACGAATTGCAACAAACACATCATTTTGCCTACATACATTATAGCACCTTAAACCTGTTGGGACTATGTTTCAAAATAATATTTACCTTACCAACACTTAAATACTATAAAAACACACCCTTTTAGTACACCATTAAAATTACAGCCTATTTCCAAGATAAAATATTTTTCTGTCTAAATTTAAATAAAATAATCTACCCACCCCTTACTTTTTCACTTATTTCTACTGTATATAAAACACTGTTAACCCTTCAAACTGCTTTTCTGATTTTCCTTGCTGTGAGTGGTGCTCGCGCCACTCACAATGCTTGCGTTTGTGAGCGGAGTGAAAATTTAAAGGTCTCAGTCCCTGCCTTTGATGATGATTCCAGACAGCTGACTCTCTCTGAGCCCTCTGCTCACAACAGTGCACAGATAAAGATAGATGTTAAGTCCAGGCACAGAATATAAAATCACACAGTCTCTCACCCTGGCGATTCTCTGCGATGTTACTGCAGGTAAATTCCTCTCATAGCAAACAGCAGGCAGCAGGTAGCAAACAGCACAGCTATAGCAGCTTGTGAGCAGCGTGAAAATTTAAAGGTCTCAGTCCCCGTCTTTGATGATGATTCCAGACAGCTGACTCTCCCCGAGCCCTCTGCTCACAACAGTGAACAGATAAAGATAGATGTTAAGTCCAAGCACAGAATGTAAAATCACACAGTCTCTCACCCTGGCGATTCTCTGCGATGTTACTGCAGGTAAATTCCTCTCATAGCAAACAGCAGGCAGCAGGTAGCAAACAGCACAGCTATAGCAGCTTGTGAGCAGCGTGAAAATTTAAAGGTCTCAGTCCCCGTCTTTGATGATGATTCCAGACAGCTGACTCTCCCCGAGCCCTCTGCTCACAACAGTGAACAGATAAAGATAGATGTTAAGTCCAAGCACAGAATGTAAAATCACACAGTCTCTCACCCTGGCAATTCTCTGCGATGTTACTGCAGGTAAATTCCTCTCATAGCAAACAGCAGGCAGCAGGTAGCAAACAGAACACCTATAGCCACTTGTGAGCAGCGCGGAAATTTAAAGGTCTCAGTCCCTGCCTTTGATGATGATTCCAGACAGCTGACTCTCTCTGAGCCCCCTGCTCACAACAGTGCACAGATAAAGATAGATGTTAAGTCCAGGCACAGAATATAAAATCACGCAGTCTCTCACCCTGGTGATTCTCTGCGATGTTACTGCAGGTAAATTTCTCTCGTAGCAAACAGCAGGCAGCAGGTAGCAAACAGCACAGCTATAGCTATAGCTGTAGGAAGGAAGGCAGGAAGGAGACAGAGAGAGGAGGGTGTTGGCATCAAAAAATAAACAGAAGAACATATTACAGAGAAGAGGGAGATTGTAGCTAATTGTGAGGGGGGCTGTAAGATTCAAGTTAAAATTATGGTATAATGACTTCTGTCTTTGGCAGACTTTTTGAAATATGCAACAGATATACCAATCCACCAAAGAATAATAAATTTACTACAGGAAAAATACAATACTGAAGTCTCATAAATATCCATAGCAGCAGAAAGATTTGATCTTTTTTTTTTTTACAGTTTACTAAAGATAATCCAGCTGAGATAAACCACCTAGGGCCAGATTTTAAAAGTGTGGCGCAAGGCATGCTCCAAGTCCTGTGCCACGACACTTAGGTTCTGGCGGTATGCTGAATCCCTTCACTACAACTGTGTTTGATATTACAATCTTGGGAGCAGCTGTGACAGTTTCCACAATTTATGGCAGTTTGCACCAATTGTCTGGTATGAGCTGCATTAAAAAGGGCCCCAGGACTGCCACAAGATAGACCACAAAATGTTGGTCTAATTTGTGGCAATCGTTGCATGGGATAGAAAATCCTGATCACCATGCCACAAGCTCTGTATGCCATATGTTCAGTGCACCTGGGGCTTGTGGCATTCAGGGCCATCTGAAAATCCAGTGGGGTCCTGCTTCTACCCAGTTCCACAACTGGGTGGACTGGAGCACTAGGAGGATAAATGACCTACCCAAGGTCACATAGTAGTTGGCTTTAGTGGGCTTTGAACTTGTGAAGTTCTGTTTTCCAAGCTGCTGCTCTTACCACAAGACCGTGCTGCCTACGAACTGTATCTCCTAAGAGTTATAGTTATTCCAGTGCCTTAAAGCTGTGGCTTTTGCTGAGAAACATGTGAATGCCATGATTTAGTGGAACAGCAGTTCCTTAAAGCTATGCTTTTGCCAAAGAAACATGACAATCCCATAATTCAAAGGAACTACTGTCTTTCCAACAATAAATTTAAAAAATATTTATTAATCTTCACAGCACCATCAAAATATGTGCAAATGCTCTAAACAATTATATACAGTATATCATTCTAGTAGTTCCACTTATTCAAGCTCCTAAAGCCATGAATTTTGCGAAGAAACATGCAAAGGCTATGTTATTGTTGCTATTGGAGAACAGATTGCTGAAGTTAAGTCTTGGAGGCAATAAACAATCTCCTTTCTGATCTACCCTCATTTGCCTGGCTTAAAAAAGTTCAGGGCTACCTATATTCTATGAGGTTACTTTTGATAGGGTTATCCAAAGGGCAATTACTGAGAAAAAATACCCTGTTTTCAGATATAAAGTCCCACATAAAGGATATAATTGCCCAATGAAATATAACTGCAGCTTCTGTATATCCTTTAACTTTTCCACTTTTATGAGTTTGAGGCATATTGTGCCTGTTGTTTTTCTGCTTATTTGTAATTTTGTGAAACTGCTACTTTTATAATTTTCTATTGGCTTTGCAACCTCCTAGATTGTGCCTGGAAATAGACAGTTTTCTTGTCTAGTGCACCTACCAGGTCAACAAAAACTAAATAAACAAACAGAACAACAAAATAAAGTATATTCAGATATATTGCAATAACAATAGGTAGTGCTATACAGATATTGGTCCCTATGCATTAATGGGCAGATTGTCTATGCGCTGCAGATCCATGGCACACAGACAACTCTAAGCTAGAATGTTGCTCACCAGAGTTTTGTGGACCCCCAGCGATATTCACGGAAGGGAAATGTGCCCCTTCTAAAGTTGATCCCCCAGCCGTGAATGCAGCTATGTACATGAACACTCTGTGGGAGTTGCCAGGGGGTGTGCCAGCACTCCATGCTATTCACTGTGTCACAGAGTGCTAGCTGGGGGGGGCACAAGATATGGCAGCAGTCACCCTGCTGTATCCTCTGCATGTCCACCATGGAAGACACCCACCAGCCATGGCAGGAATGGAGATCCCATATGCCACACCACCCCAGCCCACTGGTTAGGAAGGGAGGGCTGGGAGTGGCAATTCCGGCACTAGCCCAATAGTTTTATAATTACAGGAATCATGCTGTCCCACAATCCCCTGTTCTGCTTGGAGAAGGGGATATACTTTTGGACAAAGTCCAACATCCGAATGGATGCACACTTGTATCCTCTGATCCAACCCCATGCATGAGCATGTCTTGGGCCAGGGCCACAGACAGGTGTTCTGCAATGGTGTGTATTTGTGCATGCTGAGCCCTGTGCCCCTATCAATGGGTAGGGAGTTGCGCAGGCCAGGTACTCACATCAGTGCCCATTCACAAAGATGGACAGGGGTATGTGTGAAAGGCACATATCCTGCTCACATAGCTCCACACCCTCAGGAGATCTGCATGGCAGCCATATTCCTGAACACCAGTCAATACATGGCTCCTGTATGTGGCCTGGCACCCGGCGTGCAGGTTTGTGGGGGCAGCGGACCTGGGCAGGCAGCCAATCAGCTGCCTGACCCAGGTCCCTGGGTGGATCACTTGCACCCGTGCGGCACCATGTTAGCAGCCAGCATGCATCACACCAACAGCAAGGGGGGATTCCCCCAGATGTCTTCCCCCAGCCCTCCCAGAGTGCCCTGACAGCTGGGATGGCCAAAGTGGGGGGTCCAATGACCCCCCTATCCCCGCCACAACATGCAGCGGCATCCCAGGGGGGTGCATAACTGTTACGGCTGTCCTTAGATGGCATAGCCATTGCCTCCCCATTCACAGCACTCTGCACCTTAGTGAATGGCATGGGGTGTGGCCAAACCCCCTGCACCGGCTCCCAGCCTGCTCCTGTGTGGAGCTGCATGTTTGGCCAGGGTTTCAGGTGCATAGGGGGTATTAGGACTGTGCATGCCATGCAGGGAGTGCAGCGGGCACGGGCAGGTGTGGGGTGGGCTACACGCTAGAGTTACGCGGCACATAGCCACTCTGCATCTTTGTGAATAGGGACCATCTTGAGTACCCAGCACTGCATAGTCACTCATAGTTATGGCTGCAAATGCTGCTTTATTAAACCTTGATTATTGCACCTTAATGTAACAGATGTCCCCAAATGGAATAACATGAAGTTTCACATGCACATTGTCAGCACTTCTATACATTTGGTATCAGATGTCTGGGTGATTTGAATTTCTAAAAGATTGAAAATGTGTATAAATGTGTTTTTCACCCCTTTTTCATTGATGATCGATAGCACAAAAAAAATGGCTAAGAGCTGAAACCTAAAACTCTCAGGTGTATTATAGTATGGGCCAAGGTAGTCACTTTCCTATTTGGTTTTGTTTGAAAATGTGTAGAATTTAAATTATTAGTAAAAATAAAAAATTCAATTTTTGCATGTGCACAGTTCCATTTTTGATTATTTCTTGACAAGGCAATTTTCCTGAAAGTGGAGTGTCTCTGACTCGCAGTCAGATTTTGTGTGATAATTATGCCTTATTTTTTAAACTGAGTGGTCATGAATGTGGAAAAATATGTAAGCAATAAGACACTTGACCGAGCATATAAAGAGGCACACGACACTTGTGCCATGGTCCTTCAGCTTCTGGCAGGGTGTTCGTCCCATGAGAAACCTGACTGGGAATGGTTTATTGTGTATATAAAATGAGTCCCTGTAAAAACTTTTATGATAAGCCCCCCTTCAAACTCATTATTGATTGGCACTCACATTTTAAAGTTTTGTTTTATTTAATATGAAAAATAGTCCCTGATCTGTCTCTGGTAGCAAGTTATAATGTACTGGCAAAGGGAGCTTTTTTATGTTGGCTCGCTCATGCGCAGCCAACATATTGTGGTAGGAGCAGATTTGGAGGTGCGGTCACTGTTGGGTGAATGCAAGGCACGCATCAGTAGGTGTGTACTTCATTCCTCAATAAGCCTGTATGCCAGTGCCACAAAATGCATACATAATGTGGCGAGCACATCTAAGGAAAGGTCCACTGCAATGCAAGCAAAGCTCATCATGCACAGCAGACCTCCGGCGATCGCTTTCCTGGTGAGAAAACATTTTTACATGGCGGCACACTGCCTGCCATAATGCCAACTTCAGTGCCCAGTCCCCTGTCCATGCACTGCCCCAATGCATGTGCGCTGGCAGGGAGTCCTCCCCGTCGGTGTAATGCACTCCCCCATTTGTTATGTCCTGAGGGGGTGCCCAATCCCCCTCAGCTCTTGCCCCCACTTTCATTGTGTGCCGACGGTGATGCCCAATCCCCCATCGGCTACAACATCCCCCCCCAAAACAGTTAGGTGGCATGCTAGGAGCCCACCCCAGCATGCCAAATCCCCTGAAAAATAAAAACCATCCTGCGATGTTTTGTTTTTTAATTTTTTTAACCCTGTGAAAGAATGAAACAGCCCCTCGCAGTCTCCCTTCCCCCTCCCACAACCCACTCCCACCCTCTGCGCACCCTGCCTCCCACCCTCTCCCACCCAATACTTACCTCTGGAATCAGGTGCAATGATCTTCAGTGGATCGGGAACACGTCTGCACTCTTCAAAGCCGACCACGAACTGAAGAAATGCCGGTAAGCTGTAAAATGGCATAAATAGGGTTTTTTCAACTTTGATGCATATCTCGGGCCTTTATTGGAATATTTGCACCAAATTTTCAACATGGGGTTATTGGGACCCCTCCTCATGAATTCAGTCACTGTCATGGTGCTATTCAGTCCCAAAAGGTGATTTCGCGGTCACTGCGTGGAATCACGTTTCAGGACCGAGTAATGAAACGACAATGTCACTGTTCATGAGGGGGGCTTTCAAAAAAGCCTCAGTTGCAAATTTGTTGAAAAAAATCCCCAAAATGGCTGTTTTACGAGCATGCGTTGTGCTGTTTCCAAGCACACTCGTAATTTCGTGAATTTGTAATATTTTCACTCCAGATTTTCAAAATTGACATATTTCCACATCTCCTGATGAACAGTACAGCTGTCATTTTACATATCCTGGCTGAATTTCACATGTCCAGAGCAGAACAGCGCGGTCGCTGTGTGAAATCAGTTTTTGGGACAGCTTGAGAAAATGACGGTGACACTATTTATGAGCAAAGGTCCTAAAATGCCTATGTTGAAAATTTGGTGCCAAAAGTCCATAAAATGACTATTTTGCAAGCATGCATTGTGCAGTTGCCATGCACCCTTATAACTTCACAAATTTGCAATATTTTCATGCCAGATTTTCAACATTGGCATTTTTTCACACCTCTTATCAATAGTTCAGCTGTCATTTTTCACAGCCTGCCCAAAATGTGTTTCTGCACCTGTGGTGCACAGTGGCATGGTCGCTGTGGGAAATCAACTTTTGGGACAGATTAACAAAATCACAGTGCCACTGTTCATAAGGGGAGGTCCCAAAATACCTATGTTGAAAATGTGGCTAAAAAAAACTCCCCAAAATAATTGGGTTATGGATGTGTGTTGCACAGTTTCTATGCAAGCTCATGACTTCACCAATTTTTATATTTTCACTCCAGATTTTCAACTTTGCCATTTTTTTATGCCTCCTCGTGAACAATATAGTTGTCATTTTGCACATCCTGCCCAAAATGTGTTTTCGTCCCTGTGTCACCAAATGACATAGCCACTGTACAAAACCACCTTTCAGCTAACAAACTGATTATGCCACTCTTCATGAGGTGGGGTCACAAAAAGCCCATTTTGAAAATTTGGAGTGAAAATACCAACACACGCCTACAGTGTTAGGGTTTCCAACTGTAGCGCCCCACCGTGTAGAGACTGACAGGCATCGGGGTGTGACTTGGGATCATTGGCTGTAATGCTCATGCCATTCCACCCCCACCCACCCTGCAGCCACTGACAGGCATCATGGTGTGCCTTGCAGTGTCTGGCCACAAAGTTCACCCCATTCTCCTATACTGCACCAACCTCAGCATATTTCCTTTTGGAATGGGGTAAGTATAACTCCCAAAGACCCCAAAGCACACCACAACACTTGTCAGTGTATACTGGGTAGGGTGAGGTAAAATGGCATGGATGTTATAGCTGACGACCCAAAGGCACACCCCAGTGCCTGTCAGTCTCTGCAGGATGGGGATGGGGTTGAGGTTGGCATCACTTCAATACTTCACTGCCATTCCTATTATGCATCTCTAACTCCTGCACTATCAATGCCAACGCCAGAGAGACAACATTCGGCATTGACAAATGTTTATTTTTAATAGTGGCTTTAGTTTATTTTTTGTTGTTTTTATTGAGCTGTAATGGTTTTAAAGGGAGAGAAAGCAATGTTGCTGTTAGGGAAAGTGTGAGTGTGAGAGAGAGAGAGAGAGAGAGAGACAGACAGAGACAGAGAGATTGAGGAAACGAGCAATGTGGCACAGTAAGAGAGAGAGAGAGACTGTGGCACTCAGGGCAGCTGGGGTGTGCTAAAGTATTGCAGCTACATCCTCTTTTGTCACCATTTCCCTATATGACAGCTGGTGATACTGTATTGTTTTTTATGTTCTGCTGTTGCCATTTCGACCATGAAAAACAGCTACTGCTTCTGTTGTGGTAGCAAGAGGGAGGAGGGAGTGGTATACCCTTGTGAGGCTGTTTGTGGGGTGAAATGCCCTTAACAAGAGAGAAAAGAGACAGCATCACCACCAGTGTGTCATTAAAAAAAATATGCCAGTTCAGGTAAAAAAAAAAAAAAGAAAAATGTACCCGGACTGTGGTCGGGAGGGTAGTCAGTTGGCAGGCAATGAGTAGGGCATGCGGTCAGTTAGACAAGAGTTGGATCAAGAGGAGGGTGGCATTTAACAGACCACATTTGAGTACTGGGTGTCAGCACATTATAAGAAATTTACACCATGGATTAGTGGCCAGCTACTGAAGCATTGATACAATATCGAGAAAAAAGGTAAGTGGAAGGCTGCATTTATTTAATTATTTTGGGGGCTGGATATGTCTCGTTCAAGTTTTTATGGTATTTTTGTAACAATTTTTTAAAGTATTTTTTAACATTATGGCAAGTCAGGAAAGTTAATGCTTTTAAGGGCTTCTATTTAATCTAATCTGTATCTTTACATCTTGTTATCTGCAAGATAATGTTTACTTGTTGGAATCCCTAATCCTAATTGCTAGAAGAATATGTGAATACTCTGTAATATGAACATACGAATGTGCCAGCAGAAACAGACCACCCGGTCTATCTATGTCTGCTCGAGTGTGCAGCTAGCACCCCTAGTTTGCAGCTGCCCACCCTCCCATTTGTCATCCCACCGCCACCCCCACCTCCCCCGCCTCACTCTCCTGTTCCTGTCCCATGCCCTTTGAAACTGTTCACAGATTTACATGCTACCACCAATTCTGGTAGGGCATTCCATTTGCTACCACCCTCTCTGTGAAATAGTGTCTCTTCATTTCCTTCCTAAATCCTCCCCTCTATTCTTAGTGCATGCCCCCCGTGACCCCCTCCCTCCTTAACTTAAAGACACCATCTGCCCCATCCTTATAGTTTCCCGTCAGATACTTGAATGTCTCTATCATGTCCCCTCATCCCTTCTATTGTCCAGGGTGTACATATTCAGGTCTCTCAGCCTGCTGTCATAGTCTGTCCCTTCCATTCCACATATCATCTTTGTTGCCCTCCTCTGCACCCCCTCCAGTAGCCTGATATCACGGTTTAGGTATGGCCTCCAAAACTGCACACAATACTCTAAGTGTGGCCTTACCAGTGAACTGTAGAGGGGCAAGATCACCTCTCTTTGCCTGGATGAAAAAACCCTCACTATGCACCACAGCATTTTGTTCACTTTTGCAGCTGCTCTCCTGCACTGGACAGTGTTGTCCATGGTCCCAGTTATCATTACCCCTAGGTCCTTCTCCTCCTCAGTGATCCCCAGCTTAACCCCTCCCAGCCAGTATTCTCTCCTTGGGTTCTTCACCTCAAAGTGCATAACCTTATACTTCTTTGCATTGAACCCCAGCTGCCACCTCTCTAACCACTCTTCTAGCTTGCTTAAGTCCCCCTGCAGATGCTTCCATCCCTCCTCTCCATTCACCACTACTCCGATTTTGGTGTCATCAGCGAACAGACTTATCTTGCTCACCACCCCATGTGCAATGTCTGATATGAAGAGCCCGAACAATACTGGTCCCAACACAGAGCCCTGTGGCACCCCACTCATCACCTGCCTTGGAGTTGAGAGCTCCCCTCTCACCACCACCCATTGTAGCCTCCCACTCAGCCAGCTTGTAATCCAGTTCATCATTTTTGCACCTACCCTACACCAGTTAGCTTCCCCCCCAAGCCGCCCATAAGACACAGAATCGAAGGCCTTGCTGAAGTCCAAGTAAAGAACATCCACTGCATGATCCTTATCCAGCTCACCTGTCACCCAGTCATAATATTGTATCAAGTTGGTTTGACAAGACTTCCCTGAAACAAACCCCTGCTGCCTCACATCCTGGAGTCCATTGTCCTCCAGGTACGACACCAGTCTTTCCTTTAATAGTGTCTCCATGAGTTTTCACACTATGGAGGTGAGACTTACCGGGCAATAATTACCCGGTTCATCCCTTGGTCCATTCTTGTGTAATGGTACTATATGTGCCATCCTCCAGTCCAGTTGCACACATCCTGACTCCAGTGAGGTGCTGTACAGATCTGCCAGCAGCTCTTCCAACACCTCCGCCATCTCCCTCAGCACCCTGGGGTGGATACCATCCAGCCCTGGTGCCTTGTCTACCTTCAGAGCCCTCATTCCCTCTAGGACTCTACTTGCCTCAATTCTTCCATCTGTTGCCTCCTCTCCCCCTCTCCCCCCCCTCCCAGCCCATGGTGGTAGCAGTCCTCCCTTTTCTTCTGTGAACACTGAGCAAAAGTATTCATTCAGTGCTTCTGCCTGCTCCTCACCCTTTTCCGTCCACTCCCCACCCCTTTTTATCCTCACAATTGTCTACTTGCACTTCCTTTTCTCCCTGATGTATCTGAAAAAGTCTCCACCCCCCCCCCACTGTAAATTCCCTGCACTAATCTCAGCTCCCTCTGGGCCTTGACTTCTCTCACTTTTCTGGTCACCTCTCTGGATGATCTTGCATTCTCCTCCCCATCCACTTCCTTCCCTGTCCTTCTATACCTCTGGTGCACCTCTCGTTTTGCTTTCACCACCTCCACTACCTCGCTGTTCAACCAGCATGGTTTTCTTGCTCTGCTCCCCTTACTCTGTGTCTTGGTGCAGGCTTCTGTTGCCTCTGTAATCCCCCTTTTAATAATATCCCATTTCTGCTCTGCATCCATCTCCTGCCTTATGCCCTCTAGTTTCCCTTTCAGCACTTCCTGCATTCTTCCAAATTCTACCCCCCTGAAGTTTACTACCTGAATATCTGATTTCTCTGGCTCCCCACACATCAAGATATTAAACCACACTGTATGGTGATCGCTGTCGGCTAGTCACCTTTATTTCCCTTACTGTCTCCCTATACGACAACACCAGATCTAAAGTGTTCTTTAGCCTAGTAGGTACACTAACCAACTGTGTCAGGAGACCCTCCTGGATTGCGTACAGGTGCACTTGCTCCCTAGCACTGGAGGTGACTGGAATGCTCCAGTCAACCCCCAGCAAGTTGAAATCCCCCATGATGACCACCTTCCTTTTCTACATTATATATATAATATAATATAATATAATATAATATAATATAATATAATATGCTACCCTAAACTTGTACAATATGGGCTAGATATTCAAAAGTATGCCTGGCAATGCCACAAGTGGTTGCTCCTCACAACTGAGTTGTGCTGGAGCAACAAAGGGATATATTCAAAAGAGATGTGCCATGGCGCATCTCATCTGAATAAATCAAAAAAAGCCTGCAGTGCAAATACAATGCACCGGGACATCCTCCAGACAGGTCTGAATACAAGGAATGGGAACTGCACCAGCACATCAGAGATATACCGTGTGCAAATTCCTGATATTCAGACACTAATATGCAAATGTAGTCATAATGTATGCAAGACGTAAATAGGGCCATTTGCATGTCATTATGGCCCCATTTGCATGAGTTGTGCAAAGCCGCCCAGCAAAATGTGCCTGACGCCCTGCACAGCATACAGTGCTGTCCGTGGAAGTCCAGAGATTCCACCCTCCCCATCCCTTACCGCGATCACAGTCATAAAGGAGTAATGAATTCCCTGGTGGTCCTGTGGTGCCCCCTTCCCCTCCCGTAACCCCAATCACCGTCATAATGTCAATTTTAATCCCCTGTTCATCCAATGGTTCCCCCCTCCCCAACCGTAACCCCAATTGCAGTAATAATCTCAATTTTAATCCCATGCTGGTCCAGTGGTTCCCCCCTCCCCTCTCATAACACCAATCACAGTAATAATGTCAATTTTAATCCCCTTGGGGTCCAGTGGTTCACCCCTCCCCTTCCATAACACCGATCACATGAAACAGCAGTCCCATATCCTTGGTAGTCTAGTGGTCCCCGAGCCCACACAGCCCCCCCAGTCATCGGTGGGCAGTGAATCCACCCGCATAACTCCACGGCCACCTGCTGAATGACAGAGTACAGCATCTGCTGCAAGCCCATTGGTCCACACTGTGGACCAATGGGCTTGCAGTGCATGCTGTAATAGATATTCAGAACTTTGTGAATGAAGCTATTCATTCACAAAGTTATGAATGACTATTACAGTATGCACTGCAAGCCCCTTCGTCCACAGTATGGACCAATGGACTTGCAGCAGATACTGTAAGCTATCATTCAGTGGACAGCCATGGAGGTATGAGGGTGGATTTGCTGCCCGCCAATGACTGGAGGGGAGCTGGGTGGCTGGAGGTCCTGTGTGGGTGGGGTATGGGGGGACCACTAGACTATCAAGGATGTGGGACTGCTGTTTCATGCAATTGATGTTATGGGAGGGGAGGGGTGAACCACTGGACCATCAGGGGATTCAAATTGACATTATTACAGTGATCAGGGTTATGAGCAGGGAGGGGGGAACCACTGAACCACCAGGGGATTAAAATTGACATTATTACGGCAATTGGGGATATAGGCTGGGAGGGAGGAACCACTGGTCCACCTGGGGATTAAAATTGACATTATTATAGTGATTGGGGTTACTGGAGGGGATGGGGAACCACTGAACCACCAGTGGATTAACAGTTACATTATTACGGTGATCAGGGTTATGGGCAGAATGCCAGGGCATACGATGGGAGATTGTGCACGGTGTTCGGGGGGGGGGTTGCCACCCATGGCTGGTGGCTGCTGTGTTGCATCCTGCACTACAGCAGCCTGCCTGTGGGTGACTACCAGTTGAGCCTTTTTTTACAGACTCAATTTTGTGCCCATGTATGCGGCACATCTCTGGGATGTGCCAGCAGATGCACCGCACATCCTGGGCTAAATATTGGGATGTGCCACATACGCATGGGCAAGCCTCCTGGAGATGCACTGCATACATTATCTTTGCACCATGCCACATTGGGAATTGCACAGCACAATTACCCCTTTTGAATATAGCCCCAGGGAGTATTTCTCGAGTTGCACTGGTGCAACTCAATTGCGCCAGGCACAGCCCCTTTCAATATCAAGGACCATGTCTGAATCACTCTGTGATATACTGTAATATGATATATTACCTAAAAAGCTTGTAATGCCAGTTGACAAGGCTCTACTCGAGTTGACTTAAACTTTTTATTGCCCTCTGTATATGTCCTCCATCTGACGTGGAACCTTTGCAAATGAGCAAGTTGTGCTCAAAGGTCGTAACCAATTATTTCAATAGATAAAAAAAAAATGGCTGCCTGAAATTTTTAAAATAACATTTCTGGGAGGCATTGATACCTCCATGTGCTGCATTCTTGTTGCCAAAAACATTCACAGACAGGTGTCTCTCACTCTGTAAACACCTTTGTTCCAAACCCTTTTGGCCAATCAAGGCACAGCATTTTTCTAACCAATTATATAATTGTACATAAAATGCTCAGATACATGGTAGCTAAATTTTGAAACTTGACTAGTTGACAGATTAGGGTGTAAGGGTGTTTTTCCTATATTTTTTAAAAAGTTAAAAAAAAATAATGTAAGTTCATAGGATGTTTGCCACAAAATGACTGCTACTTTCATCACTCAGAATATGGTTTCATGAGATATCTATGCCTGTTTCATCATACTTACCCTTCACAAAAGTGGGAAAATGTTTGCACATGAAATGCTCTAGAATTCTTGGGGGCTGAAGTTTGAAACATGTGTGCAACTGATTTGGGTGTAAGGATATCACTTTTACTAAAATACAGCCCCCGAGAATAATAGCCTAGGTGCTGTAGAACAAGGGGGCATGTGATGAAGCTGGAGAGAGGTAGATTCAGGACATATCTGGGGAAGAACTTCACAGAAAAGTTACAGGATTCTTGGAACAGCCTTCCAGTGGAGGTAGTGGGGGCAAAAACAGTGGTGGGGTTCAAAAATGCCATGGATAGGCACAAGGGAATTGTTGGAGTAAGGAAGTGGGGGGAGAGACAGTGGTGTAGATTAAGTAGGGTCTGCAACAGAAATGAATATAATAAAAATGGGCGGACTGGCTGGGCCCAATGGTCTTTATCTGCTGTCAGTTTTTATGTTTCTAATAGTTTTTTTTAATTAGTATAAGTTTATAGGGTCTTTTTTACAAAAGTGACTGCTGCTTTCCTCATTTGAAACTGTTTTCTTGCGATAACTATACCTGTTTCATGAGATGCTGGTCACTAACATGAGAACACATCTGCACATGAAATGCATAAAAATACATGGCAGCTGAAGTTTGAAACTTGGGTGGTCAACATATTAGGGTATAAGGGTGTCTCATTCATTAAAAATTAAAAAAAAATAATAATAGTTTTCAGCTGCTTTGTGACTTGTGATACAAGCTTCAGCAGGCCATTCATGAAAGAAGCCACACATTAGGCACTGTGTGCCCAGTGATGCAGCTGATTCAGAGTGGCCCACAGGGTCACTTGCAAAGTCCATTACAGGTCTGTCATAATGTGTGGTATAGACAAATGCTGGCTACAGGTTCTGGACTGTGACTAACAGGATAGCTGCTTGACCACATGCAAAGCAAGCCACTATGGTTACCTCTATCAAAAGAAAAGAAAATTCAGTCCAAAAACCTAAACTGATGCACAAAAGTAAGATAATGTAATGTCAGTCTTCTGAACCTTAATTCATCCTACCTCCATCTACGATCTCCGTGAACCCCACCAAACTGAATGCCAAAGCACAAACCAGGTTTCATATATATGTTTTAGAACTTAATATTTTATTGGTTTTTGAAAGAAAAAAACAGTTACAAGAATGTAAATCCATAATAGACAATCAGTGAATACATAAAGATAACCATTAATAATTAAAGGTGGGGGACATACACTAGATATGTATATATATGTTTTAACACCACATATTAATAACATAGTATTAAGAACAGAGTTATACCCCATGATGAACACTGCACATGTACAGTATGTTGCAAGTCACAAGGCCATGGGGTGTGTAGGCCTGGGGTGCAGTGCATGATGTTTATAGTGCTTTAGGGCTACTCCCCAAGTCCACCTCAATTCTGATGCAAAGTGTGTAATGATATAGCTGCTTTGTGAGTGGGGACACACACACACACCATACCGCAGGCCTGCATCCTTTTGTCTAGTGTCTCATAACATACAAGTGCAGTGTTTGTCACGGGGTGTAACTGTATTCCTTGTACTAAAGTATGTTATTTAAGAATGATGTTAAAAGATAAGTTTGAAATCTGAGTTGGGCTTTGGCATTCAGTCTGGTTGGGTTCACTGGGTTCTGGTTGCAGCTGTGTATAGGGTTCAAAAAACCCTAACACTGCATTTAATTACCATGACAGGGTCAGGTATTTCTGTCCCAACTACGGATGTTTGTTTAATGCACAATTGCTACAGCAAGGCCTCCCCCTTTCAATCCTGGATAAACTAAATATGTCCAGGATGGTATATATACATTGCTAATTGCTTAGCTAGCCTATTACTGTACTGTACATACTACAGTATGTCTAAATCTGCTGCATCAGCAATTCCTGTAAGGCCTACATGCTGGCTACTCCAAAGGTCTCTTAGACCCATGTACTTACCTGTCTTCTGTGTCTTCCTTCTCCTGTCTTCTTTTAACTTACCTCCATGTACCTTTGGGTGGGTGCCCCCCTCCCCGGATGACAAGACAAAGGTCTTATGCACCCCAGCCTGCAGGCCCTAGCAATAACTTGGCAGGACTGCAGGCACAGGGTGGCAGCTGTAAATAGAAAGTACAACAGATAAGCCGGCCTGGTGGTGCTGAGTGTTGAGGCACTGGACGCCACACCTTGTGCCATGCCGGCGACCCGGGTTCGGGAATGTGCTCGTGTAGTCTGGGGTCAGTAGGGGAGGGAAGGGATCGAGCATCTGGAGGACTGCTCTCCCTTCCGGGGAGGGTTCTAAGATATGCGTCGCTCCTGGGTGGCCTCTAACGGCAGTTGGATCCATCACAAGGATCATGCGGGGCTTGCGTGTGCAGGGGCGGAGCTGCGGCGGGTGTCAGAGGACATCATTGCATGTCCAAGCTCTGGGGGAGGGAGAGGGAGGGGCAACAACCAAGTAGAAAAAATCCTTTGTCTCGGGGATAGGTGAAGGCTCCCCCATTGCCAAGACCACACTCCCACAGTCGGGCTCTCCAGCCAGGGTTCCCCTCCTCGACTCCAGCCCAGCATGGTAAATTGTAGATGGAGTGCCAGGGCAATGGTGGCCCCACTTCAGGGGGTTCAGAGCTGGGGGATTCACTGGGCCTGAGTGAGCCTGGTGAGGAGCTTCAGGCAGGGAGGCAGAGTCATTGGTGAGCAGGGCAGCCAGAGAGAGTTCCCAGAGACAGGAGCATAAACAGAATTGAAAATAAAAAGAAAGTAAAACAGATGTTAAAGGGCCAGCAGAAATATTCATTTAGAGCTTACTTGTTACAAATTAGATTTAAATTGTAAACAGTCTGACTTGCCTTATATTGCCCCTCCTTTTTTTAAACAGCCATAAAATAAATATTAGAACTGAAAGGTCAGTTTTTAATTTAAACAGATTCCACATCTCCGAATCTGTTTAAACACAGTTGCGATTAACAAACAAGGGTGTCTTCTAGTCTGTCTGGGAAGTACCTAAGCCCAGTAACTAGCACTGTAAGCAGGGGTTTGGTTTTAAATATAGAAATTCCCTGGGCACTCCCCCCAAAAAAAAAAAAACAATAAATAAAATAAATGAGCAATCATCTTGCCTCCTTATTCAACAAATAAAGAGACCAGCATGGTAAAAAGAAAAGGGAAAGCTGCTTCCAGCTTTCTGCATGTGTACGTAATAACAAGACAAAGTCTGGTCAGAGCCATAATGGCTGCTAATGCATTAATATTATAAAAGATTTGTTTATTTATGTCTGTCTGTATGTATGTATGTATGTCTGTCTCATGAGCATATTTATTTATTTGCTTTTGGTAACCGGGTAGGTGCACTAAGCATAGAGATGCACTGAGCATATTATTAGCTAAAGTCAATATTTTATTTATTTATTTATTGAAATGTTTCACCAGGAAAGTTACACTGAGCAACAGTATGCTCATCTCACGGTACATCCTGGGGGAAAGGGTAGTGAGATTACAGAAATTACCAGGCAAATTACACAACAGTGGGTAACATTATAAGTACAAATTACAGTACAGAGCATAGGTATATGATACAAAAACATATTTTCCATTGACATAATCACATTAGAAATCTAGAGTAACATGGGATAGGTTAGGCACAGAAGGAAGGGGGGTAGGGGAGCTAGAGATAAGTGAGATAATAAGTGCTCAGTGGGGGGATGGAGGAGGGGTAGGGGGTGAGTCAAGTTAGAAGAGTGGGGAAATATAATTCCAGTAGCTTAGACAATTCCTGAGGGAGTTAGATGCATTCACAGTTGGTCATTAGGTAGTTTGTAAGGGATGTGGCGAGTGAACCAGCCGAGGAAGAGTGACGGATTTGTGACAGCATCTGATTCTATGGTTTAGGGAGGTGGTGGGAGAAGGCCAATTGACCAGAGGATGTGCTTTTGTGAGGAATTGTCAGAGTCCATGAGTTACCAGATCTAAGGGAGTATAGGGAGGGGAGAGGGGTGGATAGAGAGGCAGAGAGATAGGAGGAAAGAGAACCTAGCCAGAATTTAGAGATGAATTTGACAGCATGGAGTGTGTGTCTGTTAGTGAGGGAGGAGAGGTTTATGAGCGGTAGAGTGTACAGTGGTGAGTCAAGGTAGGAGCATCAATAACTGCATGTGTATTGAAAGAGCGCCTTTCCCAGTCCTTTTGACTTTCTTGCATAAATTACCCCTTCTTGCTTTGATTCTGGAATTGTATTTCATAACTGTTCTCTGCAGTTAGTTTTTGCATTTTGAGCTGCTAAAAACTGTAGGGTGTACCAGAGCTTCTATAGTAAGCCTGGTGCTGTTGTGAACCCAGGGCTGTACTGATGACATCACTATAGGGCAGAGGAGTGGCTCACACTGTGTAGTACATTGCAGTCATGGCAGTTTTATAAGTGAAAACTATCAGTACTCACTGTACATACTGAGTTCCCCCTTCCCCAAGACACCCTGTTAGCAATGCATTATGCCAAAATCCAAATGCCTTGTCAGTCTGTTTTTTTTTGTAAAATTGACTTGTGTGTGAGTCACTTCTCTGCCATAGACTAATGTGAGAAGTACAGCCCTGGGTCCACAGCAACACCAGGCTTGCTACAGAAGCTCTGGTACACCTTGCAATTTTTAGCAGCTCAGAACGCAAAAACTAACTACAGAGGACAATAATGAAATGCAATTCCAGAATCAATGCAAGAAGAAGTAATTTATGCATGATAGTCAAAAGGACTGGGAAAAGTGCTCTTTAAATCTCAATCCCATCTGTGCACAAAATATTGCTATCTTTTATAAGATGTATTTTCCTAACAGTTGAAACTCTGCCTCCTGTTCAAAATGGGGTAGTTTATGCATGACAGTCAAAAGTACTGGGCAAGGTGCTGACAGCAACTCTGTCGTCTCTCAATCCCCTTGCTTTGTTACAGATGCAGAAGTAAGTCAATTTTACAAAACACATACTGACAAGGTATTTGAATTTTGGCATGATTCATTGCTAACAGGGTGTCTTGGGGAAGGGGGAACACAGTGGCCCAGATATTCAAAGGGGTTGCGCCTGGCTCAACGGAGTTGCGCCAGGCACAACCCTGCATTGTACCCCAGTGGGATATTGAGAAGGCTGCCTGGAGCAGCACAAATCACGATGCGCTGGGGCGCAATGATAATGTATGCGGAGCAGATGCAGGGGGCATGCCCATGCATATGCGGCACATCCTGATATTCAGCCCGGGATGTGCGGCGCACATGCTGGCACACCCCTGCACAGCGCCACATGGGGGGCTCACAGTTGAGCCCGTGCCAAGTAGGAGTAAATCCCGGCCACCCACAGGTGGGCTGCTATATTGCAAGGTGCAACACAGCAGCCCAGCCGTGGGGGGGCCACCTGCTCACCCTGAACACCATCCGCAAGTACTCACAACCCTGGTGGTCTAGTGGAACCCACCCCTCGCCTATAGCCATGATCACGCGGTATATGTTTATAAAGATATCCCTGGTATTCTAGTGACCCCCCAGTCCCCAATTCCCTGATGAGTATAAAACATGACCATCCCTGGTGGTCTAGTGGTCACCCCAACCTTCTGAGTCCCCAATTCCCTGATAAATGGCAATATGACATCTTTGGTGGTCTAGTGTAATACCCCCCAACCTGCTTGCCACAATCGCAGTAAAATCCCATATTGAAATGCCCTAGTGATCCAATGACACCCCATACCCCACCCATCCACACAGAACCCCTTGCCCATCCTGCACCCCTGTCGTCAGTGGTGGCTGCATCCCGCCCACACTACCCGCCGCCCGCCAATGATAGGTAATAGTAGGGCTGTGAGTCTGAGTCTCTCAGTGTGGACCAATGGGCTTGTAAGAGCATACTGTACTAGATGACGTCTCAAATATGTGAATGGAGTCATCTACAGATTTGGTTATCTAGTATAGTATGTCTCTGCAAGCCCATTGGTCCACACTGGGGACCAGTGGGCTTACAGCTCATACTGTACCTGTGGTCTGTGGTGGCCGGTGATATGCGGGTGGATGCAGCCGCCTACCGGTAAAGGGGAAGGGGGGCAAGGGGTTCTGTAAGGGTGGGTGGGTAGGGGTGCCACTGGATCACTAGGGCATTTCACTACAGGATTTACTGCGATCGTGGCAACGGATGGGGAGGTTCCACTAGACCACCAAGGACATCATATTGTCATTTATCAGGGAATCAGGGAACTGGGAGGGTGGGGGGACCACTAGACCACCAGGGATGGTCATGTTTCATGCTCATCAGGGACTAGGGGACTGGGGAGGCCACTAGACTACCAGGGATTACTTTATTAACATATACCACGCGATCGTGGCTATAGGGCGGGGGATGCCTCAAGATCCCCACAGCACATGACATGCTGTGCAGGGTGCCAGGTGCAAGTCACCGGCCTGCCCTGTGCAAGGCATGCAAATAAGGCCATAATGACATGCAAATGGCCCATTTGTGCCTTGCATATATTATGGCCTCATTTGCATGCCTCCTGCTGAATATCGTG
Organism: Neoceratodus forsteri; assembly: GCA_016271365.2. Lineage (NCBI taxonomy): Eukaryota > Metazoa > Chordata > Ceratodontiformes > Ceratodontidae > Neoceratodus > Neoceratodus forsteri. The sequence goes on from CM057449.1 coordinate 854,141,047, forward strand.
GGTGATGCACCTAGCACAACTGCACTTGCGCTGGTGCATCCCCATGCTCCCCATCTGTGGCTTGCGCCGGCGCAGTGCCACTGCACCATGCACAGTTTGTGCATTGACTGTGCCATATTCAACGATGTAGTGCCATGGCGCAGCAACATTGAATATCACCTGGATCTGGCCCTGGCGCATCACAGTTGCGCTGCACCCAGGCTTGCACCACTGCCTGGCACAGTCTGAATATTCCGGCCAGTGTATACATTGAGTACTGGTAGTTTTCCCTTGCAAAACAGCTGTGACTGCACTGTACTGTATAGTGTGAGTCACTCCTCTGCCCTATAGCGATGTCATCGGGAGCCAGCAGCTGAACAGCAAAGGCAAGTGCAGCACGGCTAGAATAGAAATCCAAATTATGGAAGGTAGAGTCAATACTGGCCAAAAATAACAAATGCACACACCCTTTCAGGTCTAGTACTGCATATAATGACTACAATATGTAACTTTCTGGATCTTCATGAAAGATGCTCTTTGAAATGTAGTTTGGATAATGATATTCCATGTGTGGGGTGACTGCAAGAGGAGGTGAGTAGGTATAGCATCTCAGAGTGTTGTACTACACCGTATCTGGCCTACTTTATATTCACTCTGGGTGAAAGCACTGCACTATTAATATTATCTTTGGAAAAGACCCCTTTTCCACCAGAAACAGAGCCCATGCCCCTCAGCCTGGTTTAGGCCTGCCAGGCAGGGGAAGTAGCCCGTTGCTACATGACGCCTGCGTTACAACATTGTTGGGATCTCTTATTCAAGAGTCATGCCCAGCATGGAGCCCCTTGCTCAAGAAACAGAAAGCGACCCTGCAGAGCCTGCCGAACCTAGCTAAAGTATTGCTAAAGTGCACTAACACCAGCCAACCAGCCGCACTGCCACTGCACCAGCTGTGTACCCATATAGACTGCGGAAGATCCCAAGTTAGATACTGGGGGAAGACTGGTACTAGTTGGGGAGTGGGTAATGTGTTAGAACAAGTGGGCTAATATCTGTTTTGATATACATGCTAATGGGAGGGGGGCACTGCAACTATTTCTGGAATTACAGAACAATGTGAATGATTGATTGTTTTCAAAATGCTAAAGGATTGCTTAATCTTTACATCCATTTTCCTTTTCTAACCCTACCCCATGCAAATACATTGTTGATTTACCTTTTACAACTGTCTTATGAGCATATTATTAGTGAGCATATTGTTAGCTAAAGCCAATAACTACATGTGTATTGACATTTAGTTTGGATAATAATGCTATTCCATGTGCGGGATGACTGTAAAGGAATGTAGGTAGGTACAGTATTTCAGAGGGTTGCACTGCACCAATATCTTGCCCACTTTATATTTACTCTGGTTGGAGGCACTGCACTATTAATGTTATCTGTGGGAAAGAACCCCCTTTTCCACCAGAAATAGACCCCAGGCCCCTCATCCTGTTTCAGGCCTGTCAGGCAGGGGTAGTAGCCTGTTGCTACACAGCCCCAGGATTACACTGTCTATATTCTGCAAAGACCCTTACCTGTCCTCTGAATTTGTTTACTAATAAAGCAATGCCTTTGAACTTTGTGATGAAGCCAGATCATTTTCAAAGGGTCTGTTTTACTGGTTGGACTGTCTAGATTTGCAAATAGTGAGGGAGTCAGGAACTGAATGAGCATGGATCATTCAGTATTTGCTAAAGCCCATAGCTGCTTAGTAGATGTTATTCCCATTGCCTTTACCCACAGCAAGCATCAGAATAAATGCAATTTGTGATCATGTGTGTTTTCTTTTGTTTTGTTTTACCAAAAATGGTTTGTTTTCACTGGCAACATGGACTGATCTGGATACTTAAAGTGAGGGGAGTCAGGGACAGGAAATGAGCATGCTGGTGTGTGTGTGTGTGTGTGTGTGTGTGTGTGTGTGTGTGTGTGTCTGTGAAATTATGAATTTCTCATATGCCCACATGGAAAGCTTATTTGACAAAAAGACCCATTAGTTTCCCTAGAACTGGATCAGAGGTTTCACCAATGAAAATACAGAGTTCATTAAAGTGAATGCCAAAGACAGTGTGATCACATATAAAGTCCTTTGATCGATCTTTGCTATGCTTAAGGAACCCTGATTGCCCAGTGGAAAGTTTGGAAAACCATAATTTATAGACCTAGTTAAACTTATTTTTCAAACAGTCTCTCTGTTTTGCATCCCCAGATTTAATAACTATGTACAAAATCATAGAAATTGATTTTTAAGCAGATAAAGGTCCATTGTGTCTGCACTACATAGGTAATGTTGAATGAAGAGCTTCTTCACTCTTCCTTTCCCTCTGCATTTCTTGTGCAATATTTACCAAGCCCTTGCATCTGTCCTACCCCTGTTTAAATTCTCCAACTGATTTTGCACACACCACCTCATCTGGCAGTCTCTTCCACCCACCCATCCACCCCCTTCTTCATGAAAAAAGTACTTCCCAGGGCCTGCCCAGTGGCGCTGAGGGTTGAGGTGCTGGATGCCACACCAGCAGCCCAGGCTTGGGAGTGAGCTCGGGTTGCTGGGGTCAACAGGGGAGTGGATTGAGCATCCAGTGGCAGTACTCCTCTCCCAGGGAGGAAGAGAAGGTTGTCCCACTCTGATTGACTCCTGGTGGAGGTCGGGTGGTAGCACCAGCAGTCAGGGAAGCAAAAAGCGTGGCTGTGTGGCACATGCATGCCTCTAAGTGCATGTACTCAGGGCCATGAAAGGGAAGGATGAAAAATGGAAAAGGGCAGCCCCAGGATCTGTGAACCCCTGAAACCAAACAGTGTCCCACTCCACTGATGGATCATCGGAAGCCCCAATCTGGATAGTGAGCCTTGGGTGGGGGGAAGATGGCCCTCCCCTTCCCGGCCCCACCACGGCGGGAAATCTGTGGGAGAAATGGGGCTCGACAGTACAGGGGGAAGTGGTGGACAGTCTCAGGTGGCAGGCAGAGTGGAGAGACCTGCCTAGGGTTTCCTGGGGGGGGGATAAAGAAATAAAAAAAGTACTTCCTAGTATCTCTGTTAAACTTGCTGCCCCTCGGATTCATGGGGTGCCCCTGTTGATTGTGTTCTCACTCATTCAGAACAGTTCCACACCATCATCTTCATGTGTCCTGTGGAGGTGTTTGTATGTTTCAATCATGCCCCATCTTTTCCTTCTCACCTTAAGCGTGTACATGTTCAGATCTGCCAACCTCTCCTCATATGCCCTTTCCTGCTGTCCCTGGAGAATCTTGGTCATCCACCTCTGCACTGTCTCCACTCTGTCCTTGTCCTTCTTATGATGTGGACTCTAAAACACTGCATCACAAAAACAGGAGTATTGCTCCATCAACTTCTTCTGATTGGCCTTCTGGTGTAAACCTGAAAATTATAATGCCAAAGTTGTACACTGACAATGGAAACTATATGCCAAAGCGATAAAGTGCTGGTGCAATCCTTTATTCCTGGTCAGGTAAAATACACAGCTGGGCTAACAAATGGCATACTGTGTGCAATCCAGGGTTCCTCAATACAAAAAGAGCATTGAGTTAGACAAGACAAGACAATGCAATGCAAGATCACCACAATTATCAGACGTATAGTGGAAGCTATAAGGAGAGATTAGAGATCCTTAGACATTCCCTGGTGTTACAAATTCCCATTTTTCTGATGCACCCGAAACAGTTTTCAGGGCTGTTTACTGGCACAGGTACATTCTTAATTATATGGAAGCATTATTAGAATAATGATTTACCCTGTTATGTCATGTACAGTTAAGAATACATACAGGATGGCAGTGAGGAAATAAACTCTCACATTTGAGGGCATCATTCAAGGTGCTTTATGTATATGTCTGTCTGTCTGTCTTTAGTTACTGTGTTCCCTTTGTATTAAACTCCTTGTAATAACTGGGGAGTGTTTTCTCCCATTAAGGAACTGGGTTATAATTTGTCATTATAACCTGCAGGTTATAATTGCAAATGTGCACCGAGTCTGTTGGGCTGAGCGCATGTGCAAGCTGCTTCCCTCAGAAACCATTCCTGCAACTGTCACCTCAGACTATGTCTCACCACCACGTACTGCACTAACAAATGACACGATACATTTTTTCCAATTTTTTGCTCTTACTCCTGTGTGTACCAGACCACTTTAGGTGCCTCAGTCACACCACTTACCCGACTCCTTCACACTAAGCGAGCAGCAATCCTGGAACTGCCGCCTCAGTCTGTGTCAGGCTTCAGCTCATCTTCAGATATCAGCTCTGGGCTAATCTCGATCTTCAAGCCGCTATTTTTTTACCTGGTGGAGAAGAGGAACTAAGTAATAAAACACTGTCTAGAAATTTCAGGGGGTTAAACAATAAATGGCTTTACTCTTTTACGCAGGGAACTCCATTTGTGGCCAAACTGTTACTTACCTCACAATTGATGCAGGTGATGCAGGTGAGAAAACACTCCCCAGCAATTACATAAAACAGTACATGGGGAGGAGTATAAACTCAACTTTTATGCACACCTCGGTGTGGGATGCTTTGATATACCTCGGACTTCCCCTCGGGGTTTATAGCATCCCACACCTCGAGGCATAAAATTCTCGTTATACACTCCCTCCTGTGCATTATTCTAACGTTATTATGAATGTACTTTGGAATTGTTTGAATAGCTACTGGCAAGTTTTATTTTTTTATTGGGATTTTTTTAATTAATTTTTTACTTAGCTGACAACCTCTGAAACAGCAACTTTAAAAGCAGATATAACCAAAAGAAACATGTCACCCTCTATATTTTTTTCTTTTGCTATATTCACAATCATATTCCACATCTATCAAATATGTTTCTTGAAAATGACATGGAACGGAAATGGTTTTATGCATAAAACATACAAATATTTCCTCCAGTTTTGGGAATGTTAGTTCAAGAGGGTGCCATCATATTGGTAATTTACTATTCATTTTTGCATTTGTGGAAAAAAAGAAGCAAACTTCAATATAACTGATGTGTCCTTCGTTTTTTTTTTTCTTTCACACTCACATTAACAACCTAAAACATTGATTTTATAATTACATAAAACAATCTGACCCCTTACAGACTTTTTCCATAAAGAGGGATTACGTTTCACCATGTGACTTAAAAACAAGCATTTCAACCCATGTTTTTGGTTATGGATTTTAAATGGTTAGATGACCATCATGTACTGGGCAAAAAATTATGAATTTGACATGGGGCTGCTGAAACACCAGGGAACGTCCTTAACATGGTCATTCTAGAGTAATTTCTTTGACTGGGTGACCAGAGAAGTAGATCTGGGTAGAGCAGTGGATGTGGCCTACCTAGATTTCAATAAGGCCTTCAACATTGTTCCACATAGGAGACTCTTAAGCTGAGCAGCATGGGAGTGGGTCCAAAAGTGGTACACTGGCTTAAAAATTGGCTGGGGGATAGGCACAGAGGGTGGTGGTAATTTAAATGGAGTTCATTCCAAGGAAGGAAGGGTGACCAGCAGGGTGCCACAAGGATCAGTAGTAGGACCAGTCCTCTTTAATGGCCTTATAAGTGACATTGCAGAGGGGCTTGAAGGGACAGTATGCCTTTTTTCAGATGACACTAAAATATGCAATAGGGTAGACACTCCATGGGGGTAGGGTGCAAAAACTGAATAGGGATCAAAGAAAGCTTGAAGAATGGTCAAGAGTGTGGCAACTAAGTTTCAATGTGAAGAAGTACAAAATCATGCACCTGGGACACAGAAACTGAGGGGAGAAATACAAGATGGTGGGAGTGGTACTGGTGATCATCAGACAAGAAAGAGACCTGGGCTTAATCATATCTGATGACCCAAAGGTGGCCAAACAGTGTGACAAGGCAGTGTGAAGAGCCAGTGGGATGCTTGGATGCAGAGGGAGAGGCATCACCAGCAAAAAGAAGGAGGTGGTCATACTGCTGTACAGATCATTAGTGAGACCTCATCTAGAGTACTGTGTCCAGTTCTGGAGACCACATCTCCAGAAGGACATAGACATGGTGGCGGTGGTCCCAGATGAAGGCAGCTAAAATGGTGCAGGTCCTGCACCAGAGAATGTATGAGGAGAGTTTAAAGACCTCAACATGTACACCCTGGAAAAAAGGAGGGAAAGAGGGGATATGATAGAGACTTTCAGATACCTCACCGGTACAAATAAGGTACAGAAGGGGAGCATTTGTTTAGAAAAAAAGATGCTCAAGAACAAGGGGAGATGCTATGAAGCTGGAGGGGGGCCTCAGAAGGAAACTGGAGGAAGTACTTCTTCACAGAAAGAGTAGAGGATGCCTGGATCAGCCTCCTAGCAGAGGTGATGGGGCAAAAACTGTAACAGGATTCAAGAAAGCATGGGATAGGCAAAAAGGGAACCTTAATGGTTAGGGAAGGGATGGCTATGCCTGAGATTAAGTAGGGTCAGCAGTATTACAGTAGGTAAGGAAAATGGGTAGACTAGGTGAGCCAAGCAGTCCTTATCTGCCATCAATTTCTATGTTTCTGTCTCAAAGGAGGTTGAGAGAGGACATGATCTCAGGCTTTTGCATACTGAAAGATATAAACAAGATCCAACAGGTGGAGATGTTTTATCAGGTATCCTCCTGCAGCATGCTGGGCCATACCCCAATACTAAGAGACAGTAAATACAGGGCAAACATTAGGAAGAACCTGTTCTTCCAGAAGGTGTTGAACCTGTGGAGAAGCCTACCAATGAGGACCATTTAATATGAAAATGCAGGCCTTTTATGTTAGGATGAAAACACTTCTGGTTACCATGAGAACTAGCGAGTACCCTGGGTAGAAGAACGATGGGGTATCCCTATAAATTAAGTACACGTTTTCATAGCATACCATTATTCCCTGCTTATAAAGTAGGTGGAGGGCAGACCTATAATATGGACCTAGCATCCCTTCTGACATCAAGTTACTATGTTACTATGTACTGTATGTTACTATCTAGAAAACGGAATGTGTCTAAAACATATATTTTTTTATAATGTTTCCCCAGGGATGTCTGAGGTTAAGTGTGGATTTTTTTTCCGTTTTGCAATAAAATTTTGAAGACAAAGCATAAACATTTACGGTGCATGGAGAGTAAAACTAATCACTCAGCTATCTGCATGATGTTTCGTTTTACTGTGGTGATGCTCTGTGGAATTCTCCTAAACCAGAAACAGACAGGCCATAATAACACACGTATTTTTAGATCCCCATTAAAGCAGTACCTCCGCCACAAGATGTCATGTACTGTACTAATCACCCTTCATGAAAAGGTGTGCTAATTAGATTCTAATGCATATCAGATCAAAGATGGCTGGCTGGTTGCGATTGTTATGAAACTACAGTATCATTACTGCTGTTCTTCCAAAACAGATACACGGGTTTGATACAGGTTTCACTGAGTGATTAATCTTGATATAAAACTAAAAAATGGTATAGTTATCTTTGACAGAATACCACTAGAATCTTCCACACACAGTACTTGACCTAGTCCATTTAGGGGATTGACATTTTCCTGTTTCTGGCTAAGGATACTGAAAAACTTGAGGTAACATATCTACAGGATCAACTTAATAAGTGTAGCCTACACCCTCCCTGATGTCTAGGGGTTTGAAGGTGGTAAATATCCATGGGGAGGGGGAAACCACAGCAAAAACTGCACAAGATGGCTTACGCTTACCGGTGTTCTTTTGTAGCTGGGGTGCCCATCTCTCACAAGAGGGTGCTGGGCTAGGAGAGAACTGATGATTAGTGGTAAAACCAGTCAATCAAGAAACTGAGCCAGCACTTCATTTTCAAATAAAATGGTGGTATCCCATTTAATGAAGTACAACTGTGCAACTCCATGGAGCCAATGAGTTTGGGAACAGATTACACTCGGTCCGGGATGGTCACATTAATTCATGAATCCAGAAATGTCCTTATAAAATTAATGCAATTCTGATACTATCTCTGGACACTTCACTCAATGTCCTTACCAAGAGGCATGATCCGGATGACCCCTAAAAATTAGGCAGCACACTTAACTATAGGCAGTTTCAACAGCAATCCCACAGGACTGTATCATCTAGCCCACTGATAAGACCCAGTTCTCCCTTTTACAGATATCTCTGCTTGCCACCTCAGTCCAAAGAACCATAGCCCTACATATTTGGGTGCATGACAATTTGTTAACGTTAACTCGCTCCCCGCCGGTTCGCTCTTTTCAATTCACTCCCAGTCAAACTCCCTCCTGTACTTCCCACTCTCCACAATACACTCCCACTGTGCAACATATACCAATTATAGCAAGAAATAAAGTAAAAGCAAGTAAATGAAAAATAATGTGATGCTATGCTTTAAACAGTCAGTCAGCTTGCAGTTTATATCAATTAAATGTGATCACTGTAATCCCTGATCCCTAATTGGTAGTTTTTTACAATCAGTACAACTACTACAAAAATGGCCCAAAGTAACATCATTAGCATGTCTATTTACTGCTAACATAATGGCCCAATTTATTGTTTCAGAGCACCAGAAGTGCAAACTTGTAGATGAACATAATTTAATATATAAGCACCACAAAAGAGGCTGTGACAGAAATGCTATCTGGCAGTGCAAGAATGCTGTAAAGAAGCATGCAATGCCATAGTGCATATCCAGAGCTACTATGAGCCCCTAATTATCTTCCACGTCAGCCAGCACACTCATGCACCAGATCCAGCAGCAATAGAGAAGGGAGAACCACTGCACTGTGCCAAGCAGAGGGCAGCCTCTATGCAGGACACCACTGCCCAGTCTGTCCAGGTGCTGCTACATGCTAAGGAGCATGTGTCTCTAGCGACTCAAGGTAAAATAATTAAAAAATCCTGAAGAGGACAATCCATAGGGTGAGAGTACTGCACATCATGCTCCTCCTAACACAAAAGATCTGACTGACCTTGTCATCCCCGCATAGTACAAAACATATAAGCCAAACTCTGGTGAGGGTACTATAAATGTCTTGCTGCATAACAGCAGTCCTGGACCTGACCAAATATTAATATTTGGTACAGAAAACAATTTAACATTCCTCAAGCATGCTAAACATTGATACGTTGATGGCATGTTTAATGTTGCTCCCCCATGATTCGAGCAGATGTACATAATTATTGGAGAGTGTTTTGATAACATGCAGCCAGTGATTTATGCAGTATTACATGGTAAACACAGAGGTACCTTTGAGTGCATGTTGCAAGTTTTAAAATACCTTAACCCAAGACTAAATCCAGAGGTGGTGATGACAGATTTTGAAAGAGCAACCATCATGCCATTTAAAACAATATTCCCACAGCATGCCAGGTTGATTGCTTTTTTCATTTCACCCAGTGTGTGTATATATATATATATATATATATATATATATATATATATATATATATTAATTCTAGTAAAAAACACTTAACCCTATTTCCACTACACAAAGAAATGGTGAAAATATTAATGACACTTCCAGAATAGCAAATATCTTTAACGAATACTTTGGATCAGTTTTCATGAAAAATGATCCAATTTCCTTGTCTCCTCTTACCTCATATGAACAAATCCAAATTACTCCAAGGGAAATAAAAGCTGCAATACTTTCCTTAAAAAACAACTTTTTCCCCAGGGCTGGACCATCTGAAAACCTATTTGATTAAAGAAACAATGGAACAAGTCTTGCATCCACTGACTATTGTGTATTAGGCACATGTGGTTTCAATATTTTAAAAAGGCAATAAAAAATTAATTGAGAACTACAGACCCATCAGTCTCACTTATATTAGTTCTAAATTATTGGAAACAATCTTAAAAAAACAAAATAGCCATTGAAATTAAGGCACTGGGTTTAACTGATATTTCTTAACATGGCTTTCTCAAATGAAGATCATGGATCGTGTACAACTAATTTGATTACCTTTTACGAATCAGTCAGTAGTAGCTTGGACAGAGACATTCCAGTGGATGTTATCTATTTGGATTTAAAAAAAGTGTTTGATCTGGTCCCTCATAACTCCTTAGTAAATAAAATGATTAAACTAGGCTGTAATAGTTATCTTACTGTCTGGATCCGTAACTGGCTGTCAAATCATTCACAAAAAGTGAAAATAGGTAATATCATCTCCTCAAATGTTAAGATGACCAGTGGAGTCCCCCAGGGTTCTGTATTGGGGCCTACTCTTTTTGGAATCTATATTAGTGCTCTGCACATAGGGGTTTCTAGCAACAGCTGCAGATTTGCAGATGATACCAAATTATCTGCAGAGGCTGACACCCCAGACAAAATTTCACTATTTAAAAATGATTGTGTATTATTGAAACATGGGCACATAACAACAAAATAATTTTTAACATGGATAAATGCGCTGTAATTCACCTGGGGACTAAAATGTTATTACTACTTATAATATAAATGGGTCAGTCATCACACATGCCACAACTGAAAGGGATTTGGGAATTATTATTAATAGTTCCCTTTCATTGACTGACCATTGCAGAAAGCTTGCACAGACAGGCAATAATATATTATCAGCCATAAAAAGAACATTTGTTAGTAGGAGTGAACATTGTTTAATACCTCTTTATAAATCCTTTATCCCCCCCCCCCCATACTGATTATGCAGCCTCATTTGGGGCACCTCATCTCAAAAGGGAGCAACAGTTAGTGGAAAGTATGCAAAGGAAAACCTCTAAACTAATTCCCAGAGTTAAACATTTGACATACGAAAAACGATTAGGAGCATTAGATCTGTATGGCCTTAAACTAAGAAGAGATCGAGGAGATCTGTTACTGTTGTATAATATTCTGAGGGATAACATACTAACATACTAAAATGCCAGCAGAATAGGCCTAATGGTCTTTCGTGTCTGCTCGTTTGGTCAGCCCCCACCCTGGGTGCTGACCTTGCTGTACCCCTCGCCTTCTCTGGCTTCTCCCTTCCCAGTTCCGGATATTCTTGCTGCATTGGATTTTGCTTCCTGAACCCTTCCCTTGTACCTGTCCCACCCCTCTTGAACCCCTCCACTGTCTCTGCCTCCACCAGCCCCCTAGGTAGTGCATTCCACATGGCTCTACCACCTCTCAGTGTGAGTAGCACCTCCTCCTTTCTCCCCTGAATCTTCCCCCTCCAGCTTCCACCCATGCCCTCTAGTGGCCCCTTCCTCCTTCCTTGAAGCACCCTCACTGTTCCTCCCCTATTTACCCTCTTCATGTACCTGAAGACCTCTATCATGTCCCCCGGTCCTTCTCTCTTCCAGTGTACATATTTAGCTCTTCAAGCCTCTCCTCATAGGTCCTGTCCCCCAAGCCCCAAATCATTTTGGTTGCCCTCCTCTGGACCCTCTCCAGGAGGTTAATGTCCCTTTTAAGTGTGGCCTCCAAAACTGCATGCAGTACTCCAGGTGCGGCCTCACCAAGCAGTTATACAGAGGGAGTATCACTTCCCTCCTTCTGGAGGTGATCCCCCTAGCGATGCATCCCAGCATCCTGTTGGCCTTGGCTGCTGCCCTCCTACAAGTCTCAGAGTTGTTCATCTTGACATCCACCACCACCCCCAGGTCCCTCTCAGCCATTGAGACTTGTAGTATTCCCCCAGGGTGTACACTTGGCCTGGGTTTCTGGCCCCCAGGTGGAGTACCTTGCATTTCCCTGCATTAAACCTCAGCTTCCACTTTCTAGACCATCTTTCCAGAGCCCCCAGGTCCCCCTGCAGGGCCATCCTCCCCTCCTCCCCATCCACCACTGCCCCCAGTTTCGAGTCATCTGCAAAGAGACTCATCTCACTCCTGATTCCTGTCCTTATGTCAGATACGTAGGCGTTGAACAGAAGGGGCCCAGGACTGATCCTGTGGACCCCACCAATGACCCTCCTTGGGGAAGAGGTTATCCCACCAACCATGACCCTCTGGGTCCGGTCCTGGAGCCAATTGCCTATCCATCGGATCATCTGGTTTCCCACCCCATTTCTCCTAGTTTATCCAACAGGCCCACGTGAGGAACAGAGTCAAATGCCTTGCTGAAGTCCAGAAAGAGGACATCCACTGGTCTACCCAGGTCCAAGGCACTTGTCACTCAGTCATAGAACTCCACCAGGTTTGTCTGACACAATTTCCCGGGATGAATCCATGCTGTCTATCGTCCAGGCACCCCTGACTTATCCAGGGCCCCCTAGCCTCTCCTTGACAATGCCCTCCATCACCTTGCCCACCACTGATGTCAGGCTGACAGGCCTGTAGTTCCCTGCCAGCTCCCTTGATCCCCCCTTGTGGATAGGCACTACATGCGCCACCTTCCAGTCTTGGGGCACCCACCCTGTCCTCAGAGAGATGGTGAAAAGCTCTGCCAGGGGTTTCGCCAGGACATCTGCAAGTTCCTTCAGCACTCTAGGATGTAATTTATCTGGCCCCAGTGCTTTCTCCGTCTTAAGGGAGCTGAGGGCTTCCCTCACTCTCTCTGCTGTGATTTCCACTTCCAGTACCTCTTCTCCCTGCTTAGCCCTCCCCCCACCTGCCAGTGATGCCCCCCCTCTCCAGACCTGCCGATTGGTAAGGGCCCCCTCCTCATTATCTCGGTCTCCTCCATGTATGATGCAGCATCCCCATTTCCCTGGTGAAAACTGAGGTGAAGTACTCATTTAGTACCTCAGCCTGCTCCTCTGGGTCTTGTGCCCATCTCTCCCTGATTTAATCCTGCTAATCTGCCCCTTCACCCTTCGTCTTTCCCCAATGTATCTAAAGAACCCCTTTTTCCCTCTCCTAATTTCCCTGGCCAGGTTCTGCTCCTTCCTTGCCTTAGCCGCCCTCACCACTCTAGTGGCCCTTCTAGCCAACAGCTCATACTCCCCTCGATCCCTTTCACTCCTTGAGCACTTGAATTTCTTATAGGCTGCTTTCTTTCCCCGCACCACCTCCTGGACCTCCCTGGTCCACCAACAGGGTTTTTGGGCCCTACCGCATTTTCGTCTTACTCTTGCACAGGTGCTGGTAGCATCCTGCACCCCTCTCCTGATTATTTCCCACCTACTATCAGTATCCATGTCTGACCCAATCCCATCCAAATGCTCCCTAAGGATCCTTCCCATTTCCTTAAAATCCACCCCCCTGAAGTCGGTTACTTCTGTCTTTGTGCAGCCTTCTACCCCTCCTAGGTCCAGGCAGAACCAGACCGTGGCATGGTCACTCCCCGCCAATGGGTCCCTTACCTCCAGGCCCCCAATCTGGTCACTGTCTGCCAGGACCACATCCAGTACCCGTGCCTCCCTGGTCGGTTCCCTCACCTGCTGAGTTAGGAACGCGTCTTGAAAGACATCCAACAACCTCTGTTCCCTGGTCAGAGAGGATGTCATAGTCTCCCAGTCTGTTCCTGGCATGTTTAAGTCCCCTAACACCACCACCTTTCCTCTGCCCAGTCTGCAGTGTCTCCTAACATCTGCCACCAGACTGTCCTCCAGCTCCTCCGCCAGGGCAGGGGGTCTATACACCACTCCTATTTTTACTCTCTTGCCCCCCCTTGTTATCAAGGTGACCCAAATCGCCTCCACGGTTCTCTCCGCCTCCTCAACTCCCCTATGCCAATGCAGTTTTGACTATCATTGCTATCCCTCTCCCTTCCTCTCCCTGTCCTTCCTGAACATAGTGTAACCCTCCAGGTTCAGGTCCCAGTCATGTCTTGCAGTGGCCCAAGTCTCAGTGACCGCTGCCACATCCACTGCTCCCTCAGTTAACGTCGCCTGGAGCTCAGGCATTTTATTGCCAAGCTCCTGGCATTTAACAGGACTACCTTCCACCCTTTCCTATAGTTTCATTTCCCTGCTCGTGTTCCCTTGGGGATTCTGTTTTCTCCTGGTCTGCACTTTGCAGTTGGTCTTTTCCTGCAATCCTCCTGGTCCCAGGGGTGGAGACAAGTCCCTCCTTCGGCATCCCCTTGACTGCCTTTTCTCCCATCCCAACCCCCTTCACAAGTTTAAACCCACTTTTCACCAATGAACTCCTCCATTTTCAACAAGGATTCCTCCCTCCAAATTGAGATGTATTCTATCTCTAGCATACAGCTCCTTATCCTCCCAGGTCTCCCCCAATCCCCATCAACCCATACCCTCTGGCCTCACACCACTCCCTGAGCCACTGGTTTATCTCCCTAATTTTTCTTTTGTGTTCCCCACTAGCCCTTGGCACTGGCAGGATTTCTGAGAAGGAAACTGTGCATCCTATGTCATGACAGACCCCGGCGAGCTCCCTGAATCTTGCCTGTATCTCTAGCTCGCTATTTCCCTCAATGTCATTTGTGCCCAGGTGGACCATAAAACTCTAATGAATAAAGCTAATATTGATATGGCCCTAAAACCTAACAACTTAAGATGCCACAATAGGCAGATTTAAATTCCGAATACACTTACTAGCAAAAGACAGTATTATTTTACCATAAGAGCAGCTTCACTATGAAACTTGTTACCATACCATATTGTAAACATGACAACTCTGGAGTCTTGTAAAGCAGAATTTGATAGATACCTTTTGGGCTAGTACAAATTCACCCTGCAAGTGCAGGGAAGGTGGTCTCAATGGGCCTAGAGCCTCATTCCGCCTTACAAATACTGAGTAATAATGAGTAACATGTCACAAAATTCAAGGTGAAGGGTTGGCTGGCAGGTATTGTCAGGACTCCGAGTTTGCTTTAAAGTGTAAATATTTGCCTGCCCTAGTATTCTACACCCCAACCCCAAAACAGGTTGCCTCTAAATCTTTGGAAATAATAATTATTTTATTTTTAAAGCGCCTTTCAAATTTTCAAAGCGCTGTACAAAACATATAGTAAAAAGAAAGCCAAACATTATAATACAATATAAAACATTCATAAAAGCTACAATTTCATCAGCAATTCAAACAAAGTACTATAAAAAGGCAATTTGGTACAAATGAGTTTTTATACCACTCTTAAATTCCCCCATGGAGGTGCACTGCCGTAACCGACGGGGAAAAGAATTCCAGAGAGTGGGAGCAGCATAGGAAAAAGCTCTACAGCCAAATGAATTTAGGCACACTCTCGGAATCTCTAGCAGCCCCTCGTCGGCTGAGCAGAGCGATCGGCCAGGGCAGTAAGGCACTAGAAGATCTTTCAGATAAGCTGGAACCTGATCATGTAGGGCTTTAAAAGTCAATAAACAGACTTTAAAGGTGATCCACCACCGAACAGGGAGCGAGTGCAGTTCGCGCAGCACCGGGGTAATATGACAAGACCTACTGGTCCCCGTCAAAACCTGGGCCCCCGCGTTCTGCACTAGTTGGTGGATTTCAACCCCAGAAAGCCCAAAATACATGGGAGTTGCCGTAGTCCAGACGGGAGGACACAAAGGCGTGGACCAACATAGGTAGCATGTCAGACGGAACAAGGTGTTTCACTCTAGCGATATTCCTGAGGTGGTAAAAAGAAGTCTTGACAACTGCTGACACCTGCAAATGCAGTGTCAGCCTGTCATCCAAAATAACGCCCTAGGTTACGCATCTGTTCAGAGGTCAGAAGTGACACATCCCCAAGAAAAATTCCTGAGGGTGCACCAACAGGCGACCCCTCTATCCAACATCCCGGGTCCACCACCAGAACCTTTGTCTTTTCTGAGTTCAGCTTCAGCCAACTAGAATCCATTCTACCCTGGATTTCTTTCAGACAGTTGTTAAACACTGAGACAGCTCTGTTCTGGTCAGGAGCAAAAGACAGGTATAGCTGGGTATTATCTGCATAGCAATGAAACCTCAGCTTATACCATCTTATAATGTCTCTGAGGGGCAGCATATACACCACGAATAACATGGGAGACAGCACCGAACCCTGAGGCACCCCACATAACAAAGATGTTGGGCCAGAGGAAAAAAGCCCCGACACAACTCTTTGTGATCGCCCAGTGAGGAATGAGGTGAACCATCGAAGGACGGTTCCCGATATTCCACAAATCTGCCTCAGGTGTGCTAGCAACACCACATGATCCACGGTGTCAAAGGCAGATGAGAGATCAAGAAGAACTAGAATAGAACATCTCTTCTGGTTTCTCACCCTCAAGAGATCATTAAGCACCCAAACCAGCGCGGTCTCAGTGCTATGTCTTTTATGAAAACCTGATTGGAAGGGTTCGTAGATGCCATGGATGGTTAACTGGTTCTCCAATTGGGTCGCCACTACCTTCTCAATCACTTTCCCAATAAAGGGTAGGTTTGAGATGGGTCTGTAGTTTGTGAAACAGTCAGGGTCCAAGGGAGCTTTCTTCAAGAGGGGTGTCACACTGCCTCTTTTAGGGAGCTAGGAAACTCACCCGATTCCAAGGAACACCAGTCTATTTGCACAAGAATTGGACCGATGATGTTGCAACAACCCAGTATTAGGGAAGTCAGTCCAGAATCCAAACTACAGCTCGTAGGGTGCACACCATGGATAATCCTCATGACATCCACAAAATCAGGTCTGCTGAAGGAACACCAAGAAGACTGAGGTACTGTGAACTCACGCTGTTCAACAGCATCCCCCTTAGAAGCCGATGGATGCAGATCTGTCCTGATGTCAGCCACTTTATTAGTGAAGAATCGGGCGAGCTCCTTGCACTCTAATTGTGAAAAAGCTTTCCGAACTTGTAGACAGGCTGGGTTGCACAGCCTGTCCACAGTTCCAAAAAGCTGAGCCGGTCAATTTCTGGCTACTGCAATCTCCCTAGACAGGAATTCTGCCTTCTTATGAGAGATTGCAGATTGATAGACAGAATAATGGTCCATCAATCTAAGGCGGTCGGCATCAAGGGTGTATCTGCACCAGCAGCGTTCTAATCTTCACCCCTGTCTCCGCATCTCCCTCAACATCCCATCAAACCAGGGCACCTTGGGATGAAGGGAAAGGGTGCGTACACGAACAGGAGCAATAGTATCCAGAGCCAATGTAACAGCCTTGTTTTAGGCTGTCACCAAGGTCTCTGGACTACTGCTCGCCAACGTGGGGGACCAGAGGTCAAGAACCACCACAAGGCCCTGGGGTGTAATATCCCATGAATGGTGGTATCTCGCCATCTCCACAGGTGTAGGCCTTCTCAGGGGGGTAGTGACCAAATGACTGGTTCCACCCCAAAATCGAAAACATCAATCCCAAGGAGAAAGACTAAGTCCAAAGAGTGCCTAGATTTATGAGTAGTGGTGGAAACCACCTGTGTAAAGCCAAAAGAAATCGTGGTGGAGGAGTGATTGCCGTTAAAGAGACTTCGCCGTCGATCAGGCGTTGAAGTCACCCAGAACCATCAATCTGGGTGACTCAGACGACATGTCAACAATGAAGTCTGCCACTTCCTGTAAGAACTGTTTCTCATCTCCTGGTGGATGGTAGATGAGTACGATTCGGACGCCAACACCCGCTACCACTGTGCACTCAAAGGACTCAGCCTCCCCCGTAACCACACTCATAAGGCCCAATTCTGTCTTAAAACAAATTGCAACTCCCCCCCAACCCGTGGTCCAATCTCGGGTGGTGTATCACCGAATACCCGGCTGGAGTCATAGCTTCCAACATGGGGCCTAGATTTTCATCCAGCCAGGTCTCGGTGATGCAAGCCAAGTCCGCCGAACTAACAAGATTAGCTATAATGCCAGTCTTGTTTCTGACTGACCTAGCATTGCATAGCACAGCCCGAGTTGAATGAACCTCGGAGGCCGTCAAGCTCATCTGCCTACTTAATTCCATAGTGCCCTTGGGTATGGGCACCAGACATGGTAAACCACAATCTGGGTTCCATTTTGCCCCAGGGTGCCTTCTAGATCTAACAACCCTGACACAAAAGCCCCCCTTGTCCATCCTCCCTGGTTCTCAGCCCCCCACCCTCTCCTTTGAGCAATTCCCAATGCTCTACAACATTGATATATATCATAATGAAGAGGTAGAGGATAAAAAGGGTGGAGGGCGCGAAGCAAGGAGGATGAATAGCACACCACTGTGTGGGTAATAGGCCGGCACATGCCGCTACAAAACTACTAAAACCAACACAATAACACTAAAAATTAATTCAAGTAAACCCCAAAATAAATCTAATAAAATAAATAATCTAAACTAAATCAATAACTTTACAACCCCACATTGAATAAAATCAAGTCAATCCCAGCAAAAATAAAATAAAAATAAATATATAAATAAAATAAAATCAAACAACTCAAAACTAAAATATACAATAACACATCCCTTCCCCCTTCCTCCCAGTCCTCTCACGACCAGGGAGAAGAGAAAAATAAAATCAAATCACCCCCCTCCAGCTCTCTCACCACCGGAGGGCACTTTAAAAGAAAAAGAAAATATTTCTACACTCTCACTGTAAAATATTAAACAAAATATTTCAAAACAAATAATTCAGCACTCTCACTGCAGAATATTTCAAATAAACAATTCCCACTTAACATATAAAATAAAATAACTCTTCCCCCCACCACCAGTCCTCTCACGACCAAGAGATGGAGGAAAAACAATAAAATAAATAAAATAAATGGACACAAGGTCCTCTCACCACCTCTCTGTCCAACTCAAAAAGGAAAAGAAAAAATAAGTTACTGGGAAGGAGTCAAATTTGTTCACAGGCGGGAATCCATATGAAGAACCAAATAATCCATGAAAATCAGAAACAACAAGGGCTCAGGGCAGACAAATCTATCTCATCACCAGAGAAAGAGACCCCACTTCCTACTGGGCACACCACAAGATATTATGAGGCCCAATAAAGCACCCCAGGGCAGGCCACATCAGTAGCCCAGCTACTCTAAATGTATTTCACCCTGAATTAGAACCTATTTATTGATTATTTTGAAGATACAGTAATTGGATCAGAAGGAGGAACCGCCGTGGTAATGGACGCTGCCAGCCACATTTCGCTGTTGAACTTTGGAATCACTCTGACAGTGTCAGAGACAAGTGAGCCAAAACAAGCAATGTGGTAGAGGCATTCCATAGGGGTATGCACAGTATTCTGTACATGGCACATCCCACTATCTGGAAGTTCGTAGACAGAGTCAGAGGCATCCAGAAAAAGAAGGACTCAGAAATTAAGCAGCTCATAGCTGGCAATGCACCAGCAGTATCACACCGTGTGTACAGAGACAACGTTCAAAGACTGGAGTACACTATAGAAAAGTGTGCTGACTGGACAACCGAAGAATTCCTGAGAGGTGTAGCACACAGTTTTGTCTACTGACTTTTTTAATGTGCATTCTGCATTTGCTTTTAACTGTGTGGTTAGTGTTAATTTCCTAAATAAAAGTTCAAACATTGACCCTTGACGCTGAACATACTTATAGCAATTTGCAAAATATTGGGATGCGCTGTAATACTGAGCATTGATTACAGCTGCTGTCATTCCTTCTTTTTCTATGCTTTCTGTGCATATGGTGTTGCAGCCCATACTTATTGGAGAGTGCTTTGGTTGCTAGCATTTGTTTGCAGTGGAGTACAATGAGTGGATTACAAAAATAGTGTTACCTTCCTATCTGAAGTGGATTAATTTCCATATGACAGTCATTCCAGTATCCTGGTAGGAGCAGTTTTTTTATTAAATTACAAAAGAAAATTTTTTTTTACAAGTGGGCTGGTTGCTATACAAAGGCAGCAATGCTTAATATGGGCTGGAGTAAATTGTCACGGGGAACGGTTGTCATGGGAGCGTGTTGTCAGGAGCATATTTTTGGGAGCAAATTGGCATGTTCCCTACATATTCCCTCAGGGCCAAGGTCCCTTTCAATTTGATCACCTTTTTCAGAGACCTCCATCTCCTAGCTCTAGTGTTCCCTCTCAGACATTAAGTTCATATCAATCTCTTCTTTGCCTCTACCTCTTGCCTTGCATCAGGCTCCCTTCTCCCTCAGTGGCCGCTCACACATCCAAGGCTAAGCAGTGGACCCACTATCTCCCACTGGAGGATCGCTTAACACCACTGCTGCCATGTCAAGAGCCAGACCTTCTTTCTTGATAAGACATATGAAGAGAGACTTAAGGAGCTTAATATGTATAGCCTCGAGGAAAGGAGGGAGTGGGGGGACATGATAGACACTTTCAAGTACCTCAAGGGAATCAACAAAGTCCAAGAGGGTAGCATATTTCAAAAAGGAGGTGTGCAAGAACAAGGGGTACAATTTGAAGATGGGGCGGCTCAGAGGTAATTTAAGGAAGTATTTTTTACAGAGAGGGTTGTGGATGCATGGAGCGGCCTTCCGGAGGAGGTTGTGGAGTCAAAACAGTGGTGGAATTCAAGCATGCATGGGACTGTCATAAGGCAATTCTAGGGGGTTGGGGTAGGAAGAAGTAGGCTGCTGGTTAACTAGAATCTGCAACTTATCCACTAGGTAAGGAAATGGGCAGACTGGGTGGGCCAAGCGATCCTTATCTGCCGTCAAATTCTATGTTTCTATGTTTCTTGCCTCTTTCCAAGAATCGCATTTGGCACATGTAAATAAACAGAAAATTCTTAAATTGCTTCAGTCCATCTCTGACTGTACTGGTATTGGGGCTGAAGAACCTCCTTAAACTGCCAGCTCCACTTCTTGCCTCTCCCTTTGCTCATATCTTTAACCTATCTGTCTGTAGTGGTACAGTCCCTAACATCTGGAAGGTTGCCAGCATACCATCCATTTTAAAAAAAGGAGATCTCAAATCCATCTCAGACTACTAGCCAATTGCTATCCTTTCTGATCTGAGCAAGATTCTTGAAAAACTGGTCTCTCTTCAAACTATTGCCTTTTTTCATGAGCACATCCTTCTTTCCGACTCTCAGCATGGTTTTAGGAAAGGACATAGTACTGCTACTGCCCTTCTGAAGTTCACAAATTACATCAATTTTGTTGTGAATGATGGTCTTCTCTTTATAGACCTGACCAAAGTATTTGATCAGGTCAGTCATCCTCTTCTCCTAGCTAAAATGAGTTCTCTAGGTTTCTCTTCTGAAATTGTTGCCTGGTACCATAGCTATTTGTCAAACAGGGAACAATGAGTACAATTTAAATCCCTGCCTCTGATCTCTCTCTTCCATCAACATTGAGGTCCCTCAGGGCTCTATTCTTGGACCATTCCTCTTCTCAATTTTACTAAATGATATCTCACATTGCATCTCTACTTGTTCATCGCTGCTTTACGCAGATGGCTTAGTACTTTATCATAGCACTAAAACTATCCCTTGACTTAAACACCTTCTTCTCATCTGACCTCCTCCTTATCCAACATTGGCTCACTAGAAATAAATTAGTCTTAAATGCCAGTAAAATGCAATCCATGCTCTTTGGCTCTGCCACCAGATTAAGAAATTGTAAGGATGAATTGTCAATTAGTAGCATTGATGGTTCCATCCTGGTGAATGTAAACTCCCTCAAGTATCTTGGGGTTATGCTTGACCCCTTGATTGACTTTGACAATCACATTTCTATAACATGCAAAGCTGTAAACTCCAAAACTGGCATTGACTACAAAACCAGCTATGTCTTAACTCCCTCCACTAGAACAGCAGTTGCCCGTGGGATCCTACTCTCTGCCTTCATCTACAGCTCGGTAACCTATACTGAAGCAACAAAAAACAGCTTGCCTAAATGGGATACTACCTACAATAGTATATGCCGCTTTGAATTAGCATCTCCTTGCCTCACACA
Source organism: Neoceratodus forsteri (assembly GCA_016271365.2). Taxonomy (NCBI): domain Eukaryota; kingdom Metazoa; phylum Chordata; order Ceratodontiformes; family Ceratodontidae; genus Neoceratodus; species Neoceratodus forsteri. The sequence goes on from CM057449.1 coordinate 854,162,710, forward strand.
CCACTGTCAGCTTTATAGTGACCTAAACTGCACCCCCCCCCCCAAGGCCCACTGTCTTCTCTCCTTTGGCACCCTGATAGATGGTATAATTCATACTGGTGTTCCATCCTCACTTGCTCTAATGTTGTCTAATGGAAACTCTTATTACAGTCTTCAATCTGGGGATCTAACCCGTTTACAAGTCCCTGGATGCAAAACTAGCATGGGGTCCCAGGCTTTTTCCTATGCTGCACACTATTTCTGGAACTCACTACTGGTCGCTTTTCGTCTCTCTTCTACACATACCTATTTCAAAAGGATGCTACATGCTCACCTTGCAACTGTTTCCATTCTTCTTGACTTTTCCATTGCTCTGCTCTTCCTTTCCTCACCACCCTTGTCTATTTTTCTCACTGTATTTTGCTCCTTTCTCCTCACTGTCTTGCCTAACTTATCCTTAGTACTCTCTCTGCACCTAATTACTCAGCTAACTTTCCATATATTTTTCCCAAAAAATCCTATGCTAATTTTTTCTCTGAATTCCTATAATCCTGCTCCTTACACTTCTCACCCTCTAATCATCACCTTAGCACTTAGGCAGTTCTCACAGTTGGGAACTCCATAAATTACTGTTGATTTTATGTCCTAAATGTATTACTATGTAAAATGTATATACCTCTCTTTTGCTTTACATTGTATTTTATCTTTTGCTATTTGTAAAAATGTCTCTTTAGCTGTTCTTACTAATGTATATGACCCATACTGGTTTGTCTCTGTATTATGTTGTATTTTGATTGCTTCATTTGTACTCTTCTGGATCGTGCCTGAAAATAGGCATTTCTATGTCTAGCGCACTTACACAGTTATCAAAAACAAATAAATAAATAAGCAGGCAATCAGTCTCACTCCTCCAGCACCAACCTCTCTGCCTGCGCACTCCTGCACCCAGCGAGTAAGGCCAACCCCCCAAGGTACTCCTGTGCTTACAGCAGTCCCCTTAGGTGGCAAAAATGTTTACTGTTTCAGGTCCTGGGTTAAAATAAACCCAAATAAATCCCTACGGTGTACATCCTGTATGCTAACTGACACCCCAACCCCAGGGGTGTTACATAAGGATGCATGTGTCAATTTATGTCAGTATACAGCAATAAACTTGTAACTATAATATTATGGTCACAAGAGAATTAATATACAGTATATGCCGCTTGTAATGGACTGATTTGACAAACAGCATTCTGTCCATTACATGCGGTGCCCGTTACAATGATTAGTCAAAAAAAAAAAAACAAGCGAGTGGGAGAGCGGTGAGAATTATTCACCAGAAGTGATTCACAGCACCTTTCAGAGTCAGTTGCAGTGTGCAAAAAAACCTCTGGAAACTTTATTTATGTTTTTAAAAATAGCAATAAAAAAAAACAGAAACATGTAAGTGCTGATCGAGGTTGTGCTGTGTATCCCCTTGTCCTTTAACCACCCTAGCAGGATCAATTTACAGCACAACGTGTTTCCAGAACTTTTACACTTGGGTGATATCGGCAGCAATCTGTTTTGTGGCTTAATTTACTTCTTAGGTGCTCTAACTTCTGTGTAAGTTTATGTTGGTCTTTTAACTCCCCGCAGCTGGACTTCAGTCACAGGATACTTCCACATAAAGAATTTAACTGGATATTCCTGGCATAGTTTTTCAAAATGCTTCATCCAGCCATAATTTACGATGTTACATTATGTATGAAGCTTATAATTCCAACATTAGGCACATGCCATGTATAAGACTCAATGGTTCTACAGAGAGTCAGGAGAGCATTCCTTGTCATTTCATGTGTCCTGTGATTGGGTGACGAAACCTAGAACAGCACTTACTACCTACACTACCAGAGGCAGCAAAAATTATGTGAATCAAAAATGAGTTAACTAGTGTTTTTTATGAACTGATGGCCGTTGCTGCAGGAACTTAAGGTCCACTTTAACAGGCAAGTTTAACACCACAACTATAGCAAGTGGCATTTGGCAATGGCAAGACGTCCGTTAGAAGCGGAAGTCCATTATAACCGGAGCCGATATAAGTGGCGCATACTGTATTTTACAGTTATTTGTTTATTTCTTTTTTAGAATTTTGCACACTAGGATAGCCACATGTAGGTGCAAAACTTACTTTTCAAGAGGCTTCTAGGGGACAATGCAGCAGCAGCATTATTACAGACAAGTTACATAGAAAAACTGTTGCATTGATGCACATTTTTTGAATTGCTTTATGCAAATAAATACATCATGTATTCTAAGATATCATAACTAAGAACATAATTTATGTAATAATGTGATACTTGGGAGTCACATGATAAATAGGAGTGTACAAAAATATAATTTTGGAGGATTAAAAGTAGTTAGGGGCTAGGAATGCAAGCGTGAATTCATGAAAGCAATGGGTGATAATGTCATAAAGACTGTCCCAGGATGGCCTGCTTACAGAGAAGCTGGTGCTGATATGAAATAATCAATCAAAACCACAGAATCCATCACCCTCAGAATCAAAAAGTGAAATACAAAACAGCAGCTAAAAGGGAACTATTTACTTTAGTTAGATCACAACAAGCAGCACAAAGTATCCCATCACTTTGGTTAATATGGAGCTTCATCAGGGTCTCCATGCCCCATAAAAATTGATATGGTGCATTCTGCTATGGGAGAGTTGTAGGTGAGAGGGGTAGGGATGCAAACAAACAGAAGTGCACATGGCTCAGCAGACCACATAAGAGTTACCCCTTTCTCTCCATGCCACCTGACTCTCTAGTGCACCAATGCTACTCCCCCAATCAATATCTCTAGTCAACCCAAGGCACTTCCTCCCATCCCTTGATACATCCCCTCATAAGTGAGAGCCCCCCTCCCCAGAAGACATCATTCAGTCCAAAAAAACCCTCACATTCAAACCACACATCAACAAAACCATCCCAAAAGTTCACTAGTGCCTTGGTTGTTTAAGACGGGCAAGGCATTGCTTGTCAATACTAGATCGCAAACTAATTGTTGCTCAAGCTATTCTCCCCATATTAGATTATGGTGAAATGATTTACTGCCATGCCAACAACTCAAGTCTTAATCCGCTAAACACCATTTAGTACCAACTCCTATGGTTTATCTGAAAATCCAGACGGAATGAATATCACTGTACCCTAATATCTGAGCTAAACTGGCTATCCCCTGCATTCAGTTGTATTTTCCACTGGCTATCCTTAATACAGCATATAAAACGATGAATAAACAGACCTCAACTTACCTATCCAACAAGCTCACCTTCCCCACTCACAACCATAGTCGTAGGGATGTTTCTCATTGCAGTCTTTCTCTGCCAAGGTTCCAAACCCACTTTGCAAAAGAATGTTTTTTTCTTATGATGCCTCACTTTTGTGGAACAATCTTCCCCCTCAGTTAAGAAATTCACAATCTGTCTACATTTTCAAACATGATCTAAAAAAATTTTTACTACCGGAACGACTCACATGCACTTGTTTTAACTGATGTTGATAAGGATATTTTTCCGTTTATTGTACCTGATCCTTGTGCCTCAAATATTGTGTTTATAATGTGTTTTTTTTTTGCATCATATGTTTATTCAGTTTTACAATAAACAAGATTACAAACAATACAGTTAAACTGAGGACAAGACGACAGACAACATTAAAACATAATATATACATTCAGATCCAAGTCCATCTTCTTTTGCAATCAAAAACAAATTAAACTAAATTATAATTTCACTTATACAGTTTGAAGTTTATCTAAAGCAAAAAGTAGCCTTGTTTTATAAATCAATTATGCAACATCAGCACACATAAATTTAATTCAGCATCCATTCTAAGTAGTCCCTCTCTACCCTATCCCACCCATCCCTCTCCTAGCGTCAATGCTTCCGCAGGTGACAGGGCTGCCAGGTATGGTTGCCAGGCATTATAAAATTGCTCCCCTCTCTCCCGCATTACGTATGTTAACCTTTCCAGGGTGAGCGCCTGCAATATCAGTGCCTTCCATTGCTGGCTAGTGGGTTTTATTGCAGAAACATATGTATTAAGAATGCAGTGTCTTGCCATAATTAACAAGACTCTGAGCCACTGAGGCAAGGGAACCCACTCATCCTCCCCTGTTCCCTCCATCCCAAACAACATCACCATTGGTGTCAGTGGTATTGGTCTACCTGCAAGGGTTTGCACTTCCTGGTTATAATGTGTTTTAATATGTTTTAGTCTCCATAGATTTTTGTATAATCATTGTTGTTTACATTAACTTGTGTATATATTGTTTTGATGACTTGGAATGTTCTGTAAATGAGACTTGCTTCTCACAGAACTCATCCTGTAACCTAGCTAACTTTTAAATAAAAAAAAGACATGGAAACCATGGGGGATCCTGCAGGTGGCGATTGACAGTGAACAGTAAGCCTGGAAGGCAATGAGAGACAGAAGAGCATTATCAAGTTGTGCATGGGAAGGAATGAAAAAAAAGTCTAAGTTTTGGAACCATTAGGGCTAGAATCTTAATGTTGCTTTTAAATTAAACCTTGAATAAGGGCAATATCATAGAAGTATAGCTTTTTAATTGCTCCCACCATGCCCACCTGCATCCCACTCCTTTGGGCCCCCAAACCACCCCTCTGCTCCAGCCAGACTCACCCCTCTACAGCACTCCTCCGTGCCACACTGTTATTCCAACCTCCAGATTCTGTGGGCTGGCTTTTCCCTGTTGGGGACCTCTGCTAGCCATCATTTTATGATAGACTCCATGATAGCTCCTTGGCTTCACTCTCCTTAGCTGTCTTGTGCCAGCTGGGAGCCATGCTGTGGCCTAGTGAAGGAGTTCTTCATCAGAATCCCGAATAGTTACACCCATTGAGTGAATGAGGGAGGGTCTAGGCATGGGGAAGGGCTGAGAGGACATGATCTAGTGCACCAGTGTGGCATTTTTCCCATTGTTCTTGTCCTACCCACCCTCCTCCCTGATTCACTTGCACACTCACACAGGGCTGCCCTGGGGGTGCCCAGTGGTGCATGGTTACCCATGCTACCATCTGCTTCTCCAGCAGCCACAATGAGCAGCTGCTAGAGGGTGGTGCTGTGAGCTCCCTTCTCTCTGGTAGCTCCCTCCCTGTCAGCCTTCACTTTTGATTTTCTGAATGTAGTGCATGAACAAGGGTCACCAGTATGCCAGAGCAATCTCCGACTGCTTGGCTCCACAGAGCCAGTGAGTTACAGTTTTCAGTTATCAATAATCCAAATTATTGATCAGTTTAAAAGTTTATTGATATACAGTTAGCCCTTTTCAAAGAAATTATCTTTAGAAATGTCTAACTAAAGAACCAATAAGACTGGAAGCATATTTTTTTTAAATGAAAGCTTGAAGTCAGGGCAGCATCATAAAAGAGAGATATTAAAAACATTTTCAATAATCAAAAATTTAAATTACATCATGCTTTTTACTGTAACCCCTCCCAAAGAGCGGCTTACCTATTGGTTCCTTTCTGGAACTACTGCTGCTACCTCCCCCCTGAGCACTCCCCATACTTGGGCCCCTCCTGAGCTGCAGCCTTAGGATAAAGGGCAGCCCTACAGCACAGTTAGCTTCTACTTCTGGCACAGGGAGCACCATCAACACTGCAGCTCCTTTGCTTTCCCAGCATCACAGACTATGGCAGTAGCATCGGGAAAAGCACCAGGACTAAAGTTGCTCCTCTGTATTCATGCCTTTGACTCTGGTGGCCACAACTGCACTGGATGTTGCTTCTTTGACCCCATGGACTGCAATCAGAATCAGGGAGCACTCAAGGGAGTCAACATAATTTTTGTCAATGGCTCACAAAAGCCATAATACAGCCAATGATGAACCTGTTGCCTGCATGGAGCATCACATTTGGGAGCACCCAGCAGCACTGCACTGCCACTAATGCACTCCATGGTCCCACTGGACAGCAATAGCTACCAGTGGATACAGGTCCAAATAGCCAGAAGTCATGGCAAAGGATGAAGAACTTAGTAATTAAAACAAGAAGAGGACTACAAGGGGCCACCATGTTTCTTGTGCTTCTAGTCTTATGACTGTTGGGTAGGGGTCAGATGACAGCAAATGCAGCTCAAGAGAAAGAGTTAATCCTGAGCTCAGTTTTTCAGAGCAGCACGTTGCAAGCTGGATCAGGTCACAGTGATTCTTCTGAGGATTTTTTCCCTGTGAATATGATAGCCACTGAGAGGATCGGTGTTACCATAATCGAACATGTATGATGTGCCAGCCAACCAGACTTGATCCACAAATTTGTGTAGCTGAAGAAACAATTGGGTTCAATCAGATCCACTTTAGAGAGACAAGGAGACAAAAGTGGGCATGATTCAGCATTCACCATTTGGATGAATAAAGCCTATATAAAATCCCTTTACATATATTTTTGTTCAGAAATTGAACAAAACCAAAGTTCCTTTGCTGTGCTTTTGTGTACAGGAGCAATGGTTGCCTTGTTTGTGTGTTTGTTTGTTAAAACTTTATTTTTATACAGGAACAAATGATTAGCACAATAGCCACTGTTTACAATCAAGGTCCTGTGTAATAAATCCATAAAATTACAACAACAAAGAACATACATTCAGCAAACAATGAGACATCTTAACAACATTAGCCAAAGCATACACATACAATTTGCAAATGTTCAAGTAGTTTATCTTTAAAACTGGACAGGCTAGTTATATTTTTTAGATGTTTAGGCAAGTTATTCCAAGAAATAGCAAATCTGTTTTGCAACTTCAGTTCCCCTGTTTTACTACAATATTTGTGTACTGGAATTCTATTTTCTGAGTTCCTTGTGCAAAAACTTTGATTATCTGAAGACTGAAACATGTCATACAGGATGATTACTTTTCCCATACATAATTTTATGACAATTTATTAACCATATATAATTTCTTTGAGCATCAGGATGTAGCTAATTTAATTGGTTATATAATGTACAATGATGTATTTTATATTCACCCTTAACAATAAATGTGCTCAATATATAAACTGTTTTATTAACTTTCTTTAATACTCTCTGGGAAGAGTTCATATAAATTACTGCTTCATATCCGAGTACCGGAATCAACATTTGTTTAACAAGTTTCTCTCTAGCTACTTTAGGCAAAACTCCAGATAATCTCCTAAGAGCACCTAATCTTTGGTTTACTTTTTTTACCTGAATATCAATGTGATCTTCAAAAGTCATATGAGAATCTATATACAATCCCAAATACCTATATCCTTTTACTTCCTCAATTTGTATACCATTAGATAAGTGGATATGTAACTGTGGCTCAGGTTTCAACCCGTGCCCCAAGCAAAACTTCATACACTGTTTTTTTTCACATGAAGTAAGAGATCAGTCACCCATCCACTGCTCCAACTGAATTAAATCACTCTGTACCTGTTGTTCCAGGATTTCTACATTCTCTGCCGAGACCAATAAGACCGTATCATCAGCATATAGTCTAGTCTCTCCATATTTGATTGTTTGTGCTAAATTGTTGACATAAACATTAAACATCAGTGGCCAAGTATCGACCCCTGAGGAACTCCACAATTTATTTCCTCAAGGTTCAACACTGAGATACCGTTAATGACATACTGCGTACGATTTGCCAAATATGATGCCATCCATTGTAATGGTCCCTCTTCCACCCTGACCATCCAAAGTCTATCTAATAATTTTCTATGCTGTACTAAATCGAAAGCTTTACTAAGGTCCACGAACACCACCCCAGAACTTCTTCCCTGATCCAGTGATGTCACTACCTGGTTATGAAAGTCTAATAGGGCGGTGTTCGTGGATCTTCCTAGTCTAAATCCATGCTGTTTATCTGTAAAAATTGCATTTGATTCCATGTAATGACTAATTTGAGAATGAACACTACATTCTAAAATTTTTGATAATATAGGAAGTATGGTAATTGGTCTGTAATTAGATGGTACAATACTATCTCCTCCTTTATAAAGCAGTATCACTTTTCCCATTTTCCATACATCAGTTGACTATTGAGCTATTAAGACTCCAATTTAAGAGATAAGTAATTATAGGTGCAAGAACATCTGCACCTACCTTAAGGAATCTTGCCTCAATTCTGTCTAGACCTCCTGCCTTACTTATATTCAAATTTTGAAGCTGTATTTGTACTTCTTTTTTGCTTGAACACCTGTATTTCCAGAGCAAAGGGTTGCCTTGGTTTAGCTTTGAAACTGGGAGAGCCACTGTTCTTACAGATTCTGCTCAGGATTTGTCCTGACAGAGGATTTAAGCATTGCAGGCCTTGAGTGACTGCCTATTTTTGGAGTAGGTGAAGCTTGCTTCTTGGGGTGAAGAAGACCAGGGCATTAAAGATCTTTATGACCCACACCCTTTGCCAACCACAAGTGTGATGGGTCCACAATACCTTTACCTCAGCCTGCATTCTGCCTATCAAGAGGGAGATGTCCCAACTGAGTCAACCAAGCACACTAGACTCTCAGAGTTTGTAAGTACTGGTTCAATACCTTGATTGATTGATTGATTGATTGATTGATTGAATTTTGTTGACCCAGTGGGCCCACTGAGACTAGAAGTCCCTTTTCAGGGGTGACCAGGGTGGGATACAGATGGTAACCAACTGAAATTGAACCAGATTAAGCTTTTGGTGGTATTTTTAGTGAATGGGGGAAATTTGGCCAGGACACCAGGAAATTCCCCTACTCTTTTCATACAGACTGTCTGATCTAATGATCATGTTAGGCTAGACAGTGTACAATGTGAATTGTATTGGAGATATTTTTTTCTGGATCTAATAGGAAGATTGGGTCTGTAAAGAAAAGTACAACCCCCTATATAGGGCATAAGAAGGAAGATTGTATAGTTTAAAAAACTACAGTTATTTTTTCTTTAAGATTTGCATACCACAAGGAGTTGGAATGATTGATTTTTTTCTCCCTTTTGATTTAATTTTATGCAGTTTCTTTTTCCTTTATTATAATGCATATATTTTCTTGTGTTGTGAAATTATTTTGTCCATATATTTGTCTTGAAGATATAATAAAAAAATGTCCCCACTCTTTTCGAGAAGTGCCATGGGATCTTTATTGTCTACCTGCACAACCACCAGAACAGGCAGATGGGACCTCAGTTTAACGTCTCATCCAAAAGACGGCACCTCAGGAGTGCAGCACCCCCCCCCCATGCTGCATTACAGTGTCAGTATTGGGATTTAACCCAAGTGCCTGGTGTGGGATAGAATCTACAGCCTTCTGATCCTCTGGCCTCAGAGGTGACTGTGCAACTTGCTGAGCCACTGACACCTTGCAAGGTGAAATAAAAATCTGGGCAAGCCTGTGCAACTTAGACCATTGCCTACAGAGAGATTGTAAAGCTACACACAACTTATTTCATTTGCTGTTATGATTAAAAATATTTGTTTTGGTATCCACAATGCCAGCCCTTAATGGTACCACACCATGGTCCATCACAATGTCTGCAACTTCCCAATTGTGTACAATTATAATTGACTGTTTAGAAGCTCCCAAAGGACAGTGGGTAAGTGGAGCACCAGTATAACAAATAGAGAGTGCGTACACAGTGGAGTGGAGGGTGGGATAGAGTTGCAGAGTTTTGCATTTAACCCATTCCTTTCAGCATCCAGAACTTGTTCTCATTTCCCAATAAAATATTTTGTTCTTTATTGCATTTACTGTGAATCTTGTTTTTTTGTGTGTGTGTTCTTGTTTATCTGTATGCACAGAATGATAAATGCAGGTGGAAGCATATTATGTGATATTCTCATCACTGAGGGTGGGAATTGTGTATTTCCCATGGATCATCACCCTAGCAGCATTTTATAAAAGGATCCCCATAGGTGGTGGCAACGTGTCCCAAGACAATTACCTTCATACCGAACAAAGGCCTAAAAGACCTAGCCCAGAAAACATTGTGCAGGTTTAGTCTCCCATCTTATGGGTGGGGGTAGTTAGACTAAAATGAATTTTTTTAGAAATAAAAATAACTTTTTCAAAATCTTCAGTTTTTTGGTTCACATCCCAACCAAACAAATAAATTCCCATTTATGTTGGCAGTCAAAGCCCACTGGCAGAGTACTGCAAGTTAATTTCATGTTTAGTGATCTCTTAATCTTCCTCTGCTTTCAAAGGCTTTAAGTCAGGGAGTGCTATACAGCTATGTAGTGAAAGACTGCAGGCAAATTAGCTGCAAATTAATGTAACTTGGCCGGACACAGATCAATGGTGCATAGTACATACTATGCAAAAGTGCTCTTAGCTCATGTCAACACAGTGTATGTGCTGTGCTACCTAGAGATGTATCCAAAAATATGCATTAGTCCTGTGTGAAGAAGCCAACCAACAACACAAGATAGTTTGCAAATGCAGATCTCAGACCTCAAAGCTGCACCACCTGGGATTCCACTCATGTTCATGTGACCACAAGCTAGTATTTAGAATAAGTAGTTCTCCACAGTTCACCTTAATTCCTTTCAGGAACTTGAAGACCTTTGTCATATCTCTCCTCTCCATGCCGGTGTCCAGTGAGTACATGTTCAGTGCCTTGAAGCACTTGAGGGAGGTTCAGGAGCGACATGAGGAAGCACTATTTTACAGAAAGGGTGGTGGAGCCATGGAACAGTCTGCTAACTGAAGTGGTAGGTGCAAAAACTGTTGGTGGTTTCAAGCATGGCTGGGATACAATGAAGGTTCAATGTGATGTCAGTGACTCCAAAACAGCGACTATGATAACAGCGAGTTTACATAGCTGAAGACCAAAAATGGCGATGTACACTGCACCGACTACAAAAATAGCTATGGATCCTAACGCTATATGTGAGGGCCAATATTTACTTATGTAGCCCCTGCACCCCCTATATTTATATAACCAACTCCGGGGGGGGGTTGCATTTCAGGAATGGGGAGAAACTCAAGGGGAATGCAACTTGGGAGGGAGACACAAGTCAGGAGGGAGAACATTGGGGGCAACCTGTGGGCGGGGGATGACGGGGGAACAGGACTTCATCAAGGGTTAAAACAAAATTATACAACCCCACCCAAACAAAATACAAACATTTTTCAAACACATACCTAGTCCTGAATTCAGGTCTACCAGCATCACAGACGGTGACTGTAGCCATCAAGCCAGATGAGCAACTCAAAACTGTATCCTCCAACAAATCCCCATAGCATTACCTGGGTAACTCTGCCCCTCTATTTAACATACTATTTGCTCACTATTCCCTACCCTCGCTATTCTGTCACAGTCATTATCCTCACAGGTGCTCAAACTGAGTCGCTCAATTTGAGTAGCCCATAACACGAGATACCCACAATGAAAGGTGCAGTGGTTGCTTGGATGGCAAAATCATGGAGAAGAATGGGGGGATGGGAAGGGCTAGTACCCTGGAGGAACAGTAGGTCCCAGGGCTAGATAGGAAACTTGGCAGACTGGATGGACCATTGGTCTTTTTCTGCCATCATTGTCTATGTTTCAGTGTTTCAAACTCTCAAACTGATGCCATCTCCTCTTCGGGTGGTACTGCCCTCCTGGCACCATGACGAAAAGGGATCACACATGAAATCTCCTCTACCTGCAGCTAGCACAGGTCGGAACACTCAGAGGACTTACAAGTATCCCACACAGGTCTATGTGCAATAAGTCCAAACCGGTAGGAGAGGTGGGGCACATATTAACTATATACACTCTCCCTAACACCACATTACTTTACTTGATCTTAAACATTTGCACACTTAAAGCCTGCAATGTAGTGCCTAAGGACTGGACTGTATCCAGACACCCTGCAGCAGTTTTCACATTCACAATGTCTTCAGCCTCTTTTCCTTCTGCTCATTCTTCCTCATTCCTTTGCTTCTTCCAGGGACATGATGGTGAGGCTCGGCTCCACCTGCAAGAAAACAGAAGAAAAGCACACACACACACACACACACAGCAAAATTCCTGAACACTTTCCTTCTTTTTTTTTTTTCCTCAAAATATAAAAGTTTTAGTTTTAAAATAAGTAAACAAGGAAGTCCCTTACTGAGCACAGTCTCTGTAAGAGCAGTAACTTGCTTCAGGCAGATCTCTCCTGAGAGATCAGTAAGTGCTTCAAACAAAATAACAAGAGGTAGTTCAATGTGACCTTCTGCTGCCTCGTCTATTGTGGATACACCAAGCAAGCTGCAGCCCCAGGAATGAAAAGCCACACACTACTACCATGTGGAGTAGCAGAGTTCTTTGTCCCTTTTTACTGTAGAGAGGAAGGCACAATAACAATTAAACTTGCAGACCTTATAACCTGGTTCTACTTAGCTGAAGAGAGTACCCCGCTGACCGTGACCAATTTGTTGATTTACTGAGGCCTTTGTTTACAAAAGTCCAGCATTTTGTTTCTATACCGTTGTATGGATGAGGTTCCCAAACTCGTTCTCCATCAGTACTGAGTACAGAGACAAAGTAGTCAGTCTGTTGGTTGTTCGTCCTTACCAGTGTAGATGAACTCATGCTTATGGATTCTCCTTCCAGTGTCCCACGTGGAAACTGGTTTTGGCAATTTGGTCAGTTTGGTCTTTGTTGCCAAGTATGGTCTCCTAGAGCAATATCTTTCTTTGCAAGTGTGAGCAGAATTCTTTCCCGATGAGCTTCCACAATTTCCCAGACCCAGACAGGCATGTTTTAGAAGCATAACTTGTACTTTTTATCTGCCCATCTTTTGAGGGCTCTGTCAGCTTGATGCAGTTTTTTCAAGCTTTTTGCTATCTCCACAGCCAGTGCAACCAAGGTCTGTGGTTCAATGTTTTCATTTATTCCACTAGGGCCAGTTGCTCCTCAGTCTTTTGTTCTACCTGGGGCCATGGAACACACTTACTGGAATTGTCATAGTACTTGTCTAGGGACCTCTGGTATGGCAGTACTTGAAAATGATGAGGGAAGGACTTGGGTGCTGTTAGCGGAGGATTTGTGCTTAAAGGCTGTGCTGTGTCTTCTTGATCTTCTGGTTCTTCAGGTTCCGCAACCACATTTGGTTCCTCAGTGACAGTCTGGCTGCTGTCCAAGTTCTTTTCAGACTCTGGCAGGGCTGACAGTGGACCAACCTTCTTACCAGTCACAGGAATGGCAGCTGCAGCTGGGGGCGAGGCCATGACATCAGAGGTCTTTTTTAGGCCCAGTGTGCAGCTATGCCACTCTGGATTGCCAGCGAGACTCACCTCTGACCATGGCCCACTTTCATTAGTGAACTAATCTCACTCCACTTCCAGTGTACAGTCACCCACAAAGGACATAACAGACTACCTCTAGGAATGCAACTGATCACCAGTAGACTGGTCAAGTTGCACCCAATGCATACCAATGGTTGCCTCCATCACCCTAGGTGATCCAGCTAAGAGTGCACCTCTTCCTTGGAGCTGGCCTTCAGCTAAAGCCTTCTCTGCTTCTGCTAGGCCATCAGCTCTGACTGCAGTTTAATCTGTGGTCAGCTTGGTAGTAGGTAGGACCAGACTGGTTGCTTTACTGTGGTCATGATTCCCATTTACTCATAGTTTAGGCATTCCTCTTGGGGAACAAGGCACAGTGGCAACCTTTGCTCCCAGGACTGTATTCTTTTAACAAACTTTTACTATCGATATCTTGCATGAATTGCAAAAACAGCAGTTACAGTACCCTTGGAGTAAAACATTGGTGACCCCCCAAAGGTCTGTGGCCTGCTCTTCCAAGAAATGCTCTAGGACCTTCCCTTCCCTTTGCATGTGAAGGGCTCTCATATGTTGAAGGCACAACCACTCGGTCATGCTGTTGTCAAGGCCTGATGACTCTGCATGTTGGTCCTCTCCTCCTGACACAGTGTCTTTTCTTTTTGTTGCAAAAGTTCAGTAAAGTTCAATATACACTGTTTGTACCACATGCACACCTGAGGCTCAGTACAAATACTTGTAAATTTACTTTTGCTGTTTTTCAGCCCTTGTTCCTGCTCTGTCTCCCTTTACAACTTTAGAGGTAACTGGTTTGAATCCCCAGAGAGCAGATTTGAAGGGGAAGTCCTTTGTCACTGTTGAACTGCAGTGTTGGGCAGGGGTCCTCGGATGGGCTTCCCTCTTCTGAGCAGGAGGTGGTGAGGGTATGAAGAAATTCAGGTGGCTGCTGACTCCTGGGGCACAGTCACTGCAGCCACAGCTGATGCTGGATCCTTGCTGTCCTCAGGGTTCAGTCAGAATATGCTACTGTTCAGTCATTTTGCTGCTTGAACTTGCTGCTTATCCAATCCACTGGGGCCTTTCTTCTTGATTTAAGTATTATTATTATTAGAATTGTTATGCTGTATTTATGATATGTGAGAAGCTCCTCACACAAGTGACATGCATGTAGGCCTTCTTCAAATCCTGCTCATTTGCATAGCAAGGCAGATTCCCAAGCAGTAAGTTCTAATCACACAATGTCATTCAAATTCAGGTTACATGTTCTGACTTGCATCTCTCCCACTGATGCATGTGTCATCTGATCAGCTGAAAAAAATGAACCGCAGAAAATAACACTTTTCTTCAAAGGTAGCAACACATTTAGGGCCCATAAATTTGCAGTTTCTGAACTTATTTGCAAAAATAAAATTAAAAAAGGTGTTGGAGGTCTCAGGGTACCCAGGGCCCTAATAACACACTGGCCCTCAGCAGATGAACCCCCATGTGTAAGGGGCTAGCATCCCCTGTTTCTAGGGGTACATGATGGCATCTCATCCAGGAGAACACCCACTTTATGCCATGAATACCAGTATTGCACTGACACCTAGAATGTGTGAAAAAAATCTTCCACAAGTGGAATTTAAGCGAAATCATGACTTTTGCTTCTGCGAAAGTTTGAAAATCCATTTCCGAACTTTTGCGTAAATTCCAACTACCATACTGCCTGAAATAATATGATGAGTAGCGATCTCTCCCCCAACCCAATCACCCACCTGGCAGTATTTCCTTCAACCCCCCATGGCTAGTGGTCCCTTCCCGATCACCGGCAGCTGGTATAGTTGTAGTGGGACCACCACCCACACCGTGGCTAGTGCCCTTCTCCCCACCCCATCACAACCCATCCAGTATCAACCCCCATCCCTTTCCCATGCACAATAAAATATGTATGTGACCCCCTTCCTCTCTGTCCACGATTCTAGTAGCCAGTGAGTTTTGTTTTTTTTGCATTTATTATTATTACCATTAACTTTAAGTTATTAACTGCTCACTGGCGGTCTAGTGGCCCCCTGCCCCCCACCCCGGCACGTAGTGTTGCCCGGTACCTCCCTGCCCCCCATCCCATATAGTAGCAGGCCATCAGCACAGCCCTCTGCTCTCCTCCACAGCCAGCGGCTCACTGAGTTATCAATGAATGACAGTGTACTTACACTGTCATTCATTGACTTCTCAGTGGATTGCTGGCCATGGCGGAGAGTGGAGGGCTATGCCGGTGGTCCATTCCTTTACGGAAAGGGGCGTGGGGGCAGGGAAGTACTGGGAACATCACCTGCCAGGGTGGGGGGGCACTAGACCACCAGCAAGCAGTTAATAACTTTAAAATAATAGTAATAATAATAAATGAAAAAAAAATCACTGGCTACTAGGATTGGAGACAGGGAGGGAGGTGGGTCACTTACATATTTTACATATTTTATTATATACGGGACTGTGGTTGATACTGGACTTGGGATTAGCTTTTCTGACATTGGGGACAAACTTCCTTTTTTTTTCTTCTTCAGTTTTACCTTTGTAGAAGGGCCCCTTGGTGATGGAAAAAATTCAAAGAGATGGTGCTTACACAAAGTTTTTGTTTCAGGTATCGGCATTACCCTTGGAGAGGAATGGCAGTAGTCACAGCTTATGGAATGGGACAGTGCTGCTGCCAAAAATGCGACCACTCTGTATCCATTTCAAATGATGGGTGTGAACAAACACCTTATGAAAAATTCCTGATGTACGTAGTGCACATGATACCAAAATAACTCAGAACACTAAACTCTTTTTTTTATGTTAAGATATTTCATTTTTAAAACTACAGAATTATACCTATATTTGTGATTGGATGTAACAAACCTGGAACTTTCAAGTTTCAAAACATTACCATTTATATCTGTTTTCTCATCTCATTACAGCGTGTTAAATAAACTTTTATGTATGTTTGTCACCTTGTACCACAGAACCTACAATGCAAATTGTTACACAAATTGACGTATTTATTGATTCTTTTACAAAGGTTGTGTATGCCTATTTTGAGCTCTCTGTTTTAAAAGATGATTCAGAAATAAGAGGTCAAAAATAAGGGTTAGAATATGAATGACTATTCAACTTTAACTTTAGTGATGTGGTAGTGCCACTATAATGTAGGAAGAGAGAGAGAGAGCTGATATGCATCACTTCACAGCATGTGGGAAAAAAACTTCAGACAATGCAGATTTACAGGTTTCAAACACACTGTGGTGTGATATTTATTTTTCAAAAGTTTGAAAAATAATTAATGAAAAAAAATTGCAAAGAAAATCACTACTTAACATCAATAGTTTCTCCCATGATACAGTCTTGGATCTTAGAGCTCCTAAGACCCTTCTCATGTGCATTCAACAGCTTGTCTACACAAACAGTAGAACCTCTCCTCCTGTCTCAGGGCTGGGCCCCACTGGACTGAACTGAAATGAACTCAGTGAAAAGGTTTTTATATCTTTTTGTTGGGGTCACCTGACTGAGCCCTTTTCTATTTACATGTCTGAACATGCTGTTTCATGTCTGAAATTGTTGTTTCAAAACAAAGGGGGGGGGTTGTGTCAGGGGATTTCCTGGTTCAGTTAAAGGTATAGTGTATCTCTCCACAGATATTGATTCTCTATATCTCTGATCCAAAGTGACTAAGCACTTTTATAAAGTATACCACATTTTCATACATAGAACCTTATACAGTAACAGGTTTATAGTGTGAATTTATGAAAATACCTAAAGGATTTCATATAACTGTACTAATCATGACATTATTATTGTTTTATATGATTTCTAACTCCTTTTTCTTTAAAAAGGCTTTACTAACTGTATTCACTCCTATTTAAAATATCTGTCATGCTTTTTGTACACAAAATGCACTGATGCACTTTACACAATACCCCTCTGGGTGTTTGACATCATTCTAGGGACTGGATGGATGGCAATGGAAAAAGAGTGAAAAGAGAGAATTAGTAGGAAGTTTAGGAGGGATAGTAAAGAGCTACGCTACGTGATCAACTTAGGGTAGGGGGAAAAGTAGAAAAGCAAAGAGAAAGGCATTAACTGTTGCTAGGAAATGAGGAGATAGAAAAGTGGTCCATCAGTCACAGCTGATGGTGTTGCGTAACTCCACTACACACCTGCCTCCTTAAGAAAGAAACAGTTCTCAAAACATTACTATTTTTTCAAGAACCCCTTCTCAGTCATAAATATTCCACCAAAACAGTAGAATGGGGGTTGGTTGAAATTTTCTTTTGCCCACTATGACAGCTTCACCCCAGGGTCCCTTAATTCAGCCATTTTTAGTATTGTCCACCATACCAAGTTACTGCAATATGACAATACTTTCACAACATTACCCTAGGGCTGTCATACAGTTCAGCACGGTACCCATCTATGCTCTCAGAGGATTTCAGTCTGTAATGACTGCCTACCCCCTAACTATTTCACTCTGGTTACTACAACTCAGGCATTTCATATGTAATATCAGGCACCCATCAGTCGGCATCATTTTAGCACCCATCACTTAACATCATTTCAGAATCCATCACTTGGCATCATTTCAGAACCCTATGCACCCACTATTGTACCTTCATCAGTACATTAAAAAAGAGGATGTAATACGCAGCAGTTTTATGCTGACTTCTAGCTTCCTCCATCTAGCTATCAGGGCGGCCATACAGGCCTATACCACAACTTTCTCTGGGGTGAGCTGTACCCAGCTCTAACCCTATTCTGACACATTGTTTCCACTCAGGTGCCCTATCATAGGTTCCACCCCATACCTAGATCCTCCATGACCCTAGGTTCCTCATTTTATATCATACAGTATAGACATTTCTTTTATGTTATACATTTGTTGTAATCATTTCATTTATCCATTTCCCTTTCATATTTTTTCTGGTAGACAAGGAACCTTCTCATACTGAACATCAACCAGCCAATTCCTAACTCCCAAAACTTTTGGGGTTTCCTTTCAACCCTTATTTGTAACATACCAGGGGTTTCCTTTCAACCTTTGTACCATTCTGGTACCCTCAACTGACTGTACTCAGCACCCGCCTTAATACTATATTCATTTTAACCATTACATGTTTCATACATTTCATGCCATATCACAGGAGGTTCAAAACATGGGAAAGTCCATTCAACCACCATGGTATCTTCCCTGTTGCTTATAGTCTTCACCCCAGTATGTATATGTCCTGAAACAGTCTTACCCAGGGCCTTCATCTCGTCATCCTCCAAGTAGCAGCAGCCCAGAAAAATGGGCAACAATGGGATCTTAAAAGAGGCTGGCAACAAAGATTCCACCAGGGGGTCCTCCTCCTCCTCCTCCTCTAGAACCCATGGTTCTTGGTCCTCTGCCTCTGCCATGAAATCCTCTGGTTGGGAACCCTCCATCAGCACCTGGCAGTGGTGCTCCACCTCTCTCTGACTCTGGTCTGCCTCCGCATTCCATCAAACTCCTATTCGGGCAGTAGCTCCTCTCCAGTAAGTTCTCCTCACCTGAACTCTAGTATGCACACTGGGAAGCCCCTCCTCCTCCAGAACCTTGTCCTCCATGGGATCCTATAGGTATGCCATCCTGCTCTTTGCCTCTATGTCTGGATACCAGGGCTGGTATCTGGGTACTGGTCTCCCCATTGTTTCTCTGGACAACCAGTACTATCCCACTGCTGACACCAAGTTTGTCACAGCGTCTGAGAATAAACTTCAGATGAGGCAAATTTACAGGTTTCAAACACACCGTGGTGTGATATTTATTTTTCAGAAGTTTGAAAAATAATAAATGAAAACAAATTGCAAAGAAAATCACTACTTAACATCAGTGGTTTCTTCTATAATACAGTCCTAGATCTTAGAGCTCCTAAGACCCTTCCCATCTGCATTCAACAGCTTGTCTGCACAAACAGTAGAACTTCTCCTCCTCTCTCAGGGCTGAGCCCCACTGGACTGAACTTAAGTGAACTCAGTGAAGAGGTTTTTATATCTTTTTAGTGGGGTCACCTGACTGAGCCCTTTTCTATTTACATGTCTGGACATGTTGTTTCATGTCTGAACATGTTGCTTCAAAACCAAGGAGGGGGTTGTTTCAGGAGATTTCCTGGTTCAGTTAAAGGTATAGTGTATATCTCCACAGATATTGACTCTATATCTCTGATCCACAGTGACTAAGCACTTTTATAAAGTATACCACATTCTCATACATAGAACCTTATACAGTAACAGGTTTATAGTGTGAATTTATGAAAATACCTCAAGGATTTTTTATAAATGTACTAATCGTGACAGGTGTGGCAAGAGAGGTGGAGCAGTCCTTATCTATGCCAGGGATTACCTATACTTCTCAGTCCTCCCTGTTACTAGGGTCAAGGATGATCATGAACTACTAGCAATAAAAGCACAGGTCAGACGGCATGGCAAATCTCTAATCTTAGCCTCGGTTTGTCTTCCACTCACTAAAGCCATGGATGGCCTCCCAAAAACACTGGATACAATTGCTACCCTTTCTCAGGGCACAGAGTTTCTCATAACATGTGACTTTAACATAAACTGGGAGGTCAGGGAATCCATGCCTTTCAAGGACATGGTCGCTACTTCCAATCTGACCCAACTCGTAGACAGCCCAACAAGGCAGAACCACAAAACAGGAAAAGTCACCCTCCTTGATTGGCTCCTCTCTAGTTACCCTTCTCGGATCTCTGAACTTAAGGTCCTGTCTGACACCTTAAGTGATCACTCCCCGGTCATTTTCACATGGTCAAACAAACTGAGCAAGCCCCCGCCTATCATAATTAATAGTAGGGTCTTGGGGAAGGGCAAGCTTGGGGTCCTCTCCTCTGCCTTCTCCCAGTATGACTGGTCCCCCATCGATCATGTGCCTAATATTGACCAGACCCTAAGTTTCTTTATAGAGGGCTTCAACAAGATTTGCAATATCTTTGCACCACTGAGGAAGAGAAAAATTCAGGGTCAAGTTAATGGTTGGATCACAGGGGATTTCCTCTCCCAGATGAAGGAAAGGGACAACCTCTGGGAAAAAGTCAGGTCCTCTCATAGCAAACACAACTTCCAATGCTAGAGAGCTGCAAGAAACCACTGCACCAACTTTATCTGCCAAGCAAAGGCCAACTTCCACAAGAAGCAGCTTAATAAAACTTGGGGCAATGGGAAGAGTTTTTAGGAGAACATCAAAAACCTTGTTAGGAAGGATGAGAAGAAGATCCCCCACTTGCTCAACATTAACAACGTCATGATTACTGACCCTAGGCATATCACAGATTCTCTCAACACAGCGTTTACTGACCTGACTGGAGTGCTACCCCCTGACTACCTGCACCCTGCTGGGGAACAAACCAACTGCATTCCTCAAGGGGGCTCTGTCCCTGTCTTCTACTTCAAAAAAGTGTCAGTGAAGGAGGCTTACAAACACATAAAAAAAATACTAGGCAAGACCAGAATGGGGAGTGATGGAATCGATATAAAACTCCTATCCCTAACACTGGATGTCATCATCATGCCAGTTACAAAATTATTTAACAAATCATTGGCCCTTGCACAGTTCCCTGGGATCTGGAAACAGGCTCTCACAATACCAGTGCACAAGAATGGTGATATGACATGCACCGCCAATTATAGGCCAATATCCATCCTCTCTCCCTTATGTAAAGCCCTGGAAAAGATTGTGGCCACTCAACTCACAGATTACCTCAACAAATACAACCTGTTATGTCCCAACCAACATGGCTTCAGGCAGAATCATAGTACCTCTACAGCTTTGCTGGACTGCACTGACTACTCGCACAAGGCACTTGACAAAGGAAAGCTGGTCGGGTCAGTCTTCATAGACCTCACCAAAGCCTTCGACACTATCAATCACTCTCTTCTCCTCACTCAACTACAGAACCTGGGGGTTGCAACCAATGCTGTCTGCTGGTTCAAGGACTACCTAACACACAGAAGCCAGCATGTAAAAATTGGGCACACAGTATCTAGCTACAATGAGGTATCTTTAGGGGTCTCACAGGGGTCAATACTGGGGCCCATACTATTCAGCCTCTTCCTAAATAATCTTCCTGAAGCCTGTGATACTAAACTGATACTTTTCACAGATGACGCTGTGCTTCTCACCAGCAATTCATCAATAGTCGCCCTCCACTCCAAGCTGCAGGCATCCTTCTACAAGCTGGAAGACTGGTTCTGTAGCCATAAACTTCTATTAAACTACAAAAAAAACAAGGTGCTGCTCACAGCCAGCCCACAGCACAAAAATAAGCTCCCTCCCCTCACCATCTCCAATAAAGTCAGTGAGCTGCTGGAACAAGTTCAGACCTTCAAGTACCTGGGGGTCACCATTGATGACTGCCTCACCTTCACCCAACACATCAACACAGTGATAAAGGCAGTGAACACCAAGTTGGTGTACTATATAGGCATAAAAAGTATCTCACTCCAAAGGCCCTCTGTCTCTCAGTCTCCAGCTCCATCCATTCTACCATCGACTATGGATTGGTGTTTTATGGTGCAGTAACAGACACTGCACTAAAAAGGATTCACATTGCCCTCAACAAGGCATGTAGGCTCACAATGGCTGTAGATCAAAATACCCACACCTGCTCCTTATACAAGGAGACCAATTGGCTGCCACTAAAGAACAGGATTATATTCCAAACATGTCTCCTTGGAAAAAAGGCACTAATGGGTAAAACTGCCCCATGCATTTCTAGCATCCTAACACCAAGTGCTACCAGCTATACCACCAGAGGCAGGATGAGGGGGGCCTTATCAACACCTTTCCATTGAACTGTGCATGGACAGCATGCTTTCAGCTATAGGGTCCCCCAATGGCTCAATGAAATCCCAGTGCACATTCTAAACTCCCAATGCATCTCACAATTCAAAAATGGCCTAAGGCAACACCTTCTTACTAGGACAGTTTGTGACTGCCACTAAGACTCTAACACCCATAATGCCCACTCATCCACATTCTCCTTCCCCTTCCTTTAACCACCACTCTTCCCTCTTGACCTATCCCTCTGTCTTCCTCTCCCCCCTGTGCCTTTTCTCCTACTGGATCAACCTTAAAACCAACCTACTACTACTACCTCCCAACCTCCTAGACAAAGCCACGTCTTTTGGCCGCCCACTCTCCCCCTCCCAGTCTCCCCTTCCCTTGACTCCTCCTTGGACTCTCACACTAGGTGTCACACCTCTTTATCTCCTTCACTACATATAAAAACTATCCTTTACCCTAGTTGAATGTTCTTGATGCTGTACTATCACCATTGGTACTATGAATGACATTGTAACCTTATTTTGTACTAGCTACCTACTATTCGAGTATTGTATGTAAGCGTTTGTTATTGCTGTCATTGTCACTGTTTGACGTGGAACCTTTGTAAAAGAGCTCTGAGCTCAAAGGTATGATCTGAATCCCTAAATAAATAAATAAATAAAATTATTGTTTTATATGACTTCTGACTCCTTTTTCTTTAAAAAAGGCTTTATTAACTGTATTCATTCCTATTTAAAGTAGCCTTCGTGCTTCTTGTAAACAAAATGCACTTGTGCACTTAACACAACACCTCTCCCAGTGTTTGGCATCATTTCAGGGACTGGATGGATGGAAATAGAAAAAGAATGAAAATAGAGAACTAGTAGGAAGTTTAGTAGGGATAGTAAAGAGCTATTCTAAGTGGCCAACCTAGAGTGGGGGGGGGAGAAAAAAAGCAAAAAGAAAAGCATTAACAGCGCCGGCCTGGTGGCGCAGAGGCTGAGGCGTTGAGCGCCACACTCGCTCCCACGCCAGCGACCTGGGTTGGAGCGGACTCGGGTAGCGGTGGGTCGGCAGGGGAGTCAAGGCAGGCGTCCATTGACAGCTCGCCTACTCCGGGGAGGGGATTCGGC
Source organism: Neoceratodus forsteri (assembly GCA_016271365.2). Taxonomy (NCBI): domain Eukaryota; kingdom Metazoa; phylum Chordata; order Ceratodontiformes; family Ceratodontidae; genus Neoceratodus; species Neoceratodus forsteri. The sequence goes on from CM057449.1 coordinate 854,185,849, forward strand.
CACATTCCGGCCCTTGTGCGACCCCGAGCGGAGGCTCGAGGAAGCGCATGCCCTTTCAGGGATTGGTCGGACGGCCACCAATAGCAGAGCAGACGTCGACGTACGCGTCATGACGTCAGGGGATTGCATCTGCTAAGGGAGGGAAGAAACAGGAAAAATGGAGCCTGCCTTGTCCGGGAGGAAGCGGGGTCCTGGGACGTGCCCGCGATTTGCCCGCCCACTCAGCAAGTCCACGAGGCCGACGAGAACTGTAAGTTACGAGATGGCCCCTACCTCGCCCTCGGGGGTAAACCGCAGCTCTATGGGGGCCCGTGGATTGTGTGAGCTGGGTCGCGGGTAGTGGGATGTCTGCCGGACAACGCCAAAGGGTCAGAGGAGGCAGAGGAGGAGGATAAAATACAATTTCAAAAAAAAAGAAAAGCATTAACTGTTGCTAGAAACATAGAAACATAGATTTTGACAGCAGATAAGGACCGCTTGGCCCACCCAGTCTGCCCATTTCCCTACCTAATGGATAAGCTGCAGATCCTAGTTAACCAGCAGCCCACTTCTTCCTACCCCCACCCCCTAGAATTGCCTTATGACTGCCCCATACATGCTTGAATTCCACCACTGTTTTTGACTCCACAACCTCTTCCGGAAGGCTGTTCCACGCATCTACAACCCTCTCTGTGAAAAAATACTTCCTTAAATTACCTCTGAGCTGCCCCCATCTTCAAATTGTGCCCCCTTGTTCTTGCACACCTCTTTTTTTGAAAGATGCTACCCTCTAGGACTTTGTTGATTCCCTTGAGGTACTTGAAAGTTTCTATCATGTCCACCCTCTCCCTCCTTTCCTTGAGGCTATACATATTAAGCTCCTGAAGTCTCTCTTCATATATCTTCCGGCGCAGACCCTGCACCATTTTAGTTGCCCTTGTCTGGACAGATTCCATCCTGTCTATGTCTTTGTGGAAACTGGGTCTCCAGAACTGCACACAGTACTCCAGATGGGGTCTCACCAACTGTCTGTACAGAGGGACAATAACTTCCTGTTTTCTACTGGTGATGCCTCTCCCTATGCATCCCAGTATCCCCCCAGCCCTCCTTGCTGCCCTCTCACATTGCTTGCCCACCTTTAGGTCAACTTATATGACTACCCCCAGGTCCCTTTCCATTTTTGTTGTTGTTAGTATCTCACCCCCATTGTGTACTTTCCCTGGGTTTTTGTTTCGAGGTGCATTACTTCACTTCTTAGCATTGAATCTAAGCTGCCATACATTTGACCATTCCTCTAACCTTGCCAAGTCCCTTCTCATCCTTTCCACCCACCTAGTGCATCAACTCTGTTGCAGATCTTTGTGTCATCTGCAAAGAGACATACTTTCCTTCAGTCCTCTGCAATGTAAACATAAAGACATTGAAGAGGACCAGTCAATACTGAACCCTCTGCGGTGCCCACTAGTAACCCCCTTTCTTCAGAGTGGACTCCATTTACTATTACTCTCTGTGTCCTATTCTGCAGCCAATTCTTTACCCAGGCTGTCATCTTGTGACCCACTCCCAGGCTGGCTAACTTGTATATTAATCTTTTGTGTGGGACTGTGTCAAATGCCTTGCTAAAGTCTAGGTAGGCCATGTCCACATCCCCTTCCTGATCAACTACTTTGGTCACCCAGTCAAAGAAATCTATAAGATTTGTCTGGCATGACCTTCCCACTGTGAAGCCATGCTGCCTTGGGCTCTGTGCCCCTCTGGCCTCTAAATACTCAACAATTCTTTCCTTCAGAAGTGATTCCATAATTTTGCCTACCACTGAGGTTAAACTAACAGGTCTGTAGTTTCCTGCTTCTGCCTTGCTCCCACTTTTGTGAAGGGGAATCACATCTGCCCTCCTCCAGTCCTCGGGTACCACCACATCCTCCCATGATTTGTTAAAGAGGGTAGTCAGTGGAGTCACTAGTTCTACCCTTAGTTCTTTTAGAATTCTGGGATGAATCCCATAAGGCCCCATTGCTTTGTCCACCTTCAGTTTTAAGAGTTCTTTCAGAACCCTTTCTTCTGTAAATGGGCTGGTATCAACTTCTGTATCCCGAGTGTTTCTACTGTTTGTTTTAGGTATCTTCCCCTCTTCCTTTGTAAATACTGAGCAAAAATATTTGTTTAGTATCTCTGCCTTTTCACAGCCACCCTCTGCCCACCCTCACTCCCCTTTATTAAGCCTCACTAACCCTTCCTTGGTCTTTCTTCACTCCCTGATGTACCTATAAAAGGTTTTATCCCCCTTCTTAACTGAGTTGGCTATCTTTTCCTCGGTTTAGGCCTTTGCTGTTCTGACTGCCTTCCCAGTGTCCTTTTGCTTTAACTGATACAGTTCTCTGTCCTGCTTCTTCTGTGATTCCTTGTACTTCCTGAATGCTTTCTTTTTCTCTTAATCCTTCACTGCTACTTCCTTTGAGAACCATAGTGGTTTCTTACATTGTTTCATTTTGTTTATTTGCTTCACACAAAGGCTTGTTACCTCTGTGATTGCAGTTTTTATTATTCCCCATTGTTCTTCCACCCCTCCTTCCTGCCCATCTGCTAGTGCATTCCTTAGGCACTCACCCATTTTGGCAAAGTCAGCCTTCCTAAAGTCCAGTACTTTTGCCTTTGTAAACAGTGACTCTATTGCTGTGTTTATTGTGAACCATACTGTTCGATGGTCGCTAGTTCCCAGATGGCTACCACTTCACCATCTGTGACCTTTCTTCATCTCCATTTGAGAGAACCAGGTCTAGATTGCTCCCTCTCAGTGGGCTCCAATACTAGTTGTCTAAGGCATGCCCTTGTAGGGCATCTAGAATAACCCACTCTTTGAAGTGGCTGCTGCAACTGCACTCCAGTTAACATCTGGCATATTCAGATCACCCATCAGCAATATCTCCCCTTTTTCTGCCATTCTAAGTATTCTTTCTATCATTTCCTTGTCCATTTCCTCCCCCTGAGAAGGGGGTCTGTATACAACCCCTGTGCGGATTGTGGTGCCATTGCCGGTCTCCAAATTTACCCACAGTGCTTCTTCATATGACTTCTGACTCCTTTTTCTTTAAAAAAGGCTTTATTAACTGTATTCATTCCTATTTAAAATAGCTTTCATGCTTCTTGTAAACAAAATGCACTTATGCACTTTACACAACACCGCTAGGAAATAAGAAGATAGAAAAGTGGTCCATCAGTCACAGCCGAGGGTGTATCCTAACTCCACCACAATTATATTATTTGTCAGCTTTTATTGTGCAGTTGTATGTATCATTTTGGGGGGATTTGTGTTTCAGTAGTTCTGTATTTACTCATTTAGCAATTTGTGTTTCAGCCTCTGATTTAAACATGTAAATGATTCAGCTTAGTTTTATCCTCTTTGTGTGAATGCTGATATGCAAAATCATTGAATTATAGACTAATGGCTAATTATGTTTCTTTAAAACAATCTTTAGGCTTCAAGACACCATCAGTCACACAGTGATGCCTGCTGGGAGCTTCGGAAGTGAAGCAACATCAGATGTCTCTGTGGTGCCAGCTTATCCATACTTGTGCCCTGAACACTGTCAGAATTAATACTGGTTGTTCATCCTCTCCGAGAAAATATAATTCCACTATAAAGCCCAAATCCCATTGTCTGGCATGACTGACATATTGGAACCAGGGGTTCAGTTAAGTCCATTTTTGAAGTATTTGACTTCCAAAAATAAGTCAAAAACTTCCAAAACAAATAGGGATGAAGTCATTGACTTCCAAATGTAAAACAAAAAAATTAGATGACTTCCAAAATTGTAGGCATGAAAGTCAGAAATGATGTATTTTTTTAAAGAAATTGTATTTTGTCACTAATATATTGTATTAACATCCATAAATGGGTCCTTCCAAGAATATTGACTTCTACAGCTGGGATCCTGGAAGTATTTTGACTTCCAAAAAATTAGAATGACTTCCATATTTTGACTCATGGAAGTTTTAGACTTCTACTAAAAATAAATGAACTGAACCATTGACTGGAACTTGTAAGATATATACATGAGCTAAACTCTAAATGGTGTTGACTGGATTTCAATATATGGCCTCTGAATGTGTGGGTTGACAGCACTAGTTCAGTCATTCATGGAATATCTATGCTGGCATGAGGAAGGGACACTATCCACAGTGGGGGTCGGGGGGTCTGACTACAATTATACTGGCTGCCGGTGGTCGGGAAGGTACTGCTGGCCACTAAGGGGGGGGGGTAATTCAAGTCAGGAGTGGCAGAATAGGGCAAAATTTCACCCAAAGTGTCAAAAAGTTGTCCGATCTGCAATAGGCGGAAGCTCTGAAAACTTCCACAAAAGTTGCCCCATTTCTGTATTTAGCTACCTGCCAGGAGTTTCAATATGAACTGCCTAGGACTTTACAGAATGAGCAAATAATTATGCCAGGTTAACTTACAGTTTTGCTCCAAACACAGACTGACTTCTTCCATTTTTCTCTACTGCTGGAAGTGAACCTGCAAGGGTTCTGGTGACCTCCCTTGAGGAGTGGCTAACCACTTTTCCAAATGTGTCTTTTGGAGCTAAACTGTCTCTGCTACTCTCAAGGCACATTCCTGGGGCCTCCAACCCACCAACTGCTCCTGATGGTCATCTTCTCTGGAGACCAAGCACAAGGGGACCAATACAACCTGATCCCAGGACTCTGTCACCATCCCTGGGACCATAGGCCCACAAGGCCCAGTTGCTGCCAGAGAGCCTGCACTGCTTCTCCTCCCTCCCTTTCTCTATCTCTCTCTCTCTCTCCCCCTCCCTATCCTTGTAGCCCCAAACTAACCCAATCTGCCATTGTGCCCTCCCCTTATATAAGGTCTCAGTGGAAAGAAAGAATCGTGCATATTCATGCTCTAGTTTACCGCACTTAGCTAAGTAACATAGAGACATTCTGACGCCAGGCAGTTTCCTCCCAAAGAACAGCTCTGAGGGTTTGGCTTAACCCTTTGAGAGCTCCCTGATAACCTACCTCGAGCTGACTGAGGAGAGAGGCTGGTTACGTCTACAACCACAGACAGATGTACTGTCATGGTACAAAGACATCCACAGACAAACAAGAGGCATCACTTGCTGGAAAGATATGTGATATAGTCATCATAAGTTGCATGTTGCAAAAACAGGAAGCGATGAAAAGGTTGTCATCACCTGGGAATGGGGCTGTTCTTTACAATGGTGATGCACCAGTGAATGCAGGACTGCCATGCCCCTGTCCTTCCAAACAGGTGGTCCAGAGGTATCAGAGCAGAGCAGACCAGCAGACCATGGACTGTGGTCAACTTCTTCACTGGGTTGGTTACTGTCATACAATATGTGATGGAAATGGTGTATGTTGGTGGTCTGTGAAGTCTGTTTGTTGGTACAACAAAGTGAACTGAATCCACAGAGAAACATAGACAATGTCAGCAAAAAAAGACAATTGGTTCATCCTGGCATGCATGTGGTATGTACTGTACAGGGCTATGACACAGTGCCAGGTGGTGCTGTGTGATAGTGCATGACACTGGGGGGTGCATGTGTGATATGCACAACATAACTTTGTCTATTTAGAGGAGGACGTATGGATATGTGCATTCTGTCTGCCACCTTATGTTTTAGCCTTTGGCTTGCTTTAAGTGGTAAAAATGACAGACCACTCTGAAGGGTCACATGCAGAGTTAAAAATGATGCCTAAACATTGTATTCCATATTCACATGGCAAAGACAAGCAACTCACTGCAAGCTAGATGCCCCAGTGCTTAGACCTATGGTCATTGTCAGGTCAAAGTGGTGGGACAAAAAACGTGCAATGAGTTGGTTGTCTTTGCCACTTAAATATGGAACAAAATGTGTAGGCACCATTTTTAACTCTGTATGTGTTCTTTTACAGTGTGCTGTCATTCTTGCTGTTTTAATCTGGGGGTCAGCACTTTCTCCTCAGATGCACCATGGACCAGAACCAGGAAGTGCGGCCTCTGTCTTTGGTTTGGACTTGCTTTAAGTGGATTTGTTCTATCTTCCTGGGCACCCTCAAGAGTCCTGCATGTGTGACTTCCAGTATGGAAGGGTGACTGCAGGAACAATGGTCATGGGTCAAGTGTCAGTGGGAGACCTGGCTAGGACCATTGACCAGCAATGACAGCCTATGTTAGTGTTGTAAGCATGTCAGACAGCCTGTCAAAGAGCCATTCCATAGTCTGTCTCATGGTACCAGTCTCTGTGCACACAGCCCCTGTCTCTGTGTATTTAGCCCTGAGATTAGTGTGCATCTTGTCCAGCTATGTGCTAATGACATCCAGCTGGGTAGCCACACCAGCCACCACTATGTGCATGGCACCAGACATTGCACAAGTGGTGCTGCTCCTGATGGCTAACCTTGATCTGCTGTAGCCTCTACCTTGGCATCATCTACACCTCGGTGTGTGTACCCTGCTGTCCATGTCATCTTTTGCCAGTAGGGGTTGGCATGGTCCTTGACTGTGCCTCAATGGAATCTGTGCTGTTGATCTGTGTGTGGGTGCCCAGGAATGTGTTCTACAATAGTCTGGATGTGTTTATCAGGAGGCTTATGTTCAGTGTGCTGTCAGGGGTGTCTGTTACTGCTTAAGATGCAGGACTAGGGGTTTGGGTATGCCAGCTGTGTGACCTCTGTAGTGTTTAGTGTACCACTGGAGGAATATTGCATTTGTCTACCCTACTTCTGCTCTCCCTCATGCTCTCTTCATCCTCCTTTAGTGTCAGTTGCACATATGTGCTTGGTATGATCCCAGTACCACTGCCCTCATTGTGTAGTGTTGACTGGGTACTGCAGCTGATTTGTGTATACCTGGCAACTGACTATCAACACTTGGACCTGTGCACTACACATATGTATCATAACAATACTCCTTTTGATGGCTGTGGTATGGCTGGGGGATGTGGCATCCATTCAGCTACTCACTGTTTGTTCAGACAAATGGAATCCCACATAGGCTGGGATGTGTGTCCAGTGCTGGTGGGATCTGGCTGTCATCAGCATTGTCTTCAGGGTCAAGGTGTGTGTGTGTGTGTGTGTGTGTGTGTGTGTGTGTGTGTGTGTGTGTGTGTGCACATCTGTTGCAGATAGAAGGATGCCTTTATACTGTCTTGGCAACTTCTCAACAGTGTCCATTATTACGTGGTATTATTACATAAGGAAGGCAGGAAAAGGCCATTGTTACTTACTCCCATTTCTCAGTGGTAACATCTGACTGAATTCATAACCCATTTTGGATCAGTCTATCAATTCGATTTATAAATTGTTCCTTGGAACTGCTTTTTATTACTTGCTGTGGTAATTTATTCCAGATTCCAGCTATGTGCTGGTTAAAAAAAAAAGTGGTGCGTACCATTTGCTTCTTATGTCCCCATATAGTTTTACCAGTACTAAACTACTTATCAGTGCCTCATCATTAATAATAATACAGTGCACCAGCATAAGGTCTCCTCATATTCTTCCTAGCTCCAGACTAATTAGGCCCATATTAATTTGGTAGATCTTCATTGGATTCCTTCTAATAATATTTTGTTGTTTTATCAAGTACGAAGACCAGAACTGGGATCCCTAATCAAGTATTGGGTGCACTATGCTCCTGTTGCAGGGTGAAATCACCTCATGCTGCCTAGATTTAACATTTCATTTTAATCCTTTTTAAAATCCTATTTGATTTTTTAGCAGACTACCTACAGTGAGTTGAGGAAATCAGTTGATCACCTATTGTAATGCAGGGATCATTTTCTATTATTGTTGCAGTCACTTTTGTCATAATTTAAATATCAGTTTCAGTGTAACTGCATGGCAGATAATCATTAACTACATGCAACAGGAGTAATTACACTGTACAGTACTTACGTGTTTGTTACTTGTAACTGCATTGCAATTGCAATGCTTTTACAGTGCAGTTACCTGCAATTACAGTGTACTTAAGGAAACAAAGTGTTACTGTCACTTTCTTGTCAACCAGAAAAGGTGTAATTGGATTTTTCATACCTAAATGGATTCACCTTACATTTATCCACATTTAGCTACGTATTCCTTGTGTCATCCAGGCAAGCACTTTGTTAAGATCATTATGCAATTTCTGAGCTCTCTCAGTCATTTCCACCTCATCATCCACTTCACTATAATCTGCACAATCTATAAAACCAACTTCTTATGCCCGTTACCACATCCTTCATAAATATAGTACAGTATGTAGAATAGTATGGGTGTGAAAACAGACCCATGTGGTACTCCACTGGTCACTGGGAATTCACCGGACTAGTGGACATTTAATATGACATGCTGTCTCCCTCCTGCCAGCCAAATTCTGATCCATACAATGGTATTCATGCTTAAACTTAGTTTATTTATTTTTGTTACTATGCCTTATTATAATGTGCACCCTTTACTTTCCTTTCATTATTTCCAACCCACCCTACTCACTGTAAGTAGAATGCATATTGAAGGTGTCCATCACCATGCCCTCTTACTGGGTTCATCATGGTCATGTCGTTGTCCACCCTCCCTCTCCCCTAATGTCATTCTGGGCCTAGCAGCTGTGGAACAGTATTTAATTTTACAATGCCATGAACGTCAAATGCTTGGTGGTGGTGATGGTGTATGGGATTTTGCTGGCAGCATTCACAGTGATCTGCATACCCTCCAACACCCCCTGCCTGTGGGCCAGCATACTCCTCAGTGCCCCCCATATATAGAGGGTATGGTAATAGAGGCAGACCTCAGTGTCTGCCATCTCCTCTGCAGTGAAGTATGTTGTACATGACCATTAGTACACCAGACAGCCACACTGTTCATCCTTCCCCATGTGTGGAATACCCTTGATGCTGGGTGCACTGACACACCATTAGCATGCTTGCTCACCAGGTGTGGGTCTTATGATTGGATACCCAGATCACATTTCCACTTTGTTCCATGTGTGGCATTCCTCCACCTTATATGATGGTGTCAACAGGTGCTAAATGGGCATGTTAGATGCTCTATGGATTCAGATCCTGTGCACTCTGTGCATCTTCACCCCACCTATCTACCAGTTAGCCCATCACACCACCTCTGCGGCGTGTAGCTATACATGACACTTCTGCATCTTTTTCATACATTTCTCATTCCTTTATTGATTGGTTCCTTGGATGCATCATGGGGAAATATTTTCCTCATCAAAGCCTATGTTGCTTTGCAAAGGTAACTGGAACACTTTATTAAATATGAAACCTGAACTAATTGTTGGGTTTATAGCTGTGAATTCTTGTTACTAACTGGGTTCACAAAAATTGGACATTTTATTCATTTTATTAGAGTCTAGGATTAGAGTTACCTTTGAGCCAAGGCTCTTTTACAAAGGTTCCACATCAGGATGAGAACAAACGAGCAGGACATTAATTATTACAAGATAACAGGTTTCAGTTGTTTATCATCACATGAGTACATACAGTTAGGTGGTACTATGGGCATGCACAAGACAGGGATAACATTGATAATGAGAACTTGGTGAGACACAGAAAGAAGATGCTGCCAGAGGCAATTGTCAAAACACACAGAAAGTACAAGTTGAAAGCACAAGTAAGAGGAGGAGGAGGAGGAGTGGTGAAGGTAGAAGGGGGATACTAAGTGGGTGGATGAGAAGTGACAAGTGCCAAAAGGGAACAGCAGGTTAGAGAACATAGTCGCATGTGCTAGAGGGAGAGAGGAATAAGCAGAGGTTAGATTTGAGTGGGCCTAGCTTAGATAGGGAGGAGATGTCTGTGGTGAGACCATTTAGCCAGCTGGGAGCTCTGTAGGCAAAGGATCTTTGTTCCTATGAGGTCCGGCATCTTAGGATATGTAGTAATTGAGATTCAGAGCCCCTGGTGAGCAGGGATTCCATGCAGATTGTAGCAGAGCTTGAACTGCAGGGGGAGCAAAGCCCATCAATGCTTTTTTAGCCATTATGCATGTTTGATACTTGATGCGGCTTGAGAGATGAAGCCACCCAGTTTGTGCGTGTAGGTCATACATATGGGAGAGACAATGGGATCCGGTGATGAGTTGGCAAGCTTTGTTCAAGGCCATAGATATGTGCCTGAGGTCGGTGGTAGAAGTGGAACTGTAGATGATGAGGCCATAGTCAATAGTTGAGATCACCGAGCTCTGGACTGCGATCCTTAAGGCTTCTGGAGTTAGGCATTGCCTATGCCTGTAAAGCAGGCCAATGCATGTGTTAGCCACTTTGGCAACATTGTCAATGTGAGTCCCATAGGATAGATTACTGTCAAGAGTGATTCCAAGGTACTTGAAGGATTCAACTTGTTCTAGGATTGCACCTAGGCAGTTTGCAATAGTGAAGGGGTGGTCCCAGTGCTTGTTTTGCGAGCTGCAGAAAAACATAGACTTTATTTTTATAGTTGAGGACAAGCTGTGTTTACTGAACTAGTTTTCAACTGAGGAGAAGCCATGCTGTAGTTTGCTTTGCAGAAGGTGGGGGTCCTTGTGGGTGGAGTGGATGACAGCGTCATCAGCGTATAGGAAGAGTTGCTCAGGACAGGATTGTGAAAGACTATTTAGGAAGATGCTGAAGAGAAGAGGCCCAAGGATGGACCCTTGTGGCACTCCAGAGCACACTGGTCTGGCATCAGAGAGGACATTGGCTATTTTCACTCTTTGTGAGTGGTTTTCCAGGTAGCTATTAAACCAGGTTGTAGATTCAGGGGACAGCCCAGTATTTAGCAGCTGAGAGAGTAGTAGATGATGATGGATGGAATCGAATGCCTTCATGAGGTCAATGAAGACCGATCCTGTAAGAAGGCTATTGGCCAGGGAACTATGGATTGCACCAGTGAATTCGAGTAGGGCTGAGGCGGTACTGTGTCCTTTTCTAAAACCATGCTGTTGAGCGCACAGGATATCGTACTTATCAAGGTATTCCGTAAGCTGATCCGATACTATACACTCTATGGCCTTGAAGAGCTAGGGTAGTATGGAGATGGGCCAATAGTTCACCAGGAGGGTCCTGTCCCCACTCTTGTGGACAGGTGTGACAGTGGTGGATTTCCATCTGTCAGGGAACTGGCCGAGAGAGAGGGAGAGGTTGACGATTTTTGTTAATGGTAAGAGCACCTCGTTGAGGGTGAGGGTCAGCAGCTTGAGGTCAAGGGAGTCCCCCACTTGACCTGGACCTAGGAATAGCTTTACTGATGTAGTTGCGAACTTCATAGGGTTTGACTGATTTGAAGTAGAATGGAGGTCGATTTGGAGGGAGGGTGAGGCTTGAGGGAAGAGTTTGTGGGTTGTCTTTATTGAAATAGTCAGGTGGGAGAACAGAGCTTAGGTCAGTAAAAGCTGAGTTGAATGAAATTGCTATGGTAGTCAGTTCCAGCATTGTGATTCCATCTACAACCAGCGTAGTGGGTGAGGTTTTTGCCTGCTTTCCTGTAACTTCTTCAATATTGTTCCAAAATGAATTCCCCTTCCCCCAAGTGTTTGTCAGGGCATCATTATAGTAGGTACTTTCTGCTGGTGGATTAATTTTGTGTAGTTATTACAAGCTTGTTGATAATTCTGTATGTCAGTTTGCTTTCCAGTTTCCCGGTCTCTTACCCAGAGATGGTACCTGGATTTTAGTAGTGCTAATAGTTCAGAGGAGAGCCAGGGGTTGCACAGGCCTTTGACTTTTCATTTTTTGAAAGGGGCATGAGAGTCACAGGCAGCATTAAAGGTTTTGATGAAGAAGTCAAGGGCAGTGCTGACATCTGGGGCATGGAAGATTGGGGACCAATTTTGCAGCCTTAGGAGGGATTTTAGGTGTTTTAACTGCCCCCCATGGAAGGACTCTGCTGGTGATTAATTTGGAGGGGGTCATTGTATATTTGTTTGTTCAGACACAGATTACAGGGGAATCGTCGCTTAGAGTGTCAGGAAGGACAGAGGTGTTTGAGATGCGGGATGGGTGACTGGTCAGAATCCAATCCAGGAGTGTACTTGTGCCTGTTTTATAATTTTACCCAGTGGGGGAGTCAACCAGTTGAGCAAGGTTTGCTGAGGAGATGGCGATTTTGAAGCCCCCTGATTCTGGGGCAAGCCAGTTGATATTGAAGTCACCCATGAGGATTGTCTCAGAGCCAGGTGGTTGGGATCAGATGAGGTCAAGGACTGAGTTGAGGCCTTTTCCTTGTTCTTTGGGGGGGGTGATATATACTGTGGCAATTGACAGGGCCTTATTGTGGGCCCCTAGTAGAACTTTGACAGTGAGAATCTGGAAGGATAAGTCAGAGACAAGAATTTTTAGAGGGTGGCCTTGGAGAGAGTCTTTGAGATATAAGGTGCAGCCACCACCTCTTTTAGCAATTCTGTCAAGTTAGAAAATGTTGTACCCTGGAAGGGTAATATCCATGTCCGAGATTTTAGGTGAGAGCCAGGTTTTGACAACAGCTATGCTGTCTGGCTTGTGCTGGTTTACAAATATTTGCAGGGCATCAAGTTTTGGCAGGAGACTGCAAATGTTTACTGTAGAAAGGGCGAGTGTTCCAGAGTGACTCAGTTTGTAGCCTAGGCTAGAAGTAGAGGGTCCTGGTCCTGGTTTGGGGTGAATATTACCCGAAATCAGCAGCAGGAGGAGCAGGAGCTTCGAGGCGTACCATCGTCATTGTCTGTTGGAGATTTTCCTGGTCTACTTACTGCTCAAGCAATGGTGATAAAGTTGTCAGTGGTCCCAGAGAGCAGTCATGAATGCCAGAGGTGGAAGAGAGCATAAACATGTGTATATCACTCTTTCAAGACCCCAAGGGTGTTGCAAACTGTTCCCAATAGAGGGTGAGAATGGGGAGCCAGGTGTAGCAGGTAGGGTGCCAGTGTGTGGATAGACAGGGTCAGTCTGGTACCTTGGAAGAAGAGAAGGGTTACTTGCCCTAGGTAGGTAGAATAGAGATAGCAGGGAGAACAAGATAATCAGATGGAGAGGTAGGAAGGATAGAGCCATTTTACTCAGAAGAGGAGGTAGGAAGAATCAAGTTAATTCAGGGAGCGGGTGAGCACAGCATGAGTTGGTGACTGGGAGGGAGAGAGGTGATGCTGGTGCTCAAGGAGCAATTAGGACAGAAAGCAAAACAAAGGAAGAAGGGAGGGTGGGAGAAGAGAAGGGAGGGTAGGTGGGTGGCAGGAACAAGTTTAGACCGATAGAGCAGGAGCAGGGAGTGACTCTAGTACCAGGGGCAGGGCAAATGCCTGTTTAATTAAGATGGTGGGTGGAGGAGGGTGATGGGCACAAAATTATGGCAATCTACAGTACATTCCAATGTGCAGAGAAGCCCAGAATCGCAAATAAAAAACAATAAAGGATCCGGGCCAATCCGTGGCCAAGCAGAGAGCAGGCAACCAATCAAGGCAGGAAGGCATCGACCAGTGGCCATTCGGACCACTCAGTGCTATCCCGGTGCAGCCAATGATCTTACTCGGCTTCGGAGGGGTCCCCTGCAGCTTGAATCAGGTGGCATTGGTGGCAGGCTGAAGGAGCCATGGCCACTTCTGCAGGAGCCCTTTTAGGGGCTGGATTCTGTGGGGGGAAACCAGAGCAGGAGTTAGATAAGGAGGGGACACAAAGGATGGTGCAGATTCAGAAATGGTGAGTGTGGAGGGGATTGGGGGATGGAGGTAAGGCAGAGAAAGAGCAGGCGGAGGGGTTGCACCTTCCCAAAATGGAGATTGTGCAAGCGACGGCGCCAGGTAGGACAAATGAGCAATTAGGGACAGACAGAGACAGGGAAACACAGCTAAGAGGTTGGGGTGGTGGTTAGGTCAGATGGTCACAACAGGGGGGAGGAATCAGAGAGCAAAGACACCAACAGAACAAATTACAGTTTAAACACTTAAGCAAAATCCTGGTAGGCACTGGCTGAATAGATATTTTAAAATCAAACTCAGAAAATCTGCAGAGAGCAGACACTTTACACAGTGGCAAATATTTGTGAAATTAGAAATTTACACACACACACACACACACTGACTTGTGTAATATAACCCACAGTCTGTTATATTAGGGTACTAATACCAAAAACATGTCCCATTTTCCAAAGGATGGAGATAGATGCATATGTCCTATCCATACCAGATTTTTCTTGCTGCCTGGTGATCTTATAGAATACTTATTTTCACCTAAGAAAACTTCTATTATAAAGAAGTGGGTACAATTCTGCAGAAATGTTGACAAGATAAAAACTAAAAGATCAAAGACTTTGAATCCTGAATGAGAAACTGTTGTTGTTAATTTATGTATTTGTCAAAACTGTTTATTATTCAACTGAATTAACTCCATAACATTTGATCCATTGCGTATGTAGGGGGTTTTGAGATTAATATTGATTTTATGCGTACAATTTTTTAAATGCTTGCAACGACTGAACAAGTTGATCAATAAAGTTTATTATTACTCTACTGTGCTTAGAGTTGTGGCAGTTTCTAAGAAATCTTTAATGCCCTTCAGAGTAAATTAAATTTTGAAGGTTCAAGATATTGCATTTTAAATAAACAGGATATTTTAGTGGCAGTCCTCCTTTCTTTCACAATTCAGTCAAAAGCACCTAATAATCTACTTATCCATTTTTTTAAAAGGAGGAACAATTTTTCTTGTTAAGAAATGGGGGCCCAAAGAGAGACACTTCAACCACTTAGTACCACCCTGATGATTGCTGTCATCAAACTGTGCTCAACATGGGGTCGCAACACTTACCAGCCCTGTTCCAAAGGAGTTTGTGACCATGTGGCCCATATAAAAAAATGCACAGTATATATTTTTCATACATGACCAACAAAGTACTTTAAATACACAAAAATGGCTCTATTGGTAAATTTAAAACACATGATATAGTGGGACGATATATGATGTATATCTGACAAATATATGACTAATAAATGATAAATGCATTCTCAATATAAACATTGATGCATGTATCTGTTATACATGATCTATACAGTGCACATTTACTCTGTATTTCACATATTTAAATCATGTATTTTAACAATAATTCAAATGTTTAAAAACATCAAAAGGGGCCAATTTTTGTACAATTAAATGCATTTTTGTCCATATATAGAAATATATTTTTCTGCAGGTGGTATGGAACCACCAGGCAAATTGTTCACAAGGCCATTCACAGATGCTGGCAGCCCTCACAGTTCTGTGGGCAGCCCTTGGCAACCTCTTACCTGTAAATCTGTTGCAGGCAGGCAGTAGATGAGGGCCACAGCACTGCAACCATAAAAACGCAGAAGCATAGAAGTTGTTGATATAAAAGGACTGTTTGGCCCATCCATTCTGTTCAGATGGTCCCTGCTTGTCTGTCCCCACAGAATCTAACTGGTGTCTGGTGACCCTCCCTTCTCACTGCCTATTTACTAATACTCTTCTGTCTCAATCCCACTCATGCTTGGAGCTCATTCTGCCACTCCCGCTGACAGTTGGTTCAAAGTGTCCAACACTCTTTCAGTGAAGTAATACTTCCTCACATCCCCTTAAACTCCCCCCTCCAGCTTCATCGCATGCTGTATCCCATTTGATCCTCTCCTGCACCCTGTTCACCCCCATGAGGTACTTGTAGGTCTCTATCATGTCCCTTCTCACTCTCCTCTCTTCCATGGTGTGCAAGCTAAAATCCCTCAGACTCTCTTCATAGGGCTTTTGATGCAACTCCTGCACCAGTTTAATTGCCCTCCTCTGGACTGCCTCCACCCTGCCTTCATCCTTTCTGAGGTGTGGCCTCCAAAACTAGATACAATACTCCTGGTGGGATCTCAGAAGTGAGCAATACAGAGACAACACCACCTCCCTCCTCCTGTTGGAGATACCCCTCTCTATGCACCCAGGTATCTCACTAGCCCTACCCTCTGCTTTCTCACACTGCCATGCCACTTTGAGGTCATCAGAAATGACAGCCCCAAGATATCTTTCCTGCTTAATGACTGTCGGTACCTAACCACCATCCATTTGGTGTTGTCTGCAAAAAGGTATTCCAGTTCTTCCACAGTGTCACTTATGAAGACAGTGAAGAGGACCAACCACAGTACTGAGCCCTGCAGCACCCCAGTGGTCACTCTCCCATCATCATGATGAGTGCCAACAACCATAACCCTGTGTCACCTATCCATTAATCAGTTCCTTACCCAGTTCAGTACTTTGGGTCCTACCCCTAGGCTGTTCAGTTTCTTTATTTGTCTCCTGCACATCACAATGCTGAAGGCCTTGCTAAAGTCCATATAGGCAACATCCACTGCCATCCCCTCATCTGTTTCCAAGTTGGCCCAGTCAAAGAAATCAGTCAGATTAGTTTGGCATGATCTCCCCCCCCCCCGTGAATGTATGTTGCCTTGTGTCTTGAAGCACAGTGGATTCAAAATACTATACCAACCTTCCTTTTAGATAGATAGATAGATAGATAAAAATGTTTATTTTTTGACAGGAGTTAATCATTAGGACTGTTAGGCCCTATTTACAAGATTGTCTTGTGTAGATTATGGTTTCAGATGCAAAAATCTTATCATAGTTCCATACATTACAAAACAAACAACAATATAAAAAAACAATAAAACAATAATACAGCAATACAGTGAGCTAAACAACAGAATAACATACCTAACAACACCATTTAACAGATAATGAAAAAAAATCTCATAAGACATTCCTAAGGCCCTAAGCACAGACAATTCAGTTTCCACATTGATGTCAAACTTCTCCTAAACTGACCCAAGCTACTAGCATTTCTAAATCAAATCTCAGTTCCTTCCAGATATTTAATAAACAATACCTCCTTTGCATCATACTATATCGATTTTTCACTAATGGAACCCTCAGACTTCTCTTTTGAGGTACCCTTAAAGAATATTTATTTATAGGCCTGAGCATATATGGCATTCCATTTCCAACCCTGAATGCCATATATGCCCTCTGCCCCAATCTTTTCTTTCTCCATATCTCTAATCTATCCCATTTTAAATTTTGTAATATAGTACAATGATGAGTATTCATATGGCATTGTAAAATATACCTAGCTATTTTATAGTATACTTTATTTAAACTTTCCAGAGTTGATTTTGTTGCATACTGATAGATTTGACTCCCATATTCCATTATTGGCAATAGAAGCTGCAACGCTACTCTGTTTCTATCTTCTTTTGCCAAGAATGAGGTCTTTCGTCTAATAACCCCCAATCTAATATTCACTTTCTTTACTGTGCCTTCTAAATGTTTATCAAAAGTAAGACTAGAATCTAAGAGTACCCCCAGGTATTTATATTGGGACACAGCCTGTAGTCTAGTTCCAATAAATGTAGTAATATTTATCTCCTGACTTGATCATTTTTCTACATGTTTTGTTTGAAACATCATAACTTGGGTGTTTTCCTTACTTAGCAGCATTTTAGAGTAAGACAGCCAACACTGCAGGGAATCAAAATCTAATTGCAATTTATATTGTAGCTCTGTTTTTGTGTTGGCTCTTGCAATCAGAGCCATATCATCCACATACAAAAAGATTTGTGATCTGGCAGTTATTTGTGGAATTGGGTTTACATAAATCAAGAACAATAGGAGGCCCAGGATCGAGCCCTGGGGAACACCCCTATAAGTCCCTTCCCGCTCGGACAAAATATCCCCCACACTAACCTGTTGGGTTTGTTCCATCAAATATGACAGTAACCACAATTTAACTGGTTGTGACATTCCCACTAAGGTGAGTCTCTTCATCAGGACACTGTAGTCCACCAAGCCAAAGGTTTTAGAGAGGTCGAAGAACACTGCTCCCATGGACTCTTCCTGCTCCAGTCCATTTGAGACAGTATCAAGGAAGTCCGTGAGAGTGGAGTCCGTCGACCTCCCAGCTCTAAAACCAGCCTGACAATCCATCAACAAATTGTATTTTTCAAAAAAAATCCCGAATCTGACTTGGAACAAGACCCTCAAAAACTTTTGATTATGCAGACAGCAATGCAATAGGTTGATAATCTGTTAATATATCTCGATCACCCCCTTTAAATATAGGTATTATTTTGGAGTTTTTCCAACACTCTGGATACATACTTTGCCACAAGCTAAGATTAAACAAATTAGTCAAAGTTGGAGTAATCTGTAGGACAGCATCTTTCAAGAACTTGATTTCCACCCAATCCAGCTCCATAGCTTTTTGTGAGTTTAATTTGGATATTTGTTTATAAACCTCCTTATTCTTAATTTCCCTGAAATAGAACTGTGGTATTGTTGCACTATCTTTCCAGAGATAATTGGAGAAGCAACAAAGGCCTCCTTCTTGTTTATTTTATCCAAATCTGGGAGTGTACAAAAATAATGATTTAGATTTCCTGCAATCTGACTCACATTTAACTCTATTCCAGCTTTATCCTGTATAGCTATGTCCATACCCTGACTTGTCTTCCCTTCAAACTGCTTTATCAGCTTCCAATAGTGAGCAGGATTTTTTGTTTGTTCTATTTTTTGTTTATAATACCTTTTCCTAGCTTTTTTAATCAAACTTTTACATTTATTTCTTGCTCTTTTAAACAATTCCCAATCCAAGTATTTTAATGTTTTGTTTGACTTCCTCCATAATCTGTTTTTCCATCTGACTTGTTTTTTTATTTTATTATCAATCCAGGGATAATTAGTTTTCCTTTCCTTAATATGTTTAAAAGGGGCATTTATGTTACAGATGTGTACAAAGACATCAGTAAATTCTTCAACTGCCAAATCAACTTCTGGAATAAGATCTATACGCTCCCAATTTACTATGTTCAGATCATGTTGAAATCTTGTCCTGTTAAACTTTGTATAGCCCCTAATATATTTAACTTTTGGTATATCTGGTATACTGTGTTTTTCAACTATCTCACATTCTATATAGCAATGATCCTCTAAATATGGAGCACCCACCCTAACATTTTGTGTATGAATCTCAGCTGACACAAATATTAAATCTTCTCCTTGTGGGCACATTAATAATCTGGGTTAAGCCCCGCGGTTGCAATTCCCTATCCAATTTTTGACCCCTCACTGCTCCCCGGGCACAATTAAAGTCATCTAAGAGCACTATATCCTGTTGTTCAGCTGCAGCAGTTAATTTTGATGGAAACTGTTCAAATGCTGTTATTTTTACTTTTGGGTATGAATATATCACACCTACACTTAATTTTAACTTAAAGATAAGCACCAAAACCATCTCTATACCCTCTATATTTCCATTGTTTCCATTAATTTCCTCACCAATGACATCAGACGGACTGCCCTATAGTTGCTAGCCTCTTTCATGCTACTGCTTCTATGGAGAGGGACCACATTTGCTCCTCTCCAGTCTTCCAGAACCAGGCCAGTAATATAGTTACTGGAAGTAATACCAAACAACAGACAGCATAGATTGCAACTTTTCTACCATTCTTTGTTCTCTCTTTCCCTCTCCCTCTCCTTCAGTCTCCATTATGCGATCATCTCATTGAGCCATGCAAGGCATTCTGGCTGTGTAGTTCACAGAACTATAACAGTCTGCAAAGCAATACAGTAAACCCTGCTTTACCATAGTAGGCAGTCTTATAAGAAACAGTATATAACACTACTCCCCCTTAAACTTGAAAGCACTCTGTCCCATTAGTAAATTGTCTTTCTTTTTATTAATGTAACTTTAACCAACTATTTAACAGTAAACAAACAGAGGTAGACTGCTCTGACCTTGTAACAAGTTCAGGGGATTATTCTGCCTTATGGCTGGGAATTTGTTCTACAGTCTGAATATTATAGAGTCAGTCAGTTTGGAGATTTACATGCTCTTACCAGATAATGTCTTACAAAATTAGCCTCATTTTCACCGTTAGCTAATGAGACATCCATGTCAGTATGAACACTCCCTGATGAAGGTTCCAGTGCAACTGCTTCTGGTTGTGCTGTAGGATTTAAAAGTTCATCTACCATAATGATAGGATCTGGTGTGCCCCCTACTGGCTTTCGAAGTACTGCATTCATGTCTCACATATTCTCCCAGTGCCTGAAAGATGTGGCACTAGAGTCCAGATCTTGTACTTTGAATTGTCACAAATGCTTTATATTCACTTTGCGCACTGTCTAGTCTCTAGACCATCAGAATCAAACAACCCAGAGGTCCGCATTTCCTTACAATAGTTCCACACTCCCATTTTTGCTTTCCCTCAAGGAAACAACATACCTTCACTTTGTCCTGAGGTTTGAGTTCTCACAGATTTTTCTGTTTCTTGTCATGCTGTGCTTTTTGCCCCTCTTGCTTGGCTTCAACGGTTCACTGAAGGCTCGGCTCAAGCAAAATAAATTTGCTTGCAAACTGACGCTTGAAGAACAATTTGGCTGGTGAACAACCCGTAACTGAATGTAGGGTGCCTCAACACATAAAAAAGAAAGTTTGCCAGCTGATGTTGAAGTGACAGTTTAGCCCTGCCCTGGTCTACACTTAGTGCTTGCTTTGTAAGGGTCTTTTTAAGTGTTTTCACACATCCTTCTGCAGCCTCGTTTGAAGCTGGATGGTAGAGAGGTACACGAGTATGTTTTAATTCAATTGGAATTCATGAACTGTTGAAATTCTGCTAAGGTAAACTGGGGCCTACCATCAAACGCCACTTCCTCAGGCAGGCCATATGAGGCAAACAGATTCCGTAGTGCTTCTATAGTTTTGGTCATTGTTATTGTGGATATTAAAATCACCTCCAGCC
The DNA here is from genome assembly GCA_016271365.2 of Neoceratodus forsteri. Classification (NCBI taxonomy): domain Eukaryota; kingdom Metazoa; phylum Chordata; order Ceratodontiformes; family Ceratodontidae; genus Neoceratodus; species Neoceratodus forsteri. The sequence continues at coordinate 854,206,555 of CM057449.1, forward strand.
ATTTAGAATGACTGTCCACAATGACAAGGAAGTACTGCTTGACTTTTTCAGTGAAATCAATATTGATTCTCTGCTAGACTCATGCATGCCATTTCCAGGGATGAAGGGTGCCACTGATGGCATGTTCTGAACCATCATGCACACACCACAGCCATGCACCTTCTGCTCAGTGTCTTTGTCTAGTCCTGACTACCAGAAGTAGCTCCTTGTTAGGACCTTCATTGTGCACATCCCTGGATGTTCACTGTGCAAGTCCTCCAGCAATCTGATCCTATAACCTGGGGCTACAATAAAACACAGTCCCCACAGTATGCAGCCCTGTTCGGTTGACAGCTGATCTCATTGCATAAAATAAGGATGTACTGCTTCATCGGTCACATAACAAGACCAGCCATTTAGGGTGAATTCTCACACCCATGAAAGCATAGAATCCTTACAGTATGCATCCCTTCTGCAATATCTCTTGATGACATAAGTAATTCTCCAACACAGGAAAAGAAGAAAATATCTGCCTCCACATCTGGAGTTGCCTGTCCTTGGCATGGCAACTTGGATGGGGCATCCACGTTACCATGTTCCTCTGATTTCCGATATTCAGTACTGTATTGATAAGCAAGCAAAAATAATGCCCATCTTTTCATCTTTACAGCTGCTGTTGTAGGTATTGCTGACAGTGCACCCAAAATGGTCGTCGGAGGCTTATAGTCAGTAACAAATGTGAATTTTTGATCATGAAGATATTTGTGACATTTATATACCCCAAAAATTAACCCAAGTGCTTCTTTCTCAATTTATTTTCAATTTGTTCATAGTTCCTTTCACTATTGAATGAGGTCCTTGATGCAAATGCAATAGACTTGTTTTGCCATCTTCTGTTACATGGGACTGCCCCAACCCCACATGGTGAGGCATCACAGGGTAACCTTGGTGGCTTCTTCATATCATAATGCATAAAGAATTAACTGTTTAAAAGTTGCTGTTGGCATTAACTGATTGCCACTTCACATTCACCTGAGCACTTCCAAGGCTTATTCCTCTGTATTCCTCTGTAGCAGGTCATGTAAGGGTTTCAGGGTAGTTGCTAGGCCTTCCCAGAAAATGATCATAATAGTTCAGTAATCCAAAGAAAGATCAAAGTTCAGTAACATTGATGGGCCAGAATGCTTCCTCTATGGCCATAACCTTTTCTATAATGAATTGCATTCCTTCTGCATCCACTACATGTCCCAGACATTCCAAACTGGGCTGCAAAAACTTATATTTCTCCAGCTTCAAGCAGGGTAAGCCCTTCATCCAGTACCTTTAAATGTTACTCTTTTGATCAGTCTGTGCCGAAAATGCCTGCTGGCAACAGTTCAGTGTAGTTTGGAGTGAGGGGACACAGGAAACAAAGGTAGGTGATACTCCCTATATAGGGTAAGGGAATAAAAAGAATTCAAAGGGATAAAATTACACACAGAGTAGGAAGTATATGATGATGGGAGTGGTGCAGTGCAGTGGCTTTGGCAAAGCAGTCATTAGGGAGACCTTCTGGAGGCTACGTTGCTGCACTATCTGCACACACTTCTCTGAGCTGAGGAAGGAGGTTGCCAGGCTCAAGGCTAAGTTGGCTTTGTTTCGGACAACCTACTTCCCCACCCAGGGACCACCTAGTCTGCTATTGCTACCTCAAGTGATGCCAAGTAGGAGGAGCAGCTAGACAACGGTGGACTCAAGGAGGGTAAGGTTGGTGGAGCATAGGCATATCCCCTATCCGGTACCACAATAAAACTCCTACACTGGCCAGGTGGGAATGTCCCATGGAGACACCCGAAGTAGTGACCTGAGTGGATGTGGGGGTTCCCCATAGTGGAGACCCCAAGGGGGATGGCAAAGGACCCCAGTGGATGAGAAAGTGAATCCTGGTGGGGGATTCCATAGTGTGGGGGCTACAGTTAGGGGCAGGTAGGGATAAGAAGAGGGATGTTAGGTGCCTTCCCAGTGCCATGGCTTGAATGGATGGAAAGAGGATCTAAGAGATTGCTGGGGAAGCAGGAAGTGAGGGAGAGCTGGACGTCACTGTCTATCTGGGGACTAAGAATCCTCTACGACTCCTGTCCACCTAGAGTATGGGGTGTCCTCAACACAGCCTGCCATTTTGCCCTTGGCATAAAACATGACATGCACACGTGTACAGTACAGTACCTTAAACTGACTTAATCTTGAAACCCAGCTGCAACTCTATACCATAGTCACTGTACAAAAAGCACTTTATGGCTCTCTGTCCCCAGGCTTTCAAGCCATGTTTGGCTTTGTGAAGTAAACTTACACTAGCAGGGGAGTAGTTTAACATTCCCTGCTTCTCCCCTGAAGAAAAACCTCACTAGGCCAAGCCAGCTTTTCCTACAGATTTGCCAAATTCTGGAATGAGCTGCCTCCCTCCTTAAAAGCTGACTGCTCCCTTATCCAATTTAAATATGTGCTCTTCTCCTCCCTTTCCTTGTCTGGATCTGCTGAGGCTAAATTAACTACTGTGAACTGTTATTATGAATTGTTTTTAATGACGCCCACAGCTTGCACATGGTAGCACCAAAATGTAGAAGGTAACTTGTTTGTGAATCCTAAGGTATAGTATGTATTTGTCTGAAGTGCTGTAAGTATTGTCCTATTTCAGTGCTGCATTGAGTTATACTATATTCACCTGTTATATTTCCTGTTGATGCTGACTCTAAACCTCTTGTAAATATGGTAGGGATGAGCCAAGAATAGTTCAGTAGGAGTTCAGGGAACTGGTGAGGGGTTATTTGGCAATAAGCAAGACCTGTAATCTTCTCAGAGGTGCTACCTGTCTATGACAGGAGGGAGCACAGGATTCTCTGCACCAGTATCTTCAACACATGGTTGAAGGAATGGTGCAGATAAGAGGGGATTCAGATTCATTGGGGACTGGGGCCCCACCTGGAGAGATAATGACCTATACAGGGGTGATGGCCTGCATCCTTCCAGGAGGGGAACCGTGATTCTCAGTGAACAGTTTTAATGCTACACTGGTGAGCATTTAAACTAGCCAAGGAGGGAGGCAGAATGAGGCAGGGAGACACAAACTGTTCCCCCCCCCAACAGGCTTACAGGGTCAGTAGTGGGAATCCAGAGGGACAGAAATCCCAAAAAGAACCAATGAATATAAGAATCCAGGAGGTAGAATGAAGGGATATAATAAGATGAATAGTGGAGGAAATAAGGGAGGGGAAAATGGGAAAAAATGAGAGGGGTGGCAGTACAATCTGGAGAGCCATCTGTGCAAATGCTTTAAGTTTGGGCAATAAGATTACAAACCTAGATGCCACCATGGCAGAAGCGGACCTGGACATAGTCCCAGTTGCCATGTCCTGGTGCAATGAAAACCAGGACAGAGATGTAGCCATATCAGGCTATGCTCTATTCAGAAGGACAGGGTAGGTAAAGTGGGGGTGAGGAGAGTGGGTCTTTATGTAAGGGAAAACATACCAGCTACATAAATACAGGGGGAGCAGGCAGGAGCTGAGGTACTGTGGGTCACCATGGAGACATGCAAGGAGGCCACTTTTCCCACAGGAGTGATCTACAGACCTCTAGTACGGGGGGGGGAGAGGTGGATAAGGTTATGTTGGATGCAATTCAAAGGATGACAGGCAAAGGGGGGGGTATTGCTGGTCAAGGACTCTATTTACCTGACATGGATTGGAGCCTCTCAGCTGCAGCAACAGTTAAAAATAGGGATATTGCTGGCCTGGTGGAGATGAGGGTTGAGGCGTTGGATGCCACACCTTGCAACATGCCGGTGACCCAGGTTCAGGAAAAAGCCCAGCCATCAGGGGTTGGCAGGGAAGGGAGAGGATTGAGCATCCGGAGGACAGCTCTCCTCTCCCGAGAAGGAGGGGGGTACAGGCTCGACACTTGACTGGCCTCTTGCAGAAGCCAGAGGCACAATAAGTGTGTGCAGAGCATAGAGAGAGAGGGTTGGGGAGTGGTGGCTGTCAGCGGAGTTGCCTTGATATCAGGACACATGCCACTCCCCCAGAACAGGGAAAAATTACACCGGAGCGCCGAGGGGAAGGAGCACCAGCACAGACCCTAATTACTCCTGCCTGTCTGACCACCAGAGGGGACCCAACGAAACCAGAATGTCTCCAGGTGTACGGGCCCCACCTCATACCTGCCTGGGGGATATAGCCATGGCTCCATGGGGGTCTACCAGGGATCCAGGTAAGGCAGTGAAGTGGGGTTGGTGCATAGATATCTCCCAACAGAACAGGGCTCCGGTGTGTGTGGGGGGGGAATAAAGAAAGAGTTAAAAAAAAAAAAAAAGAAGAAGAAGTAGGGACATCCTGGACTCCCTGTAGGGGCATCCTCAGGCAAGGAACCCACTTGTGGAGAAAGTAATACTGGACCTGGTACTGACAAATTAGGACAGTGTTGCTGACGTTACAGTGGGTAGCCACTTGGGGACCAACGGTCATCGTATAGTGTGGTTCAATATAAAAACTGGGCCAGAATCAAACCACATGAAAATGAGGATCCTGGACTTCAGGAGAGCCGATCTGAAGAAAACAGGAGAATGCCTCAGGGACACCTTAGCAGGTACAGGGAAGGGTGGAGTCGAGTAACAGTGGGCAAAAATAAAGGAGGGCATTGAGAAGGCAACAAAGCTCTGTGTTAGACCATTTGGTCATTACAAATTAACAGAAAAACACATCAAATATACAATAAAAATGAGTGTTGCAAATGGAGATAATACATACTGTAACATCGGACACAGCAATAAATAGCAATCAGCAGTTAAGTAACATACTTCCCTAATTGATCTGGTTGTGTTAAATAATTTAGCATCAAGCAAGAATCAGTTGCAGAGGCTATACCTGTAGTTCAATGGGCAGAGCAACAAACCACTCCTCCATTAGGCCCTTAAAGGCCGCTCCTCCTGGCTAGTTCCAGGATTTGTTTCTTCGTTGTAGCTGAAGGCTCTGTCATCTGTTTCTCCTCTTTGCCACGCATCTTTCCCTTTTCCCTTCAGTTGCCTTATCTGTCTTTACTCTTCCCCCACCCCCTTTTTTTCCCTGACCGTATCTGTCACAGTCTAGGGAGAGGGACCACTTGCTCCCTCTTTGTTCTGCTGCTTGCTCCACAGCCGTTCTAGGCCCTGCTCTGTCCAGGGCCACTGCTCCTTTCCTCATCAGCGCTTCCTCAAGCTGCACTTTCTCTGCCCATTTCACCTTTCTGCACTTTCTCTTTACTACTCGCATTTCTTTCATTTTTTCTTACCCTTCACTGTGCTCCTTGTTTGCCCATTTCCACTTTCTGGCTTGTCGTTGAAGTAGCCACTCTGGTTCCTGTCCTGTCTGGGTCGCAGTCTCATCATCGGTTCAGCTCTGCTCTCTCTGTGGTGCAGACTCATCCCAGCTCCTGCTGCATTGTGTTCCCCTGCTTTCTTGGTGCCATGGCTGCTACCTGTTTCATGTTTACCTTCTCCTTAGGATGCTGCTGAGCTTGCTCTGCCCGAATGTTTCCAGTCCTCCTGTGCCCCTTCATTGTTTCACTTTTGCGCCTCACTACCCATAACTCGGGCTCTCCAAGCCTCGCTTGACTGGGGAACTCCTTCTCTAGCCTTCCAGATTCCATCATCGGCTTGAGCCACCCCACAGTGCTTGAGATGTCCCTTCCTCCTCTCCTCCTCCTCCTCCTGTGTCATCTCTGCTACTGGGCCATTGCGCTCTGCCTCATGTTTCCTACATTCTAGCTCCCTGCCTGCTCAGGTCTTCCTTTGTTCTTCAGCACTCATCTTTCTCTTCTCACTCTCCTCTCCTGTTGTTGCCCAATGTTCTGGAAAGCTGGTATTCCATAGACTCCATGGGTTGTTCCTTTGGTTTTCCTCAACTTTTCTATTCCCACCATGCTTTGCTACTATCCTTGTTGGCCAGCTCTGGCATTCTTTTCCTTTCCTCTTTTCAGCTGCCTTCTCTCTGTCTGCTGGCTGTGGCTGCTGGCATTCCATCCTTCATATTACTTTACACTCTGTTCAGCCATTTAGCCTCCTCATCTTGCCTCAGCCTACATTCTCTCCTTTTGGCCCAGCTAGCTACTGGCAGTCCATTGGTTTCTTTCTCTTCACCTTTCTTAGCTGTTTGGTGTTGCAGTGCCTAGTCATGGCTCTCTGTTTTTCCCATGGCGGAGGACTGCTGGGTCTTGGTGGGCACTGTGGCTCCTGGTGGCCGGCTTCTACTGTCTTCCACTCGCACCAATACCCCGTCTTCCCTTCACTCACAATACCTGCCTCCTCCACCTCGATGCTGCTCCTCCTTTCCTTCACTGCGGCTGCAGTGTTTCCCATACACCTTGCCATTCCAGCCTTCCCGGCCATTGCACCCCCACCATTACTTTGACGCTCACCTCTTCTCCTTCCTCCTTCTGTGCATTCTTTTGGGGGGTGTTTTCCCTATCCAACCATTATCATAACTTTCATCGCCTTCTCTTACACTAGTCCTACATTTTGGAACACTTGACTTGTATCTCCCTCTACTCCATGTCAAATTCCATTCGTTCTCAAACCTCATCACACCATAGCCTACCTGCCTTCCTACCTAGTGCTTATTCCTGGTACTTCATACCTTCACTATTGGATGCGGGCTGCACACAGTCATTCTTCTCTCACTCCTGTGCAATCAATCCATTCCTAATTTGGCTTGTCAATGTACCTGGTTGACATGCACTCCAGCTGTTGCTACTTGCAATCTCCTCCTCTGGACCCAAATCGGGGTCTACCTCACTTTGTCAGACTTCTTGGTGGGTCTCTTCATTCACTTCACCTGTCCAAACATATCCCTCATTTGGGTCTTATGCTGTCTTAACTTGATCTGTTCTCCACCCAGAGGCATGGCTCCGTGCTAGACTGTAGCCAACTGTCTCACTCTGCACCCCCGAAGTTCGCATCTAGAGCATGGGAAAGCTCAGAGCGGGGTCCTTCTCCCTGGCCCATAATGAGAATGTCTTCACTCTGAGTGGACCTTCAGTCGCCCCTCATTTTGGCAACACATCTGGATGTAGAATTTACAACTTCAAGCTGTGAGGGGTGGGGCTCTCATCCTCCGTGCCCCTTTGGCTGCCCAAGTGGATTCAGAGGCACCCTCTACACCATTCTCCATCTGTCCATCTCTGGTTCAACCTGGTCTATTTCGTAGGCTCGCGTAGGCTGGCTAAGTGTCTCAGTGGTCATTTCTCTCCACCTTTGCTTTTGGGTTTCTAGTTGCAGAGACATTGTTCACAACCCTCAACAGAATTCCTGTTAGAAGGATAGAGTGAGAACTTCTTACAAAAATTGAAATCTTTTCCTCTTCCCTCGATCTTAACTCTAAATTGCAGTAGCTAAGCCGTCACTAACCAAAGCATCCTTCAGCCTGAAGGGAAGGCAACCTAGGCCTTGGATCCCTAGAGGTTTCCTCCTCAAAGGGGGTTTTTCCTCTCCTCCATGCCAATGGTCATAATATTAGACAGTGTTAGTGCTTTTAATAGGTTCCTTAGTTAGGTTCCACTGTTGGATGGAGTTGGATGGTGGACCTGGCTGTTCCCTCTCTCCTTAGGAAGTCAGCCCTTCTGCATCTTGTCAGCTTTTATTTCATTCATTGTTCTTGTCATCTCTCATTCCTCTCCTGTCCTTCCCATCTACATCTATCACCTTCATTTCTGGCCTTGATATCTTCTGACTTCTCACCTCCTTTGATGCTTGACACCCTTTTAAATATTCTTTTTTGGGCTTCTTCCTAAGCTACTTTTAGCCAAGGGAATCATTCCTGTGGCACCTATAGAGGTGGAACCCTCCTCTGGGGTTCCTCCCCTTCGTACCCCTATAGGGTGGTATATCCCACAGATAGAGAGGCAAACAGCCACAATGTATCTAAGTCACACAAGCATACATCATACCAAGTTGTACAAGTACATTGAGATGCAGAGGCTACACCTGTAGTTCAATGGGTGAAGCAAAAAACTACTCCCTCATCAGGCCCTTAAAGGCCACTCCTCCTGGCTAGTTCCAGGATTTGTTTCTTTTATTGCCCCCACCATCCTCCCCCTCCTCCAGCAGCATGTCTATCTTTCCTGTGGGCTTCTTCCTAATCTACCTTTAGCCAAGGGAATCATTCCCACAGCACCTATGGGGTGGAACTCTCCTCTAGGGTTCCTAGCCATCATTCCACTATAGGGTGGTATATCCCATGGATAGAGAGGTGAACAGCCACAGTGTATCTAAGTCACATAAACATACATCATATCAAGTTGCATAAGCACATTGAATTCAGTATAACATTTATTTAATGCAGGTTATTTTTTCTTACAATATAGTTTTTAAACTGCAGTCACTAGACTTGTTTACAGTTCACGTGTAGCACAAATCAAAATCAATTACCCAGTGATGTATTTATGTTGAGATGTGTTAATTATTTTAGTCTATACGTACAATAACATTTACCTGGAAGGCTTCCATTTATAGCTGCATATTCATTCATCATAGTTATAAATATAATTTGCCCTAAATATCACAGAATCCCTATTAATACAAACCCCACAAGATCTACAAAAATTATTTTAGTGCAAATGCATTTATCATCTGGTAGGTAAGAACTTGATATGAAGTAAGGGATTCTTACATACTGACATCTCAGAATGTGTGGTTCTTTCCACTATGTAATCTCTGAATTTGTCAATCCTGCTTTAAATTAGGCACCCTAATTTGTCCAACAGCTAGTTATTTTACAGTAAAAGAATTTATCAAACTCTGTATGCACTGCAAAAACGTTGATTAAAACAATACAAATTTAAAAGACAAAGGATGCTTCTTGAGGCTGACTTTCTTATCAGCCTTCAACAGCCCAAGTTCACCAATAAAAATATTTGTTTAAGACTGCGTATAATAACAAATTCAAATGGACCCTCTCAATACTGGTTCAAATACTTTGGCCAGTTCAAACAGTTCCAAATTGAGTTGGAAGTCTGAATTCAGATTTCTGTACATCTAACAAATGACCACTGCCAGCAATATAGGGATCATTTAGAACTGAACATTTAATTGTTCATTTAATATTCAAAAGCTAGCGCATGCCAGAAACATCTTTACCAGCATAGTTCCTTGCAAACGTAAAACTGTTGTTGCTAAAAAGGAGGTTGGAGAGTCGAAGAAAAAACTCAAGCTCCATAATAAAAAATCACAGAAAGAACGTCAAATGCTTTCAAGCCCATTAGCTTTGTTTCAGTAAATTATCTGAAGTGCTGAAACATAGTCCAGGAGTACCGGCCCATCCAAGTTACTATGTGGCTTTTAAAACTCCACAACTTTGAGGTCATCAATATAGAAAAGTGCAACACCTCTTGAATGAAAAAAATGCTTAGCTACAGGTCTCAAATTTTCTCAAGTCAATACAGCAGCATTTATATAAAATTAACAGAAGAAAATCACAGTTGAGCATAGCTCCCTTCTCTTTTCTGACAGTCTATTGATTTTATACTACAATTTAGATAGTTACCAAAAAAGGTCAGGGGACCAGCGGTACTTCCAGGGATATCCCGACAGCTTTTCATTCTTTACTGCAAAGTTTATATAAAATTAACAGAAGGAGAGCATAGCTGCTGCAAACAGTCAAGTGTAGCTCCCTTCTCTTGCTTTGGGAGTCCATTGATTTTTTACAGATTTGAGAGCCAGCAAAACTCTGAGTCATATCCTGATAGCATTCTTTCTAAAAGAAAGTTATTACTGCATCATTTGTTGTAAGATTTACAGATATTTACAGAGGGAGATCACAGCTGTTGCTCGCAATTAAATATAGCTCCCTTCCCTTATTCTGGGAGTCCATTTTTTGTTTTACCTTAAAGGGAAATGTCCATGACAAAACGGGCTCCACCTGAGTGTGAGGAAGGGCCCAATTAGCACTATTAAAAAAAAGGATATTTTTTATCTCATTGGTATTTTTAATTATTTAATAATTTATCTGGTTGATCCTGCCTCTGTCTCTGCCAGCATTTTGTAATGCAACTCCACAAGTGGCACTCCCGCAACCACCAGCAGCTGTCCTGAAAATGATATATCACGTAGGGAGCAGTCGTGGACCTGTCCATCAGGTTACTGTATTGTTGGAGCTTCTAATAGCTCTGGTTTGGAAGACTCCTGTCTCCTTGCTATTCTGAGATCAGGTATAGGCTGGCAGCCCCACTGGCTGATATGTGCTAGCACAGGAAAGCTGGCAAATGCTCCAAACATACTGTATTAAGCCATAAAATAAAAGAAGAAACTTTAAACATAAGCTTGCAAAACAAAAAATGAAGGAGACAAAGTTGTTACACATGACTCAAAAAGTTCCTACATTTTTTAGAAGCAGAAAGCAGCATGGCATGGAGTGGAGCAGCACCACAGGCATCTTTCTGCCCCCCTACTGTCGAATGAGGGTGGCAGTGTTACCCCTGTATAGATCAACGGTGAGGCCTCACCTCGAGTACTGAGTCCAGTTCTGGAGGCCTTTTCTCTGGAAGGACATACAAAGGGTGGAGCAGTACAGAGGAAAGCAACTAAAATGGTGCAGGGCCTGCATCAAAAGCCCTATAAGGAAAGACTCAAGGAATTAAATATGTACTCTCTAGAGGAAAGAAGGGAAAGGGGGGACATGATAGAAACATTCAAATACCTCACAGGTATTAATAAGATACATGGGGTAGCATTTCACAAAGAAAAAGATGCTCTAGAACAAGGGGTCACACTATGAAGCTGGAGAGAAGGGGAAACTCAGAGGAGATATGAGGAAATACTTCTTCAAAGAAAGGGTGGTAGATGCCTGGAACAGCCTCCCAGCAAAAATGGTGGGTGCTGAAACAGTAACAGGATTCAAGCATGCATGGGATAGACACAAGGGGACCTTAGAAATAAGGCAAGTGGTGGAAAAGACCTGAGATCAAGTAGGGTCTGCAGTGGCACAGTAGGTAGAAAAAAAAGACAGACTAGGTGGGCAAAAAGGTCCTTATCTGCTGACAACTTCTATGTTTCTATGAAATCTAGATCCCTCATCCTCATGTGATTTGCCTCTGTTCCTGTCTTAATGTAAAACCACACTTTACGGTGATCACTGGTACCTAGGGGGACTGCCCACTGTGATGTCGGCTCTGCTGTCCCATTTTCTAAGCACAAGGTGCAGGACTGCCTCGTTCCTAATAGGTTTCTTGACTAGCTGTCGAAGAAAATTGCCTTGCAGGGAGTCAAGGATGGTCATGCTCCTTGCTGAAGCTTCAGTTAGAAGGTTCTAGTCCATATCTGGCAGACCTGAAGTCCCCAACTAGCAGCACCTCCCTTAACTTGTCAAACTGATCATGGCTTCTACAAGTGCCTTATACAATGCCTCTTAATGAGCTGGGGGTTTGTGTACCACCCCATACAGAAAGTGTCCCAACAACTTGTCTCCGGGATGACCCGCAGCACCTCCAGGCCTTCTTTTACTATGGCCATGTCCCAGTCATGGCTGTTAGCACACTATGACTCAGTTATGGCCACCAAATCCATGCTAGACACCACCACCATGATAGCCTCCAGATTCACAGTTTTAATTCCCAGAGTCCTTGCACTGGTGCACATGGCTGTCCATACCTTAGTCCATCTGCCTGCTTCCCTGCTTCTCCCCCACTTGTGCTGTTCCCTGAAATGTACCCTGATACCCCTCCTCCCTTGTTCTTACCTTGTTACCTTCTCTGTTGCCTGTCTCCTTTACTCCTTTCTTCTTGCTTTCCTAACCCCTTTGTCCTCTGCCTTGTACCTACAATCTGGACTCAAATGTGTGTGGGGGCAATCCTGGGGCCATGGCATAGAAAAGCAGCAGTAATGGAGATCTGTGGCTACTTAGGGGAATACCACTGGATGTCAGGGAGATCTTAGCCCTGTTAGGGAGCAGGTTACGGCTACTGAACCAACAAGATGGAAGTCCCCTCTTAAAGGGTGGTTTACCTTTTAATTTCCTCCTGGAAGCCTGTCTGCAGCATCGTGGCTGCCACAACTCATACCTGTTGCAACCCCTCCAACTGCAACAAACTTTTCTGCTCCATCAATGGTGGATTAATGCAAGGAGACTGAGAAGCAACAGCCAGCAGCTCCTTTTTCTCTGCTATACCTGGACACGCATGAGAGCTGCGAGACAGAGCTGCCACTGCAAGATGTGGATTACGCACTTGCTCCTATGACATGGGGCTGAATTAAAATAAAAAAACCAAAAAAGAAACAATTATCTCCCAGCCAAAGGGCTGGCAGGGAATGCATCAACTTGGAGTAAAGCGTCAGGAGCACTCCAGAACACTCCCACCATCCTTATTGGACCCTGATGACCAGGATAGGGGTCAGGCACCTGAAAATGGCAAATGTTTGATGTTAGATTCCAGGAGGTACCACACAGATGACTGGAAGCTGAACTGAGAATGGATTATTTTTATCTGTTATCTTTTTTTTCACCCCCTACATGCTCCTCGGCAGCCACTCCTTCAGGCTTGCCAAGGCAGTCCTCTGACCCATCCGTCCTCCGAGACTCCGCCTCAGATTGCAGCTGATCCCCAGGGTGACCCAGCGTAACCCTTCACCGGATGGGTCCCCCTCGTCCAAGGGGGAAGGCACCAGCCAAGGGGCAGACCAGCACTCCTACTTTAGCCCCAGGGATGCTGCTGAGGCAGAGAGCTCGGTAGGACCTTTGATGGCCTCAGAGCACTGGGCAGCCGTCATCCGGCTACCATGAAGCGGTATTTCCACTTTTCTAGTTACTCCCTCATTTTTTCCTTGCATGCATCCGCAGTGCTCCTGGTCTCCACCAGAGGCCACTGCAGTGCGATAAGACCCCGCTACCCACCCCCAGGAGAGGAGAGCAGTCCTACAGACACTCGATCCTCTCCCACCCCTGATGACCCAAGTCCGTTTCTGAACCCGGGTCGCCAGCGTGGGATGAGGTAAGGCGTCAGTGCCTCAATCCTCTGCGCCACTGGGCCAGCATGGATTATTTTTAAAATAATAAAGTCCAGGAAGGACATGGGTGCTCCATCTTTCAGACCATCTCACCTCACAGGACTGTGGGGTGGATTCAGAGGTCATCAGGTTTGCCTACGCTGTAGGGAGCAGTCAGGAGGCTCTCAAATCTTCATTCCAAATTTTATAAAATTTTAGGCACTTGTGCCTAGTGGGCCTTACCAGGTTACCAAAGACTAAAAACAAAATCTTCAGGACACACCTCAAGCCAATCAAGAAACATTGTGAGCATCAGAAAGGTAAAGTGAAGGATTTTTTTTTTTAATTCGATAAATTGTATTGAGGTTTCAAATATAACAGTGGTAGAAGAATATACAGTAACCAGTAGAATAAAAATCCCCACAACCCCCACCCAAACCCACCCGTGGAGTGCCCTAGTAGAATTAGAAACTCTATCATAACTACCCAGAGAGCAAGGTCCAGGAAATTTACTAAAAAAAAAAAGAAGGCAAGAGGAAGACTACAATGTGTACAGGGTGTGCAACTTACCCCACTTCTTGTCAAATAACTGAGGCTTGTGATGCAGGCTGGTGATCATATGCTCAGTTCAGAGATTAAACAGTAGCTCTTGCAGCCATTCTCTGTAAGATAATGAGGTCTGAGCCAGCCAGTGCTTAACACTAGTTTCTTCACAGAAAGGGAAATTAAAGCCATATGATACTTTCTCTCCCTCACCTTTATGGTACTATATTCTCCCAGAACACGGCTCTTCGGTGCCGGTTCGACAACAATTTCGTCAGCCAGCATCACAGCGACGGAACTTATGTCAACCGCAAGTTGCAGTTGACATAAATCCCAAAGGACTCCCGGTCTCTTTTTCTATCGAGGGGCTTTGCCCCCAAACCTCCCACATGGGGGGCTCTGTCCCTGCACCCCCATTCTAAATATAATGAACTCCAAGTTAGAGTTGATTTGTGGAAGGGTGCAGGACTTGGAGACAGTATGCCCGGGTCTCTGGCACACAAGTACAGTGAAATGTCAATGTTGTCGGCATCGACGTAGTTTGCTGTATTGGTGTCGCTGTCAGGGAGGTATACCCCAGAATACAAACCTCAGGCTGGAATAGCCCATCCAAACCCAGCAGGGGATCTGCCTTAGCCTCAATAAGGCTCAATGAAGGGCAACCTTAGAACAGGATTTGGAAGGCTTTTGCCTGTTGTCCAATAGGGGGGAATAACTCCTCTCCCATTCCCTACATAAACAGTAGGCCACCTCCTGCTCTGCTTAGAGCATTTCAGCAACACAGATGCGTGGCTGGCCTGCTGTGAGCTTCCTCCCTGCTTCTAATTTTGCCGTCTTTCTCCTTGTCTTTGCTGTTTTGTGCTGCATCTCTTTCTCCCATCTGCCTGTCCTGCCTTCCTATTTCTGTTTTTGGTTTTCCTTCTCTTGTTCTGCCCCCCCCCCCCGTGTTCCTGTCCTCATTGTGCATTCCTCGTTCCTCTCCCTAGCCTGCTTCCCCATCCTTTTCTGTTCTTTTTGGGCCTTTTCTCCCAGTCGGCCACCATGCTGCCTCGCCACAGTTCTCTGCTGCTTCCACGCTTGGATTACAGAACTTCTGAATAGCTGGACGGACATGCCTTTTCCTTTCTGTTTGCATGCTCCCTTTAGGAAATAGAATGTCATCTACCCTAATTTAAAACTACTCTACTGACAAGATTACATATCCCTCTTAACCTCTGCCACATGTTGTGAGCTGGCAGCTGGGTTCAGCAAGTCCATCCAGCTGCTCTCCGCCTTTCAGACAGCCCAAGAACTTCTTCATTAAGACCAAAAATGAAAAATAAACCTGCTGTACTCTGTTCATTTCCCCTTGTCCTGGGTTCCACCCCATTTGTTTTCCCACAGCAGTGTTTCAGCTCTGGCCTATAATTCTTATTTGCCTTCCATTCCCTATTGCTACTCAGGTACCACACATGGAAAATCTACAAAAACTACCAGCACTAAGGGAACCTACATCCCTCTAGTACCTTCAAGAAAGAAATGAGATGTGGTGACATGCTGGTCAGTATCCCAGGGCTCCCTAAAAATCTGTTGTCTGGCTTATTCCCTGTTTTGTAATGTGTAATGAACTGTATCAAGTGGCTGTGTGGTTACTTACTATTTGCACTCATCTAGTGCTATTGCATGTTCTTCTATGTCTCAAATGCTTATGGAGGTAGGTGAGCGATCATTAATCCCACCAGATATTGCCAATTACGTCCACATCTTTTACCTACCTCAGTTCTAGCATCTTCACTGAGCCTGCCCAGACTCCCTGTAGTGTTTCCTTGAATCACAGAGCCCATTGCATCCAGGGGTTTTATTGCAGTCCAGCCAGACCTTGCTAGGCTGGTAAGGTTGTGAATAATGTGTTATTCCAGGAATCTTTCTAACATATTTCCAGCTTTAAGAGCTACTGCTTCTCCAGGATCATACAACCAGACTTTTGCTATTTATTTCATATTCCTTACTTCCGCAGCTCTATGTACACAGATAACTGTGGCCATACCTGACTTAGTGTTCCTATTCCCATACTGCCATGCCCAAAGGGGACCCTTCTCCTATCGCAACTGCTTCTACTATTGCACTCAGCCTCCAGAGTTCCCCTCCTAACCTCAGACCATTTATTATTGGCAACAAAGAAGGCATTTATTTACAGCTTGACCTCGCTATGTTAATTTCAGATGGTTCTTCGAATCATACCCTTCCGTAGCGAAGCCAAAGCATGTGGTGTCTCAACTTCCCAATCTTGTACTGCTCATGATACGGCGATGGCAGATCACGTGGGGTCCCGCCATCTCTATCGCACACTACTCGATGGAAGGAAATGCATTACTCAGATACGGTGATGGCAGACCACGTCGGGTCCCAACATCCCTATCAGGCACTATTGTTTCCATGGCGAAGGTGAACCACATGGGTCTCACGTCCCTATTCATGCTCTCCAAGAAATACAGTGATAGCAGACCAACATGGGGTCCTGCTATTCCTATCCCACACTACTCCATGAGGCAAGGATCCCGGCTTTCATTTCCCCCACAATGTCTGCTACACGATGATGGACTATAGAGGGTCCTGTTTCCCACTCACAATCTACTCCAAGGGATTCAACTCAATGCTCCTTCAGGTCCCCATACTGAAGATTGATTGATGTTGGGTCGTCCTTCCTTGAGAACATACTTCATAGAAACATAGAATTTGATGACAGATAAGGACTGCTTGGCCCACCTAGTCTGTCCATTTCTCTACCTAACGGATAAGCTGCAAATCCTAGTTAACCAACAGCCTACTTCCTCCTACCCCCCACTAGAATTGCCTTATGTCTGTCCCGTGCATTCTTGAATTCCCCCACTGTTTTTGACTGTATGACTTCCTCAGGAAGGCCATTCCATGAATCTACAACCCTCTCTGTGAAGAAATACTTCCTCACATTACTTCTGAGCCATCCCCCTCTATCTTTGAATTGTGCCCCCTTGTTCTTACACATCTCCTTTTCTAAAAGATGCTACTCTCTTGGACTTTTTTGATTCCCTTGAGGTATTTGAAAATTTCTATCATGTCCCCCCTCTCCCTCCTTTCCTCGAGGCCATACATCTTAAACTCCTTTAGTCTTTCTTCATATGTCTTCTGGTGCAGACCCTGCACCATTTTGGTTGCCCTCCTCTGGACAGCCTCCACCCTGTCTATGTCTTTGCGGAGATGAGGTGTCCATAACTGTACATAGTATTGCAGATGTGGTCTTACCAACTGTCTGTACAGAAGGCCAACAACTTGTTGTTTTCTACTGGTGATGCCTCTCCCTACGCATCCCAGTATCCCTCCAGCCCTACTTACTGCCTTCTCACATTGCTGGCCCACCTTTAGGTCATCTGATATGATTACCCCCAGGTCCCTTTCCATTTTTGTTGTTGTCAGTATCTCACCCCCCATTGTGTACCCTTCCCCTGGGTTTTTGTTTCCCAGGTACATTATTTTGCACTTCTTTGCATTGAATCTAAGCTGCCATACAGTTGATCATTCCTCCAACCTTGTCAAGTCCCTTTTCATCCTTTCCACCCCATCTTGCATATCAGCCCTGTTGCAGATCTTAGAGTCGTTTGCAAAGAGACATACTTTCCCTTCCAGTCCCTCTGCAATGTAATTTATAAAGACATTAAAAAGGACCAGCTCCAGTACTGAACCGTACTGTACCCCACTAGTAACCCCTGTTTCTTCACTGTGGACTCCATTTAGTATTACCCGCTGTGTCCTGTTGTCCAGCCAGTGTTTTACCCAGGCTACCACCCTGGGACCCACTCCCAGGCTGGCTAATTTGTTTATTAATCTTTTGTGCGGTACTGTGTCAAATGCCTTGCTAAAGTCTAGGTAGGTCATGTCTACAGTCCCTCCCTAGTCTACTACTTTGGTCACCCAGTCAAAGAAATCAATTAGATTTGTCTGACATGACCTTTCCACTGTGACTCCATGCTGCCTTGGGTCCTGTGCCCCACTGGCCTCTAGGTACTCAGCAATTCTTTCCTTCAGAAATGATTCCATTATTTTTACTATCAGTGAGGTCAAACTGACAGGTCTGTAGTTTCCTGAGTCTGTCTTGCTCTTACTTTTGTGAAGGAGAATCACATCCACCCTCCTCCAGTCCTCAGGTACCACACTATCCTCCCATGATTTATTAAAAAGGGTAGTCAGTGGTGTTACTAGTTCTTCCCTTAGTTCTTTTAGAATTCTGGAGTGAATCCCATTAGGCATCATTGCTTTATCCACCTTCACTTTTAAGAGTTCTTTCAGAACCCTTTCTTCTGTGAAAGGACTAACATCAACCCCCCTATCCAGAGTGCTTCTATTGACTGGATTAGTATCTCTCCTGCTTTTCCATTGTGAATACTGAGCAGAAGTATTCATTCAGTATCCCTGCTTTTTCACTGTGGCTCTGCCCAACCACCTTCCTCTTTATGCAGCCTCAGTACCCCTGCCTTAGTCTTTCTTTGTTCCCTAATGTACCTATAAAAGGTCTTATCCCCCTTCTTAGCCGAGTTGGCTATCTTTTCCTCGGTTTGGGCCTTTTCTATTCTGACTGCCTTCCCCGTTTTCTTCTGCTTTAACTGGTACAGTTCTCTGTCCTGCTCCTTCTGTGTTTCCTTATTCTTCCTGAATGCTATATTTTTCTCCCTTACCTTCCCCGCCACTTCTTTTGAGAACCATAGTGTTTTTTTTTTCATTTTGATTTATTTATTTGCTTCACACAAAGGCTTGTTGCCTCTGTGATGGTGGTTTTGATGTTTCCCCATTGTTGTTCCACCCCACCTTCTTGCCTGTTTGCTAGTGCTTTTCTGAGATACTCTCCCATTTTGACAAAATCATCCTTCCTGAAGTGCAGTATCTTCACTTTTGTATGGCTTGACTCTACAGCTAAGTTTATCATGAACCACACTGTTTGGTGGTCACATGTTCCCAGATGGCTACCTACTTCAAGATCGGAGATCCTCTCTCCATCCCCATTTGAGAGTACCAGGTCTAAGATTGCTCTGTCCTGAGTGGGTTTCAAAACTAGCTGTCTGAGGCATGCCCCCTGAAGGGCATCGAGAATGGCCATGCTCTTAGATGTGGCTGAAGCAAAGGTGCTCTAGTTGACATCTGGCATATTCAGGTCCCCCATCAGCAATATCTCCCCTTTCTCTGCAATCCCAAGGATGCCTTCTATCATTTCCTTGTCCATTTCCTCCCCTGAGACTGGGGTCTGTATACAACCCATGTGTGTGGATTGTGGAGCCATTTCCAGTCTCCAGTGTGACCCACAGTGCCTCCTCTCCTCCCTGTTCACCCTTTAGTTCTGTTGCTTTGATACCGTCCCTTACATAGAGAGCTACTCCTCCTCCTCTTCTTCTCTCCCTGTCCCTCCTGTAGATTGTGTACCCTGGTATGTTGACATCCCAGTCATGGTTCTCTGTGTACCATATTTCTGTGATGGCCATGATATCCATGCATCCCTCTTCCATCAAGGCCACCATTTCCAGAAGCTTTTTACCTAGACTACGGGCATTGGTACTCATTACCCTTCATTTTTTACAGCTTTATTTCTTTTTGCCCCATCCCTGTCCTTACTGCCTTTGTCTTTTTCTCCATTTACCCCTGCCCTTCTCCCTATCAACTGCTCTATCTTGGTGTTTACCTCACTAACTACCCTGATTTTTGAGGTGGGGCTAGGATGTCCCTTCTCCTTTTCAGTGCTTCCCCCTTGACTTGTTTAAATGCTTGCCAATGAGGTATTTAAACTTATCACCTAGGATCCTAGTTCCCCTCCTGGATAGATGCAGACCATCATGCCTGTATAGGCCTGCATCCCTCCAGGTGGAGCTCCAGTCCCCAGTGAAGCCAAATCCCTGAGCTCTGCACCAGTTTTTCAACCATCAATTGAATCCCATGGTGTGGAGTACCCTAGCCTCATCCATACCATAGACAGGTAGCACTTCGAGAAAGTTACCATGTGTGCTACTTGTCTATGGCCCCTTGCCAACTTCACAAACTCCTGTTGCACTGCTCTGATCCCAGTTTCAGCCAGGTCATTCATCCCTAGGTGGATAATGACATCCAGCTCACTCCCCCTTGCAGCTGCTCCCATGATCCTGAGGATTCGTTTCCTGTCCCTCCAGACCATGGCACTGGGCAGGCACCTTATCTCCCTTTCCCCTTCCTCCTCTGGTTCTACCCATAACAATTGAGTACCCCATCAGGAGCTGTTTCCTTCCCCTGTGGGGTCCTGTGCCACCCTCCTGTGGGTCTCCATTGTTGAGGTTCCCAGCATCCTCCTTGGTCTCGACTGTGGGTGCTTCCATAGAGGAACCATGCTCTGCCAGAGTGGCAAATGAATTGTGGAGAGGCACTGCTGGAGAGATACACCTCTGTTCCACCACCTTCATCCTCCATGAGCCCACTGTGGTCCAACCACTCCTCTTTCTTGGCAACCTCTGAGGTAGTTGCAGTGGCCTGGGTGATCCCTGGGTGGGGGAGCAGGTTTCCTGAATCCTTGCCAGGTCAGCATGGAGATGTACAACCTTCTCCCTCAGACCAGAGAGATACCTACAAGTAGGGTAGCAACGCAGTCTCCTATGCCTTCCAGAAACAATCAACTACAACTCTGACCCTCCAACCTGAAGAGTGCCTTCCTTCCTTTCAGACACCTATTTCACAGAGGTTAAGTAACAGATCTAGTCATAAATGACTGCAAATATCTCCCAGCTACAGTTCCTCCCAGGCAAATTAAAGTTAAACTAAGAAAAGTCAACCCCCAAAACAGAATCAATACTAGTTACTTACACAGGTCCAAAAAGTAACAATTCAATTCAGTATAGTCTAGAAAATAACCTCCTTGATTTAATGAAGCTTTGGCTGATTTTCCTCTCTTGCTATCTCAGCAGATCAACAGTCAGCGGAGTACTGCATCTGTTCCTTATTCAGCTTATTTACAGCAATGGCGGACCATGTGGGGTCCCGCCATCCCATACATCTATGCCTGTGGAATGGTGCTGCCATATCTTAAGTATTCTTTTTCACTTCAAAGATTACATACGTGGGGGTTATGCCTCCCTTACCTTGGACTGCAACACGCTCCGGAGGGTACCTCTTGCCACCTAGATCATTCCATTCTATGGCGATGGCGGACAATGTGGGTACCACAATCCCTCTTCTACATGTCCCTCTACACCCTTCCCCTTATTCCTTATTTCCCATTTCAACTTCTGTGACCTTTGCTTTCCCTCCAACTTACCAATAGGACATTGTTTATGGACTTATCTTGGACCCGGCTTTAATCAGTGATTCAAGTCATGCAGGTATCTTTGTGAACCCTTTGGGGATCTCATCATCCCTCCAGTGTATTTTTCCTCAACAGGAGGATATTCTCTACTAAAAACAATTTCTTCTTGCACTACGGCAGACCCTAGTCGGGGTCTCGCCTCCCAGTATTGTCCACATGAGACTCGGTTCCTCATTCATGACTTCTTCACTCATCAGGACTCCATGTGAATATTATTCCCTAGCTAGCCTACCTCTGAGCCTACTGTCATCATCACAGGTTAATGCCTAACATCTCCATGGTGATGGTGAACCACGTGGGGTCTCGACATCCCATTTACGCATGTTGCATGACAGCCTTATCTGGTACTTTTCTCTTTCAATCAGCTTCAGTGACTCAAGTCCTCTGTGTCTTGCATTATTCTGTACTGCTGCAATGGACCGTATGGACTCCTGCCATTTCTACAAAGGCTATCACCTTCCTATCCTTGGATTAAACTCATACTACAATGAAAGTCAACCTGCTGCAGGTTCCAGCCATCCCAACAAATAGGCCCACTATGCAGCTCTATCTAGTATCCAAAGACCATGCTATGGATCTACAGCAGTCATATATCTCAGATTTGTATTAACCATTGTTTTGGCATCCTGTCATTATTCCAGTTGGATATTCAATCTCCTCAAAACCTTCATCTGCAACATCGACCCCTTGCTTATCTTGACCATGAACTGGATTCCACCAGCTACACAAGACCATACTCCTAGACATAACTATGCCTAAACCTAGCACATTTAGGATTATTCTCCTTTTAGTATGCCCAGAGGACAGGCAGGTCAGTAGCCATGGGTCCTCGGAGGTTCCCCCAAGGGGTGTTTTCCTCTCCTGCATGCTATGGACCACACTATCTGGAGTTGGAGGAGGTAGTCAATATCGCTACTTCTTTTTGGGCCTTAAGTCTACACCTACCCACTATACTACCCACAGAGGGATGCGGAGAAGTGCCAAAGCTCACATTATAAACATCAAGCATATCAGTCAGCTCATAAGTATACACAAGCACTAAGCTATTTGCCACACATTGAATTGGAAGACTTTAGCCTGTTGTTCAATGGGGGATAGCTCCTCCCCAATCCCTACATAAACAGCAGGCAGCCTCCCACTCTGCTTAGAGCATTTCAGCAGTATCCTCCATCCTCCCGTGCCTCCTCCTCCTCCTCCTCTGGCACTCCTGTCTCATCCTCTCCACTGGGCCTTTAGTCTACACCTACCCACTATTCTACCCAGGGTGGGATGCGGAGAAGCACCAAAGCTCACTTTATAAACACCAAGCATACCAGTCAGCTTATAAGTATACACAAGCACTAAGCTATTTGTCACACATTGAACAAAAAATATACAAAAGGGAGCCCACCTTCTGCCCACATCTATGGAGGTATCTGATGTCAAATAACACATTTTAATCAACATCTCAGGTGTGTGAAACAAGTTGTGTAATAACTTAAACTGGGAGAGATGTAACCGATCCTGAGAGACAAAAGTATATAAGCCTTTCCAGATCAGCTGCCATCTAGAAGGTGTAAGGGGAAAGAGTGAATCCCAATAGGGAGAGCTACCATTAAGCTCTGGAACTAAGTGAGAAAGAAATAAAGAGTATAAACCAGCAACTGCATGCGGTCTGAAAACCAGGTCTTTGATAGTATGCAGGAGCTCTGAATGATCAACCAGCCAGAGGCCAGCCCCAAACCATTGTGACAAAACATGTCATAATTGAAAAATCTTAAAAACATAGATACCCCTAACTGAATCTTATGCATAATGTCAATCAAGGGGAGCAGCACACCCTGAGAGACTAAATCACTGACTTTAACATCTCGTAGTTGTGGTAACCATGCAACAGGCATCACACGATCTCCAAGTTTAAAGTTATTATTAACCAAAAGAGGCTGGGAGATATCCTTAGTGTGATGATATCTTAGTAAAGCACAAAACTTGGCATAGACATGCAGGGATGTACCAAAACAGAGTGCCGCAGGGTTCTAGGAAGCGACCTCCAGGAGGAGAAAAATAGAGATGACACTGATAAACCTGTTCCCTTAATCAGCTCACACTCCAGCACTGACCAGATTGGGACATAGCCAGGATCATGGTCTTCAGGAGTAGGAGTAAACCACCTAAAACATTTGTGAATATGACTGCTATATAATAAATAGTAAAATTAGGAAGCCTGAGTCCCTCCTGCAATTTAGCCACTGAGAGTTTCCTATATGGTCTCCTAAGGGTCTTGTCGACCCAAATAAAAGTGGAAATTAGGGAGTGGATTTGTTTAAAGATTGAGAGAGGCAGCCAAAAGTTAAGCATATTTAAAGGGTAGAACAATCTCGGAAGAATGTTCATTTTAATTATATTAATTCGGCCCAACAAAAAAAGAGGAAGGGACTTCCACCTCGACAAATCATGTTGTATCTTGAGTAATAAATCATCTAGACTGAGCATCTTCATAACAGAGACATCCTGGAAAAGGTAAAGACCAAGATATTTAATACTTTGGGGGGGGCATTGCATACCTAAGGAGGTAATATCCAAACTGGGAACCGTGGGCATCAAGAGGAGCACCTCTGTTTTCTCCAAGTTAAGTTTGTAGTTAGAAAGATGTCAAGACTCAGCAATAACCTCTAGGGCAGTGGGGATTGAAACTGCCAGATAGGAGAGATGTAAGAGGATATCATCTGCATAAACTGAGAGTGTCAGAACCCAATCACCCACCAGAATCCCTGCTAAACCTGGACAAGCTATAAGTCTTCAGAGAATAGGTTCCAGATACAAATTAAAAAGTAATGGGGACAATGGGCAGCCTTGTTGGGTACCGGAAAACAAGGGAATTCTAGAGGAAAAAAAACATTGCAATGGATTTTAGCGGCTGGACATGAATAAATAAGTCTAATCCAGTGAAGAAAAGCAGGGGGGAAGCTGAACCTCTCAAAAGTAATAAACAGAAAGTTTCAGTTGACTCTGTTGAAAGCTTTCTCCCTATCCAGGGAGACAAGCACCACATGGGTAACTGAGTCCCTGGACGTGGAGAAAACATGTTCCAGTTTACGCAAGTGGTCCACTGAGGAACAAGAGGGGACAAAACCAATTTGCTCTGGACTAAGGAGCCCCGACCAGACCTCACCAAACCTCGAGGACAGAATCTTCATCAAAATCTTGATGTTGTAATTCAGCAATGAAATAGGACAGTAACATAAAACTAGGTTAGATGGTTTACCTGGTTTTAACAGAAGCACAATCAAGGCCTTGAGGATTGCGGGGTCCACAGTATTAGCATCGTAAATATAAAAGAAAAAACAATGTAGTATGGGAGTCAATTCCTTAATAAATACTTTATAGAAATTGGGGGTAAACCCATCTGGCCCGGGGGCCTTATCCAGGGCCAGACTATTAATCGCAGAGGTAATTTCAAGGGGGGGAAATAGGCCTAAGTAATAGGGATTGTTGGAGATCTGAAAATTGGGGGAGATTAGCAGTATCTTAGTAAGCTTTAATGGTGTCCGCGGGAGGCGGGGTGGGCCAATCAGCATAAAGAACTTTATAGTAAACTTCAAATTCTTTAGCTATGTCCCTAGGAAGGGTTTTGACCATGCCATCTACAGAAAGAATAGCAGGGATCAATCTAGAAACCTCACTTCTTTGAAGGCATAAAGCCAGCAGGTGACCAGCCCTTGCCCCCTGGTTGATGTACCATGATTGAGTTTTAAGTACGGAATATTCAGCCTTCTATCTTAATATATCTTAGTATTTATCAAGGAGGAGCATAAGTTCCTGAAGTGCATCCTCAGGGATCGATGAAGATAACGATTGCTCCAGCTCAATAATACGTTTTAACAGGGCAGATGCCTCTTGTAACTGGAGTTTCTTCTGTGTGGAGGCCAAACAAATAAGTTTTCCCCTGAGGAAACACTTGAGGGCACTCCATTCATTATCCCCCCCCTTTCCACAGAGCCAGAATTATGATCCATGAAAATCTTGATCTGATCTCTGAGCCTAGAGACTACATATTGATCTTTGAGAAGTTGATTATTTAACTTTCAAGATGTGTCCCTTTGCCTGTTAGGCACCAAAGAGGGTGTCAACCATATCAATGCATGATTAGATAAGACCTTCAGAGCAATTCCTCCACTTGTGACCCCCCAATCTCCACCCAACTAAGTAAAACATAGTCAGTGTTACAGTAGGAGCCATGGACTGGGGAATAAAAGGAAAACTCCTTGGACTGAGGATGAAGGATCCACCATGGGTCACAAAGTCTCAACGACTCCATCATTACCCTGAGAGCATGCTGGGAAGGGGATAAGGGTGCCAGAGGCTAACCCATCTGATCCAGATACTGGGTAATAGTGGCATTCCTATCACAACCAATAACCAGAGGGACTGGAAGAAACAGGGCCAGAAGGCCAACAAGCCCCATAAAAAATGAAGGGTCCTCAGCATTGGGACCATAGATGCTGCCAAGACCACCACTACCTAGTCCAGAAGCCCTTTCACAAATATATAACGACCAGTTGGGTCCCAAAGACATTGCTTTGAAAATTGACACCCCTGGAGATCAAAATAGCCACCCTCTGCTTGTGGAACTGTCACCTGCAGCAAAGACCTGATCAATTGCCTGCCTCTGAAACCAGTTACCTTCAGCAGACAAAAAGTGAGTCTCCTGCAGAAGTATAACCTGACATTGCAAGTGAACCAGATGACTGAGAATCTGAAATAATTTAACCTTGAACCTTGCTTCCTTAATATTCCAGGAAGCATATTTTAACATACTAGCCATTGTCCAGGAAAAGGCAATATATAAAACCATACTGAAAACCCTAAAGGTGCACTCCACAGCCTGCCCAACCTCCCCCTGAAAATCCCACAGAACTTCACCCCCCAGTCACTAAATTCACAATACACCAAAAATAACACTAACCAAACAGGCAGAGATGGAACAAAACATATCCCACCCACACTCATATACAGACAAACCCCAAAACCCATCCCCCCATCCTGCACTTCCCTCAACAAAAAAGTAAGAAAAGAGCAAAAACCCACAAAAAAGACCTGAGGGTCCAGAACCTCCCACCAGTCCAACATCCCATAGGACCCCAAGGAAACAACCTCCAAAAAAACCCTAAACCCAATCATCCCACTTTCTGTACCCAACCCACCCAAAAAGCCAGGAAAAATAAAAGACAAAGGTCCAAAGGGCCAGGTCGGTCCCCCCCAAATAACAGCTTATGATAATCTTCCTCATGTGTAGCTCAAGCCATCCCAGCCCCCCAGCCCCAATACATCCTCCAAAACAAAGCACCAATATTATCCCAGACTATTGAGTAAAAGCCCCAGCACAAGGTTCAACCAATTAATGGTGAAATAAACAGATAACCCATCAATAAAGTTATGAAAATAGAAAGTAGAATGTCATGTGACATATTAATAACACAGCTTACTAAATTGAATTTGAAACAAATATAAAACAGAATGCGTAATGAACAGTGTATCCAACTGACAGGAGAGAAAGTGGAGGCTGAAGTCTCTCCCAAGTGCCCCAGAAAAAATGTGTTACATCACTATCCAACATACCAAAGGCAGTCCAACGAGGAGGACAAAGAGAGTGATGCACCTTCAGGAAGACAGTGAGAATACGGCAGTCCTTGGCAATAGTGCAGAGGAAGGGTAGTCCCATGGGAATGTGCACACAGTCCAACTGAATGAATTAAATCCAACATATGCGGTAGCCAAAAACTACCACAATGAGAAAGATAGATTGACGGGCTACACAAAGTACACAGATGATGCGAGTGCTTGCACACACCATCTGGCTCAGAAATAGGAGCAATAACGGACAGAAGGGTCATATTATTGAAGGCGTACAAGTGCTCCACCGACTCAGTCCTCATTGAAAAGCAGTTATTTAAACTTGGTGCACCATAAACTTGGCTAGGAGTGAACCTTAAACATGGTCCCACTGGTCACTTAACTTTGAATAGATCAGGCAGGTGTTTACGAAGCTCTATGGATGCCTGGTCTGCTGAATCAAAGGAAATCCAAGCAGAGTTCTGCAGGACAGACAGGCAGGCCAGGTATAAGACTCAGAAATGAATCCCAGCAGCAATTCATTTAGTGACTATCGGAGAGTATGCTTCTCTCCATTACCGGGTAGCTGCTGGCAGGTCCTGCAAGATCCGTAGATGGAAGCTCTCCTAGGTAACTTCCTTAAGCTCCCTAATTTTGGTCAGGACATGTTGCTTGTCGAGGTAATTGAGGAGCCTCAGAATAAAGGGACGGGGAGGAGAGCCCACCGGAGGTCTGGGATGAAGAGATCTGTGATCTCTCTCTCCACAATGTAGTTTGAATTGTTTGGCAAAGGCCCGGCAATCTTAACTAGCACCTTTTGGGCAAAAGGAATTGGAGAGGTCCCTTCTGCGTCCTCTGGAAGGCTGAAAATAATTAGGCCATTATGCCTACTTTGGCCTTTCAAATTATCCATTTTCAGTTCTATTTTCACCATCTGGTGATGGCAGGAGATGAAGTCTGGATCCAGTCTATCCCTCCAGCTTTCTAAAGATGATGTACGGACTGCAACATCCAAGATGGCCCTAGTAGCATCAGAGAGCTCAGAATGCAGATATTTCTAGTCTGAGGCCAGGTCCTGTGAGGTGGCTTTAAAGGGAGCAAACTCGAAAGAAATCTTTCCTACGTGAGAGGAGCAGGCCCTGAAGCAGTGTTAGAGCTCTTGACAGAAGCAGCCCCATGGTTCTTGGACTTCTTGGTACTCTTGTCTGGAGTTGTTGGTGGTGTGTGGGCCGGAAGGGCCTTGCACTTTTCTGTGTCTGTCATGTCGACAAAGTGAGTGGCAGCAACAAGATATCTGGAAAGGTAGAAACAGCAGAGGGTCCAGCACAAAGGTGAGTATGCTAGAGGTACAAATATGCAATTACAGTAGCCAAAATTAATTTTAAAGGTGGTCAGAGTGGGAGCGCTGAAAGAAGGCAGCTACCCAGAGGATTGCATCACTTGACTCCACTAAAATGAAGGATTATGGAGAGTATAGGCCACAAAGGAAAAGTGCATGAAAATGGAATAATCACAGATACACAGAATGTGTCAGCAGATAAGGGCAGCTAGGCCCACCCAGTCTGCCCAATTGTCTACCTGCCTATACTGTCACTGAACAGCCTACTTGATTTCTGGCTCCCCTCCTTTCCACTAAGATTCCCTTATGCCTATCCCATGCATTCTTGAATATCTTCACAGTTTTTGCCCCACTACCTCTGCTGGAAGACTGTTCCAGACATCCACCATTCTTTCAGTTAAGAAGTACTTCCTCACACCTTTCTTGAATTACCTCTTTCTAGCTTCAGTGTGTATCTCCTTGTTCTTGTGCATCTTTTCCTCTGAAAAATACTTCCCTCCTGTACCCTGTTTATCCACATGATGTATTTATAGGCCTCTATTATATCTCCCACTCACTCCTCTTTTACAGGGTGCAAATACTGAGGTCCTTCAGTCTCTCTTCATACAGCTTCTGTTGCAGGCCCTGCACCATTTCAGCTGCCCTCTTCTGGACAGTCTCCACTCTATATCCTACCTGAGAGCTAGACACAGTACTCAAGCTGAGGTCTCACCAGCTACTGATACTGTGGTAACACCACCTCCAACTTTCTGCTGGTGCTACCCCTCCTTATGCACGCCAACATACCACTGTCCCTACCAACTGCCTTGCCTCACTGCCTCGCCACCTTGAGGTCATCAGATACTTTATGATTACTCCCAGGTCCCTTTCTTGTTTGGTGACTATTAATGCTTCTCCCATTTTGTATTCTGCCTCTGGATTCCTGTGCCCAAAGTACATGATTTTGCACTTTTTCACACAGAAGCCCAGCTGCCATGCACTTGACCACTCTTCAAACTTTCTCAGATCTCTAAACATTCTTTCCACCAGCCCTCTGGAGTGTCCACCTTGTTGCAGATTCTGATGTCATCCACAAAGAGGCAAACATTCCCTTCTAGCTCATCTACAATGTCACTTATAAAGAGAGTAAAGAGAACTGGGCCCATTACTGAGCCCTGAGGTAGTGCACTGATCACCCTCCCTTACTCAGAGTGAACTCCGTTTACGACCATCCTTGGTTGTCTATCTCAACCAATTTCATACCTGGTGTACCACCTCAGGACCCACCCCCAAGCTGCCCAATTTCCTTATGAGTCTCCTATATGAAACAGTGTTGAAAGCCTTATTGAAATCTAAGTAGCCTACATCCTCTGACTCACCCTTAGCTACAGTACAAGTCACATTAAAGTGTTCCTTCAATGAATTGTTTTTAGCATGTCTGACTGAGCTGCATAAGTGTTGCTGGATCCAGTACAAAGCCCTGCACAAACTGTTTCTTGGGAGCTAAAACTCAGTTTTGCATTGCATTGTGACTGGGCTGTGGTTGCATTCCAAATGAGCTGCAAAAACATTTCACTAAAGTTTCTCTTGAGCTAGTTAAGCATTGAAAAACAATGTAATATGAGTTGCCAGTGCATGGGCAACTGTAAAAAACAATGCTAAACCAACAAATTGGTAGAACTGTTTAATGTGACTTGTACTGTATTTCCCTGGTCACCCAGTCAAAGAAATCTAGCAGATTTGTCTGACATTACCTCTCCCTGTAAATCTTTGCTGCCTCGGGTCTTGTAATCCACCGGATGGTCCACAATCCTTTCCTTTAGCAGCGACTCTATTAACTTCCTCAGCAATGATGTAAGGCTGACTGGTCTATAGTTATCAGCCTCCTCCCTGCTACCACTTTTGTTTACACGCGTGCCATGATTGAAAAACCAAAGTTTATCGATCACTGTTTAAAATGGTCAAAGCACAACTGTCAAAATGAGCGAAATGACTGCTAACAATATCAGTGATACCCGTACTTTTTCAAATATTTACTTCATTACTGTTTTTTCTTCGTTACGTCCCTTGTTTGATTTTGAACCTGATCTTGCTTCCCTGACTTCTGGTGCCTTCCCGATCCACGTTCAAAATGTAAGCCACTTTTTTTGGTTTTTAATCTTGAAATGTGTTAGAGAATAGATGGTAACCAATACACTATAAAAAAACCATGGATGGCCTTCCACGTACAACAAGCTCCAGTTTCCATCTCAAGCTCCTGATGAAATCGGAGACCACTCGAACTGTGCTGTCATGGTCATCAATTACATCAGGAACCCTCAATGGAATCCTGAGCTTGTACATGGAAGGCCATCCACTATTCTATTCATAGCAGATATGATAATGAACTGAGGACCAGAGTGTATTATATTTGGGTATCCTACATTTGTATTTTAACTTTATCCAATGAGATATCAGTATTTTAAATTGTGTCATGATGACATCATATATAATGATGTCATACATGGCAATACTACTGTACAACAGGAAATATTCAGTCATTTTATTTTCACTATATTCACTGGCTCCGTATTAGAGGGAAAATAAAAAGACAGTGAAAATTAGGTAGATCACTATAAATAGCAGCACTAGTGTTTTACCAGTGAAAAAAAAAGGAAGTGAATATGTGGGGGGGGGGGTGCTTGGAGCTCTAAATATAAAGGGTGTGAATATAAACTGCTATACAGTATTTAAACTGTTCATTTACTATAATTCTTCAGTCTTTGAGAAAGGAATTAGATATTCCGAAATGCATCAGGCTGCATTGCCTGCATGACTTTGTTTTAATTTTCTATCAATAAATGTAGTTGAGAATTTAACTACAACAGAGTCTGGAGTTGTGATTGACAGAGGTGTTGAGTGCTCGACTTCAAGGTGAATGTTTGCTTGTTTCAGTCTCGAAGCACCACCAGCCCAGTGCAACCCTTTTTTGAAACTGTGAAATTACACCACATCTGCCCTACTCTAGTCCTTCGGAACCACTCCTGTGTCCAGTGAGTTGTTAAAAAGAATTGTCAGGTGTGCAGCCAGTACCACCCTCAGCTCTCTCAGTACCCTTGGGTGTACTCCATTGGGCCTAATAGGTTTGTTCACTTTCAGATTTGTAAGCCCTTCAGGACTTTTTCCTCTGTAAAAGTATTTGTGTCTACCTCCCTCCGAGTGCCGTAGGAAGGCATTTTGGTGCCCTGGGCAAGAGACAAATGTTGCACCCCCCCCTTCCCCAGAAAAGAGCTCTGAGGGGTTTACATGCTCTGTGGTAAGTTTTGGGGCTTTTCTTGAAGAAAAAACATGCTTTTGTTATATGTTCCCTACCCCTGATTTCAAGGAATATTTTGCTCCCATGGAATAGGAGATGTGGGAGACTCTGGCTGGCTGGCATCAGAGTGCTATAAGTATTTTTGAAATGTACTGTGAAAATCATAGCGCTATGTGGAATTCATAGCAGTTGAGAGGTGTGGATGGAGGCAGTCCAGAGGAGGGCAACTAAACGATGCACTAGGGTCTGCATCATAACCCATACAAGGATGAGGAGAGACTAAAGGAGTATACCCTGGCTAAATCACTCACAATGGTGGTGGGACGGGATAGGATATGGATTTATTTCATCCTGTCAGCATTCCAACCTCCAGCACTGTTGAATGATTGGAATGCTACATTCATATTAAGAACCAACATTCTTAAACTGTTGGTGGAATAACTATTTTACTAAAAAATCTCCCTCTACATGAGGAAAACATGCTAAAGTTTTAACTTTTACCACTTTTCTTTTGGAACAATTTTTGTTATAAATAATAGCAATAAGGCACTATCATCCAAATTAGATTAAATCAGTTAATTACACACTAGGGGCAACATTGTCACTTGGCTACACCTCATACAATGGCATTGGCACATTACACACCTAGGGTGATCAACAAATTATACAATGGGGTATGAAAATCCTGTAACCTCATCATACTTAAGTGCTGCCTGCATGCTACCCATCCAGTACCCAGTGCATGGCTGTCTGGCAAGCTGGCTGCTGGCAGTGGCCACTGGCCTATCTGTTTATCATCAGCCTAGTAGGGTAGCATCATCAGTGGTAGTAGTGGTTCTGGTACTATACTTCCCTAGTTGGGTGGGTCCATCCCAGTTTTGTTTGGGGAGTGAGTCATCAGTAACTGGACCCACCCTACCTAGGAAGTATAGTACCACTAGAACTGCTGGCACTGCTACTCTCTAGGCTGATGATAAACAGTCAGATACTGGAGTCAAGTGATTTGCATCTTTTGATATTTACTGGCAATATTCTGGTACCTATGTTCAGTCTAATAGACTGAACGCATGTATCAGAGAATCGAGACACCTGTAAATATCAAAAGATATCTGATTCTGTGAAAAAAGTGGACAACAGAGTGAGCAGTAGAGCAGTGTCCGGCTGACATGATGACACATCTACCCCCACCCCTTACAATATAATTAAGCAATAATGCTTGACAGGGTGTGTGTTGTGCTGTGATAACCTCACACCTGGGGTGGTTGGGCATGAGGTCGCAGGCTGAGTGCGTCCAACGACCACAGAAGCGAAGTTATCCCAGCATGACACACACCCTGGAGTGCATTATTGCTATTATGCAATGGTTCGTTGTTATACAAGATACAAATAAAATTAAAACATGTTTTTGGTTGATTTTTAGTGTGGCAATATATCTCTGTTTCTTAAGAGTATGGCACAAGAGGCATCCTAAGCATCCAAATTAATACAGTGAGGTTATTGTGCCCTGAGACTAGACCCATGATGTTGTACTGGGATAACATCATGGGTCCACTCCCAGACTGACCAATCAGAGGCAAGCATTCTTTCTTGCCATTGTATAATGTGATCCAGCAAGTTGTCAGTTGGAGGTTAAACAAGCAGCCTCTTATTGTAAATGTAATTATTGTAATTGGGGGACTCCGTCCCCCACACCCTCCATCAATAATTGAGTTCCCTGATTGCTAGTTTTCAGCAATTGTGGAGGACATTGGACTTTGTAACAGGAGGAGCACACCCACAACAAGATCACATCTCCACTGTAGTGTGTGGAGTTTCCAAAAAAAGCGTGCCACCAGTCCAACATCCCACAAATGCCCTGCAATTATTGCATCCCAGCTAACGGAGGTCATAGGGGAAAAAG
The DNA here is from genome assembly GCA_016271365.2 of Neoceratodus forsteri. Classification (NCBI taxonomy): domain Eukaryota; kingdom Metazoa; phylum Chordata; order Ceratodontiformes; family Ceratodontidae; genus Neoceratodus; species Neoceratodus forsteri. The sequence goes on from CM057449.1 coordinate 854,239,491, forward strand.
AGGATGTGTAGTATTATCATGTAATTATACAATGGCAAGAAAGAATGCTTGCCTCTGATTGGTCAGTCTGAGTCCAGACCCATGATGTTATCCCAGTACAACATCACAGGTCGAGTCTCAGAGCACAACCTCACTGTATTGATCTGGATGATTAGGATGCCCCTTGTGCCATACTCTTAAGAAACAGAGATATATTGCTACATTAAAAAGCTACCAAAAACATTTTTATTTTAATTGTATAACAATGAGCCATTGTATAATACCAATAATGCACATCAGGCTGTGTGTCATGCTGGGACAACCTCACTTATGGGGTCGTTGGACGCACTTGGCCTGTAGCGCCGTGCCCAACCACCCCAGGCATGAGGTTATCCCTACGTGACACACACCCTGTCATGCATTATTGCTTAATTCCAGTGTGCCAGGCTGTCAACCAGGCAGAAAAGAATGAGGATCCACAATAATTTAACTGCCTGTCTAACTTGTTGTGAAGTTGCTTTTTTATGTTTTGTTATTCCTAATTCCATGATATTATGCTTTCTGTGGGGGTGCTCTGCCCCCCCATCCCACAGGTTAAATAATACAACTTCATTGGTGCACACAGGAAGGTGTGGGCCAAGGGGTTGAGAGCCCCCACAGAAAGAGTAGCATCACAGAATAACAAAACATAAGCCCAGAAACCATTAAAAACTAAAAGCACTGCTGTGAATGTACTTACAATTTGTCAGTAATGTAACTGGGGCAACTGCAGCGTTTGTGAAGGGAGGACATTGGACCAGTTATAATTATTGCATTGGGTTGTACAGGGGAAGTAAACGAGCAGTCTCTTATTATAAATTTAATTTTTGTAATTGTGGGCTCTGCCCCCCACAACCCCCAATCAATAATAGATATTTCATAATTATTGATGGAATGACCAGGGGTGTGGGGGGCAGAGCCCAACATTTACAAGAATATCATTAACAAGCAGCATTATTCCCAACACAGGCATATATTTGTATATGATATCTCTCTTCATGAAGGGGGTATTGCACTTGCATTTCAGCAGGTTACCGTAACGACTTCCACAAACACCTAATTGCAGTACTCTCTGGTAAGGGGTACCGTATCATGATCTGCCATGTATGGTATCTTGGTATGGATATGTAAACTGCAAATACATTTTTATGACAGGACTAGAAGGCTAAGTGGTATTGACCACTGTAATTTATTGTTGAAGTAATAAAAATGCAATTTCCCTTTCCTTTAATACATTTAAACACTTAGACTCAAGTTGAAATCATGTAGACTCTCAAAGGGAAGGGCATTTCTATTACATCAACAAGGAAATTACAGTGGGTTTTGTCAGTTGGTTCTTGAGTTCTGTTTGCTTGTGCTTACTGTTTTTTTATTTTTATTTTTTCTCTGCTATGCTTGCATGCCCTGCCTGCCCTATGCCCTAATGCCACTACCAATTGCTGTAACTTGAGCCCCCCCTCCTTTAAAATCAGGGACTGCTCATCCTGATCCATCTGTGCTGTAGTCCCCCCCAAAGACCTGCTGCATATAAAGTGTATATGTATGTATATATATATATATATACTGTATAGTGAAAATGAAAAATAAATTAAATGAGTACAAAAACAAATAGACTTTAGGGAAAAAAAGGGATGGCTGAAAGATGTTAGTGGAAAATAAGTCTATCATTTAAACCAGAGGGCTGCTGGGAGCCAAGGCGGATGATCAGCTTGGCTTCCATGTTTTTTCTATGGTCTGGATCTCAGAAGCCCTGCTGAAGGACACAAACAGAAAGGTCATTGCACTGTGGTCCCTGGAGATAAAGTGGGATACAATGGGTTTAGCAGTTTCACCATTCCTGACTGCTCTGTAATGTTCCCTGAAAGGGTCAGCAAGACGCCTACTAGTTTCTCCGATGTAAGTAACTGTATTATAAACTTACAAAGTTGTGTCCCTCAGATGATAGCAAAGCATACCTGACAACTTTTAAAAGGGTCGCCACAGCTTGACAGTGGCCAAAGCAGCAGTGGGCAATCAGAATGATACCTTACCTGTTAACTGTATATAGTTTACATGGTCAGTTTTGGACTGTGTACCCCAGGCTCACCAGGTCCATGTTTGTCTGGTTGTTTGTTTGCTTGTTAAACAGAAAAATGAATAAAGACTGGTTTAAAAAAAAAAGAATGATACCTTACCTGTCAGGGAAAGCCCAACTTGCCTACAGCAATATGGACACTGCACAGTCAAAAAACTATGACCTGGTGAAAAGAGACATCCTTAAAAAGTATGACATCTCAGGAGAGACCTACAGGCAGAGATTTCGGTCTCTGAAGTACAACTCAGTCAACAATCCTTGAGAAACCTTCACGTGACTCAGAGAACTCCTTCTAAAATGGCTCCAACCAGAGGGCAAAACACTCCCACAGATCGTCAAAACATTTGTAATGGAGCAGTTCATCAACATCCTACTCACAGAGATACAGCTTTGGAGTAAAAGAAAACCAACCAGAAAGTGGGGAAAAGGCTGTTTCTTTGACTGAAGACTACCAAATGGCCAGACAGATGCCACGGCAGCAAGGTATCAGCCAAACACTGGTAAGACACTCTTTTTCCCATTTAAACTCCAAGTCTGATAAGAACTCTGGTAGGAGGCTGACCCGGTGGTGCTAAGGGTTGAGACGCTGCATGCCACCCTCACACCACGCTGGCAATCTGGGTTACAGAGTGAATTTGGGCCACTGGGGGTTGGCAGGGGAGGGAAGGGATTGAGTGTCCAGAGGACTGCTCTTCCTTCCTGGGGAGGGATTCAGGGACAGTACCACTCCTGTGCAGCTCCTGGTGGTGGTGAGGGGCAGTACTGGAACATGAGGTGCTAGCAACTGCTGGGGGCAGAGTGATGGCAGGCATTGGCACCATGGACGCCATTGCACAGCTGCACTCCAAGGGATGAAACTGCAAGAAAAAAGCCCTGGTGATCTAGTGGAGGTGAAGGGGGCCCAGACACCTGCTCACATCCAAATGCTAGACCTGCCTCCCTGGGCTCCACCTCTACCAGCATCCAAGGCTAACCTTCTAATCACAGATGGGGCACCATGGGCAGACAGGCCCTCCCCCGGGTGGGTGATCTGGGGGGCTGGTTGAGTCAGGGAGTTGGAGGAGCCATCCCTGTGGGCACCTAGAGGAGGAGGTTTCAGGAAGGGAGTAGAGACAGAGCCAAGGGGCACCCTGGAGAGATGCCCTAGGCCCAGAGAATAAAGAAAGTGTACAAAAAAAAAGAACTCTGGTAGGGGTAACAAATCTGCACCTAAAGACTTTATTTGCTATAACTGTAATAAGCCAGGTCATATTGCAAGAAATTGCCGTAGTATGAAGGGTGACACTGGAGCAGATTTGGCCTTAGTAAATTGGGGCAAGTACTTAACAGATGTGAAGGTGGGAGATAAGACTGTGAAATGACTTACTGATTCAGGAATCCAACAGACCCTAGTGCTTATAGAAGTGCTGGGAAAACAATGTCCAAAAGGACCAGGTACTGGTGTCATTTGCATCCACGGGGACACTCAATACTATCCCACCAGCCAAGTGACTCTGACTATTAATGGGGTGTTGGACCAAATGAAAGTGGGGCTAGTACCCAAGTTACCTGTACCTGTAATTATTGGAAATGACTTTCCAGGATTTACTGAGTTAATCAAAGAGGGAGTAAGTCCTGATGTTTTAGCAGCTGATGTGACAAGAGCTCAGGCAAAGAAAATCTCAGATGGTGGGGTCTCTTTTCCTTTTGTTGATTTTGATTTGGACTTGTATGAGCACAGCTCCAAGATCCAGAAGTCCAGGAAAGAAAGACAATGTCAGAAGAAACAGTGGCAACAAAAGACTGATGGACATAAGGGGTTAACAGATAAAAATGCTGAAACTAAACTGATCACTGGTTGTGATTTTCTTTCAGAACAAGTTAACAATGTTTCACTTCAGGGGTATTTTAAGCAGCTGGGGGTGAAACCAAATTAGGGTGAATGAATGTTTAAAACATGCTATGGGTTACTGTACAGAGTTTGGGTTAAACCTGAGACACAGGACCAGATAGAACAACTGGTTATACTGCAAAAGTATAGATCTGAGTCATTACAGATAGCATATGATAGTCCTATGGCTGGTCACTCGGGGCGGGATTGCACCCTCACCAGATTGCTTTACAGATTTTACTGGCCTGGAATTCATGAAGATGTTGCTACCTATTTCAGATCTTGTGCTGAATGTCAGAAAGTAGCCCCAGTGACTAAAAAAGACATGGTGCCCCTGGTGCCCCTACCCTAAATAGATGTGCCTTTTGAGAGAATTGCAATGGATGTGGTTGGCCCCTTAGACAAAAGTGAAAAGAGTAATTGATTCATGTTGGTAGTATGCGACTATGCTGCTCAATACCCAGAGGTAGTTCCAATGTGTACTGTCACAGCTCCAAAACTGGCAGCAGAGCTTGGCAAAATTTTCAGCAGGGTGGGCATACCTAAGGAGATTATTACTGATCAGGGTAGTAGTTTTGGTACTGCATTACTGATGGAGCTGTACCGACTACCAAGTATCACTGCTATAATAACCTACCCTTATCACCCTCAGACAGACAGACTTGTTGAGCATTTTAATCAAACCGTAAAATGCATGTTATAAAGGTTTATAAAAGGGGAAGGGAAAGACTGGGACCAATACTTACCTTACTTGCTTTTTACTTACAGAGAAGTGCCACAGGCACTAACAGGTTTTTCATCATTTGAATTGCTATATGGTAGACAACCTAGAGGGCCACTAGATATAATAAAAGAAACATGGGAAGATAACCCCTTATCAGAAAAACTCTATTACATCTTATATGTGTACCCTGAGAAAGAAGCTGGCAAAATATGTTGAGATCACCCATAGTAATCAGGAAACTGCCCCAAACCAGCAGAAGGTATATTATGACCATGGGGCATAAGAAAAAGTTTTTGAGCCAAGTGAAAAGGTCTTGCTACTGTTACTACAGAAAATAAACTGTTAATGACATGGCAAGGGCCGCATAAAGTGCTTAAATGTACTGGTACAGTTAACAATGAGATTGAGACCCCTGATAGGAAAAATCCTATTAAGATATACCATGCTAACCTCCTCAAGAAATGGGTTGAAAAAATACCAAAAGCTGTTTTGCTGGCTTTACCAGAAACTGCTAAAGAAGATATTGATATTGCTTATGGCAGACTGGAGCAAACTGTAACTGCTGATGCTGTAAAGGTGAATATTTCCAAAACCTCCGAACAAACTGCAGAAATTTGTAACTTGCTAAAGACATTTAACAGTACTTTTACCACAGTACCAGGCCGAGCAAAATTGGTCAAGCATGTAATAGTGACAAGGGATGCTCTCCCTATTAGACAAAAGACATGCAGATTACAAGAGTTGTTAAGCACTGACATGGTTAAGGAAATACAAAAAATGAAATAATTTGGTATCATAGAAGTGTCGAGAAATGCTTGGTCATCACCAATGGTAATTATAAACAAAAAAGAAGGGAGATGTAAGAATCTGCCTTAATTTTAGGAAACTTAATCAAGTGTCAGACAGTTATCCTATGCCAGAATAGATGATTTGGTGGACAGACTGGGGAGTGCCAAGTATATCAGTACCCTCAGTCTCACCAAGGGCTACTGGCAGATCCCCCGAGCTAAAGAATCCGGAGACAAAACTGCATTTGCCTCTCCTATAGGATTCTATCAGTTCACCACCATTCCGTTTGCTTTACATGGCACACCTACTACATTCCAGCGGTACATGGATGTAATTTTATCCCCTCACACTGGTTATTGTGCTGCATACCTGGATGATGCATGGTGTACAGTCCAGATGGGAAAAGTCACCTGGAACACCTATGAGCAGTTATCCAATTGATTACAAAAGGCAGATCTGACAATTAATCCTACCAGGTATACATTGGGCATGCGGGAAACCTGATATTTGGGCTATGTTTTGGGAAATGGAGATGGCAAGCCAGAGATTTCCAAGATAGAAGCTGTAGCTAACAGCCCTGTCCACAAAACCAAGACACATGTCAGGTCATTTTTAGGGCTGGCTGGTTATTATCAGAGATTTTTTCTCATCTTTGCTGAATTAGTTACTTCCCTCACTGAACTCACAAAGAAACAGTTCCTGAATAATATGAAATGGACCCCTGAGTGTGGTGAGGCATTTCAGGCCATTTAGGCTGCATTATGTTCAGCTCCTGTTTTAAGAAGCCCAGACTTTGAGAAACAATTTGTGTTGCAGACTAATGCATCAAAGGTAGGTCTAGGTGCAGTCTTGAGTCAGCATATAGATGGGAAAGAACATCCTATTCTATATAACAGTAGGAAATTGCATGACCGAGAGAAAAGTTACCCCACCATTAAAAAGAAATGCCTTGCAGCAAAGTGAGCCATGAAGTCCCTTAAGTTTTATTTAATAAGTGTTGACTTTGTACTTGTAACAGATCACAGTCCTCTCTGTTGGCTTAACCAAATGAAGAATGAAAATTCTAGAATCACACGGTGGTACCTGGCACTACAGCATTTCAATTTAAAGTGATGCACAAATCTGGGAAAGAGAATGCCAGTGCTGATTTTCTGTCAAGATATGGATCAGGAACTGAGAATTCTGAAGGCTGTTAAAATGTAAGTTGAAACTTCTCTGTTTGCTATGCTGCATATGCACTGAACTGTAAAGATTATAAGCTACTGTATGTTAAAGGAGAATTTAAAGAATGTTTTGGAAACCTGTTTTTGTAAAACAGGTTCCATCTAAAAGATGGGGGTATGTGACATGGTTGAATAAGGTCCTGCCCCATTTGTTATGCAGAAGAGTTTAAACGCAAGGTCTGTTCTATCCTCTCCTTTTCTGTCTCTTTTCTGTCTGGCTGTACAACCAAATTTTCTTACGAGACCTAGGAACTGATCACTCTGATGGTTCCACAATTCTCTTCTTGCTATCTCTCTGCTTTCACTTGCTGTTCTATTTTTTCTTAACCCTTGCATATCTGCAGTTATAAAAATATATATAAATCTTTATATGGAAATGTTACTGATACTTTGATCTCTTTGTTTTAAACTGTATATAATTATACTGTTGAAATTATTGCAAAAAGCTATTTGGAACTCAAGCAGTTAACTTGAGATGCAGTTTTTAAGCCATTTGCAGAGCTATAAACAAGTGGTCAGTTCTGGATCACTATGTTCTTTTTTGCTGCACCTGCCTCAAAAACTGACAAGAACATTCTGTAAACTTACAAGAACATTCTTTGAGAAGTAGGCTCTCTTAACAAGTTCCCAGACAAAGACTTATAAAAAGAGCAGCAATGTTTGTTCTAGAGAGACATGGAGAATGAGAGACTTAAACTTGGAATTAAGAGATACTCTCAGAAGAAGGATTTAGTTATTTCTGTTTGTACTGCCTTTGTAAATAGTTATACTGAATAATTTTTATTTTTTATTTTGCTGATATTGAGAAAAAAATGCTATTTGAGAATTTATTTCTGCTCCTGGTTTTCTTATGGTTTCTGACCTGTATCTCGATGACACTAACACATATCCCTCCTCCAGCCTCTCCAGACTGATACCCACTCCCTCACTCTGTCAGCCAATACTTTTCTTCTATCCCTTACCACAGCATACTGCTTCTGTTAATTCAATGACTTAGGCATGCTACTACGTACTCATGTAGATAGGTAATGGTTTTAATTACTATAACTTTATGTCTTTAGCAGTGGTGGGCAAAATTAGAAAAAGGTGTTAAACACATTTTTCCCAAAAGTGTGCAATTGTTGTGTACTTCCCTACAATTTAGCAAAATAAAACAGAGCTTAACATGCACAATTGTTGTTAAAATAGCACATTTTTGAAAAGGTGCACCTTTGAAAAAATGGCACTATCTGTTGAAACTGCACATTTAAAAGAATGACATTTTTGAAATGCGTAACTTGGAGGAATAGTGCTAGTTTAATTAAAAAAAAACATTCATTTAGGGAATTACACAAGATTGTGGTACTACACTGCAAAAATTGCATGAATAGAAACATGAAAATGTTGTGCTATTTTGCCACTATAATAAAAATGTTGCCCAGCACTAAACTTAAGCTATAATTGTAGCATTTAACCTTCATGTACTGTCACTACAGTTGTACAGAAAGTGTTCTCTAAAACCTATTAAAATACCGTTGGTGTCTAAATTAAATAAGGCAAAAACTCTAAATAAATAAAACGAGCCTATTTATTTAATTATTAAAAACTGGTAGGCAAGAGATGCACATGAGCTGGTACAAACTGGAGAGTTTTTTAGGAAATGAAGAACAGAATGGGACCCAGATGAGGTCTAAGAGAATGGAGAGCAGGCTCGGAGGGGAATGGAATGGAATGAGACTGAGGAAATAGCAAGAGGGTGCAGGCTGTAAAGAAATTATTGAAGTGGGAGATAACTTGGGAGGGAGTGTGAGAAAGAGGAACCATTTTTAAAATAACTGATGAGGAGAAATGGGAGACAGAATCAAAAAAGGAGTGGATCACCTTCCAGAATGTAGTGGGGGACTTAGAGTAAGACTGTTCTGAAAGTTGGAAGCAAAATAGAAACATAGACAATAATGGCAGAAAAAGACTAAAGATCCATCCAGTCTGTCCAAAGATAATTAGCTTTAGCTGACTTGATGGCCTTATTACTGTAATTTCTGAGCTGCTCATAATTTAAAAAGCCTTCTGGGGAGTGTATCGGTTTAGATTGAGACAAGCAGCTTCTCATACTGTGCATAGGTCAAAAAGGCCAGCAGTATCTCAGGTAAGGTGACAGTCTCTTACATGGGACTTACAAAGGGGGTTGTGGTTGTTCTAAACACTAATGAACTTGGAGTGGAACAAAGAGAGGGCACAAGGCACAATCAATTTCAGTGGCAGTAATAAGGGGAAGGGGAACCAGTCAACAGAGAAAAGGTCACAGAAAGGAGGGAGTCCAGGTTGAGAGACCAGAAGGACCTTGACTGTGATATATTTTGGAGGGGAAGAAGGAAGCTGAATTTGCCCTTTCTTTTGTATTTAGCATACTTTCTTCCCCTTCGCCAGCAAATCCCCATTGATCATACCCATCGTCCAGCCCCATCACCTACCTTCCCTGGGATTTGTCTTTTCCACTTACACCCTCGCTTATCCCCCCCAGGTGGGTCCATCAGGAAGGGGGCTGCTACCTCCTAACAGAGACTGGGTAGGTATTTGAGGGACAGTGCCACAGCCAATGTTGTTGGGCCTGCAGCAAGGGGTGGACATTCTCATGTAGCAGCTGATGGTCAATGCTCTTGTTTTTCTCCCCATTGGATGCCAAGAAGGGCTCCCAGTGTGCATGCATGCATGCATACACGTGCATTGCACATCACAGCCCATCAGTGTCCTTCACCCATTCCACAGATCCACTTGCACTGCCACCTGTGGTCATGCAGATGGCAGTAGCACAGCGGAGTCCTACCTCTTCCCTTGCCAAGGTGGACAGCATCCTCTGGGATGCTCAGCTCACCTCCTCTGACTGGCCGGCCCTCTGATGACTTAGACTTGTTACTGAGCCTGGGCTGTTGGTGTTATGAGTAGTAGCACTACCACTGCAATGGCTGGCTGGTTGAACCAAATTTTCCAAACATAAAAGGTTTATTTATTTTATTAATTGAAATCTTGGATACACCTGTGAGTGGATGCTCATTGAGAGATTCCTCGTCATGTACATAAACAACAATGCAAGGAATTCAGGGCAATATACAGATAAAACATTGAGAGTACAGTAAACAGATAATGACAATATTAACATAAGGATACATAAATACAAGCTAAACCAGTAACTGCGGCGATGTGCAAAGTAAGCCTGAGTCAGAAGGAGAAGTAGAGGAAAAGGAGAAGAAGAGGTGGGGTAGATAGGACAGTGTGGACAGAGGGGCGAAGTTGGGATAAAGGGGTTGGAGATGGAGCTAAGTGCTGTTTGCCTATCCCGGGGACAGGGGCTGGGAAGTGATGGGGCCAGTCAGTGGGTGCGTAGGATGACTCAGTGGTGGCACCTGCAGGTACTCATATGAATAAGGTGTTGGCGTAGTTTAAGTTTGAAGGGTCCAAGCGCAGCAGTGCCATAGATATTTGGTGGTAGTGCATTTGTCCAGAGCAGTGCCCAATATGCAAAGGTACATTGTGCCATGGATATGTGGCATCTGGGTATCATAGGTATGTTCAAGCTAATGGACTGATGTCCTTAAATGCTTGCCTTAAGGTATGATTTTAAATCTAGTGGTAATTACTCTTGTCCCCAGTAGTTACTATACCTTGCTATAATGAAAAAAATTATCCAACCTATGTTTAAATGGATCTATACTTGTACTCTTTACCACATCAGTTGGCAATGAATTCCACCCTGCAATCACTCTCACACTGAACCAGTGTTTCCGAGGTAGTGTATGCCATCTTTGAGTCTCTAACTGATAGGGATTTTTCCTAGATTCATATTTAGATTTCCTCAGTATCAAACCTAAATTATCTCTAAGACTCTCATCTTATATAGCCCTATAAAGCATGCAATAGTACCCCCCCCCGTGCATCTATATTCCAAGGTAAATAGCTCCAACTCCCTCAGTCTGTCATCATAGAACATGCCCTCAGTACCCTTTACAACTCTAGTTGCCCTTTGTTGAACTCTCTCCAGTTTTCGAATATCATCCTTTTTATAAGGTGCCCACACCTGGGCACAATATTCCAAGTTAGATCTGACCAAGGCACTGTACAGGGGCATAATCACCTTCCTATCTCTGCTAGTTATATGTCTTAATATACAATTTAATATCTAGTTATTTCTTTTTACTAGATTGTTACAGTGAGTACTAAACTTCAAGTCATTGCTAATGGTTACCTCCAAATCTCTTTCATCATAAGTATCACAAAGTACTATATTTTCTATTTTGTACTGTGGTTTGCTATTTCTTTTATCCATATTCATAACCATACTTCTTTATTTAGTTCTAGTTTTTTTGGTTTTGTCCAATTTTGTATTGTGTCCAGTGCATCCTGAAGTTCGGAGATTTGTTGTTGTGTGTTTGTAATAGTACCCAACCTGCAATCATCCAAAGATTTGGTCAGCCAAATCCTTTTATTTGGTGTTTTTAGTGATGTTACATAAATATTAAATAGACAAGGTCTAAGTACCAAGCCCTGGGGCACCCCACTGGACACTCCTGTCCAATCAGACATTTCACCATGTATCGCTATTCTCTGTCTCCTGTCCTTCAACCAAGCCTCTATCCAGTTTGTTATATTATTATTAATTCTAGTATCTTGGAGTGTATTTACTAGTTCTTGATGTGAAAGTTTATCGAAAGCTTTCGAAAAATCCCCCCAAAAAAACACATCAACATTGTTGCCCTTATCCAGTGCTTTGACCACCTTCTCATAAAAGCCCACAAGGTTAGTCTGGCATGATCTTACCTTCCTAAATCCATACTGAACAGGGTCTTGTAGGTTTTCCTGATCTAAATGTTCTATTAAAATATCCTTCATTATGGATTCCCATATTTTTCCCATAACAGATGTCCAACTTACAGGTCTATAGTTTTGTGGGTCAGTTTTTGTACCTTTTTTATATATTGGAATCACTAGTGCCTCCCTCCAACCCTGTGGTACTTCCCCCTTATCTAGCGCTGATTGAAAAATATAAGTTAGGGGATCAACTAATTGATCAGCCAGTTCATATATTACTCTTGGATGAATTTCATCAGGACCCTGTGATTTATTAATCTGAATTTGTTTTAGTTTATCAAGTACATCCACTACTGCAATTTGAATAAGTCCAGGTGTAGAGCTATTTTTGTCCCCTTTATTAAATGAGGTGGCTGCATTGAATACTGAACAAAAAAAAAGTATTTTGTAATTGTGCAGACTCTTTTTTTATTCAGCAGTTCCCCTTGTTCATTTCTGAAAGGTCTATGATGTTATCACTTTTCTTTTTATTATTTATATATGAGTAAAAAGTCTTGTAGTTATCTTTTACATGTGATGCCCATTTAAATTCATGATCCCTCTTTGCTTTTTTAATTTCCTGTTTAACCTTTTTAACCAAATGTCTGCATTTAGTTATAGCTTGGATGTTTTGACTTTTCTTTGTTTTGTGGTAAAGTCTGTTTTTTTTTATTAATTAACTTTTTGATTTTAGGGCTTAGCCATTTAGGAATGCCATTTTTGTTTGCATATTTCTCAATTTTAGGTGTACTATTTTGTATAATTATTTTTAATTTCACCACTAATACCTTCCACATATCATTTACAGATTTTGTTTTGAATGCATTTTTCCAGTCCCCTTGTTTCATACTGTTCCTTATAGCAGGAAAATCAGCTCTGTTAAAGTTTGATATAAAAGTTGCGTCTGTTCTGGTAATCTTATCTACTTCTTTAATAGGAAAAAAGATTGTACAATGGTCGCTATTTCCTAAGGGACTATCAATTTTGACACCATTTACTGCAGACCCCATATTAGTTAAAACTAGATCAAGAATGTTCTGTGCCCTGGTCTTTCCCATCACTAATTGCTTAAGGCCTACCTGATTCATCATATTCAAGTAATGGCAATCTAATTTATTACTCCCTTGTTGTTTTTACCAATCAATACCTGGCAAATTAAAGTTGCCCACAAGTATTATTCTATCTGCAGGATCTAAATTACTAATAACCTTTAGTAATGCTGTATCTTTCTCAGTTGTAATCAATGGTGGCCTATATAGTAACCCTAGTTTAATTTTTGGTAGTCTTTTTGGTATTAATTTTAACCATATTAACTCTAAGTCCTGCTCATCACTAATAATTTCCTCATATTTTATTGTTTTGTCAATATTAATGGCAATACCTCCCTCTTTTTATGTTCTCTTGATAGGTAAAAAAGATGACATCCGTCTATACTTTTTTCCCTTTTATCCTCTTTGGTCCATTAGGTTTCAGTTATAAGTGCAATTTGTATATTCTTAGAGATTAATACATGCTGAAGTTCATCAAACTTATTTACCAGGCTTCTTGCATTTATTAACACTGCATTCCATCCTAAATTCAAATCATTAACATTTAAGTTACGAATTGGCCCTCTCTCCTTTTCCAGTTTAAATGAAAGTTTATGATATCATTTATTTTCCTGCTCAATATGTGTATACCAGCCCAGTTTAAATGTAGTCCGTCCCATTTAAAGAGAACTTTGTTATGAAAAGTGAATGAATTATCCATAAATCTGATATTTTGCTGTTTACAGAAGGAACATAACCAAACATTGAGTTTTGTTGATACTGAATTTTTAAAATCATTTTTTCCATGTGTAGGGAGCAAGCCATATATTATAATGTCTCCTCCTTTTTCCTGTATTTTGTTAATAATATCCTGGTAGCCCTGTTTTATAACTTCAATATTTTGGTTGCCCACATCATTTATGCCTATATGAAGTATAACCAGTGGGTTTTTTAATCCTTCCATTAATCCATCTAATAAAGATGCTATGTGTGCAATTTTTACCCCTAGTAGTAAGCTAACATATTCATTTTTCTCCCCTGGCAAACCAATGAGTCGATTCCTTTAATGATAGAATCTCTTTATGATTAAAACATCTTGTTGTCCTACCTGTGCCCCCTCATCACTACCTGCAGTGAGATCCAGATTGGATTCAATTTGATTCACAGTAGCAGGGACCCTTTTTTGTTTTCCATTTACTGTAGGCAGTACTACTCCATCCATCTTTTTTATATTGGGTGTATAGAATGTTTGTGTGGAGGAGCTCCTGGTTTGCCTGGTATTTAGCAGAAGGAACAGCAGGTTATGCACTCCAGATGGAAGCTGGTTTAGTGTGACCTTTTTGGCGAGAAGGCAGGATTGATATCATATGCTGTTGTTCAGCTGGAGCCAGCCAGTGCGGGTATAGAGTTTGCAGATATGGATTAGTTTAGGTGCATTAGTGAGCAGGCGGCAGGTGGCAGGCTTTATTTAGTGCAACAGTGATGTGTTGGAGTGCCAAGTTGGTTGTAGATTCATATATTACCAGTCCATAATCTATAAGGCATACAATCGAGCTGTTAATTGCCAGGTTCAGTGCTTTGCGGGTGAGACAATGTCTGTGTCAGTAGAGCATGCCAATTCTGGTGTTGATGGCTTTGGCAGTGTTGTTAATGAGCTGAGTGAAGGACGAGGTGGAGTCAACAGTTACTCCCAGGTATTTGAAGTGTGGGATGAGTTCCAGGGTGCTGCCACTGTCATTCCGTATAGCCAAGGGGTAGCTTTTATGTTTGCTGTGGGCTGAAGCATAGAACATGATTTTGGTCTTTTTAGAATTCAAGACCATTTTTTGTTCTTTAAACCATTTTTCAGCTGTTGTGAAGCCACTTTGGAGGTCCTTTTCGAGGAGTTATGGGTGCTGGTTGCTGGTGAAGATTACCGCATCATCTGCATATAAGAGCATGCTGCATTGGCAAGCTTCCAGGAGGTTGTTTAGGAAGACACTGAATAGCAACGGCCCCAGTATAGACCCTTGCGGTACTCCGGATCTGACAGGTCAGCTGTCAGATAGAACTTCCCCAATCCTGACTTGTTGGGAGCGGAGGCTTAGGTAGCTGCTAAACCAGTTCACGGTTTCTGTTGTGAGTTCAATTTCAGACAGCTGCTATAGGAGGAGGGCATGATGAACCATATCAAATGCCTTTGATAGGTCAATGAAGGATGCTCCTACTAGGTGGCCTTTGTCAAGGGCGTTATTGATGAACCTGGTAAATTCTAGAAGGGCCGTGATTGTACTGTGGCCACCACAGAATCCATGTTGTTCTGGGCAGAGAAACTTGTGTTGGTTAAGATACTCCACCATCTGGTCAGCAACTATCCACGCCAGAGCCTTGGAGAGCAGTGGGAGTATGGAGACTGGCCTGTAATTGTTGTGTGCTGTTTGGTCCCCACATTTATGGACAGGGGTTACTGTGGCAGATTTCCATCATAGCGGGAACTGGAAATGGCCGAGGGAGAGGTTAATTATTTTTGTTAGCGGTCCAATTATTTCGTCCAGTGCCAGATGTACGAATTTAAGGTCCAGTGTGTCCCTGTTATACCTTGACTTTCCTAGGACCTTCACTACATATTTGTGTGCCTCAGCTTCAGAAACTATTTTGAAACAGAAAGGTGGATGGTTGGGAGGTAGTGTTGGAACCCTTGTAGTGACTCTTGGGTTAGGGGCATTGAACAAGTCAGCCGGAAGAACACTACTGAGGTCAGTAAAAACCTGATTCAGTGAGTTGGCTATGAGTAAGGGATTTACGGTAGGGACGCCCTTGACAGTGAGCATAGCAGGGGGTGTTTTTGGATCCTTCCCTGTGACATCCTGTAGATTTGCCCAGAAGGATTTGCTGCTGTTCCATGAGTTGGTGAGGGCTTCTTTGTAGTATTTACTCTTTGCCTGTCTGATCGCTTTTGTACAGTCATTACAGGCCTTTTTATATCACTGAACGTTAGCTGCAGAGCCCTGCGATTGTGCTTTTAGCCAGTACTGGGCTCTTGGGTCAAGAAGTGCCAGGAGTTTGGGAGTAATCCATGGGTTAATGGGTCCTTTAGCTTTCCTTGTCCTGACAGCGGTGTATTTGTTGCAGACTGTGTTAAATTTTGTCATAAAGAGGTCGCGTGCCATGTTCACATCTTTGGATTTTCCAAGGTCTGACCAGTCAATGAGTTTAAGGTCAGTCTTTAGTAGACGTAGGTGGCCGTTTAAGAGCATCAGTTTTTTTATGGTTCTGGTTGGAGGCTTGCAGTAGTTATTGTTCCATAGGCATTTGACAGGGGAGTGGTCGCTCATGCCATCAGGGATAATGGTAAGATCGGAGATGTGCGCCGGGTGGTTTGTGAGGACCCAGTCAAGAAGTGTGCTGGTGCAAGTCTTATAGTTGATTCTAGTCGGAGTATTCACTAGTAGGGAGAAACAGATCATGGAGAGGGTATCCTTTATAGCAGTAGATGCAGGTGATTGCCAGTTAATACTAAAGTCTCCTAGTAGCCTTATTTCAGAGTTTATGCTCAGTGTGCTAATATAGTCCAGTAGGTTGTTGGTGCCAGCCTGGGACTGTTTTGGCCGAATATAAACTGAGAGTATGGTTAGCACTCTGTTGTGGGCACCTAGCATCAGTTTGATGGCAAGGGCTTGTAAGCTGTCACTGCCACATGGTGGGGGTATTATGTGTCCCTGGAGGTGGCCTTTGGTGTAGATGATGCAGCCCCCACCTCTTTTAGATTGTCGGTCCTGTCTATAAAGGGTGTAGAAACTATTTTGAAACAGAAGGGTGGATGGTCGGGAGGCAGTGTAGGAACCCTTATAGTGACTCTCCGGTTAGAGGCATTGAACAAGTCAGCTGGAAGAACACTACTGAGGTTAGTAAAAGCCTGATTCAGTGAGCTGGCTATGAGTAAGGGATTATTCTATGGCTGTGTCGGGTATCTTCGGGAACAGCCAGGTTTCCACGACGCATAGCACATAAGGGTTATGCTGAGTGACCCAGGCCTTCAGGCAGTCTAGTTTGGGAAGCAGGCAGCAGATGTTTAGTAAGGCAAGCACAAGCCCAGGGGTTTTCCATGAAAGAGCATTGTGGTTTGGAGTAGGACCAGAGTTGGGATGCACATTGCCAGACATTAGTAGCAGGAGTAGTATAAGTAGATGGAGGAGATGTTCCTGTATAATTTTTTTATAGATGAGCCCGCAGCCTTTTGCTGGTTGCTCTGACTTTTGTGTGTTCTACATGGATTATGAGACCATTGAGTAATGGCACCATAAACAGGTCATATGCTGCAAGCTCAATTCCAGAGTTAAGAAAAAGTCAAATCCAGAAGAAATGGTGAACTGCTAAGGTCCAGTGTCACAGAGTGTGTTACATGCCTGAGATGATAAAATGTGGCCTGGGCATTTGCAGGATGTGAAAACCTTGTCTGTATGTTTCCTTTGTTCTTCAAAATGGTTGTTGCATAGATAGCCCTTAGAGACAAGTGCATTTAAAGTTGATTTACGTTGAAAATGCAGATACCTGGTGGTAAGTCAAAAGCAAGAAGGTTGAGCTAGTGTAACCCCTCTTTCAGAGTTGTGATTGTTGTTTACATACCCTCCCCCAGAACTCCTAGTGTGAAGAGGGAGCTCATGGTGTGGAAGACTAAGTGGGATCGGTGGTTGTGGGAATGAAATGAAAGACTATGGGGCTCCTATCTTGTTGTGTCTTGATCTTGGGAATGGAAAATCAGTAACTTTCCTGAGTCCAAGTACCACTGATAGGATTGCATAACAGGTGGGACTGTGTGATGCCACCATTCATAACCATATCAGGAGTCATGGAAGGGGAGTGGCAAATGTCAAGACTATTTGGAATCCCAGATCAGGGCCCTGTATTAAAGGGAGACAGGTCAGGGACAGCCAGATCTGGAACAACTGCATCATCCTGAACCTTGTGCCTGGAAGTAGCAGTAGTTGGAGTGGCATATACTGTATGTGCCAACCTGTGCAAGAATGGCTACTGAAGACCATACATAGTCCTCAGTGAAGGAGTACAGACTTGAACATTTCAACACCTGAATTACGACTTTGAAGGGAAGCCCATGAGCCTTGTTGGTGAAGAGAAATGTGTGGTCCTGGACCTGCTATCGGAAAGCCCCAGAAGTCACTAGACAGAAATGAATAATAAAGGCTGTGACATTTTAGAGCAGTTCCTGATAACTGTACATCTAGGGAGTTCTTTCTTCCAAATTCTATGCAAATTTCAGGTTGGGGTTTCCATTTGGAAATCAGTCCAGATTAAAAAATACCTCATTTGCAGAGGTGAGGTGATCATTGCATAGCCTCTGGGGAAGTTTATGTCAATGACAGAGTGGTTTGTAGAGTGAGGATTTCAGTTAGTCCATTCAGTTATGAGCTGTGTTAACATAAGCAACTCAATCAACTGTATAGCAGGTTTGACAGAGGGGAGAGCCAATGAATATTAACATTCCTCTACCCCTACCCCAGTCACTCAGAAATACCTAATCCCCGCATCTAACCCCCACCAAACCTGGGTGCTATCTAAACTGGCATATCAAGTTCCTTTTTGCCACACCTCCCAGGCACAGCATTGCTTTTCATACAGAGCACCCTGTTGGCTAAATAACCTCCCCACTGGTATTCAGGAAGAGTCCAGGATTGTCCCTTCTAAGATTAATCTTAGGAAACATCTCTCTTCACTTAATAGCTGTGACAGCTGACAATAAGTCACTCCTCTCTCTATGTGGCACCTTTTCTCTCCTTCCCACCCCACTCAACACCCCTCCCATTTCACTCACTCCCCACACCCCCTCATGTCGCCCCCCCATACCTTTACCCACCCTCCTCTCACAACCTTCCTTCCCTCACACCCACCTATTCTTTATACTGCTCCCACTACCACTACACTGCAATCTCAACCCTCCTCTACCACAGACTCTATGGTATTCAATATGGTCTCACCTACCAACCCACCCTCCCTATCATGCCTACACTCTCCTCTACTTCCCACTCCTCCTTATGAGTGTCCATCATTTCCCTCCCATCACACTATACACCTCACCTCCACCCTCTAACAATGTCTACCTCCAGCAGCATCCATTTGTTACTATTACCTTACTATTGTCTTGATCTTTTTATTGGTTATGTTTTTCGCAGAATGTGTGAATTTGTCTCCACACCTCCATGTTCATTCCCCCCCCCCAGGTCTAACTTGCTTTTTACCACATTTTGGTGCACTTAGGCTATTCCTCTGAATGTACTGACATGGTGGTATTCTACCCTGCCTCAATTGTACTTATCTTGTTGTTATCGAATTGTATGTCAAAATTATTGCTTTTTCATGCAGTTATATTCATATGTTTTTCCGACATGGAACCTTTGTAAAGGAGCCTTTGCTTCAAAGGTATTGTAATCCGAGAAATAAATAAATAAAATAAAATAAAATTCCCAAAAAGAATGAAATCTCCAGAGAGGCGTGAGTGACTTCTGCTGCTTAGCCCCCTCCCAATACTTCCCACATCCTGTTTGCTTTTCCTACAGCTCTGACACAGTGTGCTGGCTTTTTCCTCATTGGTGCTTTCCAGCACAATCACCTCCATTTCATGCTACACTCCTGGGTTCCTTTTTCCAATGTGCATTACCTTCCATTTTTGTGCATTAAAACACACTAATCCCTGTGGTACTCTGCTCGTAACCTCCCTTACCTCAGAACTCTCCATTTACTATGTCTCTTCACATCCTTCCCCTCAGTCAGCTTTCCAGCCAAGCCCCCAAATCTTCCTCCATCATTAAGTCCCTTAGCTACTTGTCCAATCTCCTGTTAAGGACTGAGTCAAAGGTCTTGCTGAGATTTAAGCATACTGTATGGACTGCATGTCTCATCGGCCACCTTTGTTTCCCAATTGAAGAAGTTAATTAGATATGCCTGGCAAGGCCTCTCCCTCATAAAACCATGCTGCATGGGGTCTTGTAGCCCATTCCCTTCTAGGAAACACACTAGTTCCTCCCTCAGTATGTACTCCATCACTTTCCCCACTAGACATCAGCCTAACTGATCTACTGTTTCCTGGCTCATCTTTCCTTCCACCTTTGCGCATAAGGGACTGTATCTGTTTACGGCCTCGGGGACCAATGCAGTTGAATGTGTCTGCAAGCAGCACTGCTATTACTTCTACAGTCTTCTTGAGCATCCTAGGATGTAAGCTCTCAGGTTTCATGCTTTTTCAGCACCCCTTCTCACATTACTTTGTCCGTTCTGCTTGTGCACCCAACCCCTCTCTTTCCTTCCTTACCTCCAATTCTTGCAGCAGACCCTCTTTTTCCATAGTAAATACTGAACAAAAGCATCTGTTAAGTATCTCTGCTTTACCATTTTCCCACTTCACCCATTCTTACTCCCTTTAAAACCTCACTATACCCTCTGTGATCTTTCGCTTCTTCTGAATGTTCCTGAAGAATCCTTTTTCACCTTGCTTCACCCCATTGCTAGCCTAAGTTCTGTCTCTGCCTTAGTCTCCCTGACCTTCCAAAGGCTTCAAAACTGCATGAGGGAGAGTAGAGGAAAGGAAGCCTAAATGGCTAGGGTGAGATGGAGGGACCAGAGGATAAGATCAGGAGGGACGGGATAGAGGGATGAGATGGGAGAGGAGGAGAAGAATGGGGAAGGGGAGGAGGGGACAAGACAGGGAAATTATAATGGGAAGTAGAACCATATTTAGATGTGTAAGCAGTGGGGCACCCTTAACAGCTAAAAAACATACTACAAAGCACAGCTACAAAGCAATAAAATTATGAACACCCTAAACAGAGAAGTCAATGAGTAAAACACTTTGTAGCAATGAGTACCATGAGACACTAGGTTATTGTGCAAAAAAGTTCTTAACAAATAGTAATCTGAATTCACTGGATAAAATAAGCAAACCTATGTATCCTGAGGCAGTATAGCACAGTAAGTTAAGGCTCTGAGCTGCAGATCTGGAGACCTGGGTTTGAATCCCACAGCTACCTAGGTGCATACTGTGTGATCCTGAGCAAATAACTTAACTTCCTTGTGCTCCCAGTTCACATCTGGAAACAAGCTTGTTTTTAGTGTGCTACTCCTGATTAATCAACATTCCCTTCCCTATGTATCCTGCTTGACAAGTTAAGAAATGCAAACAGTTTTAACTGCGCTCTATGGGGAAAAGAATAACAAAATCAGAAACATAATGCAAAATCAGTTGAAGCCACTTTCCCAAGAGTGACAAATGTATCGGTATTATCCAACCCTTTGAGTCTATAACAGACAGATGTTGTATCCCACCTAGCAGGAGAGATAAACAGAGATAACACCAATGGGACTACTCCTAACAACATTTATACTGCAAGACAGAATCAGACATTAATTTTCAATGTTAGTAAGTTACACTACACAGCTTGCAGAGACGACAGAGACAAATGTAGAGCTTTTTGCTCCACTGGGCTTTGCATCAAGAACTGATCCTTTTCATAGCAAGGATGATTGAGGGGGCAATGATGTGGTGGTGGAACTAGGATTTGTGGACCCATGACTTTCTACTGAAGCTCCAGTGGTGAATGTTGGGCCTAAGACAATGATATAGAACATGCCTTGGAGGAAGAATCTGTAGAACCTAGATGATCTGGAAGATGAGTAATGTCCATTGTGAAGCTAACCTATGATGCTCCTGGTGCCAACACAATCTGACAAATTAGCCCTCTTGCTGACAGTCTCACATGAGAGGCAAAGAACTGAGTTAGCATGGCATCTGAACTATCCTCTCTCATGGGAGGTGGTCTCTCCATGATGAGATGAAGTGTATTGGCAGTGGTAGTGTGGGGACACTTGCACTCTAACTGCCCATCATGTGCCTGTCTAACAAACACTACATTTAAATTTTATATTTTACAAATTCAAATAAAAAAGGTAACAAAACAATGGCAATCAAGCTACTGTAGATATTTATAATACTGTGTTTAGAACTGACACTGAGTTCCATTCAGCAGGCTCAGTGTCTTTCTTCTCTTTAGACAAAGATGTTATCCAGGTGATTTGCACCCATCTTAAACAGTGAGCCACATTTATAAAAAGCTGTATGAATCACTTATCCATGGCATGTCAATTCCACTTACATGCAACTGATGTATGGAGCCTGATGCTTAGCAAGAATAATTGCTCACTTAAACATTACCCATGCAAGACTGTCATGGGTTGCTATCAGAAGAACAAATCATGGAGGAAACAACAAATGATAACAAAGAAAGCAACCACAATAAAGACTTTCCAATTACTTGAGTTAATTAATTTTCTAAAGAGTCTAGCCATGTTCCCAGTACGAGCAAAGCAAATTACATCATGGTTAGAAATAGCCAGTGGAAAAAACTCACTTAATGAAAATTGTCAGTGTATAATATAAAGCCATCCTATACAGATAACATCTGCTGCAGAAACCTGGTGGCCTGAACATTTATATCATCAGTGACATTTCTTGCAAGCATGCCAGTGTCTTTGAATGAGGAACTGAAAAACAGAGTTGGATACTTAACCCTTGTGGCTCTTCCAAAAGAATGCAAACTGGTAAATGGAGTTAAAAAAATGCTTGTAAGTCATTTTCAATCACTAAACATAGATAAAGGGGAAAGGCATCAACATTATGTACAGTAGCTACTTTCTCATTAGACAGCATTGGCTGCATGAGACATTAATGCAAATCAAGGCACACCAAACTATACGTTAATGTCATGCTTCTATTGGACACCTGTAGTTATTTGTTGTCCTTCAGTTGGTGATTGACCCCCTCCCTTTCCCCCATATTACAAAGAGACACTGAAGGCTATTTTTAACCAAATTCACTTTCAGACACGTATGTACCCATTAAGAACACTACTCATTTCTAAAAGTAACTATCTGAACATTGTGTCCAGATCTAGGGCCCACACTTAAGGAATGAAAGGCATAGATTAGAGGCAAGGGAACAAAGGGTCACAAAGATGATATTCATTATATCTGATGTCCCCTTTTTTATTTTCCTAATGTAACTAGAAGATTTTATATGTTGCAGTACAAGATATGTATAAGAAATTGTTCACAACCTACCAACAAGCATTTCTAGCTCTATTCTACCCTCATACCTCATCAGAATTGTGAACTAACTGATTTGGAAATCACAACTGACAAAAAAAGAGACACTTACCTTCTGCTAGATCAGTTACTTGGGGTGTCACAAGTCACAATAACTGAAGTTGCATGGCTGATCAGGTATGAATCATGCCACTAGGACTGTCATCAGTGGCCAAGTGTATATTCACCTGAAAGAACCCCAATTTTTGGCTTGTCACCAATTTCTAAGTATGTATTCTCTTGAAAGACATTGATTCTAGACCTGTTACCAGTCTCCAAATGTTTGTTTCACTGAAATAACTGGTCATTGGATTTATCACCAGTCTTTGAGTGTTCATTCTCCTGAATAAAGCATGATTTGAAGCCTAACAGCTGCTGAAAGTTCATTATCCTTATTTCCCTTGCAGTAAAGCTCAGAAATGAATACTATTACTAGTGATGAGGATTCCAGTGACTGTATAAATGAATGCATAACCTCCATAGTATAGATGGCGAATAAGGCTATTGCTTAGGGATGCAATCCAGATATAAATCAATGCCCAAATGATTCAAAGTTGCTTCAGAGGATAACGAGAAATAGATGATGATGATGATGATGATGATGATGATGATGATGATGACGACTCCATGGGCCAATAAGTCCAACAAATACTAATGTGACAGATGGTGAGTGCTCCTGCTGTCCTGCAGATGTGTTGGCTACCATAGATCTGGAGCATAATGCTCTTTGAGTTACATGCTGTGTACTGCTGGCAAATGTTAGTAGAATCAGATGAATGATATTTTTATAATGTGGGGGACGGGATGGGGCTACAAGGGGGAAATGTTCAACTGTATGCCTGCTAGCCTCTTAACATTTTTTGCTTCTGTCTTTGGCACTTAAGATATGTATGTTAAGTCATTATTGTTAAAAGATGACTTGTACCTGTACCATATGTACTGTATGCTGCAATTCCCCTTCTGTAACTGTGTTTGATTTTGTTGTACAGATTCACTGTAACTGCTTTTTCTCATGTTTGCATTGTATGTTTTAGTGCCATCTTTATGGCCCAGGTCACGTCTGAAAATGGTCTCTCAGATCAGTGCACTTACCCAGTAATCAAAGTCATAAATAAATAAATGTTGAAGGGGACAGATCCTGTTGCTCTGTATTTCAACCAGGATTACTAAATCAATTAACTTTTATTCCTAAAGCACCTCATCCTTATGGCTTGAGGTGCTGAGGGGCTGTACAAGAAATGTGGATTAAACACGTTAAGTGAAAACCTAAAAACAATATTGTGCAAATATGAAATCAGTACGAGAGGTGATTAGCTGGATATGTGGATGATTGCTGTCAATGTTATGAAGAATCAGTGTGGATAATTTATAGGATAAAGTATGAGGTGCAGTGTGTAATGAGAATTTTACACACACATGAGTTGTTGCATGGCACATAAACCCCAAGGGTGAAACCCAAGGAGTTTTATGCAGCCATCCAACAATGAGGGTGTGTGCAAAATTTGGGTTTACACACTAGACCCAGTACTTTGTTTTATTTAATTGAGGGGTTGTGTATTTTTATTGCATTCTCTCATACAAAGAGCCATGTATTAAGTGCCATAATTAACACTCGTGTATTGTGGCATTTAATACACGGCTATTCGTATGGGAAAAAAACGTGACCCATTAATTAAAACACAGGTAAGTACTGGCTATCAGTGAGATTTTTTTTTTACTTTGGGGAGGGAGTAGAGAAAAATAGGGAATTCTGGGTTATGTTGCCTCTTAGAAATAGTCCACAGTTGTATACGCGTTCCCATCTATGTTACTTCAGATCATTATCTGATCATTATCAGATCATTATTTTGTCTAGTGCACAGTGCACCTACCCAGTCAACAAAAAAATAAATACAATAATTACTTTTACAGTGTGGTTGTTAGATATTGTTCCCGCATAGTTCTGGCCAAGATCAGCATGCTGAAAACTGACAGAAATGATGATGGCTGCTGAAGACTAATATATAGATGGTGTGATGAGAAATTGAATTAGTATGGATAATCCCTTTTCAAAGTCAGAGTCAAGAAATGGAAACAGATCCAACACTTACCAGTACCCAGCAGTGACAAGATCTAGATAAGTAAAATCTTTTCATGAATGATTTCTCAGGCCTACCAATGATATGCAGCATATTCTTCAGGCCTACCAATGACATGCAACATATTCACTTTTTTCTTTCACCCATATTAGATGTGTATGTATGGCACTGTTTGTCAATCATGTACATTGGTCCAGCATGGCATGAGTATGGCCCTTGATGACAGTGTTCCACATTGAAGACTACTTCATCATTATCACTGTCAAGATGCTCTGCTACACATAGACTCTGCCAAGCTTTTCTCTACGTGTAGGACTAGGGAAGACTAGGAACAGAATTTCAGACCATGTGATATCAGCTGTAACTGCATTGACCCACAATCTCATCTTAGACATAACAAGTCCTTTTTGAGGAAAAAGGAGTGAAGACTGATTGGTCTTCCAGTCTTTGGCAATGGAGTTGTTTGGAAGGAGGAACTCAATGTGGACCATTGGTCTTTTTTCTTTATGCAGGGCTATGTAGAATACCCAGCACAAAAGACATTAGACAGTTGATTGGGAGATGTATGATAGTGAGCATGAATTGACAGTATCACTTCCAGGTGATACATACAGTGCAGTCTAGAGACGCAGCAAATCAAGGATGACTTGAGCACTCATCTAGCTTAGCCTTGAGGTAGCCCAGGCAGTCAGAGAGAAGAAGACCACCTACAGGAAGTTCAGGAGGACCCATAGGGAGAAGGACAAGGAAGAGCACCAGAGGAAAGCAGGGAGGTAGGGAAGGTAGCTTGTCAGGCTAAAGCTCAGAAACAACTGCAGCTAGCGGAGGGGATTGAAAGAGGAGAAAAGCCCTTTTTAATACATAAGCAAAAAAACCAGATACAATTAGAAGGATAGCATAGTACTATTTAAGAGAGGGAAGGAGTGGGTGGAATAAAATTGGGGCAAGGCAGAGGTGTTGAATGAGTACTTCTCTTCGGTCTTCACAAATGAGAGGGATGACCTACTTCCACATGGGGAAAGGAGGAGAAGGGGGAAGGGCACAGATGAAAATTGAGAAGGGAAGGGCACAGACAGAAAGACAGGTGAGGATAGAGTGAGGAAAGGTTTGTTGGCCCTGAGGATAGACAAATCTCCAGGTCCAGATGGCATCCATACAAGAGTGCTGAGACAACTCGCTGGAGAACTTGCAGGTCCCCTGGCTGATCTGTTCAATAGTTTGCTTGAATGGTGGTTGTACCACTGGACTGGAGAATGGCACATGTGGTGCACTCCATAAAAGTAGACCCAAGGATAGACCAGTCAGCCTGACCTCAATCATGAGTAAGCTCATGGAGGCCATAATAATGATAATACAATTTATTTAATTAAGTGCCTTTCAAGGTTTTCAAAGCACTGTACATCAAAAACACAAACATAATCAATACATACAATAAAACTACACTAAACAAATATTACGAAACTAAGATAATCAATCACAGCAAAGCAGAAAATGCCTTCTTAAAGAAAGACTGGTAGGTTATTGGAGGCAGTATAGCACTGTGGTTTAAGGTTCTGAGCTGCAAACCAGGAGACCTGGGTTTGAATCCCCCACAGCCCCTACTCGCATACTGTGTGAACTGAGCAAGTCACTTAACTTCCATGTACTCCCAGATTATACCTGGAAACAAGCTTTGGCTTAGTATGCCTTTCCTGGTTAAACAACTTCCCCTTTCCTTTACCTGGAGGAAAACAGCCTCCAGGATGAGCAACAACATGGATTCAAGGCTGGAAGATACTATCAAACAAATCTGATCAATTTCTTTGACTGGGTCACTGAAACAGTGGACAAGGGCCAGCAGCTGATATCCTGTATGGGCACAGGGTCATCATGTTGCAAGACATTCTGCCACAGCAATATACCGCGCTCTCGATACAGCATGATATATTGCCAGCGGCATATCTCTGTGTTTTGTGGGGGGGGGCTTTGCCCCCACACCCCCTGTTATGGGGAGCTGTGCCCCCGAACCCCCTCAACTAAAATAACCAACTCCAGGGAGGGGGGGTTAGACATTTAATTCACAAAAGGTGCAAATAAAAGAAAAATTCCATGCGTCTGGGACTGGGATTCGATACCCAGTCTGTGGTGCTCCACTGCTAGGAAACAGTGACAGGGTGCACAACTACACATAGACCATTTAGCGATTTTGCACACTGTTGCTATTCCCACCCACACTATCTGTGTTGTGCAGTTTTAGCATATGCTGTCTTGCATACGGTGAACTGACCCGGGTAGGTCCTGTATGTGGACTTCAGTAAGGCCTGTGACTCTGTGCCCCATAAGAGATTGATCACAAAGCTGGAGGATACTGGGATTGGAGAGAAGCTCACTGGATGGGTAGCTAGTTGGTTGAAAGGCAGGAAAGAGAAGGTGGTGGTGGTGTGGAGGTGCTCTCAGGATCTAGGTATGTCACAAGCAGGGTCCCACAGGACTCAGTGCTTTGGCAGTGCTGTCTAATGTCACCATCAACAACACTGGAGAGGGCATAAAAGGTAAGAGTTGCTTGTTCATGGATGACACCAACTCTATGGAACTGAAAAGACCCATGGCACTTTCACTAGAGTATGGAACTTTACCTGGTGTCCTGGCCAACATTTTCCTTCCCATAAAACTGGTTCATGCAATTGTCCATGGCTGTGTGTGGGTGTTGACGTGCAAAATGGCTGCCACTACACATTCAGTCACTTCACTACTAGTCTAGCACTGCTTGTAAAATTCTTTCGGATACATTGTGTATGAAAAGTGCTATATAAATGCTGATTCTCCTTCCTCTTCTCAGGGAGGGCGGCTACAGCTGAAGAGATATGGGACCTAAAAGAAGATCTGGCCAAGCTCAAGAGGTGGTCTGGAATGTGGCAACTTGGCTTTAATGTGAAAAAGTGTATGGTCATGCACATTGGAGCCAAGAACCTGAAGATGGAGAACAGACTGGGTTGGTCTTGGTAACCTAATCCAAGAAAGAGAAAGATCTGGAGTTGCTGATCAATAGTAACCTAAGAAACTCCTCACAATGCAGGAATGCTGTAGCAAAAGCCATCAGAATGTCTGGCTGCATTTCCAGAGGGATCAGCAGCAAGAGGGAGGAAGTTGTACTGCTGTTAACCAGATCACTGGTGCAGCCACACCTATAGTATAGTCTGCAGTACCAGTGTTCCCACCTGAAGAAGGACAATAACCTGCTGGAAATGGTCCAGAGGAGGGAAACAACGATGGGTAAAGGTCAGCAGGGCAGTACTTACAAGGAGAGGTTGGATGCCCAGAATATGTACTCCCTGGAGGAGAGGAGGAAAAGAGGGGACATAACTGAGAGCTCTAAATATTTGAAGGGCATTAACAAGGTGGAAAAGGAGAACCTCTTCAGGCTCAGTGGAAATAAAAACACAAAGGACATTGCCTTAAGCTGGAAAGGGGAGGTTCAGGAGAGAGAGTCCAGAAGGCATTTCTTTATGAAAAGGGTGGTAGCAGGGTGAAATAGGCTTCCTGAAGAAGTGGTATCCCTATAAGCAGTTTATAACTTAAAAAGGAATGGGACAGGGTAAAAGGTAAGGTCAGGGCCAACAGCGAAATTTTCAGATAGGAGGGGGTATCAGCTGGGGAGGGTGGCTGGTGTCCTTAATGGCCACTTGGGACTTCACAATACAAGCAGACTCACTAGACCACTAGACCTTATTCTGCTGGCAACTTTAGTATGTTCATATTGACAGCATCTGGTGGGAGTAAGAGGGGTGTACATACTACACGAGGTTCAAGGGGAGATCTGAGGATGGGGGAATAACTGGATGGGTAAAAAAAACTGGTTGATGGAAGGAACAAAGAAGAAGATGATGCTGAATGGCAAATTCTCTGAGAACATAGTAGTTACTAGTGAAGTACTATAGGCGTTAGTCCTAGGACCACTCCTGTTAAATATGTATATCTGTGATATAGGAGAGTATCTAGGGCCAGAAGAGCCTGTTCATTGATCATACCAAGTTCTGCAGGAAGGTCAACAGTGAAGAAGGGATTAAAATTAAAAGACAGGATATGAGGAAACTGGAGAAGTCATCCAGTATTGTCAGTATTTGGCATGTGAATTTCAGTGCCAGAAGGAAAAGATAATATATATAAGAGTGAAACATTTTTGAACAGTGTACTATATTGCTTTGATGTGGGTAGAGAGCACAGAGGCAGGGCGGGACCACAGAGTGGTAATTAGCAAAAACCTAATGCAGGCTGCTGAGTGCAACAAAGTCTATGGGAGGGATAACAGAATACGGGAGGGCATACAGAGAGGGATCTCTAGCAGATGAAGGGTGGTGATAGTGGCTCAGTAAAGGTCACTAGTGCACTTGTAACATTGTGTCCAGTTCTAGATCCCGCACCTAAGGAATGAAAGGTATAGAGTACAGGCAATAGAACAAAGGGCCACGAAGATGATCCAGAGCCAGCAGGTCATGGAATATAAAGAGACTGAAAACTCTCAACGTGTAGTCACTGTAGGACAGAAAGGAGAGATTTTCAAGTTCAGGAAGGGGTTCAGAGTTGTCACAGCATGTCTGTTTAAACAAAGAAACAGTACATCGACCCAGAGGCATTCAGTCAAACTGGGGGAGGAAGGCACAAAAAGGACTTTAGATAGAATTACTTCATGGAAAGTGTGGTGGATGGGTGAAGAAATCTTTCTGACAAGGTTGTGGATGCCAAGACAATAGCAGGATTTACAGGGGAGTGAAACACACATCACTGAGTTGCATGCATTATATGTATAATGGAGTATGTCTATATTTTGCATATTTGACTGATTTCAATTATTGTCCAGAGCTTCACCTGTACCCCTTCCCCAGGTACATCTGGAAATGGGCATTGTCCCTGGATAGCATGCTATCCTGGTCAAAAATCTGAAACTAAAAAGTAAAAACGAAAAAAGGAAAAACTTACAGAAACCCGACATTTTAAAGGAGGGAGTAGTTCTTGTCTTGGTGTAAGCAGTTCTTTATTGGACAGGTTGGGATTAATATTCAGAAAAATACACTGGTGCTGTCATTTAGTGATGGCAAAATTGGAAAATTTCATGAAATGTGCGCATTTCGTGAAATTTTTCACAGGTGTGAAATGCAGAATTTTTCCCCCAGAGTGTGAAATTTCACCCACAGAACATTAAAGTTTGCTGGTGAAATGGCAAAATGTCACCACTCACGGGCAAAATTCCACCATTTTTGGGCAAAATTTTGCATTTCGCAGGTGGAATTTCACAATTTCGCACGCTCAAAATATTTTGCAGAATGGCCAAATTCTACAAAATGTTTCACTTGGCGAAATTGCCAATTTTGCAGGAATTTCACCTGCAAAATTGAATTTCGCCACATCTCTACTCTCATTGTGCTGCATCTGCACTAGCATTTGCACCAATCCTCTACAGTGATATATTCAAAGGCATTGCCCCAGTGTTATATCCTATGAATATAGGGTGGCCTGCAAACCATGTAAATGACGTGTGCTGGAGCAGTGCACTGCATTTGTGAAGCTCTGAATACAGCACTCAGAATAGCACTCAACCCTGGGGGTAGTTGTAGGTGTGAGAGGAGGGCACCACTGAAGGACACACACAACACAGCAGCACACACTAGGTATCACAAGAAAAGTTTAGTATACATAAGGTCATTGGCACAAGAATAAAACAAAACAATCAGAAGTCTGATGAGTGGCTGCCACTACATTCATTAACACAAGGTTTCATAGTATCAGATGCAGTAGTACAAACAACATTGGAAAGGCAGTTGACAATGGGGATTATACACATTCTATGTTTTGCTCAGCATATAAATCTAATAGTTCTGGGATTCCATGATGAGGAAGGCACCACTGTACAGACTTGCGTAGGTCTTGTCCAAAATGTTTGCAGCCATTTTAACCATTCTGTTAAGGCATAGAAGTTGTTATGAAACATTCAGCAGTGGAACCACCTCCCCCATCACCACCTGAAACAAGATGTGGCAACAATTTAGAATTTTACCATTATATGATGCAACAGCTGCTGGTGAAACAGATGGCTATCCAGCAATATGCATTGGAGAGTGGTTTTAGCAAGAGAGAGGTAAACATCAGTCTGAATCAGTGGTGCCTGATGGAGACCCTCTGCACTGTGCTGAAGCCCTCTGAGGAGGCCACATGGATGGTAAGAACTGATGCAGCTGGTCTAAGTCAGGTACTCCCCTAATTTCCCTCATTAACCTGTGACTTGTGTGTATAAAAACTTAGTATGAAGACAAGGAGGATACCATTGCTTTCGATCTAGAAGAAAGGACAAGGTCCCATTTCTGTAATGACAAAAATATTTCAGAAATGTGTAGAGCTGGCCAATATGTATTTCCGAAAACTAATAAATAAATAAATATTTCCTGACCACTCTCTTGGACCCTCAGTTCAAAGACATGTTTGAAACTTTATGTGATACAAAAGAATGCAGGAAGGATCAACTACCCTATGAAGCCTGGCTTTTCCGTCTGGTTTCTGTACTTATGGCACAAACAAGACCAGGAACATAAGCAGAGCACAAGAGCAACAGTCATCATCATCCCTTGCAATCACACTGACATGCCAGATGGAGGAGAGGAAAGAAGGAGAATCCCAATGGGTTTCCACTGCTACTACTGAATGTCATAGGAGTCACTCATTTTTGTCTCAAAGTCAACCAAGACCTAATAATGCTACTGCTGTTGCTGCTGCTGCTGCTTCTGCAACCCTCAGAAAGACAGCAACTGATGACAAACCACTCTGGGAACTACTATCTGACTGTGGCTTCATGACAAATTATAGTAAGCCACTTTCTGTCACAGCTGTGCCTGAGATGCCAGCAAACAAAATAGTGAATGCAGGATTATCTCAGATGAGCCTGTATTGTACTGGTACCAAAAAAAGACCATTTGGCCCTTTGGCACAGGCAGCTATTGAATATAATTAGTTAGTTAGTTAGTCAGTCAGTTATAAACAAGGCCACTGGTTTTAGATTTTTACCAGAAAAAAAACAGACAAATTCCGGAATCTGGACTGCCTGCACACCAGTAAAAATAAAGAATTTCACAGAATTTGGTATTTTAGACCAGATCAGTAAATCTACAGAACATGTATTTTTCTTACAGTTGTTTCTAGTGCTATTTTTAGTTTGCTTCATGTAATGCTCTGTATAGTAAGCCATCTTTTTTCTAATTATTTATACACCTACTAAAAGAATGACAGTAGAATTCTGGTAAAAAACAGAAATTAGACTAGCAATCACCAATGTAATTCTGAGTATGGCATGCTATTAGGGACATAATTCAGAATCTCTGGCTATATAGTAAATATATACACTATATTTATTTATTTATTTATTGAATTTTGGTAACTGGGTAGGCCCACTGAGACAAAACAGTCCCTTTTTCAGGGGTGACCCGGTAAGTGCATTACATTGATAATGCAGTCAGTAGTACAAAAAATTATACAGTAGTTCAAGGAGAATAGACATACTGGGATTAAACAGACAGAAGAGTACAATATTTTCATTCTGCACTGCATCAAGCAATAAAAATAAGATTTTCCAAACATTAGCATACATACATCGTTAGCTTTTTTTTTTTGAGATTGGAAGGAAGAGGGAGAAAGAAAGAGAGTGGAAAGTTTAAGATAGTAGAGGCAAGGTAGTAGTAGAAATAAAGACAGCGGTTGTCAGCAGATATGTAGAGACACGATAGGAGTGGTCAGGAAGACCAGGGTCAGGAGTCAGCAGAAGCAGGAGCATGGTGGGGCAGTTAGGTGGGAAGACAGCGATCTTTAAAATTGGGAGAAGGAGGTGCAGGCCAGTAGAGGAGGAGGTAAGGAATTCCAGCAGGAGACAGCCAAGAAAGCAAAGGATCACCACAACACAGAGAGCCGTAGGTTTGGTACTGATAGGAAGGGAATGGAGGTGGATCTGAGGGCACGTTGAGAGAGATGACGTTAAACAATGTTGGCAAGGCATGGAGGAATGAAGTGGTGGACAAGCTTGTGTATGAAGCTTAGTGTGACATAGTACACTTGCAATCACACTGACATGCCAGGTGAAGGAGAGGAAAGAAGGAGAATCCCAATGGGTTTCCACTGCTACTACTGAATGTCATAGGAGTCACTCATTTTTGTCTCAAAGTCAACCAAGACCTAATAATGCTACTGCTGTTGCTGCTGTGATTTCTTGGTTGTCTCCTGCTGGAATTCCATACCTCCTCCTATACTGGCCTGCACCTCCTTCTCCCAATTTAGACATAGTGTAACTTTGAGTCATAAGGTAACCAACCCAGGCAGATAGGACATCACAGTGATGATGCCGAGCATTTGTCCCGAGAGCAAATCTACCAATTCTGTTGTAAGCCTGAGATAGGTGAGAGAGTACAGATGCAGTAGTAGAGTGCAGTAGTGGTGCCCCATACATAAGGAGGGGCAGGAGCATGGCATCAGCAATCTTGTGGCAGGAGGTCATAGTAAGGAAGGGATGGATATGTTAGACAACACCTATTTTTTAGTTTATCATTTTGGTGAGGGAAGTAGCATGCTCATCCAGGGTCAGTGAGGTATCTAGGGTAACACCTAGGTATTTGAATGACCTGACAGTGTTGAGAGCTTCCCCAGTGCATGAGAGTACTGCCAGAGGGAGGAGAGTTTGTGTGGATGAATGGGAGAACAACATGCATTTTGTTTTTTAGTATTGAGAACAAGCTGCCTCTGAGTGAACCAGTCCTCAAGGGTGTGGAAGTCAGTGGACAGCATGGAATCAATCCTCCCTATGTCGGTAGAAGAAGAGTAGTTGATGGTATCATCTGCATACAGATGAACTGAGGCCCCCCCCCCACAATTACTGGGGAGGTCATTCATAAATAAAGAGAAAAGTAATGGGCCAAGTATGGAGTCCTGGGGGACACCACAAGTAATGGTCCTTGGGTTGGATAGGGAGCCATCCCATTTAAATTTTTGGGTGCAGTTGTGAAGGTAACTTCTGGTCCAGGCCAGGGCATTGGCATCAAGTCCAAAGGCTCGCAGCTGTTGCAACAGAAGACCATGGTTGACCAAGTCAAACGCCTTGGTCAGGTCTATGAAAATTGCTCCAGTGGCTCGGCCATGGTCCATTTCATGGAAAATGTCAGTGGTGACTTTAATAAGAGCCGTTTGTGTACTATGGTTTTTCCTAAACCCATGCTGAGATGCTGAGATCAGATGGTGAAGATCAAGATAGTCCTGCAAGTGGTCATAGATTATCCTGTCATGTATTTTAGCTAGGGGGCAAAGCAAAGAGATTGGACGGAAGTTTTCCACTGCTGAGTAGGGACCTCCCTTGTGGACAGGTACCACTATCACAGCTTTCCATAATTCGGGGATGGTGCCAGTGAGGAATGACCGATTAAATAAATCATGAACTGGGCTGGCGAGAGCATCAGCCCCCATCTTTAAGAATTTAGGTTCAAGAGTATCATGGCTGGGTGAGCTGTCAGCCTTCAGGTTCTTGAGAAGACAGTGGACCTCCCTGATGGTAGCAAGCTTTAGGTGGAAGGCAGGGCAGTCCATGGTGTCATTAGACAGTTAAGAGTAAGGTTTGGGGTGGAGGTTGAACAAGAGAATAGCGATGTGTACCTGTCCAGATTGGTGAAGAACTCATTAAAGCCAGAGGCGATGGAGGGGGGGTCAGCAAGAGTGACCCCCTGGACATCATGGGAACTGGGAGTCTCAGATGTATTACCCTTTAAGAGGAAGTTAATGTGCCTCCAGAATTCTTTTGGGTTACTGAGATGCTCAGTCTGGAGCCTCTTGAAGTGGTGTCATTTTGCCTTTTGGATAGAGTTCTTGAAGTTGTTCCTAAGCAGCCTGTAAGTCTGCCAGTCAGTATGAGACCTGCTATCCTTATAGGTCTTCCAAGACCTATCCCAGGAGGGCATGAGTTGCCTTAGTTCCTTGGTAATGCACAGAGCTTTTACACCTTTTGCCCAACACCTCTTTAGTGGGGTGTGCTGGTCAATAATATTGGTGAATTTCACCATAAAATAGTCCAGTGCTGAGTTTACATCCTGCAGGGTGTTTATTGGATCCCAGTCCATTTCCCGGATTGTATTCACAAAGTTATTGATATCAAACCTGGTCATATCCCATATATAGTGAAATACATACATCATTTAGTGAAATATTTACATTGCATAGTGAAATGCATACACAATGTGGTGAACCACATACACTATCTACTGAAATATATACATCATATAATGAAATACATATACTGTATACTGAAATGCATATGACATATAGTGAAACATGCATATTATATAGTGAAATGCTTACATTATATAGTGAAATGCATACACTATCTACTGAAATCCACATACAGAGTACTGAAAATCCACATACACTATATACTGAAATAAATGCACTATGTACTGAAACATATACACTGCCTATTGAGATACATACACTACAAACTAAAAATCCACATAAACTTTCTGCTGTAACAAATATGCTATTTATGCAACAGGTGTCTGAATAAATCTGCACTGATAAATCCATTTATCTGTGCTACTATGTGGATAAATTTATTTATCCACATAGTAACTACATCATCACCCATTTATCCACACAGTAACTACATCAGTAGCTCATTTATCTACACAGTTCTCTTCAGAATTCATTTAGAATGTTCAGCCTCAAAAGCAGTACTAACCATATTTAAATGTGAATAACTTAAAAACCAAAAAAGATAACATGGTACTGTGAGCACGAAAATTGTTCAGCACACAATTATCTACAAAATGAATAATGTTTCATTTATATAAACCATGTATATTGTATATGATTAGCAAGAAAACAGAAGAAAATGTAATTTTTTGTTCACTTTTTTGACAAACAAATATGAATAACTTTAAAACAAAAAATGATAGCATGGTACTGTGAGCACGAAAAATGTTTAGCTCAAACACATCTACAAAATGAGTGGTGTTTCATTGATAGATACCATTTTGCTTTTTTATAATTTGCAAAAAACAGCATAAAATTCAATTTTCTTTTCCCTTTTTTGACAAATTATTTACACCTACCAAAATCAAAATGTTCACACAACATCTAAACCTGTTGCATAATGGATATGTAGTAGTTAGTGATAATGCATTTATTTGTAAGTTTCAGTGACCTCGATACTTTCTACCTCGTGCCTCGGCACTCGTGAGGTTACTTGAGGTCACTGGAAACTGTACAAGATAAATGCATTATCACACACTGAACTGCTGCATATCCCTTATATATTGTAACACATACACTATATATTGAAAAAATCTGTGTACACTACATACTGAAACAAATACACTGCATATTCAAATACATACACTATCTATTGAAATACATATGCTACACATTGAAAAATCCACATACACTATCTACTGAAACAAATACACTACATATTGAAACATATACACTATATATTGAAATACATACACTATCTATTGAGACAAATACACTATACATTGAAGAATCTGCATACACTATATACTGAAACAAATACACTATATATTGAAACACTTACACTATTGAAAAAATCTACATACTCTATAATGAAAGAAATACATTACATATTGAAATGCATACACAGTATATTAAAAAATCCACATACACTATATACTGAAACAAATACACTATATATTGAAATACATAAACTACAGACTGAAAACTCCACATACACTATATACTGAAACACATAAACTACATAGTGAAACAAATACACTACAGACTGAAATGAGCTATGCCCCTGGAATGGCCTGCTCCTGCACTCATTTTCTGCTGCATTCAGGGAGCTGCTGGCCTGGTGAGAGAATGTCTATAGCTGCAGAGCAGAAGGTAAAAAAAAAAACAGGGCTATCTCTTATTCTACTTCTTTATGGGGGTTTCCATCTTATTTTGCTTGCACACCTTTACTCAAATCTCAGAACACTGTGATGTGACAAGAAACTTTTATAACTAATTTAAATATATTGTAGTGTATTCTTGTAATTGAGTGCTGCCTTCATTTACTGTTACAAACACATTTGTGTGGGAAGATAATACTCAGGATATTCCTAGCATATCACTCTCATACCATATAAACTTAGGGGGCTGCATGCATTTTTTAAGTTAAAGTTTTGATCAGATTTATGTGCAATTAATTTCTGTCTTAGTCCAGCAACTTATCTGAGCAGAATGCTTGGGAAGCGATGCAGGAACTGTAATAGTGTAAGCTAAAAGCTTTCCTAGTTTGTACTCTAGAGAGTTTGTTTTGTTTTTTGTTTTTATTTTACTGTTTTGTTTAATAAAGGTTCTTGGTTAAGAAATAAAAATATAGATTTTTTGCAGCAATCGCTCAGGGCCCAGTTCTTGTCAGGAGCTCAGCTGGCATATGCATGATTTGGACATTCCTGTTCTGAATAACTTCACTGTGATGCACCTTTTGTGGCATTTACAGTCCCTAGCCTCCCCATTAAGGTATCCGGGTATCCCGTGACATGAGTGAGTGAATTTGAGTGAGTAGATATGGGTGAAGTGAAAATAGCGAGACGAAAATGGGCTACGGTGTTTCTTGAGCGCCGGTTAATTTTAGTGATTAGTTGAGTATTAGTGATTGCATGCACACTGGAAGTTAGAGATACCAGGAGTATGTAGGCTGATGTTGTGAAGTGTTGTCCAAACTGGCCAGTTGGTGTAGTGGTGAGAATCACCAGCTCTGTGGCAGTGGGAACTGGTTTCAGGACTGGCTGGTGAGGATAATTTTTTTTTTATTATAATTTTTGTTATTTTGTTAGTTAAGTTCCATTCTGCCCACCCTCTCAGCCATTTTCCTCCGTTCCCTCAACTGCCCCCCTACAATGTTCTCTCCCTCACAACCTGTGTCCCCCAGTGCCGTAGCTCCCATCCCAAGTGTTTCTTCATTCCTCAGTGTTAGCTTCCCCCGGGTGTTAATTATTTACAGTAGGGAGGTGTGGGGGGGGGCAGAGCCCTCCACAGAAAATGAATAGAAGCATTGCTTACTTTGTGGAGTGCTATTGTGCTGGTTGGTGTTTTTACAGGGGCGTTTTTTGCTTCACCCTTATGTGTCGGCACCATTTTTACTTTGCTTATATCACATGGAACCCCCCATTACATATCTGCAGAGCACTGCAAGGTGAACAGTGCTTTGCCAGGCACTGGGCCTCCACTAATAAGCCTGCCCTAGTCTAGCTGCATAGTGCATAGTTACCCTGCTTATATGGTATGACTGTGTTATTGGGTTTGAGATTCCCAACCTGTGTTTTGTTTCTTTCTTTTTCCATACAGATTTTTATCTCCTTGGTCACCCAGCGACCCCACCTTGCCCACTGACCTGTCTACCCTATCACTCAACATTTTCAGGACTTACCTGCTTTGAGATCCCCCATGCCCCCCACCACCACCCACTTTGGTGGGGCCAGGAGGGAGAGAGCCATTCACTAGGAAACATCTATTCAGACAGGATTAGAGTCTGAATAGTAGTACAGAGCCTGCAGCAGGTTGGTGGATCATTCTGCCATTGGGGGTTTTCTACCTTTGGTTTCATCTCCTGAGCAGTTAAACCTGCAATGAGGCCAATGCATGTAAAGGTAAGTACTTGATTTCTACCTGTCTGAGCTCTCCCCCATGCCACTCTGATGTCCTGCCAGCATTTCTCAGCTAGGTGGCTATTAAAGAGTGGGGTGATCAGACTCTCCCTCCCTGAGAGGAAAGCAGTCCCTGAGATGCAGTCATCTCTCCTCCCCAGCTGACCCCCATTCGACCCCAGTCCACCCCCAAAACCAGGCCACTGGCATGAGAGGAAGTACAGCTACCAGCAAGCTACTAGGCCAACCCACCAGACTGTGTTTTTATAAGTAAATAACAGCACTTGGATAAAAGAAGAAACTGTATTTTAACTACTGTTGCTATAAATGTTTTAAGTCACATCACAATGTTTTCAAACTGGATTAAAGTTTTGCAAGCGAAATAACAGCAAAAAATATATAGAGAGACAGAATAAGATAACCCATTTTTGTTTATAGTTTGCATTTTAAGAGGCAGCAACAAGAATTTATAGTCAGTTGGGGCCCCATTTTCAGAAGGTTAGCGCACTGCTCTAGGCACCATGCCATGCGGGAACAGCATTGTTGGATGGGTGCCATATTCAGCCGCTCCTGATGCTAACCTGATCACATGCATGTGCATATGTACTACTGCAGCCATGCAAATGAGGGATCCCCTCCTACATACAGAGCACAGTGCTATATAAAAGGTTTTGAAAGTGCTTAACAGCTGAAATTGCAATGTTGTTTACCACTTCCAAAAATCCTGACCTCATGTGAGCACACAGTGGTGCATATTGTCACCCCACCCCTGGTCACCATTCTGATGTCCCAAGTAATATAATAAAATGATCCCTAGCATCTAAGGGTTCCCTACCCCCTGATCACAGTTTAAATGGCCCCAATTATTATAGTAAAATTATCCCTGGTGTCTAGCAGTCCCCCCACCCAAAATTGCCATTCAGAATGCCCAATTATTATAATAATATGGGTGTAGAAATTAGTTGAAAGAGAGGCAGCAGAGGGTTGTGATTAATGGTGCCAGATCAGAGAAGAGAGAGGTCATGAGTGGAATGTCACAGAGATCCATCCTGAGTCCTGTCCTCTTCAATATGTTCATCAGCAACACTGGAGAAAGTATCTGAGGCAAGCTGTGTCTCTTTGAAGATGACACCAAGCTTGTAGGAGGATAGATAGTGACAAGGGAAGCAGGAAAGTGCAGAGTGACCTGCAAAGAGTAAAGAGGTGGTCTAAGGTTTGGCAGTTTAAATTTAATGCCAAAAAGTGCAAGCTGATGCATCTAGGGAACAAGAACCCCAGGACTGAGTACTAGATAGGAGAGGTGAAGCTGAGCACTACAACTGAGGAAAGGGACCTAGGAGTCATCATTAGTGACTCCCTTAAACAATCAAGCCAGGGCAGCAAGGCCTCTAGGAAGGCAAATAGCATGCTAGGATGTACCGGGTTATAGCAGTAGAAGAAAAGAGATATTACTGCCTCTTTGTAGATCATTGGCGAGGCTGTGCCTGGTGTACTGTGCCCAGTTCTGGAGTCCTCACCTCAAGAAAGAAAAGGACAGGCTGGAGATGGTATAACAACGGGTAATCAGGATGATTCAAAGCCGACAGGAAAGATCTTATGAGGACATGCTCAAGGTATTGAACATGTATTTGCTGGAGACCAGACAAGAGAGGAGTGCTATGATAGAGACCTTCAGGTTCCTGAAAGGAATAAACAAGGTGAACTGAGAAGAATTACTTAGCATGCGTAACAGTTCAAGGATATGGGGGCATGAGTGGAAAGTGACAGGAGGGAGGTTCAAGAGGAATATTAGAAAGTTTTATTTTACAGAAATGATGATGGAAACATGGAATAGTCTGCCAGCTGAGACAACAGGCATCAAAATGATAAATTGTTTCAAACATGGCTGTGACAAAGTGAAGGGTATAATGGTTACTCCTGGTAGTAGTAGTAGGGATGTGAACATGGGAGTGGACAATGAAGGCTAGTATCCTGTATGGACAATAGTTCCTGGGGTTTAATAGGGAACTAGGGGCAGACTGGATGGACCATTGGGCTTTTTCTGCCATCATTGTGGTTTCTATGTTTCCATGATCCCTGGCATCTAGTAGCCCCACCCCCAATTGCAAATCTGAGCCTCCTCTCAATCCCATCCAACCAGGTCCCTCTACCACATCCACATTGGATCCCCACTTACCCAAGATGGCAGCCACCTCGCTGTGACTGTGATCTGTACAACGTCTCCACTCATTACATTAGCCAGTCGCTGTCTGAGTGATAGGATGTGAGGCCCGCCTGCTGTAGAACATCTGTTTCTATAGTGAGTGTGTGCTCACTCCTTGTCACTTAGACAGTGGTCGACAGAAAGGTTGGGCCTGTCACTGTCACAGTGCGAGGGGGAAACTGGCAGCTGGAGTAATTTAAGGGCCACCATGGGGGAGGGAGGTGGAAGGACCTGAGTGGGTTGAATGGGGAGGGGGGTCAGATTTGCAATAATGGGGTGAACTACTATTTAGGAGCATCTGAATGATGATTGGGGGTGAGTTAAATGCTAGATGCCAGGGATCATTTTAATATACTAATTGGGGACATCTGATTGCAATTGGGGGAACTACTAGATGCCAGGGATCATTTTATTATAATATTCAGGGGCATCTGAATGGCAATCAGGAGGTGGGGGCTGGCACTGCTTAGCACTATGCCTCCATGCAGTCATACACAGAGGCATTGTGCGAAGATGTTATTTATTTATTTATTTATTTATTTATTTATTTCAGATTCTATTTGTAGCCCTCCAACCTGGAACTCTCTCAGGCCACTGCACTCACCAGCTTGCTCTACCACCCGCTGTGTTCCCCTGCCATCTTCAAGTTCGGTATGGCTCCCTGGGTCGGGGGAGGACAACCCAGGGAGACCATGGGGGCAGTGGTGGGGAACCAGCGTTGGGCATATGGCAGTGGCACTGGTAGGGCCATCGCCTATCCATGGCTGGAGGGGAATTTCTTGTGGTTAGCCTGAGATCCCCCCTCCCCCCTGCATGGTGCATGTCTGACGCCAAGGCACACGGCAACCCTGCCTGCGTCAGCCACACTCTTACGTGCAGCCCGGCAGCTCAATGATACCTCCGGTCTCCACCGGGGGTCACCAGAGTACCAGGCATCCCTAACCCTCCTGCCCAGAGAGGAGAGCTGCCCAGAGGTGCTCAATCCGTCTCCCTTCCCTGCCGACCCCCAACTCCCGAGCTCACTCCCGAACTCAGGTCGTCGGCATGGCGCAAGGTGTGGCATCCAGCGCCTCAACTCTCAGCACCACTGGGCTGGCCCTAAGCGAAGATGTTATTGAACCCATAATCGCATGCAAATGGACCATTAGCACCTTTCCTGACCTATGGACATATCAGCATGCTGAGAGCTGAAAATGACTCATGGGGTAAAGGTGCTATCCTATTTGAAACACACTGTCTCCCTTTGCTCCTCTGAATCCCTGTCCTGCTGGATGCTGTGATAGTGCATAGTCACGTCACAGCTGACTGTCCCCTGGGAACCACTGATCACTCCACAGTGTGGTTCAACATTAAGATGGGTGCAGAGGCAAGCCACAAAAAGACGAGGGTCCTGGACTTTAGTAGGTTGGATTTTAAAGAAATGGGAGACTGCTTCAGAAGCAGGGGAGGATTGTAAGGGAGGGGTACAGCAACAGTGGACAAAATTAAGGGAAGGCATAGGGAAGGCAACCAGCATCTGCATGAAGAATGTGAGCAAAAGCAGGAGAAACAAAATGACCATTATGGTACCGTAGGGAAGTGGCCATGAAGGTGAAGATAAAATGGGTGGCATTCAAGAGGTATGAAAAAACACAGAAGGATGAGGATGAAGAGGTGTACCAGGTAAAACAGGGGAAGCAGGTAAGGTAGTGAGGTGAACAGAGGCTCAAGCATAAGAAAGAATAGCCAAAGGGTTAGCAAAAGAAGACCAGACTTTCTTCAGGTACATAAGTGAGGAGAGGAAAGCAAGGGGAGGGATTGAGAGGATAAGGAGGATGACAATGAGATATTGTGCAGAGGAGGATCAAGAAAAAGCAGACATCCTGAAAAGGTACATCTGCTCAGTCTTTACATTAGAGGAAGACTGTGACAGACCACCAAGGAGCAGCAGGAACACTGGAGGGGGGATTGTACACAAGTCCATTTTCAGAGGAAAGAGTATTGAAGTAACTTCTGAATTTGAAAGTGGACAAGGCCATGGGATCGGATGGATACACCCAAGAGTATTAAGCAAACTAGACTGGGAGGTGCTTGCTACACTACTCATGGCCTTATTCAACAACTCACTGGAAATAGGAGTGGTTCCAAAGGACTGGAGGAGCAGGCATAGTCCCATTCTGTAAGCGCGGCTGCAGGGAGGAGGCTAACAACTGTAGTCTGGCCTGTCTTGAGTTGTGAAAAATGAACGGATCCCATACTGCAGAAGAGACTGGCAGAATATCTGGAATATAGTGGGCTACAAGACTACAAGCAGCACAGATTCACAGGGGGAAGGTCATGCCAAATGAATCTGGTAGATTTCTTTGACTGGGTGACCAGGTAAATAGATCAGGGGAAGGCAGTGGACATGACTGATCTGGAATTTAGCTAGGCGTTCGACACTGTGCCACACAGGAGATTGATAAAGAAACTGAACAGTCTAGGGGTGGGATCCAAAGTGGTTAATTGAGTTAGCAACTGACAAAGCCCCTGGAATTCTTCAATTCTGCGGTTGAAGAATTTTCCACAGAATTTGCATCATGCCGTAGAATATATATAGTGCCGCAGAATTCATTGTTTTTGGTAAACTTTCATTCAAACATACTGTTTTTCTGTAGTGTCAGGCTTTCTTTCCCATCTCGTTTACCATGAAGCCCCTCCTCTATGCTCAGCATGTGATGTCATTGATGACATCACATAATACTTAGCCAATGGCAGGACTGTGTTCTGCCAGAGAAATTAATAAATCATGCCATAGAAATCAGAAAATGCTGCCGCAGAAGCCAAGTAGCCATGCCGCAGAAATCAGAAAATTCTGCCGTAGAGCACTGGGGGCCCTGGCAACTGATTAAAGGATAAGAGACAGAGAGTGGTGATTAACAGCACTCACTCTAATGATGGGAGAGTGACCAGTGGGATACCACAGGGTTCAGTACTGGGACCAATCCTCTTCAATGTAGGGGACATTGTAGAAGAACTGACAGGGAAGGTATGCCTTTTTGCAGATGATACAAAAATTTGCAATAGAGTGGACACGCAGAAGGGGGTGAAGAGAATATGCAGGGATCTTGTTAAACTTGAGGAGTGGTCAAAAGCATGGCAGTTCGGTTCAATGCCAAAAAGTGCAAAATCATGCACCTAGGGCATAGAAACCCAAGAGCTGAGTATAGGATGGGGGTGGAGTTATTGACAGTCAATAAGCAGGAAAGGGACCTTTGGGGTTATTATGTCTGAGGACCTCAAGGTGGCACTGGGATAAAGCAGTGGGTAGGGCTAGTAGGATGCTGAGGTGCATAGGGAGGGGTATCTCCATCAGGAGGATGGAGGTGGTATTGCCACTGTATCGCTTACTGGTAAGACCCTGTAGTAATGTATACAGTTTTGGCGAACAAACCTCAGAAAGAACGTAGACAGGGTGGAGGAAATCCACAGGGGAGCAACAAAAATTGTGCAGAGTTTGCACAAGAAGCTCTAAGAGGAGAAACTGAGGGATCTCAGCATGTACACCCTGGAAGAGAGTAGAGAGAAAGGTGACATGATACATACCTACAAGTACTGTACCTCACTGAAGTGAACAGGGTCCAGGAAAGTCTCTTTCAAATGTGAAAGAGCACTAAGACCAGGGGAATAATAATAATCTTTATTTATTGAGAGCAATTCACTAGTATCAAAGTGCTTTAACAATACTTAACATTTAAAATACATTAAAACTGTAAATAATTAAAAGACAAATTGTAACTTACAGAATCAGATCAGTATCAATTTGAAGAGAACGCAAGATTAAATAAGTAGGTCTTCAATGCAGATTTGAAGCTCTCCATAGTCAAGCACTCCTGAACATGACGAGGTAGAGAATTCCACAGGGTGGGGACTGCAAAAGCAAATGCTTAGGCCCCAGATGTCTTCAAGCAAACCCTGAGAATCTCTAGCAATCCCTCGTCAGTAGCGCGGAGTGGCCGGAAGGGGCAATAGGTATGAAGAAGCTCTTGCA
Source organism: Neoceratodus forsteri (assembly GCA_016271365.2). NCBI lineage: Eukaryota > Metazoa > Chordata > Ceratodontiformes > Ceratodontidae > Neoceratodus > Neoceratodus forsteri. The sequence continues at coordinate 854,284,099 of CM057449.1, forward strand.
GGTAGTATGGTGCCAGTCCATGTAGGGCTTTATAGGTCAGCATGCTGACCTTGAAGGTGATCCGCCATTGGAATGGCAGCCAATGCAGTTCGCGCAGCACAGTAGTAATATGGCTAGATTGAGAAAGCCCAGTTAGTAGCCTGGCTGCCACATTCTGCACCAGCTGCAGACAGCAGATGTCAACCCCCAATAGTCCTAGGTACAGGGCATTACAGTAATCCAGGCAGGAGGTCACAAAGGCATGGACCAGTGTCAGAAGATCATTTGGCAGAACCAGGTGTTTAATCTGGGTGATATTCCTCAGATGGTAAAATGAGGTCTTGACGACTGACGACACCTGAGATTTCAGGGTCAACCCCTCATCAAAAATAACGCCCAGACTCTGCACTGGTTCAGAGGTCCTCAGCTGGTTGCCACCAAGCAATAGTCCAGATGCCTGGCCAGCTGAAGACCCCTCTACTCGATGACCTGGGACCACAACCAAAACCTCAGTCATCAGGATTCAGCTTCAACCAGCTGGCACTCATCCAGTCTTGGATCTTGGATAGGCAGTTTTTAAATACCGAGACCGCAGTATCCTGTTCAGATACAAAAGACATGTACAGCTGAGTATCATCTGCATAGCAGTGAAAACTCAGTCTGTACCACCTTACAATGTCCCCCAGCGGCAACATGTACAACACGAACAACATGGTTAACAGCACAGAGCTCTGCAGAACCCCACATGGCAGGGAGAATGCATCAGAGAAATAAATCCCCGACACTACTCTCTGAGACCTACCAGTGAAGAAAGAATGAAACCATCTGAGGACTGTACCTGACAGTCCACAGATCAGCTGCAGGCACTCTAGCAGTACTCCATGGTCCATGGTGTCAAATGTCACAGAGAGATCAACGAGGACCAAGATGGAACGGCTCCTCCGATCCCTCACTAGAAGGAGGTCATTGAGCACCCGAACAAGGGCAATCTCAGTACTATGCCTCTTCCTAAATCCTGACTGGAAGGAATTATAGATGTCATGGATGACAAGATGGTCATCCAGCTGCAGCTTCTCAATAACCTTGCCCACAAAGGGCAGGTAGGAGACTGGCCTGTAGTTGGCGAGACAATCCAGGTCGAGAGAAGGTTTCTTAAGGAGGGGAGTCACCACTGCCTCCTTCAGGGAGTCTGGAAACTCCCCGGTCTCTAATGAGCACCGGACAATCTCAGCCAGGATCGGGCCGATGACCTCAACACATCTCACAAGGAGACACGTTGGGCCCAGGTCCAAACTACAGCAGGTCTGCAGCATACTCTGGATGACCCTCATGACATCCAGGATCGTCGATTGATCAAAAGCTGACCAACCAGACTGAGGTATTGCGATTGACCACTGCCACACCCATTAGAGTGAGCTGCACTGATCTCTGACCTGATGTCAGCAATCCTATCTGCAAAGAAGCGAGCAAACTCATCACACTTCTCTTGTGACAAGGCTCTCTGTAACTGCAGACAGACTGGATTGCATAGTCTGTCCACAGTTCAGAATAGCTGAGCTGGTTGGTTCCATGCAGCAGTGATCTCCCCAGACAGGAACTCTGCCTTCTTATGGGAGAACACTGATTGATAGTCCACATAATGTGCCATCAATCTGGGCTTGTCGGCATCAAGGCCAGGTTTCCACCAGCGATGCTCCAACCTTCGTCCAACCCTCCTCATCTTCCTCAAAGACCCATCAAACCATGGGGATCGTGGGTGAAGGGAGAGAGGGTGAACACGGACAGGAGCAATGAAGTCCAGAGCTGCCACCACAGCCTTATTATAGGCCTGCAGTAGATTGTCTGGGTCCACGCTTGCAGTAAGAAATCCCGATAGATCCAGTACCGCCATCAGGCCATCTGGGGTCACATCCCTTAATGAGCAGTACCGGACCATCTCCAAAGGGGTAGGGCTATAGGGCATGCCTGAAAGTTGAACCTGATAGTGCAATGGTCAGACCATCTGACTGCTTCCACCACCAGTAAGAAGACCAGATCCAAAGAGTGTCCCAACTTATGGGTCACAGAGGAAATCACCTGTGTGAAGCCCAATAAATTCATCAGTTGGAGGAAGTCTTGCCCAAACTGCGAAAGTTCGTCGTCGACCCAAGCGTTGAAGTCGCCCAGCACCATCACCCTGGGAGACTCAACACCTTGTCGACAATGAAGTCCGCGACTTCCTGCAAAAATTGCTTTGCATCTCCGGGTGGACAGTAGATGAGAAGAATTTTGCATCCCACACCTGGACCCAAGATACACTCGAAGGATCAGGTCTCCCCACTGGCACATCTATCAGGCCCATTTCTGATCTAAAACAAATGGCTACACCCCAGCCCCTACAATCCAGCCTCAGGCAGTGTATCACCAAGAATCTGGCTGGAGCCACCGCCTCAAGAATTGGGCCAGCATTCATGTCCAGCCAGATTTCGGTGATGCATGCCAGGTCCGATGACCCAACAAGATCACCAATCACTGCCGTCTTGTTCTTAATGGACCTGGCATTGCACAACACCACCCAGGTAGAATGGAATTCTGAGGCTGACGGCAAAACCTGCTCACTCAAAGTGGAGCCCTTGGGTATGGAGACCAGACAGGGAGAACCCCTCTCCAGTCTCCATTTCGCCCCAGGGCATCTCTTTATCTCTACGACCCCAATCCGGCTGCTCTGGTCCTCTCCTCTCCAAGGTCCAGATCCCCCCCCGATGCCTCCTACCAACTATCCCCAATGCCCAGCAATGACCATATACGTCGGCAGGCAGAGGGAGACAGTTGAAGGGGCGGAGGCCCCGAAACTCTACGGAGGAGTAGGGCCTGTCTGGGAGAGCCACCTGCCAACACATGTTCTCCTGCCACTCAAATAACCATCCCCCAATAACCATACCATAAACACAGATAAACAATCCCCCACCCCACAATCTCCAATCAGTATCCCAAACTAAAAGCTAAAACAAATAAAATGCCCAACCTCCCACCCTAACCCACCAACAAAATCCCAATCAAGAAATTATACCCAACCCAAAATAAATTCAGCAAGTAAGATGCTTAAGTATCCAGGTATAAGAAGCACACCTTAGCTTCAGAAAGATTCTTTTAAACCAGGTGAAACTCTCACCCTCACCTAGTCCATGCAGTCACTAGCCAAGGTTGCTCTCCTCTCCCATTAGCAACAACACGGAAATTAAAATAATTGCAAGACAGTCTTTGGAGGTACTCTCACTACCTCTCAATGCAATGAAGTTGGGGGGGGGGGTCAAAAGAGACATGAGGAAATATTTCCTCACTGAAAGGGTGGTAGATGCCTGGAACAGATTGCCAGCTGAAGTGGTGGAGGCTAAAACAGTAGAGGGTTTCAAGTATGGTGGCACAGACATAGAGGTATAGAAACATAGAATCTGTCAGCAGATAAAGACCATATGGCCCACCTAGTCTGCCCATTTCCCTACCCACTGCTGCATCCTCAGATCCTATCTGATCTGTGGCGCTCCTGCTGTGCATATCTTGAGGGTACCCTTATGTCTATCCCATGCACTCTTAAACCCTCATATTGTTTTCATCCCCACCACTTCTGCTGGAAGGCTGTTCCACGGCTCCTCCACCCTTTCAGTGAAAAAGTACTTCCTAACATTACCCCTGAGCCCTCCACCCTTCAGCCTCATATCATGCCCCCTTGCTCTTGTGCAGAGTTTTCTCTGAAATATGCTTTCCACCTGTACCCTGTTTATTCCCCAAAGGAACTTGAAAGTCTCTATCATATCTCCCTTTTCTCTTTCTTCCTCCAGTGAATAGATATTAAGGTCCTTAAGTCTTTCCTCGTTGAGCTTCTGGTGCAGTCCATATACTGTACCATCTTTGTTGCCCTTCTTTGGACTGCCTCTATTTTGTCAATGTCATCCGAAGATGTGGTTTCCAGAAATGGACACAGTGCTCCAGCTGAGGCCTCACCAGTGATTTGTACATTGACATCACCACCTCTTTCCTCCTGCTTGTTATGCCCCACCCTATGCACCCCAACATTCTGTTTGCTCGCCCCACTGCCTTTTCACATTGTTTGGTCACCTTCAGATCATCAGATATGATAACCCTCAGGTCTCTCTCCTGACTTGTGGTGGACAGAATTTCCCCACCCATCCTGTACTCTTCCCTTGGGATTCCTCTGACACAGGTGCATGATCTTGCAAATTTTTAGCACTGAAACTCAACTGTCAGACACCTGATCACTCCTCTAATAGGCTTAGGCCTGTTCTCATTTTTCCCACCTCCTCTGGTGTGTCCACTCTGTTGCAGATCTTGGTGTCATCTGCGAAGAGGCACAGCTTTCCCTCCTGACGCTCTGCAATGTCGCTAATGAAGACATTGAATAGGACTGGCCCTAACACTGACCCCTGTGGCACCCCGCTGGTCACCTCCCTCTCTTCAGATTTCATGACATTTACCACCACCCTCTGAGACCTGTCGCTTAGTCAGTTCCCAACCCAATTTAGCACCGTAGAACCCACTCCCAGGCTCCCCAATTTATTTAATCTCCTGTGCGAGACGATGTCGAAGGCCTTGCTGAAATCCAGGTAGGCCATATCCACTGCCCCTCCCTGATCTACCACCCTGGTTACCCAGTTAAAGAAATCTATAAGATTCATCTGACAGGACCTTCCCATTGAGAATCCATGCTGCCTTGGACCCTGTGCCCTGCTATCCTCCAGAAACTTCACAATCTTCTCCTTAAGGAAGGACTCCATTAGTTCCCCCCTACTGAGGTCAGGCTTACAGATCTGTAATTGCCTGCCTCCTCTCTGCTTTGACTCTTGTAAAGAGAGACCACATCTGCCCTCCTCCAGTCCTCAGGCACCTCCCACTTCTCTAATGATGCATTGAAAAGGGCAGCCAGTGGTTTCACCAGCACTTCCCTGAGTTCCTTTTGTACTCTGGGGTGGATCCCATCTGGCCCATTGCCTTATTTGCTTTTATTTTCCTGAGTTCTTCTAGGAATCTCTCCACCATGAATGAGCTGGTGTCTACCTTCCTCCCCTGAATACCCCTCTTAGTGAGTCTCTGTCCCTCACCCTTCCCTTCCTTGCTGAATACTGAGCTAAAGTACTTGCTCAGTATCTCAGACTTTTCTAGGTTGCCCTCCTCCCTTTCTCCTCCTTCCTTCTTCAGCCTAACAATCTGGTATATTAGAGAAGAGGCAGGGAGGTGGGAGGGTCGATGGAGACCATACAGCAGGTGAGGAGGAAGATAAGGCAGGAAACATCTGGGCAGACTAGATAAACCAAGCGGTCCTTTTCTGATGACAGATTCTATGTGTCTATGTTTCTAAGTTCATAGTCGCGTGCTTACTATAGAAACTGCTTTTACTACAGTAGGCATCTGATCGTGAACTGTCATTCAATTGGTGGCTGCTATGGATGTGAGTGGAGAGTCTGTGCCAGTTGCCATCAGTGGGGTGCGTACACCATAGTTTGAGGCCCAGTGGGGTAGTGGTAGTGGTCTGTACTGGGTGGACAGGTCAGGGTGGGGGCTGGACATCATACTTATGAGAGTGGGGGGAACCACTGGGCACCAAGTATGTGGTATAGAAGAATTACAGCTCTTGCCAGGCTGCTAATTGGGGCAGTTGGGGAGCCTTGGTCTGGATATCAGGAAAGTGGTACAGAGGAATTACTGATCTTATCAAGTGGCTGATCAGGGGTTAGTTGATCAGGGGTGGGGGTCTGCTAGACACCAGGGACAGATGTCTTATTACCCAGGCATGCAATTTGGGGGAGGCACTGGGCACTGGCACAGTTATGCCATGCACCAGTGGGGGGTACCAGGGTTAGTGGTACTCTGACAAGGCCTGGTGTTGGTGGTGTAGGAAGGCGAAGCCCATAACACCTGGTTTGGGGAGCCAGTAATTAGTGTTGCACTAATGGATAGTTACCACCTATCCAAACCTACCAGAATGCTGATGTGCCTATGTGCAAAGTGCTGTCAGTTGCTTTACATAGATGCACTAGGATGGACTAGAGCCACTTAAAAATGGATTACTGAATCAGTAGCCAAGCCATCTAATATGGCCCTTTGCAGTACTATTCTGCCTTAGAGAGTGCAAAGTGTGTTAGTGGGTTGGTAACCTGTTTAGCACTCACAAAAGAGCTTGAATATTCTGCCGAAGGACTTTTTTAAACCATTTTAACTCCGATTTAAAAGGTTTTTTCCAGATTATAGTATGGTAAAAACCATGCTACAATCCATGTTCTAAAACTGCTTAAACCCTGCTCAGAGTTAAGCCGTGTTTACACAGCAGAAGCACTACAAATAAAATACCACAGCAGCACGGTCCCATCCACTTGCCACCCGCATCCCTTCTGTCTACACAGCCCCTCTCTGCACCACTGCAGTCAGTGCTGCTGAGGGGCCATGCATCAAGGGGAAGCCAGCCATATGCTGGCCGATGGACTGGTTGCTGCCGCACAGGCAGTTTACACTGCCATTTATGCCGCTGTAAGCCGCTCGCTCCTCTTGGCGCTCCCAGCTTGCCAGAGAATCTGGGAGCATCTTAGTGAGCAGCTTACCTTGATCGGGTACATGTCCGCACAGTTACATTTGCACTGGAGCAACCCAAGTGCACGGGTTACTCCAGTGCAAAAGTGACCATGTAAACAGGGCTTTAGACCAATATTGTTGTCATAACCCATGACGACATCAGTGTGGAAGTGATTTGTGTTGACACATGGGTTAAGACAACCACAACAGCCCAAAATCTGTGTTTTTGGCTATTAAATGAAAAAACACACACACACATATTCCTGATTCCACAAGCTACTAACGCTAGTGGTGACACTTTCACATAATCCCCTTTGACGCCAAATTGTGAGTATCATTGCATGCACTGCAGTATCCATTAATTTGCAGCTTATGCCTGTGAACTTGCTAGAACTAGCGCAGTTTTGGAGTGCAATCTGGACACTCCAACAACCATGCTGTAATATGGATAGGAAACATTTTTTAAAATGTTTTTGAACACACTACACAGGGGCCCACATATTCAAAGGAGGTGCATGGCACAAAATGGAGATGCGCTGTGCATCCTGGAAAATGCGCAGAAATACGATATTCAAAAGGGAGAAATGTATCGCTCATGTTGGAATGCGCGGTCATGCAGATACAATGTATGCAGCACAGAAAAGGGGTGGGCACCCGAATACGCCATGTATGTGTATATTCAACCAAAATGAGTGATGCATGTGCTGTGCATCCCACATTTGTGCCACGCAAAGTTAGGCAAGCAAAAGGCTGCCCTAAATCAACCAGCCACCCACAGGCAGGCTACTGAAATGCAGACAGGCAATCCTGAGTCAGCCCTTGGAGGTGCACCAGGATGTGCTCCAGGCACCGAAACACAGCAGTCATGCCAGGATGGTAGTACCCCAAGCCACAGCTGCTGTGGCACTACCGGCATCACCCAGACAGCCACCCCCCCTCACCAAACCTAGGTCTTAGATGCACAGCTGCCACATGCTAGTGCAGTCAGGCACCCCCCTAGCACACCAGTGAGGCAGACAGTAACAATGTAGCACATGTACTGGGGCCATGGCCTGCACCCATGTGGCCATCAGAGCACCACCAGAAGGTGGCATGCACCCGTGGTGATATCTGGGACAACAGTGCTCAAGATGCATGGTGGCAGCATGGCATGGGTCAGGGACTAACCAGCAGCACACACTCACAGTGGTTCACCGTAGGTGCACACAACACTCCCGTGCCAGACCCACACCACCAGGAGCCACAAACATGTCACTGATGCCAGCCATGCATAGTGACAATGCCACAGGAGCTCTGCAGTGGGCCAGTGTGGTGTTCTAGTGGTAGACATTGCACAACTGTAGTCAGCGCGGGGCAGGGTTGACATCACCTGCAGCTTAGAGGTGGCATGAGCTTGTCTCAATGACACCAGGTCCTTCCCGTGTTGTGTGTGTGGCCACCATGGGCACATACATGGCCATGGATAATGGCACTGTACTCAGGCAAATGCAGTCCACTTAAACACAATCATGACTTCTCACCTGCCTGCTAGACTGCAATACCTCCTGATCACCTTTGTGGCGTGGTGGTACTGGCCTGAAAAGTTCGAACTGTGTATGCCAGTGGTATGCAAATGACCCGAATACATTCCAGTAGTGAGATGCAAATATGCTGTTTGGGCGCTGACTATGCAATTAGACCATTTGCATATCCTGGCTGAATATTACAACTCTGCATGCCGCACAAGTGGCTTCACATCACGCAGTTCCGTACACTTCTCGCTGGTCTTAGGTCACCTACTGCGCATCTCCCACTGCATAATTGCCCATATTTGGGACATTCAGACAAATGTGCACGATCACATTTCCTGGTGCACTTTCTAAATATCCCATTCTTTTGTGCTGGCACAAGTCAATGCACATCACATTCACTTGCAAGGCACACCCAGCCAGTTTTGAATATGGGGCCCAGGGTGTACAGGGCCTTAGTGTATCCCCTGCTTAAATGGTATGACTGCATTACATTATAAATATGCTAAGTATGAGCTTCCCAAACAGCTGTTTTTTTTTTTATCATATCTATTTTTCACTCTTTGGCCGGCTGAGCTGCTCCCCATCAGGGGCATCCAGCCGCTGACCACCTCTACCGTGGACACCCAGACTCCTACAGCTTCCCCCACACAGTGGAGCCACAGGGAGCAACCCTACTCCCAGTGGAACATGGATCCAGGTGGGTGCCGCAGCAAAATTGCGGACGGCCATCAAGCCGCTCACTTCAGGCGCCATTTTTCCCTGGTTTTCTGTCCCCATTAGTGCATGCTCAGACAGTGCCTCCAGTCTCCGCTGGGGGCCGCTGCTGAGAGATGCATTTCCTGATCCCACCCCAGAGAGGAGAGCAGTCCTCCGGATGCTCAATCCTCTCCACCCCCTGCTGACTCCCGCCATTTCGAGTCCATTCCTGAACCCAGGTCATCGGTCTGAGTTGAGGTAAGGCACCAGCGCCTCAGCCCTCTACGCCACCAAGCCAGCCAACCAAACAGCTGTTTTTAATAGTAAAGGAAGGCAGCACTCAGATGAAAAAATAAATTTTATTTTAACCTCTGTTGTTATAAAAGTTGTCATATCATGTTCTGAAATTTGATAAAAGTTGTGTAAGCAAAACAAGATGGAAGAAATAGTTAAGATACCCCATTTTATCTTCTGAAGTTTAAGAGACAATGGCCAGAATTTTTAGTCAGATAATGCCACACTAACAGGATTAATGTGGTGCTGTAATTACCATGGCTGGCAGTCTTTTAGTATGACCAGTGCTATTTTTAAAAGCAGTTAGCACAGTGCTAATCTGCTAGAAACATAGAAGTTGTCAGCAGATAAAGACCTCTTGGCCCACCTACTCTGCCCAGTTTTCACTGCCTACTGTGCCACCGCAGACCCTACTTGATCTCTGATTGTCTCCTCCCCTTGCCTTACTACCAAGGTCCCCTTGTATCTGTCCCTTGCATGCTTGAATCCTGTCACCATTTTGGCACCCACCACCTCCACTGGAAGGCTATTCCAGGTATCCACCACCTCTCTGCAAAGAAGTATTTCCTCACATTTCCTCTGAGTCCCCCCCCCCAACTCCGCAGCATGACCCTTTGTCCTCGAGCTTCTTTTTCTATGGAAAATGCTGCCTTCTTGTACCTTGTTAATACTGTATCTGCTACGTATTTGAATGTTTCACTCATCATCGCCAGTGACCTGAAATCATCCAAGCAGTAGGTAAGGCTAGAGGGATGTTGGGGTGTATTAGTAGGATTATCACAAGTCGGAGAAGGGAGGTAATAATCCCTCTTTACAAGACACTGGTTAGGCACCATCTGGAGTACTGCGTGCAGTACTGGAGGCCACACCTTCACAAGGACATTAACCAAACTGAAGCTGTCCAGAGAAGGGCAACCAAAATGGTGTAGGAACTGCATCAGAAAACATACGAGGACAGATTAACGGAGTGCAATATGTATACCCTCGAGCAAAGGAGGGGAGAGGTGATATGATCAAAACATTCAAACACCTTAAGGGCACTAACAAGGTGAAAGAGTCTAACATGTTTCAATATAAGAAAAATAGCAGGACAAGAGGACACAGCATGAGATTAGAGGGAGGCCAATTAAGGGGTAATGTGAGGAAGTTCTTTTTCACAGAAAGGGTGGTGGATGCATGGAACGGCCTACCTCAGGAAGTGGTGGATATGAATACAGTGCAGGGCTTCAAACAGGCATGGGATAGGCATAAGGGAGCAATACAGATGAGTATGAATAGATAGGCCATTGACAGAGCAAAGGCCGATGGCACATTCATAAGGCAGAAAAAGAAATGGGTAGACTGGATGGGCCTTGCGGTCCTTATCTGCCATCAACTTCTATGTTTCTATGTTTCTATATCCCCCCTTTCACTCTTTTCCTCTAGAGAGTACATATTTAGTTGCTTGAGTCTCTCCTCGTAGGGCTTTTGATATAGGCCCTGCACCATTTTGGTAGCCCTGTTCTGTGCTGCTTCCACCTTATCAATGTCCTCCTGGAGGTGGGGCCTCCAGAACTGGACACAGTGCTTGAGGTGGGGTCTTACCAGTGATCTGTACAGGGGTAATATTACTTCCTCCTTCTTACTGGTGATACCCCTCCCTATGCACCTGCTAGCCTTCCCCACTGTTTTGTCACACTGCTTGGCTACATTCAGGTCATCAAGAATGATTACCCCCCAGGTCTGTTTCCTGTTTGGTGGTTGCCAGTACTTCCCCTCCCAATTGGTACACAGTCCCCAAGTTTCTGTGCCCCAAGTGCATGATTTTGCACTTTTCACATTGAAACCCAGCTGCCAAACCCGTGACCATTCTTCTAACATTTTCAAATCATCCCTCATTTCCCCCCCCCCAGTGTGTCTACTCTATTGCAGATTTTTTGTGTCATCCGCAAGCAAGCATACTTTCCCTACTAGCCCTTCCACAATGTCACTAATAAAGACATTGAAGAGTTCCAGGCCTAGTACTGAGCCCTGAGGCACCCTGCTAGTAACCCTGCCTTCTCCAGAGTGGATACCATTTACTACCACCTTCTGACTCCAGTTGCTTAACCAGCTTCTTACCCAACCAGTTTATAACTTTTTGACCCACTCGAAGACAGGCCAGTTTGTTCACCAGTTTTCCATTTAGAATGGTGTCGAAGGCCTTACAGAAATCCAGGCAGGCCACATCTACTGCTCTTACCTGATTCAATACCCTGGTCACCAAGTGGAAGAACTCAGTCGGGTTTGTCTGGCAAGACCTCGTCCTGTGAAACCATGTTGTCTTGGATCCTGTTATCCACTGGTTAGCCTGTTGCTAATTTGTTTATGCAGGACTGCTAAATGCAGCTGGATGCCAGTGCAAATGAGGGGTACCGCCAACGCATACAGGGCATACCGGTAACTTAAATGCTTCCTTTAAGCACCAACTATCATGTTTTAGCAGCACACAAGCAGTCTGCCAGCACTAGGGATGCACAGAATTGGTCGATTCCAATCAGATTTCAGGATTTTTGGAATTTCCAAATCCTAATCCAATTAAAAGGACCTAAAATCGGATTTAGAATTCAGATTTGAAATCTGAAATCCTAATGCCTATGTAAAACAGGTTTTAGGATTCAGTTTAGGATTTAGGATTTTTGGACTGCAAATCCTAAATCCATAAATTACAGTAGATAGATGAATCCAAATCCACTTGGCAGATTCCAAGCAACCCTAGCCAGCACACTGCATACCCTCTGTCCTGGTCAAAATAAGAAGGGTGACAAAGATGGTGCATGGTTTGCACCACAAAACTTATGAGGAGAGACTAAGAGACCTCAATATGTACTCACTGGAGGAGAGGAGAGGAGAGAAAGGGGTGACATGATAGAAACTTTTAAGTACCTCAAGGACATAAACAAGGTGCAGTTAGGAGATCTTTTTCAATGTAGAAAAGATACCAGAACAAGGGGACATGATATGAAATTGGAGGGGGGGATTAAGAGGTAACATGAGGATGTTTTTCTACACGGAGAGGGTGGTGAGCACTTAGAATAGTCTGCCACAAGAAGTGGTAGGGGCAAGCATGGTCGAGAGGTTTAAACATGCCTGGGACAAGCACAGGGAAACCTTGGGCAGGAAAGGAGTGATGAAAAGCCATAGACCACTTAGGGTGAATGGATGCATACATGTATAGGGCCTACGGACAGACTGGATGGGCCTAGCGGTCCTTATCTGCCGACAATTTCTATGTTTCTGTGTAATTCTCTAACAGTCCAGTGTCTGTCTCCAAATCCTTATAGAAATAGAACATTTATCATTAATACTCTGGTAGTCCCATTCCCTCACCTGCTCCAGGAAACCTAGAACATTTATACCTGGTAGTTTAGTGGTTCCTGTTCTCAGTATCTGAAGAAAGCCCCCCTCACCCTGGCTCTGAGACACCAGCCGGCACTTACCCTTCACTCTGTGCCATGGCTGGTTGTTGCCTCCTGCAAAAAAGATCTGTATCAGTTGATAACATTTCTTTGATTAACAGATGGCAGTCAGTTGTGGTGATGAATAGAGACTAAGTGCCTGCTATCTTCTCAGGGCCGCAGAGACTGTGTAACTGTATGGGATGGGAGGATTATCACCAGATACTGAGTGACAATCACCAGATACTGGGGGATGGGCACTGGATAATGGGAGCTGGAGGGGACACTGTAGTACCAGAGATAAGTATTCTGTTTTTACCAGGATCTGGTAAAGAGGAGAGGCCACCAGATTGAGAGGGATAAATGTTCTAGCTCTACCTGGATTAGGTGAGTGGGGGACCACCGGACTATCAAGGAATTCTTTTTTTATTGTGACCAGGTGTGTGTGTGTTGGGGGGGGGGGGCTGGCAGGCTGCATGTGTGCAGTTAAAACAAGATTCCCAGAAGCATTAACTAGCACTACCCAGGCAGTCTGTTAGCACTTCCAGAAAGCATTTAATATACCACTACACCTTAGATGCATTAGAGTAACCCCTATTTGTATGGGCACCTGGTTGCAATTTGTAGTCCTGCAAATAAAAAGAAAAACAGTGCCACACTAACAGATTAGCACTGCACAGGAGAATGCTTTTTATGTTGCTTGCACGCATGTGCAAGAAACATAGTGCCATCATCCGAGTTTTCAGAGGTGTGGCAGCCCTCTTCCAATTCAGTCAGTGTGTTTGCAGGCACGGCCGCAGTTCTCCAATCGCTGCTGGAGCTGTCTATGACAGCAGTCGAAAATGCAGTGGAGTACAGTTGAAAGGGGGAGCTACGCTTCAGTGAGCAGCGATAAGATATCGCCTGCTCATGCGGCTCCCTACACACTACACAATAATACACACGCGACGATACCGCGTAAGGTTTTCCGCCCCACGCAGCATTATTGCATAGCCGACGGGGTGCCCAATCCCCCGCCGCTGTGCCGCGCCTCCTCCAAACAGAGTTCCACATGCCACGCTGGGTGCTTCCACCAGTGTGGCAACATCGTATAGCCGACGGGTGCCTAACTTCGCCGGGTTCCACTCCCCTCCCAGTGTAGTGGGTGCCACGCTGGGAGCCCACCCCAGCATGGCAACAGATGCTATCACCGACATGGTGCCCAATCCCCATCGGCTCCACGGTCCCCCAAACAGCAGTCTTTGTGCACACGCTGGGAGCCCACCCCAGCGTGGCAAACGTCCAACCAGTCAGGCCTGTTTTTTCACAAAAACAACCTGCAACACTAAAACGGTCCTCTGTCTGGGCCCTCACCTGCACTTCCACCCATTGTGCACCCTTGCCTCCCCACACCCCTCACCCCATACTTACCTCCGACTCCAGCACGACGATCTTCAGTGGACCGGGAACACGTCTGCACTCTTCAAAGCTGACCACGAACTGAGGAAATGCCGATAAGCTGTATAATGTAATAAATAGGTTTTTTTTTTCAACTTTGCTGCATATCTCAGGCATTTTTTGGAATTTTTGCACCAAATTTTCAACATGGGGTTTTTGGGACCCCTTCTCATGAATGCTCTCATTGTCATGGCGTTAATCGGGCCCGAAGGGTGATTTTGCAGTCACTGCGCAAAATCACCTTTCAGCACCGATTAATGAAATGACACTGCCAGTGTTCATAAGGTGGGCTCTCAAAAAGCCTATGTTGAAAATTTGGTGGAAACATTCCTAAAAATGACTGTTTTATGAGCGTGTGCTGCGCAGTTCCTACGCATGCTCATAAGTTCGAGAATTTTCAATATTTTCATTCCAGATTTTCAACATTGTCCTTTTACCACACCTCCTTATGAGCAGTATAGCTGTCATTTTTCACATCTCGCCCAAAACATGTTTCCACCCATGTAGTGCACAATGGTGCAGTCGGTGTGCGAAATCACTGTATGGGACACATTAAGAAAATCATAGTGATACTGTTCATGAGCAGAGGTCTTAAAATGGCTATGTTGAAAATTTGGTGGAGAAATTCCTAAAAATGACTGTTTTACGAGCCTGTGTTGCGCAGTTCCTACGCATGCTCGTAAGTGTGCGAATTTTCAATATTTTCACTCCAGATTTTCAACATTGTCATTTTACCACACCTCCTTATGAGCAGTATAGCTGTCATTTTTCACATCTCGCCCACAACGTGTTTCCACCCATCTAGCGCACAATGGCGCAGTCGGTGTGAAATCAATGTGTGGGACACATTAAGAAAATCACAGTGACACTGTTCATGAGCAGAGGTCTTAAAATGACTATGTTGAAAATTTGGTCACAAACTTCCTAAAAATGACTGTTTCACGAGCGTGCATTGCGCAGTTCCTACGCACGCTCGTAAGTTTGAAAATTTTCAATATTTGCACTCCACTGACTTCCAAATACCTACACAGCACATACAAGCAAGCAACATTTGGCATTGACAAATGCTTGTTAAAATAGCATCAGCCTTACTTATCACTGCGCAGTGCTGATCCTATTACAGTAGTACATGTGCGCCCATTTTCAGAGCCAGCAGTTAGTGCTATGCACTCCTAAGTGCTGCACCTAAGACAGTGCGCAGCCACCCTGGAAACATATTCAGACATGTAGCATGCTCCAATAGATGTGCACTGCCTGTCTCAATATGTGAGCTGTGGAAGCACAGTGCACAGTCTTTCCTTCTCTGTGACCATTAGTACCTCCCTCTACATTTTATACTCAGCCTCTGGGTTTCTATGTCCTAGATGCATAATTTTGCACTTTTTGCCTTTAAACCCCATCTGCCATTCCCCATAGCACTCCTCCAGTTTTCTAAGGTCCCTACTTGTTCTCTCTACCCCACCTATCCACGCTATTACAGATTGTGTTATCATCTGCAAAAAAGCATATTTTCCTTTCCCATTATTCTGTAATGCCACTTATGAAGACATTGAAGAGGACTGGTCCCATTACTGAGCCCTTCAACACCCTACTTGTCTTTCTCTCTTCATTGAAGTGAGTGCCGTTTACCACCACCCTTTGTTGCATATCAATTAACCCATGTTTTACCCAGTTTGCCACTTTGGATCCCACCCCTAGAATGACCAATTCTTTATTAGTCTCTTATGAGACACAGTGTCGAATGCCTTGGTGAAGTCCAAGTAGGCAATGTCCGCTGCCCTTCCTCAATCTATTTCACCAGCACCCAGTTGAAAAATCAATCAGATTCCTCTGGAATGAACCCCACCTCCCCCAGTGAATTCATGCTGCCTTTGGTCCTGTAACCTGTAGGATTCAAGGCACTCCATTAGCCTTTCCTTTCACAGGTTTTCCATTAATTTCTTCACCAGTGACGTAAGACTCACTGGCCTATAGTTGCTAGCCTCCTCCCTGCTGTCACTTGTATGAAGCAGGACTACATCAGCTCTCCTCCAGTCCTCGGGAAGCACTCCTGTTTCCATAGAGTTGCTGAATAAGGCTGTCAGTGGTGCAGCAAGCATCTCCCTGAGTTCCTTTAAGATGCTTGGGTGTATACTATCCAGTCCCATGGCCTTGTCCACTTTCAGATTTCTAAGTGTCCCTTCAGGACTCTTTCCTTTGGAAATGAAATTGTGCCACCCCCCTTCCCCACCTCTGTTCTTGCTGTTCCTTGGAAGTCCAACCCCCTCCACTGTGAAGACTGAGCAGAAGTAGCTGCTCAGGATGTCTGCTTTTTCCTGATCCTTCTCTGTGCAGTCTCTTTCTGCCATCCTCCTTATCCTCACTGTCCCCCTCATTGCCTTCCTCTTCTCACTTATGCACCTGAAGAAAGTCTTGTCCCCTCTTGCCACCCCTTTGGCTCTCCTCTCCACTGTCTGAGCATTTGATCCCCTCATTGTCTTGCCTACTTCCCTCTGTTTACCTGATACACCTCCCAATCCTCATCCCTCTACATTTCTTTCTGCCTAGTGAATACCACCCTGTTTTCCTTTATCTTTATGGCCACTTCCCTAGAGTACCATAACAATCTTGTTTTTGATCCTGCTTTTGCATACTTCATACATACAGAGGCTGGTTGCCTTAACTATGACTTCCCTTAATTTTCTCCACTGTTCCTCTACTCCTTTCTGGCAATCCTCCCCAGTGAGGATGCTTCTGAGGCAGGCTTCCATTTCTTTAAAATCTGCCATATTAAATTCCCGGACACTCATCTTTGCATTGGTTGTCAATGCACCCATTTTAATATTGAACCACACTGTGTAGTGATCACTGGTTCCCAGGGGTCATCCCACTGTGACATGACTATGTGCTGTCACAGCCCCCTGTAAGGCAGGGATTCAGAGGGGCAAAGGGAGATTTATTTATTTTCAGTTTCAGATTCACTCCTTTGAGATGAGGGGCTCCTTAACAAAGGTTCCAAGTAAAAAAAAAAATGCAGGACAATACATTGGTTACAGATAGCTGCAGGCAGGCAAGACAGTAAATACCGAAAAGATTACATGGCAGTTTCAGTTACAGAAGTGCCTGGGGGAAAACAACAGCACTCCAGGAGTGCAGTACAGTATTTAAGCATGGTACAGTGTTTAAGCAGGTACAGTATACAACCTGAGCTCAGAAGACTCCTGGGTTACCTAAGTACATAATGTTGATATATTCGCAGCCAAAGGAGGCTTTGTCCAGGCTTCAGCAGACAGAAACTGAATTGGGGTTGAGTAGTAGGGATGGGGTTGGGGGGGTGAATGGTCTGAAGAGGGAGGGTGGGATGTGACAATACATGGGAGAAATGGAGTGAGCTCTAGTGTTAAACTAGGGTAGCCCTAATCCTTACCCAGTTACCAAAGACTAAAATAAAATAAACTATATGGGACAACAAACATTTTCATGTGCTAGGTACCAGTAGGAGCTGAGCCCACTTTTAAATGGGCCAAATTTACAGCATTCGATAAGGGAGGCAGAGAGGTCCTTTATCCACTTAGGTCCCCAGTATGATAGGGATCTAAGCAAACATAGTGTGCTTAAAGGGCACCAGTAACCCCTCTTTGGTTGCACTTCTAGTGTTTTTAGTGGCTTGGGCACATTTGAACAACTTAGCGGTGGATTCAGATGTCTGTCCTAGGAGTGATTTTTTCCCCACCAGGCAGGCCTGGTATTTTACTATGAGATGGAGTGGGAGCTATCCAGTCTCCTTATATAGTGCACAGGTGCGGGTCAAGTAATCTGCCCTGAGGACCAACCCACAGGCCTTATTAAGGAGGATTTTGACCCTTTTCAGTGTGGTGTCTGAACTAGTCCCTTAGATCACCAGTCCGTAGTCAGTAGTGGACAATGCAGAGCTGCACAAGACCAGTCACAATGCATCTGGCATCATAGCATGTCTGTGATGGTAGAGTACTCCTAGCCTTGTATTTGCGGATTTTATGATTTGGTCGGTATGAGTGGAGAAGATGAGAGTGTCGTCTAGGTGAACACCCCGGTATTTAAATGTGCTGACTTGCTCTAGTGTTTCCCCTTTTTGGCTATGGATTAACAGCGGACCATACTTTTTCTTGTTATGAGGCATTGTGATGAGCACGTCTTTGGCCTTTTTGTAGTTGAGCAAGAGTCTATTCTGCGTGAACCATGTTTCTAGCACTTGGAAGTTGGTTTGTAGTTCCATTGTAATTTTGGACAATTCCCTGCCAGATACTGAGATGATAGCATCATCAGCATAGAGCATCATGTGAGCCAGGCAGACGGAGGGTAGGGAATTAATGAATAGGCTGAATAGCAGGGGGCCACGTATTGAACCTTGGGCGACTCCAAGGCTCACTTCCTTTGGTTCTGAGAGTTTTCCACTAATTCACATGCATTGTGATCTGCAGGAGAGGTAGCTGTCAAACCAGGCTACCGTCTCGGGGGACAGGCCAATGGATAGTAGGCTATTTAGTAGGAGTTGGTGGTTTACTATGTCAAATGTTTTAGTGAGGTCTATGAAGATAAACCCCACTGACATTCCAGTGTCCAGTGCATCCTATAGTTGTGCGGTGTAGTCGACAAGTGCAGTCAGGGTGCTATGATTTTTTCAAAACCCATGCTATTGTGCACATAGGAGATTGTATTTATCCAGACAGTCTGTTAATTGATCTGATACAATCCTTTCCAGAGCTTTAAATAGAGGAGTAGTATGGATATTGGCCCGTAGTTTGACAGATTGGTTCTGTCACAGCTTTTAAAAACAGGGGTGATGACTGCTGACTTCCATTTGTCCAGGAACACTCCTGTTCTTAGAGATGTATTAAAAATTTTAGTAAGGGGCATGGCCCGCTTGTCCAGGGTGAGGGCTACCATCTTCATCTCTATTAAGTCGCTCCCCATCCTTATTTTATTTATTTATTTATTTAATTAATTATTGAACTGTTTCACCAGGAAGGCACATCTGGAGTGACAAGTCGCTCATCTCCTGGTGCGACCTGGGGGAAAGGGGTACAATAGGAATGAGACATTAAACATTTAAGTTACAAGATCAACATTAACATACAGTTTTAAGGCAAGTGTTACAAACAGTGTTACAACAGTCTTGCACATAATAGGTAGAGAAAGAGTGGATAATAATAAGTGCTGGGTTAATAAATAAACAAGTGCTTACATGAAAGAAAAGGGGGAAGGAGGAGGGGATGAGGTGGGAGGAGGAAGGGAGTGTCATGTCCCTGGAGACCCCTTCAGGAAGCGAGGAACCCTGCAAGGGGACTGGGGGCACCAGAGAGAAGGGGATAAGACAGTGTCCCAGAGAGACCCCTTCAGGATGTGGGGAACCCTGCAAGGGGGCTGTGGGGCTAGATAGAAAGGGGGATAAAGCTGTAGGGATTTAAAGAGGGAGGAGAGAGAAGGAGAGGGTGTGACTTAATGCTAGGAGGGGGAATAGGACCTAACTCAAGAGATGATCCTTCAGGATGCAGGATACCCTGCAAGGGGGTTGGAGAAGGTTAGTAGATAGGGATTAAGAGAGTGATAGGAGAGGGAGGGAGGGAAAGAGAATTGAACCATTGAGGGGAAGAGAATTCACACCTTTGGGAGAGGATGGGGCCTTACCAATAGTCCATCAGGATGCATTGGACCATGCTAGTAGTCATGGAAAGCCAAGATAGTGGCTAGATAGAAGAGGGAAGATATGCTTAGGCTCAGTTGGACCCCTTCTGGGAGATGAGAACCCTGCAAGGGGACTGCAATGGCCAGGGATAAAAGGTAGATGGGGTAGGGGAAGGAGAGGAGACAAGACTAGGTGCAGTAGGAGCCCCTCAGGATGCTGAGAAACCTGAAAGGGGGACTGTGAAGACTAGGGAGAAAGGTTGATGGGGGAAGGGAAGGAGAGGAGGCAAGCCTAGGCCCAGTAGGACCCCTTCAATATGCTATTAACCCTACCTAGGACCCTCTTGACATATTTTATGGTTTCACCTCTGGTTATTTGTCTGAAGTAAAATGGTGGTATGCCGTTATGGTGGGGAGGGTGTGTGGCTGCATAAGGAGGCTGTCCAGGTGGTAGGAAGGTAAGGTAGTTACTGGGTAGCAAAGCACTTAGGTCTGTGAAGGCTATATTGAAGGTGTTTCAATATCTCTGGGCTCCAGTATTGTTCCTGGCACTGTAACAATCAGGTCAGGAGGTGCCTTGGAAACCCTACCCATTAGGGATGTCACAGAATTCCAGAAGTCCCTTCTGCAACCCCAGCTCCTGCCCAGGAGATCTTTATAGTATGTGTCTTTGGCATTTCTAATGAGTTTTGTGCACTTATTTCTGGCTGCCTTGTAGGCAATGAGGTCAGCCGGTTTTCCAGTGGCTTTAGCTTTATGCCATAGATTGTCTCTGTAGTGCATGCGCTCGAAAGAGAGAGCCAGAGAGCCATAGGTTTGCAATCCCCTTTACTTTTTTGGACTTGTAAGGGGCAAAGATGTTGCAAGCATTTGTAAAAATAGTGCAGAAGTATTCTACGGCCTGGTTTCTATCCTTGGCACTATCTAGTAGGGTCCAGTCAGCCAATCTCAGGTACTGTGTGAATTGTTCCAACTGTCCATTTCTTAGTGAGCAGTTTCTAGTGAGCTGGGGAGCGCACTTTATGAATTACTGGACCATGTGCACATCACAGGGGAATGGTCACTGAGGAAGTCCAGTAAGACTGATACCTCAGTAATATATTCTGGGCAAGTGGAGAGTAGCCAGTCAATTAGAGTGACTGTGCCCATCCGGTAGTTTTGTCTGGTCGCTTAGGTTACCATTTGGGTGAAATAGAGACCTGAGATTTGATCCCTTATGGTGGATGCATCTTGTGATTGCCAGTTTGTGTTGAAGTCACCAACTACCACCTGTTCCCAGATTTGCTTGAGCTGCTTTTGATTATTAATGAACTGCTCGATATGTATGGTATGCTTTCTTGGGGGTATGTATACTCTGGAGAGCACTAGTACCTTGTTTTGTTGGCCTATGGGGAGTTTGATGGTTAGTATTTGTGCCTCACTTGTGTGTAGGCTGTTTGGTAACACCTGGCCTTTGATATTCTTGTGCAGGTAGACCAAGCAGCCACCCTTGCTTAGACAGTTTGTCCTGGCAGAAGGTGGAATAGCCATCTAGGGTCACAGTGGCATCAGGTCTCTGTTAGTGCAATGATGTCAGGTTTAAGTTGCATAGCCCATGCCTGGAATTGCAGTAGCTTTTGCTCCTGCTTTCCTAGCGCAGCATGTCCCAAATAGGATAGCATCTTTATGTGATTTTCAGCTGACAGCATGCTAATAAGCCCATAGGACAGGCAAGGTGCTAATGGCCCATTTGCATGCCATTATGGGTTCATTAGCATCGCCACAGACTGCCACTGTGCATGACTGTATGGAGGCATAGTGCAAAGCAGCGACAGCCCCCATCTCCTGATCACCATTCAGATGTTCACAGGTATTACAATAAAATGATTCCTGGCATCTATAGCAATCTCCCAACCCCAATCACTGTTCAGATGCCTTTGATTAGTATTTTCAAATGATCCCTGGTATCTAGTAGTTGCTCCAACCCGATTACCATTCAGATGCCCAGATTAGTACATTAAAATGATCCCTGGTACCTAGTTCACCCTTCAGTCACAAGTCCAAGTCCCCTCCCCTTTCCACTCATTGGGATCCCTCCAACCACTACCCACAATTGCCTTCAACTTACCCCAGCAGTTAGTGTCCCCCTTGTGATGATGACAGGCCCAGATCCTGTGCTTACCACCTTATTTGGCCTCTATCTAAATGACAGGGAGTGAGCACATGCCTGCTATAGAAGGAGATGTTTCTATGGTAGGCGCTTGTTCACTCCCTGTCACTCAGTGGTTAGCCAAGGTAATGAGCAGAGGGTCTGTACCAGTCACAGTCAAAGCCAGGAAGGTGACTGCCATCTTGGGTAATTGGGAAGCCAATGGGGATGGGGTGGAGGGACCAGGGTAGGTGTGATGAGGAGAGGGCTCGAATTTCCAACTGGGCAGGTGGGAGCCACTATCTATTTCTTTCTTTCTTTCTTTCTTTCTTTCTTTCTTTCTTTCTTTCTTTCTTTCTTTCTTTCTTTCTTTCTTTCTTTCTTTCTTTCTTTCTTTATTGATTTATTCATTCATTCATTTAATAACTCATTCATTCATTCTTTGGCAACCAGGTAAGATCCACTAGGCACAAGTGCCTGTTTTCAGTGGCGACTCGGGAGCACTTGGGTGGTTAAGTGACTTGCTCAGAGTCACATAGTATGTAAGTGGAGGTTGTAGGAATCAAGCCCAGGTCTGCTGGATGTAGCAAGCTCATTTGCAGCTCCCCTAGATACCAGGGATCATAGAAACATAGACAATGATGGCAGAAAGAAGCCAATAGTCCATCCACTGCCAGTGCCACTTCCAATACATCGCAGCATTGTATTTGCCTTACTGTAGAGCCTGTTGCACTGGCTTGATTGTTAAAGGAGTCACTAATGATGACTCCTAGGTTCCTTTCTTCAGCTGTAGTGCTCATCTTTATCCATCTTATCTAGTACTCTGTCCTGGGGTTCTTGTTCCTCAGGTACATGAACTTGTTGAATTTCAACTGCCAAACTTTTGCCACCTCTCTAGTCTTTGAGGGTCACCGCATCTCTCTAATTTCCTCATCACTATCTACCCTTCCACAGAACTCTGTGTCCTCTGCAAAGAGACATCCTGAACAGGTACTTCTGCTCAGTCATCTGAGGCAGTCTCCCATGTTTTTTAAATCCAACCTACTAAAGTCCAGGATCCTCATCTTTTTGTAGCTGGCCTCTTACCTGTCTTAATGATGAACCACACTACAACAGGATTTTTCAGCCTGGGAATCTATGGCCCCCTGTGGAGCCCTGAGCAGAGCTTAGGGGGTCCATGGAAGGAGCAGGAAAAATGTGGTGCCAGATGCTACATATTCATTTTCAGGAAGGCGATTCTCTCAGTATTGGTGGTATTTAGCAGAGTTCATTTGTATGTTACAACACTTACAGCAGCTTAAAGACATTGGCTGCTTTCTTTTCCTTAAGTCTTAGACCCATTAATATTTTTAAGCAAAGCATTTCAGTTGTCCTTGCCTAATACAAGCTGCACTCTCCTTCCCACATGTTCCCGATAGTGAGCCAGTGTTGAATCATGCCGAACTCATGCATGAATGAGTTCAGTGTTCTCTAAGGCAAATCAACAGATAAGGCTTAGTAAGACTGAGGAGACGTTCAGAAAGAAATTGGTGATTTAAAGTAAAACCAGGACTGAGTGAATGCGCACTAGTACCAGCGCTTTTGCACATGCACTGAGTTTTTCTTTTAAATCACCAATTTCTTTCTGACAAACCCCTTGGTTTGAGAAATTAAAAGTGTTCCCAAAAACAGCACTGTTCCAGGGATACTGCCAGCTGTTCTGTTGATTTGTCTCAATTTTCTAATTTTCTGCTGATTGTTGTTTCCTAGTAACAGAGCAACACAGCACCTCAGGCATCAGGACATCTTCATACTCAGTTTCATACTCAGCCAGCTGTTCTGTTGATCTGCAACAAAAAAAAAGCCAAATTGCACAATTGAACGCACACTGATGCCAACTTTTCAGTCAGCCAGTAGTTCTTACTAAGCCTTACTTTTTTTTATATTTGCTGTTTACATGTCCCCTTCAGCTTCACATCTGCCCCTCTCATCTGGGACTCCTAAGGCAACTTGTGAGGTTCTACCAGGCATCTCGGGGTTTCTTTGGTGGACCGACCCCCATTGAGCCGTGGTTTGCCCCTAGGTGAGGAAGAGGGAGACCCCAAGTCATCCCCGCCAGTCCAATTGTCACATCGGGTAATCCAACCGAGCCCACTTGCAGAGCCTGGTCATATGGCTGCGGTGCCAGGGCCCATCTCCAGGCACAGATGTGGGTTATTTCCTGTTTCTGTTATCCCCTGACCCCTCAGGGATGATGGTGCATGAGGAGGTCCAAGGATACAAAATCACAAGGCATGCTGCTGCTCCAGATCTCGGCTGAACGTCTTCCCCACCCTGTGATTCTTCTGCACCTCCACCTGTGGTCAACCAGGTGGCAGTATAGCAATGGGACCTGCAGCCCATCCTCCCAAGGGAATGAGAGCAGCCCTCTGGGCACTCAATCCTCCTCCCCCTGCCGGCCCTCAAGCAACCCGAGCTCGCTTCCGAACCTGGGTTACTGGCATTGCAAGCAGTAGCCGGTAAGCCAGCATTAAGCTTTATTTAAGGAACTGCTCCCAATATTCACACCAGTAGTGTCTATACAGGTATTCATTCAGTCTTTTGATTTTGATTTAGAATGAGTTGCATGATTGTATTAAAATGAAAAACCAATAAACATAGAAACATAGACTTTGAAGGCAGATAAGGACCACTTGGCCCACCTAGTCTGCACATTTCCCTACCTATTGGATAAGCTGCAGATTCTAGTTAATCAACAGCCTACTTCTTCCTAACCCCTAACAGTATTGCCTTATGTCTGTCCCATGTATTCTTTTTTTTTTTTTTTTTTATTAAACCAGTTTTATTAAATTTTCACAGATCAAAACCATACCCAGTGGTAATCACAGAGCAATGTACTATAACAGTGAGCAACAAAACCAAACAACCCGACCCTCCCTCCCCTCTCCCCCGACCACACACACAAAATAACCTTAGTTTACAACCAAATAAGAAGTATAGATTTTCATGGCTTCCAGGCTATCAAGAGGGCCTCCAAGAGCCTTAAAGTAATGTATAGGCTTCTTGCCTACCCTGCATGCAGGCTATGTGTCTCTAACTGCAAGGCCAATATGCTCTCTTTATACCACTCTATCAGAGTGGGGTTCATCATCAACCCAATGTCTCAGAATTACTAATTTGGCTGTAGCTGAGACAAGCGACATATGGGCTTTCATAATTTTGGTGACACCCAAAGGAAAAAGATTGACTAAACAAATTTCAGATGTAAACAAAGCTCCTAAGCCAAGGACAGGGTCAAGAACATTAGCGATAGAATGCCAGAAAACCTGCACACAGGGCATAGCCAAAGCATGTGATATAGGGTACGGAACCCCTTACACTTTGAACAGAGTGGCGTTGTCAATACCCCATATTTGCATAGCTGAACAGGAGTGAAGTAGATATTGTGCATGATGTTGAAGTGCATTAGTCTCTGTCTGTCTTGCTTTATATACCTGTACATGGATATCCAGAGTTTCTGCCACAAAGTGGGATCCTCCGAATACCCAATTCCTTTGATCAATAATAACAGATACCTGATGGTAATCTAGAATCCCATTCCTGAAGAGTTTTATATAAGTTTGAAACTGGCGTGGTTGGGAGGCTTTATAAATAAGCGAGGATAGGTCCCTGTCACTCGGACCTATCGGAGAGAACCCGGAGAAGAAAGAGGATAGGACATTGTTAACTTGTAAATATTT
This sequence comes from Neoceratodus forsteri, assembly GCA_016271365.2. Classification (NCBI taxonomy): domain Eukaryota; kingdom Metazoa; phylum Chordata; order Ceratodontiformes; family Ceratodontidae; genus Neoceratodus; species Neoceratodus forsteri. The sequence goes on from CM057449.1 coordinate 854,309,483, forward strand.
AAACATCTCCTTACCCGAGGCTCCAAAAGACTTCTGGAAATATTCGAAAGGGAGTAGTTTCCCATTTGACCAACAATTTGAAAGCCTAGCGTCATTTAACTTAGGCCAAAATGTAAAAGACAACAGTGCTCCTCCAACTTTAAAGTGTGGATTACCAATAATGGGCTGGTCAGCTGAAAGGTACCACTTTACAGTCAGATAGTTCTGTATCTGATGGAGGGCTTTTGATGACCAACCTATCGGGTTCTCTCGAAGGACCTTCGGAATGGCTGATGGGGAGGCAAATAGGAGGGCCCTCAGGGAGCAATTAACCTGTAGCCAAGTGCTGCTCTATGTCCACCCACAGGGATCTATATACCTGATGTCCAATCTCTCCACTCCAGTGAGCTATTTTACTTATGTGCTGTGCAGCATAATAAAGGAAGAAAGAAGGCGCAAACCTCCTCTTAACTTTGGAGCTGTCAGTTTTATGTAAGATCTCATTACTCTTTTTGTTCCACAAAAAGGTACTGACGGCGCTTGTAGTTTGAAAACCATTTTTTCGGCAAATAGAAGCCTAGCATACCCAGGGATACATTATCCTCGTAGGACATTCATTTTAACTATACTGAGCCTCCCCAGGGAGAAAGGAGCAGCCGCCACCTCTCCAAGTCCTCCTTTACTATATTAACTAAACTGCCAACGTTAGCCCTGGTAATAGAGTTCAAAACATTATAAATCTTAATACCCAAGTATGTAACTGATTTTGCTTCCCAGGAGAGGCCGAGTAGAAAGTTGACCTTAATGACTCTACTATTTAACGAAGTATCTTTGTTTTAGCCCGGTTTAGTTTATAGGAGACTTTAGAGAAACTCTCAATCTCAGTTAGAGCAGCTGAAATTGAAATGTCTGGTTCCTCAACATGGAGCAGTATGTCATCTGCATATACTGACAGGGCGTACCTGGCATTCCCCACTCGGATTCCTTTTATGGCTGCATTCATTGCCAACCTGCGCAATAACGGTTCTAAGTATAAGTTAAAGAGCAAGGGGGACAATGGACAACCTTGCCTTGTGCCCCGGGCTAAATTAAATGAAGGGGACAGTACTCCGTTGCATTTGACCCTGGCCGAGAGGAACTGGTATAAGAGATGGACCCATCTTTGAAATTCTGTAGGCAGCCCAAATGATGTTAGGGTGGCGAATAGGAAATCCCAGGAGACCCTGTCGAATGCCTTTCGCATCAGTGACACTAATACCGCTGGTATCTCGGAATCCTGGCCAATACCAGAAGGTGTAGTAACTTTCTCAAGTGATCTTGAGAGGACCTTCTCAGCCATAAATCCTACTTGTTCTCGACTCACCAGTCTACCCGTGACTTTTAAGAGTCTATTTGCCAGGATTTTGGCCAGAATTTTAACATCCGTGTTTAGTAAGGAGATGGGGCGAGTAGCTGTCAATGTGTAACGGGTCTTTCCTTTGTTTTAAAATTAAAGAGACCGTGGCTTCTGGAAGCTAGGTCTGAAACCCCATTATTGAACCAATACCCAAAAACTTCCTTCAGGACAGGGGCAATTACCAGGAGACAGGCTTTGAAAAAATTACTAGGTAGGCTGCCTGCCTGGGACTTATCTAGGGGCATCTGCTGTACAGCTTGCTGTATTTCAACGAGAGAAATTGGAGCACTTAAACAAGCTGCCTCTGCATCAGTAATTTTAGGAAAGTTGATGGCGCTAAGGTACAAATTAATGTCCAAATTAGGGCCGTTGAGCTGGGTCAACATCGTCTAAGCCCTGAAATAAGTGCCAAAGGTTTCGCCATTTCAAGGGTCGGTACAAACCTGATTGTCTCCCCATATAGATTCCTGCGATGAACTGCAAGAATCTAACTGATGGATGCGCATGATGAGCAACTATTAGCTCTTTCCCCTCGTCTAGGTATCTAAGTTTAGTCCTTAGGAGGCTAGCTCCGCTCTTTGGAAACAAGACCAGCATACTTGGTTTGTAATTGGTAAAGTCTGGTCCAACTTTGGCGTCAGAGGCCAGGATAAACTGTGCTCTAAATCCTTGATTGAGACCAGAAGGAGTCCAATTGAGCTCTTTGGGACCCTGCACCTCAAGGAGGCCATTTTTATCAGATCTCCCTTAGGGAACATTTTAAATGGCCCAAATTAAGTCATACTTAGCCACTGAACCCTGATTACTGTTAAGGAAGGTAGTAATGAAATCTACTATATGCCTCAGAGAGTTCTCATCTCTCAGTATCTGGCTGTTTAACCTCCATTGGGGTGAGTTTACTCCTGCTCCCAACCAGAATTCCAGGCTCACTGGGGCAGTCAGACAATACCTGGCTGATATCTCTGCTCACTACACCCAGATATGGCGAAAGAACTGATGAGAAAGTAATCTATTTGGGAATATGTCCTGTGTGCAGCAGAGAAAAAGGTATACTGCCGGAGTGTCGGTTTAAGACTCTCCATATCGACCAAAGCGGATCTCTAATGAGACCTTTCAGTGCTCTTTGTGCTGGGAATAACCCACGCCTCTCACCACCGGATCTATCTAGTTCCGATTGGAGCACTAGGTTCCAATCCCCACCCAGAATAGTAAGCTTAGGTGGGTCAGACACCACGATACTAAGTAAGCGCACGAAAAAAGATGGGGAATCACAGTTTGGGCCATATATTGAGCCAAGAAGGACTGAATGGGATTCTAAAAGACCATGCACAACCACATAACGACCCTCCAGATCCCAAATTTCTTGGACCAATCTAAAGGGAAGATTTTTGGCTATGAGAATAACTACTCCCCCTTTGTTCGGGGACGCAACGGCCCCAAAAACTTGCCCAACCCATATTCTTTTGAAGAGGACAATATCCTCTCTCCTTAGGTGTGTTTCTTGCAGGAAAACAATTTGCGCCCTCAACTGTTGTAAGTGTCTTAAAATGATTTGCCTCTTGACCCGGTCCTTGGCTCCCTTAACATTCCAACTAATAAAAGTGTAATGACTAACCATAGCCTATAATAATACGAAATAAGTGAAGAAGACTCAAAATACATAATCCGTGCCCCAGCAAAAGAGGCCAGGGTTCTACTAATAAAGTAAAAGCCAGTCCAACCTCAGCTATAATCGATGATCCCCTGTAGTGTGTAGTCAAGCCCCACCTACTGCACTAATATACAAAATACTTCCATAAAACCAAGAAACCAATAAACCCCAATCTTAATTAAAGCTAACAAACCCCAGTTCAGCTCAACTGTACTCCCAAACCAACTACGTCACATGATTAATATCATAACAGTTCAAACTCTACAGTTATACTCCCGGAGCCCCCCACCCAATCTCGTCAGATCCTAAACAACTACACCCTTAGAGAAAAGAAAACACCCCACAACCCCCTAGGATAATTAACAGTCCTCGGTTAACTTGGATCCTGTAGAAATAAATATATCAAAATAATGGAAAGTAGTCAGAGACCGGTCCATCAAATCCAGCTTCATATTATATAGTCCCCGACAAATGTCCTACTTTGTGAAAGGATTGCTTGACATCCAAGCCCATCCCCGGAAAAGGAGCGATTGGACGAGCAGAGAGGAGAAAAAAAAAAAATTTTATACGTTTTTATATCTATAACTTAATTGAGACTTTAATCAAATCTCATGTTCAGAGGCAAATAAAAGAGAACAACAGTGGAAAAACAGCAAGCACCACAGAGCAACCGTTCGGTTGCTGAGACATTCTCTTGCAGGTCCATTCCAATAGGAGAATTCCCCCTCACATGAGGATAGAGGCGAAAAGCTCTGTGTCCTAGGGATCAATAAAAGCTGATACCCAGACTTTAACTTTGCCAAGGAGTGGTTAAGTATCCAGCACACTCCACTAGAGCAAACCCAGAGTTCAGGAGGCTTAAATCAAAAATAAAGCACACAACATCAACATGTCATCTGGGCCACAGTGCAAACTCCTGTCTTTACTTGAAGAGGTCAGAAAGATGTTTTGAGCTCTGGAAGGGCTTGAAGGCGACTAATGAAAGCCACTTATCTTCTGTCTTGACCATCAGAATGGCAGGGTATTTTACCCTGAATGGCTTAAGGCGGCAACCAGCTTGGAGACTAAAGGATGGAACTCCTGCCGCCTTACCCACACTGAATGCGGAAGGTCCTGGGTAATATGGATTTTCTTCCCTTCCCAAGTAACTTCCCCAATGCTTTTGGATTTATCAAGGATATGCTGTCTATCCAAGTAATTCAGGAGCTTGAAAATAATTGGCCTAGGCAGCTGACCTTGAGAAGGAGGGGGGCGAAGGGCTCTGTGAGCTCGCTCTATGACATATTCACCTCCACCTGGCGATGGACCGGCTATTTTACTGCAAAGTCTCTGCAGAAACTTAATTATCCCACTCTTCCTCCTTTTCGGAATGCCTAATATAACCAAGTTATTCGTTCTCTGCGCCTCCAGGTCCTCTAATTTATTTTCCAGATTTTTTATCCTGCGCCTCATATTGATCACCTCAGATCAGCTTTGTCTTGTTTCTTCTCAGGAAAACAATTCTGGCTTCGAATCAGTAACCCTTCTTGTTAAAACTTCCACGAGTTTTGATATCTTGCAAATCTTCAGTGATAGCAGCAATCGAGATTGAAGCGGCTGCATGACTTCCAAAATCCTGCCTCAGTGAGACGCCGCCCCTGCAGGCATCTTAATTAAACTAGCAGGCTGTTGCTTGGGCGCTTGGCTTCTCCTTCTCTGGCGTTCGCGGTGGAGAATGCGGGGGCCTTTTCATGTAAGCCTCCATACTAATCGATCGCCAAGCGCACCGCTGAGGTAATGTCTTTAAACTAAATTAGCGGTGAAAGCCGAGACGTGAGCGATTATTAAATAAACAAACTGATGAGGAACGGAGCTCCGAGGAAACGCCAGAGCCTTGCTGCCATCACGTGACCTCCTGTCCCATGTATTCTTGAATTCCCTCACTGTTTTTGACCCCACAACCTCCTCAGGAAGGCCATTCCATGCATATACCACCCTCTCTGTGAAAAAATACTTCCTCACATTGCCCTTGAGCCGTCCCCCCTTTATCTTCAAATTGTGCCCCCCTGATCTTGCACATCTCTTTTTCTGAAAGATGCTGCCCTCTTGGACTTTGCTGATTCCCTTGAAGTACTTGAAAGTTTCTATCATGTCCCCACCCCTTTCCTCGAGGGCATACATATTAAGCTCCTTTAGACTCTCTTCATATGGCTTATGTTGCAGACCCTACACCATTTTAGTTGCCCTCTTCTGGACTGCCTTCATCCTGTCTATGTCCTGGCAGAGATGGGGTCGCCAGCCTGGATAACCCTGCCCACCCCCTGTGCCCTGAAGCTCCCCTCCTCCTCTCCACATACCTATTGAAAGCTCGCCCTCCACCATCCCCTGGCCAGGGCAGTGGTCATTCTACTACTCCTGACAGGCAATATACATCCCAACCCAGGCCCAGCCCACACTAGCCCACCAGCGGGGTCACCTGGGCCTGCATAGCATCTATGAATATATAGCCTTCTGAAAAATCGGATTCCCTCAATGCTGAGTCCGCTGCATAAACCAGATGTCATAACACTGGTGAAACCTGGCTATAAAATCCACTCCGAGACTCTTTGTCTCCCTCCCAGGTTACCACTTTACCGGGAGGATCGTGTAGATAGGCAGGGGAGGGCTGGCAATCTATATCAGGGACTCTCTCATTGGAAAGCACTCCTGCCCCAGCTCGCTACGGGTGCAGGCCCTAACCTCAAACTGACCCCAGACCCCTCCAGAGGCCCCCTTTATCTCACCACTGCCTACATTCCTCCAAAAAAACAAACCCTGGCACTGGTTTCATTAACAGATTATCTTATAACCCTACATCACACAGCTGAACAAATCCTTGAGGGTGACCTGAACGTGAACTGGCTCAGCACATCCTCCTCCACTACCCGTGACTCTTTCGCAGCTATAGACCTGACTCAACTCATTTCCCAACCCACCAGAGTAAACACAAAGAGAGGTGCCAGCACCCTTCTAGATGTGGTCATCACCAACCGCCCTAAACAAATCCATGATATCCAGGTCTTTCCTGACTCACTTAGTGACCACTCCCCACTCCCCTATCCTTTTCCATTGGGCGACCTCCACACCCAAACCCACGGCCCATTCCACTCTATGTCGGCGCCTCAGACCAGGTGGACTAAAAAGCCTTAAGCAACTTCTTGCCCAAATTAACTGGTCACCCATACACTACGCCCCTGATATAGAAACTGCCCTAACCTTCTTTTCCCAAACCTTCAACAAAGCCTGTGACATTTTCGCACCCCTAACGGAAGTCCGAACCAAAGTACGTAATGCACCCTGGGTTAACCCTGCCCTGCTTCAACTGCTCAAGCACAGGGACAACCTATGGCACCTGGCCTCAAAAACAGGCCGGTCGACAGACAGACAGGCATACAATGCCGCAAGAAACAAATGCACCTGGGCCATCAGAAAAGCAAAGGCCGATCACTACCAGGCCGTGCTCACCTCCTCCTGGGGGAGTGCAAGAACATTCTGGGACAACATTAAACAACTAAATGGGAGCGCGCATCCCCCCCAGGTCACCATTGATGGCTCTATCTCTACCGACCCAGCCCACATAGCCAACTTCCTCAATTCATCCTTCACGGACCTTAGTTCGGTCCTCCCTAGCGATTTCTTTGACCCTCCCCCCTCCCTACCTGCCCCAGTCATCCGACGCCCTAGTTTCCACTTACGTAGGGTAACTGTCCAGGAAGTCAGACCACACCTGATTAAAGCACTTAAGAGCAATAGTACTGGCAGCGACTCCCTGATCCCCAGTATCCTCCGCCGGGTTCTGGATCAGGTTCTTGCTCACCTCACTAGCCTTCTCAATAAATCCCTCTGCCTGGGGAAATTCCCTTTGGCCTGGAAAACTGCTGTTACGCCCCATACACAAAGGAGGTGACAGGTCCACAGCCGGGAATTACCTGCCTATCTCCATTCTCCCACCCCTCTCCAAAGCCCTAGAAAAACTGGTGGCCACTCAAATTGTGGATTACCTGACCAAACACAACATCCTCTGCCTGGAACAGCACAGTTTCCGTGCAGGTCACAGTACCAGCACTGCCCTCATAGAGTTTTCAAATTTTCTACACTCCTCCCTGGACTCTGGCTCACTAGCCTGGGCAGTGTTCATTGACCTGTCAAAGGCCTTCAACACTGTCTCCCACCCCCTCCTGCTGGATGCTCTCAGCCACACCGGCTTCGCCACTGGGTCGGTCTCCTGGTGCTCCAGCTACCTGTCTGCCCGCTCCCAGCATGTTAAAATCAATGGGACCTTTTCCAAAACATGTCCTATCTGCTCAGGTGTTCCCCAGGGCTCCATCCTAGGACCCCTACTCTTCTCGCTCTACCTCAACACCCTGCCCAATGCATGCACTGGTAAAATTCTGCTGTATGCAGATGATGCCGTCATCTTTGCCACCCACCGAAACCTCATCTCCCTACAGGACACCTTGCAACTATCCTTTAATGATGCTAAAACCTGGTTTAAAGACATAGACTTGTAATCAATCTCAAAAAACAAAACTATGCTCTTGCCCATCCCAAACAAAGCCAGCAACTTCCCACTCCACATCCTCCCTAGTTCCAAGCATCCTCTTGAACAAGTCCACTCGTACAAGTACCTCAGGGTCTCCTTTGACTCAGCCCTCACATACCACGACCACATTGATGCTCTTGCCTCAGCTACCAATGTTCGGCTAGGTATCCTATACCGCTACAAAAACTGCCCCCGCCCTCCGACTAGCGGTCACATCCTCAATAATGTCCCTTGTGGACTATGGTCTGCCAGTTTATGGTGCTGCGGACTCGACCACCCTCAATAAAGTCTGCCTCACCATGAATAAGGCCTGTAGGCTAATTATGGGGGCCCCTAGGCTAACACATACTTGCCAGCTATATGACATGGCAATGCTGCTTAACCTGGACAAACTACTCAGATACCAAACCTGCCTCATAACGAAAAAAATTCTCCTCGGGCTATCCCCGTCCGGGCTGACAGCCTCCATCCACCTAGCACAACCCTTAGTTCAAACTCGAACCTCCTGCAAGGCCACTCTACTAGTCCCTAGGTCCAGGACCACACATGGACAAAGGTCCTTCTGTTACAGAGCTCCCTCCTGGTATAACACACTCCCTACCTCCATCTCTGATACCCCCATGATCTCCTGCTTCAAAACTTCACTTTGGAGTCAGCTATTTAACACGCATAGCTGCGCTTGTCTCTAAGGTGATCTAGCTCACTATGCACTGACAAAGCTCACTGAGTGGTTCCTCACCCAACCAATCACCAACCACGTCCCATAGCCCTCTGAACTTTTACCACCTGCAGTCTCTGCACTCTACCGCGTGTAATTTTATACCAATGTATGTTTAATCTGTTACTTTGTATCCTAATAACTGTAACAGCATGGGATTGCCAAACCTGTAACCTTAATGATGTAACAAAGAAATAACAGCATGTGACTGCCAAAGCTGTAACCACAATGATGTAACCAAATGTTGGCTCAAAGGTTATAAAATGATGTACAAATAAAATAAAATAAATTAAAAAACTGCACGCAGTACTCCAGATGGGGTCTCAACAACTGTCTGTACAGAGGGATAACAACTTCCTGTTTTCTACTGGTGATGCCTCTCCCTCTACATCCCAGAATCCCCCCCAGCCCACCTTACTGCCTTCTCACATTGCTTGCATACATTTAGGTCATCTGATATGACTACAACCAGGTCCCTTTCCATTTTTGTTCTTGTTAATAACTCCCCCGGCCCATTGTGTACTCTTCCCCTGAGTTTTTGTTTCCCAGGTGCATTACTTTGTGCTTCTCTGCACTAAATCTAAGCTGCCATACTTTTGACCATTCCTCCAGCCTTGCCAAGTTCCTTCTCATCCTTTACAGCCCACTTGTGTATCAGTCCCATTGCAGATCTTTGTGTCATCTGCAAAGAGGCATACTTTTCCTTCTAGTCCCTCTGCAATGTCACTTCCAGTATAAAGACATTGAAAAGGACTGAACCCAGTACTGAACCTTGTGGTACCCTGCTAGTAACCCCCCCTTCTTTGCAGTGGACTCCATTTACTATTACACTCTGTGTCCTGCTGTCCAGCCAATTTTTTGCCCAGGCCCATTCCCAGGGCCCACTCCCAGGCTGGCTAATTTTTTTATTAACTTTTTGTGTGGGACTGTGTCAAATGCCTTGCTAAAGTCTAGGTAGGCCATATCCACAGCCCCTTCCTGGTCTACTCTTTGGTCACCCAGTCAAAGAAATCGATTAGATTCATCTGACATGACCTTCCCACTGTGAATCCATGCTGTCTTGGGTCCTCTGCCCCACTGGCCTCTAGGTACTCAATATTTCTTTCTTTCAGAAGTGATTCCATCATTCTCCCTACCACTGAGGTCAAGCTAACAGGTCTGTAGTTTCCTGCCTCTGCTTTGCTCCCACTTTTGTGAATGGGAATCACATCTGCCCTCCTCCAGTACTTAGATGCCACACCATCCTCCATGATTTGTTAAAAAGGGTAGTCAGTGGTGTCACTAGTTCTTCACTTAGTTCTTTCAGAATTCTGGGGTTAATCCCGTCAGGCCCCATTGCTTTGTCCACCTTCAATTTTAGGAGCTCTTTCAGAAACCTTTCTTCTGTGAAAGGACTGGTATCAACCCACCTATCCAGAGTGCGTCTGTTGATTGGATTAGGTACCGGCCCCTCCTCTTCTTTTGTGAATATTGAGCAGAAGTATTCATTCAGTATCCCTGCTTTTCACTGTCACTCTGCCCACCCACCTCCCCTTATTAAGCCCCACTATCCCGCCCTTGGTCTTTCTTCACTCCCTAATGTATGTATAAAAGGTTGTATCCCCTTTCTTAACTGAGTTGGCTATCTTTTCCTCACTTTGGGCCTTTGCTATTCTGACTGCCTTCCCTGCTTCCTTCTGCTTTAACTGGTGCAGTTCTCTGTCCTGCTCCTTCTGTGTTTCTTTATATTTCCTGAATGTTATCTTTTTCTTCCTAACCTTCCCCACCACCTCTTTTGAGAACCATAGTGTTTTTTCTTTTATTTTGATTTATTTGCTTCACACAAAGGCTTGTTGCCTCTGTGATGACAGTTTTGATGTTTCCCCATTGTTCCTCCACCCCTCCTTGCCTGTTTGCTAGTGGTTTTCTGAGACACTCTCCCATTTTGACAAAGTCAGCACTCCTAAAGTCCTGTACCCTCACTTTTGTATGGCTTGACTCTGTAGCTGTGTTTATCGTGAACCACACTGTTTGGTGGTCACTCGTTCCCAGATGGCTACCCACTTCTAGATCCAAGATCCTCTCCCTGTCCCTGTATGAGAGTACCAGGTCAAAGATTGCTCCCTCCCAAGTGGGTTCCAGCACTAGCTGTCTGAGGCAAGTCCCTTGTAGGGCATCGAGAATGACCCTGCTCTTGGATGTGGCTGCAGCAAAAGTGCTCCAGTTAACATCTGGCATATTCAGGTCCCCCATCAACAATATCTCCCCTTTTTCTGACATCCTAAGGATGCCTTCTATCATTTCCATGTCCATTTCCTTCCCCCTGAGACAGGGGTCTGTATAAAAACCCCCGTGCGGATTGTGGTGCCATTTCCGGTCTCCAGGGTGACCTATAGTGCCTCCTCTCCTCCCTGTTTACACTTTAGTTCTGTTGCTTTGATCCCTTCCCTTACATAGAGAGCTACTCCTCCTCCTCTTCTACACTCTCTGTCCCTCCTGTAGATTGTGTACCCTGGTATGTTGACATCCCAGTCATGGTTCTCTGTGTACCATGTTTCTGTGACTGCCATGATATCCAGGTGTCCCTCATCCATCAAGGCCACCAGTTCAGGGAGCTTGTTACCCAGACTATGGACATTGGTACTCATTGCCCTCCATTTTTTGATATCCTTACCCCTTTTGGCCCCATCCCTGTCTTTACTGCCTTTGCCTTTTTCTCCATTTACCCCTGCCCTTCTCCCTATCGACTTCTCTATCTTGATGTTTACCTCACTAACTACCCTGATTTTTTGAGGGGGCTAGGATTTCCCTGCTCCTTTTTAGTGCCTCCCCCCAGACTAGTTTAAATGCTTGCCAATGAAGCATTTAAACCTATCACCTAGGATCCTGGTTCCCCTCCCGGATAGATGCAGACCATCCCTCCAGTATAGGCCTGTATCCCTCCAGGTGGACCCCCAGCCCACAATGAAGCCAAACCCCTGAGCTCTACACCAGTTTTTCAACCACTGATTGAATCCCATGGTGTGGAGCACCCTAGCCTCACCCATGCCATAGACAGGCAGCACCTCCAAGAAGGTTACTGTGCATGCTACTTGTCTAAGGCCCGTCTCCAACTCCACAAGCTCCTGCTGTACTGCTCTGATCCCTTTCTCAGCCAGGTCATTTATCCCTAGGTGGAAAATAATATTCAGCTCCCTCTCCTGTGCAGCTGCTCCTCAATCCTGAGGATTCGTTCCCTGTCCCTCCAAGCCATGGTGCCAGGCAGACACCTTACCTCCCTCTTCCCCCCTACCCCAGCTTTACCCCACCTAGCATTTATTACTATTTAAAGAAGTTATTATATTGATAAGAAAATTAATCTCCACCTTCCTCCTCACACCCTCTGTCCGCCGTTGTGGGTAGGAAGTCCCTGCTACTACTGGCTTTTGCTCTTGGGCTCTATGCACACAAAAACTTTGAAAATCCCCGCTCTACAGTGATCACTGGTTCCCACAGAACAGCCCACTGTGATGCAACTTTGTTCTATCACAGCCTCCTGCAGGACAGGGATTCACCCATATTATTATAATAATTTGGGCATCTGCATGGCTATGTTGGAGGGTGCACAACCAGACAACAGGGATCATTTTACTATAGTAATTGGGGCTATTTAAACTGTAATCAGGGTGGGGAACCCTTAGATGCCAGGGATTATTTTATTATATTACTTGGGGGCATCAGAATGGTGACCAGGGGTGGGGTGACAAATGCGTACCACTGTGTACTCAAGTGAGGGCAGGATTTTTGGAAGGGGTAAATAAACAGCATTGCAATTTCAGCTGTTAAGCACTTTCAAAACCTTTTATATAGCACTGTGCTCTATATGCAGGAGGGGATTCCTCATTTACATGGCTGCAGCAGAACATATGCACACGCATGTGATCAGGTTAGCATCAGGGGCTGCTAAATATGGCACCCATCCAACAATGCTGTTCCCGCATGGCATGGAGCCTAGAGCAGTGCGTTAACCTTCTGAAAATGGGGCTGTAACTGACTAAATATCTTGGTCGTTGCCTCTTAAGATGTGGAAAGTAAACAAAAAAGGGTTATATTATCTATCTCTTTTTGTGTTTTTTGATCTTATTTTGCTTGCAAAACTTTTATCCAATTTCAAAACATTGTGGTGTGACTTCAAACTTTTATAACAGCTGTAGTTAAAATACAGCTTCTTCTTCTTTCATCTGAATACTGTCTTTATGGTGGGCTGGCCAAGCGGCTTGGTGGTAGCTGTACTGCCTCCCATGTCAGTGACCTGGTTTTGAGGGTGTACCTGGGCTGCATGTGGGCCAGCTGGTGGGGGGGAGATGACTGAGCATCTCAGGGACTGCTCTTCTCTTAGGGTGGAGGAGTCCGACCATCCTGCTCTTCAACAGCCACCAAGTTGAGGAGGGCTTACAGGGCAGTGCAGTTACATAATGGGGAGGGCCCAGGCTGGCACAAAGCAAGTACAGTACATGCCTTTTCATGCATTGGCATCATTGCTTGCTTGGCTGCCTAGGGGATGAAACCAAAGGTAGAAAACTCCCAGTGACAGAATGATCCACCAACCTGCCGCAGGCCTGCATTACTAACTAGGCTCTGCTCCTGTCTTAATATGTGTCTCCCTGTGAATGGCCTTCCCTCTCCTGGCTCCACCATGGGGGTGGTAGTGAGGTTCGCATGGGATCTCAGAGCAGGTAAGTATTGGGGATGGTGGGTGATGGAGCTGGACAGGTCAGCGGGAAAGGGTTTCGCATGGTGACTAAGGAGATAAAAATCTCCATGGAACAGGAAAGTAATAAAACACAATTTTGGAAGCTTAAAACCCATAACACAGTCATACTGTACCATAAAGCAGAGTAACTATGCATTATGCAGCTAGACCAGGGCAGGCTTATTAGTGGAGACCCAGTGCCTGGCAAAGCTCTGTCTAGCTTGCAGTGCTCCGCAGATATATAATGGGGAGGCTAGGGACTGTGAATGCTACCAGTGAGGCCTCACAGTGAAGTTATTCAGAACAGAAATGTGAAAATCATGCATATGCCAGCTGAGCTCCTTATGAGAAGTGGGCCCTGAGCGATTGCTGCAAAAAATATGTATTTGTTTCTTAACCAAGAACCTTTATTAAACAAAACAGTAAGATAAAAACAAACAATAAACTCCATAGAGTACAAACTAGGAAAGCATTTGGTTTACACTACCGTAGTTCCTGCAGTCATACCTCTCAACTGTCCCTGATTTTCAGGGTCGTCCCTGATTTTTGCCTTCAAATTTAACTTTGTCCCTCCTAAAAATTGTTTCCATGACCAAACAGTGGAAGTGATAGGCACAAAATAATGTCAAACACTAAAGTTACAGACTTGTTATTCCTTAGAAAATGCATTTTACGCTAAGCCCCCTATTCTACCAGCTTCCTGAGTGGATATCCCCAATTTTGAAGATTTGTCCCTGATTTTTGTCCCTTGTCCCTGATTTTTTTATGCCTCGTCCCTGATTTATGAGGCAGGAGGTTGAGAGGTATGCCTGTAGTGCTTCCCAAGCATTTGGCTCAGAGAAGTTGCTGGACTAAGACAGAAATTAATTACACATAAATCTGATCAAAACTTTGACTTAGAAAAGTGCATGCAGTCCCCTGTGTTTATATGGTATGAAAGTGATATGTTAGGAATATCCTAAGTATTAGCTTTCCATACAAATGTGTTTTAACAATAAATGAAGACAACACTCAGCTAAAAGAATAAACTACTGTATATTTAAATTAGTTATAAAAGTTTCTTGTCACACCACAATGTTCTGAAATTTGAGTAAAAGTGTGCAAGCAAAACAAGATGAAAAACCCTATAAAGAAGTAGAATAAGGGATAGCCCTGTTTGTTAACCTTCTGCTCTGCAGTATGGCAAGCCATTAGGGACATACTTCAGAATCTCTCGCTGTACAGTAAAACACATACACTATATAGTGAACTACATACATCATATAGTGAAACATATACATTATATAGTGAAATGCATATACAATGTAGTGAATATCTACTGAAATATATACATCATATAGTGAAATACATATGCTGTATACTGAAATACATATGTCATATAGTGAAACATGCACATTATATAGTGAAATGCTTACATTATATAGTGAAATACATACACTATCTACTGATATACACATACTAAGTACTGAAAATCCACATACACTATATGCTGAAACAAATGTACTATGTACTGAAACATATACACTACCTATTGAGATACATACACTACAGACTGAAAAATCCACATAAACTATCTACTGAAACAAATACTCTATACATTGTAACACATACACTATATATTGAAAACATCTGCATACACTATATACTGAAACAAACACACTACATATTGAAATACATACACTGGCCCAGATATTCAGAGCAGTTGCACATGGTGCAACTGAGTTGCGTTGGAGCAACTATGGACTTGCGCTGCAGAGCGATATTCAGCCACTGTGGCTGCGCAGCGCAAGTCACAATGCGCTGCAGCACAAAAGTAATGTATGCAGTGCAAGTGCAAGGGGGCGTGCCAATGAATAAGCGGCACAATAGCATATTCAACCCGAAACCATGGCGCAAGTCCAGAGCAAATCACAAGATGCACCAGTTGGATTTGAGCCTATAAAAGCAGGCTCAAACACACACACAGCAGATGTGCAACCCTGAACAACCTGAGATGCAACATGGATGGGTCACCATTTATCATGGAACAGGTAATGAGGGGTGTGAGGAGGATGGAGGAACAGCAACGTGGTCAATGAAGGGCCCGTCGGCGCGGTATGCCCAACACAGATGGTACCGTGCCTGCATCACATTTGAGGATTACAGTGATGTTGAGATTGTGGGCTGGTACCGCCTGAACAGGGCAATTCTGAGGCAGCTCTGTGAGCTGTGCAGTGAGGAGATGCAGGCACCCACCAGATGGAGTCATGCCATGTCAATGGAGATCAAAGTGACAGCAGTGATATTTCTGCTCACCACGGGCACCTTCCAGAGACAAACAGATGACACCACCGGTATCACCCAGTCAGCCACGTCCCGCCTCCTCACACAGTTCCTCAATACTGTACTGCCACACACTTCAGAGTACATACGATTCCCAAGCACACAGGCAGGGAGTACAGCAAACATGCAGGACTTCCACAGGGTGGCATGCATGACAGGTGAGATTGGGGCCATTGACTGCACCCACATGGTCATACACACACCACTTGGCCCCGAGGGGTCGATGTACATCAACAGGAAGGGCTACCCTTCCATCAACTACCAGGTGGTGTGCAATGCCATGGAGCACATCATCAATGTCTGTGCCACACACCCCAGGAGTGCACATGACACCTACATCTGGCACAGTTCCATACTGTGCCAGAGATATGAACATGGGGATATCTCCACAGGGCATCTGTTAGGTGAGTAGGGCATGGGGCAGGGGGTGGGTGCAGCACGGCTGTGGGAGGAAGGCAGAGACACAGGGTGGGGGGTAGGATAGAGGGGGAAATGGGCAGCAGGGGCAAGGGGTGGCAACACCACAGCACAGTGCTAACCATGACCTTCAGCACACAGGAGACTACGCATACCCATTGAGGCCCTGGCTGCTCACCCCCTACTGGTGACTGTTGTCCCTTGCGGAGGAGAGATACAATGAGGCACACACCTCTACGCGCAGCATAATCGAGCGTGTCTTTGGCATGCTGAAGATGCATTTCCCTTGCTTACACAGGTCAGGTGGTGCCCTACAATGCAGCCCATCAAAAGCCTGTGCCCTATTTCTGGCCTGCTGCATGCTGCACAACATGGCCATTGACCATGGGATAGCTGTCCAGGTGGATGAGAACGACAGCAGCGGGGACTATGGTGAGAATTGGCCAGAGGGTGGTGGGCAGCCACCCATGGGGAGGTGGGACTCCAGGCTGGTAGCAGAGGCCAGGAGGCACAGGGATACGATCACACAGGGGCATTATGGAGAAAGCAGGTAAGTGCAGTGACATGCATGGGCCACACAGACCACCACAACACACACAGGCCTGGACATGCACAGCGGGATTCATGCAGGGAATGAGGTGCACAGCAGGCATGGTGGAGGCAGTGCCACACAGACACACACACAGCACAGGCATGGACACACACACATACGGGCTGCAGTACATGGCATGGATCAGAAGCATGACACCGGTGCACAGGCACAACCGGTGCAGAGCTGCCCTCTTCACACCCATGCCACAAGGCCCAGCAATCCAGCCAGCACACACAGGGGGCATGCGTCACACCACACATGCACGCCACCACATGCATGGTGCACCACCACCACCCAAATGTGCACCGGGCAGTGGACAGCAGGCAAGGGCAGCACACACATCAGGGCAACTGCACAGTCTCTCATCCACCATGGCCACGTGGGTGGCAGTGCCGAGGCTGGTCATCAGCCGCAGGCTGCACATCAGCCAACGGGGGGGGTGTCCAACACCCCCAAAGGGGTGGATGCCTGAGAATGTGACCGTGTTCTTGCTGGGGTGTACAGGTGGCCAAACAGGCTCACACCAGGGGTGTCTGGGCTGCCAACATCAGAACCCAGCATCTGCTGTGCGGGGGTCGCCAGACGCCGGGACCATGGAGTAGACATAGCACTGCAGGGGGTCCTCTGTGCATGGCTGTGCCCAGTGGCTGCCAGCGATGCAAACCTGGCTGCAATGGTACCGGTCATGCAGTGCAATGATGTGGTCATGGCCTCCCACAGCTGGCGGAGCTCATCATTAAGCTGCGCATGACCGCTGTCCTGATGCTCAGCCAGCTGACGCACCTCCGCCCGCAGTGCACGCATCTCCCTGGCAAGCAGCGCCTGGTTCTCCATGGATGCCCGCAGCAGCCGGGTGTGCTCTGCCAGCTCATTGGCATCCTGCGCCTCCTGGACAGGACACTGGCCTGATGGGGGTGACATGGCACACTGCTCTGTGCCCTGCTCTGGTGGACACTGCACAGGGGACCGCACAGGGGGTAGTGTCACAACAGGCACACCAGCAGTAGACCCTGTGTTGTGCTGCCTAGTGGTGTCTGCATCCTGCTGCTACTGCCCAACTGTCCACTGGACAGTGCCCGGTGCTGCCGCGTCTGCCACAGCACCATCACCCTCGCCAGGCACAGCAGTGGTGCCACACACACCACTGTGCTGGCAGGGATAGGTGGCAGCTGTGCAGCTGCAGGCGCAACACTGTGCCCTGATCATGCCTGTTACAGTCCCTGATGAGACTCAGGCATCACATGCCCTGTGCTGTCCAGGATCAGAGTGATGTCATCATCGGAGTCGGACGCAGCCCCCCGCTGGATGTCTGTGCAGAGCACAGGCAGACTTGCATCCAGCAGAAGCTCTGACAGAGCATCATCCAGCTCCAGACCAAGGACATCTGCCAGCCCCACAGAGCTGCACCATGGCCAGTCCCTGCCATGGATGCCCAAGGATGTAGACGGCTCCTCCTCCTCTGGGACCGTGGCTGCATCCACCTCCACTTGGCCCTCTCCACAGAGATGTGATGGTGCTACAAAAAAGATATACAGTGTTAGTGGTGCTGTGGCCCCCATGCATCTGGCTCCCCCCAGGTGTGCATGCTGCTGCTACTGCCGCCATCCAATGGAGCGACATGCACAGCAGCAGGCAACCCATGCATGTGGCATGCAGCACAGCAGCAGGCACACCCACATGTGTACTCACCATGCTGTGAGGGGATGCCACCTGTCTGAAACCCACCACCGGGCACACCCTCAATGGAAATGCAGCTGATGGTGGCCGCCACCAGCTCCTCGGTGGCCAACAGGGTGAGTGCGGTGGACGGGCCCCCACCGGTCCTGCTGCGGGATGCCCTGATGACTACCACCTTCTCTTTTATGCGGCACTTGTCTGTCCTCACCTTCTTCCTGCACTCCTGTGTGCTCCGCTGGTGCCTTCTATGGGCGTTGACGTACATTGCCACGGCATCTCACCTTGCCGACCTGTCCTGTGGGGTGCCCGTGGCACCACTCAGCAGGGTCTCCTTGTACCAGTATGCCTCAAACAGGGCCTGCTGTTCATCTTTGGTGAAACTGGGCCTGCACTTGCGGGAAGGTCCACGTTCCTCCTCCCCTTCAAGTGGGCTGTGTAGGCCAGAACCCCACTCACAATCCTAGGACAGCTCAATCATGGCGTGCAACAGTGCTGCACGTCATGCTCTGAACTGGAACAAGGTCTAATTGTGCAACCTCGTTGCACTCATGGAGCCCTATGAAGCCCAGCTGTTTGGGCAGGTACCCCCTGCAGCAGCCATGGCGGGACATCTGGGACCATGTGGTGGAACAACTGGAGCAGCGCACAGGGGTGCAGCACAATGCAGAACAGTGCAGGCACAAGTATAGTGACCTGCGACGCAGGGACCCTGAATGTCTGTGGCACCTGCAGGTGCAGGTTCAGCATGGGGCTGTGCCACAGCCAGGTCAGTATGCACATGTGTCTGCCTGTTCAGGTCGCAGGTTGGATATGGTCACCACGGCCATGTGTGTGGACACTGCCGTGGTGGCCGTGCTGTCCGGGGGGGGCATGCTGGTGTTGCGCTGCTTGTGCATGCACTGTGTCAGTATCCACTGTGCCATCCGGGGGGCGGTGTGTGCATGTGGCATCCACCATGTGTGCACACACGGGTGTCTGCAGTCTGTGTCATGTGACTTGCCTGTGTACTGATGGCGTCCACTGCACAGCTCTGTGTGCCTGTCTGCACCAGTGTGGTGTGAGGTGTGGTTGGCTGGTGCAACCCTCCATGCATGGTCCCTGTGTGGTCCATCTGCTGGTGTGTGCCCCCGCTGTCCAGTGCACATTGCGGTATGTCACTCATTGCCTATTCTGTCCCTTCTCCTAAGTGGTCCTAGGATTCCAGTGGGGAGGAGGACAGGATGGGTGGTCCGTGCTTTGGGGAGCATCCTTGTTCAGCAGCAGTGCCTGGCAAGCTTGATGTTGAGGATCCTGTGGGACACTGCATCACTCAGGAGGGATGTCCACCAGCTGGTGGCAGGCCATGCCAGGTATTAGGTACAGCATACTGTATATAGCCCCTGTTTGTTCCACCCCCCCGTTGTCCTGTCCTTCCCCACTAGTTGTTGTATAGCCCCCGGACCATGTCTCCCACATCCCATGACCCTCCCCTGTTGCCCTGCCCTTCCCCATCGGTTGTTGTATAGCCCTTGGACCCTGTCCCCTACATCCTGTGACCCTCCCCTGTGCCTGATTGTTTGTTTTTACTCTTGCCATGTTGGCACTCTCTTCATAGCTGTATATTAAAGCTGTTTTATTGCTACATCACTGTGTCTGTGTTTTCTTTGCAGCTGATGTACGGAGCCCTGCTGCAGCTGTCTTTTGTGCTGTGCTTGGCCATAGGACTGATGCAGGACACCACATGCCATGTCCCTGGTGTCCATCCGCTGTTCCCTTGGGCCACTGCACATGTGTGCACCAGGACTGTGTCCAGTGTCTGTGTCCTGTGCCTGGCCCTGTGTCATTTGTCTTGTTGTGGCCTGTGTCTGCCCATGTGCAATGTGTCCTTGCCAGATGGCCCTTATGTATGCCTGTCATGCTACCTGGCTCCAGTGTGGACCACTGTATGGTGCTGTGCCACACCCCACTCCGGGTGGTGGACCGTGTGCCCCTCGGTGGCCTGTGCCTCCCTCACCCTTGGACCACAGCCCTCTGTGTTTGTGTGTCCTCATGGCACCATGGCCACTGCACCTGCGCCACTGCCTCATGGGTTTCTCATGCAGGGGTGTGCCTTTGGCATGCCACTGGTGCTGTTGTGTTGGCCTGGTGCTTGTGCCGCAGTAGGTGGGCTGGTGTCCTGTGTGCACCATCCCATGGTGCCCTGTGTTGCCTCTGGGACTGTGCGTTCCTGTACTGTGATGTTCCCTGATGGTGGGGTGCTGTGGCCCTATGCCCCTGTGCAACCCTTGCCTGTGTGTCCCTGTGGCCTGTTGCCCTTGCTCAGCCCAGTGAGTTGTGTGTTCTGGCCTGCTCCCATGCATTCATGGTTGCGCCGGAGCAACTGTGGTTGCACTATTTAGCATCCTTGCCATATTCAGCCTGACTTGCGCCACCGTGTCTGGGTGACGCATCGTCTGAATATGACTCTGTTTCCTCATGGCGTATGTCACTTGCACTTCGCCAGACTTGCACTTACCTTTGGCACATGTCTGAATAGCTAGGCTACTGTCTATTGAAATACATTTACTACACATTGAAAAATACAAATACACTGTCTACTGAAACAAATGCACTATATATTGAAACAGCTACACTTTATAGTGAAATACATACACTATCTATTGAAATAAATACACTATGCATTGGAAAATCTGCATACACTGTATACTGAGACAAATACACTATATATTAAAACACTTACGCTATCTATTGAAAAATTTTGCATACTCTATATACTGAAAGAAATATATTACATATTGAAATACGTACACAGTATATTTAAAAAATCCACATATTGCTGGTCCGGTGGTGCTGAGGGCTGAGGCGCTGGACTCCAGACTCCTTACCTCATGCTATGCCAGCGACCCGTGTTCAGGAACGAGCACAGGCTGCTTGGGGTTGGTAGGGTTGGAGAAGGATCGAGCATCTGAAGGACTGCTTTCCTTCTCTGGGGAGGGGGGAGACATCAATGATCGGTGTGCAGCTGGCTCCTAGTGGAGACTGGAGGGCAGCACCACCGACACTGCAGAAATAGGGGCGGGAGGGAGCAGATGCTGGGAAGAGTGCATGCAGAAGCATGCAAGCTCCTTCCTTTGGCGTCATTGCATGCCCCTTCCTGCAAGGGAAACCAACACATAAAATTCTCGGCAGTATGAAGGCTGCTCGCTGGTGCTACCATGGTCGCGAACAAGCCAGCTCCCTCCTGGGTCCACCCTCCTGGTCTCCATAGTGGTGGGGTAAATTACCACTGTGATGCGAGCAGAGAGGGTAGTGATGGGGAGGTCAGAGCTCTGTCCACAACAAACTATAGTCCAAACGCACTCTGCACTCGAGTGCCAGTGATCTTCCAAATAAACACCAACCTTCTTTTTCTTTTCAACAACACAGTGAGTTTTTATTTTATGGTGCCTGGATTCACAATTAACACTTTCTGCTCCATAGAATTCAGTTTACAGCCAATATAGGTGCATCCAACATAAGCACTAAATCCCAGTGCTTCGACCACGTATGTGGTCTTCCTTAGGGGGTGATTAATGCTATAAGGTACTTCCTTTTATAGCCAATCTGCCAGAGTATTGACTGCCCCATAGGTTAATTTCAAAATTCATTTTTAGTGGATTTAAGAATCCACCAAAAATGAATTTTGAAATTTAAGGTTCAGAACCCACCAGAGCCACTTGAAATTTGAGAAAAGTTCTGCCAGTTAACCTATAGAGGCAGTCAATTCTCTGGCAGATGGCTATAAAAGGAAGTACCTTATAGCATTAATCACCCACTGAGGAAGATCACATACGTGGTCGAAGTGCTGGGATTTAGTGCTTATGTTGGATGCACCTATATTGGCTGTAAACTGAATTCTATGGAGCAGAAAGTGTTAATTGTGAATCCAGGCACCATAAAATAAAAACTCACTGTATTGTTGAAAAGAAAAAGAAGATTGGTGTTTATTTGGAAGATCACTGGCACTCGAGTGCAGAGTGCGTTTGGACTATAGTTTGTTGTTGACAGGGGCTAGCAACCCCATGCTCTGCACCGGGTTTATTTGTGCACACGTCCGAGGAGTGTTTTGGACTACATAAGAGCTCTGTCCACGACTGGGGCAACAGCCGGGTTGGTTGGATGGATGGAGGGGAGGAACCAAAGGCACACCCTCCCCCCAGTAGAGGAAAGTATAAATAAATCAACTAAAAATAAATAAATAAATAAATCCACGTACACTATATACTGAAACAAGTAAACTTTATACTGAAATGGACTACATTCTGAAATTACCCCTCCCCCTTGAATGGCCTGCTCCTGCACTCATTTTCTGTTGCATTCAGGGAGCTACAGGTATGATGAGAGGATGTCTAAAGCTGCGGAGCAGAAGGTACACAAAACAGGGCTATCTCTTACTCTACTTCTTTATGGTAATGGGATTTTCCATCTTGTTTCACTTGCACACCTTTAATCAAATTTCAGAACATTGTGATGTGACAAGAAACTTTTAGAACTAATTTAAAATGCTGTAGTTTATTCTTTTAAATAAGTTCTGCCCTCATTTACTGTTAAAACACATTTGTATGAGAAGCTAATACTTAGAATATTCTTTACATATCACTCTCATACCATATATGATCCAGGGTCCTTAAAGAACTAAGAGAGGTGGTGGCTGAACCTCTTGCTATCCTGTTTAGCCGATCACTAGAAACAGGGGAGGTACCCAAAGACTGGAGGATAGCAGATGTAGTCCCCTTATACAAAAGTGGGAACAAAGAGGAAGCCGGGAACTACAGACCAGTCAGCCTCACCTCAGTAGTGGGGAAGATCATGGAAGCACTACTGAAGGAGAGATTGGTGGAACATCTGGTTGTCAATGGACTACAGGACCCAAGGCAGCATGGTTTCACCAGGGAAGGTCATGTCAGACCAACCTCATTGAATTTTTGACTGGGTGACTAGGGAGGTGGATCAGGGAGGGCAGTGGACATGGCCTATCTGGACTTCAGCAAGGCCTTTGACACTGTGCCACATAGAAGACTATTGCACAAACTGGGGAATATGGGTGTGGCAGGACAGTAGTGCGGTGGGTAGGTAACTGGCTGGGCAGCAGGACACAGAGGGTGGTGGTAAATGGCTGTCACTCCACAGAGGGAAGAGTGACCAGTGGGTACCACAGGGATCAGTGCTGGGACCGGTACTATTCAATATCTTCATCAGTGACATTGCACAGGACCTAGAAGGCAGAATTTCACTGTTTGCTGATGACACAAAGCTCTGTAACAGAGTAGACACACCAGAGGGTGTAGACAGAATGAGAAGGACCTGCAGAAACTTGAAGAATGGTCAAGGGTTTGGCAGTTGAAATTCAATGCAAGGAAGTGCAAGATAATGCATATGGGGCACAAAAACCCTGGCACAATATATCAGTTGGGGGTGAGGATATAGCATGCACCAAGCAGGAAAGGGATCTTGGAGTTATCATCTCTGATGACCTCAAGGCAGGGAAACAGTGTGACAAGGCAGCAGGTAAAGCAAATAGGATGCTGGGATGCATAGGCAGGGGCATCACCAGCAGGAAAAGGGAGGTCATAATTCCACTATACAAGACACTAGTGAGGCCACACCTGGAGTACACTGTGCAGTTCTGGAGACCTTACCTACGTAAGGACATAGACAGGGTAGAGAAGGTTCAGAGGAGGGCAACAAAGATGGTGCATGGATTGCATCACAAGTCCTATGAGGACAGGTTGAAGGCACTGAACATGTACTCCTGGAGGAGAGGAGGGAGAGGGATATGATAGAGACATACAAGTATCTTACAGGGAGGAACAGGGTGCAGGAATGCACTATTTTAAGCGAAAAGATGTTCCAGGACTAGAGGGCATGGGATGAAGTTGGAGGAGGACGATTCAGAGGAAACGTGAGGAAGAATTTCTTCACAGAACGGGTGGTGGACAAGTGGAACACCCTGCCAGAGGAAGTGGTGGGGGCTGAAACAATCACGGGATTTAAGAATGCATGGGATAGACATAAAGGAATTCTGGAGGTCAGGGGTAAGGGGCAACAGACTTCCTGGAAAACATAAACTGAACTTACAAACTTAAATGGGCAGACTGGGTGGGCCATAGGCCCTTATCTGCCGACACTGTCTATGTATCTATGTATATATATAAACATAGGGGACTGAATGCATATTTCTAAGTTGAAGTTTTGATGAGATTTATGTGTAATTAATTACTGTGTTTGTTAGTCCAACCACTTATCTGAGCTGAATGCTTGGGCACTGCAGGAACTGTGAAAGTGTAAGCCAAGCGCTTTCCTAGTTTGTACTCTACTGAATTAGATTTCATTTAGTTTTTGGTTTTATTTGAATGTTTTGTTAATAAAGGTTCTTGGTTAAGAAAAAATATATATATTTTTTGCAGCAATCGCTCAGGGCCCAGTTCTTGTCAGGAACTCAGCTGGCATATGCATGATTTGCAGATTTCTGTTCTGAATAACGTCACTGTGATGCTTCACTGGTGGCACTCACAGCTCCTAACCTCTCCATTACATAACTGCGGAGCACTGCAAGGTGGACAGAGCTGTGCCAGACACTTGGTCTCCACTTATAAACCTGCCCTGGTCTAGCCACATAGTGTATAGTTACACTGTTTATATGGTGTGACTGCATTATTGAGTTTGAGATTCCCAAACTGTGTTTTATTTATTTTTCCATGGAGATGTTTATCTTCTAGGTCACCCACTGACCCACTTGTGCACTGACCTGTCCATCCCCATCATCCAAAATCTCCAGGACTTACCTGCTCTGAGATCTCCCATGGCCTCCCCACCACCCCATGGTGGGGTCAGGAGGGAGAGGGCCATTCACAAGGAGACACATATTCAGACAGGAGCAGAGCCTGATTAATAGTGCAAAGCCTGTGGCAGGCTGATGGATTATTCTGCCATTGGAGGTTTTCTACCTTTGGTTTATCCCCTGGGCAGCCAAGCATGCAATGATACCAATCCAATTAAAGGCAAGTACTGCTTTGTGCCTGTCTGAGCCCTGCCCATTATACCACTCTGATGCCCAGCCAGCCTTCCTCACCTAGGTGGCTGTTAAAGAGCAGGGTGGTCAGACTCCCCCTCCCTGAGAGGACAGCAGTCCCCGAGATGCTCAATCATCTCTCCCACCAGCTAACTCCTGTTTGACCCAGGTCCTCCACCAAAACCGGGCTGCTGGCATGGGAAGCAGTACAGCTACTACCAAGTCGCTAAGCCAGCCCACCAGACTGTATTTTTATAAGTAAATAAAAACAGCACTCGGATGAAAGAAGAAATTATATTGTAGCTACAGTTGCTATAAATATTATAAGACACATCACAATGTTTTGAAATTGGATAAATGTTTTCCAAGGAAAATAACATAAAAAAATACATAAAGATACAGAATAAGATAATCCATTTTTGTTTATTTTCTGCATCTTAGGATGTATCGGCAGGGGATTTGTAGTCAATTAGGGCCCCATTTTCAGAAGGTTAGCGGAGTGCTAAACATCTAAGCACCATGCCATGTGGGAGAACAGCATGGTTGAACAGGTGCCATATATTTAGCAGCCCCCGATGCTAACCTGATCATATGCGTGTGCATATGTACTACTACAGCCTTGCAAATGAGGGATCCTCTCATGCATACAGAGCACAGTGCTATATAAAAGGTTTTGAAAGTGCTTAACAACTAAAATTGCAATACTGTTTACTGCGTCCAAAAATCCTGCCCTCATTTGAGCACACAGTGGTGCAATTGTCACCATACTCTTGGTTACCATTCTTATGCTCCCAAGTAGTATACAAAAATGATCCTTGGCATCTAAATGTTCCACACCCCTGATCACAGTTTAAATGGCTCTGGCTATTGTAGTAAAATCAACCTTGGTGTCTAGTGCCCCCCCCCAAATTGCCATGCAGATGACCCAATTATTATAATAATATGGGTGTAGAATTGTATTTATTTATTTACTTACTTACTATTTAAAAGTTTCACCAGAAAAGGTATACTAAGCTGGGACCTCATTTCCAGATGCATCCTGGGGGATAGGAAACTTGTACAAGTGGGGCTTAGGTAGCACAAGAGTTCAAAATACATAACAGACATGATGGATGACCATTGACAGAGCAGAGTAGAGTGGCACACAATTGCAAATTACATTGGGAATAATACATGCAAGACATGAGAACTTCAGAGACAAGCAAACAATCGACAATGCATATACAGCGCAGTCAGGAGCCACAAACATATGCTGGCAATCAAATACAGAGCGGTTTAAATCAACACTAGCTGTAAACATTTGTGCATAATACCTAGAGTGGAAGCATAAGTGCCTAACTTATAGCTGTACCTAAACTGGAAACAAGTCATAGGAGAGCAGGAGGGAAAATTAGGAGCAAGTGCAGGAGAGAGAGGCGAGACCTCTGAAATAGTTTTGAAAGGATCCAGCGGAGGGAAATTGGTGAATGGCTAGGGTGAGGGAGTTCCAGATTCTAGGGAAGTGGTGGCTGAATGTGGCTTTGCTGATGGTCATGGACACTGAAGGGACTGCTAGGGTCAAACATTTGAGCTTCTGAGGGTATGGCTGTGGGGGGAGGAAAAAGAGGTAGGATGGTAGGGAAACAAACCAGAATTTGCCCACAAAGCTGGCACAGTGGGCATGGTGTCTGGCCAAAGATAAGAAAAGGAGAGAGGTTTATACATAGAACAGTGATGAGTCCTAGGAGGACAGTCGAGAGTGTAATGGCAGAAATAGTTGAAGAGTGTGTCCAGTCTGACAAGGGTAGTGACTGGGCCTGAGGCTGCACTGTAGACCACATCACCATAGTCAAAGATTGGGAGGATCTTTCTCTGGATAATAGCATGGTGTACTGGAGGTGGGATACAGTCACAGTTCCTGTAAAGTGCACCAAATTGGGGTGCAGCTTTTTGACTATAGCATTAACTTGTTCAGAAAAGTTTAAGTGCTGGTCTAGCCATATATCAAGATACCTAAAGGTGGTAACATTCTCCACAGGGGAGTCATCCAGGGTCTGGAAAATAGGAAGGGGAGGGAGCCTAGAGAGTCTGTGCCTTGTGCCAAAGGACATGAAGACAGTCTTCTTGGCATTGTGGAAAAGCTGATTTGTGAGCAGCCAGGGCTGAACCTGATTGAAGTCCAGCTGGAGTCTGTGGGCCTGCTGTGAAGAGGACTGTGTCATCTGTGTACATGTGAATGGATGCAGACAAGCATATGGAGGAGAGATCATTAAGGAAAATGGAGAAAAGTAGGGGGGTCTAACACAGATCCCTGTGGGACCCCAGTGGATACAGGCAGAGAGGAGAGAGGGGGTCACAAATTTTGACTGCCTGGGACCTACCCATGTGGTAGGAGTGGAACAGCCAAAGGCTGAGTCGGAGAGGGCTGCATCCTGGAGTGTGGCTAATAATTGGGGTGGGAGACAGTGTTGAACACATAGCAGAGGTGAACAGGCCATGATCCATACCATTGTGAATGGATTTGGTGAGCCTGAGCAGGGAGATGGTGGTGGAGTGGTTCTTGCGGAAGCTAGACTTGTAGTGGGTGAAGAAGGAAGAGGAGTCCAGAAAGGGAGAGAGCTGTGACAAGACAATCTGTTCCTGCATTTTGGAGAGAGGAGAGAAATAGGCCAGTAGCTGTTAGTAGCAGATGGGTCACCACTTTTTGGAAGAGGAGTAACAGTGGAAGTCTTCCAGACAGCAGGGATGGAGATTGCAGAAGCAGAGAGATGGAGGAGCTTGCTATCCAGGCCATCTGGGCTCCTACCCTTGGAAGGGTTAAGGGTGGGAAGGGTGTTGGTGATGGAGGATGGAGCTACTGGAGAGAAGGAAAATAGGAAGAAGGAAGGCGATGACTGTCATGCAGGCTGGCAGGGGTGAGAGGGAGGTGAGAAAGGGAACAGGGAGGAGAGGAGAGGAGAAGGTGCAGGTGATTAAAAAGGAATTAAACCTCTGTGGTGATGAAGGAGGGGTTAGAGATAGGGCTGTTACCCACTTTGAGGACAGGCAGAGGGGATTGAGTGGGAGGGGAGAAGAGATTGTGGCAACTTTCCAAAATTTACACAGGTGACCAATGTTGGCACTGAAGGTGGATGTAAAATACTCACCTTTGGCAAGATTTATTGCCCTGTTACAGGTGTTGCGGAGATGATGATACCTCTGGAGGCCATGGGGGATGGGTTACATTGATTTTCTGACTAGGCCAAATCATGCACTTGCAAGCAAGCTATGAGTTTGTCCATGATCCAGGGGAGGTGGGGTACCTTTTCTCGTGTCCTGCGCTGGGAGGGGGCATGGCAATGCCATATTTGGAGGAATTTCATTTTGAAATATGTTGGCATGGAGTCAATGGAGTAGGTCAATGAGATAGGGGACCAATCAGAGTGGCTTAGGTCATGGTGGAAGGAGGTGAGGTCCAGGGATTTGAAGGAAAATATAAGCAGTGTTTTGGTGGGATTGAGGTGGCTTTAGTTGAAAGAGAAGCGGCACAGGGTCATGATTATGGTGTCAAATCAGAAAAGAGGGCGGTCATGAGTGGAATGCCACAGGGATCCATCCTGAGTCTTGTCCTCTTCAATATGCTCATCAACAATGTTTGAGAATGAATCTGGGGCTGTGTCTCTTTGAAGATTACACCAAGCTCATGGGAGGGAAGTGACAGGGGAAGTAGGAAACTGCAAAGTGACATGCAAAGAGTAGAGAGGCAGCCTAAGGTTTGGCAGTTGAAAATCAATGCCAAAAAGTGCAAGGTGATTCACTTAGGGAACAAGAACCCCGGGACAGAGTACTGGATAGGAGGGGTACAGCTGAGTACTACAGCTGAGGAAAGGGACCTAGAAGTCATCATTAGTGACTCCCTTAAACAATCAAGCTAGTACAGTGAGGCATCTAGTAAGGCAAATAGGATGCTAGGATGTACCAGAAGGAGTTCTGATAGAAGAAAAAAAGAGGTTTACTGCCTCTTTATAGATTGTTGGTGAGGCTGTGCCTGGTGTACTGTGCAGAGTTCTGAAGACCTCACCTCAGAAAGGATAAGGACAAGCTAACAAAGGGTGATCAGGATGATTCAGAGCTGACAGGACAGATCTTATGAGGATCTTATGAGGATCTGCTCAAGGTACTGAACTTGTTTTCACTGGACAGCAGACAAGAGAGGAGTGATATGATAGAGACCTTCAAGTTCCTGTAAGGAATAAACAAGGTGAACAGAGAAGAACTACTTAGCATGAGTAACAGTTCAAGGACATGTAGCACAAGTAGAAACTGATAGGAGGGAGGTTCAAGAGGGATATTGGAAAGGTTTATTTTTCAGACATGGTGGTGGAAATGTGGAATAGTCTGCCAACCGAGATGGCAGGCACCAAAACCCTAAATAATTTCAAGCATGGCTGTGACAAAGTGAAGGGTAATGGTTACTCAGGATGATAGTAGTACTGAAGGAAACAGAGGAGTGGATAGTGAAGGCTAGTACCCTGTATGGACAGTAGGTTCTGAGGTTTAATAGGGAACTAGGGACAGACTGGATGTACCATTGTTGTTTTTTTTCTGCCATCATTGTCTGTGTTTCTGGGTTTCTATTTTTCATGATCCCTGACATCTAGTAGCTCCACTCCCCCATCACAAATCTGAGCCCCCTTCCAAAGCCATCCAACCAGGTCCCTCCACCCCCTCCCCATTGGCCCTCCACTTACCCAAGATTGCAACCACCTCCCTGTGTCTGTGATCGGTACAGCCTCTCAGCTCATTACCTTAGCTGGCCACTGTCTGAGTGAAAGGGAGTGAGTGTGCGCCTACTGTAGAACATCTGTTTCTATAGTAGGTGTGTGCTCACTCCCTGTCACTCAGAAAGTGGCCAGCCAAGGTGGCAAGCAGAGGGGCTGGGCCTGTCACTGTCACAGTAGGAGGGACTGGCAGTTAGGGTAATTTATGGGCCACCATGGGGAGAGGGGTGGAAGGACCTTAATGGACGAAATTGGGAGGGGGCTCAGACTTGCAATGAGGGTAAACTAGGTGCCAGGGATCCTCTTAATATACTAATCAGGAGCTTCTGAATGGTGATTGGGGTGGGGAAATACTAGATGCCAGGGATCATTTTACTAATTGTGGTCATCTGAATGTGACTGGGGGAACTACCAGATGCCAGGGATTATTGTATTATAATATCAGGGGCATCTGAATGGAGATCAGGAGGTGGGGACTGGCACTGCTCTGTACAATTCCTCCATGCAGTCATGCACAGAGGCATTGTGTGGAAATGTTAGTTAGCCCATATGGGCTGGCAAATGTCCCATTAGCACCTTTCCTGCCCTATAGACTTAGCATGCTGAGAGTTGAAAATGACTCATGGGTAAAGGTGCTATCCTGTTTGGGACATGCTGTCTCCCTTTGCTTCTCTGAATTCCTGTCCTACTGGAGGCTGTGATAGTGCCTAGTCATGTCACAGTGGGCTATCCAGTGGGAACCAGTGATCACTGTACAGTGTGGTTCAACATTAAGATGGGTGCAGAGGCAAGCCACAAAAAGACGAGGGTCCTGGACTTTAGTAGGTTGGATTTTAAAGAAATGGGAGACTGCTTCAGAAGTAGCCTAGCAGGGGAGGATTGTCAGAGAGGGGTAGAGGAACAGTGGAGGAAATCAAGTAAAGGCATAGGGAAGGCAACCAGCATCTGCATGAAGGAAGTGAGCAAAAGCAGGAGGAAAAAAGGACCATTATGGTACTGTAGAGAAGTGGCCATGAAGGTGTCTGAAGCACATCCCCAACCAGTCTGGTTAAGCAACACCTATGCTGTTTTGAAGGAGAGGAATAGCCCACAATAGCACCCACAGCCGAGACCTAGGAGGATGGGTGGATCCTCCAGGATGCCGCACCAGGGAAGGGGGAAAGAGAACCCCAGAGGAGGAGGAAGCTTCTCCTCATGGGGGACTCAGTTGTTTGAGGAATGAAGTTAGGGGAACCTAGCAGGAAGGACAGGGAAGTAAAGTGCATTTCAGAAAGCACTGCATGGCGGGATGAGACACAGATCCATAGGATCACAAGGGTAATGGCAAGGAGGGGGGAACTGGATGTTATCGTCCACCTGGGGATGAATGACCTGGCAGGAGACAAAGTGGAAGTAGCTAGAATCCAAAAGAAATACAGGAAGTTGGGAAGAGCCTGAAGCAAATAGAACACTCTGTCTCCTTCTCGGAGGTGCTAACTGTCCAGGGAAGAGGCTATGGCACTCCACATCCAGAAATTCAACTCCTGGTTGAAGGAATGGCATGGAAGGGAGGGTTCTGGCTTCATGGGGGACTGAGGCCCCACCTGGACAGATGCAAGCCTGTATAAAGATAATGGCCTGCATCCATCAGGAAAGGGGACCGAGTAAGAAGTTTGAATGCTTCAGTGACAAGTATTTAAACTAGCTGGGGGAAGGGAGTCAGGAAGGTCAGGTGGCTTAGTATCCCCCCCCCCCGGGCACATGCAGGAAAACAAGTTTGACGTCTGGGACATTGAAAGCAGAATGAGAGTGGAAAGCAGTGAATACTAGGCTACACAAGAAAGACAACTGGGGAGGGGGGGACAAAGCAGAGGAGGGGAAGGGGAAAGAAGCAGGAGAACAGCAACATGGGAAGGAGGGGGATAGGATACAAAACATGGAAGGCATGGTAACAAATGCCCGCAGCCTGGGAAATAAAATCCCAGACCTGGAGGCATTGATAGTAGAGGCAGACCTGCACATAGTAGCAATAACTGAGACATGGTACACTGTTAATCATGGGACATTGATGTACCAATCCAGGTTATGCTCTGTTCAGGAGGGATGTGGGGTAAAAAAGGAGCGAGTGTGGCCCTGTACGTCAGAGAGGGTATAAAGGCGACAGAGGTGCAGGGTAGACGGGGAGGCTGAGGCACTGTGGGTCACCCTTGAACCTGGCAAAGGCTCAGCAATATGCACAGGGGTGATCTACAGGCTTTCGGCACAGGGGGAAGAAGTGGACAGGGAGCTTGTGGATGGAATACACAATATGGCAACAAAAGGTGAAGTCCTGCTGCTGGGGGATTTCAGTAAGCCAGACGTGGATTGGTCCACCCAGGCAGCTGCTTCAGCCAGAAGCAGAAGCATCCTGGATTCCCTAAAGGGGGCAGGTTTCAGGCAACTTGTGCTTGATCCAGAGAAAAGGCCATTCTTGACCTGATACTGACCAACGGGAACAGAATGCAGATGTCTGTGTGGAGAGGTAACTGGAATCCAGCGACCACCACATAGTGTGGTTTAGCATGGAAACCAGGACCCAGTCCTGTCACATGAGGGCAAACATTTTGGATTTCAAGAAGGCAGACTTCACTGACATGGGGAGATATATAAGAATAGCCTTCTTCAGAAGCTTGTAAAATAAAAAAAATAAAAAAATAGTAAAAGGGTGGCATTTAGGAGGTATGAAGAAACACAGAAGATTGAGGACAGAGAGGTGCACTAGGTAAAACAGGAAAGCAGGTAAGGTAATGAGGGGATCAAAGGCTCAGACAGAAGAAAGCACAGCCAAAGGGTATCAAAAGAAGACCAGACTTTCTTCAGGTACATAAGCAAGGGGAGAGAATCTGAGAAGAAGGAGGATGACAAAGGGTGACTGCACAGAGGGGGATCAAAAAAAGCAGACATCCTGAACAGGTACTTCTACTGTTTTCACAGTGGAAAGAGACAGGACAGACCACCAAGGAGCAGCACGAACACTGGAGGGGGAAGTAGACACAAGTCCATTTTCAAAAGAAAGTATTATTGAAGAGACTTCAAATTTTCGGGTGGACAAGGTCATAGGACCGAATGGATACACCCAAGGGTATTAAGGGAACTAGGCAGGGAGGTGCTTGCTGCACTACTCATGGCCTTATTCAACAATTCACTGGAAACAGGAGTGATTCCAGAGGACTAGAGGAGAGCAGACATAGTCCCGTTTTGTAAGAGCGTCAGCAGAGAGGAGGCTAGCTAGTATAGTCTGTCTGTCTTACTTGAGTCAAGAGGAAATTAATGGAATCCATACTTAAAAAGAGACAGAGTATCTTGAATCCAGTGGGCTAGAAGACCACAGGCAGCACAGATTCACAGGGGAAATGTCATGCCAAATAAATCTGATAGATTTCTTTGACTGGATGACCAGGGAAATAGATAAGGGGAGAGCAGTGGACATGATTGATCTGGAGTTTAGCTAGGCTTTCAACACTGTGCCACACAAGAGGCTGATAAGGAAACTGAATGGCCCAGGGGTGGGATCCAAAATGGTTAATTGAGTTCAATGTGCCTATGCAACTGGTTTCATGCTTGTGTAACATAGATAATCTTTGGCAGTTCACCTCTCTATCCATGGGATATTCCACCCTGTACGAGTATTAAGGGAAGGAACCCTAGAGGAGGGTTCCACCCCTTAAGGTGCCGAGGGAGTGATTCCCTTGGCTAAAGGTACCTTAGGAAAAAGCCCACAGGAAGGAGAGGTGTGCCGCTGGAGGAGGAGGAGGGGTAGATGGAGGGGCAAGGAAAAAATGCTTGTGTGTGGAGTGAGGTGAGCAGCCCTTAAATGGGCTGAATGGGGTGTGTCCTGTTGTACCGCCACCTTGAACTACAGGTTGTAGCCTTCCAATTAGTACAGTAGCTAGTTAATGGATAAGAGACAGAGAGTGGTGGTTAATGGCACTCACTCTAATGATGCAGAGTGACAAGTGGGGTACTGCAGGGCTCAGTACTGGGACCAATCCTTTTGAACTTAGGGGACACTGCAGAAGAACTGAAGGGAAGGTATACCTTTTTGCAGATGATATCAAAATTTGCAATAGAGTGGACACCCAGGAGTGGTGGAGAGAATGTTCAGGGATCTAGTGAATTTTGAGGAGTGGTAAAAAGCATGGTAGTTGGGTTCAATACCAAAAAGTGCAAAACCATACACCTAGGACATAGGAACCCAATAACTGAGTATAGGATGGGGGGGGTTGTTGACAGTCAATAAACAGGAAAGGGATCTTGGGTTATTATGTCTGAGGACCTCAAGGTGGCACTGTGACAAAGCAGGGGGTAGAGCTAGTGGGATGCTGGGGTGTGTAAGGAGGGTTATCTCCATCAGGAGGATGGAGGTGGTGTTGCCAGACCCCACCTGGAGAACAAACCTCAGAAAAAACATAGACAGGGTGGAGGAAGTCCACAGGAGGGCAACTAAAATGGTGCAGGATTTACATGAGAAGCCCTAAGAGGAGAGACAGAGGGATCTCGGCATGTACACCCTAGAAGAGAGGAAAGAGAAAAGTGATATGATACAGGTCTACAAGTATCTCACAGGAGTGAACAGGGTCCAGGGAAGTCTCTTTCAAATGTAAAAGAGCACCAGGACCAGGGGGAATGCAATGAAGCTGGGGGGTCAAGACAGATGTGAGGAAATATTGGTAGATGCCTGGAACAGATTGTCAGCTGAAGTGGTGGAGGCTAAAACGGTAGGGGGCTTCAAGCATGGGTGGCGTAGACACAGCGGTATATTAGGGAAGAAACTGGGAGGTGGGATGGTCGACCATACAGCATGTGAGGAGGAAGATGAGGCAGGAAATATGTAGGCAGACTAGGTAGGCCAAGTCGTCCTTTTCTGATGACAAATTCAGTGTTTCTGTGTTTCTGTTCATAATAGCACACCTACTATAGAAACAGCTTTTACTATAGTAGGCATCTGTTTGTGAACTGTCATTCAGTTGGTGGCTGCTATGGATGTGAGTGGAGGGTCTGTGCTGGTCACCGCACACCATAGGTTGGGGGCAAGTGGGGGCAGTTGTAGTGGTACTGGGTGGGCTGGTCAGGGGGGTAGATATCATACTTATGGGATGGGTGAAACACTCAACACCAAGAATGTGGTATGGAAGAATTACAGCTCTTGCCAGACTACTAACTGGAGCACGTGGGGAACCCTGGTCTGGATATCAAGCAAATAGTACAGAGGAATTACTGATCTTATCAAATGACTGGGGCCCAGATGATTAGTGTTGGGGGTCTGGTGGACACATGGGACAGATATCTTATTACACAGGCATGCAATTTGGGGGGTGGGGCACTGGACACTCAGACAATTATGCCATGTACTAGTGGGGGGACCAGGGCTAGTAGTAGCCTAACATGGCCAGGTGTTGGGAGTGTAGGAATGCAAACCCCATGACACCTGGTTTGGGGAACCAGTAACTAGTGCTGCACTAATGTATAGTTACACCTCCCCAAACCTCCCAGCATGCCGATGTGCCTATGTGCAAGGTGATTTTTTTTTTTTTTGAAATTTAAGTTTATTAGGTTTTAACAACAAAGTCAAAACAACAAAACACACAAATTCAATAAAGTACAGAGTAAAAGAGAACTGTACAACCAAAACCCCACCCAAACCCCCTCCCTCCCACCCCCAACCCCTTCACAAACACCACCCCACCCTCCCACAAAAAGGAAAGGAGAAACCCAACCGCCCCACCCACAGACATATAAATAAAGCATAGTTCAACTTCTAACAAAACCACCAACCCTCAACCTCCTCCTCCTCCCCTCCCCTCTATGGGTGCGCCATCTCATATAATAAAATACTCTGGGTAAAACAGTCAGTCATCATGATACAACCAATCACTAGTATCAGCAAAAGTACAAAGTGACGTACATAACCAAAGTTGAAATATTTATGTGGACTATAGAGATCAGGTCCCAGATTAAATAATTAGTGCAGACATAAAGCCTGAAGTTTACCCCATCTCTTCCGAAACAGATCCATACGACCACGCAGATTGGCAATCAAACTCTCCAATTGTAAATACGAGACAAGTTCAGTCAGCCAGTCAGCATATGACAAGGCCAGCTGGTCTGTCCAATGTCTCAAGACTAATTTCTTAACCGCCATGGACACCAAGGCCACATGACATCGACGTTCAACACTATCTATACGGGAATATTCACCCAGAATACATATCTCAGGGGAAAAGAAGTCAGACAGACCCAGAAGAGGATCAAGGTTATCCCGGACAAGGGACCACAAAGGGGCGACCTTAGGACAGTCCCAGAACATATGAATTAGGTTACCTTCTCCTCGTGAGCACCTGGAGCAAGTCGATTGGGAAGTTTCTTGAGCTGGAAGAGTTTAATAGGGGTATAATAGAGGTTATTAACAACATAATATTGGGTTAACCGTAATCTGTCCTGGGTATGATATCTATGTAAGTCCTTCCATATACAAGGCCAGTTTAGAGAGGCATCAGGCAGCAGGTGTGTCCAGACATTGAACCATCAACAGTCTCAGGAAATTTGTAGTTCAGAAGGAAAGAATAAATCAAGGAAATGGAATGAGATTGAGAAGCAAGATTTATAATTTGCGAAAAAAAGGGGTAGGCCACAGATTCTCTAAAGATGGTACCGAATTTCCCGGCGATAAGATGTCTTAATTGATACACCTTAAAGACCCCTCCACTAGGGATACTGAATTTCTCCATTATGTCAGTGGAAAAAAGAAGGGATTCCTGGTTATAAAATTGCTCCACTCTGGCCTCTCTAATCTGTGGGAGCCAGTCCGGCATAAGCCAAGAACTACCCAACTTTATATTAGGATTGAGGATCACCGGCTGACCCAAATCCGAGACACCAGAAATGTGACAAGGCGCTAAACATTGAGCCAGAGATTTAGGGCAACTAAAATCGTGCTATCAGTCACCCAGTGTGAAAGTGCAGCTAGAGGAGTATAAAAAGCATAGCAGAGCTATCGAGTTTGGATTCAGAAAGAAGTGGCGCTCAAGCTGGAGCCAGATTGGACAAGGTGGCGTGGAATTTGCGGAAAACCATCTCCCAATTTGGAAAGATGGGCTACCCAATGGTAAAGTAAAGATTAGGTAGCGAAGACCGCCTTTTCTTTAGGAAGTGATAGTTTGGCATATGAGCGTCTAACACCCTTCCACGCCAGATAAAATTAGAGAACATAGTATGGAGTTGCTGAAAGTATGAGATAGGAAGCCAAAGATTTAACAAATTCAACGGGTAAAAAATCCGGGGAAGGACATTCATTTTAATAATATTGATCCGACCCCAAAGAGAAATAGGAAGGGCAGACCATCGGTGCAGATCTTGATAAACCAGATTTTTAATTCTATCCAAATTTAGCTTTTTCAAAAGAGAGGGTTCGGTCGAAAAATGAATCCCCAAATATTTAATGGATCTAGGGGTCCACCTCATCCCAAAGGAAGTAAACTCATGTTTATTGGTATGAACGTTTAATGGGAAAATTTCGGACTTAGAAATATTCAATTTGTACTGAGAGAAGGAACTGAACTGCTCAATAATATCAATCGCTGCCTTTAAGGACTCTGCCGGGTATATTAAATGCAAAAGTATGTCATCTGCATAAGCAGAAAGGACCAGTTCCTGCTGTTGCAACATAAAGCCTCTAACCTGGGGAGATGTTTTAAGTCTAATAAGCAACAGTTCCAGATACAAATTAAACAGCAAAGGTGAAAGGGGGCACCCCTGTCTAGTACCAGTATATAAACGGAAGAGGGGGG
Organism: Neoceratodus forsteri; assembly: GCA_016271365.2. Taxonomy (NCBI): domain Eukaryota; kingdom Metazoa; phylum Chordata; order Ceratodontiformes; family Ceratodontidae; genus Neoceratodus; species Neoceratodus forsteri. The sequence continues at coordinate 854,347,081 of CM057449.1, forward strand.
ATAAAACCCCATTACAATAAATTTTAGCTGAGGGGGAACCATAGAACATCTGAACTCTATTCAGAAAAGCAGGCGGAAAACCCATCCTCTCCATTACAGTCCAAAGGAAGGTCCAATCCACTCGGTCAAAGGTCTTTTCTGCATCGAGAGAGACCAAAGCTGCCGGATAAGGGGCTAATTGAGCATGCTGAGAAATATGAGACAAGATTCTTAAGTGATCCGCAGCAGACCTACCAGATATGAAGCCTACTTGTTCGGGACTCAGTAAACAGGACCAGACTTTCTTAATTCTTTCGGCTAGTATCTTAGCGAGGATTTTCATGTCATAATTTTGAAGAGAGATAGGTCTATAGTTTGCCGGATCCGTAGGGACTTTGTCAGGTTTAGGAATCAAAATAATTGTTGCCTCAAACAAGGAGGGATCTACTTCAAAAGAAACCGATAGATATTCATATAACTTAAGAAGAATAGGTACCAGCTCTTTAACGAAAACCTTGTAAAAATTAGCAGGGAAACCATCAGGGCCCGGTGCTCTGTCAGGGGCCATAGAGGTGATAGTCCTTTCTATCTCCTCCAACGAAATAGGAGCCAATAAAATTCCTTGTTGGGCCTCTGACAAACAAGGAATGTCAACGTCCCCCAAATACATATTGATATCTGAGATAGAGTGAGATAGTGAAGGTTTACTATAAAGGTCCAGAAAATATCTCTCAAAGATACGGGCAATACCTCTAGGGGAGGATACAATAGAACCGGATGGAGAAAGCAAAGAAGGAATTATCCTAGAGCCTTCCAACGCCCGCAATCGCAAAGCCAAGAGTTTCCCAGCTTTTTCCCCATGGTCAAGGTATTTAGCTTGAGTTCTTATCAAACAATATTCCGTTTTCTCCTTCAAAAGATCCAAATATTCACGCTTAGCTAACAAAAGGTCTTTAAGAGCCGGTAAGGAAGAAGTTGAAGAGTATTTTGCTTCCAAATCTCTAATTTTATTCATCAACGAGGGGGATTTTGCAAGCCGAGCTTTCTTCCTGGTGGAGGCCATCTTAATTAGCTCACCCCTAAGATAACACTTCAAAGAACACCAAACTATATCAAATCTCAGGGTAGAATTCAGGTTCTCCGCCAGGAAGAAAGAAATCAGAGACTTGATACTCGAGATGATTTGAGGATCCTTCAACAGCTGAGTATTCAACCTCCATGCAGAATCTCGACAAAACTCAGGATCTAAAGAAAGTCTGATCCAAACTACGGCATGATCCGAGAGAATGATTGGATCAATACGGGATTGAAGAAGACAGGGAAGAAAGGATTTACTAACTAAGACAAAATCTAACCTCGATTTGGAACCGTACGGTTGAGAAAGAAAAGAGAAAGCACGAAAAGAGGGATTGGAGAGTCTCCATGGGTCACATAAACCTAACATTAACAATAACTCCTGAAGAGCTCTCTGGGCCGGAGAAGGGGGACGCTTATCCTGGGGTTCTTTATCCAATATAGATGAGAGGGGAACATTCCAGTCCCCTCCCAATATAAACTGGGAAGGAAGGAAGTTAGATAGTTTGTCTGCAAGAGACATAAAAAATTCTGGACTCCCCCCCAACGGTCCGTATACAGAACCCAGAACAACACTGCCGCCATTGAGAGTACCTTTAACCAGAATAAACCTCCCCTCTGGGTCTGATACCACCAAATCCTTCGTGAATAAGACACGCTTTTTAATAAGAACCGCAACACCTTTACTAAAATTGGAATTCCCAGCAAGATAGGTCTGGGAAAAACCAGAACGAGATAGGAACTTGGTGTCAACATGGCTTAAATGCGTTTCTTGCAGGAGAAGGATATCAACCTGCAACAGTGAGCAATGGTTAAAAATCTGGGACCACTTGACCCGATCTCTAAGCCCACGCACATTCCAAGAGACTATTTTAATTGTGTTTGTAGCCATTTCAAGTACCATATAGAGAAGACATGCACCCAGACAAATTCAGTATTAAAGGAGGAGAAAAAGCGCACCAAAACCAAATATACCCGAAGTTCAGTAGTCTGCCAGAACACCCCAGAACAGAATACCTACCAAAGAAAACCCAGCAATCCTGTCACACTAGAACAGTACCACACTCTAAACTGGCAGACTGAACCAGAACACCCATAGCCCCCCAACCAACCACAACTATCCCCAAAAAACCCCTCCCCCCCAATCTGCTTCCAATAGACATTACCATCTAAATAACCCAGTATATAATAGCACAACCAGACTTGGCAAGAACCCATGCATAACACGCAGTAACATACCCACCCCTCCCCTCCGCCCCCATGTGCAAGGTGATGTCAACTGCTTACATAGGTGCACAAGGATGGATTAGGGCCACTTACAAATGGACTAGTGACTTGGCAACCAAGCAATCATATGGCCTTTTGCAGTACTATTCTGCTTTAAAGGTGCAAATAGGGATTAGAAAGTTGATAACCTGTCTACCACTTACAAAAAAGCTTGAATATTCTGCCCTAGGGCTTTTTAAAACCATTGTAACTTTTATTAAATGGTGTAAAATGTATATTTCTATGTTTAGTTCAATGTATGTTCATTTTCTAGGATGTCTTGCTTGATGTCATGCTAGTATGCTCTGTACCCTCATGTTTGTAGTTCCTAATGTTTAATTGCCGTATGCTGCAATACAATAATGTACCTTCTACTGCTTCATGTTGATAAATTTTCACTGTACAGTACACTCCCATTCCCCTTTCCCCCAGGATGCACCGTGAGATGAGCAACTTGTTGTTCAATGTGCCCTTCCTGGTGAAAGATTTCACTAAATAAAATTCCAGTTTGTAGCATGGTTTTTACCATGCTACAATCCACGTTCTAAAACTGTGTTTAAACCCTGCTCAGAGGTAGGCAAGAGCATATTTTTAGACCAACACTGTTGCCTTAACCCATGCTGACATCAGTGTGGAAGTGATTTGTGTTGAAACATGGGTTAAGGCAACCACAATGACCAAAATCTGTGTTTTTGGCTTGTGGTCCCTCTCTGACACTGTCGTAGAGAGGACCACTACCACTGCCATGCAGGCCTGACCACAGTTAAGGGGCCTGGGTTACCATACTATATATTACTGGGGGCCCTTTCCCAAGATCACAAAGAAAATGATGGCACCACCCAGAGTGCATTTAAGTGGGTCTGATCTCTACCAGTACAAACCCCTGTATTGTTGTACCAACCCACCTCCCCAACAGTTACCCCATACATGGACTTACCAGAATCGAACATCCCCACATTCCACATCGTCCATCATTATTTTCTAGCAATAACATGCTTACTAAAATCAGACTTTTGAGTCAGACCTTTTTAAAACAGTAACAACATAATTTATTTACACAGGGAGGGTTAGGATGGGGTAGAATGGAATAGAGGTTAAGCAACATTTTAAATCTGCATTTTAAAGATTTAACATTTTCGCAAACAGCATTTCCCTTTTGATTTTAACCCAAATCACCTTTTGATAATGCAGCCACCAAACTACCTAACTATCTAACTGTTGCAGGTATTACCAAACCCAAACCCACTGGTACCAGTTCAGAAAGATGCCCCAAATTGTGTCCCTGGGTACCTAAATGCCAAGCTGCAGACCTGAGATGCAGCTGGTTTGGCCGGTGCCAGCATGCCCACCTGAAACAAGCAACCCCCCACATGTTCCCCTTGATTGCTTTAAACCTTGAATTGGCTTTCAGCACCAGTGGACTTGAACACAGATAAATATATATATATTCCCCAGGTGCAGGGCAATTCCTGCCCTCTCTCATGGCTCTGCTGTATTAGTCCTCGGATGGCACACATGACTGAAGTCCTGGGGAACATGGATCAGCAGACGCAGAACCAGGCCTGACGCTTAACACTTGAAGGTGTAGAAGGTGCAGCTTGGATATTCAGTATGACCAAAGGTCTTGCAGCCCGCTCCCCCACGGCCCACAGAGGCCCACTGCAGGGCATCACACAATGCCCGCCAGCTACAAGGGAACCAGACACAGGAGCGTCCCCACAGCCCAGCTCCCCCACAGGTCAGAACACCCCAGCACCAGGGCACAAACCCACAGTCCCTTGCTGCCAGCAGCCCCACTTGATAGAGGTCAGTGAGCTCCCCACCTGGCATATTTAGGATGGATTCTTCAGATCATTTCCATTCTTTCCTCGATTACTTACTACAGTGTGTAGTCAAGCAGTCTTGACTACCTTCCCAACTATCAGGCTCTGGACGGACTGTGTAGAGTCTGAAAATCCACGAGTTTACCACAACAGTCTCCTGTCTTGCTGCATCTCAAGAGCAGACAGCAGGCACCTGCCCAGACAGCACCTGCTCGTCCCCCTGTCCCCACAGTCTTTTAACTCCAACACAGCAGACACTCTTGTGCTCTGGCTTACACACAAGTTCAGCAACTCTTTTTCAGAAATACATCAAGAAAGTCCCTTTTCTCACTGTGCAGATGCTAGTTGACTCCAGACAGAAGAGGCTCCCTCTTCAGTTTCTTAAAACCTGGGTTCCAATCCAGTTTTCATATCCATTTTCTACAATCCAGTTTTCTCTGCCAAAAAACAGTTCTTTAACCTTGTCTTTCCCTTTTCCTGTAGATGCCTTGTCTTTGCCAGGGTCAGACAGAACCTTTTACACTTTTTCTTGCTTTTTGCATCAAAAATCCTTGATCATCTGTGTCGCACCGATGTGGCACAAATGAAACTGAAGAGGCTTTCTCCCCATCCTCTTAACACAAATTCATCCATTTCCTTAATCCTTTTTCTCAATCCATTTAACCTTTACTCCAAACACTTTCACCGCTATGGTGCAATTTCTTTGCACAGCAACAGAATACTACAGTTCTCCCTCTCTGCAGAACTGCCCACAAAATCCTCTCTTTTCTGTCTAGATGGGGAAAGGCACAACCAGCTCTGGGGGACAGACCGCTGGCAGCTGCCAGGCAGCCCCTCTCACAGCCCTGCAGCAACACCTTCTCCCTAGGTGCTGGAGACCACCCCCCGTGGAGGGGCTCCCACTGAACTGAACTCAGAAACCAAAGTTCTTTCCCCTTGAGTGATTTCTGGCAGCTCCCCATTGGCAGGAGTCACTGTTCTCAACCAAAATTAACATGTACAAGGTTCCCTCGACACTTCACTGGTTGCTGAAAAAGGCGCCTAGATTGTCTTCAGTATTTTTCCCCAAGAGTCTTTACTGCAGCTCTACTCTTTACCAGCCTCTTCCCTCTGATGGCCCAATACAAAACTTGACATTTTTAGTTATTTTCCAGCCAGTCGCTAACATCAAAGCTTGTTTTCCCCAGCACCAGACAGGCTGAGAAATATGTGTAGTATAACAGCAGCAGGAATGAGGGATAAATGTTCTAGCTCTACCTGGATTAGGTGAGTGGGGGACCACCAGACTGCCAAGGAATTATTTTTTTTATTGTGTCCAGGACTGACAGTGTGTGTGGGGAGGGGGGGTTGCTGGTAGGCTGCGTGTGTGCAGTTAAAACATGATTCTCAGAATTATTAACTAGCACTAACCAGGCTGTGTGTTAGCACTTCCAGAAAGCATTTAATATACCTGTACACCTTATATGCATTAGAGTAACCCCCAGTTGTATGGGCACGTGGTTACAATTAGTAATTATTTGCAAAAAAAAAAATAGTGCCATGCTAACAGTTTAGCACTACATAGAAGAATGCTTTTTAAAATAGTACCAGTCATGCTTATCACAGCGCAGTGTTAATCCTGTTACAGTGGCACATGGGGCCCAATTTTTAGAGCCAGTCATTAGTGTTGTGCACTCCTAAGTGCTGCACCTGAGACAGCACACTGCCACAGAAGGTGTTGGTAAATGGCACTCTCTCCAATGAGGAGAGAGTGACCAGTAGGGTGCTGGAGGGCTCCTTAATGGGGCAAGTCCTCTTCAATGTTTTTATAAGTGGCATTACAGAAGAACTAGAAGGGAAGATTTGCCTTTTTGCAGATGACACCACAGTCTGTAATAGAGTTGATAGGTGTAGATGGAGAGAATGAGTAGGGACCTTAGAAAATTCAAAGAGTGGTGCAGGACATCGCAACTTGGGTTCAAAGCCAAAAAGTGCAAAATCAAGCATTTAGGGCATAGAAACCTAGAGGCTGAGTATAAAATGTAGGGAAAGGTACTGATGGTTACTAAGAATGAAACCTTTCATATAGCACTGTGCTCCGTATGCAGGAGAGGATTACTCATTTGCATGACCATAGTAGTACGTATGCAAATGCACATGATCAGGTTAGCATCAGGGGATTCTGAATATGACACCCATCCAACCATGCTATTCTCACATAACGTAATGTTTAGCACTGCGCTAACCTTCTGAAAATGGGGCCCCAATTGACTAAAAATCCTGGCCGATATCTCTTAAGATGCAGAAAGTAAACATAAAAGGGTTATCTTATCTATCTCTTTATGTATTGTTTTATCTTATTTTGCTTGCAAAACCTTTATCTGATTTCAAAACATTGTGATGTGACTTAAAATGTTTATAACAAACTAGTCAAAATACAGTTTATTTTTCTTATTTCCTCTGAATGCTGTCTTTATTTACTTATAAAGACACAGTCTGGTGGGCTGGCCTAGCAGCTTGGTGGTGACTCTACTGTCTCCCGTGCCAGTGGCCCAGTGTTGGGGGTGGACCTGGGTTGCACAGAGGTTAGCTGGGGGGAGATATGACTGAGCATCTTGGGGAATGCTCTCCTCTCAGGGAGGGGGAGTCTGACCACCCCACTCTTCAACATCCACCTAGCTAAGGAGGGCTGGCAGGGCAGTGGAGTTGCATAAGGGGGAGGGTTCAGGCAGGCACAAAATAAGCATGTGCCTTTACTGTATATGAAATTGCATCATTGCATGCTTGACTGCCCAGTTGATGAAACCAAAGGTAGAAAACCTGCAATGTCAGAATGATCCAACAACCTGCCTTATATTCTACACTACTAGCCAGGCTCTGCTCCAGTGTGAATATGTGTCTCCTTGTCAATGGCCCTCCCCTCCTGGCCCCAACACTGGAGATATGTGTGTGTTGGTGGGGGAATCTCAGCGTAGATAAGTCCTGGGGATGGTGAGTGATTGGGCTGGAGATGTCAGTGGGCAAGGGGGTTGCAGGGAGACTAAGGAGATAAAAATCTCTATGGAAAAAAAAAAGAAAATAAAAACACAGTTTGAGAAGCTCAAACCCCAAAACAGACTGTGAATGTCTCCAGTGAAGCATCACAGTAAAGTTATTTAGTATAGAAACATGCAAATTATATGCATATGCCAGCTAAGCTCCTGATGAGAATTGGGCACTGAGGGATTGCAGCACAAATACATATTTTTGTTTCTTCACCAAGAAACTTTTATTAAACAAAACATTAAAATAAAAACAAAACCTAAATCAAAACATTGTTCATAGAGTACAAACTAGCAAAGCTTTTGGCTTACACTATCACAGTTCCTGCAGTGCTTCCCATGCATTTAGCTCAGATAAGTTGCTGGAGTAACACAGTAATTAATTACTCATAAATCTGATCAAAAATTTTACTTGGAAAAACACATGCAGCCCCCTATGTTTATGTTAGGAATATCCTAAGTATTAGCTTCTCATACAAATGTGCTTTAACAGTAAATGAGGGCAGCACTTTTTAAAAAGAATAAACTACAACATTTTAAATTAGTTCTAAAAGTTTCTTGTCACATCACATTATTCTGAAATTTGATTAGAGGTGTGCAAGCAAAACAAGATGGAAACCCCATAACCATAAAGAAGTAGAACAAGAGATATCTCTGTTTTGTTTATCTTCTGCTGTGCATCTTCAGACATCCTCTCATCATGCCAGCATCTCCCTGAACAGAAACATAGAAACATAGACTTTGACAGCAGATAAGGACCACTTGGCCCACCCAGTCTGCCCATTTCCCTACCTATTGGATAAGCTGCAAATTCTAGTTAACCAACAGCCTACTTCCTGCAACCCCCCCACTATAATTGCCTTATGTCTGTCCCATGCATGTTTGAATTCCTCCATTGTTTTAGACCCCACAACCTCCCCAGGAAGGCAGTTCCATGCGTCCATCACTGTCTCCGTGAAAAATAATTTCCTCACATTACCCCTGAGTCCCCTGCTCTATCTTTAAATTGTGCCCCCTTGTTCTTGCACATCTCTTTTTCTGAAAGATGCTACCCTCCTGGACTTTGTTGATTCCCTTGAAGTACTTGAAAGTTTCTATCATGTCCCCACTGTCCCTCCTTTCATCAAGGGTATACATATTAAGATCTCTCAGTCTCTCTCTCCATATGGTTTCTGATGCAGACCCTGTACCATTTTAGTTGCCCTCCTCTGGACTGCTTCTATCCTGTCTATGTCCTTGCCTAGATGGGGTCTCCAAAACTGCACGCAGTACTCCAGATGGGGTCTCACCAACTGTCCGTACAGAGGGATAACCACTTCCCTTTTTCTACTGTGATGCCCCTTCCTATGCATCCCAGTATCCCCCTCAGCTCTCGTTACTTTCTTTTTACATTGCTTAGTCATCATTAGGTCATCTGATATGACTACCCCCAGGTACCTTTCCATTATTGTTGTTGTTAGTACCTCCCCTGCCATTGTGTACTCTTCTCCTGGGTTTTTGTTTCCCAGGTGCATTACTTTGCACTTCTTTGCATTGAATCTAAGTTGTCATATGTATGACCATTCCTCCAACTTTGCCAAGTCCCTTCTCATCCTTTCTTCCCCTCCTAGTGTAGCAACTCTGTTATAGGTCTTTGTGTCATCTGCAAAGAGGCATACCTTTCCTTCCAGACTCGCTGTAATGTCACCTATAAAGATGTTCTGCAACAGGAAATGAGTGCAGGAGCAGGCCATTCAAGGGGGAGGGGTAATATCAGAATGTAGTTCATTTCAGTACATAGTATACAGTATGTGTTTCACCATGTAGTGTATTTGTTTCAGTATATAGTTATGCCTTATTTAAGGAGACTTTAATTCTATGGAGGGCTGTGCTATCGGCTGCCCCATAGACTAGTATCCCATAGTCTGTGAGGAACAGGACAGAGGATGAGATAGCTAGTCAGAGAGCTTTGGGGTGGGGAGGCAGCTCCTGTGGTGATAAAGCAGGCTGATTCTTGAGTTGACTGCACTGCTGAAGAGGTGAATATGGTCATGGTAGGTGAGCATGGAGTCAAGGGTGATCCATAGGTATTTGAAGGTATTCACCTGCTCGAGGTGGTGGAGAAGGTCGGTGTGAATTTGGAGTGGGGTTCCTTTATGCTTGCTTTGGTGATGGGTAAACAGCATAATCTTGATCTTTTTGTGATTCAGTATGAGCCTGTGGTTGATAAGCCAGGATTCTGCCTCACTAAAGGAGTTCTGGAGGGATAGTTGAAGGTAGTTGGGGTCTGAATGGGAGGAGTAGAGTATCGCATCATCAGAATATGAGAGGATTTTCTCAGAGCAGGCCTTAGGTAAGGCATTGAGGAATAGGCTAAACAGAATGGGCCCAAATATGGAACCCTGGGGAACACCAGAGAGGACTGGAAGGGGGCTTGAGAGAGTACCACTTATTTTGACCCGCTGCATGTGATTGGATAGAAAGTCCAAAAAACAGGCTGTGACTTCCTGGGAGAGTACAGTTAGAAGGAGGGTGTGATTGACAGTATCAAAAGCTTTTGACAAGTCAAGGAAGACCGAGCCAACCAGTCACCCACTATATAGGGCAGAGTGGCTAAAACTGGAGAATTCAAGGAGTTCGGTGGAGGTACTATACCCCCACCAGAATCCATGTTATTCTTTAGCGAGGAGGTCATATTTGGCGAGGTGGCCGGTAAGCTGATCCGAGATGATTCTTTCGAGGGCTTTCAAGGAGGGAGGATAGATATTGGGTGATAGTTACTAGGGGAGAAACAGTCACCGCTTTTGTGAACAGGGGTAATGATAGTAGTTTTCCAGATGGAGGGGACCTTACCAATGCAGAGAGAGTGGTTGAGGAAGCAGGTGAGAGGGGAGAGGACCACATCCAGTAGAAGGAGAAGGAGTTTGAGGTCAAGAGTGTTATTACTGTGACTGGTACCACTTAGGGCTTTGAGGAGATAGGTCCTGGCTTCCAGTGGAGTGAGAGCTCTTAAATGGAAAGGAGGGTGGGGGTGTGAAGGGAGCTGGCGGGGGGGGAATGGGATCAAAGAAGTTGGGTGGAAGTAGAGAGCTAAGATCCGAAAAGGAGAAATTGAGGGAGTCAGTGATGAGTTTAGGGTCAGTGCAGATGAAACCATTGATATTAAGTTGGGTTGAAGGGTGGACAGTGGATTCACCATTGATTGCCTTCAAGTTGTCCCAGAATTTGCAGCTGGAGCCCCAGGTAGTGGTGAGGGAGGTTCTGAAGTATTCAGCTTTAGCTTTACATATGGCCCACATGCATCTGTTATGTGCTGCCTAGTAGCATTGCCTGTCAGCAGGCTTGCCGGAGTCAAGGGCTTTTTTCCCCAAGGTTATCTCTGAAGTGCATCTGATTCAGTAGCATCTGTGAAATCCAGGGGGTGTCAGGACCTTTGATAGTATGTTTGGTGAGGGGGGCCAAAATATCACAGGCAGAGTTAAAGGAGTGGATGAAATAATTGAGGGCAGTGTCACTATCTCAAGCAAGGTTACTTGGGGACCAGTCCCAGTGGGCAAGATGGTCTTTTAGTGGACCCAGCTTGCCAGGTTTGAGCTGCCACCAGAAGACAATTTTCACTGACTTGCATGACCAAGTGCAGAGTACTGGGTAGTGGTCACTTAGGGCATTAGGTAGCACAGAGGTATCAGTGATTTTGTGGGGGTGGTTGGACAGAACAAGGTCCAGCAGGGTGGAGGTACCAATGGTGGTATTAACACAGGTGGGGTGGGTAACAAGTTGGGAGAGGTCGAGAGGAGCAGTAGCATCCTTGTAGGGGGAGTCTGAGTGAGAGAGCCAGTTTATATTGAAGTCCCCAAGGATTAATTGTTCAGACTTGGGGGGAGGCAGGAGAAGTAGTCCATCAAAGATTGGAAAGCTAGTTTCTGGCCTTGAGGGGGAATGTAGATGGAGGTGATGACCAGGGGGACCCTGGAGGTGCCTGATGTGACACTGAGCGATAGAGCTTGGGCACCAGCCTCCAGCTGGGGAAGGGCATGCCCCTGGAGGGACTCCTGGAGGTAGATCACATGTCCACCACCATGTTTTCTGACTGTCTTCCCGGAACAGGGTGTAACCAGGGATGGAGACAGCTGAGTTGGAGGTGGATTTGAGAGCCAAGTCTCCACAACAGATAGTATGTCAGGTTGGTGTTGGGCCAGCCATACCTGGAGGTCATCAAATTTTTTTAGAAGGCTGCGTATGTTCATGAAGGCAACATGGAGTCCAGGAGAAGGGGAACAGGGCTGGGAGGGGGAGAGGGGCCAAGGCGTGGGTGAATATTACCAGACATCAGGAGGAGGAGAGACAGTGTTCTGTGGAGCAAATGTTGTAGTAGCGTGTTACAGCAAGGAGCAGTGAGATAGGGAGGGGTTGGCTGTGGGAAACAGGTCAGAATGGGTAGGGCATGAAGGTGGGGTACAGATAGGAAGAGGGGGGCCAGAGGGATTCAAGGTGGGCAGTGACTGGGGGTGAGGTATGCATAAGGGGTGGGTGGGTGGATGGGGACAGGCAAGGGTGGTAGTAGAATGAAAGTACTGGGGAGGGAATGAGACAGCCATCTGGAGTGGGGCCAGGGGGGCAGCAAGGGGGGAGAAGGGCAAAGAGGAGAAAAGTGAGGGGGTGAGAAGGGTATTGTCCCCTGCAAGATCGGAGACGAAGTCTTCCAGGAAAGAAGCAGCTTAGAGGTAGATTATCCCAGGTCTGGATTCACGGCCTACCGCAGCAATGGAGGCAGAAATGCGCCAGGCGCCTCCAACTCCACAGTCCCCATAATCACCTGGAGAAGGCCAAAAATTAAAAGGTTACACCGGAGCATCCTCTAAAACATCGCCACATCTACAACAACATCGTCCTCTCCACCTATCACTGAGAAGAAATTCCTATAAGAGCTACATCCTTTCAAGCTTGCAGTACAGGAAATCACATCAGAATTAAAAAATATTCGAGGGGAACTTACAGACACCAAACGGGCAATCGCTGACACTACTGCCTGAGTCTCTTCTCTAGAAAGCTGGGAGGCTAAAACAGATCCTGAGACTACCACTCTAAGACAACGGCTTCATAAAATGGAAAATAAACGAGAGGACTTGGAAGGCCGAAGCCAAAGAAATAACATTATAATCTTCGGACTTCCTGAAGAAACAGAAGGTTCTGCACCCATTCTTTTTTTGCAAAAGATGTTCACTAAGATAGCTGGGCCCTCTCCCAACAATGACACCTACATTATAGAGAGGGCCCACTGTTCTTTGAGACCAAAACCTGCCTCTGACAAACCACCTTGACCACTAATACAGTATATGCCAGTTGTAACAGACTGATTTGACAACCGTCAATCTGTCCATTAAATGCGGCGTCTGGTACATCAATATCCCCACACAATACCAAAAAAGTGAGCGCAGAGTGTAAAAATAAATAAGACTGAAATTAAGCAAGCGCTGAGTGTAACGAAGGTAGTGAATTACAGTCCTTTTCAGACTTTGTTGCAATCTGCAAAAAAACCTCTGTAAACTTTATTTAAATCACTTAAAAAAGTAAAAAAACAAAAGCGCTGTTCTGGGTTGTGCTGTACTTATCTACCGCATGATCTACTTCTGGATGTAGTCCTCCATCGTAGTTTGGCGTTTTTTTCCTATCATGTAGCGATGCCAGGCAGTCTCGACATTAGCAAACTGATCCCACTGGGGGGTAATATCATCTCGCTGCTCAACGGCCTGACAGAGAGTCAGGATTGCCTTCCTTACATCCTCCGGTGTTACAGGCACCTTGTCATCCTCGGTCTCTTCCTGAAATAAAATCTCATCATCCTCATCTGTTCATGCTCCCTGTGATGCACCGATTGCCTCTACGACGTCTTCTACATCAGAATGAGGTGTGTCATTCCCCAGCAAACACAGCTCATTCATGATCTTAGTGGGCAAATCAGTATCAGCTGGCTCCTCCTCCTCCTCAGGTACAACACCAATTAGGGGGTCATTGGTGAATCCTCCCTTTCTGAAGCATCTCTGTATTGTCTCTCGTGAGACAATGTGCCATGCTTGCTGTATAAGGCGTACTGAATCAAGCAAGTTAATGCGTGCATGCACCGAACAGAAACAGTAATTTCTTCCTCAGCATCCAGAATATCAAGCAATCTTCCTCATCAGCCTTACATGGTGGCGCTTGAAGCTGTATATAATCCCTTGATCCAAGGTTGCATTACATGTTGTGTTGGTGGTAGGAACACAAGTTTAATGTGTTTTAAACCAGCTATTGGTGGGTGGGAGGTACAGTTGTCTAACAGCAAGGCGATTTTCCGAGATCTCAGTGATCGGTCCCAGTTCCGCAGCCAATTTGAAAAGATCTCGGAAGTCATCCACGCTGTTTGGTTATTTTTATAGATGACTGGTAAATGCTGCATGCCTCTGAAACACCTTGGCTGTGCACTTTTACCAATCACTGTTGGTGTTTGTTTCTCCGTACCAGCCATGTTACACGTAAGGAGGACCGTGATGCGTTCTTTAGCTTTTTTCAAACCTAAGGGATTCTCTGACTTAAAGGCAAGTGTGCCGTAACCGACACAACGAATAAAAAGCCCAGTCTCATCAGTATTGAAGATGTTCTCTGGTGAGTAGCCTTGCAGGAGATCAGGCAACACTTCCTTCAGCCACGCTTCAGCAGCTGGTGTGTCAGCTGTTAGCTTCTCACCATGGACTTTGCAGAATGGAATGTTGTTCCGCATTTTCCAACAACTTAGCCACCCATCCGTGGCTTTAAAATCAGTTTTTCCCATGGCAACAGCTATCTGATCAGCTTTCTGCAACAGTAAGGGGCCACTAATTAAAGCCTCCCTACCCCTTGCATAGTAAACCAACGCAAAAGTGCTTCTTCCACATCGGTATGTTTACCTTCACGCTTTCTTTTTCTATCTGGGTTTTGATTACAATGCCAGTCTGACAGGAGCACCTCCTTATTCTTAAGCAAGTCCGACAAGGTTGACTTGGGGATAGAAAAATGAGTGCTGAGGTCACGCATACTTAACTTTGGCATTCTCTCTATCTCCTTGAGTATCTCGACTTTTTTTGAAAGAGTGAGACATGTTCTCTTACCAGTAGCATTCTTGATGGCACTCATGATTTATACAGTAGAAGCACAGCACAACTCTCAGAACAGTGTTAGCAGCTAGAGGAAAGGAGTAGCATGGTGATTTTGCAACGAACATTAGAAGACAGTAATTCAGTTGAACGTCATTAATTGCATCGTTGGTTGAACTAATTGGACGGTACTGCAGGAATTAAAGGTCTGCTTTAACAGTCAATTTTAACATAGCCAGAATAGCAAATGGCTTTTGACATGGGCTAAATGTCTGTTAGAAGTGGAAGTCCGCTACATCAGGAGCCGATATAAGTGGCATATACTGTAATAAAATTCTTGAACTATCTTGACAAAACTCATGTTTTAGGGAAGGTTAAAGATCTGCAACAAGTACTTTGGGAAGGTCAACAACTCTGTTTTGCACAGGATTTACCTGCTACAGTCCGACAACGCAGGGCAGAATATCATCCTTTGGTCTCCAAGCTCATAGCTGCAGGCATCAAATACAGAGTCCAGTACCCATCGTGATTTGCTGTGTCTGTCTCTGGCTCCTGGTATAATTTTGATACAGCTCAACAAGCCCTGTCAGTGCTACAGCCGCTACTTCCTGATCTCTTTCCCCCTCGCTGAAGGTTACTGGAATAAAAGGAAATTTCTCACACAGAAGTTTTCTCTCTCAGTTTGACAGTGCAAATACTCTATTGGGCTCTACAGCAATGTTACACTACGGCCACTAGAGTGCAGCAAAGCATCACATTGAATGGCTTATGGCTTTTCTTTTTTTCCTTTTCTCCCTACTGCAGAAGAAACAGGACTCGTACTACTCGGGATTATAACTTTTGAACAATTAAGAACTGGCTTATTATGTAATTTCTAACTGGGGGTCCTGAAGCTGTAAATAAGTTATAACTGTTGAACAAATGTTTCATCTTTGCTGGGGACTTATGACATAGCAACCTCACTCAACTCTTGAGGGTTTGCAATATTACTAATTATTAATGGAAGGGTCATCTATGTTCTCTCTCTTTCTACCTTTTTTCTACCACCTTCTTCACTCAGTTTTCTTTCTTTAAAAAAAAACAACAGGATTTTAGCTGTTTTTTGGAGCGGGAGTTGAACAGCGGTTGTTAGCGGGTTGCAGGGCATCATGTACTATAAAAGAGGGTGGTGGGTTGCTGCAGCTAGTACATGTGCATATTTTTTTATTTTAAATTTTTTTAGGCTAAACTCCATTTGGCCAATTTTAAGTATTGGCAGAGCATTATCGCAGCCTGATGAGGGCTTCTACTACTATTATGCTGTGGCTAAAAGGGATGGGGATACAGAGATGGGTAAGGTTTTAGGTTGGGGGAGATACTGGGGTTTCTATTTTTCCAATTTCACTCACTGGTGGGTCTTCTGTTTTGAGACCGGATGTCTTTATATGAAATGGGATAGGGGAGGGACACCAGTACATACACCTATCTCTCATATGGTCTAAATTGTGGAGAATATGTTACGATTGTGCTGAACATTTTTCTAATAAAACTCTATACTGGTTGGACTTGCATGACAACATAAAAATATGTTCTTGGAATGTGAGAGGTGCCCAGTCTCCAGCAAAGAGAACAGAAATACTCTTACATTTACAAAAATTAGAGGTGGACATTGCGCTTCTTCAAGAGACTCATTTGCATTCTTCCTAGGCACTTCTTTTTAGAAGAATCTGAGTGGGTCAAGTTTTTGGAACAGTGCCAAATTCCCGCAGTGGTGGAGTGGCTATTCTCATAGCCTGTAGACTACCTTTTCGTCTGCTAGATACAATAGTAGACTCACAACATAGATTTATTCTTATTAAAGCTTTAGTTGGTCATTCTGAAATGATTTTTGGCTCAGTCTATGGCCCAACAACAGACGATCCTGTGTTTTTTACTCGACTTATGGAACACTTGATACCTTGGTCAAATTACCCTCTATTGCTTGGGGGTGATTGGAACTTGGCTTTCTGTAATATTTTAGATCGTTCTAGTACCAACATCTCTTCCCTCTCCCAGGCACAGCAAGCCATCCGAGAACTGATAGACACTCTGGGTTAAATCAATCCATGGAGGGCTCTTTTTTCCTCTAGGAAAGAATACTCTTTCCATTCAATTCCCCACAACTCTTTTTCCAGAATAGATTGTTTTCTAATGGACATTGGACACCTCTCCTCAGTTACATCTTGTTCGTATCTTTTCAAGGTTATTTTCCAAGGTTATTTCGGATCACCACCCCACTTTGCTACACTGGGGTCCAGGCCCCACTGCAGTTCGAAATAAAGTATGGCAGTTTAATCATCAATTGCTGAAATCAAAAAAACTCCAATCTCACCTCCAAAACTTCCTCACTACCTTTCTTAACATTAACTCACCCTCCATGCCTAAGTTAGATATCCTCTGGGGGGGCATTAAAGTGCACTCTTAGGGGTGAGATAATTCGATTAGCCACCATTAGAAAAACAATAACCTCGCAGGTTACATCTCATCTTCTTCAAGATATATGATCTGTAGAGTTATCACTTTCTTCCTCTCCCTCCCAAACCACCCTTACTAATTTGGAAATTCTTAGGGATCACTATAATTCTCTACTGACAGATAAAGCTGAACATCTTCTCCAAAAATCTAAGATTCAGTATTTTGATCAGGCAGACAAGGTGGGCAAACTTCTTGCCCTCCGCCTAAGGGCCCAAACTGTGGACAAGATAATACCTTCCATTTACAATGCAGCTGGCCTCATAGTTACCTCTCCTCAAGATATTCTCCTTTGCTTTCAGCAGTATTACTCCGCTTTGTATTCCCGGACCCATACTCCCTTTAATTCTCTAGAAGTGGAACATTTCTTGCAAAGTATACAACTTCCTTCCTTAGACAACCAACAAATTGCACACTTAAAGGCCCCTCTCTTGGTGTCTGAAATATGTTCCGCTATTGATGCCTTACCACTGAACAAAACACCGGGACCAGATGGATATTCTGTAGAACTTTATAAGGCTTATAAAAAACAATTAGCTCCTATTCTCTTAAACACCAATAATTATATCTATGAATATGGCATTTCAGATTATTCCCTTTCAGGAACCACAATTGTAGTTCTCCCTATACCAGGGAAAGATCCTCTTTTTGTCACCAATTACCGTCCTATTTCCTTAATAAATGTTGATTTCAAAATATTAGCAAAGATTTTGGCCAACAGACTAGCAAAAGTATGCCAATGCTTAATAAGCCTGGAGCAGGTAGGATTTGTGGCTGGTAGGCATTCCTCAGATCATATGCGGAAACTCAGTCACCTTATTTATGCATCCAGGGACTCCTCGGTACCTGCTGCACTGGTGTCCCTGGATGCAGAAAAAGCTTTTGATCATGTGTCATGGGACTATCTGTTTTATCTTATGCCCAAGTACCGTATCCCCCAGAAATTTATTCAATGGGTAAAGGTCCTGTACACCCAGCATACGGCCCATGTTCTCTGCAATGGCATGCTCTCCAATACTGTACCCTTGAGTCAGGGCACTAGACAGAGTTGTCCTCTTTCCCCTTTTTTATTTAATCTTTATTTAGAACCACTCATTCGCTATATTAACATCTGCCCTTCAATTCAAGGTATCGTTATTGGGCCCCACCAGTACAAGTTGTCAGTTTATGCAGACGACATACTACTTCACATGTCTTACCCCTGTACTTCAATAAAGTCTGCCTTATCTGTTATAGACCAATTTGGAAAACTTTCTAATTATAAACTTAATCTAACCAAAATGGAGGTGATGCCTTTAAACAAACATATGTTTTCCTTGGAAGTGTCTCAGCTGGGCCTAAAATAGGTTAAAGATAATATGAAATATTTGGGGATTTATCTCTCTACTCATAATTCACAAATGAAACACTACAATCTAGATAAAACTCTAACCCAAATTAATAAGGATCTTAATAGTTGGACGGCACTTCCTCTATCTTTGTGGGGGAGGGTTAATATAATAAAAATGAATGTTCTCCCCCGGTTATTATACCCCCTTCATATGACTAATCTTTTTCTCCCTAAATCCTGGTTTCTCCAGGTGAATCAAATAATATCTAATTTTATTTGGGGTAATAAAAAACCAAGAAGAGTGACTGCAAAATTCCAGCATAGCAAAGTTAATGGTGGACTGCAACTACCGGCCCTCCTTCTTTACTACTACTCAATCACATGCTCAGTTCTACTACAATGGATTCAAGAGATGCCTGTTGAGGTCTACCAGACTTATGTCCCGCAATGGCTCCAGATCGAAAGCACTTTATGTTCTCTCCTTGGAATAAACATAGGTACTCTTATACATGCCGTACCTAAGAACATCCCCAGAGATTTACTCTGTATGCCTATCAAGAGCACCCTCTGGGTTTACACTATGATAAATGCCAAACTTCACTTATCTCTAGAAAAAGATACTTCACAGTCAGTTCTCAGAAATCCTAATTTTAAGACTGATGGTAAACCTCTAAATGAAAAATTCTGGCCTTTTTACTCCAAACTTAAAGTGGATGACCTTTTAAGTGACCATCAGTTGTTGACATTCCACGAGATGAGAAGTAAATGTCAAGCACCTGCTGATTATGTTTTTAAATATCTTCAATTAACCCATATGCTTCTCTCACATTTTGGGCTGAGACCTGGAATCAATGTTTATCCGGGCCCCTATTACAAGCTATCTCATCCCCTCCTACATCACATTTCATCTCCTACTTTTATCATCTCCTGAGAGAATATCTGGAGTCGCATAATTGTCATCCACAATATGTGTGGGACCAAATATTGACCATTTCTTCTACCGGGGATAGATCCTGGCCCAATAGTTGGCAACATCTCTATCAAGATGTGAGGTGGGATAGATATCGTTTACCACATTTTTTTGTAATCCACGATTTCTATTATACCCTGGCTAAACTATACAAAATGGGGCTACTTTCTTCCAACCTATGCTCCAGATGTGAGACACTGCCCGGTAATTTAATGCACATATTATGGGAATGTAACAAGGTTTTACCCTTTTGGGCTGCTAGCAAAGCTAATTTAGATGCCCTGTTAGGTCTCTCTGATGCATTTACACCTGAAATTTGTATTTTGGGTAACTATGGATTGGTACTATTGGCGAAACAATGCAAACACATGCACATGATATCCTTATGCGCTATAAAAATTATCTTACGACATTGGCTCAACCAAACAGTACCCTCCTGAACCAAATGGATAAAGGAAGTTCTCTTTGCTCTATAGGCTGAAAAGATTATAGCCCAGATGTCTGACAGACTCCATTATTATAATGAAGTATAGGCGCCTCTGCATACTTTGTTAACAGTCTAACTATTTTAATGTAATATTTGTTGTTGCTAAATTGGATATTTGACTATGTACATGTAACTCTCCTCATTACTTCAAATGATGGTGTGTACTGGGGGAGGGAAGGTGGCATATTGGGGCTGAAAGTAAGGTGGGTAAACTGGGGTGAGCGAAGGGAGAAGGGTAGAGTATGTAAGACCAGTTGTGTTATATTAGTAACCAATGTATTATTTTCTATCATTCTAAAACTTTACATAGAAGATAGTCTCAAATTGTAGATTGTAGAAATCTGAAGGAGAATCTTGACACACTATTGTTTTCTTTATGCAACTGTAATTATAAGTATGTTTTCTGTAACAACAAAACATATAAACAATGCTTAGCCATGGACTGAAACAATTAGTAATGAGTCCCACTAAAGGTAATACTGTCCTTGACCTGGTCCTAACGAACATTGAGGACAAGATACAAGACTTAGAAATAAAAACCCCCATTGAGCAATAGTGATCACAATACAATGCACTTTGAAATCATTCTGAAAACCACTGTTTACAAAAACAACCTTGTCTATAAGAACTACTACAAGGTGAACTTCATTGAAATTAACAAACACCTCCAACAAACTGACTGGGTTACCTGTCTTAAAAACCTCACAACTGACCAAGCCTGGTCAACATTAATAGGCACTATTTACCAGTTAGAAAAGACATTTGTACCAGATAAGAAAAAATACAATAAGAAAGGAAAGGTACCCATCTAGTTCAGTAACTCAATTAAAAAACTTAGCAAAGTTAAAGAAAAATGATTCAAGAAACTAAAATAAAACAGCAGTGAAGAAAATATCAAACTTTATAAAAGTGCACAATTGAAACTAAAAAAAGTTAATATTGCTAGCAAAAAAAGCACTATATTCCTACACTAATGGCAAGAAAGGAACAAATGGAAAAATAGGCCAATTAGTTCACGACAACAAAGAAGTACTAACAGACAGGGAAACAGCAGATCTTTTCAATTCATGCTTTTGTTCTGTCTTGTCTAAAAAAATAGCTGTTAACACATATGAATCATCTGGAGAAAATAAAAATAATTTGTACTCAGTCTCCCAGGAAGAAGTTCTAAATGCTCTAGGTACACTAAAAACAATATCAGTCCTGGACCAGACAATATACATCCAATGTTTCTAAAAGGTACTGCATCTCTAATCTCACTACCACTGTCCCTCATATTTAATAAATCCTTGGTCGAAAATAGCATTCAATTGGACTGGCTGCTGGCTACAGTGACCCCTATATATAACAAGCATTTGTCAATGCCGAACGTTCGCGTGCAGGTATTTGCAGTGGTATTTGGCACTTGGACATGGCTTAAAAAAAATCAGTGACAAAGAAGTACAAGCATTTGTCAATTCCAAATGTTGCTTGCTTCTATGTGCGGTTTAGGTATTTGGAAGTCATTGGAGTGCAAATATTGAAAATTCGCGAACTTACGAGCATGCGTAGGAACTGCGTAATGCATGCTTGTAAAACAGTCATTTTTAGGAATTTTTTCACCAAATTTTCAACATAGCCATTTTAAGACCTCTGCTCATGAACAGTGTCACTGTGATTTTCTTAATGTGTCCCATACATTGATTTCACACACCGACTGCGCCATTGTGCACTACATGGACAGAAACATGTTTTGGGCAGGATATGAAAAATGACAGCTGTACTGCTCATGAGGAGGTGTGGTAAAATGGCAATGTTGAAAATCTGGAGTGAAAATATTGAAAATTTGCAAACTTACAAGCGTGCGTAGGAACTGCGCAACACACGCTCGTAAAACAGTCATTTTTAGGAATTTTTTCACCAAATTTTCAAAATAGCCATTTTAGACCTCTCCTCATGAACAGTGACACTGTGATTTTCTTAATGTGTCCAATACATTGAGTTCGCACACTGACTGCACCATTGTGCGCTACATGGGCGGAAACACATTTGGGGCAGGATGTGAAAAATGACAGCTGTACTGCTCATGAGGAGGTGTGTAAAATGGCAATGTTGAAAATCTGGGTGGAAATATTGAAAATTCCGAACTTACGAACCTGCGAAAGAACTTCTAGCGCCGCGTCATAAACGGTCATTTTAGAATTTTTCCACCAAATTTTCAAAATAGGCTTTTTGAGAGCCCACCTTATGAACACTGGCACTGTCATTTCATTAATTGGGCCCGGAAGGTGATTTCACGCAGTGACTGCGAAATCACCCTTCGGGCCCGAATAAAGCCATCACAGTGACAGAATTCATGAGAAGGGGTCCCAAAAACCCCATATTGAAGATTTGGTGCAAAAATTCCAAACAATGCCTGAGATATGCAACAAAGTTGAAACCTCCCCATCTAGCCCATAGCCCATGCTTACCGGCATTTCCTCAGTTCGCGGTCGCCTTTGAAGAGTGCAGACGTGTTCCTGGTCCAGCGATGATCGTCGCGCTGAGCTCTGGAGATAAGTATGGGGTGAGGGGGGTGTGGGGAGGCAGGGTGCGCAGTGGGTGAGTGCGGGTTGTGGGAGGGGTGCCAGGGAGAAGAGCCGTGGGACCATTTTTAATTTACAGGTTTTAAAAAAAAAAAGACGATGTGGGACGTTTGCCACGCTGGGGTGGGCTCCCAGCATGGCAGAAGGATGGCTGGGGGGGCCATGGAGCCGACAGGGGATTGGGCACCCCCATCAGCAGATGACACGGGATGTTTGCCACACTGGGGTGGGCTCCGAGCGTGGCAGCAAAGATTTGGGGAGGGGCATGACGCGGTGCAAGCACACAGCAGTGGTTTTCTTTGAAGAGAAGACCACCGCTGTCATATACAGCACCGCGTCCGATTGGTGTAGGACCACCACGCCTGCTCAATGGAGCAGGGGATTGCAGAGGAGGGGCACACCTCCAAAGTGTCCCATTCTCCCAAGACGTTCTTTGCGCATGCGCGCAAGCGAACGTAAAAAGGGAAGTAAAACCCTCAGTACAGAATTACCTAACCTCCGTCATCTGTAAGCTAATGGAATAGGTAATTAAATCTTATCTGGACAAATAAATTGTAATATTGGGTATACTGACAACTTACAACATAGCTTCAAAAGTGGTTACTCGTGTACCACCAACCTTATCTCATTTTACAACCATATTAGTAAAGGATTAGACCAGGGTATACCTGTGGATGTAATTTTACTAAACTTCAGCCGTGCCTTCGATAAAGTATCACATCACATCACATCTTGATAAAAAAACTCTACAACTTGGGATTCACAACAAGTTTGGTAAATTGGATAAATCAGTGACTCTCTAGTTGATCACAGAAGGTCAGATTAAATGGCACTCTGTCTGAAAGTGGATTGGTCAGTAGTGGGGTGCCTCAGGGCTCGGTCCTGGGTCCAACTCTATTTAGAATATTTATGAGTGACATGAAAATAAGTGGTAACAATACATTATCAAAGTTCGCTGATGAGACAAAACTTGGGGGCAGAGCAAACACAGCAGACGGGAATGCATTACTGGAGCACAACTTACAAGAAATAGAAATATGGGCAAAATATAACAATATGGAATTTAATATTGACAAGTGCTCCATCATACATTTAAGGAGTAAAAACAATCAAACAAATACTATTTAAATGATAGAGTACTAAAAAAGTCCACATGCTTCCGGTGTAATGGCTGCCCTGTGAGGAGCTCTCTTAGATCACGCTCCTCCTCCCCTCCTCCTAAAATCGAGCGTATTTTGGCAAACACGCACCTTAATTGAGCACTAACAACTCTGAAAGAGCTGCAGAGTATTTTTAGAAATTGACTTTCTGCTTACTGGAGTGCAGTCTGGAAATGGAAACCGAGATGAAAGAGTCAGCTCTCCGGCACACTCCCCCGCCGACTCCAGCTAAGGATAAGAACCTGAAATGACCCAAAGCGGGTGGGTCAGAAGTTACTACATCCCCAAAACAACAGGGCATATTAACAGAAGAGTGGTTTCTAGAGGAAATGGGCCCAATGAGAGAAACATTGCTCGCCCTAGCTTCCGATCTAATGGGTATGAAGCTTTCACTAGAACAGCTGAGCACACATACGAAAGATAATGAGACCAGGATTTCATTGCTAGACAATTGGAGGGCAAGAATAGATCCAGATATGGTTGCCCTAAGGCACAGAGTCAAAAAAGCAGAGGATCACCTGGAGGATCTCGAGGGTCACTCGTGAAGAAATAATCTAGTGGTATTGGGCCTCCCGGAGGGCGAAGAGGGGTGTCAGGCAGTTTTATTTGCCCAAAAAATATGCGAAAGGCTGGCAGAGCCTTCTCCCAATGGGCCCATGTTTGTAATTGAAAGAGCCCATAGATCGTTACGGCCAATGCCCCCAGCGAGATCGCCCCCTCGCCCCTTCCTTTTTAGGCTTCTAAATTTTCTGGACAAGCAGTTTATTTTTTCAAAATTAAAAGAGGTAGCTGAGCTACAATGGGAAGGAAAATGTATTCATGTGGTTCAGGATCTCCCCTATTCAGTGTGCCAGAAACGTTCAGTTCTTCATCCTCTAGTGTCTAAATTAATAGCAGCTGGTATCCATTTCAGGGTGCGCTATCCAGCTACTCTGCAGGTCAATAGAGAAGGTCAATGGTATTCCTTTGATTCCTTGGAGCCAGCCTTTGAATCATGCAAGAAATGGTATCCGGATTTAATTAAATGACTGTGCTTTAACATTGATGTGAGAAGCCTTCCATCTTGTGGTCACTTAGTCGAAGTGTGAGTGCCTGTTTTTTTTTTTTCCTTTGTGCAAGATTTGTTTAACCAAAATTCATCGGTTGAGCTTCTGATCTTGACAAAAAGACGTTGGACTCTATTGTAGTAATTTATCAGCAGATTGATTTTCTGTTTCCTTGTACTAATGTTATAATAAGGTGGGGATTAGATAGCAAACTGATATGTTACAAAACAGGCTGGAAATGTATAAGTGTCCCAAAGACTTTAATTAAAAGGTTAGCTACTGGGGTTTGATGTTATTAGGTAATAGGTAGTTACTTCTGTGCCCAAGAAGTGAAGATGGTCGCTGACTACCACAGAAGATAGTGGACTTATGATTTATATTTAGACTTTAATAGAAGTATTTGAACAGCCTGTTATTCAAGGGAACGGGGTATGTTAGGTAGACAGATGTAGTTATACCGTTTGACCCACCTTTCATTTTTCCTCTTGTTCTTATACTGGTATTTCTTGTAGTCGGGGACTTCTGCTTGTATGGGAAGGGGAACTTTTGAATTCTAGATAATAGGAAGGGTGTTGCAAACATATATTTACAGTGCATTGTGATATAAGGATAGAATTGGGAGGAGGGAGGGAGGGTATGTGTAATGCAGGGTAGCATGAGGAACATTGAGCCGAATATTCACTTAGTGGTGTGGCTTCGGGACTGAGGGTGGCTGGTTTCATATTTACCTATAAGAGCATGCTGTCTAACTTAACGATTTTGCCCGAGGAGGAAGTTTTTGGGAATAAGTGTCAGATTTTTGTATTGTTTTATGTAGTGGGGTTTTTGGGGGTCTGAATGGGGGGGAGGATTCATAGCCAGTCTCTGCAGATATTATTTATACCCATGGTTAGTCCTGCAGGCCATGTCTCTGGATTTTTGTTTGGAATAGCCCCTTGTTATATTGATAAGTTGGCATGAGAATTGCATCATGGAATGTTAAAGGGGCAAGAGCTAGACTAAAACGTCATCAAATTCTTAAACACCTGGCTTTAATGCATTTAGACATGGCTCTTTTACAAGAGACACATTTGTTAGCTGGGGAAGGTAATTTGTTCCATAGAGAATATATTGGACATGTTTTTGTGGCGGGCAACTCCACTTCTCAAAGAGGAGTTGCAATTTTGGTTACTAAGGGGACACAGTTTCAACCTTTAAAAGAAACTGAGGATCCACAAGGGAGATTTTTGGTAATCAGAGGGTTGTTGAATCATGGAGAAATTATTCTAGGGACGATTTACGGACCTAATTATTCCTCTCTGGAATTATTTTCCCAAATAGCCCTTAAACTAGCCTCCTTTAAACATCTCCCAATAATACTAGCAGGGGACTGGAACCTTACCTATGATGATAAATTATATAGAACCACTCGGAGTGGTCAGACTCTATCCCCTGCACAGAAATCTTTGCACAAAATGATGGAGGGCTTGGGCCTGTCAGACCCGTGGCGCCTCCTTCACCCACATAAGAAGGAGTATACATTTTACTCGGCTAGCCATAAATTCTACTCTCGCCTGGATTTCTTCCTAGTTAATCGAGCAATTCTGATGGGTCCAATGGCTTCTGGAATTTCCCCTAGGGTGTTGTCAGATCATTCCTTGATTTGACTTGAAGGGAAGCTGCCCCAAGCCATTCCTAAGCATACTCAATGGTAGCTTAATACTTAGTTGCTAGCTCGAGAGAATTTAGTAGACAAGATACGTACACTAATTGACCAATATTTAGAACATAACAGGGGCTCCATAGTAGCATATGATCAGCTCTGGAGTTCCCTGAAATGTTACTTAAGAGGTGAAATTATCAGATTGGTGGCTATCCGTAAAAGGATAAGGGAGAGGGTTGCTAAATCGTTGCTGGATTCTATTCAGAATCTGAAAACTAGGATTAACTCTTCTCTTACTGAAGAGGATATACTTCAGCTTACGGTGCTTAAAGATCAATATGTGGACACATTAAGGGAAAAGGCTGAATATGCACTGTTTAAAACCCATATTAGATACTTGGATCAGGGAGACAAAGCTGGACACCTCTTGGCTCTTAAATTGAGACAGCAAGAGGAATCTAGACTGGTCACCTGTTTAACCACGGTAGACGGGGGAACATAGTAACCACGCCTAAAGCTATAGTGGACGAATTTGAAAACTTCTATAAAAAGCTATATAGTCACCCAGATAATAGTCCTACTCAAACGGAGATTCAACAATATCTGACTATACTTCCCCTTCCTACCCTTAACCAGGAGCAAAAAGTCCAGCTGATTTCACCCATATTGGCAACTGAAATAACAAGGGCCATCCAATCCCTGTCACCTAACAAAGCTCCAGGACCAGATGGATACCCACCAAATTTTTATCGAACATTTGAGAAGGAGCTTACTTCTATCCTCCAGGAATTATATGGATATATTTGTGCCCATGGTATTGTTGACTCTACGCTATTAGAAGCTACTATTATTGTTTTACCCAAACCGGGGAAACCCAAAGATAAAGTAACAAACTATAGGCCAATTTCCTTGATGAACTATGATGTTAATATCTTAGCTAAGATCTTGGCATTTAGAATTAATAAAGTGTGGGATAGCTTAATTAGTCCTGAACAAATAGGATTTATCAGCGGTAGAAATCCCTTAGATAATTTTCTTAAACTGGCACACATTTTCTCTGTATCCAGGGAGGCACAGTATCCGATGGCTCTTGTCTCCCTGGATATGGAGAAAGACTTTGATAGGGTTAGTTGGAATTTTTTATTTAGTACCATGAACCAATTTGGTTTTCCCCTTGAATTTATTGGGTGGATTAAACATCTATATTCTAATCCTAAAGCCAGCATTTATTGCAATGGGATTTTTTCCAACAGTTTTCCATTACTTTTGGGAATGCAACAGGGGTGTCTACTCTCAGCTTTGTTGTTTAACCTGTATCTAGAACCCTTGATTCGTAGTCTGAAATTATCTCCAGCCATAATTGGAATCCCAGTTGGTTCTTTTGAGTTGAAATTATCGGCCTATGCGGACGATCTTTTACTTCACCTATCAGATCCAATTAAGGTCATCCTCAAAATGTTAGATATAGTAGAGGAATTTAGTAAGTTCTCAAATTATAAGTTGAACATTAGCAAGACTGAAATTATGCCACTCAATGTATATGTTCAAAAAGGTGATATAGGTAGGTTTCGGATGGCCTGGACCAATAGGCTTAAATACTTGGGTATTACTTTGGTGACTTCAGTTTCTGTTCTGAAGAAGTATAATTTGGATAATCTTCTTCTAACTATTCAGCAGGACTTAATTAGATGGGCTCCTCTATATATACTGTATATCCCTTCAAGGGAGAGTTAATGTCATCAAAATGAATGTGTTAGCCAGAGTTTTTTATCCTCTGAACATGTTGAATATATATCTTCCTTTTTCATGGTTTCGGAAGCTTCAAAGCATGATTACCAAATTTCTATGGCAAAAAAAAACCCACGGAGATCCTATAAATATCTGAGTGCCCCGAAAGAACTGGGAGGTCTGAAGCTCCCGAACTTTTATTACTATTGTCTGGCGAGCTATATGGCTAAATATATGAGGTGGACAACTACTCCCTTAAACATTAGGCACCCGGAATATAATCCCATAAGGTTGCAAATAGAGAGGAATCTGATTAAAAACTCTAAAGTGACACCTGAGAGTCTTTGGTATATACTTCCTAAGGCAGTACCTAAACTGATTGGGTCCACGGTTATTTTTACATCGATTAAGGTTCACAACCAAATGTGTAGGTCTTTGGGGATTAAACATACTAGAGATGTCTCAGAACCATTGTTTAGTAACCCTAATTTTAAGATTGGTGCGGAACTCCTTTCACCATACCGGTGGGGATTGCCTCCAAACATGGAGGTTAGTGACCTAATTGAGATAGAGAATTTAAAGTCACTCCAAGAAATACTAGAGAGTTTCCAGCTCTCATCCAAATGGGCATTTTATATTTACCAAATTAGACATCTGCTTATCGCTTGGTTTGGACCCAATCAGTGGGACACCAATGATGGGAAGATTTTTCTGGTATTCCAATCTCTTGCTTGGTGACCACATGCAGTTTCGGGTCTTGTGGCCACTCTGCAGGAGAGATTGCATCAAATCAAAGCTGCATACTCTCAGTATTGGAATGACACGTTCCCTAACAACCGTTTTATCTGGGAGCACATATGGAAAGGAACTTACTTATATAGTGCTAATGATAAACTTAGGTTGATACAATTTTATATTCTCCATACCATGCACCTGACCCCTGTAAAGTTATGTAAAATGGGGAAACTGCCAAAAGATGACTGCTTCAGATGTGGGCAGACACAAGGCTCCCCGTTTTTAATATATTTTGGGAGTGCCCTTTGGTGGCTCCCTTATGGTCCGAGATTAAGACTAAAGCTGATTCCTTATTAGGGTTACAACATCTATTTATCCCACAGATTTGTCTATTGGGAGATTATACAATGGTCTCAGTGAAAGAAAGGCGATACTATATTAACTTAATTTCACTCACAGTTAAAGCCTTAGTACTAAAGCATTGGAAAGATCAGACTTATATAACTTATCAGGAATGGCTTGCTGGGCTATTATATAATCTAAGGATAGAGAAAACTATTGCTAGCTATAGAAATGTTTTGTCTAAATTTAATGCTAAATGGGAGAAGTTTCATGATGTATGGACAATTGCCTCATCACATTAATAGGGGAGCAGGGTCTGTATACACCCCTCTTCCTTAAGCAGGACAATGGAGTAGTTTACCACAGATGGAGTGCAAACAATACACCCCAGGAAATGTTTTCTCTTTTTTCTGCTTTCTTTCTTTTTTCATTTGGTTAGGTAATAATATCCCCCCCTTTTTTTTTCGCTTCTCCTTGTGGGGTCAGAGAATTGGCCTGCAGGACTGTAATCAGTGGACTGGCTTTGGGAAGGGTGGATGGGGAAGGGGAAGGGGAGCTAGGGGAGGGATAGGGAGGGGGAAAGGGGTAGTAGGGGGAGGGGGGTGAACGGGGAGAGTCACAGGTCAGTTAACTGATGCAATGTACATGTACTTGGACCAGTGTTACAACTGATGTATTGTTTAATGCTTTGTTGGTAATTTGAAAACTGAATAAAGCATATTAAATTTAAAATAAATAAATAAATAAAAAAGTCCACATGTGAAAGGGACTTGGGTATAATGGTCAACAACAAACTAACTGCATCAGACCATTGTGTTACAGTAACACATGTAGCAAATAACTTGTTAAAACAAATAAAACAGACCTTTGTGACTAGAACAGAAGAAAGTATTATCCATTTACATCAAGCATATATTAGACCACACCTTGATTATGGCTCACCATTTGGAAACCCTTACCACAAAAAGGACATCGATCTGCTGGAGAGAACCCAGAGAAGGGCCACCAGACTGGTACCCAAATTATCATCCATGGATTATGAAAATAGACTCAAGAAAACTGGTTTATTCTAACTTCAGACAAGAAGGTACAGAGGTGACCTTCTTCTCATCTATAAAATACTAAACTCAGAGAGTTTAATGGAATAATGTAGCCTAGAGTTTTTGAATGAGCAACATGTTCCTAGACTTCACCAACAACAGCTAGTGATTGATTGGGCTAACACTGCCAAAAGAGATGTTTTCTTCCCAATTAGGGCAGCAAAAGCATGGAATAGTCTTCCAAATGAAATCACTGAATCAAACTAATTTAATACATTTAAAGCCAGATTACAGCATTGGCTTAAAATTACCAGCATTTAGTTTAGTCCCACTTGTGTAGGGGACAATCATGATGGGCCTATGCTTTCTTTTGTCCAAACATTCTAAGTGACTAAGTAACTATTTGGTGATTTAACATGCGTCTCCTGCAGGGTTATGTCATGGTGGACACTTTACAATGGTAGATACAATCATTTTTTATGATTAATAAGGGGATTGTTGAAGAATTAGATGTCCTATGGGGGGGGGGCTGCTAAAGCCAAAATGAAGGGAGAATGTATCAGGCTTGCTACCAAAAAGACCAGCGAGTGTCAACGAAAAGCCAAAGATCTACTAACAGTAATCAAATAAGATCTATTGTGGCAAGAACAACCCTAGCCACTCTTGAACAAACCTGGTTGACCCTTAACTCTGTATGTTACAGGAATGATACTTTGCTCAATGAACAAGCTGAATTAGCAATTTTTACAGCAAGTATTCCACACCTAAAGCATAGAGAATGGGCTGTCAAATTGATTGCTTTGTTTTTTGTTTTTGGTTTTTGGTATGTTTATTTACAATTTTGAAAGATCATGAGCAATACTGCCCATTTTTATGAGTGACCAGTTACAAAACACAAGGGTGAAAAACAAAGTTCAATCAAGCTATATAACAAGCATAACTTATTAAATAAATACTCCAATGATATTAATACAGTATACTGTCTAAGAAAAGTCAGCCACATTTACAAAAATCAGAAGCAAGTAACAATTTTTAAGATTAAATTTAAAAACAGTTAAACTTGTCATACCAGCAGCAATTTATTTATTTATTGAAATATTTCACCAGGAAGGCACAATGAGCATCAAGTCACTTGTTTTCTGGTGTGACCTGGAGAGAAGGGGTACAGTAGGAATGAAACATTAAACATCCAAGTTACAAGATCAACATTATTGTACAGTTGTAAGGCAGGTGTTACAAACAGTGTTACAACCGTGTTGCACAAAGTAGGTTGAAAGAGTGGATAATAATAAGTGCCGGGTTAATAAGTAAACAAGTGCTTATGTGAAAGAAAAGAGGGAAAGGAGAGGGAGGGGGAAGAGTTGCGTCCCTGGAGACCCCTTCAGGATGTGAGGAACCCTGCAAGGGGACTGAGGGGGACCAGAGAGAAGGGGATAAGGCAGTGTCCCAGAGAGACCCCTTCAGGATGTGGGGAACTCTGCAAGGGGGCTGTGGAGCTAGATAGAAATGGGATAAGACTGTAGGGATTTAATGAGGGAGGAGAGAGAAGGAGAAGGTATGACTTAATGCTAGGAGGGGGATTAAGACCTAACCCAAGAGAGGACCCTTCAGGATGCGGGGTACCCTGCAAGGGGATTGGGGAAGGTCAGTAGATAGGGATTAAGAGAGTGATAAGAAAGGGAGTGAGTGAGAATTGAACCCTTGAGGGGAAGAGAATTCACACCTTTGGAGGGGATGGGGTCTAATCAAGACTCCATCAGAATGCATTGGACCCTGAAAGTAGTCATGGAAAGGCAAGATAGTGGCTAGATAGTATAGGGAAGATATGCTTAGGCTCAGCTGGACCCCTTCAGGATGCTGAGAACCCTGCAAAGGGACTCCAATGGCCAGGGAGAAAGGTAGATGAGTTGAGGGAGGGGAAGGAGAGAAGGCAAGACTAAGTGCAGTAGGACCCCCTCAGAATGCTGAGAACCCTGCAATGGGGACTGTGAAAACTAGGGAGAAAGGTAGATGGGGAGGAGAAGGAGAGGAGACAAGCCTACAGTAGGACCCCTTCAGGATGCTGTGACCCCTGCAAGGGGACTGCAAAGACTGGGGAGAAAAAGTAGAATGGGGGAGGAGAAGGAGAGAAGACATTCCTAGGCACACTAGAGCCCATTCAGGATGCTGAGAACCCTGCAAGAGGACTACAAAGTCTAGGGGGACAGGTAGATGGGGGAGGGGGAGGAGAGGAGACAAGCCTAGATGCAGTAGGACCCCTTCAGGGTGCTAAGAACCCTGTTAGATGACTGCAAGTCTAGGGAGATAGGAGGGATGGTGGGGGAAGGGAGTAGATGAGAAATACAAGCCCCTTGGGGGGGCAGGAGAGGGACGCATGAAGAGCATTCAGGGTCCCTTGTATTCTGTGAGAGAGCAAGGGAGGCCAGTAAGGGGAAGCAATTTGGGGGAAGGGGAGAAGAGATAGAAATTTTGGGGGTTGGGGTGCACAGGGTAAAATGAAGGTGACAGTAGAGGGGTTGGGTTTGTCCAGGGCTTAGAGGAAGGAATTAGAGAGGGTCATGGCAGGAGCAGCTAGGTACAAGATAATTATTGAGGGCAGAGCTGATGGAGTAGGCAGAGGATGAGTGCCGGATTTGAGAGGGGAGGAAATTCCAAATTTTTGGGAGGCTGTGAGAGTTATCGGATTTGTTGATTTGGGTGGATCTGTGGGGGACTACCAGGGTGTGGGAGTCAGTTGATAAAAGGGAATGGGAGGATGGAGGGGTGTTATAAAGGAGGAGGTGAGGTAGGAAGGGAGCTCACCCAACCAGTGCTTGGAGGTGAATTTAGTACAGTCACCTATTTGTAAGAGAGAGGAAAGATAGGGCACGATAAAGATCACAGTGGTGGGAGCAAGGGGGGCATCCAGGGCAAAGCAGCAGAAGGAATTGAAGAGGGTGTCCTGTCTGGCCAGGGAGGACTTAGGGGCAGCACCATAGATTACGTGACAGTAGTCAAAAATGGGCTGTATCATCTTCTGAATAAGTTCACGCTTAGCCATATGAGGGATGCAACTATGTTTCCTGAACAGAGCACCAAGCTTGGGGCACAGTTTTTTCTGGATGGTATCAATTCATCCAGAGTAGTGTAGGTATTGGTCCAATCAAACACCTAATTACCTGAAGGAGGATGTGTCCTAAAGTAAAGTCCCATCAAAGGTGTGGAAAGTGAGTAGGGAGGGAAGGCTAGAGTCTCTGCCTTGTGCCAAAGGTCATGGAGACAGTCTTCTTGGCACTGAGGAAAGGTTGATAGTTAGCAAACCAGAGCTGAACCTTGTCGAAGTCTTGCGGTAAGCTGGTTGTAACCTCAGCAGTACAGGAGCCAGAAGCACACAGAACTGCATCATCAGCATACATATGTATAGCGGAGGAGGGGGAGCAAACAGAGGGAAGGTCATTTAAGAAGATGGAGAATAGGAGGGGCCCTAATACAGAGCCCTGGGGAATGCCAGTGCTAATTGGGAGGGGAGGGGAAGTGGCATCCAAGATCTTAACTGATTGGGTTCTGCCAATAAAGTAGGCCTTGAACCAGTTTGTGGTGGAGGGAGATAGGCCAGCTGCCAGGAGTGAGTCGAGGAGAAGGGAGTGAGAGATGGTGTTGAGGGCCTTGGCCAGGTCGACAAAAATGGCAGAGGTAATTCGGCCATTGTCCATCCTGGTTAGGATGGAGTCCATGAGCCATAGGAGAGAGGTGGTGGTTGAGTGTTTTTTCCTGAAACCAGACTGGAAAGGGGTGAAAAAGGAGGTGTCAGATAGAAAAGAGGTGAGTTGGGAGAGGACAATGTGTTCTTCAAGTTTGGCAAGGGTATGGAGGAAAGAAATGGAGCAATAGTTGCCAGGGGATGAGGGGTCACCTCCTTTGGGTAGAGGGAGGACCACTGCATGTTTTCATGAAGAGGGGACTGAGGCAGTAGAGAATGAGAGATTTAGGATTATTAAGAGGGGGTAGGCAATGGCCGAAGCAGAGAGGGAGAGGAGTTTTGGGTCGAGGCCATCAGAAGAGGTACCTTTAGAGGGGTTGATAGTGAGGAGGGCACTTAGGGCATCGATTGGGGTTACAATAGTGAAAGAGAAGGGGAGGTGGGAGGGTGGAGGAGAGGGCACATCGGTAGAGGATGGGGATGGGGATGGGTAGGAGTGGAGGGATTTCAGTAGTTCAGTGGCCCAGGAGGTATAGTAGGAGTTAAATTCTGCAGCTATGGCTGGTGGGTCGGACACTAGTAAGCTATTTACTGTAAGTACTGGGGGGGCCAGATGAGGGGGTAAATAGGGCATGGACCACCTTCCAGAATGTTGAAGGGGAATTTATGTTGGCGATGAAGGCAGATTTGAAATATTTGGACTTGGCTAACCTTGTAGCCCTGGTGCAAGCATTTCAGATCATGTGGTAGTTCATGAGGTCACTAGGATGCTGGGTAGCTTTATGACGCTTCCAAGCTCGATCTCTAGCCCTGAGGCAGGCCAGAAGTTCAGGGGTTATCCAAGGTAAGTGGTTAACTCTGAGTCTGGTTTCTTTGAGTGGGGCAAAGGCATTCCAGTTTACAAGAAAGATTTCTTTGAAGTAGCAATGGCCTTATCAACCGAGGGGAGAGAGGTTAGGGTGGACCAGTCAGAAGTGGCAAGGTTACTCCGGAGAGGTTCTAGGTCAAGAGACTTGAAAGCGCATAGTTGTATGGTTTTGTGTGGTGTTTTAGTTCTGTGAACTTTCCTAACTATGAATATTGGGTTATGGTCACTGAGAGCATTGAAGAGGATGCCAGAGGTGATGACGCGTTGGGGGTAGGAGGTAAGGGCCCAGTCGAGTAGAGAGTGTTGTTGTGTCTTGTGGTTTGGGTGGGTTGTTAGGAGATCAGTTGGCAGAGGTTTAGGGCTCCAATTTCATTTTTAGTTTTGGTAGTTTTAAGTGACCACCAATTTATATTGAAGCCGCCTAGGATGAATAATTCCCCAGAGCAAGCAAGGGAAGTGATGGCGGTTAGGAGGTCTAGCACAACAGAAAGATGGACATTTTGGCAGCAGTATATGCTAGCTGTGAAGATTGGAAGAGTGAAGGGGAGGGTCACATGGATAGCTAGGGCATCATGGGTCTCAGGATTGGAGGATGAGTAGATGATGGAATATTGGATGGAGGCTAGTACATAAATGGCCATACCACCACCCCTACCAGCAAAGTTTTGCCTTAGCAGTGAGTAGCCAGGAATGGTGACCAAGTGGTCAGGGATAGTGCTCTTTAGCCAAGTTTCTGAGATGATTAGAATGTCTGGTTATAGAGTACACACCATAATCTGAATCTGGTCTATTTTTTGCAACAAGCTGCGGGTGTTTAGATGTAGGATCTTTAAGCCCTTTGGGATGACTGAGAGAAGAGAGCTGGGGGAGGTAAAGGTAAGAGAGGAGGACGCACCAGAGGAGCTAGGGGCAATAGGGCCTTGGTCGGGGTGGCTATCCCTGGCAGAAAGCAAGAAGAAAGCGAGTATAAGAAAGTAGAGCTTAGGGGATTTTGAAGGGGCTGGCAATGAGGTTGGGAGTTTTGAGGAGAAGGGAGTGGATGAGTGAGGAAGAAGAAGGTGGAGAACCACAGTGAAAGTGGACACCATTATCAAAGCGGCATGAGGAATAGCAGTAGAGTGAGACCATATTTCAAATGGGGGTGAGGGAGTGATAACATGGATGTGGGTAGGGGATTGGAGATAATAACTGATGGAGTGGAAGAGTTATTAGGAATAGATGAGTAGTGAGCAAGTGGAGGTGGTAAAGAGAGGGCTATGAGCAGAACAAGGGGGAGAGAGGAGAGTAGGGGATGCATTGTTCATAAAGGCAGAGAAATTAGTGAACAATTGATTTAGGAACAGGAAGAATTTGTAAGCAGGGAGTATGGTGGGGCTGGTCAGATGGAGGGGTAAGCTGTAGTTTAGGAAGGTATCTATATGACAACAGGCAGGGATCGCTTTAGATAAAGATTGTCTCCCTCTAGTGACAGTACAGTATAACTTGCTAATGGGGAAATGAACACTTAAAAAATAAAAATAATTTAGGAATGTAGTCACAGAATATTAGCACACGAACAGAAACAGTGCAGTATAAACCCACAGCAATTTAACACAGTAACTTACAAGCAGTTTCCCCACAAGCAGAAATAAAAAACAGTACCCTGCACAAAACACATATACCCATAATAGTTTGGAAACATGCACATTTGTCCATATATTCTTGCAACATGCAGATCCAGATATAAGGAGGTTAAGCAGTACAGGGTAGGCTGGCTAGCCAGCTAAAAGCTGGTCAGGGCACAGACTGAAAATAGCAAAAGCCGGTCAGTGAGTAGCCAAGGTGCTTGCAAGGGCCAGTGTCCAAATGTCCCACTTGAAGAAGGCACACTAACCAATGGCAGTCCAGCGGTTTCCAAGGGAAATCAGCCAGTGGGAAACAGAGGTTTTGATCTGAGTAGGCAAGAAGAGCAACAGCTGGCGTACCTGATTTTCTATGCAGTGGGAGGCTGAGTACGGCCGATGGCTCCAAGGAGCGAGCCATGGCCAAAGGCCTGGAGGAGGGAGCCTGAACAAGGGCAAGTTTCTGATTTTCTCTGTGGCAGAAGGCTGAGTACGGCCGATGGCTCCAAGGAGCAAGCCATGGCTGCAGGTCTGGAGGAGGGAGCCCGGTCAAGGGCAAATTACTTTGTTGTAATGAATTAGGTAGCTGAAACAGCAAAGATCTATACCCTAGGCTAGTTTTAGCATCAGGAACAGCAAAATAAGAAGTCAGGTGAGCTCTAGTGTTCTAGCTTTGCAGCTCCAACAGCAGGAAGCCTTGAGGGTCATCCGTGGTCTGAGGGTGGAAGGGTCCCCAGCCTTTATTACATAACCTACTGTAGAGAAATAATGGAGGACTTTTGGACATATTATGAGCACCTATATGTTATATGCATCCCAATCCCCCTTTACAGAATTGTATTGAAGGAGAACTGTGCTGAACCTGTAAGTCACTTTTCCCAATAGCTGTTTTTTTAAGTACTGGTTAAATTTCTGTTATTGTCCCATCTATGCAGGCCTTTTAGTAACCTGACTGGGTGTTTCTGCTTTACACTACGGTGTTAAGTGCCATTTTAGAATTGAATGATGAGGTTCATGTCCCTCTCAACCACAGATTTCTGCACCAGAACATGGATGCATTGTGCCAACAATAAAAGATCAGAACAGGGACATAAGCTACAGATGTGTCAGCCACGATGAAGCGCAGTAACTTGCAGTAATGACATGTCATAAAATCCTGCATGACAAAAGGGCTTACTTGTTATTGACTTACAATGGTCCCTGCAGTAAATTGCAGTATTCTGTTATATTCTGCAGCATTTCTGTGCTTCATCCTAGCTTGATACATTTACATTGTTCAGTTCTAAAATGCTTCTTACCAGCAGCGTGTGAATCAGAAACACCCACTAGGATAGCTAAAAAGTCTAAATAGCTACAGCAAAAATGGAATTTGAACCAGTATTTAAAAACTGACTCTACTGGGAAAAATAACTTGCAGATTCAGTGCAGTTCTCCTGTAAGTATTATCTGAATGGTACATCACTCCCCCGCCTCTTGGAAGTAAAACATGCATCACTTTAAAGTCCTTTTACTATGGATGAGGTACATTGGACTATTAACCAACTCCACATCGATCAAGCTCTGGCCCAGGTAGCTTTTCCATTAATTCTTACAGAGCTTATATACTGTAGATGAGCTTACTCCAGTCTTGCCAGAAGTCTTTAATTACATTCATTCGGAGGGACTCACAGACTATTCCCTTGCAGAAGCCCATATTACCCTTCTTCTTAAGCTCAGGAAAAATGAGTTACTCCCCAAAAGCTATTACCCTCATCTGCTTAATAAATACAGACTTTAAAATACTTGCAAAAATGTTGGCCTATTGATTAGGGAGAGTATGGTCTGGCCATTTGATGAGGGAAAAGGTGGACTTTATGAACGGCTGGCTCTCAAATGATCATGTGTGTAAATTATATTAGTTAATCTCAGCCTCCTGGGAGACCAAAATCCCAATGGCCTTGGTCTCCCTGGATGCTGAAAATGCTTTAGATTGGGTTTCTTGGCCAATTCTTTTTGAGGTACTTAAAGCTTACAATATATCAAAGGATTCTGTAGCTTCAGTGAAGCTGCTTTATACTAATCCCTCAGCCAGACTTTCATGTCACGGGGTCCTCTCTAAACCCTTTACTATTGCCTCTGTTACTAGACAAGGCTGCCTTTTATTGCCATTGTAGTTTAATCTCTGTTTAGAACCATTAGCACTATGTCTTAAAGCGCTAGGATACTGCCTAAAACTAATATTAGTTTTTTTAAACAATCAGCAATTACCTGTTATATCTGAGGTTATTTTTCTTTTCCTTTTGGTTAATTAGAAGATTGTTTACCTAATGTTCGTAGGTGTGTTGTGTGGAACAACACTCTGGCAGCTGACATATCTAGCTCTGTTCCACCCATTACACAATCGGCACTGTGACCTCACTGAATGTGACATCACTGCTGCTTAGGAACAAGCACTCACTAGGTGTCAATTTGGTCACCTGTGATGTCACGGTTAGTGAGATCCCAATGCTGATGATGTAGTGGGGGGAAAGAGATAGCTATGTCAGATACTAGGCTGAGAGCTACTAAATTTCACATATCCAGCACAATATG
This sequence comes from Neoceratodus forsteri, assembly GCA_016271365.2. NCBI lineage: Eukaryota > Metazoa > Chordata > Ceratodontiformes > Ceratodontidae > Neoceratodus > Neoceratodus forsteri. Next base: position 854,385,584 of record CM057449.1, read on the forward strand.
GTCACATAGAAAATTTTCTAATGAGCAGAAGAGAAGAGCAAAAATAGTTCAGAAATAAAACATTACAGCTGATTACTTCATAAAATTTGTATCATTTTTCAGTCTGCCTGTTTGGTTACATCAGCGCTTTAAGGGATACCCCCAAGTAGGGGATTCAAATTTGCCAGAAGGAATATAAACTTTCGACTTATGCTGATGATAACTTATTGCACTTGGCCAACCCTGAAACCTCTATCCCTACTGGTCTTAATATTAGTAGTTTAATAGTTTTGATAGGATAGCAGCTTACAAGTTCAGTCTGGGGAAAATTAATGGTATGCCCCTAAACCCCTATGTAACCAAACAGGAGGTGGTCAATTAAAGACTCCACTGGGAACTGGACCCTTTGTGATATTGGGGGATAGAAGTTTCTAGATCCCTCTCTGATCTTCAAAAGTTATACTCAGACCCTTTGATTCATACTCAAACTGGACCTACAGAGATGGTTGTCTTTATCTCTTACCTTATAGGACAGGTCAATGTGGTCAAAATGAACCTTCTACCCCCGAATCCTATACCTGCTGGGAATGCTAAATATAATATTATCAAAAACATGGTTTATGTAATTACAGATACTTCTGAATAATTTTTTGTAGCAGGGTAAATTGATAAGGAGAGCTTATTTTAAATTGTCTAATCCTAAGCGACAAAGAGGACTATAGCTACCAAATTTCTATGTCTATTATTTAGCCCTCCACGGTTGTAAGTACCTTAAATGGGACAGGTAACCTTGAGGGAGACAGGAAAACATTATGAACCACAATGGCTGGGACTGATGAGGACTTTATATAAGGGAGCAAACATTCAGCTGTCTGCTGTTTTATTCTACCCCCCCCCCCAAAAGGCTACTCTGACTCCTAATCTTAAATGGACACCAATATATTGGTCCCTACATGCCAGTGCTCAAATGTGTAGGTCTTCAAGTCAAGTCAAGTTTGGTTTTATTGTTTGGCTAATAAGTCATTGCAATATACTGAAAACAAGTACAGACCTAACATAAAATACACAGTGTGAAATAATTAAATATCACAATTACACACCTGATAAATGCATACATTCAGCTTCCAACTGTTACAGACCAGTTTATAGTCTGACTCATCTGTGCCTGTTAAATTAAAAATAGTACAAATTCAAGCAGTTTCCTACATTAAGTACCATAAAACTTTAAAAATTTTTAAAAAGAAGACAGAGCATATTGCTAATTATATATTAATCAGTGCTGTATATTTAAAATCCTGATCCATTCTTATCCTTCTACGGCAATCTGATGGGCCATCATGGGGCAAGAAAAGGAACATGAGTCCCCAGTAGATCCAGTGCGTTTTCCCAGGATGACTGCAATGAGCCCCTCAGAACTTCTCTAAAGCTTCCCATCCTGCCAAGGACCATCATCAGCCATCATCCACCTCAAGAGAAGCTAATTTACCATTGGATTAACTCATCAGTATTGCAGAAATTTCTGTAAGCCTAATGAGTTTCCATTCCTGCTATTAAGTATGAGTTTTTATGCAATGGCTATCTTCAGCCGGCCCAACGGCGTAGTGGTAGAGTTACCACTTGCGGTGCCAGCGACCCGGGTTCAGGAATGGACTCGGGCGGTTGGAGGGCCGGCCGGAGGGAGGAGGATTGAGCACCCAGGGGCTGCTCTCCTCCTCTGGGTGGGGTGGGATGTGAGTCCCACTGCGATACCACCACCTGGGTGATCACAGGTGGAGGTGCAGCGAGACAGCATACAAAGAGGAGGGCGGATGTCTGCCGGGAGCCGGAGCATTAGCACGTCGAGACGTGCATCACTCCATGGCCCCCCTTGCGTGCAGACGTCCGGGGGTCGGGACTAGAGAAAAGCAGAAATAACCCTGCACTGGGCTCCTGTAGATGGGACCCGGCTGTCCTGATAAAAACCATTAACCAGTCTCCACAGACGGGGCTCGCAAGGCCTTCCAACACAGTCTCTAGGTGTGAGAGGGGGACTAATAGGGGGGTCCGTCTCCTCCCCGCCCGGGGGGTAAACCGCGCAAGGATGGGGAAGGCTAGCCAAGTACCCAGAGGGAGGTACCTGGGGCGGGACTACGGGAAAAACTACAGCCTAGGAGATCCCCAAAGAAAGGAATCCAGCACAGCGAGGAAGGGGGCATAAAGAGAAAGTAAAAAAAAAAAATGCAATGGCTATCTTAATAATACACAGCACATCTGAGTACAATAAAAAATCCTAGTTAGCCTTATAGTCTTTAGACTATGCCAGTGAACATCAGGGCCAATTAATTACATTCAGTAAAAATAAGTAGCGCTTTACACCTAAAAGATCCATTTGCAGTTTGCAAAAACTAAAAAGTGCTAAATGTTTTTCAGACCTCATAAATATTTAACCATGTAATTACTGCCATCCAAATCCCTTTTCCCTATAGATTTGCAACCTCCCTTTGGTCTTCCTACTTACACTGGTGCCTTTTGGCAATACCTCTTCATTATCATTGTACTTTCATCTACTCCTGCCCAGGGGTTTTGGGTTCATTTCAAACTTACGGGCAGGCAGCATTTACTCCCAGTCTCCAAGGTGACACTTAAAGTGGCTACCCTTCTCCTTTCCCTGTCTAGGGCTTTGATTTCGCAATGTCTCTGAGAAAGGGGAAGGGCACCAGCACTCTGACTAGGCAGTAAAACCACATATGCGCAGGGAACAATAGTCACAGTACCTTTGAAATGCAAAATAGGGATTCACTTGTTGATGGCATGGACTCCATCGAGGCGCAGTCACATGGTATCTCTTCCTCCTATGCACAACTTGTAGGCTCAGGGCTGGCTCCATTATCTGGAAAAACATTTGTTAGGAAACACACAGCAGCAAAACTTTTCAAGGACATCAACAATTCAGACTCAGACAATAGTTAGGTTGCATTCAGGCACCACTTTATTGTTTTAAAAGTCAAAAGGCACAAGCTACACAATGGCTTCATGGAGAGGGAGGGGGTTATGCACAGTGTATTTTACTTTCCACTCAACACTATGACAATCAGCCATGGCACAGCATTTTATTGGGACCTGGGTCCCAAACCTGGATCCTCTTACCCTTAACTTTTCCCTGTGTGAGCTATAAGGGGCTCCTTGTATTTTCAACACTCTGGGGTGCACCAAAAGGCAGTCTCTTTGCTTACACTTTTCTCCCAGCCAGTGGGAGTGGGGCAGAAAACCAGACCTCAGAACTTGGTTTCATTTCTCTACGGGGCTTTGCTGTTACCTCTGGCACAGTTCTTTCTCCTGGTGCTGATCGCCTCTGCCGATCCATGGGCACAGTTCACACATGGCGTCAGCTACCTTCAACTGGGCACAGCTTCACTTTAAATCCTCCCCACAACAGCTCTCTCAAAACTTGGGTGGACATGGACAGGCACTAGGACTACACAGCTACTGCAGCCACTCTGAAACCTTGCTGCCACCTCGATGCTATGGTCTCTTTCATGGTAGCCACCCCTCATGGATCCTCTTCAAAACAGAGTCAAAACAGGCTCCAAAGAGGCTCTCCACTGCTCACTGCTGCCGTGGACTGCCATCCGCTTCCCCCACTGATGGGCTGTGGGGTACTGCCACTGTTGCTGAGGACTGGGGGCAATCTTCCCACCCTGGCTCCAGACCTACCCGGCCCTGACTGGAGGCCCTACCTGCAGGGACTTGGAGCTGGATCCAACTGTTCCTTCCTTTCTCGACAACTCCCTCACACACCTCCCAACTGCCAAAACCAACACCAGTTGGTGCTTGAAAAATTCCCTTGTGCTGGCCAAGTCATGCCCTCCAACTGGCCTAGCAGCACATACACAGATTCCTGATGCCAACAGGGCATCACCTGGTAACCCCAAATTGGCATGAGGGTTGCACTCCCCCCCACAGAAATGCTTCATTTCCTGGGGAAGCTCTCTATCACTGGCTAACCATGTCTGCTGTGCTCTGCGGGGTAATGCACACTCCTTTACAGACCAACACATCCAGGCTCCACCAGTCTGGCTGCATGGCAGCAGACCCCTGTGAACTAGGTGGGTATACCGACCTACCTGCAGTTCCCTGGTACCACTATAGAGGCATGGCTACCTGGCCTGAGTTCCCTAAGACAAATCGCTGGTACTGTTAAGGCCGGCGTCCCACCTGTCTCCCTCCATAGGAATCACAAATCACAAACCTCTTCTACACAGGACCAAAACTATGCTCCAGGGCCATATTTGGTGCATCTAAAACATTTTTAAACATTTCCTTAAACCAAACACATATTCCTATCTGTCTATCCATTTAACTAACAAAACATGGTACATCTCCACCCGAGTGGACCATAGAAACATAGAAACATAAAAACATAAACTTTGACGGCAGATAAGGACCACTTGGCCCACCCAGTCTGCCCATTTCCCTACCTATTGTATAAGCTGCAGATCCAAGTTAACCAACAGCCTACTTCCTCCTACACCCCACAAGAATTGCTTTATGTCTACCACCTGCATTCTTGAATTCCCCCACTGTTTTTGACACCACAACCACCTCAGGAAGGCCATTCCATGCATCCACCACCCTCTCTGTAAAAAACTACTTCCTCACATTGCCCCTGGGCCGTCCCCCCTCTATCTTCAAATTGTGCCCCCATGTTCTTGCACATCTCTTTTTCTGAAAGATGCTATCCTCTTGGACTTTATTGATTCCCTTGAGGTACTTAAATGTTTCTATCATGTCCTCCCTCTCCCTCCTTTCCTTGAGGGTATACATGTTAAGCTCCTTTAGTCTCTCTTCATATGGCTTCTGGTGCAGACCCTGCACCATTTTAGTTGCCCTCCTCTGGACTGCCTCCATCCTGTCTATGTCCTTGCAGAGATGAGGTCTCCAGAACTGCACGCAGTATTCCAGATGGGGTCTCACTAACTGTCTGTACAGAGGGATGACAACTTCCTGTTTTCTACTGGTGATGCCTCTCTATGCATCCCAGTATCCCCCCAGCCCTTCTTACTGCCTTCTTACATTGCTTGCCTACCTTTAAGTCATCTGATGTGACTACCCCCAGGTCCCTTTCTATTTTTGTTTTTGTTAGTACCTCCCCCCATATTGTGTATTCTTCTCCTGGGTTTTTGTTTCCCAGATGCATTACTTTGCACTTCTTTGCATTGAATCTAAGCTGCCATACTTTTGACCATTCCTCTAACCTTGCCAAGTCCCACCTCATCCTTTCCACCCCCTCTTGTGTAGCAACCCTGTTGCAGATCTTTGTATCATCTGCAAAGAGGCATACTTTCCCTTCCAGTCCCACTGCAATGTCACCTATAAAGACATTAAAGAGGATCGGTCCTAGTACCGAATCCTGCAGTGCCCCACTAGTAACCCCCCTTTCTTCAGAGTGGACTCCATTTACTATTACCCTCTATATCCTGTTATCCAGCCAATGTTTTACCCAGGCGACAACCCTGGGACCCACTCCAAGGCTGGCTAACTTGTTTATTAATCTTTTGCGTGGAACTGTTTCAAATGCCTTGATAAAGTCTAGGTAGGCCATGTCCACAGCCCCTCCCTGGTCTACTACTTTGGTCACCCAGTCAAAGAAATCGATTAGATTTGTCTGACATGACCTTCCCACTGTGAATCCATGCTACCTTGGGTTCTGTGCCCCACTGGCCTCAAGGAACTCAATAATTCTTTCCTTCAGAAATGATTCCATCATTTTTCCTACCACTGAGGTCAAACTAACAGGTCTGTAGTTTCCTGTGTAACCCCCCTACAAACGGGGGTTCATGAAAAGTCTTCCTTGAGCTTGCCTAAATGCTCACTGCCAGGCTGGTGTCCATGCGTTTTAGCAGTTTAAATGTGGTTGCCAGAGAGTGCCTGTATAGCTCTGTGTACTGTCTCTTTAAGAGCTGCCTGGATTGCAGTCATAAGTAGTCTGAGAGGGAGCTCTGTTGAAAGATGTAACTATTTGCTGAAAATCATTTAGAGTGATAATGATAATGTAGTTTGTCTAACCTGCCTTCTTTGCAGCAAGGATTGTTTTGTTTATCTCCACTATCTTGGCCCGGGACTGCCGAATTGGACCAATCAGTACTGGTGGGACCTGAAATGGAGCCGGACTACAGGAGCTGTCTGGAATCAGAATCTGTAGGAATTGTAGTTTTGGGCTTCACAAGCCTCCCAACTGCCAAAACATGCTCCAGTTGGCACTTGAAAAATTCCCTCGTGCTGGCCAAGCCCCGCCCTGTAGCCAGCCTGGCAGCGCGTACACAGACTCTCGATGCCAACAGGGCATCACCTGGTAACCCCTAAATCAGCACAGGAGTTACAGATTTAAATAGTTTAATAGATGGTGATTAATTCAGTACACAAAATGTCCAACATATTTGAAAACTGTTAAAAAAACATACGCCCATAAGTGCTGTAAAACATACATGTAGCATCTAAACATAAAAAATATCAACAATAAATGCTGTATAGACCAGACAGAATTATGGCTCCATTACACACAGGAGTCCATTCATTTTTATGTCAGTGTTCAAGGCTCCCTTAGCTCCGGGGTCCAAATGTTAATATGTAAAGTTAATTGTCTCTATTTCAAGAGTCAAATTCCAATTGGCTCCAGAGTATTGGTGCAAGAAAGTTCGCCATCAACATATCACAATTTGATGACTTTATATGAAGTTTTGCAGGATGCTTAGAACATATACAGTACCATGGAGCCGATAACAGCACTAAAAGTAGAAGTTTGTCAAGTTTATCAACCAAACAGCAACTCTAATCAATGTGGGAGAGTCTCGCTTTAATAATAAAAATGATAAGAAGCAGGTCTGATTTTGACCTCCAGCACAACACTGCTTTATTTTTAGGGAGGGGGTAGGGGGAAAAATACCCCATAACCCATCTCCTTGAGTCACTATACTAGTGTCTCTATGTAGGAAGTGGAGGAGGAGGCCAAGTGCCCATTTTAAACATTTTGAACATATACCTTATAAAGTAGACTCAGATCCCAAGATTAAGTTTTTAAGGTAATGGTGAGATATTTAAATTCCAAACTCTTAAGGGCAAACAGTTTAACCCCTATGTGAAAAAGATGGAAAGCAATGCCTCATGGGGAAAATACCCCTTAGTCAATCACCAATGGTTGCTTAAAAACAGTGCCCCACATGGGCCATCAAGAAAGACCATCAGCTCCAAAAGCCATACAGCAAAATTGTACTCCTTTTCTTTTAGTCAGATAATTGGGAGTCCAGGATTCTAATCTCCTTTTTGCATAGAACACTCTCTGTCAACCTTCATGATCAACTGGCCTTGTTACCACCACTGGCTTGATATAGATTGGAGGCATCTGAGGAATGAAAAACAAAGGCATTGCTCATCTGAGCACAGTAAATTTTGTTCATTTGGTTACATATTACCCCCTGCCCTTAAAATGGCATACCTTTTTAAAATAAGATTTGAGCATATCGGTACTCATAGCACACTTATTAACTTTTTTATCTTCCACTTCTGGTGTTTCTCTGGTTCCTGGTTCCTTTTTTAAAAGTGTAAACTGGCATTTTAGTGCTTACAGCTTACAGTTCACCATAGCATTCGCCATTATTAGAAAAGTCTCTTAATTCCAGGTGTCTGATAAAGCAATTCAAAAAACCACTATAGTCGCCTTTCAGCTTATCACGTAAAATAAATCAAATAGCCAACGAGATTCTAACTGGCAGACACATCCCGTACACTCCCATTCCACAAACACAATGGGAGTTATTTTTTTTATCATATAAGATTTTATTAGAATTTTTCAGTACAGTGTACAACGAGTAGTATGACAGGATACATAACACATATGTGGTCAGCTAGATATCTACGTACCTAGAATCTTCATGATCCTGTAAATATGTCTATCAACAATGTAGAAAGAAGCATATCAAGCATACAGTAATAAAGTTGTACCAGAGTAATCAGATGCTTACACACGTTGCTTACACCTTCTATAAGTGAACATGGCAGATCAGTAGGCCTATTAAGGTAACTGTGGGAACCGTATCTAAAGAGGTGGATTTGCAGGTGGGGTAGGGAGTTTACAAAAATCTGACTGCAGATATGGCTCCCATTTGGATTGGTAATACTGTACTTCCTCCTTGCACATGTGACAGTTGTTCAAAGAGGGACAGGCGTGCTAAAGCTGTGTGCCAGGTCTTTCGAGTGGGAAGGGACATTTGGCGCCTGTTCATAAGTAGCAAATGCTTGATTGCTAGGAGAGGTAAGTGTCCAATCTTGGAAAGGTTTGGATAAGTTAGTCAGGGAGGTGGTGTCACCCAGCAATAATCTGGGGGTCATTGAGGGTCACCGTGGTCTTAAGCACCTTAGAAAGGTCATTGGCAACCATGTTCCAAAGTGATGTAAGGTGAGGACATGTCCAAAGTATGTGCAGGAGATGGGCATTGGGCAGTGAGCAATGCCAACACTGATCGTGGCTCTGTAAGCCCTGTGTATGTAAGGCCACAGGGGTACGGTGCCTAAATAATAACATTTTAAGTTGGAGAAACCAGCTTTTAGTATCCTTATAAACCCGATGGGAATCTTTAAGGTAAAGACTCCATTGGCTTTCTGAGTTAGGGGACACCAGCTGTGCCTCCCATTGTTGTTTGCTTGTTGAGGTAGCAGTCACTTGTGTGTCCATCCAGGTTACATAGAAGCGACCCAACAGGCCTTTGTATGTGGGATGTTTGTGAAGGGTATTCGATCACTGCCAGGGTGTATCAGGAGATTCTCTGTCAATTAGGGGTTGTAGGATACTACAGATCTAGAGATATCTCCAAAAATCTTTGTGTGGGAAGGAAAATTTAGTTTGGAGTTGTGCAAAAGACAACATGGAGGTTGCCCCAGGTGAGCACAGATCTTGCACTATTCGAATTCCACACCTCTGCCAGGAGGGCCAATGTAGATGGGTTCCTTCAATTTGAAAAGTGACATTGTGCCATAGTGGGGTGTAACAAAACAGAGGAGGCCATGCCTGTTTTGGCATATGTGTTTTGAGTTTAAGCTTTTTCCATGCGTGGACAGTGCTAGTGATCGTAGGGTGTAGGGATCGAGTAAGGAGAGATCTGAACATGAGGAGAGAGTAAAGAGCAATCCCTCCTGCCAGATCCCTCTCTAGTTGAACCCAGGACGGGGGGCCCATATGGCTGGGTGCAAACCATTTAGTTGCATGTGCCTCCATACAGGCAAGGTGGTAGCCCTGAAACCAAGGGACATTGAAGCCTCCACATGACCAGTGTGCTCTCATTTTTTGTTTGCTCCATCTAGTAGGTTTATTATCCCATAGAAAGGCAGAAACTCAACGTTCCAGAGAGGTAAACAGCTTAAGGGAGAGAGAGAAATGGGCAAATTATTAAAGAGATAGAGTAGTCTAGGGAACAGATGCATGCGGACAGCAGCTACCTGTCCTGGCATAGAGAGTTGTAGTTTACGCCATTGATCTATCTCTGTGGTGAGTTGTGTTATTAAAGGAGAGAAGTTAACCGATTCAAGTTTGGACCATTTAGTGGGAAGCTGGATACCAAGGTAGGTGAGGTCCTGAGCAGCCCATGAGAGATTGGTGCCCTGGAGGCTAGCATTGGTGCACCCAGAATTAAGAGGTGCCACAGTGGTTTTCCTTTGGTTGACTCATAGGCTGGATAGAGCCGCAAAGTCCTTAAGTACCCTCAGGGTGGCTGGGATCGATTGGTATAGGCTAGAGAAGGTCAGAAGGAGGTCATCCGCATATGCTGCCACTAGGTATGTGTGTCTAGCGACCTCAGTACCTTTAACCTGGGGAGAGGACACCAGAACACGAATTAGGGGATCTAAGGCTACAAGAAAGAGGAGAGGGGAGAGGGGGCAGCCTTGCCTGGTGCCTCTGTTAAGGGAAAAGGGAGAAGATATGTCACCATTAGTAAGAATGCAGGCCACGGGAGAGCAATAGAGTGTGTGGATCCATTGCCTAAAGTGGGCCCCAAAACCATATATATGCAGGATTTCATGAAGGTAATGCCACTCTGTGGAGTCAAATGCCTTAGAAAAATCTATTGCCATGGCTGCTATAGGGAGGGATGATCTGGAAGTGAACCATTTAAGGTTGAGCAGGAGTCTAGTATTGTCTGTTCCAGTTTTGCCCTGCATGAAGCCCATTTGTGAGGAATGAATGATAGATGGGAGGACAGTCATCATCCTAGATGCCAGGGCTTTGGCTAATATTTTAGTATTAACGGATAGCAAGGATATTTATTTATTTGCTTTTGTTAACCGGGTAAGCACACTAGACACCAGGTGCCTATTTTCAGGTGCGACCCGGGAGAGTTACAGGTGAGAACTTCATACATAAACAGTAGAGGATACAAAATACATAGAAGAGATAGGCATTTCAGGGCAAGCAATTCCCCGGGAGAGTTACACGTGAGAACTTCATACATAAACAGTAGAGGATACAAAATTCATAGAAGAGATAGGCAGTTCAGGGCAAGCATTTTCCGGGAGAGTTACAGGTGGGAACTTTGTACATGGGCAGTAGAGAATTCAAAAAATACATAGCAGAGACAGGCATAAAGGTGGTACAAGTGTTACATGCAGCGAACAATTGGGGTTATAGAGAAATGCACATAGGGAATAAACAGGGTAAGGCTATTCTAGTGGCAGTGCAAGGTTGGGAGGAGTTCACTCGTGAACAGTTGAGGAGAAAGGTAGACAAACCCCTAACTTATGAGGTGTTTCGCCCCAGCTTTTAGGATGGAGGAGCGAGCGAAGCAAAACAAAAGGGGTGGGACAAGGACAGAGGAGCAGAACGGAAGCTGGGACAATAGTAAGTGCCTGCGAAGGGGAGAGGGGCCCCATTACAGGGGGTCGGGGCAGGGATTTCTAGGCGGGGAGTGGGGAAGAAGTGCAGGTGGGGCTGAAGCTAAGGCCCCCACAGAACAGACTGGGGGAGGGGAGAGGGGTAGTGTAGAGGGCTACAGGGGGCAGGGACAGGGGGAAGAAGGTTTCAGGAAGCACCAGAGGGAAGCTTTGAAGCTGGGATGTGAGGAGGAGGTCCTAACTTGCTCAGGGAGCGAGTTCCAAAGTTTGGGGGCATAGACGTGGAAGGACCGATCTCCTGCAGTGGTCCTGGTCCTTGGAACCACGCATTCCTGGGATGTCCCAGATCTTAGGTGGTAGGATGGTGGACCGAGTTTGAGGGGAAGGGCTAGGGCTGGGGGGGGTGTTGGAACGAAGAATGTTGTCAACGAAATTACCTAGAAAGAAGGAATGGTGCTTCTCTGGAGGAAGCCAATCCAGGTGGTTGTAAAGGTCACAGCGGTGAGTAAGGGGAGGGGCAGAAAGTGCGAAGCGGCAAACATTATTGTAAGCCATGTCCCATTTTGAAAGGCTGGATTTGGGAACTCGGGCAAAAGTTACGAGACCATAGCATAGTGAGGGGAGGAGGACTCCCCTGGCGAGGGCCAAGCGGGCGGCGGGGGTAAGACAGTTATTCGCTCGATAGGCAAGACCAAGTTTACAGTTAGTGGCCTTGCAGACATTGCGGATGTGTAAGGTAAGGTCCAGCTGCAGGTCAAGGGTGACGCCCAGGTATTTGGCAGAGGAAACCGACTCGAGGGGCGAGCCATTGGCCCCAAGGATCAACAGAGGGGCCGGGCAAGATTTGATTTTGTCTAGGGACCCAAACAGTATGGCTTAGGTTTTTTTGAGGTTGAGGGTGAGCCTGTGGTCCCCCAGCCAGGTTTGGATGCATTCAAAGTCAGCATTCAGTTGGGAGTTAATTATAGAGATGTCTCGAGAGCTGGTCAGGAGGACGAGGTCGTCCACGTACAGTGTGGTGTGGGAATGGGTAGTGACGGATGGTAGGGAGTTAATGAACAGCGAGAATAGAGTTGGGCCAAGGACGGACCCTTGGGGAACCCCACAGGGGACTGGAGAGAGTTTGGAGAAGGTCCGATTAAAGTTGGTGTATTGCTGACGGTTGGAGAGGTAGTTTAGGAACCAAGCATGGGAGGAGGAGGAGAACCCAAGGGATTGGAGCGTGGAGCTGAGGAGGGAGTGGTCAACCCTGTCAAAGGCTTTTGAGAGGTTCACGAAATGGCTCAGTAAGATTTCCTTGGTCGGCGCGTGCCCTGATCTGTGAGTGACAACAGCAGGGCGGTGGAGCGTGCTGTGCCCTTTCCTGAAAGCCGTGCTGGGCAGGGAGAGGATGTTGTAGTCCTGGATGTATTGGGAGAGCTGAGAGGCAACGTCTTTCTCGAGCAGTTTACTGGTGGTGGACAGTATGGCGATAGGGCGGTAATCAGAGGATCTTTAGGGTTCCTTGTTTTAGGACAGGGACGACCTTAGCCACTTTCCAGAGGTCTGGGATAATCCCAGTGTAGATGGAGGAGTTGAAGAGGTGCGTGACTGGCCTAGCGAGGAGGTGGGCCCCCAGTCTGAGCAGTTTGGGCTCAAGGCTGTCGTGCCCGGCTCCACTGTGGGGGGAGAGGCCTGAGAGCAGCTTCTGGGTCTCTATATGTGACACTTGTCTCAGATGGAACGGGGGCCGGGGTTGGAGGCCGGGAGAGGGGCGTCAAGGGGCAGACGCTAGGGGTTGGAGGGGGAGGGGCAGCTCAGAAAACAGGAGTTAAAGGAGTTTGCAATGGTAAGGGGTTGTTGCAGCTGACACCATCAACAAGCAGGTCAGTGACCTGAGTTTAGCTGACCCCGATGGCATTTTTAATATTCTGCCAGAAACTCCTTGGGTTGGTGCCAGAGGAGAGTAGGGCAGCTTTACAGAACTTGCTTTTAGCTGAGCAGATGGCACTCTTGCATGAGTTTCTGAGGTGCCTGTAGGCCATAAGATCTTCGTTGTTATGGGATACCTTATCGGATGCCCAACATTTGTCCCTGGCCTTCATTAGGGAGAGTAGGCTGCCATTTAGCCATTTGGTGACGGTGCCCCTCACCCTTCTCCTAGTGAGCGGGGCATGTTTGTTCTGAAGGGGGATCAACTTAGCTAGGAATAGATCCAAGGCTTGTGAGGGGTCAATAGAGGCCGTGACCTCAGACCAGTCTACAGCTAGGAGGTCGGACAGGAAGTCATGGGGATTAAATTTGGAATAGTCCCTCAGCTCGATCACTTTGCTATGTATTTTAGGCTGAGAGATGCCCCAGACGACACAGTAGACAGGAGAATGGTCGGAGATGACATCTGGGAGAGTGCCCAAGGATAGGATGTTGGCAGGCCTGTTGGAGAGGAACCAGTCGATGAGGGATCCCGAGTTCCCCTGTGCAGTGAGCCTGGGGGGGTCGGTTATGATTTGGCTTAGTGAAAGGCCCGAAAGCAGTGGCTCATACAAATGGCAATTGGTTCCCAACCAGTTGAGGTTGAAGTCACCAAATACGAGGGTTTCGTTGGGACCCACTTTTTTGGCGATACAGTCAAGCAGGGAGGAGAGGCCTGGCAGCGCAGTCTTGGGTGGGATGTAGGTGCATACCAGGTGAATCTTCTTTGAGTTCCCCTGCAGAAGGAGGGTGTGCAGGAACTCACATGCAGGTAGGTCGGTAGGTGAGTGGTCAAGGGGGAACAAGTTTAGATGAGCCTTGTAGTAGAGGATCACTACACCGCCCTTCTTCTTGCCCGGTCTGTCACGCCGGAAGTGGTTATAGCCCGGGAGGGTGCACTGAGCATCAGGTATGTGGGGTTTGAGCCAGGTTTCAGAGAGGCCCAGGATATCTGGCTGGTGAAGGGCAACCCATGCTGTGAGCTCAGCCAGGTTACGTAGAAGGCTACGCACATTCATGTGGGCTATTTTGAGCCCTTTGGAGGAGAGCCAGGGGGGTGAGTTGGGAGTCAGAGGGGTGGGTAACGGATAGAGTGGAGGGGCCATAACCTTAGGTGGGCCCTGCTGGTGGTAGGGGAACTAAAGGACAGGGGGGTAGAATACCTTAAAAGGGAGCAGCGTGGGGAGAGAGAACCGGGGAGAAGGACTGGGAGTAAGGGGGTGCGGTCATGAAAGGGATTCGATAGTAAGGAAAAAGTGAGAGAGGGAGGTAGGGCTAGAGTTAAGTGAGTTACCAGTGTGCTAGGCTGATGGAGCAGCCACTAGTGGTGGAAGAAAATAACCTGCAGATGGCAAACAGGGCTGAGATAGGTTATTTTCAGCACCACGTGGCCCACCACAGCCTATTTAACGAGGAGCCAACCAAGGGTGGTGGTGGGGGTGGTGGGGAGCCGAACGCTCGGGGCTAGAGCTCCGACACAGCTGTGGAGGCACTCCAGCCGTTTAAATTTGGCCCCAAGGCTGCTGCACCGCAGGAGGGAGGAAGAGAGTCCAAGTGGAAGGCTGCAAGCGGGCCAGTTTACAGAGCGGTGCAAGTGGAAACCACCGTCGGACGTCAGGCCAGTGAGCTGCTTGGTGCAGGAGGGCTGAGGTTCACTGCAAATTACCTGGGTTTTTGAGCGTCCTGCTGGCTGCTGGGGGAGGGTCACAACCGAGAGCCCTCACGACCGCCGAGGCTCCGTGGGGACATCTGCTGAAACAAAGAGCAACAGAGAGTTAAAATAAGGTAAGGGGGTTGGGGAAATCTGATTGCACAATGAGAAGAACGGGGGGGGGGAGTTGTTTTACGTGGGGAGCCACTAGTGCTGTTCCAGGTAGGGATCAGGCAGGGCGGTGACAGAATAGGGAGTTACAGGCAAAAATAAGTTGACTAAGCAGATTAACTCTCTACAAAATCAGCTGAAACAGCAATCACAGGATACAATTAGGATGGCAGGAGAAAAACAGTCAATCTGTGCTCTGACATGGCTGTGGAGGCACTCCGGACGTTTAAATTTGGCACCAAGGCTGCCACACTGCAGGAGGGAAAGAGTCCAAGTGGACGGCTGCAGGCGGGCTGGTTTACAGCATGGTGCAAGTGGAAACCACCGTCGGACATCAGGCCAGTGAGCTGCTTGGGTCTAAAGTTGGTGCAGTCCAGTGGATCAGGGGACTTTTTCCGAAGCAGGGTGACAAGCGCCTCTCGCATAGAGGATGGGAGAGAGCTCGCATCATGAAAGGATTGTAAAGCTAACTTAAGTGGTTGTAGAATATCGGGTCCCATGGTTTGGTAAAGTTCCACTGACATTCCATCAGGACCAGGAGCTTTTCCTCAGGACATTGTTGATAGTGCTACGTGAAGCTCTTCACAGGAAAGGGGAGCATCCAGAAGTGCCACCTGGTCAGTGGTGAGAACTGGGAGAGGGGTATTTTGACTAAAGGCAGAGATGCCTTGGGAGAGTTGTAAGCCTGTGTAGTAAGTTTGGGATTGATAGAGAGTTTCATAGAACCGTCTCATGGTTTCGTTAATACCTTGAGGACTGGAAACAGTAGTACCAGATGGTGAGCGAAGGGCATGGTTTCAGGTAGCTGCTCTTTGTTGATGGAGGCCGAAGGCAAGGAGCTTACCAGATTTCTCTCCACTATCCCAGTATGCATGTTTGGACCTGAGTAGAAGCCATTCGGCTTTCTGATGGAGAATGACATTAATCTGATACTTAAGCCCTACAATTTGATGTTGCAAGGCATCCTCCACTGAGGCCAATGGGACCGTTTTAAAATGCTGCTCTAACACATAACAGTCTGCTTGCAACTTAGCTAGCCTTGCTTTACTAGCTTTGTCCCGGGCTGCCGAAAAGGCAATGACATGACCCCTGATGACTGGCTTAAACATCTCCCAAATTGTGCCATGCAAGATCCCACAGTCCGAGTTAAGGTCAAAGTAGTCTTTCGTGGCTTGGATCAGCATGGGGTGAAAGTTGGGGCCTTTGAAAAGTAGGGGATTACAGCACCACCGTACCCGGTGGGAAGGGCTGTCCGGGGGGGGGGGATAAGAAATCTGAATGATTGCATGATCGGAGATCAGGATTGAGCCAATAACAGAATCCGAGATGCCCTGTGCTGCCAAATCATTGGCCAACCAGAAGTCTATACAGCTATGGGAGCAGTGGGCTGTAGAATTAAATGTATAGTCACAGCCTGTGGGGTGGTCTCTATGCCAGATGTCTACGAGAGCCCACTCCTCTATCAAATCCTGCAATGACTGTCTACCTTTGGGTGTAGCTTGGGGTGTGGGGTGGGATTTGTCAAGAAATATATCACTCACCATATTAAAATCACCTCCTATAACCAATGGGATAGGTGGGCCATTGGATAGTAATGCAGAAATGGCTTGACTAATTTCCGGGAAAAAGTCTGCATGGTCAGTATTAGGTGCATATATATTCCCTAGCACCATGGAGCCCCCAGGTGAGGATAGCTTGGCCACTACCCACCATCCTTGGGTATCCCTTCTGATGCCCTCCACTTTCCATGGGGAGACACGGCGGAGAAGGATAGCCACTCCCTTAGTTTTATTTACAGAACTAGCCACAACCTCACCTACCCAAGATTTCTTAAGCCAAGGTATTGCCCGGACAAAAGGTGTGTTTTTGTAGCAGTGCAATATCGGCATGTAGGGACCGCAGATGCTGCAGTACTTTTATACACTTAATTGGGTGATTGAGCCCTTTAACATTCCATGATACCCAACGGGACGGACTAGGTACTGATGCATCTGCTGCCATATTCCACTGTGAAGGACAAAAGATGTACTTACTGTGAACCAGTGGGGGGGGACAAGCTCACCAAGATCTCCAGGGAGTAGTGGGACCCAAACCAAAACAACATGGCAAGTCCATATCCCCAACAAAGAGGAGGTGTAAGCATCACTGAAACAGTTAGTGTACACTGTCTTGGATATTGAGAACTGTAGAAAGAAGCAATAAAACAAAGAACCAATTAGAACAGCACTTAAAGGACTAATATGTCCAACAATGAAACGATCAGTAGAAAACACAACAGCATAAACATGCTATGAGGGTGGAGGTCACAGCAAATGAGGGTAGACAAACTGCCCTACAGCTATGCTCACTTCAACACTTGGTTCAGGGTATAATGTGGAAGTCCAAACAGTAGAGTCTTCCTGGTCTGAGGCCCATCCAAGGTCGGGCCCTTCGACCACGGGAGGGGAAGGGGAGGGGGAAAGGGTGGTGGGGGAGGAAAAACAGAGGAAAAAACATTAAGGGGTAGGGAAAGCAGAAAAGTAGGGGGGGAGGAAGGTGGGTACTCCCCCTTACCAGTTGTATCTGAGTAAGTAAGGCAACAGGCCCCAAGAAGGGCCCCAAACTGAGCATTAATAAAGCCCTACATGATTTGCCACCCTCCATTAAAATAGGGGGTGAGGATCATCTAGCAGGCCGTGGCTGTTGACATGGGCTATAGACTGAAATATCAAGGTGTTCCCATAAACTATGAGAAAGGAGGACAGAGGGAAGGAGGGTAATCGGTCATCCACCAGGGCTATAAGGGGTAATGGAGGGGAAGGGGGGAGGGAACTGTGCCTATAGCCATTTCAAACAACCACAGAGAATAATCTCTGTATAATACATTAGAGACCCTGAAACTAAGCATATGGGACCATTCAGGTGGTTAGTCCTTCGGCCTGCTCATGTGAAACCTGAGTAGGGACTCCAGAGTCCAAGGTAATCCTCGCAGCTGCTGCGGCATATGTAAGTAGTCCAGGCTTAACTGGACATTGTCCAAGACTTCAACGAGAGAGGCATCAGGAAAGTCAGCCCAATACATCAGATGCGTGGTGTCCATTTCTTGAATATCAGGTAGATCCTGGTTCTCTGGTTCTGTAGCACAGGAGAGGTCTTCCTTACAAATTTTTGCAGGTGGAGCTGCAGGGTATTTGCTGGGTGAGTGTTGAGGCTCACTTCTGGCTTGCTAGCGAGATTTAGTGAAGGCATTTGTGTGCCTCGGGGGGAGAGAGGCTAGAGGGGACTGAGGATCCGATTTTGATGTGATATTTGTGATAGGTGGGGCTGAAGAGACTCCCATTAGCAGTGGGGGACCAGAGAGATGTAGGACTGATCTGACTGATAAAGCATCCCTGGAAGCCTCTGCAGCAGATGAACTGTTCCTAGTAGAGGGACCCACCTCTGAGGGGTCCCATAGCGTCCTGGGGCTTGTAGTCGGGACAGGCAGAGTCAGCCAAAATTTTACAAGCCAGTGTTCCAGCTTAGCGGGGTGATCCACAGTCACATCCCTCCCATCCTTTGATACTTGCAGTCTAGTAAGGTTTTTAAATTTAAATTGGAAGTCCTGTTGATACAGAAAGCATTTTATAGGGCCGAAGGCTCTCCTCCTTGCTGCAGTTTCTTGGGCAAAGTCCCGGTACAGTGAAATTTGGCCCCTTGCAAGCAAAGTACCCCCAGGTCCCTGGCTGCTCAAAGGATCCATTCTTTTGTGGAATAACAGAGAACTGCCAGGTGCTCTTCATGCTGGTACAAACATTGCCACATTTGTTGCTGTTGTACTTCGCATGTTTCCATCATTTGTTCGATAACATGCATGTGATCTTGTAGCTGGCGAACTTCCAAAGCTGTGCCTGATAAAGCCAGACTGATGTCGTCCACTTGTAATAGGACCGCTTCTAGCATTTTGGTTATATATTGCAAGGATTCACCTACCGATTGGGATGTCAATAGGTTGGTAGGACTGGCAGGGTTGGCAGGTAAAGTGATTGTTGGTGGTTCCATGGTTGTGGATCTTGCAAATATATGGAAGCCCGGTCTGCATTGATGTCTGCACTATGCTAGGTTGGTGGACATGTAGTAGTCGGCAGTAGTAGTGTGCAAAAATGGCCTGTGCAGTCTAGCGAAGCCAAAGGTGCTACAGGTAACAGCACTGCAAAATGTGAGGAATGGCACCAAAATCCATTGAAAGGAGCATGCCGCCTGGTAGGCAAGACTTCACCCGTGTATCAAGCTACATTGGGGGGAATAACTTCATGGGATCGTGGTGGCCAAGCTCGGATATACCTCAGGCAGGCAGGAGCTTGCAGATTAAGCTGCCATCATGTCGGTGGCTAAACCATGCCCCCTCCACAATGGGAGTTATGATCCTATTTTGCTCAATGGAGTGAACCCAATCCAGAACACCGCACTAACTGTCGCTCATGTAAAAATTCCTAGGAATAAATCAAATCAAAAGCAACTCATTCAGAGACAACATATCATATCAAAATAACCAGGGTTTCATTTAAGAAAAACTTATAGAGTTTCTTAGTAAGCAGCAAACTGCTAACAGCGCAGCAGAGAGTGCTGCTTCTGCTCCCGAAAGTATGTCTTTCTGCCCCACCAATCTTTTATAACCCCAATTTTAAAATAGTGCATCGCCCCATTCCTGAGAGTTTTTTGCCATTAGGTGAAGCAATTATAGTGACTACAATCTCTTTAATAGGGTGGATGATGGATTTTCTCACTTTTCAAAATAGATACAAATTGCCCACTAGACCGTTTTTCAAGTATATTCAATTATCCCACACTCTTCTGTCCCACCTGTGTGCTCCCCCGTAGATACAGGGACCAGTGCTCTTAAGGAACTACTAGAGGCAACAGATTCCCATTGAGCAGTATCTAATCTCTATTATACCCTTCAAGCATTAGACCCAAATACATTATCAGGAACTTGCATTTACTGGCAAAATATGCTGCACCTTGAATGGACAGTTGCAGACTGGCATAGAGTATGGATAGACATATATTAATATGTGAAACAAGATCAATATAGACTGATGCAGTTCAAGATTTTACATAATCTTTACACCCCAGAAACTCTATAAATTGGGCAAGTTGGACCACTCACCCTGGTCCAGGTGCAACAAGTCAGAAGGGTCCTTGTTTTATGTATTCATGCAAGAATGCTGCCCCATTTTTGGCCAAAATTAAATCCCAATTAGATCCTTCATTTGAGCTGGCAGATGCCTTTATCCTGGAAATTTGTCTTCTTGGAGACCTATTGCTTTAATTATGGTGCCTGCTAAAACTTGTCTTACTTCAGCACTGAATGGATGACAAAATACCATCTTGGGCAGAATGACATGGTGAAGTGCTGAACACATTGAACATTGAACAGCATATTGTTAGTGTTACTTATAGACATAAGGGACCTGATTTTCAAAGGGAGAAATTTTTTGCACTGTGCCTGCACAAAAAGGAATTGATGCGAGTGGCATCTTCTGCCAAATGTTGCAACAATCCTGATTTTTGAATGCGGGCTATGTCAAAATTGGGATGCCATGCACCAAAGCAGCCCCACACCACCCCTGCGTCAGAAGTGCTGGTGCAACAGGTCATAACGGGGCTTGCCTCATGGAGGGCTGCAGTATCCCCTTATTTAGGGTTTTGGAAGCCCTGCCATAGCTGCTGGTCTAACAGCCCTGTGCCAGAGGTCTGGAGTGACCTGAGTGGGGGGAGAGCCTGCAAGGATATGGGATGGGGCAGATTGACCTAAGGGAGTGCCGTAGTGCCACCATCACCCACTACAGCACCCTCACAGGTCCGTCTGCCCTGTCCCATTGACCTCCCAGGCTTTCTCCTCCCTCCAACGTCATGGTCTGGACTGGCATCGTACCAGGCAGGTGGGGCTTGACAGGACTTTTCATCAAACCTCTCCAGTGCGTCAAATCTTTGCTGAAACACTCTGACTGCAGCAACTCTCAGGACTTAGGTGCAGGGACCCCATTTGTTCTGAAATCAGGTTCAGGGTCCCTGGCACATCTGGAGTTTGCCACAGCCAAGGATTGACACAATGTGTGCTAATCTAGCAGTTCTTTGAAAATTGCGCCCAAGGTATTTCTAGAAAGGTGGAGATTACTACATGCATAGTTATCCACTGTGCATTCTAGGTCATGGATTTCGCAAAGCCTCCCTTAAGTAGGGCGTATCTCCCTAGGCTTATACAACATTATTTGTGATAACCATCTGTTGTTATTTTTATTTGTTTTTAGCTTACTTTAGAATTCTATCGGGAGGCAGCACTCTGAGGGTGGTGGGGTGAGGAGGAACTGGTCTTTTTGGGCCTGTTTGGGCCTGTTTTTTTGTTTGTTTTTTTGTTTGTTTGTTTTACTGAGTTTGTGCACTTTGTCGTTTTACCTTTGATCTGATATATTGTTATTTAAAGCACTTTGTTGTTATTTAAATTTAAAAAAGCATATTAAATAAAAAAAAAATCAATGTGAACTAGTCTACCAGTAGGAGAACTTTGGCAAACTTTGGGGGAGGCTCAGAGGAAACATGAGTAAGCATTTCTTCACAGAGAGGGTGGTGGATGCTTGGAACAGTCTCCCAACAGAAGTGGTTGGGGGCTACATGGTCACAGGATTTAAGATTGCATAAGATAGACACAAGGGAATCTTAGAGGCAAGATGGGGGTGAAGCCGGAGTCCAAGTAGGGTATCCAGTAGCACTATAGGTAGGGAATTTAGGGCAGACTAGGTGGGCCAAGTGGTCCTTATCTGCCGACAACTTCTATTTTTCTATGTTTATCTCATTCAACAGTCAAAGTTCGCATGTTCGAACTTTGGGAGGTTCACAAAGCCTTACACAGAAACAGTAATAACTTTGGCATTTCTTGTGATAGTAACAATAAATTCAAGATACATATTCCCCAGCGGGTCCCCTGAGGTCCCCTAAATACCTAGGTTTAAATTTTGATGGTAATGTGGTTTTCAAGGTGTGCATCTGTATGGTGTCTTTTAAACCACAGGCTGCCATTTCACTGTTTTAAAGTACATATGTTTCTAAGACATAACATAACACAACTCATAACATTGGCATTTCTTTATCTTTTAACAAGCAATTCAGGATACATGTTCTCCCATGGGTCCCATGACAATCACAGGAAGTCTGAGTTCATACAAAAACAATAATCCTGAGTGTGTGGGTAATGGTGCATTTATTTCTCATCTTTTTTGCTCCCCAAAGTGCTGTAACAGCTTGAAACAAACTTTTGTATATTCAACAGGCAGTGATAGAAAATTAATAAAGTTAGAACCTAAGTTAGTCCAAGACAGCATTGATAATAATACACAACAGTATACGGTACTGGTAAATATGAAGACAGTTATAAATTCATGAAGATACAAATGAAAGATATGATGTCAATAGAGAAATGAAAGAATGTTTGTTTTATCAACAGATAAGTAGCTAATACCCCATGAACAAGCTCTTATACTGAGTGAAACATAGGGGGAACAATAAAAAAGAATTAAATGAACACAAAGTGTGAAAAGACATGTTTTAAAAAGGCACCTGACAATCAAACCCATTTTTTCAAGTTCATACAAAAACAGTAAAGTGGTTTTCAGGCGGTGGTTTTATGTGATGCATGTTAAGCCGCAGGATGAATTTTTCTCTCTTTTGAGTGCCTAGCTTTATTTAGCAGACTTCACATAAAAGCATTCATAACTTTGTCATTTCTTGCTATATTAACAAAAAAATTCAGGAAACATGTTCTCCAAAGGATCCCCTAACAACCTTCAGAAGCCCTGATACATATAAGAAGGGGCAGGCAGCCTTTAGGGGGTGGTTTTATGTGATGATTGTCAAGACCCAGAGTGACTTTTGTTCTCCTCTGAGGGTCAGGTTCTGTTTGGCAGACATCACACAAAGGCTCTCATAACTTTAGAATCCTTTGTTACATTACCCTAAAGTTTGGGAAGTATGTTCCCCAAAAGGTGTACTAAATACCACCGGAAGCCCAGATACATACAATACGAGTGAAGTGGTTGCCGGGTGCTTTTATGCGATGCTGCCAAAAGAAAGCAGGTGAAGCATAGAATAGCTGAAGAATGTTCATAATTGGAAGGCTTTTAGCCTGAAGTTCAATGGGGGGGGGGATATCTCCTCCCACATCCCCTATTTAAACTTCAGGCTTCCGCTTGCTCTGCTACGAGCATTTCAACAATGCCTCCTGGGCTGCGTGGCTGGTTGGACCGGGTTCTCTGGGTTCTCTCCCCCCCCCTTCTTTGCCTCCCTCATCTCCATTTCTCCTCCCTTGTGTCCCCTTTCCTTGCCTTCCCTTCATCTCCAGCCTTGTTTGCTTGCTTGCTTCTTGTTCAGTTGCCTCTTCTCCATTGTCTCCCCCCCCTCCTGCCTCTCACACTTTCTCCCCTGTTTATTTTCTCCCTCTTGCCCTGTACCTCTGTCCTCTGTTGTTCTTCCTTCCTCCATTTCTTTTGGTTGCTTCTCCTGTCCCTCTTCTTCCCTCGCCAACCACTACGCCCTTCGTTGCCCTTGCTGGCTCTGGACTGCCACTGTATCGCCGCTCTTCAGGACTCCCTCTGGTTAGACTGTGCTGGCTGATGTTCTCCACCTGATCTCTGGACCATGGGTCTCCCGGCAGCCTGCTTTAGTTCTCGGTCATGCAGCTGGCACTTCAGGGTGTGATGTCACCTCTGCACCTGGCTTCATTTTTGCCCTGTGTCTCCTTCTACTTCTGGACCCAGCTGCACTACCGATGGCATCAATGTCTGCCTCCTGGCCCTCTCTGCTGGTGATTATTTTTACTAGACTCTTAGCCATGGACTCGTAGATTTTATTTGGGCTCACTGCTGTCATCCCATGTCTTCCCATCCCTTTCATTTTATATGGAAACCTACTATATGTGACAGCTTCTATGTGGGCTTTCTTTCTATTTACATTCCTCCTCTTCAGTGCCTGCTATCCGATCACTGGGAGGTCCTCTGGGAATTTCAGGTTGTCAGGGATGTCCCCACTTATCAGGGACAGACAGGAAGAATGCTATAGGGATTGCCCTCAGAATTCCTTCTATGGGGCTTTCTGGTGTTTTACGGGGAACTGGAGCCATCTTCTGGGCATTTCTTTTCTTGACTAGTTTACTTATCTGAGTACACAGAGGCTTCTGGCTCCCATATGGAACACTGTGATATATGGGAATGTCTGGCAAAATTGCCCTCTAAGTGGCAGGGACCATACCAAACTCCTGGGACCTCTGCAACTGCTCTGGAGCTTATACGTTGCACTCTTCCCCACACATCCACGTCCCCATTCATGGGGACTGCAGACTAACTCCAGGTCTGTTCTACACTGATGGCATTGCCTCTCATATGATAGCGATGGTGGACCACATGGGGTCCCACCATCCCAATCCGCACTACTCAGTGAACCGGAGATGGTGGATCACATGGGGTCCCGCCATCCCAGAATGTACTGTACTCCATACCATTGCGATAGCGGACCATGTGGGTTCCCACTACACTTCTCGTGTGCTACTCAGTGAAACAGCAATTGTGGGACATGGGGCCACCCCATCCTACTCACGCCCTAGTCAATGGTACGGTGATGGCGGACCACATGGGGTCCCGCCATCCCAACTTACCATGCCCATGAAATGGCATCTACTCATTGATCAAACTTATCACCTTTATTGCTAGTGGACTCTCTTGGGGTCTCATTCACCTTAATTTGGATTATGTGCTCCCACTGCGATGGCAGACCATGGGGGTCCCGCCATCCTTAACTCAGATTGTTCAATACCATGGCAATGGCGGACCACATGGGGTCTTGCCACCCCAACCATACACACCCCACAAAGAGGCCTTACTCATAGCTCAAACGTATTTCCTAATCGCTACAGGTGAACTCACATGGGGGTCTCGCCCTCCTCTCCTTGGAGTATTCTGTACTATGGCAATAGTGTACCATGTGGGGTCCCGCCATCCCAATCTCACACTACTGCAGGATTCGGTGATGGCAGACCACATAGGGTCCCGTCATCCCAACCAACCATGCCCATGATGGGAAATCTATTCTTTACTCAAACCTCATTTGCATATTCTCCAGGTGGTCTCATTTGGGGTCTTATCCTCCTACATTGGACTATGCTCTAATACTGCAATGGTAGACCGTGGGGGGTTCCGCCATCCTTACCTCAGCCAGTGCAATACTATGGTGATGACAGACCATGTGGTGTCCCACCATTCCAAACATACACGTCCCATGAAAGGGACCTACTCATGGCTCAATCATACCTCCTAGTCACTACAGGCAGACTCATGTGGGGGCTCGCCTTCCTTACTTTGGACTATTCTATACTATGGCGATAGTGGACCATGTGGGGTCCATCCATCCAACCTGACCAGGTGTCAGCGTGGCTCAGTTGGTAGCGCATCTGCCTCTGGACCAGAAGGTCATGGGTTCTTGTCCCACACTGGGATGGACTTGCACCTAAAAATCGCTGGCATCCGAGTGCAGTATTGGGGGGGGCTGTACTGCTGGGGTGTGCTGTCCTTCAGATGAGACGTTAAACTGAGGTCCCTTCTGCCCATCCTGGTGTTATCCTGGTGGGTGTCCAGGTGGAAGTAAAAGAACCCAGGGTACTCTTGTAAAGAGCAGGGAACATTCCCGGTGTCCTGGCCAACATTCCCCTTCCCATAAACCGATTCATGCAATTATCCAGGCTGTGTGTGGGTGATGATGTGCGATATGGCCGCCACCACACATTCAGTCACTTCACTACCAGTCTAGCATTGCTTGTAAAGCGCTTTGAGATACTGTGTATGAAAAGCGCTATATAAATGCTGATTCTTCTTCTTCTTCCATCCCAATCATTCATGCCCCACGAGAGGCCTTACTCACAATTCCATGTAATTACAGGCATATGCACATAAGAGTCTCGTCCTCTTAGCTGGATCTATTCAAGGTTATGGCAATGGTGGACCATGTGGGGTCCTGCCATCCCAACAATGGATCTCGCCATTCTTATCAAGGATCATGTCATACTACAGTGATGGCGGACATGCGGGATGGTCCAACCATCCCAACACAAACATGTCCACAACATACATTACTTATTGCTCAAATGTATTTCTCTATTATCTACAGGCAGTCTCAAGTGGGAGTTTCTCATCCTCACTTCAGATCATACCATACTGTGGTGATGGGGAATCCATGTGGGGGTCTTGCCATCCCAAATCCATTGTGCCCCACGAGGAGGCATTTCTCATTTCTCACATGTATTTCCATCTTCACTAAGGCAGACTCATGTGGGGATTTTGCCTTCTTCAGTATGACCACCTGAGACCTACTCTATCGCTTGAGCAGTCGAACACTACATACATAAGACTGACAAAGGGGTGCCACGCTCCAGTTAGTCCACATCCCGGCCTACCTTACTTCATCATTCATTCACTTCTTCTACTGCAATCCACCTCCCTTTTGTTCCAGTTCCAGCCCTAGTTTCTACACCAGACATCTCTTTGGAGTGCACCTCAATTCCTTGGTCATCTTAGGACAATTTTTCCTTATGACATGGTACTCAATTGTACCCTAATGTTTCAATGGATGTACATCAGCCATGCAAGCCTCCCAGCTGAGCTACGCTTCTGCTTCATCATCGTTCCCAGTCATGCAATGCTCCCGACTGTCTCATGATCTGTGATTTCTACGTCCCTCAAAAAATTTGCAACTTTGGCATACATTCCTCAGCCATGCTGACTGTATATGTACACTTTACATCTGCTTCACTCACAGTTACCTTGGACATGGATTAGGCATCATCTATCAATCTGGACATCATTCCAAGTTGGATCTCTTCATCTGCCAGAACCTTCATCTTCAGCGTTAACTTCCTGCTCATCATCATCTCAGAAACGGGACTCTTCAACCAGCAAATCAGACTGAATCATTGGACATAAGCATAACTGAATCCTTAGCCACATTTAGGATTATTCTCCTCTTAGTATGCCCAAAGGACAGGCAGGTCAGCAGCCATGGGTCCTCAGAGGTTTCCCCCTTAGGGTTTTTTTCCTCTTCTGTGTGCTACTGGTCACACTGTCCAGAGTTGGAGGAGATAATTGCTATGCTATTTCTCTTTTTAGGCCTTAAATCTTACACCTACCCAGTATCCAACAAAGGGTGGGATATAGAGAAACGCCAAAGCTCAAGTTATATTCACCAAGCATATACCATTCAGCTCATAAGTATACACATGCACTGAGCTATGAACCACACATTGAACTGGAATGCTTTTAGCCTGAAGTTCAATGGAGGGGGTAGCTCCTCCCACATCCCCTGCTTAAACTTCAGGCTTGCGCTCGCTCTGCTTCGAGTGTTTCGACAGCACCCTCCATCCTCCCCTTGCCTCCTCCTCCTTCTCCGGCACTCGTTTCACCCTCTCCACTGGGCCTTAAATCTTATACCTACCAAGTATCCTACAGAGGGTGGGATATAGAAAAACATCAAAGCTCAAGTTATAAACACCATGCATATACCATTCAGCTCATCAGTATGCACAAGCACTGAGCTATGTACCACACATTGAATTGACAGCTGAAAACAACATGCTGTGGAGGTGAGATGCAATTGCATGACAAGATATAGCCCCAATAATAAATAAATAAAGTCAGTGCCTTGGAGGTGATGTGCTTGGAGAGCAAAGAGATATTTTACATTAGCTATGTGCCACTGTGCTGCCATTTGGTGAAAAACAACATGCTGCTGGGTATGACTATAAGAATTGCACGAAAGGAATCAAATCAATTTTATTACTCAAACTGGAAAGAATTTGGGTTTACAAAGTTTACATCCATCTGTATTCTTTCTGCAGAAGTGTCCTCACTCTTTTTTCACCTCTTGCCACTTTGGATAGGAAACATGTTCCAATCCCATACATCTGAGGAATTGTGGGTTTTGGTATGACATCCCTCTAAATGTGTTCCCAAAGAAGTGTTTGGAGTGGCTTCCAATACCCAAATGAATGTGCTCATGCATAACTTTGTGTAGTGGCCTAACTGCTCTCCCAATATATACTTTCAAGCATGTACACACAATTGCATCAAGAACAAAATATGTTGCACAGAAAACAAACTCCATGATGTTTACTACTTTAGAGTATACAAATGCATGCCAGTGTTGCAGTATCTGCATAAGTTACATTTGCCACATCATAGGGAGGAAGAGGGAGTTCATCATAGAGGCCATCAAATTTATTTTGACCTCTAATTATTTACTATTTGACAGATAATTTTCTTACAGACTTGTGGTACTGGCATGGCCTCCTTCTATGCCAATTTCTTTTTAGGGTGATGGGAGAAGGCAGTGGTGCTGGCTCATGGCAGTAAACCCTACCTGCACCAGATTAAATTCTGGTGCAGGAACATTGATAACATTATTGTCATATGGGAGGGAGATGTCCACTCAACTACAGAATATGTCAGTTTTCTTAAAGGGACACTGTCAACACCCCTTAGGCCTCAAGCTGTCCCAAATTGAAAAAAAAATGCATTTTATGATTTCTCACCTGTAGAATTTGCTGATATAGCTGGTAGTTTTATTCTGATTACTTTTTATTTTTAAAAGAGAATAACAGACTGCCCACCATACTGGTATTACCATATGTAACAGGGGTCCTGTTTTTGAAGTATATACAAATCACTCAAAGATGCAATAAAACCCCCCTTTTTGCTTTTCACTCTATTCTATTCCCTATTGTATTTCCAAATCTATTCTATATTTTTTTGTCAGGGTGGCCAACCTGGCAATCTTCTATCTGCCTTTACTATCCCTTTTATTTTATTACCTTGTCCGTAATTGATTGCATCAGTCTCAAGCACATTTGAAAAGCTGTGCCCAGAAAGAAGTCAGTGTTTAAAACATCCAAGTGATAAGCCATTTTAATAACATTTCTATATTTCCTGCTCTCAGTAATTGAGGCATTTGTTCCCTGCTCTATGTAAGACATGGGTTGACACTATAGCACTGTGCAAAGCAAGTGAGTGATTACAGAGGTGATATGTGTGCACTATCGCACGGTCGCCTGCTCGCACATCCGCAGAGGATGTATGCGCACGTTTGTGCAGGTATCTTCGCATGATCGTGCAGCAGTCCCTTGCTCATTTGAGCCTTAGAGCTCTTAAAAAATAAACCACTTACTGTAATTTAGCAAGATGCAGCCAAGCGGCTGTAATACATAGAAATAGGAGCTTGGAGATTGTTGCCATGGAGGCTGAAAACGCTCCTAGCAGCCACTCGCTGCAGAAAGAATGTCCGTGTTATGGAAAAAACAAGAAAGGGCTAACTTTTAAATTAAATGACACTACAGGCACCAGAGATATGCCCTGTAGTGTCAACTATCTAAAATGTGTCTAGTTTTTTTTTATTTTGAAGGCATCCCTGTGGGAAGGGAGAGGCAGCTTTGGGCTCTGAGCCAAAACTGAAAAGTGAAGCCACCGGTGCTATACAATTTAGATAGCTGACTCTATTTATGAATGCATACAGCCTAGTAGGGAAGTAAAATGTTCTTGGCTGTTTCTCTGGATGTTTAAATAAAATGCCATACCTACAATTTAGAAATGCAGTAGAAGCTTTCATAATCTTTTTGAATAAAAAAGCACAAGAGTGGTATCCTGGTCTTACAGAATAAATAGATAGGGAGCGCGTCCCTCATCTATTTATTTCTGATAAGGTTAGAGATTACAGGAGAAAAAGAAATATATTTTAAGTTTCTTTACCTGCTTTTGACCTGGTATTGAAAGAGGTCCTTCTATAGGGTGACAGCCCATAAAATGGCTAGTTATATAGGATCAAGAAAGAAAGATGTCATAAGGGGGAGGAGCTAAGCTAATGCTCTGATAGCATAGCATTATAATTAAGTATATATCTTTGTTTTATGACCTTATAAGGAAACAAATACTTATTTGGGTGAATCCTAGAAGTGCTTCATGATGTTAATTGGTTTAAAATATGTATATATATATATATTTATATATGATTCAGCTTGAAAATGCCATTGTTCATCTTAATTAAGGTGTCACATGATTTATGAGGTCACTCAGTGGCATTATAAAATACTCCTCTAGGAGAACAAAGATAGATAGGTGATCAGTAGGGTTCTGACCAAGGTGAGAGAAGGATCTCAGAGAAGTAATTGTGCACATTTTCACATTGCTTGAGAAAGGAGAGAACTCAGGAATTCTTTATGGTATTTGATGCAAGAATTATATCCTGAAGTTTGAAAAGGTGTGAAGGAATAACACTATTTATTTTTCCTTTCTGTATATATTGAATTTTTTTTTTATTTATTTTTATTATTTTGTTTTCTCAATAAAATGATAAACGCTGACGTATGCATTTTTTATGCATCATATCTGGTTGTATGATCTGTTTATTGGAACCCACACTACCACATCTGGTGTTAGCAGTGGGATTTCAACCTCTGGGGTGTCAGAAGGTACTCCAGAGGGGGTGTTGCGCTGAAAATACCCTAGCAGATGCAACAACCAGAACAAGAGGAGTTGGATGCATTACATCTGACCAGGTCTGTAAGATTGAAGACTGGTGTTCAGTTGTTGCCAGGGATCGAACCTGCGACCAGACAAAGAAAGATGGAAGAAGAAACCACAGCTGTGGCTGGTAATCCAATGAAGGAGGAAGGCCAGATGACTCCAGCACCAGAGGATCCAAGTGAACTACTGAAATGGCTTTGTTTATGCCAAATTGAGATGGAGCATCAGAGAGAAGAGGACCAGAGACAGAGGGATGAAGACTGGAGGATACAGGCAGAAGAAAGACGGAGGCAAGATGAAAAATGGATGGCAACTTTAAAGGCTATTCAGGACATGACCCAGGGGCAGATGGACAGATCTGTTTCTAGAGACAATAAATTAACTAAGTTGACAGAGGTTGATGATATTGAGGCCTATTTGACAACTTTCGAGAGGGTGGCCCAAACCTGCAACTGACTCAGAAACCAATGGGTGATTCGTTTGGTCCCATACCTCTCTGGATGCGCACAACTAGTCTACAGCCAGCTAAATGGAGCTGATAGCTCAAATTATGACAGAGTTAAAGAAGAAATTCTATGTAGGTATAATATCAGTACAGAAACATACAGACAATAATTTTGGTCACAGAGAATGGCAAGCTTAGATACCCCAAGAGAAACCTATGCCCGTTTGAAGGACTATTGTGGAAAATGGCTACAACCCACCACCAAAACTGTAGACCAAATAATGGAACTGATAATAATCGAACAGTTTATCCAGATACTACCCATGGATGTTCAATTATGGGTAAAGAATCATAAACCCAAGACAGCCAAAGATACCATCAAGTTGGAAGATTACCTAGCAGCAAGAAGCACCTGAGCTAGAGGTAATCAGGGCAATGCAGGACCATCTAACATGCTGGTAAGACCACCTTTTAATGCTTCTACTAACCAGAGACATTTCTATTGAAGAGAGAGAGGTGGGAGAGTTCCATATGCAGAGATAATATGCCATGGTTGTCTTGGAAAAGGGCATATTGTAAGGAACTGTCCAAATAAAAGGTCTGATTTAGCACATCTTGCCCTAGCAAGTTTTGGGTATGTGACCTCTGTGGGTATTGGGAAACAACAGTCTTTGGGCTTACTGGACTCAGGGAGTATACAAACTTTGATCAGAGCTGATCTAGCACTGGATATGCCCAGGAGTGACTCTAATACTACTGTTCGGTGTGTGCATGGAGACATACACCAATACCCCACAGCCTGTATGAATATAACTGTAAATAAAGAAAGCCATGATATGTTGGTAGGCCGTGTACCATGTCTCCCAGTACCTGTGATTGCTAGGCAAGACTTCCCTCATTTTGACTTGTTAATACAACAGCAGAAGATTTCTACAGGAACTGTTAATGTGGTTACTAGGTCCCAGGCAAAAGCTTAAGGATTACAAGATGTTTTTCCTTTTGAGAATGGTTATTTTGAGACTTAGCCAGGACAAAAGGTCCAAAAAGACTAAGCGAAGAGAAAAAAAGATATGGAATGAAAATCATCTGGCTACAGGTCAACTTAATATCACAGGGACTCTAGTGCAAGATATTGTACAGGACCAAAAATGTGATGAATCTTTAACGTCTTTATTTTTTCAGGTGGACAAGGTTGGACATCTGGGACAATCTCGATTTATTGTTAAAAACAATATCCTGTATAGAGTTGTTGTAGACCCTGGTACAAATGAGGAGCTTGAACAGTTAGTAGTGCCTAGTAAATATAGGGAACAAATCATGCACTTGGCACGATATCCCCATGGCTGGTCATGAGCATTGAGACCGGACAGTATAGTGTATTTTATCCCAATTTAGCTGGCCTGGGATCCACCAGGATGTTGCAGCCTATTGTAGGTTTTGTCCCCAATGCCAATTGGTTGCCAAGGGAGGGAAGAGAGATATGGTGCCCTACAACCTATACCATATGTAACTACCCCATTTGACAGGGTGGCAATGGATGTGATAGGACCATTATTGAAGAGTTCCAAGGGGAATCAATATATCTTAGTCATATGTGACTATACAACCAGGTGCCCAGAAGCAATGCCAATGAGGATGGTTACTGCCCCTTGTATTGCAGAAGAACTGGCAAAAGTCTTCAGCAGGATGGGAATACCCAAGTTTATCCTGACAGACCGTGGTAGTAATTATACCTCCATTATGCTGCAAGAATTGTACAAACTGCTAGGGGTATCTGCTGTTAGAACATCCCCATACCATCCCCAAACTGACGGGTTAGTGGAACAATTTAATAAGACAATGAAATGCATGCTACAAAAGTATGTGCAGGAGGAAGGTCAGGATTGGGATAAGTTTTTGCCCTATTTGCTTTTTGCCTATAGAGAGGTGCCCCAGGCTACTACAGGGTTATCCCTCTTTACCATGTTATATGGGTGTAACCCTAGGGGTCCCTTAGATGAGGTCAAAGAGCATTGGGAACAAGGGTCTAACATAGCATGTAACAACATACTGCAATACATGACTGCATTGCGGAAAAGGTTACTGAAATATGTAACCATAGCCCTTCAAAATGTCAACCAAAGACAAGTTAAACAAAAAGAACACTGATATGGGCCTGAAACACAAAGCATTTGAACCTGGGGAGAAAGTGTTATTATTGTTACCCTCTACTGAAAATAAGTTGCTTATGTGTTGGCAAGGACTCTATGTGGTCTTACACCAGGTAGGCACAGTGAACTATGCCATTGAAATGCCAGGGCATTGACCTGTGAAAAGAATTTATTATGCACACCTGCTGAGAAAATGGGTGTAAAAACCAAAGACAATGGTATTATACATTCAGAATGATCCTGGTAGGGCAGAACTGGATATAGCATATGACAGGATTGATAAATCTGTTACTGATACTGAAGTATACATCAATCCTGAATTAACCCCTGCATAGAGACTAGAGATTGATTATCTCTTAGAGTACTTCTCGCATACATTTACACAGAATCCAGGGAGGCCTAAGGTAGGTAGGTAGGTAAAATTTATTTTTATACAGGTAATACATGTCATTTGGACATAATCCAGTTTACAAGACAGACCTGTGTAAATTCCTAACGAGTCACATACAAATAAGTTCCATGTTAAATACATATAAATACAAACATCACAATATACAAACAACACGGTATACTGAAAGACTTACAATAGCTAGATTATAAAATCTCAAAATTCCAAGGAACCTTAGAGAAAAAAAAAAAACATTTAACACTCACAAATGTGAGCATATAGCTCCTTTATAGTATGAGTAAACGATGAATAATTTGGAATTTCTCTTACCTCATCAGGAAGAGAATTCCAAAAACTAGCAGCCTGATATAGCAAAGACCTGTCCCAATATTTATTATAATGTTTACCTACAACTATCTTATTTAAGTGAACTGATCTTGTCAATATCCGTTTTTGATAGTTGTTCACTGTAAATAATATTAAAGAAATTGGATGATTTACAGATGAATATTTCATTTTGTGTATTAAAGACAACCAATGACACTTATGATTTATGTCTAAAGGTGTCCAGTTCACTTTCTTCAACAATAGACAATGATGAATCAGATAGTTTCCTTGTAATACATATCTTGCTACGCGATAATAAGTTCTATCTAATCTAGACAATAGAGTTTTATTTGCATTTCTATATATTAATTCTTCATATCTTAGCACTGGAATAATTAACTGATCTGCCAGTTTTTTTCTATCTAAAAAAGATAAACAATCAGTACTTCTTCTTAATGCCCCTACCCTTCTATTTACTTTTTTAATCAGTGCAATAATATGATTTGAAAAGGTCAGATATTCATCAAATATAATCCCTAAATAACTATATTCTTTAACTTGTTCTAGTTTAGTTTGATTTCCTGTATAAAAGGATAAATCATAAACAAGTTCACCACTTTTTTTCAATGGGAAATACATACACTTTGTTTGTTTTGTGTTCATTATCAGCCCTGACCTGGTGAACCACCCCTCAATTCTTCTAAAATCAGACTGCAAGTTAGTTTGTAATATTTCTTTAGTTTTTCCGGACGCAATTATAACCGTATCATTGGCATAAAGTTGAATCTCTGATTTTTCTATAGTCGATGGCAAGTTATTTATGAATATTAGGAACAAAAGAGGCCCTAAAATTGATCCCTGGGGAACTCCTCTATTTACTTTCCTCTTTCTTGACAAACATCCCTGTACCTCGACTCTCTGGGAACGATCATCCAAATAAGATTTTAACCAATTTAAGGGATCTTCCCTCATGCTTATTTCATGAAGTCTTTCAGTTAGTAAGGGGTGGTCCACCAGGTCAAAAAGGTGTAGTCCATGAGATTAGGGTTACCCAAACCAAACCGATTAATCAAAAATCAAATAGATTACTGGAAAAGATCAGGCCAGAAGTAGTGGCTGACATAAAATGAATGGAACAAGCAGGAGTGATAGTTCCTTCAAGCAGTCCTTGGTCCTCTCCATTGGTAGCCACGCATAAAAAGGAAGGGGGCATCAGGTTATGCTTAGATTTTAGGAAAATTAACGAAGTATCTGAGTTTGATAGGTATCCAATGTCATGCATCGATGATCTCCTAGATCAGATTGGGTCTGCAAGATACATAAGCACCTTAGATTTAACAAAAGGGTATTGGCAGATTCCATTGGCCCCAAAAACCCAAGAATTAACTGCCTTCTGTACCTCTCTTGGTCTATATCAGTTCACCACGATGCTGTTCAGCCTGCATGGAGCTCCGGCTACCTTCCAACGGTACATGGATCATGTCTTGAGACCTCACAAGTGCTATAGTGCTGCTTATTTGGATAAATGATCATTAACCCATCCAAAAGTGCTATAGCTAAGACAGAAACACACTACCTGGGTTTTACTATTGGACATGGAAGGATTAAGCCAGAAGTAGATAAAATTGAAGCTGTGGCTAACAGTCCCATACCCACGACAAAGCGCCATGTCAGGTCTTTCCTTGGTCTGGCAAGTTATTATAGATGCTTCATCACGGATTTTTCCACCATTGCTACTTCTCTCACAGATCTCACCGAAAACCAGTTTCCCAATAAAGTAAAGTGGAGTCCCGACTGTGATAAGGCATTTAACAAGATCAAGGCCATCCTATGCTCAGCCCCGTTGTTATGTGGCCCTGATTTCACTGAACCATTTGAATTACAGACTGATGCCTCTGACACAGGCATTGATGCAGTATTGACCCAACATAGCCAGGGAGAGGAGCACCCCATCTTATACCTCAGCAAGAAATTGCATGAAAGAGAGAGAAGATATTCTACAGTGGAGAAAGAATGTCTGGCCATCAAGTCGGCAGTAGAAGCCCTGAAATATTATCTTTGGGGAAATCAGTTTATGGTTGTAACAGATCATAATCCCTTATGCTGGCTAAATTTGATGAAAGATAAGAATGCCCGTATTTTAAGGTGGTATTTATAATTACAATCTTATAAGTTTACTGTGCAACATAGAGCTAGTTCTCAGCATCAGAACACTGATTTTTTATCACACTTTGGTGCTGATCCAGCTAGTGACTCTGTTCCAGGTATGGATAATGGAATTGTATGTGTATCAAGATGGCACAACCCCAGGGAAAATTATGACTTATAAACAGTATTGTCTGATTTGAAGTTGTGTTTTGAATACTGTTTATCTTAAAGGGTCGCGTGGGGAACTTCTGGAGTGGGTGAGCAGAAGTTCCAGCCCTTCACAGAGTGAGGGGTTTCAGTCAACAAAACAAATATTATGTTGCCTTCTTGTGGTGGGAGGAATGTAACAGGGGGTTCTGTTTTGGAAGTATATACAAATCACTCAAAGATGCAATAAAACCCCCCTTTTTGCTTTTCACTCTATTCTATTCCCTATTATATTTCCAAATCTATCCTATATTTTTTTGTCAGGGTAGCCAACCTGGAAATCTTCTATCTGCCTTTACTATCCCTTTTGTTTTATTACCTTGTCCGTAATTGATTGCATCTGTCCCAAGCACATTTGAAAAGCTGTGCCCAGAAAGAAGTCAGTGTTTAAAACATCCAAGTAATAAGCCCCTTTAATAACATTTCTATGTTTCCTGCTCTCAGTAATTGAGGCATTTGTTCCCTGCTCTATGTAAAACATGGGTTGACACTATAGCGCTGTACAAAACAAGCAAGTGATTACGGAGGCAATATGTGCGCACTATCGCACGATCGCCTGTTGGCACATCCACAGAGGATGTATGCGCACGTTCATGCAAGTATCTTCGCATGATCATGCAGCAGTCCCTTGCTCATTTGAGCCTTAGAGCTCTTCTAAAAAAAACACTTGTTATAATTTACTGTAGCAAGATGCAGCCGGGCGACTGTGATACAGAGAAATAGGAGCTCAGGGATTGTTGCCAGGGAGGCTGAAAACGCTCCTAGCAGCCGCTCGCTGCAGAAAGAATATCTGTTTTACGGAAAAAACAAGAAAGGGCTAACTTTTAAATTAAATGACACTACAGGCACCAGAGATATGTCCTGTAGTGTCAATTGTCTAAAATGTGTCTAGTTTTTTTTTTTATTTTAAAGGCATCCCTGTAGGAAGGGAGAGGCAGCTTTGAACTCTGAGCCAAAAATAAAAAGTGAAGCCATCGGTGCTATACAATTTAGATAGCTGACTCTATTTATGAATGCATATAGCCTAGTAGGGAAGTAAAATGTTCTTGGCTGTTAGAAACATAGAAACATAGACTTTGACGGCAGATAAGGACCACTTGGCCCACCCAGTCTGCCCATTTCCCTACCTATTGGATAAGCTGCAGATTCTAGTTAACCAACAGCCTACTTCCTGCAACCCCCCCACTATAATTGCCTTATGTCTGTCCCATGCATGTTTGAATTCCCCCACTGTTTTAGACCCCACAACCTCTCCAGGAAGGCGGTTCCATGCGTCCACCACTCTCTCCATGAAAAAATATTTTCTCACATTACCCCTGAGCCGTCCCCCCTCTATCTTTAAATTGTGCCCCCTTGTTCTTACACATCTCTTTTTCTGAAAGATGCTACCCTCCTGGACTTTGTTGATTCCCTTGAGGTACTTAAAAGTTTCTATCATGTCCCCCATCCCTCCTTTCATCAAGGGTATACATATTAATCTCTCTCAGGCTCTCTTCATATGGTTTCTGATGTAGACCCTGCACCATTTTAGTTGCCCTCCTCTGGACTGCTTCCATCCTGTCTATGTCCATGTGTAGATGAGGTCTCCAAAACTGCACGCAGTACTCCAGATGGGGTCTCACCAACTGTCTGTACAGAGGGATAACCACTTCCCTTTTTCTACTTGTGATGCCCCTCCCTATGCATCCCGGTATTCCCCTGGCTCTCCTTACTGACTTTTCACATTGCTTACCCACCTTTAGATCATCTGATATGACTACCCCCAGGTCCCTTTCCATTATTTTTTTTTTTTATTTAGTTGTTTAGCCAGGTATAGCACACTAAGCTGAATGCTTTTTTACAGAAGCGACCTGGGAGCACAAGGAGGTTAAGTGACTTGCTCAGGGTCACACAGTATGCAAGTAGAAGCTGTGGGATTCAAACCCAGGTCTGGTCTGCTGGATGTCACCAAATTTGCAGCTCAGAGCCTTAGACCACTGTGCTATACTGCCTCCTCCTTATTGTTTTTGTTAGTACCTCCTCTGCTATTGTGTACTCTTCTCCTGGATTTTTATTTCCCAGGTGCATTACTTTGCACTTCTTTGTGTTGAATCTAAGTTGCCATATGTCTGACCATTCCTCCAACCTTGCCAAGTCCCTTCTCATTCTTTCTACCCCCCTTGTGTATCAACTCTGTTACAGATCTTTGTGTCATCTGCAAAGAGGCATACCTTTCCTTCCAGACCCTCTGCAATGTCACCTATAAAGACATTAAAGAAGAGTGGACCCGGTACTGAGCCCTGAGGTACTCCACTAGTAACCCTCCTTTCTTCGGAATGTGTTCCATTCACTATTACCTTCTGTGTCCTGTTGTGCAGCCAGTTTGCTACCCAGGCTACCACCCTGGGACCCACTCCAAGGCTGGCTAACTTGATTATTAATCTTTTGTGAGGGACTGTATCAAATGCCTTGCTAAAGTCTAGGTAGGCCATATCCACAGCCCCTACCTCGTCTATTACTTTGGTCACTCAGTCAAAGAAATCGATTAGATTCATCTGACATGACCTTCGTGCTGTGAATCCATGATGCTTTGGGTCCTGTGCCCCGTTGGCCTCTAGGTACTCAACAATTCTTTCTTTCAGAAGTGA
The DNA here is from genome assembly GCA_016271365.2 of Neoceratodus forsteri. Classification (NCBI taxonomy): domain Eukaryota; kingdom Metazoa; phylum Chordata; order Ceratodontiformes; family Ceratodontidae; genus Neoceratodus; species Neoceratodus forsteri. Next base: position 854,424,053 of record CM057449.1, read on the forward strand.
TTCCATCATTTTCCCCACCACTGAGGTCAAACTAACAGGTCTGTAGTTTCCTGCTTCTGCCTTGCTCCCACTTCCGTGAAGGGGAATCACATCTGCCCTCCTCCAGTCCTCAGGTACCACCCCATCCTCCCATGATTTGTTAAAAAGTGTGGTCAGTGGTGTCACTAGGTCCTCCCTTAGTTCTTTTAGGATTCTAGGGTGAATCCCGTCAGGCCTCATTGCTTTGTCCACCTTGAGTTTTAGGAGTTCTTTCAGGACTCTTTCTTCTGTAAATAGACTGGTTTCAACCTCACTACCCAGACTGTTTCTATTGTTTAGTTTAGGTAACTCCTCCTCCTCTTCTTCTTTTGTGAATACTGAGCAAAAGTAATCATTCAGTATCTCTGCCTTTTCACTGTCTCCCTCTGCCCACCTCCCCTCTCCTTTATTAATCTTCACTACCCCTCCCTTAACCTTTCTATGCTCCCTAATGTACCTATAAAAGGTTTTATCCCCCTTCTTAACTAAGTTGGCTATCTTTTCCTCGGTTTGGGCCTTTGATTTTCTGACTGACTTCCGCACTTCTTTCTGCTTTAATTGATGCAGTTCCCTGTTGTGCTCCTTCTGTGATTCCTTATACTTTTTGAATGCAGCCTTTTTCTCCTTAACCTTCTCTGACACTTCTTTTGAGAACCATAGTGGTTTTTTATTCCACTTTGTTTTCTTTATTTGTTTCACACAAAGGCTTGTTGCCTCCATGATGGCAGTTTTGATTTTTCTCCATTGTTCTTCCACCCCTCCTTTCTGGTCATTTGCTAATGCATTCCTCAGGTATTCACCCATTATGCCAAAGTCAGCCCTTCTAAAGTCCAGTATCCTTGTCTTTGTATGGCTTGTCTCCATGGTTGTGTTTATTGTGAAGCACACTGTGCAGTGGTTGCATGTTCCCAGATGTCTACTGACTTCTAAATTTGTGATCCTCTCTCCATTTGTGAGTACCAGGTCTAATATTGCTCCCTCCTGAGTGGGTTCCACCACTAGCTGTCTAAGGCATGCCCCCTGTAGGGCATCGATAATTACCCTGCTCTTGGATGTGGCTGCAGTACATGTCATCCAGTTAACATCTGGCATATTCAGGTCCCCCATCAACAGTATCTCCCCTTTTTCAGCCATTTTGAGAATGTCTTCTATCATTTTCTTGTCCATTTCCTCCCCTTGAGACGGGGGTCTGTATACAACCCCTGTGCAGATTGTGATGCCATTCCCTGTCTCCAAGGTGACCCAGAGTGCCTCTTGTCCTCCCTCTTTACTTTTTAGTTCTGTTACTTTGATCTCTTCCCTTATGTATAGAGCTACTCCACCTCCTGTTTTACCCTCCCTGTCCCTTCTGTAGATTGTGTACCCTGGTATGTTGACATCCCAGTCATGGTTCTCTGTGTACCATGTTTCTGTGACTGCCACAATATCCAAGTGTTTCTATTCCATCAGGGCTACTAACTCAGGAAGCTTGTTTCCCAGACTACGGGCATTGGTACTCATTGCCCTCCATTTAATGTTGGCTTTATCCTTTTTTACCCTATCCCTGCTCTTATTGCCCTTGTCTGTTTTTCCATTTACCCCTGTCCTGCCCTCTGTCAAGCTCTGTACCTCAGTGTTTACCCTACTACCTGCCATGTTTTGTGGGGGGAGGCTTGAACTTTCCTGCTTCCTATCAGCACCTCCCCCTTGGCTAGTTTAAAAGACTTAATGCAAGGAATAGTAATAACATCACACTACTTGATATCATGCTAGTGAATAAACCACATCTATTCACACACGCTGGAGTGCTTCTCTGCGACATAAGTGATCACTGCCACATCGCAGGGGTAAGATCCACCAGCAAAACAACAACCCCTGCAAAATTCCTCATGAGGAGATCCAAGAAAAACATCAGTATTGAAGGATATTTGCATGATCTAGTTCACTCTCCACACTGGCAAGAGTTTTATCTTGCCCATTCTGTTGAAAAAGCTCAGCAGGTGCTAAATAGCATTATAATAAATGCCCTTAACACCCATGCCCCAATCTCTAGTATCCGATTAAAAAACAAATCCTGTCATTGGTTTTCAGCTGACCTCAAAGCTGCACTGCTGGAGAGAGACAAACTCTGGAAAATGGCAAGAAAAACCAAGAATGCAAATGACTGGATGATCTTTAGGAAAGCCAGGAATAGATGCACCAAGAAAGTTAGGGATGCAAAGGCTGCCTTCTACTTGGCCGAGCTTGACTCCTCCTATCATAATCCTGCTAGATTTTGGGGTACCATCAAGGGTATGGTGGGGCAAGACGCTAGCACCTCCCTTCCAACTCAATTACACAACAGTTATGGCCCTATCACTGGCAAAATGGAAATTCTGGACACCTTCATAACCACTTCACAAGGCTGGCCTTGCTCTTTGATACCTCGCCAGCTAACCTGCTGAGGAACAATTAGGCTCCCATTACACTGGTGTTCAGAGAGCTGACTTTCCTTCAGCTTCAAATCTATACTGTTGAAGCAAGTAGAGGACCTATTATGGCAGCTGGATACCAAAAGCGCGAGGGGCAGACTCTCTGGACCCCCACTTTCTAAAGATTAAGGCCCCATGTACCTGCAGTCCCCCTAACACATCTCTTTAACCTATCTCTAAACTCTGGTTCTATTCCCACACTGTGGAAGACAGCCCAAGTGGTTCCCTTTGAAAATCAGGGAACCCTAGGGAACTTAATAATTACAGGCCCATTTCCATTCTACCAGTACTATCCAAGATGCTGGAGAAATTAGTGAGTAACCAGTTAAGGGAGCATCTTGACAAAGCTAACCTCTTGAATCCAGATCAATCTGGATTCAGGGCCAAGCATAGCACTATCACTGCACTAGCCAAGGTCACAAATGACTGGCAAACCGAATTAGATAAAAAGAATAATGTCTGTGCAGTATTTCTGGATCTGAGCAAAGCATTCGATACTGTGGACCACGAGCTTCTACTATCATCCCTGCACTCCCTTGGCCTAGATCCACCCTCCCTTAAATGGTTCAGATATTATCTCACTGGTAGGTCGCAGCAGGTAAAAGCTGAAGGTGACCTATCCCCATTAAAACCACTGTTAAGAGGAGTCCCCCAAGGTTCTATCCTGGGTCCTATCCTTTTTGCCATTTATATAAATAATATTGATTCAACCTCACCAATTCCTCTGTACACCTCTTGCTGATGACACTGTTTTGTATGTCAGCAACCCTTCACCTGCAGCTGCTCGTGAAATCCTACAAACAGAATTCTCCTTGTTACAATATCAGCTACTTGAGAAAAGCTTCTGTTAAATGCAAAGAAAACTAAAGCAATGATGTTCACAAATCAAAGCTCCACCAGCACCTCCTCTTCAATCATCCTCCCCAGCTATGCACTATACTTGGAGAAAATCTGGAATATGTAGAAACTTCAAATACCTAGGTGTGTGGATTGACAACAGACTTGACTTCACTCATCATTTAGAAGAACTGCTAAAAAAGCTTCACCAAAGGCTTGGCCTTCTCTATAGATTAAAACCCTTCCTAAACAGAGATTCAAAGATGAGGTTAGTCCAGGCCATTTTTCTATCAGTTGTTGACTATGCAGACTTCCTTTATAGTCACTGCCCCATCTCCTACCTACACAAGTTGGATACCTTATACCATAGAGCAATAAGATTCATTACAGATCTACCATCTAATACCCATCATTGCTCTCTTTATGCTGCAGTTGGATGGGTTTCCCTTCACCTCAGAAGGAACAGAAATGCAGCCCTATGGATCTACAGAGTGTTATCAAAAAAACTTCCAAACTATATTCTGGACTGCTTCACCCAGACCATTCCTAACTCCTATGCCCTAAGAAGCAACAACATCATCCTGCTCAAATTGCCCAAATTCAACACCAGGCTAGGGAGGGCAGCAATCAGCTATTCTCTAGCTATAGCATGGAACACCCTACAAAAATCCCTAAAACTGTCCAATATTATTCCATTTGCATCCTTCAAACAGCATTGTACAGTCTTCTTCACAGAGGAATGCAGTTGCTACCGCTAGAGCTAGCTTTGTCATCTCACAATCTCCCTCCCAAAAATTTAACCATATATGGCATAAATCCTTTCTAGGCAGACACCCCATCTTATGGCACCCAGTAATACCTTCACCATCCTAGTATTACATTATGCTGTGTGTTTGCCATGGCCCCTCCACTGGGATATGTATATACTGTATATACTGTAAATATTAGCTTAACTTTCCTGTAACCGATTTTTATCATGTGAATGTTACTGTACATCACTGTGTTTATAAATGTTTTTTCCCCTGTATGTATAGCTGTTTTATATAAGTGTATGCTGTATCTGTTGTGTATCAGCTGTTGAACCTTGACCTTATCAGGTCCATCTTGTAAATGAGCCTTCCTCAATGATGTTCGCCTGAATAAATAAAGATTTGATGATGATGATGATGATGAAAAGCTTGCCAAGGAAGCATTTAAACCTGTCACCTAGGAGCTTGTTTCCCTTCCTGGACAGATGCAGACCATCATGCCAGTATAGACCTTCATCTCTCCAGGTGGACCCCCAGTCCCTAGTGAAGCCAAAGCCCTGTGCTCTGCACCAGTTTTGCAACCATTCATTAAACTGCATGGTGTGTAGTACCCTAGCCTCACCCCTGCCATAGACTGGCAGCACCTCTGAGAAGGTTACCATGCTTGCTACCTGTCTGAGGTCCCTCCCCAACTCCACAAATTCATCCTGCACTGCACTGATCTCATGCCTAGCTATGTTATTTGTCCCAAGGTAGACAATGATATCTAGTTCCCTCTCCTGTGATGCTGCTTCTGCAATCCTGAGGATTTGCTTCATATCCCTCCAAGACATGGCACCAGGCAGGCACCTTACTTCCATCTCCTCTCCCTTCCCCAAGTCTACACCCCTAACAATTGAGTCCCCTATCAGAAGCTGTTTCCTTCCCCTGTGGTGTCCCTTGCCACCCTTTTGTGGGACTCCTTTGTGGATGTCCTCAGCATTCTTCTTGGTCTCCACTGAGGGTGTCATCATAGAGGAACCTTGATTTGCCAGACTGACATATGATTTGTGTAGAGGTACAACTAGGGGGCTACACCTCTATTCCACCACCCTTACCCTCCCCGAACCTACTGTGGTCCATCTGCTCTTCACACATGGCAACCTCTGAGGCAGTGGTTATGGAACTGGTGCTCTTTGGGTGGGGGAGGCCTCCTTAGTCCTTGTCAGTTCAGCCTGGAGGTGGGCAACCTCCTCCCTCAGAGCTGACAGTTGCCTGCAAACAGGGCAGCAATGCAAGTTCCAGAATGTCTCCCAGAAAATTGCTGCCCCACAGCCAGTGCATTGCACCACTCCCCACATGTCCCTCTCCCTTATAATATACGAGTAATATATAAAATATCATTTTTTTTTGTTTGTTTTTTTTAGTGTGTACTTACCCTTTATGCACTGTGCTGGATTATTAAGAATATGACAGTTCTGCCCCAAGACCTGTTGAGGAAGTGATGTCAGAACCTTGGCTATAAAGGAAATACCACAACCACTGGTGACTGGTAGAAACAATCAAATACACCACTGCTCCACCACCCTGGTGAGTACTGCCCTTTATAGTAATTCAACCAACACCACAATTTACTAGAACACTGCTCCTACACAAACCACTCTACTGAGTCCAGGGATAAAAATGAACTCACTTCTCAACCAGCAGGACACTTCTAAAATGTTGCACAAATATCCTTCCAAATCCTAGGTCTCAAGCACAGGAATCAAGCAATTCAGTTGTAATTCACCCCCTCTGGTTATAAAATTACTACACTTTAGTGGAATCCTGCTATTCTCTTCTTAATGCTAATAAGAAAAAACGAAACTTTCTGTAGAAAGCGTAGCTTACCTTCCTAACAAGTCCCCAACAATATTATGTCTTACCAGGTTCCCAGTTCCTCAATACATTCTAGTTTGTTCTCTGCAGTATAGCAAGTTTCTCAACCTCAAATAGAAGCAGGCAAATCTTTCTCTGGATGTTTAAATAAAATGCCATACCTACAATTTAGAAATGCAGTAGATGCTTTCATAATCTTTTTGAATAAAAAGCACAAGAGTGGTATCCTGGTCTTACAGAATAAATAGATAGGGAACGCGTCCCTCATCTATTTATTTCTGATAAGGTTAGAAATTACAGGAGAAAAAGAAATATATTTTAAGTTTCTGTACCTGCTTTTGGCCTGGTATTGAAAGAGGTCATTCTATAAGGCAGGCAGCACATAAAATGGCTAGTTATATAGGATCAAGAAAGTATGATGTCATAAGGGGGAGGAGCTAAGCTAATGCTTTGACATCGTAGCATTATAATGAAGTATATATCTTTGTTGTATGACCTTATAAGGAAATAGATACTTATTTGGGTGAATCCTAGAAGTGCTAGAATGATGCTAATCGGTTTAAAATATGTATATATTATATATATATATATAAATATGTGATTAAGCTTGAAAATGCCATTGTTCATCTTAATTAAGGTGCCACATAATTTATGAGGTCACTCAGTGGCATTATAAAAGATTCCTCTAGGAGAACAAAGATAGATAGGTGATCAGTAGGGTTCTGACCAAGGTGAGATAAAGATCTCAGAGAAGTAATTGTGCACGTTTTCACATTGCTTGAGAAAGGAGAGAACTCAGGAATTCTTTATGGTATTTTGATGCAAGAATTATATCCTGAAGTTTGAAATGGTGTTAAGGAACAACACCATTTATTTTTCCTTTCTGTACATATTGATTTTTTTTTATTTATTTTTATTATTTTGTTTTCTCAATAAAATGATAAATGCAGACGTATGTGTTTTTATGCATCATATCTGGTTGCATGATCTGTTTATTGGAACCCACACTACCACACTACACAAAAATGTGTTTTTTACATTCCTTGATCAACTCCCACTGCATCTTTCCTGGACTTGCGAACACCCCTAACACAGTCTAGGCACTTGTGATGCTGTGGAAGGAAGTGAGACTATTGCATCATGAGTGACTGCACTGTTTAGATCTGTTCCAAATGCTCAGGAAATATTCAATAAAAGTAGATCAAGGATTTGAATCAAAACAAGGTTGGGCATAATTACACCATTAGCACAAATTCCAGTTCTCATAGCAAGGAAGCAGATAAAACAACCAGTAGCATCAATGAATTTAGAGAACGTATGCAAGTATAAAATGTGTGTTTTCTGCTAGAAATACTATTATGTAAAAATGGTTGACAGTGTCCCTTTAATGACAATCATGTGAACCTCAAATTCACAGCCACTGCAAGTGAAATGGCAGTCATATTCCCGAACTTGCAGCAGACGGCAAAGGACGGGGAGACAACTGTAAAACAAGCACACAAGAAACCATCATCAGGTAACACATTATTGCAAGCACCAAGTGCCCACCCTCATCATCACACCATACAGGCTGTTTCGTACAGGCAATTTGTGCATATTTGCCACAGTTGTTCTAGTCTAGCCTTATCTGGTTAACAAGCAGATGAACTGACAATACATTTTTTATAAAGAGGTTATGCACCACAAATCATATTAATGACAAGGAATAGGGCTCAAAAACTAGACAGATTGTAACTACTACAGCCACACATTCGCCCCACAGGCCCACTACAAAGGGTCACATTCATCACAGAGTTTAATGGTCTGTTACCACAAGTAAGTGTCATCATAAAAAATAAATAAATAAAGGCATGTTCTACATGGGATGAGGGATTATTTAATTAGTGTACTGTATGTGAGTATGTGGGCAACAGACCAGAGATCACCTCCAGAAGGGAAAGAAACATAGGCGATAGAGTTACATATAGCCTGTACAAGTCCACACCAAGAGAATTACACATTCTGTGGCTCCCCCCCATGGGCAGCCACAATTGTGGCAAATGTTATGTATGCAGATAATGCAACACTAACACACATTTTGTACACCCTAACACGTCTCAAGTAGTAAGTACCAAGTATTTTTTCCTGTGCAACATCTTTTGTTGCTTATGCAATTGTAAGTAAATGCCCAAAATTATACCATGGTCACAAAATGAACACTAAAATCACAGCTTCTGATTGGCCTGCTGGCACCTCAGAGCCGGTGTAAATTGTACGATAACCACCGCAAGAGTTGCCAGCCTGCCAGTCTCGAGCCACCCAAATTTAAATCAATCCACCAGCCGTGGTAAATCCCCCCATAACCCACACCCTCTCGTGGTTTACTGCTTAAATATATATTGAGAAAGTTAAGCCACTACACAGATTAATCCAGGGAGCAGAATACCACATGTGGGGGCATGCCCTAGAGGTAACCAAGCTGGAAAGGGACCTTGGCATAATCATTTCACGAGACCTGAAGGTGACAAAGCAATGTGAGAAGGTGGCGGCAAAAGCCAGTAGAATGCTGGGATGTATCAGTAGGAGAATCACTAGCAGGAGAAGGGAGATCATAATGCACTTGTACATGCAACTGGTCAGGCCACACCTTGAGTATGGAGTCCAGTTCTGGAGGCCATACTTCAAGAAGGATGTGGATAGAATGGAGCAGGTGCAGAGGAAGGCCACAAAAATGGTGAAGGAACTCGGTCATTTGTCACATGAGGAACAGCTGAGGGACCTGAACATGTACTACCTACAGCAAAGAAGGGAAAGTAGGGACATGATTGAGATCTTCAAGTATATCAGGGGTACGAATAGGGTACCAGCAGGTGACATTTTCCAGTTAAAGGGGCAATCGAAAACAAGGGGACATGATATGCAGGTAATAGGGGGCAGTTTATAGGGAACATTAGAAAATTCTATTTCACAGAGAGAGTAGTGGATAGTTGGAACAAACTCCTGGTGGAGATGGTGGGGCAAGGACTGTGGAGGGACTCAAGAGAGCGTGGGATAGACACAAGGGGTCTCTTGGATCTAGGGAGGGGAGATGATGGGTAACAACAAAGACCTAGCGGTTGCTAGGCAAACTAGGCAGACTGGATGGGCCTGGCGGTCCTTCTCTGCCGACACATTCTATGTTTCTATGTTTCCATGCATCCAGCAGCACATTCAGTCAGTATGGGAGAGCCACTCCAAACACTCTGACACATTTTCAGAGATGTCACACCAAAAATCCACAAATTCCTCCGATTTATGGTGCTGGAACATGCTCCCCAAGTGGCAAGAGGTGGAGACCGAGTGAGGACACATCTGCAAAGGAATGTAGATGGACTTATACTTTAAAAACCCCGATTCCTTCTGGTTTGAATGATCAAATTAATCTAATTCCTTTCTTGTAATGTGTATATCTGCATGTTCAGTCAGCATTTCAGTAATACTGGTGTATCTGTGTCCATGTATTATTTCTAACAAGCTTGTTATTCTTTTTAGGATCTCCAGAATCTGAAATATGAATTTGGACATCTCAGATATGTATGCAAGATTGTGCACTAGTTCTTCCATAGTTACTGTTTTGAACCTCTTGTTGGATACCTGTTTTTCCTACTGATAATTATTTCTTGTAGTTCTTGTTTGTGTTTCTCCTGTATTACTTCTTTATCACTCCCCCCTACACACACACACACACACACACACACACACACACACACACATATTTTCCCTTATTTTCTTACAATTTACTGTACTGAGATCTTCAGCCACCCCTTAGCTTCAGTATTTAGTACATTTTTCTACTTTTGCCCCTCCCCCCATTCCTTGCCCATTCTATAAATTTGGCATCGTATTCCCTCTGCCATTCTTTGTTTCTGTAGGTTTCACTTTTTGGCTATTTATTTGTAGTCATGTTGGTGTAGTACTCTGTTCAAACATTTGGTTCGTTGGTGGTGTGCCATAATTTGTAGACACCTCTCTTGCACCACGAGTACCTTGTTTTGATGTCATAGCATAATCACATTTGGCATAGATAAGGCTTTTTTTTTAATCTTTTTTACATATTATGTACTCCATTTCATTTATTGAGATAAGCTTTATTATATTATTTGCATTTAAACACACTTTGTAAGTACTATCTATCTTTCACCAGTATATCAATTTATGTTATAAACAGTGCCTCTGAAGTGCTACATGCAGCCACTGCTCATAGTGACACTGAGGCCCCAATATTGAAAAAACAGGGCAAGTGCACTGCAACCATTTGCACTGTGTGTGGCTTGCTCTCCCCCAGCTCCAGCAATATTCAGATGGCTAGCACTTGTTGATGAAGTATCACTACCCAACTGAATATTGATCTTTGTTGGTGCAGCGCTAAGTGGATCTGCACTGCCCTGACATGGACCAGAAGGCCACATATAGCCCACAGGAATAGTGCTGCCAGGTTCCCTGTGGCCCATTTTCAGCACAAGCATGAAATTGAAACACTTGGGCATGCAAGGCACTAAGGAACCATCGGCATGCCCATTATGGGCTCATTTGCATGGGGAGCAGCAGCCCCTTCAGGCCTTTTGCAATGTTAAACACACTCCCTAGTAGTCCAGTGGACCCCCCTCCCCAATCACCCAGTACATCATTCTATCCCATGGTTCTCCTCACCTCTGATCACTTGTTCATCCATCTATATCAATTCCTTGGTGGTCCAGTGTGGTTCCGCACGATCCCCAAGTACATTGTTCTATTCAAATTCCCTAGTGGTCCAGTGGTTCTCCCACCCCTAATTGCCCAGTCAACCATCTAGTCAACCTACCTGATGCTCTAGTGGTCCCCCCAAACAGTCCCATATCCCCCACCTAACCCACCTGCTCACATCCAACCTCACCCCACCCCATCTCACCCTGGTGTCCAGCATTCACTGACACCAGAGTGTAGTGACCAACACAGTCAACCTCTCACCTCCCCTGCTGGCTGCTGGATGAGCTGTCAGTAAACATGCTTACTTTTCTACAGTACACATACTCACTACAGCTTACACAGCAGATGGCCATAAATGTGGGAGGAGGGCTGTGCCAGTCACCATACTTTGGTGTCAGTGAACACTGGACACCAGAGTGAAGGGCTGGTGATGAGAGGTTGGATGTGTGCAGGGCAGGGAGTAGACATAGATGGGTGTACTGGGTGATGGGGGGCTGCTTGGTACAGGAGCAGGCATATGCAGTATTGCCATACTGCTTTTGGGGGATGGGGGTATTGGCTTAGCACCCAGATAGGAGGTGTTTTTTAGGAATGGTAAACAGCACCATTTTGGGGGCTGTTCACCACCACAGCAAACCACTGAAAATGCCACTACACCAGTATGAATTAGGGGACACCCCTCTTATGTATAGATCCAGCAGTATTTTAGTGCGTGAGTGCTGCCAAGTTTGGGGAGTGTTCTGGTGGCCTCTCAATAAGGCCCTGCCAGAGTGCTGTCACAAACTCGGGCTGTCGCTTGCGTAAACCATGCTTGCACCAGCACTAACTTTTGAACATTTGGCCCAGAGTCTTTAAAAAATGCACAATAAAGGAATAGTGCATGACAGGGTGGGTGCTAAGCTGGGATAACATCCCGCCTTGAGTGGTTGGGCATGAGGCTGCAGGCTGAGTGCATCAAACACCCGAGAAAGGATGTTATCCCAACATAACACGCACCCTGGAGTGCATTATTCCTATTATATAATGGCTCATTATATTTAGAATAAATAAAATACAAGCAAAATAGTTTTAAATTTTTTTTTTGTTGTTGTTACTAATTTACTAGTTTGAAGGAATATTTAAAGAAAAAAAATTTCCCTTTTGTAGTTCTCCAGCAGGTGGTGTACTTACTGTGTGCTGTCGGTAGCTCTGTGTTTCTCTCTCACCCCCCCCCCCCACACGCTGTCTTCCACTGTTGGTCCTTCTCCATCTTGTGTTTTTATTTGCCTTTCTACCCTTCCCTTCTGGTAAGTTTAAGTTATATTGGTATGTTTTAAAAAGCAAAGAAAAAGAAATTGATGGCAGTTTGTAATTCAACTATGTTGCAAAGCCGAGAGTGCAGTGCTGTTGACTGGTGCACACACTAACGTCCAAGTAGCCAAGTGAGTTTCCAAAAAATGTGTTTTTCTATGTTCTCCTGGTACACATTCTATTATTTTTGTTTCACACTGGGAGAGAGCTCAGCAGACCAATGAAAGTGCTGGGCTGTATGGATGATTTAAGGCACATTGGGGAACGGAGGATGTGCGGGTATGCACATTCCAAGAAGCTGCTCAGTGTGGTGCCTTTGTGGAGTAGGGAGCATAGAAGCTGATGGTGGGGACATCTGTGGAGTGATTTTTTTAACCTTAAATGCAGTTATGATTGTGCTGGGACTAGAGCCGGGATGTTATGCTGGGATAACATCCCAGGTCTAGCCCTAGACTGACCCATCAGGAACCAGCATTCTTTCTTGTCATTGTATAATAATTTTCTGGGCTTAGCAAACAGTAGCCATGCCCCTGACAAAGGGTGTAGTTTAGACTGGAAGTACTAGGGCTTGCTTGTGACATGCTCCCATTTCCATCCTCCACATAAACTGTAAGTTTTGTATATTTACCAGCTGTTCAGCTGCAATTCATTTCATATGCTGTTGAGTGTGGCCCTCCTATGTTCATGTGGCTCTCATATATCAGGATGGCACTTTCTGCTCGCTGTGAGTGCAACGGATTTGTGTTTGCTGGCAGTAGAGTGGAACTTCCTGAAATCAGACTGGAAGGGAGTGAAAAAGGAGGAGTAAAGAAAGGGAGAGTGTTGCAAGAGAACAAGGTGTTTCTGAAGCTTAGCCATGGTAGGAAGAATAGAGATTGGAGATAGTTCCCTTGTGAGTGAGGGTCCCCCCTTTGGGAAGGATAAGACTGTTTCTTGCTTCCAAGCATTGAGGATGACACTGAAGGAGAAAGAATGGATGAAGATGGATGTGATAAGAGTGGTAATGTCAGGAGATAACAGGTGAAGGAGTTTGGGGTCAAAGCCATCAGGACATAAACTCTTGAAGTTCTGCTACTTGGCGATCTTAGTCTAGACTGACTCAATAATAAATCTGGCACTTATGAATCACTACTGGGTAAATGTCATCTTGCTCAAATCATTACTTCCCCTACCAGTGTTACTCCAAGGAGTAACAGGCAGACTCATATTGACTGGATTCTAAAAAATAGGGAGGATAGGATCATCACCTCAGGCATTTTACCTGATTCCATTACTGATCATTCTCCTATTTTCTGCATTTAGAAGGCCTGTATCCCATCTAACCTGCATAAATATCTGATTTTTCATAACTTTTTAAAACATAATACTTCTGACCTCACAGAAGATCAGAGTCAAATTGACTGGTCCCCATTCATATTTATACTACTGTGGATGAGACTCTTTCCTGTTTCATCTCTCAGATCCAGGTTCTCCAGGACAAGCATATTCAATTTATTAGGCATAGGGTCAAGTGTGCAGCTACTAGGTGGCTCCATAGTGCCCTCATCACTAAAATCAAGGCTAGGGATAGGTGCTGGGCAGAGTTCAAAACTACTTGTTCACTATCTGACTGGCATGATTATAGGAAACAAAGAAATGACTGCAAAAAGCTTTTCAAGCTGCAAAAAGCTAAGGAGCTTCTCAAATCAACTGTGGGTGACCCAAGAAAATTCTGGAGTCATATCAAAGGTTTCATGTGTAACAGTACTAGAGCTCCTGAGTCTGATATGTTAGTTAATTACACTAAGGCCAAGATATTCAGAGCAGTTGCACCGGCGCAAGTGCGGTATTGCGCCAAGAAGCCATATTCAGCGGGAGCCAGTGCGCAGTGCAAAATCCATTGCTCCAATGTGCAAATATGATGAATGCAGGTGGAAGAGCAAGGGGCGTGCCCATGAATATCCAGCGCAATGGCATATTCAACCATGAATCCATGGCACAAGTGTGGAGCAAATCGAAGTTGCTCCAAGTAGACTTGTTTCTATAAATACAGGGCACAGGCACACAGACAGCACTTGTGCCAGGGGTGAGAATGAGAGGGAGAGACAGAGAGAGACAGACAGAGGCACAGACAGACAGATAAAGGCCACACACAAAGGGACAGGGACAGGGAGAGGGAGAGAGGGGCAGTGAGAGAGAGAGAGAGAGAGACACACACACATACACACACAAATATCATATCTCAGGGTGCCACATAGCCAGCAGCCAACCACCCATGGGGAGAATGGACAGCAAGGGCCATGGGCAGTGCACCCTTCATGATGGAGGCCATAATGAGGGGTATAAGGGGGCAGTAGGAACAGCGATGTGGCCTAGGAAGGGCCTGTCGGCGGCATGCCTGACACAGGTGGTACCGTGCCCACATCACCTTTGAGAATTACAGTAACATGAAGATTGTGGGCCAGTACCACCTGAACAGGGCCACTCTGAGGCAGCTCTGTGAGCTGTGTAGTGAGGAGATGCAGGCACCCACCAGTCAGAGCTACGCTATGTCCGTGGAGACAAAGGTGACCGCCGTCATGTCATTGCTCACCACAGGCACCTTCCAAAGATCAACAAGGGACACCATAGGCATAACCCAGTCGGACTTATCCCACCTCCTCACACAGTTCCTCAATGCACTGCTGCCATGTGCTTCAGAATATATCCATTTCCCCAGCACACAGGCGGCTGTAGCTCTTGAGCCTTTATTTTCTTATCCTGCCTCTCTTTGTTGGCAAGATTTCTCTTGGCAGCCTTTGTCTGGGCCAGCTGATATGCATGGTTCTATTGAGCTTTCAGTTTCTGTACATACTGCAGATAGTTTTCAGCTCTGACCCCATCTGGAGAGACCCCAAAACAGACATCAACTGTCAGTCGGGCCTCCCTCCCAAACATGAGGCGGTAGGGACAGAACCCAGTAGCATCATTTTTGGTGCAATTGTATGTGTGTACCAAGGTGCTAATCTGCTGGCTCCACTTATGCTTGTCTTTTGGATGGCGGGTGCCCAGCATGTCTAGAAGAGTACGGTTAAAATGTTCTGGTTGAGGGTCCCCCTGTGGGTGATAAGGGGTGGTTCTTGACTTCTGCACCCCTTACAGAGAGAGCATTTCTTTGATTAGCCTACTTTCAAAGTCTCTGCCTTGGTCACAGTGTATCCGCTGGGGTGCACCATAGTGGACAAAGAATTTTTCCACTAGCACCTTGGCCACGGTAGAGGCTTTTTGATCTTTAGTTGGAAAAGCTTGTGCATACCATGTGAAAAGATCCATAACCACTAACACATTGCCAATATTCCGTTGATCAGGTTCTAAACACAAAAAATCTATGCAGACTAGTTCCATGAGGGCACTGGTAGTGATACTGACAAGGGGGGCAGCCCTCTGAGGCAGGACTTTTCTTTGGAGGCAATGACTACAGGTCTTTACATGGTGCTCAACATCGGCCCCCATCTTGGGCCAGCAGAATTGAGATCATACCAGGTCGAGAGTCCTGTCAATACCGAGGTGCCCCATGTGATTGTGGATGGACCTTAGTACCAAGTGTTTAAAGGCCGTGGGCAGGACCAATTGTTGCTTGTCTACTTGACCACTACAATCCACTGTCTCTCTGTATAACAACTGATTGGTAACTTCAACCTGGGGCCTTCTTTAAACAATAGGGCAGTTCGCAGGTCAGGGGAACACAACTTAGACACATCTTTCCCTGCATGCAGGGCATCAAGTGTGGGTTGAATCATAGGATCATGGGATTGAACCCATTGAATACTGTCATTGTCAAGTTGAGATAGTGCACTAATACCTAGAGCCGAGAAATGGCAATAGGCAGCCAGTATGCAGGTATCAGGAGGGCCCAAGCAATCTACTAGACAGTCCACTGTGTCTGCAGACATCTGTTCATCTCTGTCAAACTTTCGGCACAATGCTCAGATGTCAGGTTCAGACAGCCTGACCCAATCACTCTTGGAAGCGGGCCTTCATGACAGGGTGTCAGCATCAATATGGTTCAGTCCCAGTCTGTATTCGACAGCATAATCATAGGTTGATAAGGCAGAGAGCCACCGGTGCCAAGTCTGTACATAGGTCAACAGCTCAACAGGTTATTGTCGGTCTTCAACAATATCTTTGCCCCATAGAGGTACTCATGAAACTGATCAATGATGGCCCATTTTAGGACAAGGAACTCCAGCTTGTGCTCAAGACAGTTTAGCTCCGACAGGGTCAGACTCCTGCTGGCGAAAGTGACCGGTCTCAAACCATCCTCATGGTCTTGATACAGCACAGCTCCTAGCCCCTGCAGACCAGCATCCATATGCAGCATATAGGGCTCTGTAGGGTCAGCATAGGCAAGGATGGGGGCATGGGTGAGCTAGTATATGACTTCGTGGAAGGCTGCTTCACATTCAGGTGTCCAGTGGGGCCCAAAAGGTTTACCTGTGTGGAAGTACACTTTCTCTGGTTCTTTGACAGCCCCTTTCTTGTATTTACAGTTGGTAGTGGGGTAACCCTGGGTAAGATTCAGGAGCGGGAGAATCACCTTTGAATAGTCTTTTATGAACCTGCGGTAGTAGCCACAGAACCCCAGAAAATGTTGTAGATCTTTCAAGTTATGGGGCTGGGGCCAAGTAGTCAGTGACTCAACCTTACTGGGATCGGTCTCTATTCCTTCTGCAGATACTATGTACCCCACATACTTCACGGAGGATTGAAAAAACTGGCACTTGTTGATGGACAGCTTGAGGCCAAAGTCTTCCAATCGGTCCAGCACTTTAAACAGTCGGGTCTCATGCTCCTCTAATGTGTGTCCGAACACAATGACATCATCTAGGTACACTAGACCTTCCAGCAGGTTCATATCTCCCACCGCACGTTCCATCAGTCACTGAAAGGTGGCCGGGGTGCCCGAAATCCCCTGTGGCATTCTCAGGAATTAGTAGAACCCCAAAGGACAGATGAAGGCTGTTTTCTCATGGTCCTCCGGGGCCATAGAAACATAGAATTTGACGGCAGATAAGGACCGCTTGGCCCACCCAGTCTGCCCATTTCCCTACCTAATGGATAAGCTGCAGATCTTAGTTAACCAGCAGCCTACTTCTTCCTACCCCAACCCCTAGAATTGCCTTATGACTGTCCCATGCATGCTTGAATTCCACCACTGTTTTGACTCCACAACCTCCTCCTGAAGGCCGCTCCATGCATCCACAACCCTCTATGTGAAAAATACTTCCTTAAATTACCTCTGAGCTGCCCCCATCTTCAAATTGTGCCCCTTGTTCTTGCACACCTCTTTTTGAAAGATGCTACCCTCTTGGACTTTGTTGATTCCCTTGAGGTACTTGAAAGTTTCTATCATGTCCCCCCTCTCTCTTCCTTGAGGCTATACATATTAAGCTCCTTAAGTCTCTCTTCATATGTCTTCCGGTGCAGACCCTGCACCATTTTAGCTGCCCTCCTCTGGACAGCTTCCATGCTGTCTATGTCTTTGCGAGATTGGTCTCCAGAACTGCACGTAGTACTCAGATGGGGTCTGACCAGCTGTCTGTACAGAGGGATAATAACTTGTTTTTACTGGTGATGCCTCTCCTATGCATCCCAGTATCCCCCAGCCCTCCTTGCTGCCCCTCTCACATTGCTTGCCCACCTTTAGGTCATCTGATATGACTACCCCAGGTCCTTTTCCATTTTTGTTGTTGTTAGTATCTCACCCATTGTGTACTCTTCCCTGGGTTTTTGTTTCCCAGATGCATTACCTTGCACTTCTTAGCATTGAATCTAAGCTGCCATACATTTGACCATTCCTCTCAACCTTGCCAAGTCCCTTCTCATCCTTTCCACCCCACCTTGTGCATCAACTCTGTTGCAGATCTTTGTGTCATCTGCAAAGAGACATTCTTTCCTTCCAGTCCCTCTGCAATGTCGCTTATAAAGACATTGAAGAGGACCGGTCCTATACTGGAACCCCTGGGTACCCTACTAGTAACCCCCTTTCTTCAGAGTGGACTCCATTTACTATTACTCTCTCTGTGTCCTATTCTCCAGCCAATTTTAACCCAGGCTGTCATCTTGGGACCCACTCCCAGGCTGGCTAACTTGTATATTAATCTTTGTGGGGCTGTGTCAAATACCTTGCTAAAGTCTAGGTAGACCATGTCCACAGCCCCTCCCTGATCTACTACTTTGGTCACCTAGTCAAAGAAATCTATCAAATTCGCCTGGCATGACCTTCCCGCTGTGAATCCATGCTGCCTTGGGTCCTGTGCCCCTCTGGCCTCTAGATACTCGACAATTCTTTCCTTCAGAAGTGATTCCATCATTTTCCCTATCACTGATGTTAAACTAATAGGTCTGTAGTTTCCTGCTTCTGCCTTGCTCCCACTTTTGTGAAGGGGAATCGCATCTGCCCTCCTCCAGTCCTCGGGTACTACCCCATCCTCCCATGATTTGTTAAAGAGGGTAGTCAGTGGTGTCACTAGTTCTACCCTTAGTTCTTTTAAAATTCTGGGATGAATCCCATCAGGCCCCATTGCTTTGTCCACCTTCAGTTTTAAGAGTTCTTTCAGAACCCTTTCTTCTGTAAACTGGCTGGTATCAATTCTGTATCCAGAGTGTTTCTACTGTTGTTTTAGGTACTTCTCCTTCATTTGTAAATACTGAGCAAAAATATTTGTTTAGTTTCTCTTGCCTTTTCACAGTCACCCCTGCCCACCCTCCCTCCCCTTTATTAAGCCTCACTATCCCTCCCTTGGTCTTCCTTCGCTCCCTGATGTACCTATAAAAGGTTTTATCCCCCTTCTTAACTGAGTTGGCTATCTTTTCCACGGATTGGGCCTTTGCTGTTCTGACTGCCTTCCCAGCTTCCTTTTGCTTTAACTGATACAGTTCTCTGTCCTGCTCCTTCTGTGATTCCTTGTACTTCCTGAATGCTTTCTTTTTCTCTTGAACCTTCACTGCCACTTCCTTTGAGAACCATAGTGGTTTCTTACATCATTTCGTTTTGTTTATTTGCTTCCACACAAAGGCTTGTTACCTCTTGTGATGGCAGTTTTATTATTCCCCATTGTTCTTCCACCTCCTTCCTGCCCATTTGCTAGTGCATTCCTTGGCACTCACCCATTTTAGCAAAGTCAGCCTCCTAAAGTCCAGTACTTTTCCTTTGTATGGCTTGACTCGATTGCTGTGTTTATTGTGAACCATACTGTTTGATGGTCGCTAGTTCCCAGATGGCTACCCACTTCTACATCTGTGATCCTCTCTCCATCTCCATTTGAGAGAACCAGGTCTAAGATTGCTCCCCTCGAGTGGGCTCCAATACTAGTTGTTCAGGCATGCCTCCTGTAGGGCATCTAGAATAACCCCACTCTTGAATAATCAACACATCCTCACTGACCCATTCTTCTTACACACAACCACAATGGGAGAGGCATATGGCTCCTTGATTCCTGTATCATGCCAGCAGCGAGCATTTCCTGCAGGTGTCTCCTCACATCATCTATGTCCTGGGGCAAGGCGCGGGATCTCTCTCTAAATGGCCGGTCATCATGCAGGCGTATATGATGCTCTGCACCCTGGACACACCCCACGTCCCATTCCTCTAACAAAAACACTTGGTCTGTCTGGGCGAGTTTCTTGCTAATCCTAGCCTTCCATTCAGCTGGCAGTGGCGAATCACCAAAGTCAAATAAGTCCGGGGTCACTCTCCTTTTGGCCAGAGTACTTGTTATTGGGTAATACTGCAGTGTCTGCATGGTGTACTGTAGCTAGAGTGCACCTTCTGTTCATCCGGACCTCCTGATCTGACACATTTCTAATCTGGACCATCACTCGTCATGCATAGACATGGGCACAGGGAGGCAAGATGCTGGGTTTAAACCAATAATCCTTTTGGCAACTTTCCATCACCTGCTGCATCCAACATTAATATTTTGTTCTTTACATTTCTCTTTAGGTGGAATTCTCCATGGATTGTGCACTGGGCGTTGGGGGTCAATACCAAGGAATCAGGTTCCTTTTTCCACACTATCCCCACTGACTCATCTGGGTCTTCTTCATTGGGTTTCTGTTGTAAGTCATATGCCCTTTTTACTAAGGCTGAAATTCTTAGGGCCCGTCCAGTCAGTTGCCCTTGTTTCTCATGGCAGAGTTGTGCTAGTCTCCCAAACGTGTGAGCGTTTGTTCCAATTAACAGGGGAACTCCATCATACAGTCCAGAGGGGGGACACACTAGGGCCAGTGTCTCTACTTGCTCCTCTACACCAGTTACAGTTGCAGGAAAAGACAACCAGAGGTGGACATATCCTAGGTAGTGATAAGACTTGTCGCTCAGCCCCCACACATTTAAGCCTTCCAGGGATTGTAATGGCACATCAGATAAGTGTTTGTCATACCAGTCCTGAAATACAGTGGTCACTTGCGACCCACTGTCAAGCACAGCCCGAGTAGGAATACCATTCACAGTCACAGTAGTCTTCATTGAAGGGCCCACTATTTTGGACCAGTCTGGAGGGACAACAGCAGGGGCCTGAACAGACGATTTAGCCACAGAGGGCTTTCAGTTAGGATGACCGAAGCCTTCACTGTGGTCTTTTCATGCACCCCTTGACCACTGACTCATTTTCTGAAGCTCTCCTTGAAGCCGGTTCACCACTTTCTCTAAGTCCTTCTGAGACCGGCATTCCCTCTTTATACGGCCATCCTTGCCACAATTGTGACAAATGACAGGCTCTCAGGGCATCCTTGGGGAAAACATAGCAGGGGATGCTGGAGCATCGATGGGAGATTTTGATCTGACTTCTGCTGGTAGTGTACCATGTCTCAAAAGTTCCTTTAGGATGGCAATCAATTCCTTGAGCTCAGCGGAAAAGCCAAGCTCAGTAGAGGATGCCTGAGGGTGCACCCCCAACCCCATAACAGTCACGTCCTGACAGGGTCCAGGGTCTCTGTCAGCAGGGGATACCTCAGCGAACGCACCCAGTTGTACTTTTCTGACTTCCTCCAGCAACTACTCCCCCCACTGTTTAACCCACGGCTGGACACTCATAGTGGTCTCCATTTCGGAAAGGCCTTCCAGTGCCATGATCACTTGGACTGCACTCACCCCATAATTACAATCTCCCTCTTCACCTTCTACCTCCCAGAGTTCTTTTATCAAGTCACAGTAGTCAGGTGGGTTACCTCTCCTATTTTGGAGCCTTAACTGGATGACCTGCAGTTTAGAATGCTTGGCATGTTGCAGTATGTGCCCCAATCTCACACAGTTCAAATCACTGGTGGCTAACCCACCTTTCCAGTAAGCTTGCTGCAGAGCTCTTTCTAGGCGAGTAACATACACAGACAAACTTTCCCCCTTCCATTGTTTGGTACCTTGGAATTTCCACATCAAAGTCTCCCCTGACTCAATGCTCCCATAGTTGCCTTCAAGTACAGATAGGTACTTCTGAGCAGATGCATCAGGGTTCGTGGACCTCAAAAATTTAATGGCTTCATGGGCGGGGCCCCTCAAACTTTCTATGATTCTTTTCCACTTCTCAGCCTCTGCACACTGCCACTCAGGTACCAAGGGGGCAACATAGTCAATCCAGGTCTCCCAGTCATCCTCCCCCTTGGGGGTCGGGAGGGTGCCCGACAAGATTCTCAGCCTTCGGTAGGAGTTGTGACTAATGGTGGGTACAGATATAGGGGCCAGCATTGGCACGAGTACAGAAGGCAAGGCAGTACCAGGTGCTGGAGTGGGAGGGGGTGTTGGAGAAGGAACACCACCAGGTGGCAGGAATGGTTTCTTAACGTTTTCTATGGTTTTCCCTTCCTCCAGCGACAACTTAGCAAATTTCTCCTCAAAAGACTCAGATAATGGTGGGAGCTCATCCTCTAAGGGATCCTTGCTATCTTTGGTTATCACCCTCCAGGCGGCTGGGGACCCATCTGGAGTGATAGTCTGGGGCACCTTTGAACTGTCCAGGGGGTCACTACACTCCACCAAGCCATGAGAGTTTGGCCGGTTAAATCATCCTGTCGACACATTACTACAGCTTTTTTCAAACATTCAACTTTAGAAAGTGCCCCTTCAGCAGTGTCCTTACTAATGCCCATAGGTATGTCCAGTATTAGCAAAGCATTATGGGGGTCAATCTCTTGCCCCGTCCACCACCCCACCAACTGGTGCACAGCCACTTCTGTTGGGGTACCCATTTATGTTTGACAATAATTTGTAATTTCGGCCACTAGAAGACACAAAATCCCAGCAATGCCTTCAAGATGTAACCCCAGGTGGCGCTATCCCAAGGGCTACCACCCCTGCCTGCTTTGCTAGTAGCAGGTTAAGGGGCCTGGGTAATGAAACAGGTGCCTCCACCCGGAGGTCAGGGTTGTTAGTGGTCAAGCTAACCTGGACACAGCCCTCTGTGACACTGTAACCCCCCCTCTTTCCCTTCTAGTGGCCTGAACAATATACAATAATTACTTTCACAATGACCCTTATTCACCAGGCAATTACCCACACTGTTTGAA
Source organism: Neoceratodus forsteri (assembly GCA_016271365.2). Classification (NCBI taxonomy): domain Eukaryota; kingdom Metazoa; phylum Chordata; order Ceratodontiformes; family Ceratodontidae; genus Neoceratodus; species Neoceratodus forsteri. Next base: position 854,446,479 of record CM057449.1, read on the forward strand.
CTTACCAACAGGGCTGGTTCCTCTAGCTTGACCCTGGGGACCCACTGTAAAACAAGGTTAAGCACAGCAAATAGCAACAGTACAATACTTTCGGCACAAACTGGAACCACAGTCAGGTTAAATGCAAATAAAGTTAAATCTGATTTATTCAGGGGACTTGAACAAGGGAGGGGCGTAATGAGGTTGATTTGCTTAAAAGCTATATTGATCAGTTATGCATGCAGTTCAGAGTCCCTACACAGTCACACACTCTGGGTACCTCGGTAGGAAAATGGTGGGCTAGCCAGGAATGTTGCAGCTGGTTGGGGCCCTATGATGGAAGAAAGCAACATGCACAACACACACTATTTGTAATCCGGAGCTGGAGGGCTCAGTTCGTGAAAGAAAAGGCAACAAGACAATCAGATGACAACACTTTTAGATTTAGCTGTTGTTGCAGGGAGCTATCCTGATGTTTACTCACGACACCCAATACTGGACACATGCAGGACGAAATCGATACCGCAGGCTGTTGAGCTGGAGTGCCTGGAGAAGCAGGGCCCACACGAATCACCAAGGTGTCATTCTTGTTCAAGGCGTTGAGCAGGGGCCTGATCCCCAGGCCAGTCTCTCGTCGATGACTTTCTCTGCATAGCAGGTATTCTGTTTGGGCCAGTGTAGCATGGCCCAGGCAAATGGATACAGATTCAGTCCATGGAGCTGGATACAGCCTTCAGCAAGCAAAACACAGTTCAGACACATTGTGGGGAACCAAATCACGACCTACTATAAGCACACAGCACATTCACATGTAAGGAAATTCCACTGTACCAGGCAAATGGCTCTCTGGTCACAAGTACAGAGTCTCTGCACAATCCTGGAGTTCAGAGGTAGCTAGAAGTCCTGACAGGCCGATTGAATTCAGCAAATCCTCAGTCTTCTTCAGATTAAAGCCAGGTCACAATTCAGTGGCATAATTTGCTCTCCAAATTCGGATTCAGTCCGAAAAAAGCACAAGTTCCCTCTCAGGAACAGCAGGCAGGCATGCAGGCCATACTCAGGCCTTTCCACAGTTCTCCCACACAAATCTACTATGGATTGCTGCTCGAACTATCTTGCACTGTTACTTCTTCACTTCCCAACTCAGATCTAACTGAAACTGCAAGCAGTGTGGGACTTTCCCCAAGATCCGAAAGGTTTGGTTGGCTGATCTGTCTGTCAGTCACAACAGGGGCTCCCCCTCCAGGTTATTTTAGGTGCCAAAAGCTCCAAACTACAATTCCTACAAGTTTGGGCCCCATCAGGCCCCTGTAGGCAGGCTCCATTTTAGAGTCCCAAATGTACTGATTGGCCCATTCTGACAGTCCAGGACCAAGATGATGGAAACAAACAGAACTGTCCATGCTGCAAAGAAGGCAGGTTAGAACAAACTGCAAAACTATTACTACTGTAACAAATGATCAGCAAACAAGTACATCTTCTAACAGATTTCCCTCTCAGATTAATTATGACTGCAATCCAGGCAGCTTTTAAAGAGACGGTACACAGAGGCCGTACAGGCACTCTCTGGCAAAACATTTAAACTGCTAAAATGCAGGACATGAGCCTGGCAGTGAGTATTTAAGCAAGCTCAAGGAAGACTTTTTGGGAACCCCATTTGTAGGGGGGTTACAAAAGGGAGGCAGGGAAGGCAGATAGGAGCACAAAAGCAAAAACAGAGGAAAATGTAGCCAAATCAGTAAGGGGGGGGGGGTAATAAAACATTTTTAGATACTGTACATTAGTGAAAAGAGGAAGTCCAAGGGAAAGCTAGAAGGACTGAAAGAGGAAGAGGGGTTTCTGTAGAAGAGGACCACCAAAAAGCAGACATATTTAACAAATAATTCTATTCACAGAGGAGAGAGTAGGAAACGAGTCTCTTTTACAAGACAAGGGCATAATGGGTTGGAAGGTGGACACTAGCCCTTTCACAGTGGAAAGAGTCCTAAGGGAGTTGTCAAACTTAAATGTAGATAAGGCAATGGATCCAGACACAGTGCACCCCGAGTTGCTAAAGTAGCTCAGAGAGGAGCTGGCTGCACCTCTGACAGCCCTGTTAAATCGGTCACTAGAAACAGGGGATGTACTGAGGGACTGGAGGAGGGCAGATGTAGTCATACTCCACAAAAGTGGAAATAGGGAGGAGGCAGAAAATTACAAGACAGTCAGCCTGACTTCAGTATTGGGCAAAGTAATGGAATCAATACTAACATACTAAAAGCCAGCAGAATATCATGGTCTATCGTGTTTGCTCAGTAGCCAGCACCCCTACTGGGTGCTTGATTTGCTGTCCACCTCTCCCCCCGAGAGGGACTTCCCTGGCTTCAGTTTCCCCCTGTATTTGTCCCACCCCCTCTTGAAACCTTCCACCGTGCCCTCATTTACCAGGCTCCCGGGCAGCACATTCCATGGATCCACCACCTTTCAGTGAAGCAGTGCCTCCTTCACTCCCGTAACTCTCCCCAGCCTCCTCTTGTGCCCCCTGGTTGTTCCCCCCTTCTTGAACCTGAACACCTCCTCAGCTCCCCCTTTGTTAATCCCCTTTACATACTTAAAGAGCTCTATCATGTCTCCCCTATCCCTCCTCTCCTCCTGAGTGTACAGATTGAGCTCCTCCAGCCTCTCCTCATAGGGTCTACTCCCCATGCCCCAGATCATCTGGGTCACCCTCCTCTGGACCCTCACCAACAATGTAATGTCTTTCTTTAGGTGTGGTCTCCAGAATTGCACACAGTACTCTAAGATGTGGCCTGACCTGGGCATTATACAGGTGGAGGATCACCTCCCTCTTCCTGGAGGTAATTCCCCTGGCTATGCAGCCCAGCATCCTGTTCACCTTTGCTGCTGCTCTGTGACAAGTCTCAGTGTTATTCATTTTGATATCCACCACCACCCCAAGGTCCCTCTTGCCCAACTAGGCCTGCAGTGTGTCTCCCCCCAAGGTATATGCATGGCCCGGGTTTCTGGCCCCCAGGTGCAACAACCCACACTTCCATGCATTAAACCTCAGCCCTCACCTCCTCGACCATCTGTCCAGGGCATTCAGGTCCCCCTGTGGGGCCACTCTCCCCTCCTCCCCATCCGCCAATGCCCCCAGCTTTGAGTCATCCACGAAGAGACTCAGTTTACTCCTAATACCGCTCCCTATGTCTGAGACATAGGCATTGAACAGGAGTGGAAAGGAAGGTTTGGAGAATACCTTATCAGCAGAGGTCTACAAGATCCGAGGCAACATGGATTCACCAGGGGGAGGTCCTGCTAGACAAATCTGATCGAGTTCTTCGAATGGGTAACAAAGGAAGTGGACCAGGCAGGGGCGGTTGACATGGCCTATTTGGATTTCAGCAAGGCATTTGACAACGTTCCACACAGAAGGCTGGTAAACACACTGAGCAGCCTAGAAGTAGGTCCTAAAACAGTAAAATGGGTGGAGAGTTGGCTTAGTGATAGGAGCCAAAGAGTGGTGGCAAATGGTGTAAACTCTGTGGAGGGCATGCTGAATAGTGTGGGACCGCAGGGGTCAGTATTTGGCCTGGTCCTCTTCAAAGTCTTTGTTAGTGACATTGCAGAAGGACTAGAGGGGATGGTGTGCCTACTCATGGATGACACACAAATCTGCAACAGAGTAGACACACCATGAAGGGTTGAAAAAATTAAGGGGGATCTTAAGAAGTTAAAATAATGGTCACGAGTTTGGCAACTATGATTCAGTGCAAAAAAGTGCAAACTCATGCACTTATGGAACAAAACCCAAGGGGCAATGTATCAGCTCAGGGGAAGGGAGTATTAGCAGTCACAAAACAGGAAAGAGATCTGGAGGTTATCATTTCTGATGACCTGAAGGTAGCTAAGCAGTGTGACAAGGCAGTGGGAAAGGCTAGTGAAATGCTCAGATGCATAGGGAGGGGTATCACCAGCAGAAAGAAGAAGATAATAATACCCCTGTATAGATAGCTGTGTACAGTTCTGGAGGCCCCATCTCCTAAAGGAAATAGATCGGGTGGAGGCAGTGCAAAGGGGGGCAACCAAAATGGTGCATGGCCCCCATCAGAAGTCCTAAGATGAAAGGATTCAAATATGTACTCCCTAAAGGCAGCAGTAAACAGGGGGATATGATAGAGACATTCAAGTACCTCACAGGGACAAACAAGGTACTGGAAGGGAACATTTTTCAAAGGAAAAGATGCTCAAGGACAAGGAGTCACAATATGAAGCTAGGGGAAGGCTCAGAGGAAATGTGAGGAAGTACTTCTTCACAGAGAAGGTGGTGGACACTTGGAACAACCTCCCAACAAAATTGGTGAGGGCTAGAACAGTCACAGGAGTTAAGAATGCTTGGGTAGACACAAAGGAATCTTAGAGGCAAGAGGGGGGTGTAAGTCAGAGTCCAAGTAGGGTCTCCGGTGGCACTATAGGTAGGGAATTTAGGGCAGACTAGGTGGGCCAAGCGGTCCTTATCTGTCAACAACTTCTATGTTTCTGTGTTTCAATCATTGCTGTTGTGACTAAAATGAACCAGCATGCAGCAAGCAGTGCTTCCTGATCTTCCAAGAAAGTAAGTTTTATTTCATTTTAGATTGCCCCTTATCCCCTGACTTGAATGACCCCCTTCCTTGCCCATTTTGAGTCTGCCTTAGCACTTTTTTTCACATTTGAAATAGTAAAAGGAGCTCTCCTTTCAATACAGCTCAGACCAGGCTTCAGCAGTATTCTCTCTTGTTTCTGAACACTCGTTGTTTAACATCACTTCTGTTGTGACTAAAATGAACCAGCATGCAGCAAGCAGTGCTTCCTGATCTCATGAGACAACAAATGTACAAAAACAGCTGAGAATACTGATGAAAACCTGGTCAGAGACATATTAAATGGACAGCACCTTTTATTATTTCAAATGTGAAAAAAAGTACTAAAGCAGACTTAAAATGGGGAAAGACGGAAATCATTCAAGTCAGGGGATAAGGGCCAATCTAAAACAAAATTAAAAAGTATAGGTCAAAGTTTTCACTGCTGTCATGCACTGCTGCTTTAACCTGCCAGTCACGTTCAGCTGAAGAATTTAGCAAAGAAGGCACAAGGATTTGCTGAGTATGCTGCAACCCACCCCCAGGTTACCTATCAAGAGAAGCAACCTGGGAGATAGCCAGAACCAAATAGGCAATGGAAGCTACAAATAAACAAATAACAAAATGCTGGCTGCTGTAATATATGCAAAATCAAACATGGAAATTAACATTTACTGTACATTCAGAAATGATCACCCAATGGGTAATAGTTAAATTGTTATACTGACTTAAAAAAATTCCTTTCATGGCGCATACTCCCAACAGTATTCTGTCATCACCCTACTCAGCTATGTATATCCAGATAGACTTCATCTCTCCACAGCCCTCCTGTAGCATTCCTACTCTCTTACACCTCTGGATGAAGTTAAGAGTGGCTTTTCGTCTCACAGACTTCACACAGCTCACTCACTCTCTGTCAGTGATAAATGTGTTACTCTATAGGTAGTGTCATTGTCACCAGCACCTAGTTACTCAGAGGACTGCAGACTGATTCATCTCAGCTCTGGCTTACACCTGGGTGCAGTCTGTCTTTCTCCTTCAGCAGAACTTGGGTAGTGCCCATGTGTCTCTGTAGTGTATAGTAATGCAGTTCTTTAGAAGCATAAAATGTATGCTATTGTTAAGCTCAGTGCTAGCAAAATTATTGACTCAAGAATACAGCACCTAATCCCTCTGTGGCTCCTGTTTATTACAAAGTTGTGAGTGGGGGGGGAGGGTTAACTGAAACCTAGCACTCAGGGATTGGAATGAGACCTGTGATTTATTTTGGAGCTCTGCTGAGGCATGTTACATTAATATGGAGCATTAATGAATGGTGGGTAAATCATCAGACAGTTTGTTTTTACAACTTATTTACCAAAGACAATCAAGCTGATATGCAACATCTCATTTTCAGTAGGGTCCTGCTTCAACCATTTCCATAGCTGTGTGGACTAAAGCACTTAGAGGTTACGTGACTCTCTCAAGCTCACTTAGTGAGTATTGTGGCTCTGGTGGGGTTTGAACCTGTGACATCCCAACTCCCAAGCTGGTGCTCTAACCATTAGTCCACACTGCCCCTTAAGTTAAAATAGCAGTTTTCTACAGGGGTGCTTGACAGGAAGATTGGTACTATACCTTGTCAGCAGCATTCTGGGCTATATTTTCAGACAGATGCTGTACTTTAATGATCCTTGGGGCCGAGTCCATTGCCAGCATCAGCTGAGGTTAACCACGGGGGTCAGTGGGATATGTGTTCTAAATGTCAGCTGGGGTGGGAGAGCAGGACCAATCAGATTAGGAAAGAAGCCATAGCAACAGTAAGTGAGCATAAAAAATACTGTGAATTTCTTATTAGAACCCTCCCTGTCTTATAACAAGTTTGGGGGTGATAAGCATCCCCTTTATCATATTTAGGATTTGCACACTGCATGATAAACTTTTGTGGATTATCCATCTAGTTCCCATGAATGTTCTGGTAGGACAATAGAGCAAAAGAGTTGAATGGGGTTACACTGCCTAAAAATTCAAATTTTCTAGGTGCTAGATTACAGTAGCAAGTTGCCATATATGCAAGTCAGAAATTCTACATGCTAGATTGCAATTATTTATTTTTTATTTATTTAGTTATTAATTCATTAATTTAGTTGTTAAGTTCAGTTGGATCAGGTCCCTTTTATAGGAGGGACCCGGGCACAAGGCATAGGAAAGTAAAGAACAATGGTTAGGTTACAGAATGTGACACACTTCTGGAAAACAAGACGGTGGACAAGATTTCAGGATCAGATTTCATGAGAAGCTTCTTTAATTTGTATTATTTTATTCGGTAGTATGTTACTATTACCTTTATTAAAATATTAAAAGGGGGTGCAGGGGTAAAGCCCCTTATTGTTACGTAAAATCATTTTTTTTATATACCTTGAAATTCAAACCTTAGCCATATTGTTTTTATAAAGGAGTGTTACAATCCATAGTTCTTTGAAAATGATTACTTTATCCTCAAAAAAGCTAAGCAGGGACATATAATCAATTTGTCAGCAGTAGTTTTGCTCAGATATGATCAAATAGCACATTAATGAAACTTTAACTTATGACATGTAAGACATTTTCATACCATTCCTCCCTGCGGAAAAAATTAGACCTTTGTGTCTATTCGTATGTATATCCAGCAGGTGGCACTAGTTGATCAGTTTTGGTATGGTTTTTCTATAAGCTTGTTTGCTTCATGGCTTAAACAAAGGGAAAAAAAATAAGCAGCACTTAATCACAGAAGAAAATGTTGAAATGTGTTTAAAGAGGCTTTCGTCCTACAAAACTGGTACTAAATTATTTTGGAAGGTATACCAACAATGACTGTTTTAAAACAGAGCTACAGTACAGGTAAAACTGCATATAAAGAAAGTCACCGTAGCAGTAGGTCATCAAGAGAATCTCCTCCATTGGGCCACACCTTTGGAACTGTAAGCTGTCAGTACCAGAGCCTCTCTAACACTTTTGCTAGCCATGGGCCACCCACAATGATGTGCAACGTGGGTCTCTATATAATTGTGCTTCACCCTATTGCTCCTCCATCCCTCATGGGAGATAAGCTCAGAGGGCCTTTCTTGCTGTGAGAAACTAGGAGACCAAACCAGAACCAGGCACACAAGGAGAGGTAGTGGACTGGAAAGTAAGTATACAAGAGGCGCTTATGGACATCTCCAAACAGGGCAGTGGACAAACCTGGCAGCTTATTCCTCTGAAAGGGGAAAGGAGGGTAGGTGCGCTGTAGCCCAATAGAGGAGATTCTCTCAAATATCTACTGCTAGGGTGAGTAAATGTTCTTTTTTTCATTGAGGCTATCTCCTCCATTACGCCATGCATTTGTAACAATTCCCAAGCAGTACACAAAGTACCCAGGGAGGATGGTAAAGTCTGATTTGCCATCATGACAGAAGGCCTTGTAATACAGCAAGACCAAAGCCAGCATGTCTACGAGAGACGACGTCTAGACTGTAGTGTTTGGTGAAAGTATGCATAGTGCTATATGTGGCCGTAGCACATATGTCAGCTGCAGAAACATTATGAAAGCAAGTAACAGAGGTGGCCATATCATATGTAGAGTGGTTAGAAACAATACCAGAAAGTACTTACCATACTTATGTAACAAAAACACAATACAGTTAGCTAGCCATTTGGAAAGGCATTGTTTAGTCACAGGGCCTAATTCTTTCCCAGAGTTGAAGGAAACAAAAAGCTGGGAGGACTTTCTGCAGTCCTTACTGTGATCAAGGTAGAAAAGTAGTGTTCTGTATACACCAACTGTATGGCACAATGCCTCACCTTTGTTAGTGTGCTCTGGATAGTACACAGGAAGGAGTAGGGACTGATTCAATGTAAAATCAGAGACCACTTTTAGTAGACAACAAGGATTGGTCCACAAAGACACCCTGTCCTTGTGGAAATTCAAATAAGGAGTCTCTTGCATCAAAGCCCAAAACTTGGAAATCCTATGAGCAAGTTGTGGCAACCAAAAAGAGTGTTTTCCATGACAGGAAACATGTATCACAGATTGCAGCAGGTCCAAGTGGAGCCAGAGTTAATTTCTCAAGAATGAAATTCAGGTCCCGAGATGGAGTCGGTGGACGAACTGGGGAACAAATATGTAGAATACCCTTTAGAAACTTAAGGGACACCTCTAGTTGTGCCACAGTGTGCCCATCAATAGGTGCATGGAAAGCCAAAATGGCTGCCAGGTGCACCTTAATGGATGAGTACTGGAGACCAGAGTCAGACAAAGACAGAAGGTAGTCCAGTACAGTATTGACAGGACATGTAAATGGGTCCACAGTACTAGAAACACATCATATGGAAAAGCACTTCCACTTCAAAGAGTAGATGTATCTAGTTATTAGACAAGGTGATACTGTGGCCAGTTAATGTAGTTCACTGGGTTTATACTCCAAACCCAGTGAAACACTCGTATTGGCCACAGTATCCCCTTACAATGTTAGATGCAAAATCCACAACATTGCATAGGCTGTGTAGGCAGTGTTGAGCTTAACACAACTTGCAATGACCCAGTAGTAAACTAATGCAGGGCAGCACAGGCAATGTTATACTAGACAGAGTTTGAAATGACCCAGGTGGTACCTAAGGTAGGTGTAGCATAAGCAGTTCTGTACTAGATACAGCTTGGAATGACTCAGGGGTTACCTAAAGTAGGGGCAGCACAGGCAGTGTTGTATTAGAGACAGCTTAAAATGACCCAGGGTGACCTCAGGTTGGGGCAGCACAGGCAGTGCTATACTAGACACATATTGAAATGACCCAAGTGTGACATAAAGTAGGGAAGCGCAAGGGCAGCACAGGTAGTGTTGTACTAGACTCCAGTAGCAGGCTTTCTAGCTGCAAGCAAGACATCAGTGAACTAGGGTGGAACCCCAAAATGGTCAATGGCCGCATCTTCAGGAGGCAGGCATGCAGATGCAGAGACCACAGATGCAAATGGACCAGGGACCCCTGAATCTGTGACAGCAGATCCCAACAGAGGGCAGCTGAATAGGAGGCTCCACTGCCAGATGCTGCATAAGTGGAAACCAAATCTGGCAAGGCCAGAAGGGAGCCACCCATATTAGGAACGCATGTTCCACCCATGGCTTGAGCAGAACTCTCTGTATAAGAGGGATTAAAGGAAAGGCATGAAGAAACCTCTCTGTCCTGGAGATGGACAATGTATCTTGCCAAAAATCTCCGGGCCCTGGAGGGAGTGAGCAGAAACACAGCAGATCTGCATTGCGGAGACAGAATAAATGTCTAGCTCTGGACAACCCCATCTTGCAGAGAGGTCATTTACCATGGAGGTCAACAGTTTCCATTCCTCAGCCAGACCGAGACCTGCTTAGTCATCTGCCAAGATATTTCGGTCATGTGGAAGAAACACATCCAACAGTTTAAGGCCGTGAGAAATTGTCTAGTACCACACTATCATAGCTTCCCTTCACAAGAGATAAGAGTGAGTGCCTCCTTGTTTGTTTATGTTGACTCTAGATCAGTCTAAGACCCTTGGCTCTGAAAGAATCCAAGATGGGCACCCCAGCCAGTCCCTGAGGTATCTGTTGTGAGGATCTGCATGGGAGCTGGGGGAAAGAATGGAACATCCTGTAACAGGTTCTGTCTGTCTATCCATCATACTATAGCATGGCAGAGAGGGGACAAGATGAGAACCATTCATTCCAGCTCATCTGTCAACTGATATCATTGTACCTAAATGGTTCAATGTAGTATGCGCATATGGAGGACAGCAAAGGGAACCATAATAATGGCTGCAGCAATCAGCCCCAGCAGATGTAATATCATCTGACCTGACACATAGGGTTAAGACCTGTCCCTCTTTTCGCAGGACAGTCCTGATTTGGGCAGCTGTGTCCTGCAAAAAAAACATGAAAAATACTACATGTCCTGACTTTGTAGTAGTAAAAATATTTTCTAATTTTCCACTAAATGTTGCAGAAAACTGTCCTATCTTAACTAAAATACCTTAAAATGATAAGAAACAATAGAAGCAACTAAGAAACTACAATACTTAGCCTTAATTCTGATTATATAGAGAAAACACGTCTGTTGTATAGGTCGAGGTTACGTACTGTCCTGCGAAAAATCTTGTTTCAGTAAGAAATGTCCCACTTTGGGCTTCTTAAAAGGTGGTAACCCTACTGACACATAATGGCCTCTGTGTATCAGCTGGTCCTTGGTAATAAGGGCCTCCACCCTGTCTGAAGTCAGGAAGGCACTACCCACCACCATGTCCAGCATTGCATCAATATATTGGAGGCACTGAAATGAAATGAGTACAGATTTAAATACATTCACTATGATACCCAGTTCCTCAAACAATTGTTTCATTCCGGACCATGTGTATATAATCACTTCCCTTGATGGAGCCTTCAGGAGACAGTCACTCAGGCCACCTGGAATACCATACTGGTTGCGCGACCAGCTGCACCACCAAGGCAACTGGAAGCTGGGCAATCCCGGAGCACATTACTCTTTCTCCAGTGCACAACCTAGGGCTGCACAGATAATTACATTCCAATCACAGGAGTGCGGTGTGCATATTTATGGAACACATACAGAGAGGAGAGAGAAGTAAGTGCCTCAGCTGAGACTTGAACCCAGACTGCCCAGAATACCATTCTGGTTGTGCTACCAGCTGCACCACCGAGGCAACTGGAAACTGGGCTGTCCCGGAGCACATTACTCTTCCTCCAGTGCACAACCTGGGGCTGCAAAGATAAATACATTTTCAATCACAAGAGTGCGGTGTGCATATTTATGGAACACATACAAACAGAGGGGAGATAGAAGTAAGAGCCTCAGCTGAGACTTGAATCCAGGCTGCCTAGAATACCATTCCAGTTTCATTACCAGCTGCACCACCAAGGCAACTGGAAACTTGGTCCTCCTGAAGCACATTAGTCTTTTCCCAGTGCACAGCTTGGGGCTGTAAAGATAATTACATTTTAATCACTAGATTGCGGTGTGCATATTTATGGTACACATACAAACAAAAGGGAGAAAGAAGTAAGTGCCTCAGATAGGACTTGAATCCAGGTCGCCTGGAATACCATTCCGGTTGTGCTACCAGCTGCACTACTAAGGCAACAGGAAACTGGGCCATCCCGGAACACATACAAACAGAGAGGAGAAAGAAGTAAATGTCTCAGCTGAAATGGCATTCTGTGTGGCCTGGGTTCATATCCCAGCTCAGGCACTTACTTTTTTCTTCCCTCTATTTGTATGTGTTCCACAAATATGCACTCCACATACCTGTGGTTGAAATAGAGAATAAAGTATAGGGTGATGTGTGTAACGAGAAGTTTACACACACCCGAGTGGTTAGATGCTCATAAACCCGAGAGCAAAGCTCGAGGGGTTTATGTTAGCATCTAACCATGAGGGTGTGTGTAAACTTCAAGTTTAAACACATCACCCCATATTTTAATTTATATAATTGCTGGGTTTGCCTTTTTCACCACAGCAATCATATAAAATGAATGCAGGTTCCGGAGCACTCCACAGTCCCATTTGCTTTCAGTATCCAGTCGTTTTCCATTTTATTTTAAAACTTTTTCAGTCAGCAGTGAGAAGATAAGTTTTCCCCGTCATGGTACATTTTCTGTTTTAAAATGTACTTACCGCAGAGTCCGAATGGTAGTTGGGTCTCTGCAGAATAAACAAAACGTGCGGCTGCGGTCTGAGAAGAGCTGCAGCGGGGCATGCGCAGAGTGAGGGAAACCGTGCTCGTGTTTGCCATTATAAATGCTCCTTTATAACGGCAAATTACACCACAGTTTCCCATACCTCTCAACTGTCACACATTACAAGGTACGTCACTCTTTTTAACCCTCAGAAATCCTTTGTCCCACATCGAAGTAGTGATATTCCACATTTCTCACAGAGGTTTTAAAGCAGAAATTCATAATTATCTGTTGTGTTCAATTATCAGCAAACATTATGAACACTAGTGCACTGATAGCCATAGTGTTCTGAGCTTGCAGTGCTGTGTTTGATGATATGTCCCACATTTTGCTCATTTGTCACACATCTTGTTACACATTTTGGTGAAGAAAGGTTGAGAGGTATGCAGTTTCCCTATGGGAAAAAGGCAAGGCCAGTTATTATAAAGTAATTATCTATGCAGCCCCAGATTGTGCATTGGAGAAAGAGTAATGTGCTCTGGGATGGCCCCATTTCCATTTGCCTTGGTGGCATTTTTCATCAGTAAGCAATAAACCATGATGAGCTGTGCATTAAAGGATTAACAATGTGCCTCAGGGGTGAAGTAATGCATGAGGTCGTAGGCCAAGAGTCCTTATGCCCTTGAGAAGTACATCATTAATCTTTTAATGCACACCCTACGTACCCGGTGACAACTGTAAAGGATGGAGCCCTGTTCAGTGGTGCAGCTGCAAGTGAAATCTGGGGAAAGTTGTTGGTGGGAGAAATGTCCGAGAGTAAGGAGAGGGAAGACTGTATGACCATGTGGTATGTGCTGCTGCTTTTAGGTATGATCAAAGGCTGCAGCACGGATGTTAGTTTTTCTCCTGCTTCTTCATATTTTGATTGTGCCTCAACTAAACACTGTGGATTATTTGTCTTATTGCTAAATATTAAAAATAGTTGGCTGCCAGTGCATCAGTTATCGGGGGGGGGGGGATGTTTTTACTGGGTGCCAGTTCAGTCATGTCTGTTTGTGAGCAATCAGCTGATTCCATACGGATGTAAGCAGCTACTGCATGTAAAAACAATTCAATTTTAATGTAGGCCAAAAACAGTAAGGGAAGGACTTTGGTATCCAAATACAGCCCCCTGGGTCTGTGTGGTGGCTGCTTGTGTTTGTCTGTGTCTGTAGCTTAGTTTTTGTGGATTTACATGTTTTTCTGCTTGTGGTAACTATACCATTCTTGCTCACTACATCCGTAAAAGTCTCCTGGACTGGATTTCTGCAAAAAAATCATCATCAGGTATCTTTATTTTCATTTTAAAACCAACTTTTTGGAAGCTATCCCAAGCAAAACATAAGTGAAGCAACTACATCTGACAAACTTGGTGACTGGGTCCTGCTGCAATCCACATTTTCGTCTGACCTGCTCCTTGATCTGTATGTGGGCTTTTCAGCAACCTGTTTGAATGACAAAGAAGCATACAGACAAAGGGATTTCACATCCTACATATGTGCAGGCAAAATTAATCACCTTCAGGAATTTTAACATTTCAGTGACTATGGACCTCAGCTGTTGATCATTCTTTTGGCTTTTGACTTAACCACCAGGTACCTATCTGCAAGCGACTGGGTGCAACTGACAAGCTACAACAAGGATAAATGGGCATATCATCCTCTATTACTAACAATCTCCTTGCTCTGAGTCCCCAGACGCCTGCACTGGTCCAAGCCGCATAAGCCTCAGAAGTGTAATTCTATTGACTACAAAGTACAGCAACTGTCTCTTAAACTCCTACTCCTCCTCCTCTTGATATCAGGAAGTGTCCACTCAAATCCTGGCCCTGTCTCCACGTACAACAAAGCCTGCCAAAATGGAGGGCGCTCAAAATTACCTTAAACATCTGCAGTCTCCTTCCAAAACTGGCCTCCCTTCAAATCTTTGCCAGCCAACACAACCCGGATATCTTTGCCATTGTCGAAACTTGGCTGACACCTAATACTCCGGATCATGCCATCTCTATACAGGGCTACAAGATATTCAGGCTGGATAGGACCTCAAAAAGGGGTGGTGGGTGTGCAATCTACACACCCTTCCTGAGGAGGTTGTGGAGTCAAAATCAGTGGTGGAATTCAAGCATGCATGGGACAGTCATAAGGCAATTCTAGGGTGTGGGGGTAAGAAGAAGTAGGCTGCTGGTTAACTAGGATCTGCAGCTTATCCAGTAGGTAGGGAAATGGGCAGACTGGGTGGGCCAAGCGGTCCTTATCTGCCATCAAATTCTATGTTTCTATGTTTCTATAAAGGACTACCTCACCTGTCTTCCTGGGTCTTACCCCACCACAGAAACCTCAGTGCAACTCCTCCCTATCAAGATACTACTTGGTGCCCAAAACAAAGTCCTCACGATTGCTGCTGTCTATATCCCACCAAAAGATCCTGATTCTGGCCTACAGGCTGTCCTCGAGTTCGTAAGTACACAACCTTCTGACATCGAACTCCTTCTCCTTGGGGACTTTAATATAAATTGGCTTGCTCCTGATGCAGGGTCAAACAAAGATGCCATCCTAGCAGCAAATTTAACACAAGTGGTAAACTCCCTACCAGGAAAACTACAAATCAGGGACCAGCACCCTCATTGACTGGATCCTTACCAGTCCACCCTACCCATATAACCAATGTAAGTGTTCTCCCTGACTCGCTCAGTGATCACTCTCCAATAATATGTACCGGACAAATAAGTTTAAGTAAGCCGCCTCCAAAACCATCTATGGCAGAGTCCTACCTTATGGCAACCTTACTCATCTCAAGACCTGTCTTAGGCAGATAGACTGGTCCTTGATTTACAAAACTCAAGAATGGACCTAGCCCTTGATTACTTTATTACTACTTTCAACACTGCCCGTGACACCTATGCACCAGTAAAAAGCGCAAAATCAAGCACTCACAAATCCCTGGCTCACGGCAAAGCTATTGGCACAACTCAAAGTAGGATCACCTCTGGGCCACTGCAAGAGCTACTGGCACTCTGTCGGACATTCAAAAGTATAAACAGGCTGCAACCACTGTACTAAACAGATCCGCTTGATGAAGAGCTCCTACTTCAAGAATGCCCTCTCCAACTCCTGGGATGAAGGAAATCCTTCTGGAACAACATAAAGAATATCATGGGTCAGCAGTCCAAATCCTCTCCTACAATAATGAATGGATGGAACCACTACATTAGACCAGAGATCATTGCAAACACCCTAAATGATACCTTCACGGACCTTAGTGGTGTCCTCTCATCTGATTTCTTCACTGATGCTGACCCTCAATTTCTACTTCTACTACCTCTCCAACCAAACCACCCTTCCATTTCAAACTAGTAAAGGCACATGAAGTCTATAAATATGTAAAGAAGGCCATTTCTAAGTCCCAAGCAAGCAGCGACACTATTGACCTTAAACTTCTGTCTCTCACTCTGGAGGAAGTACTGCTCCCCCTCACAACAATTTTCAATCTCTCCCTCTGTTACAGCCAATTCCCTAGGAAATGGAAGGCTGCAGTTGTCACTCTGGTGCACAAAAGTGGTGATAAGTCACTGCCTGGTAACTATTGCCCGATATCAATACTACCACCTCTCTCAAGGCCCTTGAGCGGCTGGAGGCGGACCAACTTTCAGACTACCTGGAAAAGCACAACATCCTATGCACTCAGCAGCATGGATTTAGGAAAGGCACAGCACATCAACTGCCCTACTTGAATTCTCAGGGCAATCCACAATGCCATGGACAAAGGAAACCTAACTGGAGCAGTCTACATTGACTTAACCAAGGCATTTGATACAGTTCACCATGGCCTACTTATCAAATAACTTCTATCCCTAGGGCTCTCGTAGGGTCCTGGTGACTGGGTAAAAAATTACCTTGCTCAGCGCTCTCAATCTGTAAAAGTAGCTGGAGTTCTCTCAGACTCAAAACCGGTTCGTTCAGGAGTTCCCCAGGGATCCATCCTGGGCCCCCTCCTTTTCAGCCTTTTCCTAAACTCCCTCCCCAAATCCTGCCCTGAACAAATAATCCTCTATGCCGACGATGCCGTGATTCTTGCCACTCATAAAGATCCGAACCTCTTACGCCTCAACCTTCAGCATGCTTTTTCCAAAGTTGAGATGTGGTTCCTTGAACATAAGCTGGTTCTAAACCACAAAAAACTAAATCCATGCTCTTCTCTAACTCAAAAACAAAAAGCGGCAAGTCCCACTCACCATTAATACATACCTGGAAATACCCTTGAACAAGTGCCAATTTTCAAATATCTTGGAATCAACTTTGATCAAGGCCTAACCTTTACAACTCACATTGATAGTACAGCAAAAACTATTAATCAGCGAATTGGAATTCTGTATCGGAACCACAGCTTCTTACCCATTCTGCACTGAGGATTGCCATCCAATCTTCTACCATCTCAGTCGTTGACTATGGCTTAGGATTATATATGGATCTGCCACTACTACAGCACTTAGTGCATTACAACATCCTAAATAAGGCCTGTCGGCTGCTCACTGGTGCACATCGGCGTAGCCACATGTGAACTCTATGCTGACTCAGGTTGGTTGCAACTCTCAAACCGGATAAAGTACCTTACCTGCCTGATGTGAAAAAAATCCACTCTGGGCCTCACTCCACCCTGTATCCAAGACCTGCTATGCCAGCGCTAGCACCCGTTTTACCAGAAGATCAGAACACCAGCCTCTCAAGTCCCCCAATGCGGACTTCTAGGGACAAAGATCATTTGCCTATCGTGCCCCAGCTGGCTAAATGCCCTCAGCACTCATATTACCTCCACCTCTCTAGGTATTTTCAAATCAAGGCTTTTCTCTCACCTTGCCACCTCCAGCTCCTGTGACTGCCCTGATTAAACCTCCTATTTTCTCACTACCCACCCTGTTCCGTTATTTGACAAAGACATGTTTGGGAAACCTTTTCTCCTGCTATTGTCTGCTCCCCACACCATTCACTTACCCTCTCTGTTCTGGACTTTTCCCTATTTGTTTCTCCTAATCTGGCATGACCTCTTTCTTGTAATAATAATGTGATTATTGATATCTCATGTCCTTTTGCACAAGTGATTTGATATGTATTTGTATATGTTTTCTTGCTCTTGACACAACACAAATTGTTGTGTTATCTATGTAACCTTTTGTACTGTACCTAATTGATGTGGAATCTTTGTAAAAGAGCCTCTGGCTCAAAGGTAGTAATTCCTAGAACAATAAACTAAACTAAACTAAACTTTAAGGAACCTGTAGAAAATCATTAAAACATGTGGGTCCAGACTGGGATTGAGGTATTATGTGTTGGGCAAAAGTTGTCATTTCCACCTGAGCGGAACTTTCACAAAATGTGGCAACTTTTGTGGAAGTTTCCGAGCTTCTGCCAGTGGCGGATTGGAAAACTTCCGAATGCCTGAGGCCAAATTTTGCCCCATTCTGCCCAGCCCAAAAGTCACTCCCCCATTCCTGTGGACCCTCTCCCAATGCAATGCAATGCAACCCCCCCAGAGGTGCCCCAACCCCCGTCTGATCACCCGGCACCTGACGTATTTAATTATCAACCAAACCCTGGTTACTAGTGGCCGCTACCCTCACCCGACCACCTGCCTGTGTTCTGCCAAGTATTATAGTCTGTTACCCCCCCCCCAGCACCATCCCCCATATATTAAAATTTTTTTTTTCCCCTGGTGGTCTAATGGTAGTAAATCCCCCTCCTTTCTAGTCCCCAAATATCGATATTTAGTATTTTATTTAAGTTAGTTATTTATTTCCTGGTGGTCTAGTGTCCCCGCGTCCCTCCCACCCCAACAGATGTGTTCACCTGCTCCCCATCCTGAAATGAGTGGGCCTCGGCACAACCCTCGGCTCTCCCTACTTGGCCGGTGGACCACTGAAATGTGAATGAATGAATGAATGAGCACATGCGCTTGCAATCATTCATTCATTCATTCATTCACATTTCAGTGGGCCACTGGCAGAGGAGAATAGCAGAGGGATGTGCCGGTGGCCTGCTTCATTTCGTGATGGGGGAGTGTGGTGAGACACTACCTGTTAGGGTGGGGAGGGATGTGGGGGGGCCACTAGACTACCAGGAAATAAATAACTAACTTAAAACAAAATACTGAAGCTCAGTATTTGGGGACTGGGAGGGAGGGGAATTTACTACCACAAGACCATCAGGGAAAAAAAAATATTTTAATATATGGGGGATGGGGATGGCACAGGGGGGTAACAGACTAATAATACTGCGTGGGACACTGGCGGGTGGTCGGGTGGGGGTAGGGGTCACTAGCTACCAGGATTTGGCTGGTAATTAAATATGTCAGGTGCAGGATTTCTTTATTTTTAACAATGGGGCAATGGAAGATAGTAGGCAGAATTTCTGCGAAAGATCGGAAACTGATTCCCGAACTTTCGCGGAAGCGAAAGTCAGACTTTCACTTACATTCCACCTGCGGAAGATATTTTTTTTTGCACACTCCTCAGTGTTTATAAAAAGGATGAATGTTTTAAAAAATGTTTTTTAATGTAGGGGTAGTAACATAAGAATTTCAACATGGTAGCTGTTGCCTTTTTTTTTTTTACTTTAATTTTGTTGTGTATTGATATGTGAAAGTAAGTAGGTTTTGGGGGCTAAAAATGAGATTTGGTATCTGACCCTGCACCGTTATTATTTTAATGCATGGTCAGGTGATGTCCCTCAGCTAAAGAAGTTTGTAAATTTTTTCTTGATATTTATACAATGTTTACTCTTAATAGGGAACATAAGCCCTGTTGTTTTCATTGTTTATTATAACTGTAAATTTGGGCATGTGTAAAGCCTGTTTTATAACACCACTGTACTGTTTTCTGTCGCTTTGAATTGATCCATTTTTTCCTCAGTTAGGGTGCCTTGTTAATGCTGTTCTATAACATGGGCATCTATATATTAGGGAAATGATTGGTCAGTCATAATCAGGTGGACATTCATTAATTCCTAATATACCAACAGTTGCTGGAAGTGGTGAAAAGGTGCCGAGAAACAGGAGACTGAACTAATTTCAAGGCTGTGCAAAACTGTCATCAGTAGCCATATTGAAATCCATGTTAGTGAGCATACCCACCCACCCACCCACCCACCTATAGGACACTGAGAATTGTACCATAAATTGTTTCTGAACAGAAATAAAACTGTGTATGAGAAAAACTATGTAAAACTAGTATACCCAGCCACCCAAAGCAGAGACAGTCATAGCATAAAGTGTTTTTTGACAAAAGCAAAACGGTGTATCACACAAAGTATCTAGAACCATCAAAGGCATGAATGAAACAAACAGAAAAGTCTATATGTACCGAAGCGATCCGATAATATTAATCATGCTGTGTTCTCCATGTCGGCGCAAGGAAAGAACAGATCCGTATACAGCGTGGTCTCATAGTACAGTCGCACAGCTTCTTAAGCGGTCGTAGTAGCCTGTTACACCGTGTGTCCATCTAGTAATTTACAGTTCCTGCTGCGTATCTGTGCACGGCGCCTGACTCGAGAAACCGCAGTGCGAACCCCTTTAACAAAGCGATATACTGCAACGATGCTAGACAGTCACCGCAAGCAACATATATCGTGGTTGTGTAAGAGCGATCATAATTGTGCATGTTCTGCATGTAATTAGCAGATCTCCACCCTGCAACATAAGGTGGCATTGTGAATTATTACCAAGTACTGGCTCTGTGTGTTACCAATAACGTGAAGTGGCCTCACTGTGGAGTTGCAAAGGTAACTTGTGGTGGAGGAGACGCTGGTCTCCGATGTGCCACATGTATTTGTGGAAAGGCATCTTCAACAAAATAATGCCTCTGTCTCTGAATTATGCCACCCGGCAGTGTAGAGACACATACAGTAATTACTGTAGGCATAGTGTGTGTTCCACAATGTGTCAGTGTTAGGTAAAAAAAGACAGAATGCAGAGAACAGAAAGTGGTCTAGTAAAAACATATCACAAAACCACAAGAAAGCTAGACCCTGCAACAATTGCTGTATTAAATAATTATTAAAACAAAGTGCCATCAAAAATTATCCACAACAGTCCAGTGCTAGTAACCCCTAGGAAAGACAGAATGCACTGTGAAAGAGCAGTAGAGACAGCAGTAGGTGACAGTATATTTCAGACAACAGAAACAAAAGTTCTGTGCCCCTTGATACTATTATGTCACCCTGTTTACCAGAAACTTCTCTAAAAAGGACTATTTTCCTGTGGCAGAACAAACATGGTTGTGGTACTGTGGGTAAAAGTAGTAGAAGAACACTAAGTAGTCCCCACAGTTTTTCTCCTGTAAATCCAGAACTGTTAGTCCATTTCTCTCCATATGTGGCCCATGTTATAAGCTCAATAACCAACTCCAGGGTGTGTGTTTATTGGGGATTAATCAACACCCTGAGTGCTGTGAGGACACTCAGCCTGTGGCCTCGTGCCTCACAATGCACCCGGGGTGTTGATTAATCCCCAATAAATGCATACCCTGTCGTGGGTTATTGCTTACTTATTTCCACCCAATATTCATTTTTTAATTACTTATGAGTTTCATAAAACCCAATGATACCAGTTGACTGGAAGCCTACAGTGAAGCTTTCCCTGCAAAACTTCCACACAAGGGATGTCACTGGGTTTCAGAACTGACAAGTACCATAATTACAAGATGAATACTGGGTGGGAAAAAGGTAGAATTATACCATGGACATAAGTGAACAGCCAATGAAATGGTCAGACTGGCAGTTTACCACCAGTGTAAATCCTCTGATAACCACTGGCTGTTGAGCAAATAATAATGGTACAAAAGGTCATCTACATCCTAATCATCTGCAGCATAGAAATAAATGCAATAAAAATAGTAACACAAAGCAACTGCTTTAAAAAGTTGTATTTTATTATAGTAAAAAAATGAACCTTGGTATAATTGCAATAAGCCACTTGGAGGATTTGGGTTATCTGGGGATTTACCACGGCTGGTGAGGTTTTACCCACTCGGCTGTGCCTCATGGGCAAACCACTCCAGCCATGGTAAATCCCCCGATAATCCACACCCCCTCATGGCTTATTGCTTAATTAACAACAGACCCTGCTCAAGGAAACATAGGACTATTGCAAAACAGGCACACAAAACAATACCCTGGGGCTTATTAAACAAACTATACATGCAGAAATTTAAATTATATAAAAATTGTAAACAGAGTTCATGTTCCCTTTAACATCATGGTTAGTGCTGTGCAAAATGTTCAAATTCCACAGACTTTTGAAAAATGCTACCTAATTCTGCTGAATTCAATCAGAAATGGAATAGGAGGTATTCCACTAAGAAAAGGTGGCATGTTTTCCTCCAATCACTGAAAGGCAAAAAGCTGTCTTGTGGATTTGCAGATATTCTACAAAAAGTTTTCAATGACCATTAATTCCATGGAAACAAGTTTGAAGATTTAATCAGAAATGAATCCATTTACTGTTTTATGCCTGGTACAGCACTTTGTTGATCATTAATTGTCTCTTTTATGGTTTTCACTAACATTCTTATATGTCCTTATATTTTGCGATGTGCAACACGATCCACAGAAGAACCTTAATTTGGGAGGACAGTGCTCCACAACACAAAGGACGCAGCCACAACAATTTTGTTTAGCCTTAACTCTACCACCAGAGCAACAGTGTAAGGGGTGTCCACGTCAGCCAGTCACACTGGTAGCAACCTTGTACAGAGTTTGAAGGGCTGATGGACTGCATAAGGACTTCATTAATTTAAGTGCAACTTTTGTGGCCAATCATTTATTGAGTGACAACGTGCGGCAATTCTCCAAAAAGGGCCATATTTTTGGAGTTTAATGTACCCATCCAATACATAACCACATCAAACATCATTTGAAAGCTTATGTTATGTACGTTTAGATGAGGTATGCTATGATGTGGAACTGGCAAGTGGAGCCATGAGCCTGTAGGCGAGGTTAAACAATGTACCCAAAATGAGGAAGTCTCATTTTTTGCACAGTTCCAGAAACACTGCATCATAACTATGACTCCAGTTTTTACTGTTTAAGTTAATTTCAACATCTTACTGTGGTGTTTATTGGTCAAAGCTACCAAATGACAATGTATTAAAAGATTATTGGTTTTGCATTGGCTAGTATTTTTTTCAGAAATGATGAAGCTGATTAGCATGTGGCAAAAATGGCGAATATCAACATTTTGCAATATACTAAAATGAACTGTTTTCACATCACAAATTCTTAATTGTCAAAGTGTTTCACAAGTGATTACAATAATTTTCTATATGTTCAATTGAAATTTGCTGCCCAGATCAGTCTCACACCGAATGTTGTGCACCAGTAGCAGTAGATTGCGTGCCCATAGATTGTACTGCATAGTGGGTAGATATAAATGTACATGAATTCCTAATGTAATGCTTCTCGATTTGTAAGCTTTTGTACACACAATGTAGCATCTAGTCTGTCTGATAGAAGGTTTTAATTTGTAATTACCTATGCATGTAAAACTAGCCTTTGAAATATTCTAGAAACTAGCTTTTTAATTCAGAGACACTTCTACACAGGTCAGTATTAGTGTTAGAGTTGACAATAGACAGCTTCATATTGGGCTTCAATTAAAGTGCATACTAAACAAAAATGGCAGTTTTGATACTAACATATAGATGTAATTTATATCTAATTTGGCACAGGTGCGTATACTTGTACAAAATGAAAAATGGTGGTAGTGGTGGTGGTAATGCTAACAATATACTGTTTGAATTTTACCTCCACAGTGAAGTTACAGTGTGTGAGGACATGGAGGATACAAACCCCTTAAACCTTACATCAAAGAGAACAAGCATTTGTCAATGCCAAATGTTCACGTGTAGGTATTTGCAGTGGTGTTTGGTACTGGTACTGACTTCAGAGGAGAGAGGAGGCAGCAATGAGAGCAGTAGATGCTGCATGGTGAAAGCTGCACCATAAATAGTCCCAGAACTGTTCCCTGAGGTAACCTGCTGGTCACCCCCTCTCCCCAGATTGAATCCCATTACCATCACCCTCTGCCTCCTGTCAGTCAGCCAGTTTCTAACTCAGTTTATCAGCTTGTGCTCCATAGCCAGACTACCCATTTTTGTTAATCAACCTTCAGTGTTGAACATTATCAAAGGCATTGCTGAAATCAAGGTAGGTGATGTTAATTGTCCCTCCCTAATTTACTTCCTTAATGAGGCATTAGAGTTTCTGACCCTAACACCCCCCAACCCCACCCTGCAGAGACTGACAGGCATTTGGGGTGTGTCTTTGGGTCATTGGCCTTAATGCTCATGCCAATCCACCCCAGCCCCCACCCTGCAGACACTGGCGGTATCGCTGTGTGCTTTGGGGTCTATGGCCCTAACTCTTACCCCATTCCATAAGGAAATAAGCTGAGATGGGTGCAGTATAGGAGAATGGGGTGAACTTTAGAGCCAAAGACCCCAGGCACACCCCAATGCCTGTCAGTGGCTGCAGGGTGGTGGGGTGGAATGACATGAGCATTATGGCCAAAGACCCCAAGGTACACCCCTGATGCCTGTCAGTCTTTACAGGGTGGTGGGGTGGGGCCTTATGGTTGGAAACAAATCCTAATGCCCAGGGTGTTTGTTGGTATTTTCACTCCAGATTTTAACATGGGCTTTTTTGGACCCCAGCTCATGAACAGTGGCACTATCATTTCATTATTCAATCCCGAAAGGTGATTTCGTGCAGTGACTGCGCCATTCAGCGCCACATGTGCAAAAACACATTTTGGGCAGGATGTGAAAAATGACAGCTATACTGTTCATGAAGTGGTGTGAAAATCTTGCAATATTGAATATTTGGAGAGAAAATATTAAAATTTGCCAAAATTACGCGCATGCGTATCGAAATTTCAATGACCACATGTAATTCGGGGGTTTTGTGGTGTTTTTGTACCAAATTTTCAACATGGCCTTTTTGGGACCCCACCTCATAAACAGTGACACTGTGATTTCATTAATCCATCCCAAAAGTTGATTTCTCACAGCAACCGCTACATTCTGCACCACAGGTGTGAAAACACTTTTTGGGCAGCATGTAAAAAATTACAGCTGTACTGTTCATGAGGAGGTGTGAAAAAATGGCAATGTGGAAAATCTGGAGTGAAAATATAAAAAATTGGCGAAGTTACGGTGTGCATAGAAACTGCACAACACACGCTCGTAATGCGGTTATTGGGGGATTTTTTTTCACCAAATTTTCAACATGGGCTTTTTAGGACCTCCCCTCATGAACACTGGCACTGTCATTTTGTTAATCAGTCCCAAACGGTGATACCGTGTGGTGACTGCAAAATCACCTTTTGGGACTGAGTAACAAAATGACAGTGCCAGTGTTCAAGATGTGGGGTTCCAAAAAGGTTATGTTAAAAATTTGATGCAAAAATTCCAAAAAATGACTGGTATGTAAGTTGAACCCCCCCATTGACAGCCATTATACGGCTCTTACCTTTCATTCTTCAGTTCCCAGTTTGGCTTTGAATAGTGCAGACGTGTCCCGGTCCAGAGAAGTTTGCAGCCAATGACCGCCAGAGGCAAGTATGGGGTAAGGGGGATAAGAGGAGATGGGTGCACAGTGGGAGGGCCAGGATGGGGGGGGACTGGGGAGACAATGGGGACCATTTTCTTTTTTTCAGGTATTAAAAAAAAAGTCAGGGGACCGTTTTCTTTTTTACAGAGAAACATAAACATTAAAGCCACACCATGGCTCATGAGAAAGCCGAGGGGGACACAAAAAGTGAGGACTGGAGTCAGCACAGTGGTGGATGACAGGAGCCGCCAATACAGAAAGCCACACAGCGGCTCATGGGAAAACCTTGTGGGGGGGAGTAAAGAGCAAGGACCATGGACAGAGAGCCCAGTAGTGGGCAGCAGGAGCTGCCAATATAGAAAGCCGCAACATGGCTCATGAGGAAGCTGGGGGGAGGCAAGGGCCAAAGACTAAGAAACTGGGGAGAGAGAGAGAGAGAGCAGTGGGCAGCAGGAGTTGCCAATACGGAAAGCCAGTGTGGCTCATGAGGAAGCCTCGGGGGGCAAAGAGTGAGAAACTGGAGAGAGAGAGACCGTGCGTAGGGTGGCAGGAGCCACTAATATGGAAATCTGCACCGCGGCTCATGAGGATGCCTGGGTGGAGGAAAGAGTGAGCACTGGGGACAGAGAGCATGGCGGTGGGTAGCACGAACTATGTAACTCTGGCCATGCGCATTTGTGTCAGCTGTAATGCGCATGGCCAGAGTTATGGCTATGAAAGAAATTAAGTGCTTTCCCATTGAAGCGGTTCATTTCTTTTAAGTGGACAACATGCCACATTGACAAAGCTGAACTTGTGTCAAGACCAGAGTGCCTGGTCATTGGTGTACACTGCCAAGCCTATTGCAGTTTCAGCTGTAATTGGCCCTGGCAGTGACACACCTCTCAAATACTGTATTGTCCCAATACGTTTGTTGAGCAAGCACAAGTGAACGCAAAAATGACTCTCCACAAACTTTAAAAAATGTGTTATTTGTCAAAAAAATCAACAGAATGCAAAACTGTCAAAAGCCACCAGTGATGAACAGAATTCTGTGATGCTGGCAGCAGAAGACAGGAGAGATGAATTGTATTGGCGGCTCCTGGATGAGTTTTCTAGTTTACATGATGTGCCACCAATACTCTATCAAAGGGGTTGCTTTCAGAAATACACAAGCAAGTCAAATTTGGCACATGTCAGAGTTGTATTCAACCCAGGAAGGAAAACAGACTGTGAATCTGATCAGACTGCATCATGTTCACCTGCTTCTATAGACACCAGAGCAAGCACATCCTCCAGCAATTGATCTTGTTGCATTTTTTCTTGAGAAAAACACACAAGAAAGAAAAGAAACTTCATAAAATTGAAACATGTGACAGAGCAACCAATCTAAGGGAGGCTAGGGTTACCACCTGTCCTACGTTTTGCAGGACAGTCCTGATTTGGGCAGCTGTGTCCTGCAAAAAAACGAAAAATACTGCATGTCCTGATTTGTTTGTAGAAAAAATATTTTCTAACTTTCCTCTAAATCTTGTAGAAAACTATAGTACCTTAACTAAATTACATTAAAATTATATGAAACCATAGAAGCAACAAATAAACTACAATACTTAGCCTTAATTCTAATTATATAGAGAAAATAAGTATGTTGCACTAGTCGAGGTTACATACTGTCCTGCGAAAAATCATATTTTAGCAAGAAATGTCCCACTTTGGGCTTCTTAAAAGGTGGTAACCCTAAGGGAGGCAGTACTTCAAAGAGTAGATGATGACATGTTGGGAAGAATATCTGAGGAATACTTGATTGCTAAGGATGCATTTATCACTCAACATGCCTTTCTTCCTACTTGAGTAAAATGAATCTGAAAGCAATACCATCTGGTTCCACTGCAACAACACAGTCACTTTATGGCATTGCATTTTATCAGCTGATTGAAGAGATAGACAATAATCTTATGCACAACAAGAAAGCTTTTCTCCTGCCCAAGATGCTACAAAGATATAAAGCTGTACTTCCCTCAGATGTAGAAACTGAAAGCTATTCCACTAGCAAATTACAGAGATTAGAAAAACACTACGGTTCTGCAATTTCATTCCATGCATAGCATGGACAAGGCAAGTCTACCATTTTTACGTTCACTTGCGCGCATGCGCAAGGAACGTTTTGGGAAAGTAGCACACTTTGGAGGTGTGCCTCTCCCATCCAATGCACTGCTCCCTTGAGCAGGAGTGGCGGTCCTGCACCAATGGGTGGGGGCTCTATATGACAGTTGTGGTCACTTCTGCTTCCAAAACCACCGCTGCCATACCGAACACCGTCACGCCACCTTGCGTCGCGCTCCCCACAGCATGTCACGCCACGCCCCAAAGCTTTGGTGCCATGCTGGGAGCCCACCCAGTGTGGCAAGCGTTGTTTGCCGACAGGGGTGCCCAATCCCGCCGGCTCCTCGGTCCCCCCCAGCCATCTTCTGCCAAGCTGGGAGCCCACCCCAGTGTGGCAAATGTCCCACATCGTCGTTTTTTTTGGTTTTACCTGTAAAGAAAAAACGGTCCTGCGGTGCGTCTCCCAGTCCCCCCTTCCACAACCCGCACCCACCCACTGCGCACCCAGCCTCCCCACACCCCCTCACCCCATACTTACCTCCGGACTCCGGCGCGATGATCTTCGGTGGACCGGGAACACGTCTGCACTCTTCAAAGGCGACCGCAAACTGAGGAAATGCTGGTAAGCTGTATAATGGGCTAGATGGGGGGGTTCAACTTTATTGCATCTGTCAGGCATTTTTTGGAATTTTTGCACCAAATTTTCAACATGGGGTTTTTGGGACCCCTTCTCATGAATGATGTCACTGTCATGGCGTTATTCGGGCCCAAAGGGTGATTTCACAGTCACTGCGCGAAATCACCCTTCGAGCCTGAACAATGCCATGACAATGTCATCTCATGAAAGAGTCTAAACCATATATGCAATTCAAAATCAAAAGACTGTTTCAACGTGTTTTGCGTTCCTATGCACACTTGTAGGTTTGCAATTTTCAATATTTCTACTCCAGATTTTCAACATTGCCATTTTACCACACCTTCTTATGAGTAGTACAGCTGTCATTTTTCACATCTCACCCAAAATGTGTTTCCGCCCATGTAGCGCACAACGGCGCAGTTGGTGTGTGAAATCAATGTATGGGACACATTAAGAAAATCACAATGACACTGTTCATGAGCAGAGGTCTTAAAATGGCTATGTTGAAAATTTGGTGAAAAAATTCCTAAAAATGACTGTTTTACGAGCGTGCGTTGTGCAGTTCCTACGCACGCTCGTACATTTGCGAATTTTCAATATTTGCACTCCAGATTTTCAACATTGCCATTTTACCACACCTCCTCATGAGCAGTACAGCTGTCATTTTTCACATCCTGCCCAAAACGTGTTTCTGCCCATGTAGTGCACAATGGCGCAGTCGGTGTGCGAACTCAATGTATGGGACACATTAAGAAAATCACAGTGACACTGATCATGAGCAAAGGTCTTAAAATGGCTGTGCTGAAAATTTGGTGAAAAAATTCCTAAAAATTACTGTTTTACGAGTCTGCGTTGTGCAGTTCCTACGCACACTCGTAAGTTTGTAATTTTCAATATTTTCACTCCAGATTTTCAACATTGCCATTTTACTACACCTCCTCATGAGCAGTACAGCTGTCATTTTTCACATCCTGCACAAAATATGTTTCCGCCCATGTAGCGCACAGTGGCGCATTCGGTGTGCGAACTCAATATATGGGACACATTAAGAAAATCACAGTGACACTGTTCATGAGCAGAGGTCTTAAAATGGCTATGTTGAAAATTTGGTGAAAAAATTTCTATAAATAACTGTGTTACGAGCGTGCATTGTGCAGTTCCTACGCACGCTGGTAAGTTTGCGAATTTCCAATATTTTCACTCCAGATTTTCAACATTGCCATTTTACCACACCTCCTTATGATCAGTACAGCTGTCATTTTTCACATCCTGCCCAAAATGTGTTTCCGCCCATGTAGTGCACAATGGCGCAGTCGGTGTGCGAAATCAATGTATGGAACACAGTAATAAAATCACAGTGACAGTGTTCATTAGCAGAGGATTTAAAATGCCAATGTTGACAATTTGGTGACAAAATTCCTGGCAATGACTGTTTTACAAGCGTGCATTGCACAGTTCCCACGCACGCTCCTAGCTTTGCGAATTTTCAATATTTCCACTCCAGATTTTCAGCATTGCCATTTTACCACACTTCCTTATGAGCAGTACAGCTGTCATTTTTCACATCCTGCCCAAAATGTGTTTCCGCCTATGTAGCGCACAATGGGGGTAACAAAAAGGTCATGCTGACAATTTATTGTGCAAATACCAGCAATCGCACAGGGCATTAGGGTACAGCACCATACATGCCAAACACCACTGCAAATACCTGCAAGCGAACGTTCAGCATTGACAAATGCTTGTTCTATTTAGTGCAATAACATTAGCTGATGCTATCCAAGCTGATAGTAATCCGAAGCATGAACTTAAGTCATCCAAATGTTTTGTGGTTGTTCTTCTGGTGAGAGAAGCTGATGAACAGCTTTCAAATGAACAAGTGGTTTTGTATAATGCCGCTTCAATCCTTCAGTTTGAAATAGCAAACATGAAACCCTCAGAATATTATCAAAAGCCAGGGGATTGTAGTTTACAGTGGTTGGCTACTTTTGTGTCCCAATTGGTGCAGGAGTTTGTCCTTTGGTTGATAGATAAAGAGGCATATAATTCAGCCAGCAACGGATATCATACTTAAGAAGACATTCAATGAAGGTACCTTTCAATTGTGGAGTGCATAGCATTTAACAGTTTCAAAATTATCACACCACTGCACATAAGCCTTGCTGCACAGCTACACCATGAGCTTGGGTCTCACAATTTAATTGACATATTATGCCTTCATGGATTCTGCATCAGTTATGATCAGCTGAGGTGATTCATGACGAGTGCTGCAAAAACTGAAGTGGAAAGACTCCAAGCAGGTGTGTTCATTCCAAATGAAAGTGTACCACTTTATGCTGGTGGAAATCTCATCCATAAAGGAGATGATAACATAGACATCAATGTAGAGACCATTCATGGAAAGAATAACTTCCATTCAGTGGCTAGAGTTATATTTCAAGAACAGTCTGCAGAAAGCCCAGCATCACAAGAAACATCACTGAAGTGTGGGAAAGAAAAGTCACTTATTCTACCAGGACAATCAGAGGTTCTTATGCAGTGTGCAGCATTTGAAAAACCTAGAACACGTCCAGAGCCAACTCACCATGAAAAGGTACTTGAGAAAATAAACTCATGTCACCTACAAGTGAAAGCTGTCCGAGATCTTACCTGGTGTCTTTTAAGACTACTGCCTCGTGATGTCCTCCCAATACCAAATGACGTTGATTTTGTTCACACTTAGGTGATTCCATTTTGGACTGGTTTCAACCACAAGCTTGCCACAAACAAGAGCACCTACACAGCAGTGGTATATGCATCTATTGTGGATGCCAAGCCAGCTGACATGGTCACAGTCTGTACCACAATGCTGAAATGTGAGGAAATGTCAGCAGCTCTAGGCCAGCAGCATGCCATTCAGACCATGGAATAGCATCTGTATGTTGTTGCTCCGCAAGTAAGATGGACTCTCCCAAATGAACATGGTACCAATGTGATTTGCCTGGGTGGTTTTCACACCCTGTGTTGTTTTATTGCATGTATTGGGACATTTTGGGGAGACGCAGGACTGCTAGACTTTCTTGTTGATTCTGATGTGTATGCAGCTTGTACTGCAGATCAAATACTTGCTGGTAAGCAACTCAGCTGTGCTCTTTGTGGCTTGACTCTAGCATCTGAGGCCCTGAGTGCTCTGAAACTTTCATTTGCTAAATGGTGTGAGCAGGGAGGAAGTACTCATGGAGTTCCAGCATTTGTCTGGCAAATGTTTGCTGACACTCAATAGGTGTTTGAGTCTGAAGACACTGAGTCCTTACAACATGTCATTAAAGAGCCCCTGACACCATTGTGACAACTTTGAGAAAATGTAATGTTTAGCACAAGTGAGCTTATATTTGAATATTGTTTCTGTATTTCTCATTCTTCTTTATTACTAAAGACATTTGCATGTAAACAGGATCACTACCCTATCTGTTTTGGCTGCTTGCCTACATGTGACATCACTGTTTTGTTTATGACATCACAGTCTGTTGCTGTGTGGATAATTATGATGCCATAAATGGGGGATTGTTTTATTTATTTATTTTTTTTTATTTAAAAGTTTTTAAGCGGGAAAAGCACCATGACCAGAAGCTTGTTTCCAGGTGCCACCCAGATTATGATGTCATATATAGGATAGCAGAAAGAGCAGATAGAGTCTAAGGAACAGTAAGCCTCTTTCATACAGCTGTCCTCAGTAATAAAGAAAAGAGGTAAATAATTATAGAAAATACTTGAAATATAAACTGAACTGTCTAAATCTCACATTTTTTCCAAGTTTTTCTAATGATGTCAGGGGCTCTTTAAAGAGCTTGATGATGCTCTAACTCAGCATATGTTACCACTACTGGAGAAATTTCAGACATGGGGGTATGCCCAGTCTCCTACATTCAAGTTCTGGGATCATTTTCTCTAGGTTATGCAGATACTACTTCTAAATATCCATGCAGAGAAGACGGTGATTGGAAACTTCACCTACATGCACTCTGTGCCATGCTTCCATACTTCTTTGCTGCAAACATGCCCAACTATGCCAGGTGGATTTCAATCTACATTCTTGATATGCTAAATCTCCTTGAGGAAGTATACAGTGCCTTTGAATATGGGGAATTTGCTGTGCCTCAGACTCCTGGTTCTTTCAATGGAATTTGGAGTGATATGGGAACAGAGAAAACTGTAATCGAAGACTCAAAGGGCAGCAGTGGGATTGTAGGACTGACAAGAAAGAAGCCAGCCCTTATCAGATGAACCCTCACAAGACATGTCCTGAATGAATATGCAAAAACTATGAGAGAAAGAAGTGACCTATCAACAAGCAGTGAAGGCAAAGTCCACAAACAAGTCCTAGCTTCTGCACTGAAGAGGGATGAAGAGCATGTTACACCTCTCTTGAAGCCTTGGCTGCTCTGACTAGCCTGATAACCTCACTGGACTTCTTCGTATACTCATCCCTGTCATCCCCTTGTGGCAGGGTCTGTGTTACTGTCCTCTGGAGACACTCCCCCCCCCCCATTTCCTAAGTCTGTTGCAACAGCATAATGTTCTTTTCTCTGCTTTCCCCTACTCCTTTCTGTGTCCTTTTCTAGTTTTCTGGTTCCCCATTAGGTAGTCTGGCCACCTACCAAGTGTTCTTGCTGTCCCTATCCTTGTTTTGTTTCCTCTACTGTCTCCGAGAACAGTCCCGATCCTGTTTCTTTCCTTCACGAACGTTCGCACTCTCGCCTACACGATCGTGCGCACATTTGACCTCACAAACATGCGCACATCGCTGAAGCGAGTTGGCATTTTGAAAAGTCATTCCGTTCCATTTTCTGGCTTGTAAGAACGAGGGGAATTTTTGCTGAATAAAATAAGGCCGAAATTCCCTGGCATTTCTGCAAATAAAGCCTTCTTAGTGTCCCATAAGCAACCCAGTGTTAAGCACAGCCTAAACCTCGCGTTTAGGAAGCTGAATGTTTTAGCAGGCAGACTGAAGCTCAGAAAAGCTAGCACTTCAGTGGAGAAAGCTAAAATAAGTACTGTCTTGAGACTCAGTCTGCTTGTAAACCGCAGGCTCTTGCAAACAGCCCACATAAAAGACCTGAGTAATGTTAATAGTGATAATAGTTCTTGCTAATTTTAAGACCTGTGGTAGTACAGGTTTCCACACAGAAATCGCACAGCTTCAGCCTGTAGAAACCCTGTATTGCTACTGTACGTTGCTGTCTCTGCAAAAGGATATAGAAATGACATTTTCTATCTGAACTGACTTGATACAGGTTATAATGTTGGGTTTATGTTTATTACCTGAAATCACTACTGTGGCCCTTTGTTCTCAGGACTCCACTCCAACATGGTCTCTGTTCATTTAAGAGCCGACCGTCCAAACCCTCCTTACATTATACAGAGGCTAAGGGGGAGGAGTTCAGAGAGCATAGGAACAGCTCATGTATGTGAACCAGTTGAGTTTAAACCTCTTATTTTTACATTCCAGCCCTTCTATATGTTTATATTTTCACTGTTTAATTGTTGGAAATGTTTTGTAATGATGTTTATGTGGTTTACAAATTTTTTGTTCCCAGTTATATAAGAAGGGGAGTGGTTTTCTAGGTCAAATGTCCTCTTGATACTATAAAAATAGGCAAAAAGCTACCTAAAGTTAGTCTAGCCCAGGGGGTCAGCAGGGCACTATCCCCAGTACCTTTGCCTATTCTAAGGAAAGTTGATTGCTCGCTCATTCTTTTGAACATCTGCATTTTGTTACGTGGAAGAAGTATTCCTCCTTGCTTTATTTTATTTTTGTAGTCGAACAGTTCATATTCTTTTATTTCTGTTTTTCGAATAAAACTGCTGCAGTATATTCCATCCACATTTGTGTCAGAGTCGTATATCCTGCAATACTTCCACACCCCTCCTCCCAATTTCTTGAGTTCAGAAAATGCCTTCCCCTTGGCCCTCACCCCCTCCATAACCTCCAGAGTCGGGGGGGTCAAGTGATGCATCGGTGCTGAGAGGCTGCTTGCTCTGGAGCTCCCGCTTTCCCTCTCTTAAACTTTTACTTTTACAAAGCCAAATCTACCAACTCATCACTAAACGAGTTCTAAACATCCAAACTACACCGGGAGTCTTCTGTTTGTTCAGTTCGAGGTGTAGATTGCCTGCTAGAAGATCGCGATGACAGACACCGAAATGAAGGCCTCTGGAGTCAGGCACACCCCACCTACAACACCAGAAAAAGCTTCGAAGAAAGCTAAAAACTCTGGATCCAACCCCTCCTCAACTGCTAAACATTCAACTAGTGGAGGTCTTAATGTTGCAATGGGTACTGCATTAACAGAAGAGTGTTTCTTGGAGGAGCTTTCCCCATTCAAAGATACCCTGCAAGAGATCTCCAAAGAAATTAAATCGATGAGGCAGGATTTCACTGATCTCTCTAGAAGAGTGGGCGATTCAGAGGCCAGAATAGGATCAGTGGAGAAATGGCAACAGAAAGTTGATCTTGAAATTATTAAGCTTCGTCAGCAAATTCACAAACTACAACTGAAAACTGAAGATTTAGAGGGGCAAAGTCGTAGGAACAACGGTCTAATCCTGGGGCTTCCAGAGATGGAAGAAGGAGGAGATACCATAAAATTCATCCAACAATTCCTCAACAAGGTAGTGGGTCCCTCACCTGTCCACCAACAATATCACATAGAAAGGGCCCACAGATCCCTCAGACCCAGGCCCCTGCCGAATGCCCCCCCCCAGACCTCTAATCATCAAGTTTTTGAGCTACCTGGACCGGCAACATGTCCTAACTAAAGTTAAACAACTGGAATCAGTCCTGTGGAGTGGAGCTAAACTAAGGATCACCCAAGATCTGCCTAGAGAGGTCCGGCAAAAACGTGCTGCTTTTCATCCCGTGGTGAGCAAGTTGATTGCGGCTGGGAAAACCTTTCGGATGAATTACCCTGCCAAACTGTTGGGCCAGATAGACGAAGTCTGGTACCCATATGATACACCTGAGGAGGCGATGACTGAACTCTCCAAACTGCTCCCTGACCTGTTCAAAGGACTCTCTGTAAAATGATTGTCAGATGGTAGCTTGTATTGTAATAATTGTTAGCTTGTGAGGCATTTACAGCAATTGGAACTTGTAATAACTGCCTTTCTTGTTTTCTAACCTATAGTTCTGAATAGTAGGATGTTTCAACTTACTGTATAGCCGTGGTTGCCTCGATGGGTTGCCGGTGCTTCTGGGGGTGGCTGCCTTGGTCTTTTCTCGTGGGGCAGCCGCCCGGAACCCTCATGGCGAAGGGCCTAGCAGTAGAAGGCCTTGAGGCCTAGTCGCTCTGTTTCTGCGACCTAACGCGTCCTTGCCTCTTGCGCCTCTAGGGGGAACTGCAGAATATGGATGCAGTTTCCGGAGGACCTATTTTCGGTCGGACCGATCTGGTCCGTCAGGGTTTTTCGGCCCCCACAGGATTTCCTCCTATTTTCTAACCTCTAATTGAGTTGGATCGAGAGGACAGAGGCCCAAAAACCAAATCATAGGTACTGTTACTTGTTTTACTTTCCTCTGGTTGGGAGGGATGATTTGATTTGGTACCCTTTGTTTAAAATGCCATGATGCCTTTTGGTACCGAAGGGGGGTGCGGGAAGGCTCGCAAGCATGCCGTGGATAGTATCATGCCTTGCGACCTAGCAGGGAGTTTTTGGGTACCCCAAAAGAATTTTCTGTTGGATAGGAACACTATAAGGGGCGACCTGGGGTACCCTGGGGTAGAGAAGAGTATTGAAATGTGTAAACTGTTTTGGAGGTTCTGGTTGTTTATATTGGGTATCTGGTTTACATTGTTCTTGTTTCAATGTCATAGTGGGGTTGGGGGGGCATTGTTCACAAAGGTTTCAATTGTATTTTGGGGGAATCGCCACTTAATCTCGTTCATTGTATGCATCTCAGCTGTGGCATCAAGCTTCCGCGGTACCTTATTGTTACCAGTCTTGTCTCTTTCCCTTTTAACAAGCCAATTATTCAGGAGTATGTTGGGGGGGTGGTTTGGGGGTGTCACCACTGTATGGAGTGAGAAGAGTTTACAAGGGTTAATTTGCTCGGAACTACTCTGGATTCTAGTATATGGCTAATGGTACAATTAGGTTGATTAGCTGGAATGTGAGAGGGATTAGAGACGCTAAGAAGAGATCCCGTGTTCTACTTAATTGTTCGGTGTTGGGAGCTGACATTTTATGCCTTCAAGAAACCCACATCACGGTGGCTGAAAGTAGTACACTTAAAACCAGGGCTTTTCTCAAATTTTTGTGGCTGGAGACTCCTCGGAGGCAAGGGGAGTTGCTATCATGATTAAAAAAAATATACCCTTCAGTCCGTCTAAAGTCATTCGAGACCCAGAAGGTAGATATGTACTGGTGCTTGGTTCTCTTCATAATTCCCCCATCGTTCTAGGCTCAGTGTATGGTCCAGTTGGAGGGAACGTTAGCTTTGTCATGGAGTTAATTGACAAGCTCAGCTCCCTTTTGCCATCTCCCTTAATACTGGGTGGGGACTGGAACATAGCCCCAACTCAGGAACTGGATAAAACCCTAAGACCATTAAGACCGCTACTTTCACACAATTGGCACTAAGAGATATGGGAAATATGTTGGGCCTAGTAGATCCCTGGAGGACTCTTCACCCCTCCAACAGAAGCTACACCTTTTTTTCCCCGCCTCATAATTCCTGGTCACGTTTAGATTATTTTTTAATTTCTACCTCTCTCATGACCAAAGTTCACTCGGCAGGTATTGAACCCATAGTAATTTCCGACCACGTGGCTGTCTGGTTCTGTCTTACTCCCCTGTCTATGATACATCGAGACACGATCTGGAAACTTAATACCCAGATACTAAAGGAAGAGCACTCTCTCACCCAGATCAGATCTCTTATCAGAGATTACTTGGATACTAATCGGGGCTCAGTAGCCAGGATGGATATCCTTTGGTGCTCATTAAAGTGCTTCCTGAGAGGGGAACTTATCAAGATTACCTCCAGAAGGAAGAAATTTAGGTCTCAAAATCTCATCTCCCTTTCAGGTCGGATCAAAGCAGCAGAAGATTCTCTAACCACTTCTAACTCGTTAACCGATTTAGAACAATTGCACAAACTTAAAAACGAGTATGAGGGGCTGATTCGGGAAAAGACGGAGTTTGCTCTATTGAAAACCAAGGCTAAATACTTAGATCAAGGGGAGAGACCGAGTAGGCTATTGGCGTTAAAGCTTAAAGAAACAGAGAACTCTAGATTAATTCCAGCTTTAGAAGATCAAGACGGGTCTATTAAAACAGACCCTAGAGATATTGTTGCAATTTTAAAAGAGTTCTACCAGAACTTATATGGCCAAGGTATCCCCTCCTCTCAGCCAGATCCAGAAAGATTTTCGGTCACTGGTACTTCCTCGCCTCTCGGAGGATCATATTGCCTCTCTTTCCTTGCCCTTATCCCAGGGAGAGGTGGAACAAGCCATTCATAGTCTCCCATCAGATAAAGCTCCCGGGCCGGACGGGTTTCCCACCAACTTTTATAAGGTCTTTAGCCTAGAATTGGCCCCTATACTTCTGGAACTGTATAAGTATATTTTATCAGCTGATACGCTGGACCCTTCCTTGCTGGAGGCTACTATTATTCTGATCCCCAAGTCAACGAAGCCCTCTCTGAATCCAACCAACTATAGACCTATTTCACTGCTCAATTGTGATATTAAAATTTTGTCTAAGATTTTGGCCTCTCGGATCAAACAAGTATGGACCTCACTCTTGAGCAATGAACAAGTGGGTTTTGTACAGGGCAGATCTGTGGCAGACCATATCAGATCGCTTTCTCATGTCTTCGGGGCAGCCCAAACTTCCCAGGTCCCTATGGCACTGGTAGCCCTGGATGCAGAGAAAGCATTCGACCGGGTCAACTGGGAGTTTTTATGGTACACTATGACCAGGTTTGGGTTCCCGGAAGGGTTCATCCGATGGGTGAAAACACTATATAAATTCCCCATGGCAAAGATTTATTGCAATGGGGTTCTTTCGTCCTCCATCCAATTGCTCTCTGGTACCCGTCAGGGTTGTCCCCTATCTCCATTCCTCTTTAATCTTTATCTGGAACCCCTGTTGCTTAGCCTTAAAACTGCTCCTGGGATCCAGGGTTGCCCCGGTTCCCATCAGACTCCCAAAATTTCTGTATATGCGGACGACATCCTTTTGCAATTAGCCAATCCGGCCGATTCCCTACGAGAGGTAATGGAAATAATAACACAATTCGGAGAAATTTCCAATTACAAGCTTAACCTGGCAAAGACCGAGATCTTTCCCCTTAATATGCATCTCACCTAGGCCTCCGTCACCCATCTAGGTATGAAGTGGACCCCTTCTTACTTAAAATACCTCGGTATTTACTTGGCACATGACCCTATTTTAGTTAAGAAGCTTAATTTAGAGGATCTATTAGACAAGATTAAATCTGATCTACAAAGATGGGATAAACTACCATTATCAGTAGGAGCCCGGATAAGCATCATTAAAATGAACGTCCTACCCCGTCTCTTTTACCCCCTGAACCTTCTGGATATCTGGCTACCTAAATCTTTCTTTAAAAGGGTCTATTCAACCTTGACTGACTTTATATGGAATCATAAATCTCCGAGGCGAGCTTTTTATAAATTGTGCCTGCCTAAAGATATGGGGGGTCTCAGACTGCCTAATTTCGAATTCTATTACTGGTCTAGCCACCTAGTCAAAGCTGGGAAATGGTTAGGGGGAATGGAGGATACTTATTCACCTTCATGGCTGAGTATGGACCTTGACCTTATTAAACAGCACAATATAAACCCCACCTGTCTTTTTTATTGTCGTTTTGTATCTCTCCCCAGAGAGATTCAGGATTCTCCAGTAGGCGCCACAGTGAAAGTACTTAATCAACTCTACTCCACCGCTAAAATCAAAAACACTAAAGATCCTGGCCAACCATTGATGAGTAACCCCAATATTAAAATAGGGCCCAAACCATTGGCTCCCAAATGGTTACCACAAATACAGGGACTTTCAGTTGAAGATCTCTATGTGCAGGGTAGACACGGCTCTATAGCTGACCTACTTTTGGTCCTGAACATCCCCACTAGCGCCCTTTTCAAGATATACCAACTAAAACATCTGGTTGACAAAGAGTTTGGGACAGTAATACCCTCCTCAATTTAAAAACTGATGTTAACAGAGATCAAAAGCTGTGCGGCCAGACCTCATGGTGTGTCTAAACTGTACACTTACCTCCTGAAGCTTATCTTCCCACCCCTTAACGGATCTATTTCTGGTCCTCATCCCAATCAGGCTCCTTGCCGCATGGAACCTGATCTGGAAAGATTTGTACATGTACAATACCTTAGATAAGCACAGATTGATCCAATACTTTATAGTCAACAATATGTACATCACACCTGTGCTGAAATCGAAATTTGACGGTCTATCTCCCCAAATTGTTTCAGGTGTGGGGTAGCATGAGGTAACCTTCCTCATTTTCTGGTACTGCTCTAAGATCGCCCCTCTCTGGAAGGCCATCGCGGACAGCTTGGATCCTATACTGGGCCTGAAAGATCTTTTTACAGTAGAGGTCTGTATTCTAGGGGATTATACAGGCATCAAAGTTAAGGAACGGAAATACCACATGGCTCTTATTTCTATGGCGGTCAAGAGACTGGTGCTCCATCACTGGACAGATAACCTCGAGATTTCATACTTAGACTGGGTGGAAGAAATGTCTCAATGTTTAAGATTGAGAAATTGATTGCTATTACTAGATCCTCCGGTGGCTTTCCAGAGAAAATGGGCAAGTTATATGCTCTGTACCTCCACTGATTGGTATCCCAGGGCTCCTAGAATAACTGAGTGAGAAAGAATGTTCGTTCTCTTTCTGAGCTCCCAGACACCCTCTCCCATTTCCTCCAAACTAGTCCCAAAACCTCTCGTCTCACTAGATTGGCTAAGTCCGGAGTTATCTGGCTCACATTCCGGTTTAAGCATAGCTATAGTAAACCGATTATGTGAGTTACCCTTTCCCTTTCTCTCTTCTTCAGTGGTGACACCTTCATTGGGGGGGGAGGGTTTGATGTTGTTGGTTTTTTGTTTCTTTTTCCTTTTTTCCCTTTTCTTGTTTTCCTGATTTTGTGGTTTTGTTGGGTTTTCTCCTTTATTTTTCTTCTCCCGCCTGTTACCTGATGGTTTATGTCTGTGTTGTGCTGAATTCTTGTATCATATTTAGAATTTAATGTTATATTGTTGTAATAATATTTGGAATTAATAAAAAGAGAATTTCAAAAAAAAAAAACTCCAGAATCAACCAACAGGGTTTCTTTGCCCTTCACTTCTTACTCTGTGTCTTTGTACAGGTCCTTGTGGCCTCCATCAGACCTTTTTTAATAATATCCCATTTTTGACTAGCATCCAAGTCTGGTTGAATTCCTGACAGATACTAACTCAAGATTTCCCCCATCCTTTTAAAGTCCACCCCTTTAAAGTCAATCACCCTGGTCCCCATGCCCCCTGTTTTCCTACCCATATTGAGTGTGAACCACACTGAGTGGTGGTCACTCCCAGCCAGATGGTCTTCTGTCCCTAGATCTCTTACAGCCTCCCCATTTGAAAGTACCAGCTCCAGACTCCTCTCCAATCTAGTCTGCTCATGTACCAACTGCACCAGGAAGCTGTCCTGAAATGCTTCTAGTATGACCTGCTCCCTTGCACTCGTGGTGGTTGGAGTGCACCAATCTACCCCAGGTAGGTTGAAGTCCCCCATCACCACTGTGTTCCCCTTCCGACAGACCCTTCTGATTTGCTCAGCTAGCTCCCTGTCCAGGTCATCCCCTTGCACTGGTGGTCTGCATACTACCCCCATCCTCAGTGTCCTACCTTTTGAGTCCTGGAACTGCATCCATAGTGCCTCTGTTCTGCCTTCCTCCCCCTCCTCCCTTATACACCTTATCCCTTCCCATACATAGATTGCCACACCCCATCCTTTCCCTTTCGCCCAATTCTTCCTGAATATTCTATGCCCTGGGATCATCATATCCCAGTCCTGGTAGCGAGAGGCCCATGTTTCCGTGATAGCCACAATGTCCACCCTCCTCACTGTCAAGAGAGCCTGAAACTCAGCTGACTTATTACCTAGGCTTCTTGTATTCAGCATGACCACCCTCCACACTGTTTCCTTCCTTGTCTTTCCCTGGTTTCCCCTCCTCCTCCCCCCCCATACCCCTACCCGGAATCCTTCCCTATTAACTTGGGGGGTAAGCTCATCGGGCTCCCCTCTCTGGGATCCCTGCCTACCAATTGTTAACTCATCACCCCCTGCACATAGTTTAAACCCACATTTGCTGCTGTGTACTCCTCTATCCCCTGCTTTAATACTCCCTTCCCCTCCCTGCTCAAGTTCAGCCTGTCCCCTGCATATAGATCATTATTATCCCAGGTACTGCCCCGGCCCCCCACTAACCCATACCCCTTGGCTCGACTCCATTCTCCCAGCCATGTGTTGAACTCTCTAATCCTCCCTTTCCTCACCATAGAAACATAGAAACATAGAATTTGATGGCAGATAAGGACCGCTTGGCCCACCCAGTCTGCCCATTTCCCTACCTGATGGATAAGCTACAGATCCTAGTTAACCAGCAGCCTACTTCTTCCTACCCCCACCCCCTAGAATTGCCTTATGACTGTCCTATGCATGCTTGAATTCCATCACTGTTTTTGACTCCACAGCTTCCTTTGGAAGGCTGTTCCATGCATCCACAACCCTCTCTGTGAAAAAATACTTCCTTAAATTACCTCTGAGCCACCCCCCCATCTTCAAATTGTGTCCCCTTGTTCTTGCACACCTCTTTTTTTGAAAGATGCTACCCTCTTGGACTTTGTTGATTCCCTTGAGGTACTTGAAAGTTTCTATCATGTCCCCCCTCTCCCTCCTTTCCTCGAGGCTATACATATTAAGCTCCTTAAGTCTCTCTTCATATGTCTTCCAGTGCAGACCCTGCACCATACTCATGCAAGGCACTGGGAGCACCTCTGAGAAGGCCACCAAATCCCCCAGTTCTTCACACAATCCTCTCAGTTCCTTGAACCTCTTCC
This sequence comes from Neoceratodus forsteri, assembly GCA_016271365.2. NCBI lineage: Eukaryota > Metazoa > Chordata > Ceratodontiformes > Ceratodontidae > Neoceratodus > Neoceratodus forsteri. Next base: position 854,488,207 of record CM057449.1, read on the forward strand.
TCACCACTTCCACTGTTTCCCCTGCCAGGTCATTCCTACCCACATGCACCACGAGATGCAGTTTCTTCCAGCCCCTCCTTGTGCACTTCAGAATTGACCGCCCCACCCTGCCTGCCATTAACCTAGGTATGGACTCTACCCATAAATGACTGTGCCTTTCCCCCCTACTTCTCCCTCTTATCCCTTTTAGCATGGAATCCCCCAGGACTAGTATCCCCTGTCCTTCCTTTTCCCTCCCCACCCTATTATTAAGCTACCTATTTCTAGAATCCACCACATTTGTAGCTCTGCCCCTCCTCCTACAGCTCCCTCCCCACCCCAGACCTGTCCTCCCTCTCCCTCACTGTTCCTTCACTATCCTCCACATCCCTCCCAACCTCCCTGGACCACCCCTCTGCCCTTCTTATTCTCCCCACCAACCTTGTTCCTCTCTCCTTACCCCCTGCTCCCTTCGACTGTCCTTCCAGCTGTGTCCCTCCCCCATTTACCACTGTCTCCCTCCACTGACCAACTACTGTCCCTTGTGCATTCCCCTTCCTTTCCCTCTCCTGCCCCCTCCTTATGATCCTTCCCCCCCACCTCCTCCACCAATGATGCCAGCACCGCAAACCTATTTCCTGCCCCCACTGCCTTGATGTGCATTAGATCTTTCCTCCTGACTTTGGCCTTCCCTACAGTGTCAGGTCTCCTGTTTGGTTTACTCCTGCACCCCCTCCCCACCCCCTCTCTTGAACCGATGTTCCTCCCATGTGATGTCCTCATGTTACCCTCTGGCAGAGGCCCTCTTGCCCCAGCAGCCCCCCCTCCCTTCTCACATCCTCCCTGACTCCCTACCAAGCCACAGCACTTCCTCCTCGAGCCTTCTCAGCCTGTGACAGATTGGACACCCTCCAGGTTTCCACAAAATGTTCAACCAAACTGCTGCCCTACAAGCAGTATATAACTAACTGAGGACCATAAAAAAAAGAATGCATTACTACCTATAGGTTTTTTCAATCAGTACTATCTATAAGTATTTACCTAGTCCTGCCCCCCAAGAAGCAAAAATATACACACAGGACAGTAATAAAAGAGAATACAGTACTACCTATAAGGTGTTACAATCAGCATAATCTATGAGTTTTTAACCAGCCCTGTCCCTGAGAAACAAAAATTTAAACTCGGAACAAACACAGAATTACCTGAAGCTGTTAGCTGTTACAACACAAAGCTTCCTGATGTGTCCTTATGAAATAGTGGTCTCCTTGCCATATCTGGGCATTGTTCTTTGTAAGGACTCCTTCAAGGACCTCTTCCTGGATCTTCCCCACCTCCTGCCGCCCCTGTATTGGATTATCTCAATAGGGAGTGGCTGGTGGTAATTAACTTAGAGGTGGTGCAGGGTGGGTGGGAGGGAGAAAAAGATGCACAGCTTTCCTTGGCCTGTTCAATTGGCTCAGCAGGAAGCCCTCCAGAGACTTTCACCCTCCTTCTCTTGCAGCTCGATCCAGGAACCGCCGATTGCAATCCTGCTCTTTAGCGTCACTCTCCCCTGTTGAACGGGCACTCAGGACACTACTGACCACTGGCTGCAGTCCCACTCCCTTGTCTGTCTCTTCCATGGTCCCCCACTCCCCTGCCAGCAGTTCCATCCTGGATGCTCGACTGTGGCCCCATCACTCCCATAGATCCCTGCAGGGATGAATTACAGCTGCTAAGATGTGCATCTGGACCTGCCTTTTTATAGCCCTGCCACAAGTTTGAATTAATCTGCCGCCTGCCCTGATTAGCTACGGGTAAGCGCACAGCTCTCCTTTGGTCTGTTCAATTGGCTCAGCAGGGAGCCCTCCAGAGATTTGCCCTCCTCCTTCCACAGCTCAATCCAGGGACCGCTGATTGCAGTCCCGCTCTTCAGTGCCGCTCTCCCCTGTTGAATGGGCGCTTAGGACACCACTGACCACTGGCTGTGGTCCCTCTCCTTTTTCTGTCTCTTCTGTGGTTCCCCGCTTCTCTGCCAGCCACTCCTTCCTGGACAAATATAAATCACTAGCACGTGTGCCGCAGCAGCATTTAGTTCCCTAACCACTGGATGGTTACAGTGGTATTTGATGAATTTTGGTTGCACTTGTCTGATGGTTTGTTGCACTTGGAGAGCTTGCACATGTGAGGATGGTGCTTTAGACTGGATATGGGGCACAATCTTGGTGGCAGCCGAACTGGGTCCGGTGGATGACTGCAACCTTCTTTGCTTTGAAAAATAACCAGTTACAGGCATCATTGTTGTTTTCTGGTTTGAGTACCAGTTGCTGTGTGGTGGTAGAGCTGCCATCTTGCATTAACTCACTGCTTTCTTCCTCCCTCCTCTGACAGAACAAGTGGGTATCATTTATGCAGTGATGTAGGTATATTTTTATGATCTCTTCACAGGTCTCATGCTGAGGTGGGAGAAACATATGCCACTGGCTGTTGTGCAGAGTTACTATTGAGTTGGGGGTGACAGGCATGCTGCTGTTCCTCATGGCTGGCTAGTATTCTAACAAAGATGACACTCCAAATTTGTCAGTCACCAGATAATTTTTGGAGATGGCCTTCAGAACACATTTCATGTATATCTGCATACACCAGACACCTGTCAATTAACATGACCTTCCTTGATAAGGTAGCATTTTCTGTAGGATGTGGGAGATTGTGGGCTGTAGCTTGCCCACCAGTATCTTTCTCTTGCCTCTTATCCTCCCTGGCCCTGGTCTCATGTCAAATCAGAACACTTCATGACCCACCCATGACTCTTCTCATTGCCACTGGCTGCAACACAGACAGAACCATTTCTCTTCTGAAAGTTAGAACTAATTATCATCTTAATTATTTTTCCAGTGCTGCACCTTACTGTGGGAATTTTCTTCCTTCTTCCAACTTGAGGAATTGCAATAATTTGAATTCCTTCATCAAACTGCTCAAATGCGACACAAGTGAGGGGGTTGGGCCACAGGAGTATCACATCTTTGGTTAACGTTAACAATGGACAGCTTATGTTATTCATGTATCCAAGTTTTTAAGTGGGCATATTCTCCTGCCTATTTGGTACTGCAGTCAGTCATGCCAGAGGAGTACCCATTCACAAAAATTTTTAAAGGGACAGTAATCATCAAGAGCCCCCACACTCAAATGTGGAGCTGGTCCCAATGTGCACTTTGTGTGCAAAAACAATCGGTTTACCTATGGTTTACTGTAGTATAGTTGATTGTATCAAACAAATGTTCCTTACTTGTAGGCTGACATCTTCTGTTACTGTAAATCTCAGAATCCCCTGTAGATGACATCAGAGCAGTTTGCGGCAATGAGAAGATTCAACAGCCTACAGTGCATGTTAAAGTTTCTATAACTGCTGATCTTTTGTTTGCTAGTCCCACTGTCTTCCATGGGCTATGTACAGTCACTGAGAACTGTACTTGGCCCATGGAGAAAAGCAGACCTGAAAAACATCTGATTGGAGATTATAAAAGCTTCTACATGCACTGCAGGCTATTGAATCTCCACTATTGCCTACTGATCTGGTGTCAGCTGCAGGGAATGCTAGAATTTGTAGTAAGAGAAGATGTCAGCCTAGAACTAAGCCAAATTAGTCTGATATAGTCTACTAAACTATAGTACACAGTAAGTAAACCAAAATGTTTCTGACCACAAAGTGCACATTGGGACCAGACCCACATTTGAGTGTGGGGCCCCTTGTGCTGACTGTTCCCTTTAAATTTTGGTAGTCTCCCACTTCTTCCCATAACCGATTTTAGGCACCAGTGAACCCTGCAATTGCTTGGGACCCCTGCTTATGGGGTGACCCTGGCCAGATCAAGAGTACCACTTGAATTTCTTTTAAAATAATTATTCATGTTTAAAGCAGAACAGCAATAAGGAGCCCAGGTATGTCCCAGCCTATCAGAAGCCAATGAACAAAAACATGGATTGGACGGGCAGAGGGCCCCAAGAACTAACATTTCTTTCCCCCTGAAAAAAAAAATATGTAACGAGATGCATCGAAAATAAAATTTTGGGCAATTTGAACAGAGTAAAAGATGTGGTCAAATTGAGTTGGGTAAGGGCCCAATGACTTATCTCACTGGGTGTCTACAAAACTCTAAAGCCAGCCCTCCCTCCATCCGACAGCTGAAACTAGAGCCAGATAGTCCTGACTAAAAAGCAGAAATTTAACAAAAAGAAGAAAAAAAGTCCTCTGGTACTTTTCCTGCAAGATCATCACAAAATGATGCAGGGATGAGCACATTTTTGCAAGGTTTGGGGTCAGTTTTCTTTAGCAAAACTGCTGCATCTCTACACGCATCAGAGCAGATCTTCATGCACTTTTCCCGCATATGGTGTCCCCTCATCTACACTGCTGCTGAAACTACAGTCCGGTAGCTGTAACTAAAAATCAGAAATTTAGCTCCCCCCCCCCCAAAAAAAAAATTCTGTCTCTTTAACTACAAGTCTGTCATAAATGTATGCAGGAATGAGCACTTTGTTAGCAAGATTTGGAGTCAGGTTTGCTCAGCAAAACTCCACACAACAGCAGAGCAGATCTTACCTGCCTGAAAGGCAACCACATTGCATAACTATGCAATCATGGAATACTTTCCCATGAAAAAATTATCTCCATGAATTTTAAGGTACATCCATGGGAACAGTGCACCCTGAATAACATGTGTGAGTCAATGTAAATAATGGAATTTAGGTGTGGTTTCAAAAGAGACTACTGGCCATCAAGATATCTTTATGGACCCCTGGCAGGTATCTCAGAGCCATTGGCAAGCGAGTGCATTTTCAGTCAAAACCACTCATTTAGTTCTACGGAAATTGTGTTCAGTGCTCAAAGAACTACTATTTGTAGAATGAAGGTGTAACAGATTTCTGCTGATGGGCATCAAACTCACCTTGAAGAACCGTATCATCCACAGAACTGTATCCTGCAGATTAAACACTTAGGCCCTCATATTCAAAAGTGGCTGGCAGAATGGCGCAAGTGCCTACTCTGCGCATCTGAGATGTGCTGACCCCAAAAAATGGTATATTCAGAAAATGCGCCAGAAGATGTGATGGTGCAAGTCTGGCTGAATATCCCAAACTTATGTGATCACTCAATTGAAGATGTGCAGTGCAACTCAGGTGGGGGAACCGCGCACCAAAGGCAGAGACATACTACAATGGGCTGGAACAGGTGAGATGGGCATGACAGAACTTTGCAATATTCAGCCAGGATTTGCAAATGGCCTCACTGCACATTCTGAGCCCAAACCCCACATTTGCATCTCATTAATGGAATGTACTCAGGCTATTTGCATAACCCGGGCATGCTCAGTTCCAGTCTTGCAGGGCTGCCCCACCACCCCACAAAGGTGAACAGGATGTACTGCAGCCTAGCAGGTAGGTGTGCAGGGATGTTTGTGTGTGGGTTGGTGGGTGGACTGCATTGGCCTGGGTATAGTGCTACAACCCATAGCCATGTACAGGGTTGGACATGGGTACAGGGGGCCCACCTGGACAGTAGCAACAGGGGCAACCTGGACATGCAACAGGGGATAGCACAGGGAGACACCGGCAGATCGGGATACCACATGCATGGGATACACCAGCTCTGTATGCTGCACACAATTACCTGCTGTGCCCCGCACACCTCCATATGAGAGGAACCTGGTGGGGACTGCAAGGGATGGCAGTGTGCAGAAGGTAACTGGGTACCCCAATGGGTGGGTCCCACCTGTGGGCACATATGGTGTACCACCGTGGATATGTGCCACAGGTCAATCCCTGGTCCATGCCATGCTGCCACTAGTACCACCTGACTACCTGGGCTCCACTGCCATAGATGCACCCTGGGTGCATGCCACCACTGGGTGACACCCTGCATTCTGCATGGGTGCAGGCCATGGCCCCTGGTATGTGTACTGCATTGTGGCTATCTGCTCTGCTGGTGTACTCGGGGGGCACCCAACAGCACTGACACATGATTGCTGGGTGTCTACATCTAGGGTGCGGTATAGGGGTTGCTCCCTGGATGGTGTCAGTGGTGACATGGCACCTGCGGCTCTGGGTACATCCATCCTGGCATATCTGCTGTGTGTGGGTGCCTGGAGCATGTTCTGATGCACCTCCCGAGGGCTGTCTCCAGACGGTCTGCCTGCAGTTCTGTGGCCAGCCTTTGGATGGGTGGCTGGTCAATTTAGGCCATCCTTTTGTTTGCCTAACTCTGGGCGGCTCATTTCTGAGATGCTTGGCAGATGGCATGGGGTCATAATCTCACAAGACACTGTGCCATAGCAATATACCGCGCTGCCAATAGAGCACAATATATTGCAAATGGCATAATTCTTGTTTTTGAGGGAAGCTCCATCCCCTGCACCACCGTTACAGGGGTCTGCACCCCCAAACTCCCCCCAACTAATATAACTAACATAACTAACTACGGGGGGGGGGGGTTAACACTTAATATTGCCCAAAGTGTTAAAAAAGAAAAAAATTCCACGCGCGTCTGGGAATGGGAATCGAAACTCAGTCCCAAATGCACTGCTTGCCTCCCTTGCTGCCAGTGGCTCATCCCATCGAGCCACAGCAGCTGCTTGGAGGTCCCCTGTCCCAACAGGATTCTTATCCTGCACTGTGAAGTGTGAGAGGGTGCACTGCCATGCATACTTCCTTTTCGCGGTTTTGCATCCTCTTGCTCTTACCTACCACAGTGTTCCTACTTTGTGGTCACGCAGTGCACTGTAGAGCGTGTGACAATTTGACCCAGTAGGGCTGCAGATACACCACATATTTTGGCTGAATATAGAGATGCGCGATATATTCATGGATTCACTCCCTTTATTTGAGCCACATACATTATTTCTGAGTATTCACACATTCAGAAATGCACAAGGCATCTCTTCCTTTTGAATATCACAGTTTTGTGCATTTTCAGAGATGCACTGTGCATCTCTATTTTGGGCCACGCATCTCCTTTGAAAATATGGGCTTTAATCTGCATATTGTTTATAGAATTCCATGGACTGAACTGGCAAATTCCAAAAGTCATTCCACAGGTGGAATTACCATTTATTCTGTCACAAGACTGACTGGCTTATAGTTGCTAGCCTCCTCCCTGATGCTTCTCTTATGTAGAGGAATCATGTCAACTATTCTCAAGCCCTCTGGGACCATGCCTGTTTCCAGTTAGCTGTTGAACAAGGCAATCAGTGGAGCACCTAGCCCCTTCATGAGTTCTTTAGAACTCTTGGATGTATCCTATCTGTTTCTATAGCTTTGTCTACCTTTAGAGCTGCAAGTAACTTACGGACTCTTTCTTCTGAAAAGGGCTTGTGTCCAGTTCCCCTTCCCTCCTGTTCCTGCTGTTCTCAGTGATCCATCCCCCTCCTTCCACAGTGAAGACTGAGCAGAAATACCTGTTGAGGATGTCTTCTTTTTCTTGGTCCGCTTCTAAACAGTCTCCCCCTCTGCCCTTCTAATCCTCACTATCGATCCCCTTGCTTTCCTCTTCATACATACGTACAGTATCTGAAGAAAGTCTTATCCCCCAAGAGACCATTTGGAGATTCTTTCCAGCATCTGTGCCTTTCCTCCACTGACTGCCATGCCTGCTTCCCCTCTGTTTTATTAGGTATAACTCCTTCTCCTCCTCCCTCTGTGTTTCCTTATAACTCCTGAATGCCACTCTTTTTTCATTAAGTATCGTTGCCACTTCTTTAGAGAACCATAATGGTCTCTTTTTCCTTCTGCTTGTACTCTGTTCCATTACACAGAGTTTAGTTGCTTTAGTTATACCCTCCCTTATTTTTCCCCACTGTGCCTTCACCCCTTCCTGGCAATCCCCCCTCCCTAGCAGTGTCTAAGGTGCCCCAATCCACCCTCGTAAAGTCCAGGACCCTTACCCTCATGTGGTTAGCCTCTGTTCCTGTCTCAGTGATAAACCACACTGTAGTGATCACTGGTACCCAGGTGACTGACCACTGTGATGTCTGCACTGCTATCACTGTTTGTAAGCACCATGTCTAGCACTGCCCTCTTCCTAGTGGGTTCTGTCACTAGCTTCCTAAGAAAAGCCCCTTGTAGGAAGTACAGGATGGCCCTACTCCATGCGGAAGCTGCCACCGGAGGCTTTACTCCACATCTGGCAGACTGAAGTTACCATTTAGCAGCACCTCCCCTTTACTTGCTGTTTTGATGATGGCTTGCCCAAGTGCCTTATCCAACTCCTCCCCCTGTGCTGGAGGCCTTTACAGTACTGTGGTATAGATAGTGGCCCCCAGACCCTGTCTCCAGGTTGACCCAGGGCACCTCCAGCCCTTCCTTTTCCTCATGTTGCCCCTGTACCACTAAGGCCTTGATTCCCTTACTCACATTACAAACAAACCCTCCTCTCCCCCCGTCACTGCTGAACATAGAATAGCCCAGAATGGCCATTTCCCAGTCATGGTGCCCAGTGCACCATGACTTCGTAATGGCTACTAAATCCAGGTAAGCCTCCCCGTGATGGCTTCCAGCTCTTGGATTTTGTTTCCATGACTCCTTGCATTGGTGTATATGGCTCTCCACAACTTCCTTCCACCCTGTGCACTGCTGTATTTCCCCCTTCCATTCCTGACTGCATTTTTCCCTGAAGCTCCATCTGACTGTCTTCCTACCATTTTAATTTCCCCATTCCTTGACTCCTTCAGTTCTTTACCCTCACTTACCTGGATTTTATCCCTCTTTTCTTCTGCCTTGTCCATATCCCTGTCTTTCTGCACCCTTGGCCTAGTGGGTTTTCTCCTCCTGGTATCTTCTTCCCTGTTGCTCTGTCATCCGGGGAGCAACTGTTGCCTCCCTTTGCTTTATCGCCTCCCTCAGCTAGTTTAACTAGTCATCCGAGTAGCATTTAAACCTCCCACCAAGGACAGTGGTCCCCTTCCTAGAAGGATGTAGACCATCTCCTTTTTAGAGGCCCATAGTCTCCCAGGCTGGGAGGAGGCAGTTGCAGGGTGAACCAAGCAGAGGTTCCCCCAGAAACAGAAATAGGACCAGATGAAGTCAGCAGGAGTGGGGGACAGGCAGAAGAACAGAGAGAGGGAGGAGTCAACAATAGTCCAGCTAGAGGAAGGGGTAATGGGTGGGCTGGGAAAAGAGGGGATATCACTAATAGGGGATTAGATAAGAGATATATATATATAGAGAGAGAGAGAGTAAGGTGGATGCATAGAGGATGTTTTGCTTAAATTCCATAAGTTTGAATAATAAGGTCAGCAAATTACAGGCAAAGGTGGCAGAGGCTAAGTTAGACTTAGTAGCCATCCCAGAGACATAGGCCAGTGGGAACAAAGGTTAGAATCTGGCAGTGCTGGGATATTCCTTGCTTAGGAGACACAGAGGCAAGGGTAAAGGAGGGGAGAAGTCATATATATATAAAAGAAAGTATTGAGGCAACAGAACATAGGACCATCAAAATGGAGTAGGGGAGTGGAATCCATCTGGGTGCAGCTGAAGTCAGCTGTTGGAAAGAAGTTTAGGTTAGGGGTGGTGTACAGACTACCAGGGCAGAACGAAGAAGTGACAGGGAGTTGGCAGAGGAATCGGGACGAGAGCAGGAAAAGGTGATGTACTATTAGTTGGGGGCCTGATCCTGGCAGAAATAGATCAGGAGAAGGCAGTGGATGTTGCCTATCTGACTTTCAGCAAAGTCGTTGACAACACCAGGTTGGGACTATAAGGTTAAGAAGGGAAGGGGGGGACTGTGCAGAGGGGGGAACAGGAAAAGGCAGACATCCTGAACAATTACTTTTGCTCAGTGTTCTCAGAGGGAGGAGATGGATGGGGCCACAAAAATGTAACAGGTGCATTGGAGTGAGGGAGATGGACACTAGTCCTTTTTCAGAGGAGAGAATCCTAAAGGGACTTAAAAATCTGAAAGTGGGTGAAACAATGGTGCCAGATGGTGTGCACCCAAGAGTATTGAGGGAGCTCAGGGAGGTACTGGCCACACCTCTGATGGCCCTATTTAACAGCACAATGGAAACAGGAGTGGTCTCAAAGGACTGGAGGAGGGCAGATGTAGTCCCACTTCACCAAAGTTGTAGAGAGAAGAGGCTGACAATTATAGGCCAATCAGTCTGTCTTCAGTGGTGGGAAAGTTAATTGAATCACTGCTGAAAGAAAGGATTGTGGAATATCTTGATTCCAATGGGTTAAAAAACATATGAACATACGAAATTTGCCAGCAGATAAAGGCCTAGAGGTCTATCAAGTCTGCTCGAATGTGCAGCTAGCACCCCTTATTCTGCAGCTGCCCCTCCCTTCCACCCTTCCCCTTCATTAACCCTCCCCCTTGTCCTGTCCCATCCTCGTTTGAAGCAGTCCACTGTTCTACTGCATACCACTCAGCAGGTAACGCATTCCACCCAGCCACCACCCTCTCTGTAAAAAAGTGTCTCCTCATCTCCCTCCTGAACCTTCCTTGCTCCAGTCTCATATCATGGCCCCTGGTGGCCCTCCCCTCCCTTACTTTGAACAGCCCTCTGTACCCGTCTTGTTTATTCCTTTCATGTATTTAAAGGTTTCAATCATGTCACCCCTGTCTCTCCTCTCCTCCAGTGAGTACATGTTCAACTCCTTCAACCTCCTCTCGTAGTGATAAGTCCCCAGCCCCTTGATCATCTTTGTCGCTCTGCACTGCACCCCTCCAGTAACTTAATGTCCCTGTTCAGATACGGACGCCAGTACTGCACGCAGTACTCCAGGTGTGGTCTAACTAATGACCTATACAGTGGCAGAATCACCTCCTCCCTCCTCGAGGATATACCCCTTGCAATACAACCCAGCATTTTGTTGGCCTTTGCAGCTGCCTTCCTACATTGTGCCGAGTTGTTCATTGACCCTGTAATGAGCACACCCAGATCCTTCTCCTCCTCCTCCTCTGTCTGGGCTAGCTGCACTCTCCCTAGCTGGTAACTCCTCCTTGGGTTCTTCATCCCAAAATGCAGCACCTTGCACTTTTTGGCATTAAAGCCCAGTTGCCAGGTGTCTGACCAGGTTTCAAGCTTTGCCAGATCATCCTGCAACACCTGCCATCCCCCTAGGTCATCCACCACCGCGCCTACCTTAGTATCATCAGCAAACAGACTGATCTTGCTCTTGATGTCCCGTGATATGTCTGCAATGAATATCCCAAACAACACTGGTCCCAACACCGAGCCCTGTGGAACACCGCTCGTCACTGCCCTTGGGTGTGAGAGCTCCCCACCCACCACCACCCTCTGTTGCCTTCCCTGCAGCCAGTTTCCTACCCATCTCACCAGCTTTGCACCTGCCCTGTGCCTACTAACTTCCTTCCCAGCCTTCCATGTGGCAGTGAGTCGAATGCCTTACTGAAGTCCAGATACAGGACACCCACTGCATGGCCCCTGTCCAGTTGCCTAGTTACCCAGTCATAGAACTCGACCAGGTTGGTTTGGCAGGATCTGCCACGTATGAAGCCATGCTGTCTGATGTCCTGTAGTCCTTTGGCCTCTAGGAGGGCCACTAGCCTCTCCTTCAGGATAGTCTCCATTAGCTTACCCACGATGGATGTGAGGGGTCACTGGTCTGTGTTCCCGGTTCATCCTTGGGCCACTCTTGTGGAGGGCACCACATGAGCCATCCTCCAGTCCTGAGGTACACACCCCGAATGTAGTGAGGCATTAAATAGGTCTGCCAAAGGTCCTGCAAGAACCTCTGCCAGCTCCTTCAGTACCCTGGGGTGGATGCCATCTGGGCCTGGTGCCTTCTCCACCCTCAGTGCCTTCAAACCCTCTCAAACTCTGCTCTCCATGATTTCCCCATCTGTCACCACTTCCCACCCTGCTTCTGCCATTTCTCCCACCTTGGGTGTCACCCCCCTCTTCTCTTTAGTAAATACTGAGCAGAAGTACTCATTTAGTGCTTCATGTATTGCACCCTGCTTCCACCAACCCCCTCCTTCCTAATCCTTACTATGTGGTCCTTACAGCTCCTTTTCTCCCTGATGTACTTAAAAGTCCTTCTCCCCCTTCTTAATGCCTTGTGCCAGCCTGAGTTCCGTAGATGCTTTGGCTCCCCTTACTGCCCTTGTCACCTCCTTGATTCTGTCAAGTACTCCTCCTGTTCTCCCCTCCCTGTTTCTTGTACTTCCTAAAGGCAGCTCTTTCCTCCTTACCTTTTCCATGACCTCCTTGCTCAACCAGATCGGTTTCTTAGCCCTAGCCTTCTTGCTCTGGGCTTTGCAGCAGGTTTTGGTTGCCTCCACTATCCCCAGCTTTATGAGCTCCCACTTCCGGTTAGTATCCATACTAGATTGAATTCTGGCCAGGTACCCATTTACCACTTCCCCCATCCTCCCATAGTCGGCCCTCCTGCAGTCCAGCACTACTGTGCCAGATTTCACTCCTTCCTTGCCCATATCCAGTGTAAGCCATACTGAGTGGTGGTCACTCCCTGACAGCGGTTCCTCCACTGTAAGTTCTCTGACAAAGTCCCCATTTGCCAGCACAAGGTCAAGGGTATTCCCTAACCTGGTTGGTTCACTGACCATTTGCAGCAGGAAGCTGTCCTGGAAGGCATCCAGCAGTACCTGCTCCCTTCTGTTCCTGGTTGTTGGGGTGCTCCAGTCCACTCCTGGCATGTTGAAGTCCCCCACAATCACCACACTACCCTTCTTGCAGGTCCTCCTGATCTGTCCGCTAGTTCCCTGTCTAACTCCTCCGTCTGAGATGGTGGCCTGTACACCACTCCCATTCTAAGAATCCTATTCTTGGAATCCTGGATTTGCATCCAAAGTGACTCCGTACTACCCTCCTCCCTTTCCTCCCTTACACACTTCAGTCCTTCCTTCACATATAGTGCCACCCCCCTCCTTTCCCAATCACCCTGTCCCTACGAAATAACCTGTACCCTGGTACAGACAGGTCCCACTCGTTGTATTGGGTGGCCCATGTTTCCATGATGGCTGCAATGTCCACCTCTCCCTCTGCCATGAGAACCTGTAACTCTGCAGTTTTCCTCCCAAGGCTCCTAGCATTAAGGGTAACCACCTTCCACCCTTTCCCCCCTCCCATCCTGCCCTCCTTTCCTAGCATCACCAACAGTACTTGCCATTTGTCCTTTGTCACTGTTATGGGGGGTAAGCTCATATGGTTTCCCAACCTGTGGTCTCTGCATATCTCTTCCCCAACTGCCACCCCCCACTCCTAGTTTAAATTCCCAACATGAGGAATGTAAGGATTCACTTAGGGATCAGACAGAGTTCTTTGACTGGGTGAGCAAGGAACTACATCAGGGTGGAGCAGTGGATGTAGCCTACCTAGATTTCAGAAAGGCATTCAACACTGTTCCACATAGGAGATTAGTAAGCAAGCTGGGTAGTATAGGCATGGGTCCAAAGGTGGTAAATTGGGTAAGCAATTGGTTAAGGGTTAGGTGGCAGAGGGTGGTATTAAATGCAGTTCACTTAGAGGAAGGAAGGGGAACCATGGGGTGCCTCAGGGATCAGTGCTGGGACTGGTCCTTTTTAATGTCTTTATAAGTGACATTGCAGAGGAGCTGGAAGGGGAGGTCTGCCTCTTTCCGGTGACACCAAACTCTGCAATAGGGTGGACACTCCAGGGGTTAGAAAGGATAAGTAGCAACCTGTGAAAACTCAAGGACTGGTCAAGGGTATGACAGCTGGGTTTCCACGTGAAAAAGTGCAAAACCAAGGGACAGAGTACAAAATGGGGGGACAGATGACCACCATGCAGAAAAAGAGATAACCTAAAGGTGGCCAAGCAGTGTAACAAGACAATTGGGAGGGCTAGTGGGATGCTACAGTGCATAAGGAGGGGTATTACCAGCAGAAATAGGGAGGTGATGTTGCCTCTGTATAGATCACTGGTAAGATCCCACCCGGAGTACCATGTCCAGATCTAGAGACCACATCTCAGAAAGGACATAGACAGAGTGGAAGAAATCCATAGGAGAGCAACTAAAATGGTGCAGGGTCTGCATCAGAAGCCCTATGCAGAGAAATGAAAGGGCCTAAATATGTACACCCTGAAAGAAAGGAGGGTGGAGGAAGATAGAGACGTTTAAATACCTCCCAAGGGGTAAACAAGGCACAAGAAGGAAGTATTTTTCAGAACAAAAGGTGCCCAAGGACAAGAAGGCATGATAAGAAGTTGGAGGGGGTAGGATTCAGGAGACATGTGAGGAAGTAGTTCTTCACAGAAAGAGTGATGGATTCCTGTAACAGTCTTACAGTGGAGGTGGTGGAGGCGAAAACAGTGTGGGGTTCAAGAATACATGGGATAGGCATTAGGGGATCTTAGGGAAAGGGAAGTGTGGGTAAATGGGCCAGACATCAAGTAGGATCTGTGGTGATACTATAGGCAGGAAAAAATGGGCAGACTAGGTGGGCCAAGTGGTCCTTATCTGCTAGCAAATTCTACATTTCTATGTTTCTGTGTCACACAGGAGGCTGATAAAGAAACTAGGCAGCCTGGTGGTGGTGGGATCCAGAGTGGTGAATTCGATTAAGAACTGGTTAAAAGATAGGAGACAGAGAGTGGTGATAAATGGCACTATGACCAGTGGAGTGCCGCAGGGCTCAGTACTGGGAAGGGTCCTCTTCAATATCTTTATAAATAACATTGCTGAGGAACTAGAAGCAATTGTATGCCTTTTTGAAGATGATACGGAAACCTGCAATTGGGTGGACTCTCAGGAGGAGATGGAGAGAATGAGCAGAGACCTGGGGAAACTTAAGGAGTTGTCTAAAGCATGACAGTTGGGGTTTAATGTCAAAACATGCAAAATAATGGACCTAGGACATGGGAACCCAGACACTCAGTATAAGACAGTGGTGGTACTGGCAGTCACTAAACAGGAAAGAGACCTTGGGGTTATCATATCTGATGACCTCAAAGTAACAGGGCAGTGTAACAAAGCAGTAGGTAGGGCTAGTGGGATGCGGGGGTGCATAGTGAGGGGTATATCTAGTAGGAGGAAGGAGGTGCTGCTGCCACTGTATCACTCACTGGTGAAACCCCACCTTAAGTACTGTGTCCAGGTTCGGATACTACACATCATAAAGGACGTAGACAGGAAAGAGGGGGTCCAGAGTTGGGCAGCTAAAATGAAACTGAGGTTACGTAAGAAGCCTATGAGGAGAGATGAAGGGATCTCAACATATACATCCTGAAAGAGAGGAGAGCCAGAGGTGACATAATAAAGATCTACAAGTACGTCACAGTGGTAAGCAGGATGCAGGAGGGAAGTCTCATTCAAATGAGAAGGAGCACCAGGACCAGCGAGCATGCTGTGAAGATGGCGGGTGGGTAAAGAGAGATGTGAGGATTATATTTCTTCACTGTAAGTGTGGTAGATACCTTCAACAGATTGTCAGCAGAAGTGGTGGAGAAGAAAACAGCGGGGGGCTTCATGCATGCATGGCATAGACATTGGGGTGCCTTAAAAATTAGGCCAAGAAGAGTGAGGATTGCCAGAGACCAGTAAGGGTTTACAGAAACAGATAAGGCAAGGAACATCTGGGCAGACAGGGTGTGCCAAGTGGTTCTTTTCTGCTGACAAATTATTTTTCTAAAAACTTCCCCAGTTACCCACAAATCCATACCTTTCCTCCTAACACCATTACTTCAGCCAGGCATTGAATACCTTGGATGCCACCTAACTCATTCTATAAAGGTAGCACTCCCAAAAAGGCTGAAGTCACTGTCTTCACTTTCTGCTTCTTCTGAGGAAGGACTTGGTTGGTCTGAAAGCTTAAACACTGTTTTCTTTTGTTACATCTACAGTATGTTAATCCAATAAGACGTATCAAACCATTTGTTTCTAGATTTGTTCTTACAAGGACCAATATGGCAACTAACTAATTCTGTGTGCTTCTCCCTAGTCTCCTGAAGTTAGACTTAGTAATCTCTTAGCAATGATTTGCAATGCTGTTCTTACCCAAGTGTACTAGTACATGTGGAGTCTCCCTCACCCGGCCTAACATACTCCCTATCCTGGCCTCATTCCTCTGTGCCAATGCTCCTGGAAGGCATCTGACCTCTACCATCGTAGTCCCATCCTCATACAACCCTCTTCAAACTCCTCACCATAAAAATCCCCAAATATGAATACCCTGCTTGGCAATTTATTTTCTCCCTTTATCCGGTTAGGTGTCTCCCTCTCATCCTGAACCGTACTGGGAGTCTCACTCCCTGCCTGGTCCTTTACAGTGACTGGCTCACAACCTCCCCAAAATGAGTGAGACAACTGTGTGCTATTCATGGGTGCAAAGCAGTTTGCAGTCACCACTACAGAACTCTGTATCCCACCGACAATCTGCTTTCCTCTTTCTTCCCCCTCCTCCCCTTCTAACCACCCTCCATCATCTGGGACAATGGATTTCTGAGGGAGGAGGGAGTGGGTAGAGGTTAAAAAACCCTACTTAGTTGTCTGATTTGCATGATTATTCCTCCTTGTGCTGTTCACAGCTTTGCATGGAGCTCCTCAGACCTCCTGAATATAGGGCAGTGACCCGTTCTCCAAAGTGTAGCCTAGGTAATGATCTTCCCTAGTCCTTGTTGATACTGTAGCTAACCTTCCACCCTTCCTACCATCCATCCTTAACTTTAATTGCTGCTCCTACTTCCCCTGCGCAGGCCTACCCTAGATCGGGTGCAGTGCCTGATGGGTGCTCCTCCCTCTCCTCCTGCTTGCTCCTTTGTAAGCATACCCCAGATACGGTATAGTGCATAAGAGGTGCTGTTTGCTTCTCCTCCTGTTTACTTCTTAGTAGGCCTAACCCAGATAGGGTGTAGTGCTTAATGGTTAATTTTCTATTCTGTTCCCACTATCTGCCACTATCTGACTACCTCTGGCTACTGCTATCACCTATCCCCAGCTGCCCTTTGCACTTCTCTGGCCCACCTCTACAGAGATAAACGCATCTGCTTATGCTATGCCCTTCTCTTTGCCCCTCTAATCTAGGCTATTGGTTTGTCCCTCCCTTCCCTAGGCAGAATTTTTGCGAAACTGTGGGCCACCCGAAGAAGTTCTATAGACATTCCTCTGGCAGAAATCCCCACTCCTGTTCTGTACCACTCATAAGATGGGATGCAAGCAGCACCTTAGCTTTAGCCCAGCTGCTCCTGATTGGCTTTCCCTAGCCAATCAGGTGAAGCAGCTCCCACTTATCCTTCCCATCCTCTTTGGTCTCACCACTCAATGGCAATCCTTATGGCAGCTGCCTGAACTCCTTGAGCACTGCTATAGCATTTTCCACATATGCTGCCTTGGTACTGAAATTGGCATTTCACTCACATTCCAATGATCTGTAGGAAACAAAAAATAAAAATAGATGTTGTTACTGTGTACAGTCTTGCTTATCATTCCTGCTGTAGTGTCCTGTCCCTTTTTCTGTTTGGAATGTTCCCAAATCACCTTACCCTAAATAGGGTGTCGTATCTGTGTAGTCTGGTGATTTGCCTGCTCTGCTACACCACTGTGCCAAAAGGCCTATACTTTGCTTCCCAATGACCTGTGAAAACTGCCCTTCCTACATCACACAGCACCAATAGTACCCCACAGACAGCAGTTTACAAGAAACAATCCCTAGTGGCTTACCTCTGAGGTGGTTTACCTTAACCAGCAGGCAGAGAATCCTGCAGTCTGTGGTCACCTCTGCAGATGCCTCTGCAGACACTGATGCCATACTCCTTCTCCAGTGCACTCACATTCTGGAATGCCCATGTGACAGGATGCTAGCGTACAAATACTTTTATTCAATCAGCTGTCTCTTTGCTGTGATAGCAAGCTCAGAGTTTAAAACTGTGAGATCTGCTGATCTTCAATACTACTACAAGATATATTGATACTGTATTTCGACACTCCATATAAAGCATAATGTATTAAGAATACTGTGCTTGAACATGTTCTTATACAACTCAGCATTACCTCTCCTGTTAGTGTTGGCATGCTGCTGCACAGTTCTACCCACATCACAGTCCTGTTACAGATTCCCTCTAGTATTATGGTGCTCATCCTGTAGTTGTCTTCCAATGGATGGAACTCCTCTGCTATTTGAGAGAAAAAATGTGAAAAGAGAAAAGAACATATGCAACTAAAACGTTCCTTTACTATACATAAAGTATACATAACAACAGATGGAGGGGAGTACAGAATCATGTTATCTACAGGGTTTCATGAAATGATTGCCATGGTAAGGTATTTATCTATTATGGTTGTAATGTGTTACTTCCTTGTACTCTATGATATGTCATGCACTTATCTAATCTCTGCACCATTAGTGTCTAACCATTGTTTCACATCCTGTGGTTGCAATAATGTTAGTCTTCCTATGTTTTGCAAATCTGTTACCCATTGCTTTAGTGTGCTTTTCTGGTGAAACTCTTCAATAAATAAATAAGTAAACCTATAAAGCTTTGCTCTCGAAGTTTACCATGGAAACTATTTCTCTTGAACATGCAACAACACATTCTGAACTCTCCACCATCTGTTATAATCTTTATCTTACATGTCTTTAATGAAGTATCTACAGCCCAGTGAGCCCTGATGGCACTTACAATTTGCCTTCTGAAAATCAGTCATTGAGGAGAAACCCTCTACAACAAATTCCTCAGAATAGTCTGTCAAGGGGTTATTCTTTTCCAGGTTCCCAATGCACCACACCAGGGACCCAGTCGCTAGCTGAATCCAATTTCATTAAAGTTTTATGAAGAAAATATTCTTAATCTGTGTGACTGACAGCTCTGTCTTTTAACCTAGTACATATGGGTTATCAGGACATAGCCTTCCCCATCTCCTTCCTTCCTTTCTGATGTTGGCTGGGATCTCCATCCAAATTTTTTTATCAAATGATTTGACTTTCTTTCCTCTTCTGTTGATAAAAGCTGTCACCAGAGTCACTTTACACCACTTCGTTTCCCACTATGTACCTAGCCAAACCATTTTTTTCACAGTCTTGTATTATACAATTTACATGTAGTAGGAAAACCATAGTTTCTGCTAATCTTCATTTCATCTGTTAGTAGAGTTACTGTTTGAAGAAATAAACAGTAAGGCAAAGTAACCAAGGCATCTTTCTCAAGATGGCAATTTGACAAATCAAATAGAGAGGGTAAATTTCAGTCTGGAGAAGAACATTTTATTAGCTGAATTTAGATAGAGTGGTAACATCTCACTACAATATATTGGGGCAGTAGCAACACTATAGTTAAGGATGGGTAGGCACTTCCTTGTTAAGCCTCCGTTTTGGGCTCCTTATATGGTACAGTAGTTAAGCTGTATTTTGCCCATAGGGCCTACTAATTGGCGTGTACACCCTTTGTGCTAGGAAGTACAAACACATAACATTTTGAGAAACTTGGTCATGTAGTTACAAAATGTAAAGGAAAGGTAAAAGCACTGAAGTGAAGTTGATTTTTTGCTCTCTAAAAACAGAAAAATGGTTAAAATTTGAAACATGAAATTTTCAGGCTTGTTAGGTCCTGTCACAAAGGGTGTGCTTTTGTTGTTTTCAGAAAAAAATACTAGTATGTAAAAATCCAAGACTTTAGTGTTTTAGTAACGTTGGCTGTGTATTACAGTGATTATGCCTAAGATATTTTCATGCACCCATGATCGTACATGGATGAACCACCTTTGTGATCATGTCATGGCACATTTGCACCCACAACATAACTGCATTCCTGTCAACATTAGGAACCAATCCCCAGTGTCATAAAATGTTTTTGTTTTTTTGTTGACTCCAGGGAGCACATCCCTGGTGTGATAAACTTACCTTTTGGGCCATACCAGGTGTTGGGGTAAGATGGTCTATGTCACTTCTAGGCTGCCTCTACCTGATTATATCAGAAAAATACTTCTGTCCTGCTTATGAACTTGGAAGATCAAACACATTAGTATTTGGAAGAGTGCACTTTGAAAGGTGAACTTTAAACAGAGAATTCTCACCTTGCCAGAGGAAATATTAATATAGCCTTTGCAATAATGATGATGCTTAGTCACTGGTTCTATAAAAGTAGATTGTTTACTACTAAATACTACAGATATTACACACAAACAGAATATGTTCAGTAAACCAAAAACACATACACATTTACAGGAAAGAAAAATAAAAAAAAAACAGTTTGAACAGATAATTGACTTAAAAAATAAGTTCACAGTCTAATCTCACACTAGGATCTATATTTACCTGCCAGCTAACTTGAAAGAACATTCACCCAGGTTGCCCTTCCCTCACATGGATAAGCTAGCTATTGAGCTGGGTCCTCCATCCTCTGGGATTTCTCACCAAGATAGGCACCAGCTCCTCTTCAAAGGTTACAGGAAGTCAGAGCGAGTTAGGTGTTCATCTCCTCTATGTATGTGCTCAGGGCTGTGGGATGAGATCTGTCTGTAGTGACAACTCTTTCTAGTATTCACCACCCACATGAGTGTGTGCTGCATGTGTGTGTATGGTGTGTTTCGGTGTGTGTGTGTGTGTGTGTGTGTGTGTGTGTTTGTGTGTGTGATCACATCTGCCAGGCCATATTGCCTTTTTCTCACTTCTCAACATCCTCACTCACAGCTTTAAGACCCTGTTTACATCCTGGCTGCTGGAATGTCTTTGTGGGAAAAATAGCACCCTCCCATCTGGCACTTGTTTTTCCCTTGAAGTTTCCTGAGGTCTGCTGGGACATGTGACCTGGACTCCATTTTGTATGACCTATGTCATTCCAATCAGAAAGCACTTATAGGAGAATAGGAAAAAAAGAAAACAATTACAACTAAAGATTCAATCAACATGGTAACATTCCTGTCACATCTCCCCTTCCCAGAAAATGAAGGTATGTTTCTTTTGAGTGACCCCCAAAATACACTGCCATTCATGTAGGGATAGGGAAGTGCCTAAAGTATCATGTCATGCACTTAGCTCTTCCTAGACAACCCATCTGCACTGGTATTTTGCAAACCACTGTGGTTCTGGATGGTCATGTTATAAAACTGCAATGCCAATCTCCAGGACAATTTTGTATTCTGCCCACTAGTCCTAGGAGCCATGTCAGGGATTATGATCTGTGGCCACAGTGATCTCCCGCCCATAGAAATATGGAGGCAGCTTCTGAAGTGCCCACACTATCCTGAGACACTCCCTCTCAACTGTGGCATATGCCTCCTCTCTGGGTAGAAGGTTCTGGCTCAGATACATTACAAGGTGCTGAAGTAATTTTTTAGATATATCAGGGAGAAGAGGAAGTGTAGTGGCTGATCACCAGGTCAAAAAAGGAGGGTGGGTGAGCAGAAGAGGGAATGGAGCAGGCTGAGGTACTAAATGAGTACTTCTGCTCTGTCTTTACAAAGGAAATGGATGGTCCAATTCCACAGGAGGGGGTGTTAAGGTAAAGGGTGAGGAGGGGGAGTGGTGGAGAGAGTATGGGAGGGCCTACGTCACTAAAGACAGACAAGGCCCTAGGTCCAGATGGGATCCATCCCAGAGTCCTAAAAGAGTTGGCGGATGTCCTGGCAGCACCACTGATGGAGTTATTCAACTCCTCCCTCCAAACAGGAAGTGTAATATTGGAGTGGAGAATGGCGCATGTAGTGCCCCTCTATAAGAGCGGGTCAAGGGATTAGCTGAGAAACTATAGATCAGTCCGCCTGACGTCCATAGTGGAGAAACTATTGGAAAGTATATTACAGGAGAGGCTGGTGAAGTTCTTGGAGGTACAGTAAGTGGACTTCAGGATGTCAGGTAACATGGTTTTGCCAAGGGGAGATCTTTTCAAACTAACCTGGCTGAATTTTTTGATTAGGTGACAAGATCTGTGGACTGTGGTAGGCCGGTTAATGTTTTATATCTAGACTTCAGTAAGGCATTTGACTTGGTGCTGCATGGGAGACTGCTGGGCAAGCTGAGTGATTTGGGTGTGGGGGAAAGGTTGGTGAGGTGGACTGGGAACTGGCTATGTGACAGACAACAATGGGTGGTGGTAAAGAAGAAGCTATTGATACCCAGAAGAGTAATTAGTGGGGTCCCTCAGGGTTCAGTTCTGGGTCCATTGTTATTTAATGCTTTCATTTCAAACATTGCGGTGGGAGTTAGGAGTAATAGGAGCCTATTTGCTGACGACTCCAAACTAGGTGTGGAAGTGGACAGTAAGGAGGGAAGGAGGACTCAACAGGAAGACCTAGAAAGACTAGAACAGTGGTCAGTCACATGGCAGTTGGGGTTTAACGTTATGAAGTGCAGTGTACTTCACTTGCGAGCTAAGAATCCAGGGTACAGCTACAAATTGGGGGTGGTACGGTTAACAGTCTCAAAGGAAGAAAAAGATCTGAGAGTAGTGATCACTGGTAAAATGAATCACTCATGACAATGTAGGAAAGCAGCAGCTAAGGCAAATAGAATGCTGGGGTGCATTGCTAGGGGAACACTTTGAGAAGGGAGGAAGTAATTCTGCCACTATACAAATCAATCAATCATCTTCATTTGTAAAAAAGCGCTATTCGCACTGATCATAGCGCTTGTACAGTAAAATACAATAAATACAATATTTAAAAGCTTAAAAATACAAAACAGACACCTTCAGCTATAGTCAAGAAAGGCAAGATTGAACAAATACAGTACATTGTTATAGCAATTTTAAAGCTCTCCACAGTCAAGCACTCTCGTATCCAACGAGGTAGAGAGTTCCACAGGCTGGGGGCCACAAACACAAATGCCCAGGCCCCAGATGTCTTCAACCGGACCCTGGGAACCTCTAGCAATCCCTCGTGGGTGGTGTGGAGTGGTCTTAGGGGGCAGTAGGGATGTAGGAGCTCTTGCAGGTAACTCGATCCCTCTCCAAGTAGGGCTTTCTAGGTCAGCAAATTCAACCTTGAAGGTAATCTGCCACTAAACTGGCAGCCAGTGCAGTCCACGCAGCACAGGTGTGACATGGCTAAATCGAGACAACCCTATTAACAACCTGGCTGCTGCATTCTGCACCAGCTGCAAGTGCTGGATATCAACCCGTGGTAGCCCTAGGTACAGGGAGTTACAGTAGTCAAAGCGGGAAGTCACAAAGGCGTGGACCAAAGTTGGAAGGTCACCAGGCGGAACAAGGTGCTTAATCTGGGTAATATTCCTCAGATCGTAAAAAGAGGACTTGACGATGACCGACACCTGTGAACGCAGAGTCAGACCATCATCAAAAATAACGCTCAGATTCCGTGCCCTCTCAGAGGTCAACAGCTGGCTACCCCCAAGCCAAAGCCCAGAAGCAGAGCCAGCTGCCAACCCCTCTACCCGACGGCTGAGTCCACTACCAAAACTTCAGTCTTATCTGGATTCAACCTCAACCAGTTGGCATTCATCCAGTCTTGGATCCCAGTGAGGCAGTTGTTGAATACCAAGACCACACTATCCTGCTCAGGCACAAAGGACAGGTATAGCCGGGTATCATCTGCATAGCAATGAGAACCCAGCCCATACTGCCTTACAATGTCTCCCAATGGCATCACATACACCGCAAACAACATGGGTAACAGCACAGAGCCCTGCAGCACCCCACATGGCAGAGAGAATGAGCCAGAGGAATAAATCT
This sequence comes from Neoceratodus forsteri, assembly GCA_016271365.2. NCBI lineage: Eukaryota > Metazoa > Chordata > Ceratodontiformes > Ceratodontidae > Neoceratodus > Neoceratodus forsteri. The sequence continues at coordinate 854,511,786 of CM057449.1, forward strand.
CTGACACCACCCTCTGAGATCTGCTGGTGAGAAAAGAATGGAACCATCTGAGGACTGTACCTGACAGGCCACAGATAAACTGCAGATGCTCCAGAAGCACCTCATGGTCCACGATGTAAAATGCTGCAGAGAGATCAAGAAGAACCAAGATGGAACAGCTCTTCTGATTCCTCACTATCAGGAGATCGTTGAGCACCCGAACAAGGGCAGTCTCAGTGCTATTCGTCTTCTGAAATTCCAACTGGAGAGGATCATAGACATCATGGATAGTAAAATGATTCTCCAGCTGCAGCGTGACCACCTTCTCAATAACCTTACACACAAAGAGAAGGTTAGAGACCAGTCTGTAGTTAGCAAGACAGTCTAGGCTGAGAGAGGCTTTCTTCAGAGAGACCGAGAACTCACCTGTCTCTAACGAACACCGGACTATCTGCGCAAGGACCGGGCCGATGACTTCAACACACCCACTAGGAGGCGGGTTGGTCCCAGGTCCAAACCACAGCAGATCAGCCACATTCTCTGGACAATTCGTATGACATCTACAATTTCTATCCAGTCAAAGTCGAACCAACCAAACCGAGGAGCTGCAACCTCCCACTGAACACCGCTACCCCCACTGGAGTGAGCTAATCAGATCTCGGACCTGATGTCAGTCACCTTATCAGCAAAGAATCGAGCAAACTTTGTCACACTTTTCCTGCTGACAGGCTGGATTGCACAGTCTGTCCAGTTTGAAAGAGCTGAGCTGGTTGATTCTGTGCTGCAGCAATCTCCCCAGACAGGAACTCTGCCTTCTTAAGAGAGATAGCCGATTGATAGTCCCTATAATGGTCCATCAATATAAGTTTGTTGGCATCAAGGCTCGATTTCCGCCAGCGATGCTCCAACCTTCATCCCACATGCCGCAACTCCCTCAATGTCTCATCAGACCAAGGGGGCCAAGGGTGAAGGGTGAGGGGACAAACCCGGACAGGAGCAATGGAATCCAGAGCACCCATCACTGCCCTGTTATAAGCAAGCAACAGATTGTCTGGACCCGTGCTTGCACTCTGTAGTCTTGATAGGTCCAGCACTGCCATCAGACCATCTGGGATCAAACCCTTCAAATGGCGGCACCGGACCATCTCCACAGGGGCAGGCCGATAGGAGGGAAGTTCGGAAACTGAACCTTATATTGTCATGGTCAGACCACCCGACTGGCTCCACCACCATGTCGGAGGTCTCCCTACCCAGTAGAAAGACCAGGTCCAATGAGTGACCAGTTATGTGTTGCAGAGGCAACCACCTATGTGAGGCCCAAAGATTTCATAAGTCAGAGGAAGCCCTGACCAAATTGCAAGAGTTCTTCATCAACCCAGGCAGTGAAGTCACCCAGAGCTATCAGTCTGGGGGACTCCAACACCATGTTGACAACGACATCCCTGATTTCCTGCAGAAATTGCTTCTCGCACCCGGGTGGATGGTAGACAAGAAGAATCCTGCACCCCACACCTGCGATATAGGTACACTTAAAGGATGGGGTCTCCCCAACTGGCACAGCTTCAAGGCCCAATTCCATTCTAAAACAGATTGCTACACCCCCTCCCCTGCGATCCAACCTCTGGCGATGTATCACTGAAAACCCAGCCAGAATAACTGACTCCAAAATGGGGCCAGAATTTCCATCCAGCCAGGTCTCAGTGATGCAAGACAGGTCTGCTAACCAAACAAGATCAGCAATAATAGCTGTCTTGTTTTTAATGGCTTTTGGCAGTAGCTTCAGTAGCTGGTTACTTGTTTTTCTGTACTTACATTCCGCATTATGTCTCTCTGTTTGCATTACCATTGCACTGTTTGCTTAAATGTTCCCTGAGTTGTTCTTATTGTGTTCACTCCTTCCCATGAAGTGTGAACCACAGAGGGGGCAATTCCCCTTCTATTGTGTACTGTATATGCCATGTACTTGATGTGGAACCTTTGCAAAAGAGCTTTCGCTCAAAGGATTTTTCTGAACAATTAAATAAATAAATAATGGACCTGGCATTGCACAACACCACCAGAGTAGGATGAGACACTGAGGCTGGCCTAGCCACTGGCCCACTGAGTGTGGAGCCCTAGGGTACGGGTACCAGACAAGGCGGACCTCGATCTGGGACCCATTTTGTCCCAGGCCATCTCCTGGTCCCCACTACCCCAATCTGGCCACCCGGCAGCCCCCCTCACTCAGATCCACAGCCCCCACACACACACACACCTCCTACCCACTATCCCCAGAGCCTGGCAATGTCCATAGACGTCAGCAGGCAGTGGTGGACAGTTAAAGGGGCAAAGGCCCTGGAGCTCGGAGGAGGAGGAGTAGCACCTTACCGGGACAGCCTCCTGCCAACACATTCTGGCCACGGCCTGAACCAACAAATACTCAGCCACTGAAAAGAAAGAAAAATATAATCAACTAAACCAAAATTTCACTCACAAAAATAAGTAATAACCCCAACCCCAATATCGCAAAACCCCTACTAATAAGTAACTCAGGTCCCACCCAGACTAACCAAACTATCACATATTAAAATCCCTCCCAGTCTGGTTTGAGAATGGTAGAAGAGACAATATCCAACAGCAGTCAATTTATGGTGGTACTCTCACCCCCAACCAGCCAACATTTTACAAATGTCCGATGATGCTGGACTCTCACTCCAGCAATCAACCAGATTCTTGGAGCAGAACACAAATTATGAAGGTCATCTCACCACCTCCCCAAAGCATAAAAACCAATATCCATTTCAAGGCTGCAATTTCGTACAGGAACCATATCTTTCCTCCAAAGAGACAGACAGTCCTCCACAGTTCAACAAGACCTGGACTGCAGCAAATTAGCACTACTCTTCGACCCTTAAATAAGCTCCCCCAGTGATGCCAGCTTAAGGCAGGAAGCCCCACCAATAACTTGAGGCCTGAGAGAAAAGATCCTTGGTGAGGCCGGACTTGGAGTACTGTGTGCAGTTCTGGTGCCCTTACTTAAAGAAGGACATTATGCTCCTGGAAAGGGTCCAGAGGAGGGCATCTAAGATATTCCTCAGAATGGGAGATAAGTCCTATGTGGAGAGACTTCGGGTGCTAAACATCTACTCCTTGGAAGACAGAACGAACAGAGAGGACATGATCAAGACCTTTAAATACTTGAAAGGTATTAATAGAGTAAACAGAGAGAGGGGGTGTTCAGACTGAAAGGGGAAGAGACCATGCGGGGTCATAGCCTGAAACTGGTTAGTGAGAAATATAGAAGAGACCTGCAAAAGCATTATTTCATGGAAAGAGTGGTGATGCCTTGGAATACGCTACCTGAGGAGTTGTTATCCAGAGAATCAGTGGAAGGTTTTAAGAAGGAATGGGATAGATACATGGACAGGGTACAGGTAGGGAGGGTAGAGTCAATGGGAAATCAGAATGGAAATCAGGGGAGGGATGAAAGGGAGAGGGGAGGGGGGCAGCAGCCATTATCAAGCTGTGAGCTGCATCTCGAGCACATGCGATAGACCTCATGACCTAATCTGCTGGCAGTTTCATATGTTCATATGTACCATCCTTCTTGGGGATCAGAGCTTCAGGTAATGCCCTGGGGCTACTGGACTCCTGGATTACTCCAAGAGCCAGCATCTCTCTAAACTTCTTCCACATGGTCTGCTTAATCCCCTCTGGTACACTGTAGGGTGACTGCCTCAGCGGCAGTTGGGTCCCAGTGTCCACGTGCTGTTCAGCCATTGTAGTGTACTCTAGTTTCCTGTGAAGATTTCCCCAAATGCTCACAGCATCCCCCTCATCTCCTCTGCCTGGGCTGGTGTCAGCTGCTCCAACAGGGTGAGGGTATCCACTGGGGATTCCTCCCATGCTTCCCCAAGGAGATCCACCAATTGGTCAGCCTCATTTTCCTCTTCTGGGGCACTGCACACAGTGAGGACCATTTCCTCCCTATCATAGTTGGGCTTCATCATGTTAACATGATATACCCTCTGCCTGAACCTTCTGTCAGGCAGTCCTACCACATAACTGACCTCACTTACGTTCCTGACTATGGACAATGGGCCCACCCATGCTGTCTGCAATTTATTTTGTCAGACTGGGATGAGTACCGTCACTCGCTGTCCAAGTTCATACTCCCAGGCTCTGGCCCCATGGTTGTACCAGGCTTTCTGCTACTGTTTTGCAGTGGCTAGGTGCTTCTGGGCAAGCCCCATGAGCTCCTTAAGCTGGGTCCTGAAGTTCATGTTGTACTCCACAACAGATTCCCCTTGGGAGGCAAGATCACCCTCCCATTCATCCCTAACTAAATCTAGGGTCCCCTCACCATGTGACCAGACAGGAGCTTGAAGGGTGAGAACCCTGTAGACTCCTGGGAAACATCCCTGTAAGCAAACAGGAGATGGAGCAAATACATATCCCACTCCCTCTTATGCTCTTCAGCAAATGTCCTGAGCACAGTTTTCAGGGACCTCTTGAACTGCTCAACCAGGCCATTAGTCTCAGGGTGATAGGATGAGACACAGAACTGTTTCACCCTGCACTTCCCCTACAGACTAGCCCCAACAGGGGAAGGAGTTACTGGGAGGAGGTTGGCTAGTTCCCTTCTAGAGGAACCCCCTCCAACTGGCAGGAGAAGAAAGCACTGTAGCACTATTGAAATGAGCAGCAGCCTAGTGTTCAAACAGGCAGGGCAAGAAACTATTTTGCTTTTACATCACTGACAGAGCTGACCAACTGTAAAAAAAAAAGGAACCAATCAGGAGCTAGCAGTAGGCAGAGCTGGAAGAGGACCAATCAGGTGCTGTCCACCAAAGGCACCACATTTCAGACTAAGATCGGAGCCACCAGTGGGAGTATAAAAAGCCCTTCGCAGCTCACAACTTTTTCCAACACTGGAAGGAGATATCGGGAGGAGATTGGCTAGGTCTCATCTACAGGGACCCCCTCCAACTGGCAGGAGAAGAAAGTGCTGTGGCGCTTTTATAATGGGCAGCAGCCAACTGTCCAAACAGGCAGGAGAAGAAAGCATTGTAGCGCTTTTGCAAAACTAAGACAGACGACCGACTGCAAAAAAAAAAGCCCACTCCCGGCCCCATCACCACAACTTTTTAAATACTCGGCAGAGGAAAGTGAGTGGGCAGTACTGAGCAGGAGGAGGAGCCTTGGGGCAACAAAAGGAAAAAAGTGTTAAAGGGGACAACTGATCTGAAAGAGACAAATGGAGGAGTGTTTGGCTAAAAAGATGGGTAAGCAACCAAATTACTTGACTTAGAGAGCTGCTGATACCTCGAAGAAAACTGTAAAAAACATATTTAGGTATGATTCAGCTTGCAAAATACTAAAAGAGATAAAACCTCTTTGTGTGAAATTGAAGACAGCCAAGTTCGTACCCAATCTCAGCAGCAAAAACTCACTTTTAGTCTGTTACAGATCAAACCACTTCTCTCCCTGATTCCTGAGCCACCAGATCACATAAGTGAGAATATGGATATGGTTTCTTCTAACCCTAGTGTGGCATCTCTCCAGGCTCCAGTCAAACAGGTAGTTACGGAAAAGATAACTGCATATGATACGGAGGAGCAAAAATATTTTTATTTATTCAATACAAATCGGGTTTACAACCTTTGAGTCAGAGACTCATTTACAAAGGCACCTTGTCGGAGGGAGGGCAGACATCAAGACAGTTATTACAGTGCAGATTAAAACAGAGGATAACATCACAGGTGCAGTAAAAGGAACATTTAACATAGATACACTTAGGTTACATAATATAGTAGTTTGTATGTTACTTAGGTTACACAATGTTATAAAATTGTGAGTTACAATCATGGATATAGTAGGTCCTCAGAGAAGACAGTGGGTTACATCCCTATTTGGACCTAGTAGGGAAGGGGTGGGTCTGGAAGAGGGAGATGCTGTCCAGTGGACGTTGTCAAGCTAAGGGGCAAGGCGGGTGGGTAACACAGGTTACAACAGGGGGTTAGTTGCACCTATAACAGCGGGTATTGTGGTTCCGAAGGGCTGTTTTGAAGGAGCCAATTTTTGGCAAGTTGCAGATGCAGCTAGGGAGGGAGGGAGTTGAACCAGGTGGGGCCTCGGTAGAGGAAGGATCTCTGGGCAAGAGAGGTCTTGGTTCTGGGCACCTGGAAGGTGGCCTTAACAGAGCTATGGGTGGTGATGGATGATGATGACTGCTGTAGGGAGGTGGAGACCCCCGGGGGGGGGGTCCTAGCAGTGATTTCTTAGTGAGAAGGCAGGTCTGGTACAGCAGTCTCTCCTCAAAGTTGAGCAGATTTGTGGTAATATAGAGAAGGCAGGTGTGAGTGCAGCTGAGGGCACCGGTCAGGAGCCTACAGGCCTTATTGATGGAGAGTTGGATTTTGGAGAGGGCAGTGTTGTCAGCTGCAGGATAGATGGGCAAGCCATAGTCCATGAGGGACAAGACGGAGGAGGTGATGGCCAGCCTGAGGGCAACCTGAGGCAGGCAGTCCCTGTGCCAGTATAGCATGCCAATCCAAGAGTTTATGGTGACTGACAGGGCAATAATGTGGGTGTGGAAGAAGAGGGCAGTATCGAACATGATGCTTAGGTACTTGTATGTGGTCACTTGTTCTAGTGGGTGCAGAGTGCTGGGGATAATTAAGATGGGGTATTTTTAGCTTTATTTTGGTGGTTGGAGAAGAGCATTGATTTGGTTTTCTTTAGGTTAATGACCAGTCTGCAGTCGCCGAACCACCTTTCGGCTTGATTGTAAGCTTGCTGGAGAGATAATTGGAGGGAGGTGGGATTGGGATGTGAGGCAAGGAGGACTGCATCATCGGCGTAGAGGAGTATTTTACCAGTACATGAGCTGGGGAGGGTGTTGAGGTAGAGACTAAAAAGTACTGGACCCAGGATGGAGCCCTGAGGGATCCCAGAGTGAACGAGAAGAGTGCTGGAGAGGGAGCCGCTGACCTTGACACACTGGGATCTAGCAGAGAGGTAGCTAGAGAACCAGGAAATGGGACCACCAGAGAAGCCAAGTTGGTGGAGAGAGTCGAGTAGAAGGGAATGACAGACAGTGTCAAAGGCCTTGGAGAGGTCAATGAACACTGCTCCTGTAAATCTGCCAGAATCGAGAGCAGCATGCAGGTGTTGAGAGAATTCCAGGAGAGCCATGGTTGTACTGTGTCCTGGGCAGAAACCATGTTGCTCTGGACACATAATGTTGTACTTGGCTAGGTATTCAGAGAGCTGGATTGACACCATTTTTTCAAGGGCTTTAGAGAGTGGGAGGAGGATGAAGATTGGCCGGTAATTGTTTGAGGTGGACCAGTCCCCACTCTTATGTATGGGTGTGATTTCAGCAGTTTTCCAAGCACTTGGGAACTGACCCAGGCATAGAGATCGATTTAGAAGGTCAGTCAGGGGGACTAGGACTTCGTCCAAGACCATACGGAGGATCCTGGAGTTGAGAGGGTCACTGCTGGGCTTATTGCTGCCTAAGGCTTTTAGCAGGTGAGGCCTGGCTTCTTGGGGGGCTAGGGTGTACAGGTAGAACGGTGGACGATGCAGGACCGGAGGGAGAAAGGTGGGGATTGGGTCAAAGAAGCTGCTGGGGAGGACCGAACTTAGGTCAGAGAAGGCAGTGTAAAAGCAATCGGCTATAAGGAGAGGATCTGTGGTGGGGGTGCCATTGATGTAGAGCTGGGATGGTGGGGGGGGAGTGGGACTTCCCATTTAGCTCTTTCATATTATCTCAGAAGGTCCGGGCTGAACCCCAAGTGGAAGCGAGGGTGATCTGGTAGTGCTCTGCCTTGGCCCGCCTAATGGCCCAAGTGCACTTATTGCGTTCTGTGTTGTAGGCCTGTCTATCAGATGCCTTTCCAGATTCTACAGCAATATTCCAGAGATTATCTCTGTTTTTGAGTCTCTGGAGGAGGGGTGGGGTGATCCATGGGGCATTGCATTTTTTGGAGCAGATCTTGGTGAGGGGACGAAGAGGTCACAAGCCTTAGAAAAGGCATTTGTGAAGTGGTCAAGAGCTGAGTCAATGTCAGGGGCATGCTGGATAGGGGACCAGTCTAGCTGGGCTAGGTATTGTTTTTACTTTCTGAGGCCACTGGGGCATAAACAGCGGCATAGAATGGCCTGGGACACTGGCTTCAGAGTGGAGGATGACCAGAGACAGAGGACTGGGGAGTGATTGCTAAGAGAGTCGGGGAGGACAGTGACATCCTGGATTTTGTAGGGGTGGTTAGATACAACAACATCTAGGAGAGTGCTGGTGCCAGCAGAGTGGTTGAATCTGGTGGGCTGGGTGACTAACTGGGACATATCCAGGGCAGCAAAGGAGCCCCTTATATGCGAGGCAGTGGAGGCAAGCCAGTTAACACTGAGATCACCTAGGATGACTTGCTCCACTTTGTGAGGTAGAGATGTGAGGTAGTCAATGAGGGATTGGACTGCTTGGTTTTGATTCCTTGGGGGTACGTAGGAGACTGTGAGGAAGAGAGGGCCTCTGGCAGGGTCAGGTGTGATTTTTAAGGTGAGGGCTTGGGCTCCATAATGAAGTTTGGGAGCTGGGAGTGCCTGACCTATAAGGGAGTCCCATACGAGTAGTGCGCAACCACCACCGCGTTTGCATACTTGATCTTTCCTGTAGATGGTATATCCAGGGAGGGTGATAGCGGAGTCAGGGGTGGATTTGGAGAGCCAAGTCTCTACCAGTGCAATTATGTCAGGTTGATGTTGAATGACCCAGCACTGGAGGGCAGCGGATTTCTTTAGGAGACTGCAAATGTTTAAGGATGCAAAGCGGAGGCTAATTGCAGTACAGGGTTTGGAAGGGCTGGAAGCCATAGGTCCTGGGTTAGGATTTACATTACCAGATAATAATAATAGCAGTGTGATTATTCTGGTTAGTGGCCGGTGGCAATGGAGACCCTTGGGCTGACACCCAGCTGAGGACTTTACAATCAGGGTGCATCGGATAGATAAAGTGCAAAGAGTGGGAATGGCAGGGGAGAGCTGGATCCAGGTTGGGCCTTGGAGGGCAGAGGGAGTGGGGATGTTGGCAGGGTGAGGGTGTTGGGGGGTCACGGGTGTGTCGAGGGTGGGGGAAGGCCGAGTCACTCTGGGGTAGTCTGGGGATGAGGTGCCTAGTGTGGAGGACAGGTGCTGCAGTCGGTGTGAGGTCTGTACCAAGAGGGCGAAGGAGAGCAGACTTAGTAATGGAGTCTAGGTACCCATAGTTTTATTCCTATAGTAGACAATAAGGGTGCAGGCTGACCTTCAGTGAGGGTGACCGCCACCGTGGACTAGCGGTAGTGCTGCCGACTGTGGTGCGGAAGGTACCAGGTCGCTATGGCTGATAAAGATAAGGAACTATAGCGGTCCTGCACAGGTACTGTTTCTAATTCTGAAGTCAAGAAGTCTAGTTCTGGATGCCAGGGGGAGAAAGGAGTGAGAAATGTTGCTGATCTCAACCTCCCAAGGCTGCAAATAGCTCTCCCAGAAATGGCTCACTGTTAAGTTTCTTCTATTAATGGGGCAATTTTAAAAACATTGCAAGAAACCACTGCTTGACTAGACCTGCACCCATCTCCTGCATTAGAGGAACAAAATATTGAGTACAACAACAGTAAGCAGATTAATGAGGATATATTTCTTAAGTTTAGAAACCAAATTACACAAGAGGTAAGGTTGGGTTTACTGCAGTAAATTCCACACTTTCAAACATGAGGCTTTCCCTTAATGATATATCTACAAAACTTCAAAGCCTCTCACTGAGAACAGACACTTTAGAACAGAGAATCAGTAGCCTAGAAGATAATACCAATAAAGTGCCAAAAACACTTGATCAGCACACCACCCTCCTCATCGAGCTTCAGGCATGCATTAACGACCTTGAAGATAGATCTAGAAGACAAAATCTTAAACTTATTGGCATTCCAGAGGGCTTAGAAGGAAGTTCAGACCCTATACCTTTTTTCCAAAAATTAATTACAGAAGCTCTGGGCAGATCGTATCCTGATTAAAAAAATAACTTTAGATCATGTTCATCATGGACTGGGTGGTCGCTCCAACTTTGGCACTGATATGAATAAAAAAAAGCCTTGTCATGTGTGTTTGAAACCACATTACCACTCAGACCGTGAACCTATTCTGAAACATGCCAGAATTAGTAAAGGCCTGACCTGGGAGAGGGTCAAATTCTCTGTTTTTCCTGATCTATTGACAGCCACTATGCAGTCAAGATGTGCTTTTCATAAAGTTCGAGCAATCCTGAAAGAAAAAAAACATCAGATTTGCCCTTCTATATCCTGCAAAAATTATAGCCTTTTACAGAGGACAGATGCACATTTTTGACGATCCCAGGCATGCTGAAGAAATATTAACTGAACTGCAGGACTTGACTGGTTAATTTGAATGTTGCCTGCTTTGTTTCTTTCAACACTCCCCCCTCCCCAGCTTTTTTTTTTCCTTCGGGGGTAGGGTCTGATAAAACACTAATGGATAACACTTTGCCCGCACAGACCTGATCTCATGTTAAAAGAAGTGTCAAGATGGTTGATGGATGGGGTAAGGCCCATGGCACAATCAACTGCTGTAAACAACTTTTTCCTTTTTATCTAAGCATGCTAATTGTGCAAGGGCCATTTGTGTTTTTTTTTTCCAATCTAAAGGGGAATGTTTTTCAATATTCACCTTGTTTGATTAGAACATGGGTGGGGGATGGGGATGCATTGGCTCTAGAGATATTTTTATAAATACTCCTATTAAACAGCGGCATTCTTATGATGTTTTTTTTTCTTTCATATATTGGAGGACTACTGGGGAAAGGAATATATAGAGCAGACTTTTTAGTATGCATATCACCAGTAAGTATCATTTTGTTTATTACTTTATAAGATGGGTAGCACAATCAAGTTTATGACATGGAATGTGAAGGGAATGCTAGACATAACTAAGGCAAATAAATTGTTTAATTATTTAGATAAATATCAGATCAACTGTGTATTGTTCCAGGAAACACACCTGTCCAAGGATATGTTTAATTTCTACGTAAAAAAATGGGGCCTAGGAATTAATGTTTTTTATAGTACTAAGGTAAGGGGTGTTTCCATATTTTTAAAAAGGGATCAGGACTCTCTTTTCATCAGTATAAAATGGATCCCAATGGGCGCTATATCATCGCTGAAATTAAGGAGCGAAACAACAGCTATACCCTTATAAACTTATATGATCCTAATGAAATAACCCTGAATTTTTTAATGAAGTATTTCTAGATATGGCTAATTTCTCTCCATCTTATATCCTGGGGGGCAAATTCAATTTAATTTTTAATACAGATTTGGACAAATCCAACTCAGGGCATGAACAAGTTGGCTCAGCTGCAGTTAAAGTAAAGCAATTTTGTATAGACTATAATCTAATTGATATCTGTCAAGTTAGAAATCCTACTGCGAAGCAATACTCCTTCTATTCCCTGGTTCACCACAAATACTCACAAATTGATTATTTTCTGGTGTCTGAGACTATTTAGTATTTAATTGAAAATATTGAATATAAAAATATTATATCAGATCATTCTCCTATCTCCCTGTTTGTTGCGCTATAAGTGAATAAAATACCTCCTGCTTTAAAATTTGATCCCATACGGTTAAAAGATGAATCCTACTCAGTTTATATGCAAGAAAATATTGATAATTATTTCAGCATAAATATAACCTAAAGTAACTCCTGGATCTATATTTGGGATGCCTTTTAAGGCTGTGATGCTTAACCATACTATTTCTTATATAAGCCATCGGAAGCGCAACAGGATGAAAAAAATAACTGATTTGGAAAATAATATTGCTAAAATTGAAAATTACACTGTATAAATATGAACTCAGAGGCCTATCAGAAATTAATTCAACTTCATCAGGAATATAATATGCTGGCAACAGAGGCAGCTGAAAGACAATTATTGCATATAAGGTCTCGATACTATGCCTTTGGGGACAAACCAGATAAAATTCTGCTCTGGCAAGTAAAAAAAACAACAGAATGAAAACAATATTAACTCAATTATGTCAGCATTGGGGGAAATAGCGAATGAACCAGGGGAAATAAGTAATATTTTCAAAGATTTTTACCATTTATTATACACCTCAGAACAAAAGCTTAGCCAGGAACAGATATCTAAAACGTTGAATAATCTGACCATTCTGCACAAAATAGTATATGTGAAGCTGATATTTCTAGTTCTGAAATCTGTGAGGAAATTAATAAACTTGCCCCATCTAAAGCGCCCAGGCCCAGATGGCATATCCATTGATTTCTATAAGCATTTTTCTCAGTCTCTTATTCCTCATCTTAAATCACTTTTTCACTTTATTATTAAATCAAAACAATTACTCTTGTCATTTAAAGAAGCATATATGTTATTATTTAAAAATAAGGATAAAAATCATTTATTACCAAGCTCTTATCGCCCTATATCATTAATAAATGTGGATGCCAAGATACTGGTGAAAGTTCTTCCCTCCAAGCTGGAAGGGGTTCTCCCGGATCTTATACATGCTGACCAAACAGGCTTTATTAAGGGCTGAAATATTAAAACTAATATTAGAAGAACTATTGATGTTATAGATTGATCTAAATGCTCAGATTATTCTCTTCTGTCTTTAGATGCTGAAAGAGCCTTTGATAGGCTGGAATGCGAATAAATCAAAACAATTTTTTTCTAAATGTGGTTTTGGTCCTAATTTTAGAACATGGATTGAGGTGCTCTATTCTGGCCTAGAGGCAAGGATTAAAACTAATCGCAATTTTTCTAAAAAAAAATTCCTTTTTAAAGGTACACGTCAGGGCTGTCCTCTTTAACCCTTCATTTCATGATGGCCTTTGAACCTTTCGCTATGATGATAAGAAACTAGAAGTCAACTAAAACCTTTTTTTCAGGGAATCAGAGCATACAATTATCGTTTATGCAGATGGTGCTCTGATCTATGCATTAAATATGAATAACAGCTTTCCTAATATTTTAAGGCTCCTCCATGATTTTGGCCTTATGTCATGCTGTAAGGTGAACTGGGCTAAATCTGAACTGTTGGAATCACCTAATCATTCTTCCCCATTCAATTCTGTGAGTGGGTATGATATTCAGAAAGTACAACAGATCCAGTACCTGGGTGTTAAAATTGATCATAATTTATCTGGACTGTATGAAGCCAACTTCTCCCAGCTACTACAGGATGTATCCAATGAACTATCTCATTGAGAATCTCTTCCCTTAACACTGATTGGTAAAGCACTAATATTAAAAATGAAAACGTTACCTAAATTTTTGTACTTATTTCAAACGCTACCGATTATTATACCAGACATGTTTTTCAAAAAGATTGAAGCCATGATGAGAAAATTTCTTTAGAAAGGAAAACACCCCAGATTAAAACTTGACAAATTGTATTTACCGAAGGAAATGGGTGGCCTATCTCCCCCCAATTTCAGAATCTATTACATTGCTGCTAATCTTACATGGATGTATGACATCTATCATAACTCCATTCTAAATATAGTTATTGCTTTAGAAACTGAGCCTCTATTCTACGTTAACTTGATGCTTTGCATCATGCATGTCCCTAAAAGACCTACCAATTCTAAACCCTTGATGGCCATTAATACAATGTGTCTTCTCTGGGATAAGTTGTCCAAAACTTTGCATCTGGAATTTTCATATACAACGTTGTCTCCAGTATATCTAAATGGCTTCTTTCTGCCTTCACTTACTGAACCAATATTCAAAATTTGGTATGAAAGTGGCTAACATGTCATCAACCAAATTGTTGAAAAAGACCAAGTTCTAACATTTAATACTATTAAAAACTATTTTAATTTGTCACATAAACATTTTTTTGCATATTTACAAATTAGACACTATATGCAATTATTTAGCAATAATTATGTGAATATCTTTTTGGATGAGTTTATGAATATTTCCCGTTGTTCCAAAGGCAAAAAACTAATTCCACAAATATATAAATTAATAATTAATCATAGCAGATATGACCGATATAATACTGACCTTAAGTCTAAATGGGAATCAAAACTCAAATACACATTTAGTCAATCTCAGTGGCATAGTATTGTTAATTTTAAAAATCTGGGTATCCAATCTACTAAAATGATACAAATCTACTTCAATATGTTACACAGAACATATCTTACTTCTCATAGGCCCAATTTATTTGATGAGAGCATTGCCAATGTGTGCCCATGTGGGTGTGGGCAAGATGCCACACTAGAACACATGCTGATACAATATCATATGCTTAATGATTGGTGGTCACATATTCTGGGACTGCTCTCCCAGACAGAAGAGATTCATTTGCATAAAGAAGTTGGTTGGATGAACCTGTGTTCAGGGGGCTCGCTGCTATATCTCAATCAATCTCGAGTCAGATTTATCAGGCTCTGCTTGATCCTAGCATATAAAACAATACTAATGTGTTGGAAAGATCAAACCCTTCCAAATTTAAGGTATTGATGATGGTTCACTTTAATAATATTAAACATATGAACTATTATTTCAGGTTCTAGGCCCCCTTCACTAACTTCTTGAAATCTGCAGAGTTTCGCAATCTGTTATAAATGATATATAATCTATTGTGTGCCGCAGAATGCTTTAGTGCTGCCAATATCATGGTGGTTTTCTGAGTATGTAATTATTTAAGAAATAATTTGACTTTCTTTGTTTTCCTCCCCCGCTGTCATATTAATTAATGAATGCTGCATATAGGATTGATAGTTTATTGCCATTCTCTGTCATATATTGGAATATTTATATTTACAACTATGAAATGTTTGTATTTGAATGTTTGTTAATTGTGATATTACTAATAAAAAAATGCATGATCTTTAACCCTTCGAGTTCAAATGCCTCTATAGCTTACTCTCTACTTGAAGTCACAATCCTCTGTTGTGACATTACAATCTATTGCCACATGAGTAACTATGATGTCACAAGTAGTGCTTTATGACTTCAGGAAGGGAGAGAGCAGTAGGAACAGATGAACTCCTCAGGAGCAAAAATCCTGTTTTCATGCAAGTGACTTCAGTAATAAATAATGGGGAGAATAAATACAACATTAACATGAAATACAAGCTGAACTGTGTCTAAATATTATGTTTTGTTAAAGTTTCCTGAAGGCATCAGCTGCCTTTAATATCCTCGGGTGTATGCCATCTTACCCCATTGTTTTGTCCACCTTCAGTTTTGTGAGCTCCTCCAGGATTCTCTCCTCTGTGAATGGACTAATGTCCATCTCTCCCCACCCTTCGTATCTGTTGCCCAACTGTGGCCCCTGACCATCCCCCTCTTCAGTGAATATTGAACAGAAGCATTTATTCAGTATTTCTGCCTTTTCCAGGTCTTCCTCCCTACACTCCCCTTTATCTCCTCTGAGCCTTACAATCCCCCCTTCCCGGCTTTCTTTCTCTCACTGATGTACCTATAGAATGTCTTGTCCCCCAAGAAGGACAGGGATGGGGCAAAAAGGAGTAAGGCCATCAGGAAATGGAGGGTAATGAGTACCAATGCCTGTAGTCTGGGCAACAAGTTCCCTGAACTGGTGGCCTTGATGGAAGAGGGATGCCTGGATATCGTAGCAGTCACAGAAACATGGTACACAGAGAACCATGACTGGGATGTTAATGTACCAGGGTACATAGCCTACAGGAGAGACAGGGAGGGGAGAAGAGGGGGAGGAGTAGCTCTCTATGTAAAGGAAGGGAAAAAAGCAACTGAACAAAAGAGTAAACAGGGAGGAGAGGAGGCACTGTGGGTCACCTTGTAGACTGGAAATGGCACCACAATCCACACAGGGGTTGTGTACAGGCCCCCATGTCAGGGGGAAGGAATGGACAAGGATATGATAGAAGGCATTCTTAGGATGGCAGACAAAGGGGAGATACTGTTGATGGGAGACCTGAATATGTCAGATGTTAACTGGAGCACATTTGCTGCAGCCACATCCAAGAGCAGGGCCATTCTCAATGCCCTACAGGTGGCATGCCTCAGACAGCTAGTTTCAGAACCCACTCATGAGGGAGCAATCTTAGACCTCATACGCTCAAATGGGGACAGTGAGAGGATCTCAGATCTAGAAGTGGGTTGCCATCTGGGAACAAGTGACCATCAAGCAGTGTGGTTCACGTTGAACTCAGCTACAGAGTCAAGCCACACAAAAGTGAGAGTACGGGACTTCAGGAGGGCTGACTTTGGCAAGATGGGAGAGTGCCTCAGAAAAGTACTAGCAAACTGGCTAGAAGGAGGGGTGGAGCAACAATGGGGAATCATCAAAACTGCCATCACAGAGGCATCAAGCCTTTGTGTGAAGTAAATAAACAAATCAAAATGAAAGAAAAAGCCACTATGGTTCTCAAAAGACATGGCGGGGAAAGTCAGGGAGAAAAAATATAGCATTCAGGAAGTATAAGGAAACACAGAAGGAGCAGTACAGAGAGATGTACCAGTTAAGGCAGAAGGAAGCAGGGAATGAAGTCAGAATAGCAAAGGCCCAAACTGAGGAAAAGATAGCCAACTCGGTTAAGAAGGGGGATAAAACCTTTTATAAGTACATCAGGGAGCATAGAAAGACAAAGGGAGGAATAGTGAGGCTGAATAGAATGAATGGTGGGTGGGCAGAGGAGGACAGTGAAAAAGCAGGGATACTAAACGAATATTTCTGCTCAGTATTCACAAAAGAGGAGGGGGAGGTGCCAAATCCAATTAACAGAAGGGCTCTTGATAGGGGGTCGATCCCAGTCCTTTCACAGAAGAAAGGGTTCTGAAAGAACTCCTAAAACTGAAGGTGGACAAAGCAATGGGGCCTGATGGAATTCACCCCAGAATTCTAAAAGAATTAAGGGGAGAACTAGTGAAACCACTGACTACCCTTTTTAACAAATCATGGGAGGATGGTGTGGTACCCGAGGACTGGAGGAAGGCAGATGTGATTACCCTTCACAAAAGTGGGAGCAAGACAGAGGCAGGAAACTACAGACCTGTCAGTTTGACCTCTGTGGAAGGGAAAGTGATGGAATCACTTCTGAAGGAAAGAATTGTTGAGTACCTAGAGGCCAGTGGGGCACAGGACCCAAGGCAGCACGGCTTCACAGCGGGACAGTCATGTCAGATGAATCTAATTGATTTCTTTGACTGGGTGACCAAAGTAGTAGACCAGGGAGGAACTGTGGACATGGCCTACCTAGACTTTAGCAAGGCATTTGACACAGTCCTACACAAAAGATTAATAGTCAAATTAACCAGCCTAGGAGTGGGTCCCAGGGTGGTAGCCTGGGCAAAACATTGGCTGGACAACAGGACACAGAAAGTAATTGTAAATGGAGTCCACTCTGAAGAAAGAGGGGTTACTAGTGGGGTACCACAGGGTTCAGTATTGGGTCCAGTCCTTTTTAATGTCTTTATAAGTGACATTGCAGAGGGACTGGAAGGAAAATTATGCCTCTTTGCAGATGACACAAAGATCTGCAACAGGGTTGATACACAAGGAGGCGTGGAAAGGATGAAAAGGGCCTTGGCAAGGTTGGAGGAATGGCTGGAAGTAGGGCAGCTAGAATTCAGTGCAAAGAAGTGAAAAATAATGCACCTGGGAAACAAAAACCCAGGAGAAGATTACACAGTGGGGGGGGAGGTAGAAACAATAACAAAAAAGGAAAGGGACCTGGGGGTAATCATATCAGATGACCTTAAGGTTAACAAGCAATGTGAGAAGGCAGTAGGGAGGGCTGGGGGTATACTGGGATGCATAGGGAGAGGCATCACCAGCAGAAAACAGGAAGTTGTTATCCCTCTGTACAGACAGTTGGTGAGACCCCATCTGGAGAACTGTGTCCAATTCTGGAGACCCCATCTCCGCAAGGACATAGACAGGATAGAGGCAGTTCAGAGGAGGGCAACTAAAATGGTGCAGGGTCTGCAAGAGAAGCCATACGAGGAGAGACTAAAGGAGCTTAATATGCATACCCTTGAGGAAAGGGGGGGACATGATAGAAACTTTTAAGTACCTCAGTGGAATCAACGAAGTCCAAGAGGGTAGCATCTTTCAGAAAAAGAGATGTGCAAGAAAAAGGGGACACAATTTAAAGATGGGGGAGTGGTTCAGGGGCAATGTGAGGAATTATTTTTTCACAGAGAGGGTAGTGGATGCATGGAACAGCCTTCCTGAGGAGGTTGTGGGGTCTAAAACTGTGGGAGAATTCAAGAATGCATGGGACAGACATAAGACAATTCTTGTGCGGGGCAGGAAGAAATAGGCTGTTGGTTAACTAGGATCTGCGGCTTATCCTGTAGGTAGGAAAATGGGCAGACTAGATGAACCAAGCGGTCCTTATCTGCCATCAAAGTCTATGCTTCTATGTTTCTATGTTCCCCCTTCTTTACCGTCTGCACTAATCTTTCTTCAATCCATGCCTTTGCTCTCCTTACAGCCTTCCCCATTTCCCTTAGACATTTTAGGTACACCTCCCTGTACTCCGCCCTTTGAGTCTCCTTGTACTTCCTGAAACCTGCCCTTTTGGTCTTTACTTTGTCTGCCACCTCTTTCAAGAACCATAGTGGTTTCTTCCTTCTCTTGTCTTTGTTTACCACACTGATGCATTGGTTTGTCACCTCCTCTATGGCTCCTTTCAGGTGTTCCCACTGCTCCTCAACTCCCCCTCCCACCCATCTCCTCACCAGGGCTTCTTTGATACATCCCAACATCTTAGCAAAGTCAGCCCTTCTGAAATCTAAGACCTTTGCCTTTGTGTGACTTGATTGTGTCCCTGTCCCTTTGTTAAACCACACTATGAGGTGACTGCTGGACCCCAGTAGACCTTTTATTTTATTTTTTTTATTTATTTGAGCATCAGTTTACAACCTTTGAGCCAGAGGCTCATTTCCAAAGGTACCTCGTCACATTGAGGACAAATACACTACATTACAGGCTTGTTGTTACATCACATTGAGGACAAATACATTATATTACAGGCTCTTTGTTACATCACAAAGTTTCAAGTTGTAATAAAATGACAAACAATTAAATTGACAGCCATATATATTTGCAGATATTTGTAGAGTGAAGGAACCATTCTAGTTACAGTGGTGCCGCTCATGCGAGCATTGTCAGTGTGTGGTGGACTAAGTCATGACTAGTGACAGGTGCAATCACGTGCATTAAATAGCTGGTTCCGCAGTGCGGTTTTGAAGGTGGAGATAGTAGTGGTGTCAGAGATGGCTGGTGGAAGCGCGTTAAACCAGGCTGGGGCTCTATAACAGAAAGATCTCTGTCCATGGCTTGTCCTGGTTCTAGAGATCAGAAGGGTGATTTTGCAGGAGGTTCAGGTATTAATCAAGGGTTTGGCTTGGCGGATGGAGGCTGTCAACCCGGGGGGGAGGGATAGCCCGAGAAGGGTTTTTTTTGTAATGAGGCTGGTTTGGTATTGAAGTCGCTCGTCCAGATTTAGTAGCCTTGCCAAGTCATATAGCTGACATGTATGAGTGAGCCTGGGGCCCCTGTAATAAGCCTACATGCCTTATTCAGGACAACACGGATTTTGTTGAGGGCGGTCGAGTCATCTGCACCGTAAACAGGTAGGCCGTAGTCCACCAGGGACAGTATCGAGGATGTAACTGCTAGTCGGAGGGTAATAGGGCAATAGGGGGGAGACAGTTTTTATGGTGGTAGAGAATACCTAGCCGCACATTAGTAGCAGAGGCAAGTGCCTCAATATGGGTGTGGAAGGAGAGGGCAGTGTCGAAGCTGATCCCAAGGTACTTGTACGAGTGGACTAGTTCAAGGTGTTGCTTGGAGCTGGGGAGGATGTGTAGTGGGAAGTTACTGGCTTTGTTTTGAGGGTGGGCAAAGAGCATTGATTTGTTTTTTTTTTGAGATTGATGACAAGTCGGTGCTCTTTGAACCAGGTTTCTGCATCATTGAAGATGAGTTGTAGGGAGTCCTGGAGGGCGTTGGGGTTGCGGTGGGTGGCAAAAAGGACGGCATCATCTGCATATAACAGAATTCTACCAGTGCAAGCACTGGGTAGGGTGTTTAGGTAGATTGAGAAGAGTAACGGTCCCAGGATGGAGTCCTGGGGGACACCTGAGTGGATGGGTCAGGTTGTAGAAAGTGTCCCGTTGATTTTGACATGTTGGAGGCAGTCAGATAGGTAGCTTGTGCACCAAGAGATCGGCCCAGTAGATAGGCCAGTATGGGAGAGGGCTTCCAGTAGGAGGGGGTGGGAGACAGTGTCGAAAGCCTTTGAGAGATCTACAAACACTGCACCAGCTAGGGTGCCAGCATCCAGGGAGGAGCGTATGAAATTTGAAAACTCAATTAGAGCCATTCCAGTACTGTGCCCTGCCCAGAAGCCGTGCTGTTCTGGACAGAGGATGTTGTACTTGGTTAGGTACTCAGTGATTTGAGAGGCCACCAGCTTTTCAAGGGCTTTGGAGAGGGGTGGGAGGATGGAGCTAGGTCTGTAGTTCCCTGCATTAGACCTGTCACCGCCTTTGTGGATGGGCGTAGCTATGGCTGTTTTCCATGCAGTTGGGAATTGCCCCAGGCAGAGGGATTTGTTGAGTAGGGTGATGAGTGGAGCAAGTACCTGGTCCAGCACCTGACGGAGAATGCTGGGGTCCAGGGAGTCACTGCCGGGACTGTTGATCTTTAAAGCTTTGAGCAGGTGCGGTCTGGCTTCCTGGTCAGTTACCCTGCGTAGATGGAAACAAGGGCATTGGATGACAGGGGCCGGCTGGGAGGAGAGAGGGTAGAAGAAATTACTGGGGAGGACCAAGCTAAGGTCCGTGAAGGTAGTGTTTAGGAATTTAGCTATGCAGGCCGGGTCAGTCGAGGTAGTCCCGTCCATGGTGATCTGGGCTGGGGGGCTGCGGGTACTCCCATTCAATTGTTTAATGTTGTCCCAGAAGGTTTGCGCACACCCCCAGGAGGAGGTAAGCGTGGCCTGGTAATGGTCGGCCTTTGCTTTATGGATAGCCCAGGTGCACTTGTTCTGTGCTGCATTATAAGCCTGTCTGTCAGCTACCCAGCCTGTTTCAGTGGCAAGGTGCCATAAGTTATCCCTGTGCTTAAGCAGTTGACGTAGGGCAGGGGTAACCCAGGGCGCACTGAGCTTTTTGGTATGTGTTCTGGTAAGGGGTGTGTAGAGGTCACAGGCTTTGTTGAAAGTCTGGGAAAAGAAGGTGAGAGCTGTGTCTATGTCAGGAGCATGCTGTATGGGTGACCAGTTAATCTGGGCAAGAAGTCATTTGAGACTTTTTAGCCCACCAGGTCTGAGGCGCTGCGGAGTGTGGGTTGGGCTTTAAGTAGGGGGGTGGGGGTCAACCAGCGGAATAGGATCGGGGAGTGATCACTGAGTGAGTCTGGGAGGACCTGGATATCTTGGATTTTTTGAGGGCGGTTTGTGATGATTACATCTAGAAGGGTTCTGGTACCTCTCTTGGAGTTTACTGTTGTGGGTTGGGTAATGAGTTGCGTCAGATCCATAGCTGTGAAGGTATTTCAGGTGGTGGAAGAGGAGGCACTGAGCCAGTTCACGTTTAGGTCCCCCACAAGGATGTGATCAATCTTGTGTTGGAGGGTAGCGAGATAATCGGTTAAGGATAACATCGCCGGAGTTTGGTGCTTTGGTGGAATGTATGCCATAGTGAGATATAGGGGGCCCCTGGTGGGGCCAGGCATAAGTTTAAGGGTGAGGGCCTGAGCCCCGTTTACAAGAACTGGGGCAGGGAGTGCTAGCCCATTAAGTGAATCCCTGGTATAGATAGCACAGCCTCCCCCATGTTTGCCAACACGATCTTCTCAGTATAGGATGTATCCAGGTAGTGGTCGGGAGTGGATTTTGACAGCCAGGTTTCTACCAGAGCTATGACATCTGGTTTACGCAGCATGACCCAGCATTGGAGGGAATCAAATTTTTTGAGTAAGCTGCATATATTCATGGAGGCTATACAGAGACCGGCAGTCCCCGTTGTGGGGCTGGTCTGGGTGGGACCTGGGTTGGGATGTATATTGCCTGTGAGGAGTAGTAGGAGGAGGATCATGACTCTAGCTAGGGGGTGGAGTTTAGCGATCTTTCGGTGGGTATTCGGGGTAGGGGGGCCATCAGGGAGGAGGGGATGGGTAAGATCAGCACGGTCGGGAGGGCAGGGGTGATTAGTTGCCAGTGGGCACCAGGGTAAGCGGAGGGGAAGTAACCTGGGGATGGGTGCTGTGGGTAGGGGCACATGGTCATTGTAGGGTGGGATCTTATTATATCCGGGGGAATTGATGCTAGGGCTGTCATACTGGATGGGCTGCCTGGTAGCTGGGTTATAGGTACCAGGGTAAGTAAAAGGGGGAGGCATAGTAGAAGAAGGTGGGCTGACATGGTGCTTGCCATAGCAGCAGGGCAGAAAGGTAGAAGTATTTTGGGTGCTGTTCAGCAAGCATAGATACCACTTTGGCTTAGTGGTAGTGTCCCGGACTCTGGTACAGAGGGTACCAGGTTCAAGTCTCAGCCAGGGCAGCTGGAGAAGGGACCAGGGTGGGAGCTAAGCTCTGTGTTCTGGGGCTTGAGACATGCTGCGTTGGGGCCAGAAACAGGGTGAGAAATAGCGACTCCTAGTGGTCACAGGGCGCAGGCTAGGAGGTTAGTCAGGGGGTCAGGATGTATGATGAACTATGGGGTGGGGGCTGGGGGAGATGTAGACAGGGATTAGAAGTAGGTAGAGGAGGGTCAATGTGGCCAGAGATTTGAGGTAAGCAGAAGTAGTGGAGGAGTGAAGTGGCACAGGCTGATAGAAGGACCCAGGAGGTTTGGGGGTAGAGGTTTGTATGACTGTACCTGAGGTAAGGTCTGAGGGTCCCTCTAGTGGCTGGCAGGTATAACCTGCAAATGGGAAAGTGGGGACTTAGTAATTCAGCAGTCAGGAAGTGATGTCAAGGAAGTGATGTCATCAAAGGGGGTCAATAAAGGAAGGGACGCCCCTGGGTGGGGGGGTGGCTGAGGCGGGGCAGACAACGTGCAGCATTGTCAGGCTAACACCCCACACAGGTATCTGGTAGAATGAGAGAGGTCTCCTTTACTTCTTAGCCTTCCTGAGTTCGTTTCTGCTCCAAGAGGGACCTGGACATCTGTGATTCTGTCCCCATTGGTCAGTACCAGGTCCAGTATTGCCCTGTCTCTGGTGAGATCAAGCACAAGCTGCCTGAGGCATGCCCTCTGTCGGGACTCTAGGATCTCCCGACTCCTGGTTGAAGTAGCTGCCGGTGTAGTCCTATCCATATCTGGTATATTGAAATCACCCAGCAACAGAACCTCCCCTTTTGCAGCAATCTCATGTATTTCATCCAGTAGCTCCCTATCAGCCTCCTCCATATGTTCTGGAGGCCTGTAAATCACTCCCACATGTATTGCTATGCCATTGCCAGGCTCGAGGGTGACCCACAGTGCCTCAGCCTCCACCTGTCTACCCTGCACCGCCATAGCCTTTATACCTTCTCTAACGTACAGGCCTCCCTCCCCCCCTTTTACCTCCATCCTTTCTGAACAGAGCATAACCTGGTAAATTAATGTCCCATCGATGATTAGTGGTGTACTAAGGCTCTGTTGTTGCTGCTGTGTCCAGGTCCCCCTCTACTAGTAAGGCCTCCAGGTCTGGGATTTTATTTCCCAGGCTGCGGACATTCATTACCATGGCCTTCCATGATTTGTTTCCTATCCTCCACCTACTCCTCTTGTTGCTGCCCTGATTCTTTCCCCCACCCCAGTATTTTTCCTATGTGGGTCTGATTCCTCTGCTTTTTCCATTGTACCTGGCTCTGGCATCCCTATATTCAACTTGTCTTTCTGCTTCTCAGTTCTGGTCTCGCTGCCTTGTGGGTGTGGCCTGCTATGGTTTTCCTGCTCCTGTTCCCCCCTTGGCTAGTTTAAATGCCCATCTAAGAAGCATTTAAACCATTCATTGAGGACTGCCTTCCCCTTCCTGGACAGATGCAGTCCATCACCCTTGTACAAGTCCACATCATTCTAGGTGAGTCCCCAGTCCCAAATGAAGCCATACTCCTCACTGCACCAGGCCTTCAACCATGAGTTTAAGGTACTAATATGGAGATATTCTGTCTCCCCTGCTGCTGTGAACAATCAGTACCTCCACAAATGTCACAGAGCTTGCTACACTACCTTCCCTAGGTGCCCTTCCAGCCCCCCTAAGTCCTATTGTACCTGTTTTAGACTTGTCTTTCTGTCAGATAAGTCATTCGTCCCCAGGTGGAGAATGACCTCCCACCCCCCTCTCCTTGCCACTGCTTCAATGATCCTCTGGATGCACTTTTCTTCCTTCCGAGCTGTGGCTCCTGGAAGACACTTCACCTCGCTATCCTCCCTGCTATCTTTGCCCAGCTCCATTCCCTGGACAACTGAGTCCCCCACCAGGAGTAACTTCTTCTTTCTTAGGGGTCCTCTTCCTTCCACCACTGGGACTCTCTCTTGGAGGTCCCTCACCTCTCCTCTGGTCACAGCCTCAGGTTCCCCTGTGGGACTCAACCACTCTTCCAGAACAGTATAGGAGTTCCTGAGCTGGACTGGATGGTGGATGTGCCTCTACCCCTTCCCTGACCCTCCCTGAACCCACCATAGTCCATCCCTCCCTCCCTCTGCCTTGGCATCTGATGTGGCAGTGACTGGGGACATGGTGGCCTCTGGGTGGGGGTGAAGGGCTCCAGTACTCCTGCCAGCTCAGCCCAGAGACTGGCCACCTCTGTCCTCAGCCCAGTGAGGTGCCTACAAATGGGGCAGCACTGCAGT
Source organism: Neoceratodus forsteri (assembly GCA_016271365.2). Classification (NCBI taxonomy): domain Eukaryota; kingdom Metazoa; phylum Chordata; order Ceratodontiformes; family Ceratodontidae; genus Neoceratodus; species Neoceratodus forsteri. The sequence goes on from CM057449.1 coordinate 854,536,620, forward strand.
ACCCAGAATGTTCTTCTGAAGATTGCTGCTCCACACCCATTGCACTGCACCACTCCCTGTATCTTACTCTTCTGCTTTATTCCTTCCCCTTTTACCCTGTGTTTGCTCTTTATCTCTGTAATGTTTTTTTGTTTGTTTTTTAAACTTATCCCTCCTATTCTCCTTGCTGCCTACTATGTTTTTACTGATCTACTGAATGAGCCACCCCTTGTAATTGCCACCTGTACATCCAAGAGTCTGCTTGTTGTACTGTTCCTCCAAATGCCCCTGTACCCTTAAGCAGGTGTGGCTTATGATAAGCCTAGAAAGGCCTATCAACCTTGAGGTGGGTGGAAATGGGGAAGGGTGGGAGGGTTAGTCCTTTGTGTAGCACTGGATAGAAGAAAAACAATCAGTGGATCCAAGTTGGCTTCCTGGAAGAAAACTCTGTTAAAACCAGGCTGCCTCCACAGGATCTATTGAGGTAGGCAAAAACAAAAAACTCTGGTACACAATTAAAATGTATAAAATAATTCAGCAATCCTTTGGCTTGTGGCTTGGTTTCCCTATCCCAAAACTTAATTACCTCTCTTGTTTGCCTTCCCTTTTTCTCTGTCCCCATTCCCCAATCTGTTGTTGTTCCTCCATGCTCCGAAGAGCTCAGCACTAACCAAGTTGAATTCCGTGGGTATCCACTGCGCTCCTCTTCAGCCATGGTCAGCAAATGAAATCTGAGTTTCTCTTTGGGAGAAAATGCTCCCCAATTATTACAGTACTGTATATTAAACTCTCTGAACATTCCATCTCATGATACCATTGATCTAATGTTAGAATGTTGGTATTATGACTTGACAAGGTGCGGATAGTGAGGATAAGGAGGACAGCAAAGGGAGACTGTGCAGAACAGGATCAAGAAAAAAGCAGACATCCTGAGCAAGGTACTTCTGCTCAGTCTTCACAGTGGGGAGAGGGGAGACAGGCATCCACGGAGCAGTAGGAACAAAGGAATGAGGTGAACACAAGTCTATTTTCGGAGGAACGAGTCCTGAAGAGACTTGCCACTCTGAAAGTGGAGAAAGCTATGGGACTGGACAGATACACAGAAGGGTACTAAAGGAACTACGGGAGGTGCTAGCTGCTGCACTGATAGCCTGATTCAACAGCTCACGGGAAATATGTGTGGTTCCAGTGGACTGAAGGAAATCAGATGTGGTATCTTCCATAGAGCAGTAGCAAGAAGGAAGCTAGGCAAACCACATGAGGGCAAGGGTCTTGGACTTTAAGATGGCAAATTGTAAAGAAATTGAAGACTGCCTCAAAAAAATTACTTGGTAGGGGGATTGCCAGAGAGGGTTGAGGCACCGTGGGTAAAAATAAAGGAGATCATAATTAAGGCAACCAGCTTCTGTATGAAATAAGTGAGTAAAAGCAATAGGGAAAACAAAAGGGTGGCACTCAGGACATCTTAAAAGTAGCATTTAGAAGGTGTAAGGAAATGCACATGAAAGTGTACCATGAAAACAGAGGGACGCAGGTAAGGCAGTGGGAGGAGCAAAGGTGATGACAGAGAAAAAGCTAGCCAAAGTGGTATCAGATGGTGCTAAGAATTTCTTCAGCTACATATGTGAGAAAAGGAAAGCAAGGGGAGGCATAGTGAGGATAAGGAGGATGGCAGAGTGAGACTGCGCAGAAGGGGACCAAGAAAAGGTAGACATCCTAAACAAACACTTCTGCACAGTCTTCACAGTGGAGTGGGGGGGATGGTCCACCAGAGAGCAGAAGGAATTGGGGGAGGCAGACTCATGTCCATTTTCAGAAAAGTCTGAAAGTGGATAAGGCTATGGGTTTGGGACCAGATGGGATACATCCAATGGTACTAAAAGAACTCAGGGAGGTGCTGGCTGCCCTGTTGACAGCCTTCTTTAACAATTCACTGGAATCCTGTGTGGTTCTGGAGGGCTGGAGGAGATCAGACATGGTCTCTCTACATACTGTAAGGGTGGCAGCAGGGAAGAGGCTAGCAACTACAGGCCAGTAAGCTTCACCTCACTGTTGGGGAAATTAATGGAAACACTGTTAAAAGAAAAGTTAGTAGAGTGTTTAGAATGAAATGGGCTGCAAGACCAAAGGCAGCAGAGGGAAATCATGCCATATGAACTTGATTAATTTCTTTAACTGGGTGACCAGGGACATAGACCATGGGAGGGCAGTGGACATGGCCTACCTGGACTTTAGCAAGGCCCTCTACACCATGGCACACAGGAAATAGATCAAGAAATTGAGCAGCCTAGGCATGGGATCTAAAGTGGTGAACTGTGTTAGGAGCCGGTTAACGGATAGGTGACAGAGGGGGGTGGTTAATGGTACTCACACTAGGGATGGAGAAGTGATTTGTAGGGTGCTCAGGGCTTAGTACTAGAACCAGTCCTTGTCTATGTCTTCATAAGTGACATTGCAGATGAACTGGAAGGGAAGGTATTCATTTTTACCGATGATACCAAAATCTTTAATAGGGTTGACAATTAGGAGGGGGTGGTGGTAATGTGTAGGATTCTTGGAAAACTCAAGTGATGGTCAGAAACATGGCAGTTAGGGTTCAATACCAAAAAGTGCAAAATTATGCACCTTGGGCATAGGAATTCAGGAACTGAGTACAGGATGGGAAGAGGTACTGTCAGTCACTAAGAATGAAAGGGACCTTGGGGCTATCATATCTGATGACCTCCAAGTGGCTGGGCAGTGTGACAAAGCAGTGGGTAGAATCAGTGCATTACTGGAATGCTTTGGGAGAGGTATCTCCAGCAGGAAGAAGGGAGTGTAGTTGCCAATGTATCGGTCACTGGTGAGACCCCACCTGGAGGCAGCACCTTAGAAAAGATATACACAGGGTGGAGACAGTCCAGAGGAGGACAGCTAAAATGGTACATAGGTTGCATCAAAAGCCATAGGAGAAGAGACTCGGGAATCTCAACATGTACACCCTGGAAGAGGGAAGAGGAAGAGGGAACATGATAGAGACCTACAAGTACCTTACAGGGCTGATGAGTTGCAGAAGTGGAGTCCCTTTTCAAATGAGGAAGAGCACCAGAAATAGAGGGCATGAGATGGTGGGGGGAGGGAGTTAAAGAGGAATGTGAGGAACTACTGATTCACTGAATGAGTGGTAGGTGCCTGAAACAAACTCACAGCAGAAGTGGTGTTGGTGAAAACAGTAGTTGGCTTCAAGCATGTGTGGGATAGATTAAGGAAATATTAGTGAGTAGGCAGGGAAGAGGGAAGGTTGTTGGAGACCAGTTAGGGTTTGTGCTGGCAGACTTGGTAGGGACCATCTGGGCAAACTGGGTGTGCCAAGTAGTCCTTCTCTGGCAACAAATTCTAGTACGTTTCTACGTATTGTGAGTTTTTGTTGTCACTGATTCCCTGTGAGAAACAAATGCCTATCTACTTTAAATATAATTTCAGGCTTCTATTGAAACAACAACAAAAAATGCTTAGTACTGTAAGTGTCTGTTTACTTATTGTTTTGTGAAGTGTCTTTGTTTGTAAATTGGCACTTATTGCCCCAGAGTCTACCCAGTTATGCACTAATAAACATGGAGTTTCAGAATTATTATAAACAACAGAATTTCCTTTAAAGCACTATGAAACCACTGTTTATACAGTAAAGGAATACATGTTATGTGACTTTAAATGGTAATTATTTTAGGGTACACCATAAAACAGTTACTGTACAGCTTAAATTCTGATTATTAATTTTTTCCATATTGTTTGAGCTCACTTCCTCTTGCTGCTAGGAAGAGATGATGAATTGTTTAGATCCAGTAGCTCCAGAGCTTTACTTAGATAAGTGATGTATGATTACTACAGGAAAAGGAAGAGCCTCTCTCATTGCAATCTACTAGATAAAAGTCAGGAAGTAGCTAGGTATAAGAAAAATATATATAAATGTAAAATACAGTGTTTACAAATCAAAAAGCATGTGCCTAGAATGGATACATATTATGGTTTTGGATTCCTTAAAAATAAGGTTAATGCTTTTGTTGGTTTCTTTCCTAACTTTTTTCATTCTTTTAGTTTTAGTTTTACAACCTTTAGCAAACAAAAAGCAAAAAAAAAAAAAATAATGCAAACCATATATTGAGATGTCTAAAATACTTACTGGTAAAGTATTTAACTGAGAAAATGCAAATCTGTTTTTGAAGCCTTTTAGAAAAAAAATAATGCTCTCTTCCGATGACATAGTTTTTTTTTGCTATAAAAATGTACTTTTGCTATGATTTAGCAAGTGATATGTTTTTCCTAACCAAACTTTATTGTGGAAGAAAGAAATAACATAATTACTTTGAAAAATTGCAAAATTACAAAGATGTATAACGACATTTGTAAAAGACAGGAATCTACCATTTTTCATGCTTGAAGCTTCTTGCTTGCTAAGTTTTTCTGACATCACAATATCAGAATGTTATATAATTCTTTTTAATAGCATCTTGAGAAGCAGAGGTGAAAAAACAAAAGTATCAGTGCTCAAACAAAGCAGTTATGGGAAAAGTAAAATTTAGTTTACTACTGCAATACAATTAAACACTATTAATGAAATAGCCAATAATCTATTTAAATCAGCATCACATGTTTAACTGAAAATTTTGACCTATACTTTTTTGTTCTTTTTTTGAGCACCCTTGCTCTCCTGTCTTGTATGATACCATTCTTCCTACCAGTCTTGAGTTTTTGTTAGTACTTTTTCAAATCTGAAATAACAAAAGGAGCACTCCTTTTGCTATGGCTCAGTCCGGGTTTTCATCAGTATCCTCTGTTGCTTTTCAACAACCATTCTTTAAAATTCAATTTCTCATGATAAAAAGGAACTACAGCTGTATGTGGCATACACTGCTTCCTGGCCATATGTGACAATAGGTATACAAAAACAGCTGAGGATGCTAGTAAAAATCTGGAAGGAAGTCATGAAATCAGGAAGGCGTGCTCCTTTTATTATATCAATTGTAAAAAAAAGTGCTAAAGCAGACTCAAACTTGGCAAAGAATTGTAGTGTACAAGACAAGGAGGCAAGAGTCACTCTACAAAAAAAATATTTAAAAAGTGTAAGCCAAAATGTTCATTGTAACATGGACTGCTGCTTTGATAGTAGTGAATACTTGCTCTTGTCTCTATTGAGAAAGTGATAGAATCCACTTTCTTAAATCTTCCGGCAGCCGAAGGGTTAAAGCCTGCATGTTTGGACCTCTGGTTGTTTTATAAAATGGGTGGAGAATTCACTGCTCACTAATTTACTGGCAAGGGCTGGCACCAGTACTTTTATCTCAACACAGCTAATGTGAAAATAGTACCATTGCCAGCCTTGCTCCATTACCTAATCATGACCTACTATAGAGTATCTCTGTGTCAACCACAACATTTTCATTCTAAAAATAGTAGCCATTTTTTGGTAACTAAAAAAAACTACTAGACTTAGTAAATAAGCTATTTTGCAAAGAAGACTTTTAGACATTTAAACCTGGATGCAATATAAGTTATATGGGTTTAAAAGATAGGTTTGATTTAGTATAGTTTTTATGTTAATATGAGGTCATATGTTTATACTATTTAATCCATGTTGCAGTTTGTATTTATTTGTGACTTCAGTTTTCTTATTACTATGTTCAGTCCATTTTGCTATTTATTATTCATCTTTCAGCACTGTTGCGACTGATCATAATGTTCCTACATTTCACATACACATGTTGGAATCACCTGCTTCAAAGTAATGAATTAATGCTGCAATTTCAGAAACAGATCTGCTGTGTTGTAATGAATTTTAAATATTTTGATTCTAAAACTCATGTCATGGGACTTTGTGATTAAAATTGTGTTTACATTTGTTTTATAGTCTATTTGCTAGTTAATCAGTATCTTTTGGCATTATCATAACTGACTGTGATGTCTCGTGCATACATGCTGGACCTCATTCACCATGTGATGTTTGTTACAAATAAATGTATTGATGCTTCAATTGAAGGAATATATCTGATGTGTTATAATTTGCTTGTAAAACTGATAAGTCATGTGACTTCAGAAATAAAAGTGCTTTTTTCTGTAATGTATGGGGACCAGTGATCATTGAACAGTGTGGTTTGATATAAAAACTGGGTTTGCAATGAACTGCACAAGGACAAGGGTCATGGACTTCAGAAGAGCCAATTTTGAGACAATGGGAAAATGCCTCCCAGATGCCCTAGCAGGGGTAAGGAGGCAAGAAGGAGTCGAGGACCAGTGGGCAAAAATAAAAGAGGGAGTTGAAAGAGCGATGAATCTCTGTGTCAGACCGGTCTGCAAGAGGAAAAGGAGACCACTGTGGTTCTCTAGAGAGCTAGCAGAAACAGAGCAAAAAATAGCATTCAGAGAATACAAAAAGACACAGAAGAAGGAGGACAGGATAAATTATCAGGAGAAACAAAGGGAGGCAGGGAGGGCAGGGAGGAAATTGAAGGCACAAACAGAGGAGAATATTGCCCAATCAATAAAGAAAGGGGATAAAACCTTTTTTTAGATATATTAGTGAAAAGAGGAAGGCCAGTGGGGGGATAACAAGGATAACTAGTGAGGGAGGGGTCTGAGAGGAAGGGGACCAAGGGAAGGTGGACATATTGAACAGAAACTTTTGTTCAGTATTTACAATAGAAGGGGTGGGTGATGGGCCAAAGATAGTACTATTTTCACATTAGCTGTGTTGAGATAAAAGTACTGGTGCCAGCCCTTGCCAGTAAATTAGTGAGCAGGGAATACTCTGTATGGTATGGGCTGCATGCCCATTGGCTCTTGCTCTGAATCAATGGGTGTGCAGCCCTACCGAGCAGTCAGTCGGCGGGCGGCGGGGCGGCAGGGGGTGGGATGCTGCCACACGCTGGTTGATGGGGGAGGGGTGGTGGAGCTCTGTGGTGGGTGGGGCCACTAGATCACCAGGGTAGGTGGACCTTGGGGTGGTGGACTCTAATGCCCATGATCAGGCTTGGCGGTCCACTGGACCACCAGGGATATGTTCTTGGAGGTGTTGAAATCTGTTCTGCCGCAATCGGGCTAGTGGGAGTGGGGGTTTTGTCACTGATGCCCGTGATCAGGCTAGTGGGGGGTGAGGTTTTTGTACCTTATGCCCGCCATCGGCTAGTCGGGGGTGGGGGATTTTTGTACCTTATGCCTACGATTGGGCCAGTCGGGGCTGGGGGTTTTTACACTTATGCTCACGATCGGGCCAGTTAGGGGAGGGGTTTCTTCTATTATGCCCTTGGTCAGGCTGCAAAGTGTCGGTCCCCGGCCAGCTGCTGCCTGGCAGGGGCGCCAAGCCTAAGAATCCTGAGGATCAGGCGCACCTGCATGCTAATGGCATGCAAATGGGGCCATAAATAGATGCAAATGGCCCCCTGCACCTTCATGAATTATGGCCCCATTTGCATGTCACCTTTTGAATATCGGAAATTTCGCGCTGGCGCAATGGAACTCGCCACCGCATCCAGATGCTCCTCTGACCATTTGCGGTGGTGCAAGTTCCACGCACTCATGCACAGTGGTTGTGGTTGGGGTGATATTCAAAGGAGTTGCTCAATAGTGCAACTCCATTGAATATCGCCCCAGCCACCCCTGCGTAACTATTTTGTGCAGCGCAAGGGCTTGCGCCACAGAATGGTGCAGTTTGAATATCCAGCCCATTGTGTTTATTGTATTCTGATAAATATCTAGTATAGACTGGAAATGCAACTAATCAACCTTCCACTTATCCCCCCACCCCTACCCCACAAAGAAAAGAGCAGGGGAAATTTGTTTTTTGTAACTTCAAAATCAGGTACATATACAATGCATGTTAAGGTCACATGAAAGTAGGCTTTGATAGAAACATACAAATCTGAATCATAACAAAAAAATGTATAAATCAGAATAAAAAATTAGTATTAATGCAGACTCCTTACCCCCTACCTACTCTGGTACTATATAGTTGCAGTTGTTCCAACCCATTTAAAGAAATACATTTTAATTATTTAAAGACAGCAAAAAAGAAACTCATTAGCAAAAATAGTATTAGGACATACACTTCACACTAAATTTACTATAAAGCTAGTAATGTTTTTACAAGGTAAGGAATACCATAGCCCTATAATTAACCATATGGTCTCCTGGGTAGAAAGCTATATATATAATTCCATGAAGCCCCACTGAGGTTCTTTCTATCTCATTATTTTATCCAAGTGAAAGTACTCCACCATAACTGGTATAGCAGGGGGTCTATTGAGATGTGCTCTTTGTGTCTAATTTCTAAAACTGACTTTCTAATGATCGTAACCAATTGTTCTGGGGTAATTTCCAATTGTTGTAAAGAATATTTACATCTAGTAATCTAGATATAATATTTAATACTTAACAGAATAAGCTGCATAGTACGAGAATAGTAGTGGTTGGTGCCTTGGTATTAGGCCTAAAAACAAATTCTCAGGAGATAATGTACTAAAGGGATCTCCCTTCCAATTTTCATTAAGTAACTGCCAAACCTGGATATCATGTGGGCATTGGAAGTATAGACGTTCCATAGTTTCCAATACTTCTGTGCATGAGTCTCTGGAACAATATCGTTCTGTGATCCCCTTGTGTTTTAGATTATTTTTCACATTGAGTTTCTCATGTACACACAACCATAACATGTCCCACATGTAATCTGGAATTCTTTTGTTAGTAAGCATTTTACCTATCATTTTTTGATTATGTATAGGTCTATTCCCAAAGTGTGTGTACTCCACAAAATGTGTTTCCAATAGGGTGACATAAAGTGTTTTCCTGGACATAACAAAATGCATTCGCTTCGTAATGGACCATAATTTCAGTTTACTAAAACAATACTGAAAATACATAGATAAATCATTAATAGATTTTTGTTTGGCAATGGGAACATTAGGGGACCAAGATTCTAACTGATGTTGCAACTGATCGCTTACCCATGGAATCCAAAACTTTGTGGATTCTATAAAAAGTGGTTTTAAATTGTTATAAATAAATATACAAAGAAAGAATAACACAGGATGCACCATATTTACACCACCTTTTTTTTCCGTTAAATATGTCACTCCCCTTTTAACAGGGTTCAAACGGCTCCCCCACAAGCAGGCAAAGAAACGTCGCATTAAGGATGTTTCAGTTGTCTTGGAGGTGGATATACTATACTTAAATATAAGAACATTGTCACCAAAAAGGTTTTTTTTTGGTTTTTTTTTAATTTCATCTTTATCCCTCCTTACTGCCTCCGGTGCCCCCTCCTTCCGTCCGCTCATGTCCCCCCGGTACCTACCTTAGGGATCTGCCCCTAGAGTGCCCATCCTCCTCTCCTCGCACATTGGGGTCTGTCTTGTAGGTGGTCGGTAGGACTCTAAGGCGGACTTCATCTAGAACTGCGGAGGTAGTTTTCGGTTTTCTCCCGGCGTCCCCTCCCCAGGACGCTTTGGCGTCAGGGACGACGCCGCCCTGAGTGGTAGCGTGCTTTGGCGCACGCAGACCTCATGCGCCCGCGATGTCCCTCCTGCCCACGAAAGTGAAGCTGCCCACCCCTTCCCTCTGCTGGTGCTTCCACTGGCTATGGAAGGAATGCAGAGTGCAATGCACTCTTGGTAACCCACCCCTGAGGAGAGAGCATCCGTTGAGGCGGCTCGATCCTCCCTCTCCCCCCGACCCCCGGCCACCCGAGTCCGTTCCCGAACCTGGATCACCAGCGCAGCGCGAGGTGTGGCGTCCAGCGCCTCAACCCTCAGCGCCACCGGGCCGGCTACCAAAAAGGTTTTAATCATATAGATGCATTTTTGTCTTGCCATGTGCCATCTATTCCATTGCCTAACTTTATTCCAAGCATTTTGTAGTAATATATTCCAATTATGTATGCTAAATCCCCTTTCCCAAAATAAACCCCTGAAATTTACAGTATCCTGTTATAATGTGAATGCCCATCACATGGGTTTCATCTGTATGGATGTTCCCAAGAAGCATAGATGCCCTTTTTTGGGCAGTTTACTACTGATCCCGATACTACCATTAATTCCTGTAGTACACCTTTTGTGAGTCCTACTGACCTTTTATCAGCTAAAACAATACATACATCATCTGCGTAGGCAACCGTTTTGATTTCAGGATCATTGCTGCCTACAGATAAACATCTAATCTCCTCAGAGTTGTTCATTTTCCGAAGTAAAGTGTCCATACTAAGTACATAAAGCAGAGGGCTCTGGGATCATCCCTGTCTAACTTTCTGCAGTATTTTATAAGGGAACCCTCTCCATTCATTTATATATGGCACACTATTTGTATTTTTATAACAAAGCTGAACCCATTTTATAAATTCTAGTGGGAAACCATTCGCTTGAAGACATTTCCATATGTGGCACTTTATCAAAGGCCTTTATTTGGTCCATACTAAATAGGTACCCCATTATTTCTTCATTATTACTTTTTTCCATAATTTCCCTTAATAAAATTTAAGTATTACCTATCTTTCTTCCCAGCACAACACATGTTTGGGATGAATGTATACAAGAGTCTAGTGTTACAGTTTATCTGTGACTAAGCAATTTGGAAAGGATTTTAAAGTCTGAATTTAAGAGTGTAATTGGCCTCCAACTTTGCAAATACTGTCTGTCACCTGATTTGTACAAAAACATTATCAACCCTTTAGTCATATTTTCTGGTAAGGAGTCAAGACATAAAAGGGAATTAAATAAAAGTGTAATTTCTTTTTTCAGGGTAGGAAACAAACTTTTATATAGTTCATATGGTAGGCCATGTTGTCATGGAGCTGTTACATTTTTTAAGTTATGTATAATGTTTTCCAGTTCTTGTTCTGAAATGGGATGTATAATTTCATGTCAAAGGTAGGATGGGAGCCATTGTAGCTGCATGGGCTGCAACCATTCCTCTGTTTCTCCTAGGGAAATGTGTGACTTGCTAACATTTTTTGTGATATATTTTTTCTATTTCAAGTAATATTTCCCTTTCATTTGTAACTAAAACGTCCTGGCCTGAGAACACTGAATGCATTACTTTTGTCTGTTTTTGTCTGGCACAACTATCATAGGGGTCAGTATGTGCTTGGGACCCTTGGGTGCCAACGCGCTGTTCCTTTTCCAAGGATTTCATGCAATCATATTGAATTCCTGCCATCTCAGATTTCAATTGGGCTATCTCTTTCTGACGCATCAAACCCCCTACTTGTATGGATATTAAATCATAATTTTTTTTCCTGAGATTTGCATATTTTTGATATCTCTCCTGATCTTTTAACCTTCCTAGTGTTCAGAAATATTCTATAATATAATTTGTTGTCCTCCCACCAATCTGATACCAAATCATATGAAAAGATGACAGGCTTCCTAGCCTCCAATAAAGAAGTAAAGCCTTCTGCCGCAAGTGGGTCTTCTAAGAGGCTCTGATTTAACTTGCAGTATCCTCTTCCCCTAGAGGTTTCAGCATAATTGGATATTTTTGCTTCTAGTAACCCATGATCTGAGGAGGCAACAGGAATCACTGTTGCTGATTGGGTTGGTAGTGAGAAAGAAACCAATAGTTAATTCTAGTACAAAGAGACACCTTAAAATAAATACATTGGCTCCTCTGTCCTAGTTGATAAAACACATCTTGTAATCCTGTTTGTGCAAGCAATTGATTCAGAAATGTGGTGTTGCAAAAAAATTCTTAGTATCAGAAGAAAACCTGCTACAATTAAAATCAGTCCCTAATATCACTTGTTTAGATGTAAACAGAAATGGTTGAATATTCTTTAATTAATCAATTCTTTGTGCTTTCAATTGGAGAGCATACACATTTATGAGTCTGAAATCTACCTCTTCCACTATGATATTTAGTAACAATGTCCTCCCAGGTCAGATACTGTATCTATTGTATGAGTAATTTTAACTTGTTGCTTATTAATTAAAATTCCCAAACCACTACATATGTCTTCTCCCATAGACCATATCGATTTTCCCCACACCCATGTATCACTAGCTGCTTGAATCTCCTGATTGATGTGTAGCCTGGTATCCTGAAAAAAAAACAATATCATACTGTACTTCAGAGAAAAGCTAAAAAGTGGAAAGCCTCTTTTTTTCTGACAGTAAACTACTGGTATTTAAGGATGCTAGAGAAAGACAGTATAGTGGCATGCCCATAGTTTCAAGTCATTTTTTTTACAAGCCTTTCAACCCATTCTGCATCTTTTGGGCTCCCCTTTGTCTTGTACAACAGGAATAGGTATGGGAGTCTCTATATCAGAGAAAACATCTCTTTGAGAAGAGATTATGCAGGCAGAATTAGACTCCTCCTCCATTTCAGTCTCCCCCACTGAAGAACTGTAAATGTATTCTGCAGAGGAAGGGACTCTGCTTGCCCTTCAGTTTTTTATTAGTAGTGGCAGTATGTTTCTGTTTCACTTGCTGAAACCCATCTCCATCCACCACCCTTGGGGGGCATATCTTCTGGTACAGCATTCCCACTGGTTGATGCTGTCTTATTTTCTCCTTTATTACTTTCCATGGGCGAGGTCTTTGTCCCCACCTCACAGTCTTGTTCAAGGATTTGTTTTTCACCCTAATGTAGATCATCGTGGACTGTAGCTGCCACTATTCATCACTATTATGTCCCTGACAACTGCAGGGGATGCTCCCTGAGCCAATGTAGAAGGCTCTGAGGGCAGAGCAGGCCTCTGTCATGTGGGTAGGGGGGCCTGTATTATGGTCTGCTGACCTGGCAGACCTGTTTATATAAAGGTCTTGTACCCTGTAGTCAGAGTTTTCATTGTTGTGAGCAGCCCATGAGCAATCAGCAAAAGAATGGCCTTCTTCTTCACAAAGAGTGCATTTGTGTTTTTTTTTAACAGAAATTACTTGTATGCCCAGTTTCACCACATTGGTTACATTTAATAGCATCACACTGACTACTGACTACTCAGGCGATGGGAGGAGCCACCTCTGCAGCAGTGACATGGCTTTCCAAGATAAAAAAATAAACCCCTTATCCATGCCCAGGAAAAAACAGTTGGGTAAATGTAACATCCTGAATTCATTTTGTTCCGGCTTTACCTTTATCTGCCAAACACCATTCCAAAATCCCTTGGCATTAAAAATGGGGTCTGGATTACCTTTGATTGTACATTTCTTTTCAATCCAATAAAGGATGTCAGTTATATTGACCCCTTCATTTCAAAAAAGTACAGTGATTACTTTTGTGGGGCTTTTTGTTAGGGGTATTGCCTGAAAGGGTACCCATAGCAGATTAGTTTTTAAAACAGCATATCACATCCAAAATCTGTCTAGCAACTCTGGGGAATTAAAACTGATGTTGAAAGTACTTTCTCCGGTTGCATGGATGAAGATGTATGCCTCAGCTGGTATGAACCCCAGTGAATCTGTTAGGAGGGGGTTCTAGGCCCCCTATATATCACAAATGCACAGTGTTTCTTCCTTTAGCTTGTTCCACAGGCTTGTGGAACAGGCTTGCATATGCAGTGGTGGGTGATGGGTCAGTGGGAGAACCTTCATTTTGGTGTTCACTGGCCTGATTTTCTTCAGGAAGTCCACCTTGTTCTGAAGCACCAGAAGTCTCATTGTCCATGGTGAGACTGTCAGCAGTCATAGTCCCAGACTGCATGTCAAAAAAATCTTCAGTGCTATCTTCAGTGCTACTTTCGATTGGGGAGTAAGAGGGGGTATCACTGGCCCTTTGTGCATTAACTGGCTGAACCATAGTCTTTTGTAGGTTGATATTAGCAGTCTCTTGTATCTTTTCACTAGAGTTACTCACAGTTACACTGGGTATGTTCCCTAAGGAGGTTGCCATGTTTGTTGCCTGGGATAGGGACTTTCAGGTTGGGTAATCAGGTGCCTTCCTGGGTCTGCGCGCAGCCTGCTTTGCATACCACTCTCTCTGGTGACCACTTCCCCACGTCCAACACTCTCCCATGCCCATTTCCCTTCTCAGGCACCACAGTCACTTCTGGGTTTCTTGTTGAAAATACAAAAAATTTACTTGGCTTCTCCTTCACATTCCCTAGGGATTTACTGCCTCATGTTTCCTTTTCTTGTCTTCCTTGAGCAACTCCTTTGTCCATAAATATTCCTGTTCAACTTCAGACAACTGTTTCTGCAATTTAGATTTTTTTTCTTGTACCACTTGCTCTAAAAGTTGTTCCTTCTCCAGCTCAGAGCCATCCATTTCAAAAGTACAATGAGGAGTCTCTTCACTAGTAACACTAGCCTCCGTACTTTCTTTGGAAGCTTCCATTGGATCATTCTTTGCTGCCTCTGCAGTGCTAGCACCTCTGTCCTCCTCCATGCCTGGAACCACACTGTGCTCCTCCATCGATCTGGGAACCATCACAGTGCCCTGCTACCAACAGTAGGGGAATTTTTTATTCAAAACAGTCAAACAAAACCACATAAAAGTATTACAGCATACAAAACATAATAAAAAAAATAAACCAAAAAATAAAGTACAAAATTCATGAGAAAGAAAAAAAACTAAATAACATTCAAGTAACAGGAAAGTCTGAAGTAGTCACCCAAGGCATATTGCACCAATAAGGTTCTAAAATCTGTTTTGGAAAAACAACGCTTTCCTTCTGATAAATAACAGACAGTTCCCTAGTAATATTCAGAATAATTAATTCAATGGGTGAATCCCTTTGTTGTAACATAAAACCACATCTAGCATCCCAAATATACCATTTTATTACTAAACAAACAATATTTAATGTACCTACATGAAACTTCTGCCAACCAGGGTGAAAAATACCATGCATCAATTCTTCACATGTCATTGTTGAAAAAATAGGTACAGACCAAGAGCTAGCTAGTCTAGACCAAAATGGTCTTATAAATGAACAAAGAAAAAATAAATGTTCGATAGTTTCTTCTGCCGAGACACAGTGACTCCTAATGCAACCACGATCAGCATACTGTTTATGTTTTTGATTACTTTTCACATTAATCTTACCATGGCAACTGAGCCAATGGAAGTCCCACATATATCTTGGAATTCTTTTTTCAGTTAACAATGACAATTGGAAATCTTGTAAATGTAAAGGTCGATGAGGAAAAGTGATCAGTTCTGAAAAATGTGTAGTAAGTATACGTTGGTACAACTGTTTCCTCATATTGTTAAGCAATAATTGACTAGATACCACCCATAATCGTAATTTGATAAAGATTTCCCTATAAAAGTCCGGAAGCATAGGGACACACTTCAAATGAGTGACCCTAGATCCTTCCCATATTGAAAACCAGTGATGAACTGTGTCATAAAAATATGATGTCCAAAAGTGATCCTGATTTACTACAAGGGGTCGAAGATTTGCATAAAAAAAATACAGTAAAAAAACACTAAAGGGTTCACCATATTCAAACCTCCTGAAGAAACTGGAAGATAAAGAATATTCCTTTTTATAGGATTTAGTCAACTACCCCATACTGCACGAAAAAATAAGCTTAATAATTTAGTTTCTAATTGCTTAGGAGGAAAAACCTTGACATACAAAATTGTGGTAAAAGTTTCATCTTAATTAAAACCACATTTTTTTACCAAGTTTCCACGTATTCCATTTTGACACTATCGTATTTCCCAATTCCATCCTTACCATCCAATTTAATATATCTAAATTTCCTCCACCCCATAATAACCCTAGAATCTTAATAGGGTGAGAGACAATAGGAATCCCCGAAATCTGAGGGTCGATATGAGATCGCTTACCCAAATAAATACCCTGACTTTTAGAGGTATTTAAACTAGCCCCTGATATTAAAGAATAAGTATTACAAATAGACAATGCTAAAGTTATAGATTGTGCATCTGGTAATAGAAGACATAAATCGTCCGCATATGCAAGACATTTTGCAGGGCTTGGTAAGGACTGTATTTTTAAAGAACATATCCCAGGATATGTATTAATACTTCTTAATAAAGGATCTATACAAAAAACATACAGGAGTGGGCTAAGGGGACAGCCTTGCCGAACTCCTCTATGGACTGGTATTATCAGTCCAACATGTCCATTCACCATAGGAGTTACTGTGGCAGACGATATAACTGTTGTATCCAATAAATAAATTTGTCCAGAATTTTATAGAATCTTAACACTTCCACATAGCAGTGATCAATAGAATCAAAAGCTTTACTTTGATCCAGTGAACATAAAAACCCTTCCACTTCCTGTTTTTTACTTCTAGTAGTAATCTCTCGAAGTAGGAGAAGATGTTCCAAAATAGTAGTGTGAGTCACTGAACAAGCCTGTCCTTTACTAATTACATGATTCGCTATAGGTTGCAATCGCAAGGTTAAGATTTTCGTCAATAATTTAAAATCTGTATTTAACAGACAAATCGGTCTCCAGTTAGTTAGAAGAGTTCGATCTCCTGTTTTATATAAATAGACTAAGGAACCTTGTGCCATTTCAAAAGGTAAAGCGGTTTGTAACATCAGAGAAAAAACTTGTGCAAGTTCTTGTGCCAGAAGTTCCACAATAAATTTATAAACTTCAACAGTTAAACCGTCCTTCCCCGGAGATTTATTTTTAGGCATAGTTGTCATAGCCGAATGAATTTCAGAGGGGTGAATGTCCATCTGCAATTCCTGTATTAAAGAAAAAGGACTTCTGGAACCGAAATATGCTTAAAAAAAGTTTGAATACCCTCTAAATTTGTAGTAGTATGAGAAAAGGGATGCAGAATGCGATAAACAATATCCATAATATCATCATGCTAAGTACATATGTCCTAATGAATTTTGTAAACTATCTATTCTTTTGGATTTTACGCTGATGACAAGCATCATATGGACATATATTAGAGAGGGGCCCTTGCAAACCAAAGGTTTGTTGAAAAGCCAAAGCAGCTGCTTTTTTTTCATGAAAGAGACACATATGGCTTTTCAGGGTAGAAATTTGAGCACTATAATCATGCGTAGAGACATAAGATAAAGAAATTAAAGATTGCAATTGTTTCCGATGTCGTAAATACAGTGAGTATTGAATATCAGTCTCTTTTTTACTCATACTTTTTAATAAGACAATTAACTCCTTTTTTAAATCCTCCCACCATTGTATGGGTGAGTCATATAAAAAAAATATTGTTTTTTTTGCGGATAAAAAATATTGTATTTGTGATCGACAATTTTCACGATGTAGTAATAATGAATTACATTTCCACAACCCCTGTCCAATCTGAACCCCATGACCCAAAACAAGAGAAATCAAAAATGGTCCGAATATTCCACCGCTTGTACAGTGGCCGTGGAAATAACAGAGTGATGGGAAACAAAAAAGAAATCTATTCTAGTAGGACCTTTACAAAAAGTTGGCACTACCTTTTTGAAATGGAACAACATAGCATCAGTCAAATCCGCTTTACGCACCAGATTAGATAAATAATTTGAATCGCAGAAGGATTTCATAGTTGTGGTCTGTGGCCCCTTATCCCGTTTGTCTAGCCCACAATTGAAATCCCCTCCCCAAATTACTAAGTGTGCCGTATATAAAAAAGGTTGAATAAGTTTAAACAAAGATACCCTATCAGCCTTTGATTGCATAGCATAGATATTAATGGGACGAAAAGATTTACCTTGAATGCAAATATCTACCAGCAAAGCTCGTCCAGGAACCAAATCTAACAGTTTTAAACATGTAAATTCAAGGCCTCGAAACAAAATTCCCACCCCTGAGCATTGGTCTGTACCTATTGACCAATAAGAAGGGCCCACATACCAAGCTTTAGTGGCATTTTGCACATCAAGCAAAGTGTGCAATCTTGTATCTTGCACAAAATAAATGCCAGGATTCTGATGAAGTAAAGCCGAAAAAAACCATATTCCGTTTTCTCAGGCTCTTAATACTGTTAACATTTACAGAAGTCAGGAACAGATTCATAAGAAAAAAAGAAAGGAGTATCCAAAAGAAAAAACACCAAAAAACACAAATCATTTCTTTTTACCCCCACTTCTAGTACCCAGCCTAGTTTTAAGCTTAACATGTGATGGATGAGTTTTTTTTCTTTGAAGGTTCCTGACGTGGGGCAAGCTTTAGTTCTTCGGCTGGATCCACGTCCCCATCCCAAATCAAGGAAGAGGAATCTGAAAGTATCTCGGAATCACTATCCGCCAAAGGGAGGTCTTGATACCGATTTTGTAAAGAAATAACCTGTGTTTTCACCATTTTAACAGCCGGAACAGGTTTTTCTGCCCTCTTCCGAGCCAGAATACCTTTCCTGGTATTATAGGCTACAGGAGGAGGAAGCATGACTTCTTTAGGCATTTCAGAAAGCACAGATACCAAATCCAGCCCCACACTATCCTGTTGTAAAGGGGAAAGTGCAGGGGTAGAAAGTGGAAGCACCAATGGGTCTCTCTGTGGCTTTACAACTGTTGTCTGGGAAGTCCTAGGAGGTGAAGAAAACTTTGTGGGGGAAAACTTGTGAAGAAAAGAAGGGGAAGATTGTATTAAATCAGACTGTTGCCGCTGGGCTACTGCTATGAGCAATCGTTGTTCCTCACAATCACCACTAGGGTTTTTATTATGGGCGGCCCACGCACAACTTTGATAAGAATGCCCAGTTTCATCACATAGACTACAGACCATTTCATTCAGACAGTTGCTACTGAAGTGACCTAACTCATTACAAAGGGAACATTTTATTTTATCACAAATGCCACTTGTATGACCCTCAGAGCTGCATTTGTAGCAGGCTTTAGGTTGGCCTGCATAAAACAAGACTCCTCTATCACGTCCTAGAAAAAAGGAATTTGGTAAATGAGTAAGGCCCTCACCAGTCGATGGCAATAAAACTTTAAATTTCCAACCCCCGGTCCAATAATGTTCACTATCAAAGATAGCAATAGGTCCATCCAAAACAGTACATCTTTGTTTCATCCAGTATGTTAAATCTGTCACACTAACCCCTTCATTTCTAAACAATACAGTGACAAATTTTACAGCAGGTTTTGTCAAGGGTATTACTTCAAAAGGGGTCCATAAAGGAGAGTTTCGAAGTTTGTTATATCGTTTCCAAAAACGTTCTAGACCTGCAGTAGTCTTGAAACTAACATCAAATGTATGCTCGACTGAAACATGAATTAGTGCATATATTTCAGTTGCGAAAAAGCTCAAAGAATCTTTAAGCAGATTTTTACCCACATAAACAGGATCAGGTACACTGTCCAGTCCACCTTTATAAACCAAACGAACAGCATTGTGACGTTTCGCAGGAGCAATTGGTAAATGAAATAAAGAAGCAAATGATTTTTTTGAAGTGTCAGGTTTAAAGTTTAAAGGAGCCTCTGGTACAGAAACAGCAAGCGGAATTGTCGATACTTTGTTACATGTAGTTGTGATAGACGCATCAAGAAGTGGAGCAACGTCAATACTAGAACCTGCAGGATTGTCTGTTGTTTTAGGTATAATAATAGGAGACGTACCAGAAACCCTTCGGTTGTCTTTTCCATTTTTCTCCCACCCTGCTGCCTGGAGAACAGCGTCCACTGACCAAGGCTCTGTGGGAGTTAACTGCAGCAAATCCATCGAAGAAGGTGTGCAGAAACGGTAAATCCTGACGCGTCACGTTGACTCACCGGCAAGGCCTTTGATGCTGCCATGTCAGCATTCAAGCAACTGCAGAGTCAAACCGACAGCGGTGTTCCAAAACTGCTGAAGGCGTGTCTATACAATGAGTAGGGCTTTCTAACAGAGATCGCGAGGGCTAAACTGTTGTTGTTGATCTGAAGAAGGTAATCCATCTGCTAAAACCATTTCTTCCTCCCAAGTACGAACCGCAGGTATCGGAGGCGAAGCTGATTCTGCATACAGGTACCCTTTTAGCCAATAAGGCTTCTTGTTGATGAATCACTTCCATAAGCCGGCGTTTCTGACATTCCAAAGCTAAAAAGTCGTCGTCATCCATATCCTGAGCCATTTTCGATAACACTGCCACAACAGGTTTTCCTATAGAAGCCAAATCTGGCACTTGTTCCGTTCCAGACAGATAAGAAGCAGGAGGTGGAACAAAACCTCCTGCCTCCTCCACGTCCATCTCCTTTGCTGAGTCCTTACCGACTGCCGCCATGACCAGCAGCAGCGATGCCCCCTATGGAGTAGGGGAATTTCCCTGGTGTCCTGGCCAAATTTCACCCATTCACTAAAAATAACACCAACAGCTTAATCTGGTTCAGCTTCAGTTCCTTACCATCTGTGTCTCCCCTGTTCCCCGGGACAAGGCTGAAAATATGCAGAATTGTCTAGCCCTCCTTTCCCGGTCAACAAAAACAAAACTAAATAAAATAATATATGCAGCTTGATTTTCTACTGACCATTAGATCAGCGCAATCAGGGATCCTACATCAGATTTTTGTTCAAGTGGAGTCCAGGCACCAAATGCTACAGTGCTACTGCAAGCAATCCCATGCACCAAACATATGGCACATGGGAGGGGATTGACAGAGGCTGTCAACATCTCTTGGCCACAGACTATCCAGCCCACAGTCAGAGTGGAGATATGGGGAGCCTGTCCCTGCTGGTGTTGAGGGATGCAACCAAACTGTGGAACTGTTGGGTGGACCAGACTTGGTGTGTAGCATGCACAGAGAATAGGGGGCCTATCATCTGATAGTAGGCACCTGTAATGTCCAAGCTGGTAACAGATCCTGGTACAGCTGGGAGGAATGTGGGATCTGTGTGGATCAGCTGGGGCAAGTAACATAACATGATGGACACAGAAACAATGGTACAGATGGCAACACTGTGTAGACTTGTGCTCTATGACAGAGGTGTTGAGACAGAATCTCCGAAAGCATGCCAAAGGCTGGAGAGTCATGGTTCACTGTGACTGTGCAGAGGTCATGATGTAGAGATAGGTACAGTGCCACAGCAGCAGAAATAGCAGTGCAGTGTCTTGGACAGTGGCATGTGGCAGAGTTGCTGTACCTGACCTGGGAACAACTGGGTGGCCAAGTGGCCCAGATGCAAGGGACATGTTTGTGCCATTCTGCACTGTATCAATAGGTGTGTTGGTAGGACGAGTGGATCCCATCAGTACACCGCACTGATGAGAGGAAAAGGACTTTGGGAAGGCGTGTGTCTGTGCGCATGTGTGTGCATATTGGGGAAGGGGTATTCCCCATGCATGACAGCACACAGATGTCCAGAAGCGTCCCTCCAGTGGGAAGACAGACCTCAGATCAGCCCACACATGTCCCCTGCCCATGTGGACAGGGTGCTGTTCCATGCAGACACGATGCCAACCCACACATGTATGACACATAGTCATGGTGACTACCACAGCACTACTGCTATGGGCATGAATGAAAGCTGTACTGTGCACAGTACTGTTGTGGACATGTTTCCCCATGTCTTCTGCAGTGTTCCATGTCCTTGGGGTAATATCGCACCTTGTCCCACCTGTGGGGTGTCGGTGTCCCACATCTGTCATTGCCACCACTACAGTTTCCCAGAGATGTACAGCATGGCACAGGATGCACATGTGACAAGAAGTATACACCTGACACCTTGCATATTGGAGGTCTGGCACGTGAAGCAGATATTGCCAAGCAGCTTCCCATAAGGCGTCTAAGGGTTGCATGCATGTGACAGCAACTACAGGACCATATCATGATAACAGTCCTTGCACACAGTGCAGGTCCAGTTCCCTACAGGACAGTGCAAAGCTCCTGCGGTACTCATGACACAGGTACATTACCCTATCTGTAAGGGGAACTACCCATACACAGACAACCATCACCCAATGACAGCCATGGATGCACTGCACTGAGTTCCCCCATGCCAGGTGGGAGACGGCAGCTGTTACCTTAGTGCCTGTTACACATTGTGACATTCACCTAAATACCTACCTCCACTTGTCTGATGCCATCATCTTGCTTTCCCACAGCACCACCAGCTGCCAGTCTCTGACATTTACGTGTATCCATGCTGTCCACAGTCATCTTATGCCTGTATGATCTGCCACTTGTACAGTTGCTGACCTTGCTCATGTTATTTGTTTCTCTGGTGATGTACAGAGAGTACATCATGTGTACTTGCTGCCGATCCAGCGTGGGATGGCTCTCTGCTCTGAGGACACTGCTGTGGTATAGTGCAGTGGTTCCTTGATAATGGTCCTCTGACCTTTTCCTATCTGTGCATGCTTCACCTGAGGACAGGATGGTGTAGGAGCCATTAGACCAACTCTGGCTTGTCTTACTGTCAATGGGACCTGTGCCCATGGTGGTACTTCCAGAATCCCACATTAGGGGATGCTGTGGTGCCATTGTGGCTCAAGCCCCCTTCCATCATAGTGCACCAGTGCATCCATTGCAAGGATGGCACAGGCCCAGCTGGCACAGGCTGCATATGAAAATCAGGAATGGTGCAAGGTGTGGTGCATGGTGCCCCTTGTGCCATACCTTGTTTGCACAAGTACCATGAGCCAGTGTACTAAACTTAAGTAAATGTCTTCTAGTTATGATACCATTTTTGTACTACATGTAGCCTGCCACTATGTAGCATCCTTTAGCCTTGATGAAGCATACACTGTCACAAAATGTTGGCTAGGATGCTTCTATCTGCTCCTACTGTCTTGTCTTTGTAATTGTTTTTAATCTTACCCTTATTTATGAATGCTATGCGCTTCCATAAATATTTGTAAGCTGTATGCTTGTATTTTGTGGTCACTGGGAGAAGTCTGGAGCTGGTTCTGTGTTTTCATTTTTTCAGAATAAGCTCATTTTAAATAAAAAGGAAACAAAAGTCATGTCTGGTGCCTTTGATATTGGATAGCTCAAAACTGGAGGTTGACAGCTGCTTTAAATATCTAGGGATCCAGCTTAATTCCAGTTTATCCCTCATAAATAAATATTTTGCTTTCTATCTTGCTCTGTAGTTATGCCAGCCCTGCGTCGCATGATTGTTGAAACCCTAAGGGACAAACACACTTGATTTGTCAAGGTTCCAGAAAATTTCAAACCCTATTTTGTTTTTTAATTTCCTTACTTTGCACACTTTGTATTTCATCCCTCATAGAGGGAGTAATGTAATTTCTTGAAATTAATTTTCTTACTTTTTCAAAATGATATCTAAAACCATCTTTAAGGTGACGGTCACGGCATCACAATTGCAGCTTGCTGTGCGCCACTCATAAGACAGCTGCATAATGACCTGCACTGCATCAGACGTGTAACTTACTTCATGTGGGAGCCTGCAGGCCACCCATTACATAGCTGTACAGTACTGCCCACTGCACCATACATGTAGCTTTCTTTCCCAGTGGCCCTGGGAGCCACTCACGAAGCAGTGGCATAATAATGCACACTGTGCCAGACCTGTAGCTTGCTTCGACAGTGATCTGTGGGCCACTCAGGAAGAACTGCATAGTAACTCTCCCTGATCCTTATCTCTATCTTTCTTTGTGACTGTCCCTGTGGGACACTCACAGAGCAGCTACAGACTGACATGCAAACCTGCAGCTTGTTTGCTACAGGTCCCTGTAGGACAATATTCAAAGCACCAGTCATACTGTGTGGGTGCCGAACCTATAACCTGCATCAAGCAGGGCTCTGGGGAGTGTACATGAAGCAGCACACCTGTTGGGCATAGCCCCAGACCTGTAGTTTGCTTTGCACAGGGCCCTACATGCCCTACACAAAGCAGCACACCCATCAGCCAAGCAAGAAACTTGCCAATTGGGTGTTAATGAGAAGGATTAGTACTGAGTACCCGTTCTTCAAAGTTGGTGAAAAATATTTAAAAATTTTTTAATTCTGACTCAGTGGGGGACCTGACAAAACTAAGTAAATGAAAAGTATCTGAGCATGCACAGTGTGCCTTTTAATTAAATGTTTTTGGGAGGGGAGATAATTTTTTCTCAAATGCATAACTTTTTACAAAAAAAAAATGTGAGGGGTGGGGTTCTTAACCACCCTCCCACCTTTCAAACACCCAATATGAGTTTTGCTGAATTGTCCCAAAGTCAAGTTTCAGATATCCCTTTTTTCTCTTACAAAAACCTATGTCATGATTTTGGGACCTAATTGTTTTCTTTTTTTTCTTTTCTTACCTGCAGATAGAGGAGCACTGCACGGGACACTGAGGATTCACACCATGGAACGACAAGAATTCTCAATGATGGCTATTTTGAATTTGTGATGAGAGACATGGCAGTGGGCACAGGTGGATGGAGGAAGGTAAGGTAACATGGGTGCTAGAGCTAGGGAGAGGGTGAGGTATTTTATTATTTTGAGGGGTGAGATGGGTAGGGGAAAGGGGGGTGGGGAAGGGAACTTTGGCAGTGGATGAGGGGATGAGATTTGTGTTTTCTTGGGTTGGAGATACAGGCAGCATGGTTGGCCACTCTACTGATGGGTTAATTTCAGTTCAGGCAGTCAGGATGGGGAATATCAGAGGGAGGATTGGGCAGCCACCACAAAGTTAATTTCCATTTGGCTAGACAGGAGGGAGAATACTGGTGGTGGGATTGGGCACCTGCCACCAAGGTGATTTTAGTTCATATGGAGTGGTAGTGGTGGGGTTAGGAATCCAACAGGTTAATTTCAGTTTGGGTGGGTGGGTGGGAAGGGATATTAGCAGTGGAGTTTGGCACTCGTTGCTGGGCTGGGTAGGAGGAGGAGGGATGCAAGGTGTGGGGTCATGCATCTGCTGCCAGTGGGGCCCACTCACACTCTTCATAAAGCATGTGTTTATATGGGAAATGTTGAGACAGTGTTCTAGTCCTGACATTCTTGTTTCTGAATGCTGCAATAACAATTTCTATGGAATAAAGCACATTTGTAGCAACAAAAGTATCCTCAGCAGTCATTAGTGTGTGTTGTTTTCTTTGAGACTGTATGTAATTACTGGCAGCATCATCTTTCACCCAGTGCAGACATCTTTGTTCTTTTTTGCACCCACTGGCATGTTAATTTCATTTGGGCAGCTGGGAGGGGGATACCAGTTGTGGGGTAGGGAATCAGATGCTGAATTCATTTCAGTTCAGGCAGACAGGAGGAGGACTGTTGGCAGGATTGGATAGTGGGCACCCACCACCAGACTGATTTTAGATCAGGTGGCCAAGACAGGGATACCAGTGGTAAGGTTGGGCACCCACCACCAGGTTAATTTCAGTCCAGGCTGGTGGGGAGGAGGTACCAGCAGCAAGGTTGGGTACCTGCCATAGGATAATTTCAGTTTAAGTGGTAAGGAAGGGAGTGCCAGCAGCAAGAATAGGCATCCGCTACAGAGGTGATTTTAGTTTGGGTGGGCTGGAGAGGGGTGCAGGTGGCATGATTGTGCACCCTTCACCTGGTCATTTTCAGTTTGGAGGGGGTAGAGGAGGAATACTGCTGCGGGGTTGGCCACCCACAACTGAGTTGATTTCAGTTGGGGGGAGGAGCAGGATACCTGTGGCAGGGTTGGGAACCCAACACCACACTGATTTCAGTTTGGGCCTGCAGAGGAGGGATATTGGTGGTCAGGTTGGGCACACACTGCCATGCTGATTTCAATTCTAACAGGAGGGGGGTACCAGTGGGATTGGGTGCTTGCCACCAGGTTGATTTCTGTAGAGGTGGGTGTGACAGGGGGATGGCTGAAGTGGGGTTTGGCACCCATCAGTGAGTTAATTGTAGCACAGTCAGGCAGGACAGAGGGTAAAAGTGGCTGGATTGGACATCCACTGCTGAGTTAATTTCAGTTTGGGCAGGTAGAAGGGAGGGTACTAGCAGCAGTTGGGAGCCTACCACTGAGTTTATTTAATTCTGGGCAGGGGAAGGACACCAGCAGTGGGGTTGGCACCTGCCGAAGAGCTGATTTCAGTTCGGGTGGCTGGGTGGGGGTGGGTGTCAGCAGAGGGGTTGGACAACTGCTGCTGAGTTCATTAAGTTCAGGCAGGTGGACAACACTGGCAGCACAGTTAGGCACTTGCAGCTGAGTTGATTTCAGTTTGGGCATGCTGGAGAGGAGATACTGTTGACAGGGTTTGACACTGCCAAGTTGATTTAAGTTTGGGCATGCTTGAGGGGAGATACCACTAGTGGGGTTTGACACCTGCCAAGTTGATTTCAGTTTAGGTGGGTGGTAGTGGGTACCAATGGTGGAGCTGGGCACCTGCCAACAAGTTTTTTTTTTCCTGACTATTTTTATGCTCCATTTTATGGGGAACTCTCTCTGGCTTCCTCCTATCTCACCCCAAGCTCTGCCTCCGACCAGAGACAACCTACCTCCCCTCACACCAACCCGACGGACCCCCCAGCTCTGAACCCCATGAGGTGGGGCCGCCCTATCCACCCAGGGCACTCTATCTATAATCAAGTGTGCTGAGCTGGGTGATTGGCAGGAGAGAGGAGAGTGCTCGATGTTGGGAGTGTGGCCTGGTGGGGACAGAGGTGCTTTTGGCTATCCCCAAGGACAGAGATTTCTTCTAAGTTTCCCCCAGGAGCGCAGCCGTGCAATGATGTCAGCACGGCAACCCATAGACATCCACTGTGCTCCTCCCTCTTAGCTGCTCCACACTAGTAGTACCTCCAGTCTCCACCGGGGGTCTCTACTGCACCAGAGGCACACTGAATCCCTCTCCAGGAAGAGGAGAGCAGTCCATCAGATGCTTGATCCAGTCCCTCCCCTGCCAACCCCTGGCACCCCGAGTTCATTCCCGAATCCAGATCACCGGCATGGCATGAAGTGAGGGGTCCAGCACCTCAACCCTCAGCACCACTGGGATTGCAACAGACTGCTTGTCATCAGTTTTCTTATACATTCAGTGAAGGGGAGGCAGTACTGTAAGTAAGTAGGTAAGTATTCACCCTATCCAAGAGGTTCAGGATGTCTCCTGCCACCAAGTTGATTTCAGTATGGGCCGAAGAGTGGGAGAATACTGGCAGCAGGATTGGGAACCCAATGACAAATTGATTTCAGTTTGGGTGGGTGGAACACGGATTCTGGCAGTGGGATCTGGCACCCAACATTAAGTGAATTTCTGCATGCCAACAAGTTAATTTCAGTTCTGGCAGGTGGAAAGGAGTGTACCAGCAGCAAGTTTGGGTACCTGCCACCAACGTGATTTCAGTTCAGCTGAAAGGGTACCAGTGGTGGAGGTGGTCACCCACTGCTGGTTTTGTTAAAGATCAGGTGGATAGGAGAGGGTATAACAGTGACACATTTTGGCGCCCATTGCTGATTTTTTTGAGGATTGGGTTGTACCAGCTGCAGGGTGGGCACCTGCCAATATTTGTTTTTTAAGATCTGGCAGGAAGTGTTACAATAGCAAGGTTCAGCACCTGCTGTCAGTTTATTGGGGTTGGAGGATACTGGGATTGGGACAGGCCTCTTGTCATCAGTTTTCCTATACATTCAGTGAAGGGGAGGCGGTACTGTAAGTAAGTAGGTAAGTATTTACCCTATCCAAGAGGTTCAGGGTGCTGTACATAGCAATTTAACAAAGTGATAAAGAGCACTGCCATAAAAATTCAGTAAAAGGACAATATACCATAACATGATACAGAAGAAATTACTATCCATAGTCATTAAAAGCCAGGGTGAACAGGTGAGTTTTAAGTGATTTCTTAAAAACCTCCACTGGGCAGACATCTCTGGGGCAGGATGGAAAAGAGGTCCACTTCTGAGGTGCCACCATAGCAAATACCCTGTCTCCTGAAGATCTGATATGGTCCCAGGAGCCTCAAAGAAGAATGACAATTGAGTATTCCCACCTTCACCAGAGCCATCTCCATTCTATGTCAAGACCTGGACCATGACTGGAATGGCTTGTAGATTTCATGCTGCACCATGTAAGTCCTAAATACAATGTAACCACCATCTCGATAGCCTTCTCTAACAAGGAGAAGAAGTGAACACTGCGTTGTTGTTTACTCTTGTTCATCCATTATCTTTTATAGTATATGGATAATAGTAAATAATTCCACAACCAGCCCTTCAGATAAGTCCATTTTGGGCATATTTTACATCCTAAAATTAGCTGAAAATGTCCAAAAATGTAGTGTCTGGAGTCATTGACGTCCAGACAACATTTCACTTGCTAACACTGATGTCCATTTTTCATTGTGTGGCCGTCATGTCTTTAAATGTTTTTTTTCAATCCTGTGGATAGCTTGCAGGCATTGCAGTTGCCATGGCAATCTTTTTTTTCAAAATGCTTGCATGGCACCCCCCTCTCCCACAGTGTACCTTCACATATGCGCAGTCTCACAGAGTCCCACAGACCGTTTTGGCACCTTCAGTTGGCATGAGCATGGAGAGAGCAAGTTGCACAGAGGCAGAGAGTTGGTTGAGCATGAGTTAGCAGTTAATCCGGGGGTCTTTGTGTCTTCAATTTACTTTAGGAGTGTAGGTAGCTAGCAGCAGTAAATGGAGATGAACACCATTTAAAATATCTGTGACTCCTCTCAGTCTGTGGACCGTGTGGAGTCTGAGAGCAGAGGAGGGCCTGGCCTGCCTGTTGAGGAGTGGTCGAGCAGTGGCATGACTGGCATCATCTGGAAGAATGTTCATTGAGCAGGGGAGCAGCATGAGCAGGAGCATCATCCAGATATAAAAGGTATTTTATTATTGCACATTTTTAGCCAAATAAATCTGGGAGGGACTAGTCTGTGACTCTGAGTGTATTATTAGACAGTCACACACAGACAGTCTATACAGATACAGTCTGAGTTTGTATGAGCTGCCACTGCCAGTCTGCCTCATGCATGCGTGCCTCCCTCTGTCTAGTAGTGACTGAGTAATGATTAATTTAGTAGTGTAATGATTAGTCATCATAGGTATCATGACTCCTGCTTGAAGGCAGGCTTCTTAAATTATAAGTGAAGTCAAAAGTGCTTTCCTTGCCTGCAGAATGCATTTGGCTGATATTGATATATCTATTCAGTTAAAAATTGGGGGCCCACCCATATAATTAAGGCTTGAAAAGCCATTTTGGGAGCACTCCTCCTGAGTTAAGAGCAAAAAATCAAATGGAAGTGGTGGAACTCTGTGGCAGTGGCATATACTGTACAGCACAGCTACAATACATTTGCCCCCTCACTTCTCAATGTACTGTATGTACTATGGCAGCCAGTCATCATAGTTTTCTGTCATAATGTTTAGTAAGCCTTTATTTCTTCTTTAGAAAATGGGCTTTTTATTTGCTGCATTCTGATTGGCTAGTACCCCTGCCTGGAGGGTACATTAACTTTCAATAGAAACCCAGCAAATAAAAAGTGCCAGTCACCTGACCCCATTCCCACCTAAATAAAGTATTATTTTGCCCACTCTGCTTGCTCATTGGTCAAAACATCTTTATTGAATTTGAAATCGCCACCATTTCTTTCTCTCATTTACCGAGTGTTCCTGCCATCCCCTACTCAGTCTGACACTGTACCCCACCACAGTCTCTCCATTCTACAACACATTTTAATACAAACCACTCATTTTTTTTAAATTCTGAATCATTTTAAATTGCTGCTTAGTCAACCTCCTACACTCACTCAAGCCCAAGTGCTCCGCTCCCAACCCCATCATTCACTCTCTTTATTACTGTGACACCCCGCTCCCAAGTTGTATCCCCATAGTCACAGAAAAGTATCCATTACAAAGGTGCTGTGCAAACTCTGCCACTTCTCACAATTATCATACAGTAATAAAATGTTTTTAATTAGTAGCGCTAGCACGTTGAGTGCTCAGCGCTACTCGTAGTCAACACTTCTTCTCCCTGAATCATGCCACCTCCCCTTGACTCATGTAAAACATAAACATCTGTTCCCTTCTGTTTTTTTATATAATCACATGTTGGTTAACTTACTGATCTTTCCTGTACCATTGGCACTCAGCACTGGACTTTTTTAATTTTTTTTTCCCCTGTGGTTTTCATTGGCAACTGGCACAGGTTATGGGTGGGAAGAGAAGAGAGGGAATTGCACAAATCAGTCAATTGCGTGGCTCACGGGTGAGTTAAAAAAAATGACAGCCCTGCTTCGCAGTCGCGGTCCTCTGTAATGAGACTGAGAAGTAAGAAAACCAGGACTGGGCAACTGGAGACATCTCCAGACTATCAGACAATCCACAAAAGAAAGAAAGAACAGGTAGGCTGTGTTTCCCTGATCGCTATTGCGGCTGCTACAGTACTTCCTGCCTGCACTTGTGTCAGTAGTTCTACTGACTAAGCAGAAATGAGAGTTAGCCAGTGCTCTAAGAAATCAACAATAAAAAATAAAAGAAATTGAGCTGGGGGGGATATTTCAAGAGTCAAGATGGGGATGTAGCGCATATGATGCTGTCAGAAACTAATATGAAACAGTGCACTGCCCTCTACTGGTAACTATTTGTAAGTAGTATACCAGTAGAGGACTACTTTACTAACAAAATAACTTTAAGTTCATTTGTATAAAAAAACATTTTATTTCTTAATTATTACACAAAAACCTAACATGTAGCCCATTTTTTAAGCGCAATAGTACCCTCCAGGGTGAGCCGTATGGGCAATACCGGACCTTCCAGGGGCTATAAGGCCCTCCGCCTGTGGCGTCGGGCTTCATTACGCCCCTGAGCGGTCCGGTATTGCCCCAATACTGCCCACCCTGTCGGGTATTATTGCTTGCGCATTGAGCTTCAGGGAGAGGGAAGCAGCTGGCTGGCTCTTGAGCTGTTTCTTGCAGAACATGTGTGTGTATGGCTTTTATCTTTCCTCTGTGTCCTGCATTATATGGGTATTGTGAGTGACAGTGACCTAATTTTGTTTCTAATCACTGATAGAATGCTTCACTGGAAGAGGACATGGGGTGACCTTTGCAAGTGACTGGGTAGAGAATGACCTGGTGGGGGAAAGCAAGATGGAATTGGGATTCTTTGCTTAATGGGAGGGGAGCTGTGGTTAGTTCTTTTGGTGAGGCAGCTTAAAACTGTAGCACGTGGAACAGAGTACTGGGGCTCTGGGGGAAGATACAGTGTTGGGACATATTGGTACTTGTGAACCTGACAAACCATGTTTATGATTGGGCATGCAAATACAATGTCCAGCAACCTCTCTCTTGAATAGCTGGGCTTAGAGAATATTGAAAAAGTAATGAAGAATGTGGTATATCTTTCTGTGGAATTCCCATGACAGAACAGCGTGTCTAGTGCACTTAGCCAGTCAACAAAAACTAAATAAAAAAATAAATAAATACTTAGACAGTCATACATTTATATAAACAAACAGTTTCCAAAGCTGAATATTTGCCTGCATTACATTATAGACATGTAAACCTTTAAAAGGTGTGTGTGTGTGTGTGTGTGTGTGTGTTTGTTTGAGAATTAGAAGGTTGAAGGCCCCCCCACCACCATTGGAGGGAGATCAGCAAACATTCTGTATGCTTGACTTGATCAGTCACTCTCCTTGCTTAAGTTGTAGGCACAGTGTAGTTTTTTTTGTTTTTCTTATTTAGATCTAGGATTACAATTATCTTTGAGACAAGGTTCTTTTACAAATGTTCCACATCAGGAGAGTACCTACATGTTAAACATGATAAACAAGGGCATACAACATTAAAGAGAGCATACAACAATATTCATCAGTTCAGGTACAACATCACAATAAACAGAAACCTAGAAGAAATCAGGGAGGAAGGGTGAGAGGATAGGGGAGTGGCAGCTGAAAAAGAGACTAGAGCAGCTAGCGGCATTGTCAAAGAACATCAGAGAGCGGTGGTTGATCTCAATGGGGAAGGAGGAAGTTAGGGGTGGCAGTCACATGAGCTGGAGGTCATGAGATGTTGATGGAGGCTTGATTTGAAAATGCTCAGTGTTGAGGTGGAGGTGATGTGAGTGCTGAGGGCATTCATCCAGCTGGATGCAAGGTGTGCAAAGGATCTTTGGCCCAGAGTAGTGAGGCGTTGGGGGACCTGTATAAGCTGATGTTCAGACCCCCTGGTGTTACAAGGATTAGTGCTTGGGCATAGGAGGGCTGGGACTCTAGGTAGAGTAAGGCCCAAAGTTTTTTTTTTGCCATCAAGCAGGTAAGGTACTTTATGCGGTTAGCGAGTTGAAGCCATCCTGTTTGAGCGTAAAGCTCGCAAGTATGTGTGAGTCAGTGGGATCCAGTAAGCAGTCGACAGACCTTGTTTAGGGAGATCGTTATGCACCTGAGGGCGGTAGTAGAGGCAGAGCCATAGGTTATGAGGCTGTAGTCTATGACAGAGACCACAGAGCTCTGGACAGCAATATTCAGTGCTGCCTGGGTTAGATGCTGTCTATTTCATTAAAGAATTCCAATGCATGAGTTTACAACTCTAGCAACACTATCAATGTGGGTTCCATAAGATTGGCAAGGGTCGAGCGAGATTCCAAGGTATTTAAAAGATGGCACTTGTTCAAGGGTATTACCAGCGCTTGTACTGATATCAAGGGGGTATCGCCTGTGTTTGTTTTGCAAGCTGCAGAAAAGCATAGATTTAGTCTTTTTGTGGTTTAGAACCAGTTTATGTTTTGTGAACCAGTTTTCAGCAGCAGAGAAAGTAAGCTGTAGGATGTGAAGTAAGGGTTGTGGGTCCTTATGTGGGGTGAGAAGCACAGTGTCATCGGCATAGAGGATAATGTGTTCTAGGCAGGATAGTGGAAGGAAGTTCAGGAAAAGGCTGAAAAGTAGTGGGCCCAGTGTGAATCCCTGAGGGAAGCCTGAGTGAACAAGTTTGGAGTAAGAGAGTACTCCTGAGATTTTGACTCTTTGTGAGCGCTGGTACAAGTAACTATTAAACCATGCAGTAGAGTCCTGGGAGAGCCCAGCATTCAGCAGCTGTTTGGTAAGCAGGCCATGGTGAACAGTGCCAAATGCCTTAGTCAAGTCGATGAATACAGCTCCAGTTAGATGACCTTTGTCCAACGAGTTGTGAAGGACTACAGTGAATTCAAGGAGGGCTGTCGATGTGCTGTACCCTTGCCTGAACCTGTGTTGCTGTGTACATAGGATGTTATATTTGTCCAGGTAGTCTGTAAGTTGGTCAGCAACAAAGCGCTCAAGGGCCTTGGGGGGGTAATATAGAGATCGGCCAGTAGTTGCCCTTATGGCCCTGTCACCGCTTTTAAAGACTGGAGTGACAATAGCAGATTTCCATTTGCTTGGGAACTGACTAAGGCTGAGGGAGAGGTTGAAGATTCTGGTAAGTGGGCGCAATACCTCTTCAAGGGTGAGAGATAGCAGTTTAAGGTCCAGTGAATCACCACTGGCTCTGGACTTGGAGATTGCCTTTGTTATGTATTTGCAGACGTCATTCACCTTGACTCTTTTGAAGTGGAAAGGGGGATGATTTGAGGTGGTAGGTAGGGAATTTGGAGCAGGGGAGTCAGTTTCGGAGAAAAAGTCCGGGGGAGGGGAGAACAGCACTGAGGTCGGTGAAGGCTGCATTGAAAATATTGGCAATGACCATCGGGTCAAGGGTGGTGGCTCCATCAACAGTCAGTAGGGTTGGGGAGGATTTGGACTGCTTCCCTGTGACTTCCCAAATGTTGTCCCAAAAAGCTATCCCATCTCCCCAAGTGTTGGTGAGGGCTTCCTTGTAGTAGGTGCTCTTCATCTGTCATATTTGTTTTGTGCAGTTGTTGCGAGTCTGTTTGTAATTTTGAATGTCCAGTTGAGCACCTGTGGCCTTAGCTATTGCCCCGAGGTGGTCCCTTGATTTTAACTGAACCAGTAGCTCAGCCGTGTGACAGGAATTGGAGAGTGCCTTGACTTTGCGCTTTTTTATTGGAGTGTAGAAGTCACAGGCAGCGTTGAATGTGGTGATGAAATAATCAAGGGCCGAGTCAACATCCAGCGCATTGTATATGAGAGACCAGTCTTGCCGAATAAGACAGGATTTGAGATGGGTCAGTTGGCCACGGGGTAGGACTCTGCTGGAAATGGTTTTAGGAGGAGGCTTACGAAACTTATTTGGCCAGTTGCAGATGACAGGAGAATGGTTGCTGAGGGAATCCGGGAGGACAGTGGTGTTGCTGATACAGGTTGGGTGGCTGGCAAGAACCCAGTCCAGAAGAATGCTGGTACCTAACTTGTAGTTCTTCCTTGTAGGGGAATCGATCATTTACGTTAGGTTTGCAGAAGAGATAGCATCCTTGTGGGTTTCTACATCAGGTGCAAGTCAGTTGATATTAAAGTCACCAAGGAGGAGGATCTCAGATCTGGAAGGTTGGGATCTTACAAAGTCCAGGACAGCACAGAGACCAATCCCTTGATCATTTGTTGGGATGTAGACTGAGACTACAGTGAGCACTTTATCATGGGCTCCAAGGAGTAGTTTGATAGGTAGGAATTGCACAGAAGAGTCAGAGGGGGTAGTGGAGATGGGGTGACTGGTGATATTGTCTTTGAATTTAAATTGCACCCCCCCCTTTTTGTCCTCCTATCAAGTCTGAAGACGTTATATCCTTGTAGTGCAATAGCATGGTCAGGAGTATTGGGCATCAGCCAGGTTTCAACAACAGTTAGGATATCAGGGTTATGCTGGTCAGCAAAGATTTGAAGGGCAGCAAGCTTTGGGAGGAGGCTGCATATGTTGAGGTAGCAATGATGAGACCCCCATCTGATTTCCCAGTTCTGGCTGGGCTAGAGGTAACCGGGCCAGGGTTTGGGTGAACACTCCCTGACATCAGTAGTAGGAGGAGCAAGAGTTTTAGTGCAATCTGCCGTTGTTCATAGCTGGTGTGATTTCGACTCCGTTTATTGCAAGACCGAATATAGCATATGTGCCGTATGTCCCAGTGCAGAGCAATGGATAGCAGCGGGGGTCAGTTTGCGCAGGTTCCATTCTCATGTGTATCAGCGTATGGCCAGACCTTAGTAGGGGGGTTCCCCAAGGGAGTGCATGGGCCAGAATGCCAAGTTGGCAGTAAGAGATGAGTAGGAGGTAGGTGTAAGGTGGAGAGGGGTGGCAGGCACCAGGAAAGTAGCTGAGGGAAGGAAGGAAAGAGAGAGTAAGAAGAGGCTGGAGCAGGTGGTTGAGGAGAGGCATGGTCAGGGGGAGAACTAAAATGTAGAAAAAAAAGAAAAAACAGTTGGGTTTTTCAATAGGAGGCAGTGTGTAGATGAGAATAGGAGGGGGGTGGAGAGCAGAGAGGTGAGCATGGGTGGGGTAGGTGCACGTATCAACAAGGGCACACAACAGCATAGGTGTATCAACTAATGAACACAAGGGTGTGGGTGGAGAAAGTGGGCGTTAAACAAGAGGACAGGAGGAGAAATAGACAGGGGTGGATCCAGAAGGCAGGTGGGCGGAGCAGTGGTCTATTTAATTAAGGTTGGGGTGGGGGAGGGGAGGCGGGAGGATGTCAAATTTCGGCAAAAGCCATACAAAGCTATGGGTGCAAAAGCCCAGAGAAGCAGTTTTACAGTTCAGCTTTAGCAGGCCAATCAGATGCCAAGCAGAATGCGAGGGACCAATCTGCGAAGAGTTGCAGCAGGCGGTGGCTAATAGGAGCCACTCAGTGCTACCCGGTGCTGGCAGAGGGGCTTACCCAGAAAGAGATGACTCCAGGCGGCGAGTTCAGGTGGGTCGGGTGGCTGGCTGTGGTAGCCGGGGCCACTCAAGCAGTGGCCCGTTCAGGGGCTGGTGGAGTCCAGAAAGAGATAACTCCAGGTGGCAAGTTCAGGTGGGCAGGGTGACTGGCTGTGGTAGCCGCAGCCGCTCAAGCAGTGGCCCATTCAGGGGCTGGTGGAGTCCAAAAAGAGATGACTCCAGGCAGCAAGTTCAGGTGGGTCGGGTGGCTGGCTGTGGTAGCTGCGGCCACTCGAGCAGTGGCCCATTCAGGGGCTGGTGTAGTTCAGAAAGGGATGACTCCAGGCAACGAGTTCTGGTGGGTCGGGTGGCTGGCAGTGGTAGCCGCTCGAGCAGTGGTCCATTCAGGGACTGGTAGAATCCAGAAAGAGATGACTCCAGGTGGTGAGTTTGGGTGGGTCGAGCAGATGGCTGTGGTAGCCGCAGCCTCTCAAGCAGTGGCCTGTTCAGGGGCTCATGGAGTCCAGAAAGAGATGACTCCAGGCAATGAGTTCAGGTGGGTCAGGCAGCTGGCTGTGGTAGCCATGGTCACTCAAGCAGTGGCCCATTCAGGGGCTGGCACCTGAGCGCCACCTGGAGTCATCTCTTTCTGGACTCCACCAGCCCCTGAATGGACCACTGCTCGAGTGATCGCGACTACCACATCCAGCTGCCCAACCCACCTGAATTCGATGCCTGGAGTCATCGCTTTATTAGCTGCCTGGATGACTGCCTACTGACTGACTGCTTCCCCCTACCACCACCACCACACCCACACAAGCACACCAAGGGTCTTGAACAAGAAGACCCATTCTATAAGTGGAATAACATTTCCATATGGGAGGAGAAGTGCAATATCCTACATACTGTAGAACAGCCAGCTCTCATCATGTGTTGGAAACTTGGGGCAGTGTATGATTTAAGCAGGCAGACACTCACCAAGGTATGTGACTGAGGAAGCATCCCCACTAGTGGTGGTGGTGTTGCCATCCAGAGTGTGGAAGGAGGGAGTGATCAGTAATCAGTGAGCTGAACATCTTAATTGATGCCAAAGACAAGGTAGGCCATGTTACTGGCATTCTGGACATACTGATTTGAGTGGATACAGAGGCTACCACTGTCAATATCTTAATGTGGGGCTTGACATCTCATGGAAAGGGGTGCTTCCAGAGGCAATTAGTAAGGTATTTTCTGCATACATCAACATGCATGTGTATGGTTGCAGAGGTTCATGTGCCAGGAGGGTCATTGCTTGTGGGCATGCATGGATATTTTGCCCTACTATTCCAATGTTGTTAGACATGAGAATGTGGAGACAGACACACCATCAGTGCCAGTAACTAAGTGCAACATGACATCATATGGAGGCCGCAGGCACAGTTATGTCATCATGTGCAGTGTGAAGTAATGCACATAAGAATGGGGGCACAGGATGCCTGGGGGGATGAATGCATGGGTTGCAATGAGAAAATGGTGTGGTGGGGGGGCAGTACCAGTCACTCAACTGAGTGTTTCACAGGCTGCCCTGGTCCACAGTTTATGATTGGGGCATGTACACCTGACAACACACCACACACAGCAGTTGACACACAGGTCACGGGAATCTTGCAGAACAGGTGCCTACATCTGGCTGGGCACTGAGGAACAGCTGTGATGGTGACACACACCTTGGCATTACTTACTCACTACACAGGTCACCAAAGTCCATAGCAGTGTTGGCAGCATATGTGTCTCATACACATGTGTGGACAGTGGTCAGCCAGGTAGCCATGATGGCCCAGGACCATGATGTAACCATGGACTGCAGGGTGCAGCAATGTGTTTCCCTCCATAGTGGTGTGTGGAGACACACATACATACATACACACACACACACACACACACACACACACACACATATGCACACATATACCATGTTAATGCATGAATGGTGTTATGCATGCACAGGTAAAGTAGGTCATGTCATGAATGATGTTAAAATTGGCCCCTTAGACAATAATAGTCTGTAGTTGAAGAGGAAGGTAAACAATGTTATATTCATCCCCAGCCTGGTGGTGGTGGTGTAAAAGCCTGCCTTCACCCTTTGGCACCTTCTCTGTTGAATGTGAGTAATAGACTAACTGTAAGTTCAGCGTCCACACGCAACAGAGAGGGTGTCAAACTGATTTAATTGTATGTAATGTATGCGGGATCCCTTATTATTAACTGAAATCAAGGAGACAGTATAACAAAATGGAATTCTCACAACAATCAGTGTTAAAGTTCCGATAAATAAGTCAATAAATCACAGATTACCAGAACATTGATAGAATTGTGTAATACAGCCAGTCAGAAAGGTGAGTTTTTCTGACACTGACTGGGCCTGGCATCATCTTCACCCTTTGTGTACTGCATTGATAAGTGTTACATAATAAACTGTAGTCTGTAGACTATTATAGTAGTCACTGCAGTGAACTTTATAAGTTCCCTTTTTCACAGATGCAGCATAGCAGGCAGTGAGTTGACAGAAGGCAGAAAAACAGCTCACACCAGTTGAAGAAATACAGCAACTTGGGTAGCATCATGTGATGATCAAACTCAGACCCGTATTCAGCAAGGAAGGTATCATCAGAGCCATTTCACTGCACCTTACCTACTGCACAGCCACAAGAGGTGATTACATCCTTGGCTGACCACCGTTACTCAGGAATTGTATCTTACAGCATATGGAAAAACTAGCCAGTACTGTGGATAACAATGTTTTTTTTTTCCTTTCAATGTGCCTATGTGCGTTTGTTCTTCTGCTTGACTATGAATGCCTCCTGGTTTGAATGTTGAGCAACTGAACTGCTGAAATTAGTCTTTTCCATCTATACTGCAGTGGATCTTTATTGTTACTGTCTTCGGAATGGAATGCATGTCTTTTGAACTAATGTCTAAGTGACAGATCACCTTTCCTTTCCAAGAATTTTGACAGGTGTTCGATCACATTTTAACCTGTAATCCCATCATTATGACATAGTTAAGCAAGGTTCACAGCATACTGATGTCATAACAATGGGATTATCAGGTTATAAACTGATTGAAAACAGTGGTTAATAGACACTCTCCATACATGATGTAACCCCTGTGCCACTCTAAAAAGTTGGCACCCCTTATTGAATTACTGGCATGATGTGTGCATAGGTGGCATGCACTTTAACTTAGAATTGCACCATTACCATCCCTACTACCTTTGGGCATGTACCAGGCTCATTATCTAGAGTTCAAGGGATTGTGGTTTACAGAACAACTGGTGAATTTACCACCAGGTCCTGGGGAGAGAGGTTGCTGGGGGCATGCTAGACCTAGCTTCTGGAGGGGCACCCAGTAAATCCATACATGAAGCAATAACATAATGTCCAGACCTGCAGGGGTTCTAGAGTGGGACTTTATTCAAACAAATTACCTTTAAAGCAAGGGTGGCACAACGTTTTACTACATAGCTCTTGGCACTTTCCTTTTGCAGAACATATTCAAACTGTAACTTTCAAGAATCTTTGTATTTCCATGGGCTTAGGACATTTGCAAACTTTAAACACATTGCTGAACAATAGAAATATTCTTCCCTCATACAAATTTAGTTTAACACGCCACATGAGGTTGACTCTTCCTCAGACTCTGGCCATTAGTCTATGGTAACCAGATGCCCTTTTCACACCATGTGTTAGAAGTGAAATAATCCACTCCAGTGAATGGGGTTAATGGTAGTTAATCCACACACCCCAACTGCTGTGAGGCACTTGACTCAACATGTGGCATGCTGCCCAACAATACATGGTGTGTGTGTGTGTGGTCATGCATTAACTTCCCATAACCCCATATATTGGAATGGATTTGCATATTTGTTTTGTCACTATGTGATGACAGTCATGTGTTCTTGCTTGTAAAGTAGTGTACACATGTTGAAACCACTTTTATACTTGCTTTAGATAACCTGCTGGCTTCTGCCACCAACGTGGTATAGACAACACCTGGGGGACATGAAGTACAAGAACTGTCAATGACTATGTCAAGCTCAGGTCAAGGTTTGAATGCTAAAAATAAAACCACTACCATAAAGTCTTTATTAGACTGATGGTTAATAAGAAAATGTCCCACAAATCAGTGTCTTGTGAGTGCGACTGACACTGGAGGGAGTTCATCATCTGCGACTGGGCTGACTGCTGATGGTTCTTCCACATCCAATTCCATATCTATTTCCAACACTGGGGAAAGTGACAGTTGCAACTTTGCTGTACCTTCATTTTGTAACTATAATGACTTTCCTACACTTGAGTTACCAGAAAGTGATGATTTTTCTTCTTCTGATTGTATCCCACAACCTGCAGCATCTCAGGGTCACACACAGTCAGTGGTTCAGCAATCATGTAGTGACAGAAATGAGAACAGTCAGTTACCATCAGATGCTGTGAAATGTATTGTTATGCATAATTACCGACATCAATGGGAAAGTG
This sequence comes from Neoceratodus forsteri, assembly GCA_016271365.2. Classification (NCBI taxonomy): domain Eukaryota; kingdom Metazoa; phylum Chordata; order Ceratodontiformes; family Ceratodontidae; genus Neoceratodus; species Neoceratodus forsteri. The sequence goes on from CM057449.1 coordinate 854,576,603, forward strand.
AATTTGATTGGCTGGAGGACAGAGATGAAAAAATGTTTTGCTTTGTGTGCCATTTAGATCACCGTCTCACAAGCAAATTTGGTACTACAGAAGCAGGTGCATCAATGTGTATGCAGTATGTCTGACAGTGACAGTTCAGAGTAGCTTGATTGGTTGTCACAAAATGGGTTTTGGCTTTTTGGCTTCTCCAGTTACAGTGGTGTGGTTTTTGCTAGTTAAGCACTAAGGCATGACATGAGTGACAGAGGGTGTGTGTTATAGTTTGATAATGTCACACCTTGGGATAGTTTTAAGCATGAGGCATAGCTGCATAGCAGAGTGCTTCAGCCACTGAAGAAGGGCTGTTAGCCCACCATTACGAACCCCCTGTAGTAACTTATTGAGATAATGAAATTAGTCCTTTTTTTGGCAAATGTGATGAATTTTTTAAACAGGTTATTCAGCTGGACCATTGTGCCTGGAAATGGCACAGCTGAAAGCCATGGCCGCTCAAGCAGTGGCCCATTCAGGGGCTGGTGGGGTCCAAAAGAGATGACTCCAGGCAGAGTTCAGCATCCTTTGCACCCATTTCCCAATCTGATTATGAAATGGGTAGAAAGGATATGGAATTCTAATTGGCAGAGAGCTGCTTTCTGCTGTGTCGCTTCCAAGCACAATGGTCATGCTGAAATAACCTGTTTAAAAAATATCATCACATTTGCAAAAAAATGATCCATTTCATTATCACAATAAGAAATCATTTAAAAACTATACAAGGGAACTACTGTTGTCTAAATTATCCAAGGTTAACTGGAACAGAGTATTTCTGATTCCATGTTTGGATTTGGCTATTCAGGAATTTACAGACTTATTTATGCAGGTTTGTAACTCTCTGGCACCATACACTAAAAACATTCAGAGGAAAGAACAGGTGGTCTGGATCACTGAAAAATTAAACAAAGAGATTCGAATAAAAGATAGATTTTGGAAAATTGCAAACAAATCCTTAAATTTAGAAGATTGGAATAATTTTAAAAAGCCAAGAAACAAGTTAAAACAAAATTTAAGGGATACCAAACAAAAATTTTATAAAACCAAAATTAGTGAAACAAATGATTCACATCAGTACTGGGCATTAATTAAATCTTTCAAATCTCCCTCAAATAATAGGCCCATGATTCAGATGAAAAAGAGTGGCATAGTGCAGTCCACAAAAGCATCTGCTGACCTACTAAATGAGTATTTTATAAACTTGCCAGATGTAAAAATTCCAACAGTAAATCCAGAAAAACAGAATTTAAACAGAGAGGCAAATTATCAGCGAGAGGGGCCTAAATTTATATTTAAGATTGTAACAACTAGGCAAATAAATAAACTAATTAGAAAATTAAAAATTAAAAAAGCTTGTGGATACGATGGGCTTGAATGCAGGTTTTTGAAAGACACAAAATAAATTATTTCCCCAATGCTTGTAAAACTATTCAGTTGGAGTTTATGTGAAAATAGGTTCCCTGAAAGCTGGAAACACGCTAAAATTATTCCGTTCATAAAGGGGGAGCTAAGATGGCTCCAGCTAACTATCGTCCCATTGCTCTCTTGCCCATGATCTCAAAATTATTGGAAGGGGTAGTACAAGAACAACTGGTAGATTACTTAGAACAAAATTCTATTCTGACAAAACATCAGTCTAGTTTTAAAAGGGGATACTCCATGGACACCACACTCACTGACCTGGTAGATTTAATTTCAACATCTTTAAATGAAAACAGAGAGGTGAGTGAAGTGTTCATGGATTTATCAAAAGCTTTTGATACTGTAGATCATGAGATCTTGGGCAATAGATTGCTAGACATAGGAATCGCACCTGACACCTGCCAATGGTTTGCATCTTACTTAAAGAATAGAACCCAGCAGGTTCTAATAGGAGGTGCCCTATTAAACCAATCAATCAATCAATCAATCAAAATCTTTATTTATTCAGGCGGGCACCATTGAGCAAGGCTCATTTGCAAGGTGGACCTGGTCATGAATACATCAAAGTACAGTACAGAAGCAGGTATACAAAAAGCAATAATATACAAGGAAGAAAAAAGTATATACAGTGTATACAGTACAGTACAAGGTTGAAATAAAAAAAAACATTATTTTACAATTGAAGAAGTCAGCAGATGTACAATCAACCATAGGCATACAGGGGTTATAAGCAGAGATCTTTTGAGTGAGGTAGCTGGCAACTACACATATAAGGGGAAAAAGGCCGTGTATGGGGTGGCAGGTTAGAGAGGTAAAGAGGAGGGATATATTACCAATGATTGGGGGAAAAATTGGGCTAAAACCACAGAAAGTGATAATGTCTGTCGTGTACTTGTTTATTATGATAATGACAGATGGGGGTAGATAATTGGGACACTACTATGGATGGGGTAGGACTTTAGCCAGGCTGGAGCAGACAGGGAAGGGTGGGTGCAGCAGGAAGAGTTAATAGGGAAAGCGTAAGAGCCAGGGGTAGAAACATGGTGAGCATCAGGATGGAAAGGGAGAGTTGTGGAATTAGTGGGCTAGCGGTGAGGAAAACATTTGAAAGGTGCTTTCACATAGTGATCATAGAGTGCCTTGAAGATATTCAGGCTAACAGGGCAGCTCAGCTTCAAGTTGCTTTGTAAACCGTTCCACAATGTGGGTAAAGAGAAGCTTAGAGCAGGTTTGCCGAAATGAGTTTTGACCCTTGGAACTTGGAGGGCAATTAGGGAATAGTTCCTTAGAGCATAGGTGCCTAACACACTCTGGGGAATGCAATCTGAGACATATGAGGGGAACTTGTTGGTCACCGCTATGAAGGCCCATAGAGTGGCATTTCTATTCCTTGTATAGTGAAGGGAAGTCCAGTATAACGATTAGTACAGGGAGCAGCGGTGTGTGGAAAGTGGAAGGCCAGTAATGAACCTGATAGCTCTGTGGTAGAGGGTGTCCAACTTAGCGAGTGCAGAGGCAGTGCACTGGCTGCAGAGCAGGTCCATGTAATCTATTAAAGATAGGAAGGTAGCTTGAACCAGTTGAATCTTGGCCTCCTTTGTGAGCAGGTGGTTAATTCTGTAGAATAGTCCTAATCTTTGCCTTAGTTTTTTCTGTAGTTCTTCAAGATGGTCGGCAAAGGAAAGTTAAACAAGGTAAGCAAGGTTTTAAATGGAAGGGAGGTTCCCCAGGGATCACTATTGGGACCTACATTATTTTTAATATATGTTAATTCAGTGACTCAGATTATACATAACACTCAAATTCATATTTATGCTGATGATACTGCGTTACGTGCTTCAGGCACTAGTAAGCAAGAGATTGAAACAAATTTCCAGGAGAACTTCCTGACTCTCTGCTCCTGGTGTTTGGACTCCAGACCGGTATTAAACAGAAAAAAAGTCTAAAACTATGATTTTTGGATCAAAACAAGCTTATAAAAAATGTAAAGAAAAATGTATTAAATCTGCAAAGGATGAGATTCTTGAGCAAGTACAACTATTCAAATATTTAGGTATTTGGATAGACCAGAGCTTGGACTTTGATTTCCATATAAGTGAAACAATAGAAAAAATAAATATTAGAATGGGTGCCTTTAGACGTTCTAGATGTTGCCTACATCTTAAAATGAGAGAAACAGTGCTAAATCAAGTTTTTATGCCAAAGGTTGATTATGGAGCCCATAGTTTTGGATTGGCAAATAAAATTTCCTTAGTAAAAATAAATAAACTATATAACAAAATGGCAAGATTTGTACTAAAATGTGGTGATTTACACATCATTGTACCATGTATGCCAGTCTGGGGTGGTGTGACTTTGAGACCAAGTGAGACAGTAAGTGGACCTGTTTGATACATAAAATTCTCTATTGTGGTATTCCTGCTTATTTAATGTACAAACTTCAGATAAGGGGGCTTGCATATGGCCTTAGAACAAGTAAGATAAATAAGTATGTAAATCCCAAAGTAAACAACAAGTATGGAAATATGACTTTTTCATCTTTGATTCGTAATATTTGGAGTACTGTGGATCCAGAGGACAAACAGCTGACTAAATTTCCATGGCTCTTTGATCAACAGATACAATGGGGAACCTTGGAAGGTATGTCAGTGTATCTCCATAGGAGATATAAGGTAAAAAATGTACTACTAGGGCTTTTTTCTTCCCCCTTCGCTCTGGTATATTTTTGATAACCCTAAGGAGAAACTGTCCCCTTCCCTTACTCCTTTTTTCTTAAATAGATCTGATTTGCTACAGGTGATATAATTTTGTAAAATGAGATAGTCCTGATATGGGAATGGATGATAGCAGATCACTTTTGGAAGTTACAATGGAAATAGATGAAATAAGGCCCCTTTCACAGTAAAAAATGTTTTGCATTTAGTATCCTAGGAGCACTTTCTCCTCCTCCCCCATCTTGTATGGAAACTGTGTTTTTCTAGTACAAACTGAGAATAAATTATTCCTTTTCCAAAAGATCTGACCAGCTAAGCTTTGTTTGGGACTATGGTGCTGAAAAAAACAAGAGGTCACAGGAGAAATTCCTTCTCCACCCACCCCCATCTTATATGAAAACTGTTTTTCTAGTACACATTGAGCACAAATTATCCCTCTTTTAATAGATTTGATATGCTAGGTTTTGTCTGGCCTTAAGGTACTGAAATAACCAAGAGGCTTAAATAATATGTTATAAATTGTGGTACTTTAGTATTGTAAAACCGGTATCTTTAAAAAATAGGTGATCATTTGTTGTATTATGTGATAGCTTTGCTATGGGAGAAAAAGCCAGTATATTATTATTGATATGGGAGCAAATTAAAGTATATCATTACTGGAAATTAATAAGGGAATAAGTGATTTTTTTTTAATTTAATTGTTTAACCAGGAGTAGCACACTAAGCTGAAAGCTTTTTTACAGGAGCGACCTGTGAGCACAGGGAAGTTACATGACTTGCTCAGGGTCATACAGTATGCAAGTGGAAGCTGTGGGATTCAAACCCAGGTCTGGTCTGCTGGATGTCAACAGATTTGCAGCTCAGAGCCTTAAACCACTGCACTATACTAACTGCCTCCAAATTTGTTTCTTCTTCTGTATCTATTGTGTACCAAAGGAGTCCCCCCCCCTTATTTTTATCAAAAACAGATTCTTCATGCTTAAACCATAGGTTTTTTTTTGATAAAATGAAATGTCAATATGTTTTATACTTATTGTTATATCTTGTATTTAAATCTGTGTTTTTCTAAAATCTGCTGATAGAAATTTCTAAAAACAGGACCATCTTGAAAACAGGCCCTTTGAACCTAACGATGTGAACAGTCAACTTCCTGTAGAAAAATTAAGATGTTACTTACTTGCTTACACTACAGGGGACATGAAATGGTGGACTAATGGCCATTCTTGGGTGGTGGAAGCACTCAGCTATGCAGCTAAGCCTCTTGCTTCAAACCATCCTGAGGTGGACCGTTATCACACCATAACACCCCTCCCTCGCATCATGCCTTATTGCTTAATTCATAATCATCATCGTTCATCTACTGAAGGCTTGCTACCTGTAGTGTTAATAATTGTAACAGAAAATGACAATTTATGCCTCAAGTATGCTGACTCTGACACCATGCTGTGTTCCAAGACTGCACTGTCCCCACACACATGATCAGACATTTGGCAACTTGTAGCGGGGGAGAGCACAGTGGAGTGCAACCCATAGAATCCTGCAGTCTGTACAGACAGTGTAAGAGACCACACTACTTACTACTTTTAGGATAGCACAGAACATACTTAAATCTTCTTCAGGGTTATCTCACTCATCAGGTACCTACTAGTACCAAACTCCATAGGAACCTCACTATCAGTGAATGGGAATCCACATAGAAGATTTTCTGTAGTACATCACTCCCGTCTCAGTTCTTTCCCACCATCAAGTTGCAAGCACATTCTCCACTGATGAGCTGTGCAGTGTTAGCAGACTTAGCACCTTTTTCTGACTAGGGCCTACTGCCACCTGGAGTACATACACAGTATCACACTCATTCCAATGAGCATTACAGTCTTGATATTGCCTCAAGAGCCCATGCAGGTTTTGGACGGTTGTTCCAAGTCTCCTGCCTTAAGTTTATGGAGTCCCTGGCAGATTCAGTTGCCAAGGTCTTCCCCAGGGCATGTCATGTGAGCATTGCTCCCTTCTTCACTGGGGGAAGGGGTAAAGGACTGCGGATGGAGTGTGACCATGCACACCTATATTGGGCTGGTGACATCTGCTCATGACAGCATCATATGTGCAGCCCAAGTTGCACACTTCTGAAAATCTTGTGTTTACACTGTAATTCACCAACACTTAAGAGTTCCTATGGTGCATTGGCATGCACCTGATGAGAGTGATCCCCTCAAAGATCTAGTGTTTATGATACATTCTTACTTATCTGTTATTTCCCTGTTTCACTGATGTATGACATTTCATTGTTGGAGTAAAAGCAGACAGCAGCTTTACTGTTTTATTCTCCTCTTCTCCAGTTCCATAATATTTACAAGAAAATTATATTTCCTGTTTTAGAAAATTGTCAGAAATCAACCCTCAGGAAGCACAGTCAGACAAAGGGCCATCGTACAGCAATGAAGGCAAAGATTCTTAGAAGGAGACTGTATGCAATTAGCGACAATGATGAGGCAGTAAGTTCAGAAGATAACGATTCAGCTACAAAACTTATAAAAGACAGTGAATATAATCTGTTTAAAGTGGTGTACTTTGCAGCAAGGCAGATATGGAAAACTACAGTGTCAACCAGTTTTTAGACTTCATTCACTGGACCTGAAGTCAATGCTCAGTACATGACATAAGTGATTATACTAGTCATGATGTTCAGAGAAGTATAGTGAATGTATTAGATAGCAAAGTCATAAAAGAAGCATTAAAAAGTCCCATGTTTGGCTTAGTAGATGAATCCACTGATTTTTCAGTCTATAAAACTGTATTAATGTATATTCAATATGTCAATGAAGGGGAGATGAAAACAAAACTAATTGGCAACATTAGGGTAATGGATGGTTCAGCACACCAGTTAACTGAGGCAATTGTAGACAGATGTCAGGCCCTGGGATTCGTCATGAATAAACTTGTAAGGTTGGGTAGTGATGGGGCAAGTGTAATGATGGACAGATCCAATGGTGGTACACTTTTGACTTCATTGCATTCACCTTATATGGTGCATGTACACTGTTCACAGTCCACTGCCAAATTTAGGTACATACAAGACTTTCAGAGTAATATTAATGGTACATTTGCCTATTTCAGTACATCTGCTATTAGGCAAGACAAGCTAGAAGATATGCAAAGGGTGATTGACACAGTGAAAGGAAAGCTGAAAGAAGCGATTAACATACGTTGGCTGTCAATGCAAAATGCTGTAAATGCACTACATAAATGTTACCCTGCAGTTCTCCCTATACCTAAAGAGGACTAGAATCGTGCCAAAGGTCTGGGCCTTCACACATTTCTCACTACTTATATTTTTGCAGTTGTTATATATGTTACATAGAAACATAGACTTTGACGGCAGATAAGGACCGCTAGGCCCATCTAGTCTGCCCATTTCCCTACCTACAGGATAGGCCGCAGATCCTATTTAACCAACACCCTATATCTTCCTGCCTCCCACAAGAATTGCCTTATGTCTGTGATATCCTTAAAGTACTGGGGACTCTTTGTAAATCCATTCAAATGCAGGTCCAATCCTGATAGCTTTTCAAGAAGCATGTGAAATTGAGACTAGTGATAGTAGACGAATGAGAGCATGTTGGAAAACACAGGAATCTCGACAAGATGACGTTCAGGTTGAACTCAAATATTCACAGAAGATGACAACACAATTCTCAAAACTGAGGGAGGAATATCTTGATACTTTAATAAGCAACATGAAGTGTAGGTTGTGCTCAGATTCTAAAACGGAAGCTCTTGTGGGTGCCATTGTCAATCTAACTGACCCACAGTCTGTTGTAGACTCTAATATAGTAAGTATTCAGAATAGTTTAAAAATTGTTTGTGAAAAATTTGGCTCCCACACACAATATGACAGTGATTAAGATGATACAGCGGCAAATATTCATGAATGCAGGCCTTTACTAGATGAAAATTGTCTCCACTCAGACTGGGCAATGCAGAGACAATGATCTGGGATGCTATAGGAGCCTTAGTTCTGAAAGCTTTATGAGAAGGGTCATTTCAAAGTACTGTAACACAATGCCAGCATATTCTACATTATATAATATCGCTTAATGCATTCCACTTACATCTGTAGAATGTGAGTGTGGCTTCAGTGTGCAGAATAAGATGAAGGCTAAATTCCATTGTTCACTCACAGAAGATAGCCTAGAGCTACTAATGAAACTAAACATGGGGCCTGACTTCTCTGACTTTGAAGTTGATAAAACTATGCAGTGTTGGAAAAAAGAGAAAAATAGATGCTACAGTATATGTCGTTGTGTCAAAAATCAAAAAGTAGGAAACTGGAGAAGCCAAAGTCCCAGACAGAGACAGTCAGGTTTAATGATTCTGGTAGCAGCAGCAATACTGTTGGCAGCAGTGCCATGCCCAGAAGTAGCCGCACATCAAACAATGATTATGTCACTATGTAACAGCAGCAATACCTGTTGTGCCTTTGCAATTGATGGTGGAGCCACTGCAATTTATCATGGAAGCTATAGTAACAGAAGTGCTCATGATGGGGGGGGGCTGAAGATAGTGAATTGGGCGATGAGGATTTCATGGAAATAACAGAGAGCATGGATGACAACAATAGCGAATAATTACATAACTTTCAGACTGGACTCATTTGATCCAGGTTCTGGCACATTTTTGGGGCCAAATATCACCATCACTGTCAAACATATTGCTGTACATTGCACGGGCAGAAGCAATTATATAAAACCAGTAAGTTAAATAGTAACTTCATTTGAAAGTTGAGAAGCAGTCAAAATATTTTTTATCATTAATACCCAATTTGTGTTTCATGCTGCTGTGTACTGTAGAGGGAGTACAGACAGAGCAATGGCAGCAGCTGCTGGATGCATTGCAACCTGCCTGCTGCAAAAACTGCAGAGGGGATGGAATTAGTGTGGTTAGGAGTTGCAGAAGATGGTGGAATAGGGATAATGAACAGTTAGTTGTTTACTGTTAAAAGAAGACAGTCTATTTATTGTTGTTCACATCACATCACATGATGTGCTTGAGCTTGGCTGGTGGCAATTTATGGTGACACTTCAGACAGATACTACAAGTGCACAACCAGTTGCATTGCCTCACATTGCTACAAGTTCTGGATGTGAGTGTGACACACATTAAATAAAGCAAGAAAGGATTATAAAATGTACCTTGGGGTCAGACAGGAATAACTTTAAGAACTGCAGTGCTATGGCTACTTCTCTGCATGACTCTGTGTCCCCCAAATCTATTCTCCACACATAACCAAAAAAATGGTTTGCATACCCATTCAGCCAGGCATTAGCTTCTATATATTATATATTTAACAAATTTTAGCACTGACTGACAGAGACTGATGTTTTGCCTTGATAAGTATCAAAAATATCAGCACTGCAGAGTCACCCAATGCCTGCCAAGTGCCAACCAACACCTCTGGTACCAGCAAGTTCAGATGCAAATGTTTGTATGTTTAAAAGTATAAGATTTGTGGCTAACCAATTTGAATGTTATCATTAAGCACTTTTATCTTGTTAAATAAGTTCAAGTTAGAATGGTAAGGTAGGTTTAGAAAGGGCTGTTCCTTGGCTGAGACTGTACGGTTAAATCTCATGGACAATGCACACATGATGCACCCGGGCACTGGTAGGTTTCAGGAGGTGCCCATGTTGGACTTGGCTATTTGTCCATGATGTGTATTACAATGTATACGTAATAGATATACCACTCAGAGGTGTGCAGTCATGCTCTGATATACGCATGCCTAGGTGTGCATTGTACACATGAGGCTGCAGGCCAAGTGCATCAACTGCCCAAAGCATGCGTATATCAGAGCACGACCGCACACCTCAGAGTGGTTTATCTATCTTATAAAATGTCAAAATTGTTTTGGAGGGGGGGTAAAAGTGCAGGTGTGCAGTCATGCTCTGATATACGCATGGTCATGTGATACTCATCAGCCAATAAAACAACAACAATTTCCCTACCCATTTTATAAATATATATATATATATATATACACAACACCAGGCAGGGCTGGCTGAATAAACTGGGTAAATAAATAATGTTATTTTGGGATAAATATTTATTTTCATTTTATACATCATATATTTCACTAGACCACAATTTAATTAACTTATAAATGATGTTATTTCCACTTACAATCTAGAAATGGAACAGGAACACAGATAATAATGGGCCAGATAGGAAGCTTTCAATGGAAAGAAAGGCAGCTATGAGATAAAACAAGGTGAAACACAAAAGCAGTAGAATACTGTAACAGACAGTACAGAATCATTGGCAAATGGTGTTATCATATAGCAATGACTCCTGTTTTAAGTTTACATAGTCCTTTGCAGATTCAGTTGTCATTTTGTCAAGATCTTCTGTCTTAAGTTTAAGAAGATCCTTGCAGTTGGTTCTATATAGTATGTGGTGGTGTGGTATATAGCAAGGACTCATGTCTTAAGTTTATGGAGTTCCTTGTAAATTATGTTGTCTACTGTAGGTCTTTCCATCTTAAGTTTAAGAAGATCCTATCAGTGGCTCTAGCCTCTATATACCAGGTGATATAGCAAGGACTCCTGTCTTAAGTTTATGGAGTCCCTTGCAGATTCAGTTGCCAAGGTCTTCTGCCTTAAGTTTAAGAAGATCCTAGACTCTGTATATCACCACACACCATTTGTACTGATTGTTTCTAGTGTTTTTACCTTGTTTTACCTCAAAACTTCCTTTCTTTCCATTGAACTCTCCATCTGTGGCTGGGTATCCCATTATTCTGAGTTCCATTTCCAGACTGTAAGTGGAGATAACATTTTGTAATATGTTACATTATAAATTGTAATCTTACTTGAATAAATGGTGTCATAAGTGAGAAAAAAATATATATGCACAAATAAGATATGATTTATTTCGCCAATTTACTTACATTACCACTGCGGTGTACAGTAATTATGATGCGGCACAGCGGCAGTCGGCAGAATAGCACATTTTTCAAAAATTGAATTGTAATGTTAATAATTTCTGAAGATTTTACTTTATAACTAAATAAATAGTGGGTAGTAATCAATCGCTGATTACCACAATTTGAATCATAATGTAGGCAGCAGCCTTGCATAGTTGCTAGCAGCAGGCATCTATCTGCAAGCAACTTAACATACTAGATGATATCATGCTGTGTACTCTACTGTCTATTACTATACATAGCAATGAAGTTACTTGATGGCATGGCACTGTCTGCAACTGTACATGAACAATAATTCATGAAATAAACACATACTGTCAAAAAATGATTACTGTGTGTACTTACGTTTTCCTTTCCTAACATTAAGAAATGTATTTATGTGGATGTAGCATGGATTACAGTAAGATATTCAGAAGGCCACTGAGTTGACTTAGAAAACTAGAGAATTTGAAGCATTCTGACTGCCAAAATATGGCGATTGGAATTATTTTGAATTCCAAAAAATGGACAGCTGGAGTATTTTGACTCCAGTAAAACTGAAATGACTTCCAAATTTCAACTCATGGAAGTACTTGACTTCAACCCACAAAAAAAATATATGAAGCCCTGTCCACAACTGGAAATTTCTTGATAAATTAGTTTCAGGCAACTTTGCTGTGGCTGATACAAAGTTTCCCTGTGCCTCCCCCCCACTTGAAGTGACTAAAGTATGCACATCGGAGATCAGGCACTACAAGTCTGAACAACCATGCAAAAGTATCAGGAAAAAAATCCATATATTTTCATTATTTTCTTCATTTGAGAGAGACTTTGGTGAGGGCTTGAAAATAAAAAAATTGGTGAAGCCATCACTCTCTTTTCTTCACCGATCACCCGCATTTTTTCCTTTAAATTGTCAGTGAAACATGGGGGGGGGAGTGGAACTAGTGATCACGAAGATGATGCCGGGGTAATGGGAGCATGAGAGCATTCTAACTTGTACCATCAATGTGACATAATTAAGATGGTACAACAACACTTTGATGTCACATTGATGGTACAACAATGTTAGGAAGTCATCCAATAAAATACATAACAGCGCTCTGCCATACACTATATGTCAATATGTGGCCTAACATGGTTCCTATTGACAAGTTGCATAAAAGTGTAATTAGGCTATTACCATTGGGAGGGGTGGAGGGCCAGAGATTTAGTAGGGTCAGCGCTAGCACACTAGGTATGGATTTTATGACAGGCTAGGCAGGCCAACACGTCCTTTATCTGCCACTAATTAATATGTTTCTATGTTCATATACATATTTTTATTGCCAGTACTACTATCATCCCAGCAGAATCATAGCAATTACCTTGTTCTGTTTGACCACCAACCCACCTGATGAGGAAGAAAGAAAGAAAGAAAGAAAGAAAGAAAGAAAGAAAGAAAGAAAGAAAGAAAGAAAGAAGATAAAATATTTATTTTTCAACAGGACAAAACCATTAGGGCTTATTACAGTCCTGTTTACAAGGTTGCCCTGCTAGTGTTACAATGGAGGTGTACAAATATAGTTAAAATAAACATTACCACACAAATACATAACAACACTTCAATTGGAAAAAAAGAAGGCAGTATATAAAAAAAAGAAATAATAATTTTACATAGTTTTTCATAGATACACATTTCCACACACAATGTACCATACACACTTTACTGTAGGCAGTAACAAAATTTAATCACAAGAGCACATATTTACTAAATTCCTATTTATCATACAATAGATCTGACCATGTTTAATACTTGAAGCTCTCCTAACTTCTGGAAACAAAGCATTCCATTCATTTGTTACCCACCAAGTAGTTCTCAGAACAGGTGTTGGATACCTCCAGGTTATTGGTGCTGGAGGACTTCAGTGCCTGTGTTGATGATGCATCCTCGGATTTTGTACAGGTGCTCCTCCAGCTGATGTCTTTTCTTGGATTTACAGAGGCAGTTGCCTCTGAAACCCATCAGCATGGTCACACATTGGATCTGATCTTTTCATTGTACTTGACATTCATGCGGTCAAGGTTGATATGGCCTCTTAGTCAGATCATCATGCAGTTGTGTTCCAGTGTGGGGTCCCCTGTTTAATGCCCCCCTCCACGGAGATTATCTGGTGCCATCCACAACATAAATTGGAACCTCACAAACTCCAGGAGGCACTGGATGTCTCAAGTATGTTGCTAGCCTGAGCACAAGAACAAGAGGTAGCCGTGGAGTGCTACAACATGGCTCTTATGGCTGCCGTGGACCCTACTGCACCTTTCCATGTTTGCCTCTGGACCTCCTGTCATAGTTCACCATGGTACTGTGCTGAGCTGTGGCAGCTGAAGATAAAGGGGTGAAGGTTGGAGCATTCATGGAGAAATTCTAGGTCTGTGGGTGACAGATTGGTATTGAGAATTCATTATGCTGAATATCAACAATCAACCTAAAGAAGACAGAATTCCTCTCACAGTTGATTGCTGCAAGGAAAAATCACTCAGCCCAGCTCTTTCACATTATAGACAGGCTGTTGAATCCTCCCAGTCTTCTGTCCATTGGAGCTATTTCTGTAGAAAAGTGTGAGGAGTTTGGGCACTTTTTCACTGACAAGGTGTTGGCCATTAGGTCTGGAATTTCTTCTAGTGACCTGTATTGGGCCAGTGGTGGTCATACCTTTAGTGAGATAGATCTGCCTGCCTGGGATGAGTTCTGACCTGTTTCAAAGGCTGAGGTCCTGAGGGTGGTCTTCAGTTTGTGTCCCACCACCTGTATGCCGGACCCAGGTCCAACATTGCTGATTCTCAGCTGGGCTGAGTTCCTAGGTCCAGTATTGGCAGAGATTGTAAAATGGGTCCCTGAGGGACGGTGTCTGCTTCAGCCTTGAAAAGTACTGTGGTCAGGCCCCTTCTAAAAAAATCCATTCTTGGATCTGATGTTCTAGCGAATTGCAAGTCTATCTCTAACCTACCCTTTCTAGGGAAGGCTATTGAGAAGGTGGTGGCTGAGCAACTGACAGATTGCCTGGAGTCTTCTTCCATCTATGAACCTCTCCAGTTGGGATTTTGGCTTTGGCACAACACTGAGACGGCTTTCATCAGGGTGACCCATAATCTCCTCTTTGCGAGGGACCGAGGGCTACGTTCAGTCTTGGTGTTCTTGGATCTCTCATTGGTATTTGACACAGTGGATCATGGGGTGCTATTGGATCATCTGAGGAACTATGTAGGCCTTACTGGCAGAGTTTTGTGCTAATTTGAGTCCTGCTTAGCTGGGAGAACATGGTAAGTGGCTCCTGGGAATTTTACCTTGAAAGCATCTGTGTTGTCCTGGGGAGTTTTGCAAGGCTCAGTCCTCACCCCCTTTTTATTCTCTCTGTACATGTTGCTGTTAGGTGAGATCATTAGATGGTACAATGTGAGATTTCACTGCTATGCAGATGATACTCAGTTGTACCTGTCTTGTGTCCCTGATGATGCATCTGCAACTGTGGTGCTAAGGCATTGTCCGGCTGAGATTAATGACCGGATGGCCTTGAACCGGTTATGTCTCAACCCAGGGAAGACTGGGGTCATGGTGTTGAATCTGGTCACCGTGGCTTGTCTGCTACAGAGGATATGGCTATCCATGTATTGTAATTTTATAGGACAGTCCAGATTTGGGCATCTGTGTCCTGCAAAAAAACATAGAAAATACTGCATGTTCTAACCTTTTAGAAGAAAAAAGAATTTTCTAACTTTCCTCAAAATGTTGCAGAAAACTATAATACCTTAACTAAAATATTTTAGAAGGATAAGAAACAATGGAAACAACTGAAAAACTACAACATTTAGTCTTAATTCTGACTACTTAGAGAAAACAAGTCTGTTGTACTGGTCAAGGTTACAGATTGCCCTGCCGAAAATCATGTTTCAGTAAGAAGTGTCCCACTTTGGGCTTTTAAAAAGGTGGTAACTCTATGTATGGGTGGCCATTCCCTCATGGCAGCCGGTACAGTTAGGGACCTGGGGGTTATTTTGGATAATAGACTGACATTTGAACATTAGGTGTCTTCTGTTGTCCGATCTGGCTTCTTCCATCTGCAAAACATCATCAGGGTCAAGTCGTATTTAGCTCAAGAATCCCTAGTGACAGTTATCTGTGCTTTTTAATTTTTAATTTATTTATTAATTTAAAATTTGGTTACCGGGAAAGGCACACTTAGCTGAGGCTCGTTTCCAGGTGTGACCCGTGAATAAGGGTGAACCTATACACACAGAGGAGGCTTATACATACATACGCTAAACAAGATACATTTTAGGCAACAAAAGCAGGTTATTTACATACAGTACTTATACAATTTACATAAACCAGATAAGAGTTTAGGCAAATTAAAATGCAGGGTAAATACATACAGTAGATGCGTTACCTGCAATAGTGCTTTAAATACTAAGAACAGGTTCAAGAAAAGAAGGGATTAAGAGTTAAGAAAGAAGGGATGCTATATGAGGGGGGCAGTACAGAGGGGAGAGGGGCTGGAGCAGAGTGGGGCATGGGGAAGGTGGGGAAAGAGGAAAGGAGATAGGTGCAAGGTCGAGGGGAGATGGATTTGAGCTGGTGTTTGAAGGCCAGTAGGGAATGGGTGTCATGGAGCAAAGCAGGTAGTTGATTCCAGAGGTTGGGGGGCAGTGATAAGAGAAGACAGAGGAACCAGCAGTTGATCACCAGTGGGAGATGGGGAAGGAGCGGGGATGCCAGGATCTAAGGGAATAGGAGGGATTAGCAGCAGGGCAAAGGAGGGAGGAGAGGTAAGGAGGGAAAAGGTTAAAACCGTATTTTGATGTGATTATAATTGAGTGGGCATACCACCTGTGGGGGGGGGGCTCAGAGAGAAGTGCTCAGTGACGGGTATGCAGTGGGGGATTAGTGGCAAATCTGCAAACGGAGTTGAGTATGGTCCTAGCAAAGTCCTAGCAGCTAGCTAGGCATGCTGGGCAGACTGGGTGGGCCTAGCAGTCCTTTTCTGCCATTACATTCTGTGTTTCTATGGTGTCAAGTTTAGAGAGGAAAGTGTCGGGGGCTGAAGCATAGATGATGTCCCCATAGTCAAAGAGAGGGAGGATTGTCTTATGTATTAAGTCACAGTGGATATGTAAAGGCATAGCGTGTTTGTTTCAAAAGAGCACCCTTAGTTTTGGGTGTAGTTTTGAACAAAGGGAGTCGATATGGACCGAGTACTTGAGATGTTGGTCCAGCCAGATGCCACGGTATTTGTATGAGGTGATGGTATCCAGAATGGAGGTATCCAATGTGGTGAATCAAGAGGGGGAAGGGAGGTTAAATTACTGCAGTGCTCTTTACCTAGGTGATCTAGAGGTTTAATGTATCAACTGCAGCTAGTGCAGAAGGCTGTGGGCTGAATGATAGTGGTCTCCTTCGCAAAGTGATCACATTATGTTTGTTTTGCATGCTCTGTATTGGCTGTCTTTGCATACACACATCACCTTCAAGATCTGCTTGTTAACATACATGCCCCTGCTTGGTCTCGGACTGGACTACTTAAAAAGCTTCTGATTCCATACCACCAAGTCCGCTGTCTCCATTCCACTGATGCTAGTCTGTTGATCATCCCCTCCTGCCACACTTAAATAATCCTTGGGTGACAGAGTTTTTGGAGTGGCTGCTCCTGTGTGTTGGAACTTACTCCCTTCACAAATTCACTCGGCTGGCATGATGGAAGCCTTTAAAGCCTCTCTAAAAACCTTTTTGTTTGATCGGGTTTTGTTTTAATGTGATGTGTCATGATTGTGGTGTAACTCTATAAAAAGCACAGAGCCCATGCTGTATTGGGTGCTATATAAATAAACTGTGCTTTGTCTTGCCTGCCAAAGGTTGAAGATCTGAGTGGACCAGCTCCTTCCAGCAGCAATCCCTTGTCACAGGAACACTGACTTTTTCAGACTGATTGCCCACTGATACTCACCATAGTGGGCCCTCAGTGCAAATTTGTCCTCCAAGTGGGATCTCCATCAACAATGTTCTGACCTCAGTCCCATAGTCTTCAACCTCCTCAGGTCAGCGTCGTACCATGGCGACCTAGTTCAGGAAATCAAAGGATGAACTTGGTCCGGTACTAGAGAGTCGACAGCAGTCATAAGGGACAGATTATAACCCTCTACTGCTGCCTCAGCTCCAATCATTCTTCATGCCAGAGATTTCCAGTACTGCCAGGAGGCTCTGCGGCCTGAGGTGTCTACAAAATTGGTATCTGACAATCTCCACCAGGGAGGTTAAATGAGGAGCCCTGCAGAGGAACTGCACTACATGACACCAAGTGACTGGAATAACCCTGATGTCACTAACATCACAACCCATTGAAAAAACAGATCCAAGGCATGGCTATGCTGGTGAGTACCACTGGCAACTGCCTCCAATGATTCAAACCACCCTGGTAGTTTGAATTTCAGCAGAAGGACTTATCCAGGATCCATCACCCTTCTAGGGCTGGAATCTCACCCTACCCCCATGGAGTGAAGCTGCGGTGCCACACCACACAGCCTGATGCTTTTGCCCTCACAAGCAACCACTGAATCTCCTCCAGTGATTTGAATCACCCTGGTGGTTTGAATCTCAGCAGAAGGACTTGTCCAGGCTCCATCACCCTTCTAGGGCCGGAATCTCACCTGACCCCCATGAAGTGAAGCTGTGGTCGCTCACCACGCAGTCTGCTGCTTTCACCCTCACAAGCAACTGCCGAATCTCCTCCAGTGATTCGAACCACCCTGGTGGTTCAAATCTTAACAAAAGGACTTATCCAGGTACGGACTTTGCGCCCAGAGCCCCGAGCTAGCCGTTAGGGGAAGAAAGGCAGTTTGAAAATTTAGTGCCTTTTCTCCAATTAGCTAAGCTACTGGAGACAAGCCTGAAATGGCTGTACCATAATTAAACCTTGTTTGATTTAATTTTGTAGAGCCCTCACCTCGTATTAACTTTCTCTGCCTTTTTTGTAATAGATACCCTGCATATTACTTGCCTCCTAAGCTATTTTATTGTACTTCCTGCAACTGTGGAGAGGAATTTTCAAACTTTTTTAGAGCTGTCTTAGAGGTTAAGTAGGAATTAACTTGAGTTCCTAGAGTTTATCAGACTAATACTGTTAAAACAGATTTTTTGCTAAAAAGTGTCTCAGAGTTTAAGTAGGAAGTAATTTGAGTTCCTAGTGTGTATCAGCTTAATACTTCTAAAACTGCACGGTATTCTCCACTGTTTTCTAAAAGCCAGCCCTATTCTGAACTAGTTTAAAACGTTTAGAGCCGTCCCCCATTTTTTCCTTGTTCTAATCGCAGCCCTGTTGTGAATGAGTTTAAAACTTGCAGCACAGTCCACTATTTTCTTGACTCTAAACCAAGCCTTGTTCTGATCCCACTAAAACTGTAACACTACCCAGCATCTTCTTTTTTTCCTTTTCTTTGTTCCTAAAGCCAGCATTGGTCTTTTGTTTTCTGCCCAGCCCTCCCCTAGCCTTTTTTATTTTAACCCTGTGCTTCCCTCTTCTCTGCAGGCTTTGTTGCCCTTCTGGGGCTGGAATCTCACCCGACCCCCATGGAGTGAAGCTGCGGTCCTGCACCATGCAGCCTACTACGTTCTCCCTCACAAGTGACCGTCGAATCTCCTCCAGTGATTGGTTCAAATCTCAGCAGAAGGACTTATCCAGATATGGACTTTGTGCCTAGAGTCCCGAGCTATCCATTAGGGGAAGAAAGGCAGTTTGAAAATTTGGCACCTTTTCTCTGATTGGCTGTGCTGCTGGAGACAAGTCTAAAATTGCTGCACCGAAATTTAACCTTGCTTGATTTAATTTTGTAGAGTATCACCTCATATTAGCTTTCTCTGCTTTTTTTGCAATTGATACCCTGCAAATTGATTGCCTCCTAAACTATTTTATTGTACTGCCTGCAACTGTGGAGAGGATTTTTTGCCCCCCTCACCCTCTCCCTAGGCCACCTTAAATACATGTTGACCCCACCCTCTCTCTTGATCAAATCCCTCACTGGACAACAGTTTTGCTTGCAATCTTTTAAGGGGACACATAGCTATCTATCAAACTGCGTGTCTATTGAGACCACAAAGGCCACCCCCTTCAAATCTTACTGAAAGTCAGACCGAGAGCTGCTGTGGCTCGTGTCATTCTATCCAGTCTAAAAAAACTAGGATTAGCAAAACCCTGCAGCAAATATTGGTTTCCCTCTTGTATTCTTACTGGAAGTTGGTTGATGAGCTGCTGTAGCTCACCACCACTGTCCTACTACTGAATTAGGATTAGTAAATCCTTATGGCTTTTATTGTGTCTAGGCTTTAGAATGAGGGTCATTTACTTATTCCCTTGCTTGCCATTCATCCTGCTATGCTCTCTAGAAAGTCATACTATTTTACATCAATCATGCAGTGGTGCATTTGGGCCAAGAACCACAATGGATAACCAGGGTGTTTTTGATCACCCAGAATTCCACATATGGGCCTTTAAGTTACCCAGTTTAGAACCTGCAATACATCTACTGTGGTGGGCTGGAAGTGCTTCTGAGAGGGCCTTTGAGGGTACAACCCTATTTTCATTTGCCCAGGTCCCTCTGTTCTCCCTGCTACACATGAACAGGGTATTTATCTATATGGGGCTAGGTTCCCTAGGTATTCATCTAAAGGACCCTCCTATCCCACTTAATAATCCCTGCAAATGAGAATGGATTAGAGCACACAGGCTACTCATAGGAGCTATTAAAAAACTTTTGCTGCCTCTATTGTTGTGCTCAGGCAATGTCGAACTTTAACCCTGGCTCCCCAGTTGCGATCTCACCTCCTACCAACCTACCCAGTATTAAAGGTGTGAGCTTTATGCACGTCAATGCATGTAGCCTTTTAAAGAAGCTTTCCTCTAGTTAGGCCTTGATATGCCATACTATGCCTGATGTCCTGGTGGCCATGGAGTCTTGGCTCAGACCACATACCGCAGACAGCGAGGTAAATATCCTATCTTATAACTTGTTCAGATCTGATAGGCAGACAAGAGGAGGAGGAGTTGCCATCTATGTTAAAGATAAATTTTCTGTCTCAGTCATCGACTCGACCTCGATTCCCAAATGAAAACCTGACTCTCAAAATTGAGCTCTCCTCTTCTGTCTCATTCTCTATCATAGGATGCTAAAGGCATCCGTCAGCGGGACTACAGTTCTTAAACCACCTTAGTAACACACTAGGATCCCTACCTTTGGAGATTATTATGTTAGGAGACCTTAATTGGGACTGGTTTTCCAGTGTCTCCATACCCCTTAAATCTATTTCTGACTCCTTTGGATTATCACAATTTATTACAGAAGCAATGCACCCTAATAAGAAGAATTCAAATAATAGCACACTGTTGGATTTTATTTTACTAAGCAAACCTCATCTGTTTTCTCGTGCTAGTGTGTTTTTCTCTGATATCAGTGACCACTGTTTCATTACCTGTGTAAGATCCATCTCGAAATCACTGTCCACTTCCAAATTTACCATCAAGAGGAATTATCGTAATTTTGACCCCTACACTTTCATTTCTGACCTGTAGGATTCTTTGAGTTGGCAGGACTTCTACCTAGCAAAATCAGTAAACACTGCATATGACATCTTCCAGAAAATCGTGCTACGGGCAATGGATAAGCATACACCCTTGGTTAAAGTCCTCTCTAAGAAAAAAACATGCTGGTGGTTTATGGCAGATCTGAATGTCGCCCTGCTTAATAGAGATCTGCTTCAGAAAACAGCTTGGAAAACAAAGCTTCCAGCTGACTGAATTATGTTTAGGGGGGCCTAGGAATCTATGTACCAAGATGGTTAGAGAGGCTTAGGCAAACTATTTCCGTACTGAACTTGACTCTTCCTCTAAGTGTTCTTCCAAATTCTGGAAAACCCTTAAGGATATTGAAGGTCATGCATCCCCAACTTCCCCACCTATAAAAATTACTATTGGTGCTACCACAGTTTCAGATAAGCCGACAATTCTTGACTTTCTAAAGAACCACTTCACTACCACAGGGTTAGCCTTAGTAACCTCCATTCTCAACTTGGCAAACAGGACCCAGAAGCTCCTGTCGCCAGTAATGCATTCTCCCTTCAGCCTACATCCTTAAAAGAAGTTGAGGACCTACTGTTACATCTAAATACCAGGAAGAGTGCAGGTGCAGACCTCTTAGACCCATTTTTCCTGAATCTTAGTCATCATGTCCTGGCTGTGCCAATTACGCATCTGTTTAACCTATCTTCCTCTCTTATGGAAGACTGCCCATGTGATGCCCCTTTTCAAATCTGGTGACCCTAGGGACCTCAACAACTATAGATCAATTGCCCTACTCCCCGTCCTATCTAAATTGCTGGAGAAAATAATGAATGCACAGCTCAGGAACTACCTAGAATCCACAAATCTGCTTAACCCACTACAATCAGATTTTAGACCACATAATAGCACCATTTTGGCTCTTGCAAAGGTAACTAATGACTGGCAGTGTGACTTGGATACCATGATCTTCATTTGTGCAGTATTTCTGGACCTAAGCAAGGCATTGGACACTGTTGACCATGACCAACTTCTTGTATCGCTCCGTAACATTGGCCTGGGTTCCCTATCTCTGAGATGGTTCTCGAATTACCTTACAGGTCATCAGCAGCAGTAAAAGCAGAAGGGGAATTCTCACCATTAAAACCACTATTGAGGGGTGTACCACAGGGCTCCATATTGGGTCCATTGCTCTTTGCGATATATATTAATGGACTCGATGTTAGTATCAAATCCGCTAAAATACATCTTTTCACAGATGATATGGTGTTATACATTAACAGACCTACTCCCGAGGCAGCATGTAGAGATCAACAACAGGAATTTAAACAGCTGCAACTACAGCTATTGAGCCAGAAACTTCTTTTGAATGCAAAAAAAAAGGCAAAGTTGATTTTCTTTTTACCCTCTGTACATGCAATTAACCATGCCTCCCAAGGCACCTTACCTCAGATCACCACATTTCTAGGCAAACCACTGAATTATGTAACCAAGTTCAAATACCTGGGGGTTTGGATAGACCACAGACTTTCCTTTAATGACCACATTGAAAAACTCATAAGAAAACATAGGCAGAGGCTTGGCCTCTTCTACAGGATCAATCACCTACTTACATGGGATGCCAAGAAGAGACTGGTCTAAACCACTTTCCTCTCAATATTGGACTACACAGACTTCATCTACAGCCAATGCCCTGCCTCTGCACTAGTCAAAGTTGGCACACTCAGTCATAGAGCTATAAGGTTTATTACTGGTCCACCATACTCCATGCATTACTGCTCCCTCTACGCTGTTGTGGGATGGCCATCACTCAATTTCAGAAGACAGAGAAACACTGCACTCTGCACCTTCAGAGTGATCACTAAGAAGCTGCCTCAATATATCTTGGATTGTCTTCCACTATGCACAATAGGCAAGTATATCCTGAGGAGCACCTCCTATATCTCCCTCACTATACATAAGGTCAAATCTCGCTTTGGTAGGACATCCTTAAGTTACACGCTACCCCTACTCTGGAACAAGCTGCAAAAAACATTGAAATTTGTTCACCCCATCAAATTATCAGCATTCAAATCAGTTTATGCTTGTTCCTTTAAGGAAACCTGTAACTGCTTCCCCTGAATTTTACCTTACCTCAACTGATAGAGTCTCCCACACTGTGTCCCCAGACCCTCTTAACATTCCATTCCCATTCACTTCCTCTTCCTCCCACTGCACCGTGGAACATTGTATTTCTCTCTGTCTGCTGCCTTCTGTCCAGATCATAGACTACTTTATATTGAGTCCACCGATTTCGGTTTACTTCCATGCTCTGTTATGTCCTGCTCCACCATCTGCAATTCTGGAGCCCCATATTTTCCCTCTTTGGCTATTGCCACCAGTCCTCATCAAACAATGGCCTTTTCTTGGGCACTCCTGCCTTCATATGCTTCCACCCTTCTACCCCCCACTGGAATTAACCTTCTACTTTCACACCTTATCTAAGACCCTCTCACTTATGCCTACTGGCAAGCTCCATGTATATTTTTATATGTTTGATCTCTAGATAATTGACATTCTCCTTCATGCTATATATTGCACATTGATATTTGTTCATTTTATATCTATATCATGGTTTTGCTGTAATCCCTTGTGAATGTAACTCCTTATTATGTACTGTTTATGTATGTAACCCCTTATTATGTACTGTTAAGTATTTGTCCGGGTCCATCTCGAAAATGAGTTTGCTCAATAGTACTTGCCTGGTTAAATAAAGATTTTGATTGATTGATTGATTGATTGCCTGTTCAAAGCCCAGTGAGGACATAAAGCATTTCATACCATGTTAATTCTCTTTCCTGCTGGGTCACCCATACTCAGGTATAGAGGAGACACCCTGTTTTTCTAGCTGCCATTTTTTCTCTGCAACAAAAAAAAACACACAAATCCAAGTTACTATCTGCACTGTTAGAACTTAGCATACTGGTTCTGCCTTGTTTAAACTGCAAATGTCTCTGCTTTCCTTCTGAGTTTTACTGAAATTGCTGCCTGAATTTGCACTTCGTTTCAATTACTTTCGGTACATTTCTGAAACTTTAGACTGACTTGTACTTTATTTCAAACACTTTCTGCAAATTTCTGATTGTTTTTCTCAGTTGAATCCTTTTGCCAACAAAGCACTCCGTTGTTTGTTTACTTTCTACAGAATACGTCCCAACGTGGCCACTGAAACTTTTCCTGCATCACACACGGATTGCTCTATCTGCCTGTTGGTTCTTTGATATAGTGTTTACTTGTTCTATGCACAACCTTGCAATTTACTTTTGAAAAATCAGCAGTCTTTAAATCTTTGCACACTTTCCTTGACTTTGTTTAGTACTGCCCTGGATAGACATATAGCTTGTTTGCTTGCTACCAGTGATCAGCTACCACAAGTCAGTCCTTCAGCCCTCAATTACTTTACTTAGCTCAATCCCTTGCTGACTTTGCCTTAGATCTCTTGCTTTTCAGCTCGCAGTTCATTTACTTTGCCACAGAAGTACTTACAAGTAGCTGGTTCCCTCCATGGATGTTTTGCAGCCTTCCTGCTGATTTGAAGCTTGTTTGGGGTCAGTTGGGCTATCCTGCCTGTGGGTCAGCACCGTGCACACTTGCGATACCACTGCAGTTGCTAGTTGGGAGAAGCCAGTTTCAAACTGTTTAATGTCCAAAAACAACAAAGTTCGCATTTTTTCTCCTTCGTGATGATCCTTCTGCTGTCTGCTCTGCCAGCACACACACTCCTTGCTCTCTCCTCCTCGAACACTCCTCCAAGCATTGAAACTCCAGGCAATGGGTGGGACTTAGCTGGCTCGACCAATCACATGATGCCATGCAAATGAGCTCTGTCTCTCTCTCTCTCTCTCTCTCTCTCTGGCTCTCTCCTGCTCGCACTCCCTCACGACAATCATGAAGGAGACAATTTTAAACTGCAAACTGATCTCTTTTTTCAGCTTGAAATTTCAAGAGCACTCTTTAGGCAACTGGGCACAGTGTTCTGTCCATTTCCTTTAGTGACTCCCCCAGTTTACATCACAAATACTTGAAACTTGCAGTAAACTTTGACACAGATGTTCTCATTGTCCACAACTGCTTTTACACTTGAATTCTTTACTTTTTAACAGTTTTTAAGCACTTTAACTGACATGGCACACATTTCCTAGCACAGCAGTCCTTGGCATTACAGTTTCCACAAGCACTACAGACAGCACAATTTTTTCCACACAGGCAGAAAATTCTCCTTAGAAACATAGGCAGCAAAATCATTGGATGGCACTTTACTGGGCACAATTTTACTTTTCTCACACAATGATTTCTGTTACAGTGCACTGCCACCAGACAGAAAGACCCTTGACATACCCTCAGCATTTGCACTGGCAAGGCAACTTTATCCTCTCCCCAAGATCTTCAGACAAGCCCCCAATTTGCAACCTGTACCCTGGCCAAGAGCAGTGTCTTGACCAGGACCACCCTAAACATGTGCCACAGGCAAGACAACAGGCCACAAGCTGGATAAAAAAATACATAGCACCCCAGCACTGGGGCAAATACCTGCCCCAGCAGTCTCAGAGAATGGGGGTTATGGTACAAAATAACATTTATATTTTCTCCGAGTTCTGGGAGAGAGGTGCTAGGGCTATGCTAGGTCTAACATCTGAGGGGGCCCAGTAACAAATTCACACGGGGAAGCATGCAGTGATTGTCCACTACTGAAGATGGTGTTGTGCTGTATGGCTTTATTCTGACAACTGATGGAAAAACACAGAATGGGGTGGTCCCCCAGGTTGGAACTGACTTTTCAGGGCAACACTCTTTTCTTTCCAGAAACAACATTTGTCTTGGGCATTTAATATATTATTTTCCCTACAGAACATTTGAACTGTCCAGCCCTCTGGACTAGGGATCTCTAGACATTTACTTCCCAAAGTGCATATCTTGTGGAGGGTTCCACACACTTGAATTCAACATTTCTCTTTTCTTTCTCTAAGTGTCTATTAGACAGGGATTGCCACACACTTTCAAAACATTTCAGATTCTTTCCTCCTGATGTGATGAACTTTGTTAACATGCCCAGGGTAACCTGGTGCCCTTCCATAAACCAGTTAGCCCTGACTGAAGTTTCAGATTGGGGATCTTCCCACCCTGGCCCCAACAAATCTCTGCCATTCCTTCAGGGTTACTCCAAATGAGCCTTCAATTCCATCAAATTGCTAAAGGACTCTCAACTTTGAAACTTCACATTCAGCACAGTTTTGTGGTGATACAGGGGCCCTGACAGGTGTATTCTAGCCTTATCTCTGGGCACATACACCTCAGACAACTTCCTAAGAAACTGTCCCATGTAACTGTGCTCACTGTTTTTTTGTTTTTTTTTTTTTGTCCCTTTGATACAGACATGGATGCTGGAAGAAACACCTCTTCCCTTTACAGTGTAGCTTGTCATAGCTTCACGCAGAGCACTCTTTCTTTCTGGGCAGCTGACAATCTTCAGGACCTTCAGGGGATTGCCCCATGAATCCACAGAAACTGAAATCCAAACCACTTCTCTGTGGACTGACTCACTGGTGTCCTGTAGGCAGTGGTCTCCATCATTTCACTTGGCACTGCTGGATCTCACACACTAGGGTGAGAAACTACCAGAGGTCCTTCACCCAGTCTCAGAATAGACTGGCAGGCATCTGCACACTCTGAGCACTGCTGCTTACTCAGAGCTCCACACTGAACTACTACTGATTCACTACTCCTATCTGAACATTCTAAACTGCCCCAGAGCATCTGATTCCAAAGTGGCTTATGCTACTGTGAGAATTCAAAATGGCATAATCCATTCTTTCCTCAGGCAAGTGGAGTAAACAATGATGTCATGTTGTAAGGAGGTTTTAACAACATCCCTACAGGCTGCTCAGGTACCTTCCTAGTCTAACTCTGATGGGATTCTAGTAACACCAGGGGGATTGGGTGGTTACATATAGATATATAAAAATGTATACAATAGGGTTGAGGTGATAAACAGTGTGATAAAAAACATATATATTCAACACAATGAGATAAATTTCAGGTGATGTATACACTGTGATAGTATCAAACTGACATAGATATGGTGCAAACGTCAGCACCTGATATCAACACAGTGCATAGGTCAGCAAACCCTATCTGTATTCAGCCTCAGGTAGAGACAGAGGACTGCAATATGAGAGCACCCCAAAGAAAAGAGCCAGAATGATCCAGTCAGATTATGACTCGGACTAACACAGGTATCCACAGCCTCCTAACAGCACCAAACATGGAATAAAACTACAGTAGCTGCTGAAAAAGGCCATGGAAGTACCTGAAAATTTCATACTCTCTGGTGCAGAAAACCAAAAGTTGAAGAAGAGAAAACCTGTGGTGGCTTAGTCCAGTGACAATAACCGGCTACTAAAATGAAAACAATAAACATATGTTGCACAAAGCACAACATAAACCCAAATAAATAAAATAAACTCAGAAACCTTACAAAAAGACCACCAGAGATGTAAAAAGCCCAATAAAACAACCAAACCCCATGCCACACGAACCTGGAAATCCCTGTCCCCAAGGTACACAGACACCAATAACAACACCCGCATGCACACATGCATGAACACAGGAACCAATCACATCACAGTACAGAAAACCCATTCAAAACTAAAACCAATCAGAACCTACAAACAACATTCATTCACATACAGACACCACCAAAAACAGCTACTGGAAAGAGTGGTAAGACTTCACCATAATAAATGTCACTGAACAAAGTGCAGAACCGAACCAAAAACCTATTGTATAAATAGAATACATGATGCTCTGGA
Source organism: Neoceratodus forsteri (assembly GCA_016271365.2). Classification (NCBI taxonomy): domain Eukaryota; kingdom Metazoa; phylum Chordata; order Ceratodontiformes; family Ceratodontidae; genus Neoceratodus; species Neoceratodus forsteri. The sequence continues at coordinate 854,604,156 of CM057449.1, forward strand.
GTGAGATACAGCACATAGCTGCACTCGTGAACAATGACCTCAGGAATCACCACTTGTGGATCCAATACGATCCACCACTCATGAGATATCCTGAGATCACTGTTCACTCATACGGATATTTGCCATATAACATTCCTGACCATCATGTATCCCCTATATATTTTATACTGGCACAGCAGCACCAATGTAGTTAGGGTTGAGTGGCATGCTCAGTGTTAAACCCCTACATTTGTACCTTAATAACTTTGGCAGTGTTTAATGAAATTGCTCCAAATTTGGCATGTGTTGTCCAGAAGGAAAGTTGTCGAGACATAGGAAGTTTTGTGAAGGGTGCATTTCTTCTGAGATCTGAATGTGTCATTTTATTGAAATGGCAAAATTTTTTTATCTATTTATTATACTTTTTTTGCTCTGAAATACTGCCTAGGCAATACAGAATTCCTGTGCCAATACATGCCATTCAAAGGTTTCATCAAGAAATTTTCATCAGTTCAAGAGTTATAATGTATGGATTTTTTTTAATGAGAAAATGTTTAGATCATAATGGTTGCCACCTTATTTGTTTTTTTTTTTACACAGGAAATATGAAAAATACACAAAACTATTGTATTTTCAAAACAACAAACACCTGAATCTAGGGAAATGAGACACATTTGCAGTAGCTAGATGCTGGTCTTTGGTTTAAAAAAAATCTTCACAGAAATACATTTTCCAGGCACACAATACACCAGGATACCCAGCTTTGTGAGAGAAGCCATTTCACTAGCGCTGATGTGCATGCCCAGAGTCACAGCTGATCACCCCTCCTTTCCTCCCCACATTGCTACTTAATATAGCTAAGTAACCAGATGATGGGAGCTCAGTTCAGCCATTGGTACCCTCCTCCATCATGACCCAAGTTATTATAATAGAAGGCAGGTGACCTATCCTGCCACCATTCTTATATGTGCTTGGTTTTATAATTTTGCTAGTTTCTGGCAGTGGGTTTCACCATCCCTCAATGCCAGCTAGCATCCCCCTCCCTGAAACAGGGCTCTGTGGCAATGAGTTGACCACCCCTGGTGCTACTGTATGCATTTCCTATTCCCCCACCACTGTCTCCGTATCATTGCCCTCCACCTCAATACTGACACTGGCGTGCTGAACCCCAGTGTCACTAAAGTTTCCTCCAACATTGGGGTGCCCAAATCCCCAGTGTCAGCATCTCTGAAATAAAGAAAACTGCACTAGGATGTTTTTTTTTTATTTCTTTTAAAGTCCTGAAAATAAAAAACTATCCCTTGTTGATCTCTGCCCCAACCCCACCACCCCACCTGACTCCCTTCAGCACTCATCACCTCACACACACACGCACACATGCACCTCACTCATCTAAAAATGGTCACGCATTCTAGATCCACTTTCCAATCTGAAATACATCAGTCTCTGGGAACTGCTACTGTGATATGAGGAAATAAGGTAAGTCCTGTTAATATATTTCAATGTGTTTGAATATTTGCTCATAACTTTGTGATTTTTACATATTTGTACACCAAATTTGCAGCATAGCCTTTTTGGGACCCCACCTCAGGAACACCCTACCAGGTCCATGAGGTGGGGTCATGAGAAAACTACTGTATGTATATATTTAGTGGATAAATATGGCAAAATTACAGAGTTATGAGTAAACATTGAAATATTTCAACATACACTCATAACTTCACTAATTTGTAAAATTTTTCCAACAAACTTTCAACATGGCCATTTTGGGAACCTAGCTCATGAACAAGACAGGTGAAATTTTTCAAATCTGGGCTGAAAGGTGATTCTTCATTAGCTCTTCCAAATCACGTTTTGGGTGGGATTTGAACATTTTCACCTACCGGGTACATGACATGGGGTCACGATAATCAACAGTACATTCAAAATTTGGGATGCAAATAGAGTAATTAAATTACCAAGTTATAAGTGAATGTTGAAATATTTCTATGTTTTCTTAACTTCACTAATTTTTAGTATTTTAACTCCAAACTTTTAACATAGCCATGTGTTCACATCACCTCATAAATGTGACAGCGGTTGTTTCTTAAATCCTGGACACGATGTGTCTTTGCACTTGTGATTTGAAATAATGTTTCTGCCACTATGCTATAAATGCCACATATCATGTTTATAAGAGAGAGTCATAAAATGACTATCTTGAAAATCTGGGGTTAAAATAAAAAAAAAACCTTGAGAGTATTGCCAGCTTTTACCCCAGTGGGTAGTACTTTGTGATTCCATGCCAGTGAGCTGAGTTCTGGGGCAAGCTCAGTGAGCCAGCTGGAGAGGCCTAGGTTGAGGGTATGATGTTGTCATATGGCACCAGCCCCAGCCTGGATAGGGAGTGTGCAGGATTGCTAGCATAGGCCCAAGTAGTACATAGTGAAGAGAAATCTTCTCTTGGTAAAGGGTTCTGCACCTCTGTACCCATAACTGACAGGAAGCCCTGTGCTTTGGCTGACAGATGGACTCATTGCCCTGCATGTCTGTATCTGTAGCCACGTAGAAGGCTAGGGATCAGCGGGCCCTGTGCTTCCTCAGCCTTCCAGACAGCATCAAAAATTCTTGACATCCAGTGCCACATAAATGTCTGTGCCCAGAGGGCCCTGCACTTCTGCATCTGTTCATGCAGGTTCCTGAAGGACCTGCATGAACTAGGATATGTGTCTGCTATCTCAAGAAGAAAGGAAATTATTTGCAGAAAAACTGTGTTAATACACTAGTTAGCATTCAACTTAACACCACAAAAGTAGGGAAATGTGGTGTTAGGGTTTCCAACCCTAAATCTCTACCACTCCCAAGCAGCAAAAGGACAAGACCACACAAGCAACCACAGACAGTCATCATCTGGTAAGACAAACAACATACAACTGACACACATGCTATAGCACTAAATGTGCTAGTTTCATGGATCTGTGGCTGCATAAGCACAAGCCCAGGCCCCACAGGGGCCTGTGCTTATGCAGCCACACCTATGTGTGCATGTTCTACAGTGTGAATGAGTACCTATGACACAAAGATCTGCAACAGAGTTGATGCACAAGGTGGGGTGGAAAGGATGAGAAGGGACTTGGCAAGGTTAGAGGAATGGTCAAATGTATGGCAGCTTAGATTCAATGCTAAGAAGTGTAAGGTAATGCACCTGGGAAACAAAAACCCAGGGAAAGAGTACACAATGGGGGGTGAGATACTAACAACAACAAAAATGGAAAGGGACCTGGGGGTAGTCATATCAGATGACCTAAAGGTGGGAAAGCAATGTGAGAGGGCAGCAAGGAGGGCTGGGGATACTGGGATGCTTAGGAGAGGCATCACCAGTAGAAAACAGGAAGTTATTATCCCTCTGTACAGACAGTTGGTGAGATCCCATCTGGAGTACTGCGTGCAGTTCTGGAGACCCAATCTCCACAAGACATAGACAGGATGGAAGCTGTCCAGAGGAGGGCAACTAAAATGGTGCAGGGTCTGCACCAGAGACATGAAGAGAGACTTAAGGAGCTAAATATGTATAGCCTCGAGGAAAGGTGGGGGACATGATAGAAACTTTCAAGTACCTCAAGGGAATCAACAAAGTCCAAGAGGGAGGCATATTTCAAAAAAAGAGGTGTGCAAGAACAAGGGTGCATAATTTGAAGATAGAAGGGGGGAGGCTCAGAGGTAATTTAAGGAAGTATTTTTTCACAGAGAGGGTTGTGGATGCATGGAATGGCCTTCCGGAGGAGGTTGTGGAGTCAAAAACAGTGGTGGAATTCAAGCATGCATGGGACAGTTATAAGGCAATTCTAGGGGGTGGGGGTAGGAAGAAGTAGGCTGCTGGTTAACTAGGATCTGCAGCTTATCCATTAGGTAGGGAAATGGGCAAACTGGGTGGGCCAAGTGGTCCTTATCTGCCATCAAAATCTATGTTTCTATGTTTCAAAAGTGCAGGCTCCATGGGGGCCTGTACTTCTGCAAACAGAAGGACTGTTGTAATGTGGGTATCATGGTTTCAGCAGTGGATCTTGTAACTTTTTCAAGGGGTTGAAGTTTTGTTTAGGGATGGCACTTTCCTGAAAAGTAAAATGTTACATTTGAAAGCTCAGATTAGGCTAAAACAGCTATTTTGTGCTGGCCTAAGAGGGTAGTGTGTGCTACCTCACTACATAGCTGGATCGATGGTGTATGGTTTTCTATATGCAGCTTCATAAATGCCCTTCTGTAACCAGAAGTCAGTGTACATGTCTTACACCTGTGGCTGAAGAGACACAGACACATTGGGGGCCTGCAGTTCTGCAGTCAAAAGTACTGTTGCAATTTTTGTATAGTGGATTTCATGGTAGCAGCACTTCTGCAGCCAGAGTTCTGTAAGTATTTCTTACACCTGTAGCTGCAGAAGCACAGGCCCCTGAGTGGTTTGCACTTCCACAGACAGAACTGTGTGTATTTTGTACAATGTGGATGAGTACCTGTGGCTACAGAAGTGCTGGCTGCATTGGGACCTGCACTTCTGCAGACAAAAGAACTCTTACAATTTGGGGATTGTGGATTTGTAATTCCAGCTGCAAAGGTCTGTGCTTCTGCACATGGAAGCCATGTTGTGATTTCAGTGGCATGTATTTCTGTCTACAACCAGAAGTGACTGTGTATGCCTTGCACTGTGCATACCACAGATACAAAGCCATGAAGGCAGCACATCAGTGGTACTGCATTTGTGTCATCTGGACACAGTTGTATGTTGTTTGTCTTATGTGATGATGGCTGTCGGTGGTTGCTTGTGTGATCTTGTCCTTTTGTTGCTTGGGTAGAGTTAGGATTTGAAAACATAATGCACATTTTTGCTACTTTTGTGGCATTAAGTTGAACTCTAACTAGTGCAATAATGCAGGTTTTTACAAATGTTTTCTGTTCTTTTTGAGGTGGTGGAATTGTATGCTAATTCATGAAGGTCCGTTGTGACCTGCATGAACAAAATCAGACACACAGGGCTCTTTGGCCCCTGTGCCAATGAAAGAGAGAAATTATGAAAGGAATCCTGAAAGCTACATAAATTCTTATCTTAATCATATTGAGAGTGTATGTTTAAAAGAATAAAAGGGGACTCAAAAGATATTAAACAAATTGAATGTGGTTTAAATTATTTTCAAGGTTTAAAATATAAACAAGACAGTTTAGATGATCAGAATTCTGTAATTACTAGGAACATTTAAAATGTATAGCTCCATCATTATACAACTATTCGGATAATACGAGACTGTCTGATTCATGGTTTAATAGCAAACACTCCCTGCCCAGAAAAGAACTGATGAAATAGGTAAGAGAAACGTGCATTAGTAAATAAATGTCTAATTTAAATCTCCAAAACAAGAAAAGAAAAACTATCCAAAAGAACTCTGGAAAAGATTACAACAAGCAATATTACAGAAAACATTAAATATTTGTGTACTTTGGAGCTAAAAGTTGTAACACTTATTTCCCTTCTTTAGATACTTATATACTTCAGTTGATTCAGTGGGAAATACATTAGATAAACATGACACTATATCACATTTATAACAACAAATTATTGCATCTCACATTTATTACAACAAATTATTTCTAGTCATATATAACCCATTCCAAGTTTTTCAAGCTCTGAAGTCATGGAGGCAGTTCTTCAGACTAAGAGTGGTGAAGCTCCTGGACAAGATAAGATAACTTCAGATATTTATTTTATATAGATAGATAGATAGATAGATAGATAGATAGATAGATAGATAGATAGATAGATAGATAGATATCCTATGCAAAAAACTTTGTTAATGCATCATTTAGGGTTGATGTGACAGAAGTAGGGAAATGAGGCCCCCAGTTCTCTACCAACCCATCCTCCATAGACCAACAGGTGATGGTGTGTGCCTTGGGGTCATTGGGCCTAACTCTCACCCCAGTTCAAGTGTAACAAAGCTGACATAATGGGTCAATGACCCCAAGGCACATCCTGTCACCTCGGGTCCTGTGGAGAGTGAGGGAATGGGGAGTGGGGTGATAGGTGTGGGGGTGCTCAGGTGTTAACACTAACACCTCATTTCCCTACTTGTGTCACTTCAACCCTAACTGATACATTAACAATGTTTTTTGCAAAGAATTTCCTTACTTTTTGAGGAAGTGTAATCTTAACCCCTCTCAAAAACTAGGTTTATTGGCCAAGGCACTTAGCTTCACCTGAGCTCTTTTTTTCTAGGTTGCTTGAAAGGACAGAGCAAAGAACCTTACCAGAGCAAAGGAAAGGATTGAGGCTTCTTTTGGCTAGGCAGGTTTACTGTGCATTGTTATTTTTATTTTGTACTCACAGGGATTATTACTGTTTGTTGCTGACATTTTATTGCTTTATTTTTCTCTGATTCAAATTGTTGTTGCTTGGTATACCTTCTGCTGCAATATTACAGGGTGTTCCCACAGGTGTGTGCTAACAGATTACTGCTATAATTTTCTGATTCAAATTGTCTTTTGAAAGGTATATCCATTGTTACTGCGTTATTTTTCTCTGTAGCAAAGTGTTTCTTACAGGGTATATCTTCTGAGAAATTATTACAGGTGGTGTTTTACAGGTTTTACAGTTTTATCTCTCATACTAACATACTATTTGCCAGCAGATTAGGCCTTACCGTCTATCGAGTCTGCTCAAACCTCAGATCCCGAGTTGGGTGCCGAGGCCTCCCCCCCCCTTGTGTTCCAGAAACCCCTATCATCCATCCCCACCCCCCTTGGACAGAGCCATCTTCTGATACATCCACTTTCTGTGTCTGTCCCACCCTCTCTTGAAATCCTCTACTGTGGATCTCTGAACCAGCTCACCAGGCAGTGCATTCCAAGGATCCACCACCCTCTCAGTGAAAACCTCCTCTTTCCCCTCACCCTTCCACCTTCCAACTTCAAACCATGCCCTCTGGTGATACCTCCCTGCTTTAGTCTAAAGATCCCCTCCATGTTTACCCTATTTATTCCCTTGAGGTACTTGAAGACCTCAATCATGTCTCCCCTGTCTCTCCATTCCTCCAATGAAAACAGGCAGAGCTCCTCAAGTCTGTCCTCATACGTCAAATCCCCTAGCCCTCGTATCATCTTAGTTGCCCTCCTCTGTACTCTCTCCAGGAGCTGTATGTCCCTTTTCAAGTGTGGTCTTCAGTACTGTACACAGTACTCAAGGTGTGGTCTAACCAGTCCATTGTACAGGGGCAGAATCACTTCCTTGCTCCTAGAGGTGATCCCCCTTATGATGCATCCCAACATCCTGTTTGCCTTGCTAGCCACTCTCCTGAACTGCTCAGAGTTATTCATACATGCATCCACCATGACCCCTAGGTCTTTTTCCCCTATTGAGGCCTACAGCGCCTCCCCTCCCAGGGTGTACCTGTGTTTAGGGTTTCCGCCCCCAAGATGTAACACCTTGCACTTGGTGATATTGAAATTTAATTTCCATGTGTGAGCCCAGCTTTCCAGGGTGTCCAGGTCCTTGCAGGGCCAAGCTCCCTCTTCTCCCTCAACTACTGCTCCCATCTTGGAGTCATCAGCTGAAGAGACTCATTTCACACCTATACCCTCCCTGATGTCCGATATGTATGCATTAAACAGGATCGGGCCCAGGACCCGACCCTGCAGTGCCCACTACCAACCTCTCTAGGGTTCAGAGCTCCCCACAGACCACTACTCTGGGTGCATCCAGCTAGCCAGTTTTCAATCTATCTGACCATCAAGGGCCTACTCTAACCCCATGAGTTTCTCCACCAGACCATTGTGGGGACAGAGTTGAGACGCTTGCTGAAGTCCAAGAATAATACATCCACAGGCTTTCCCTGTCCAGTTCTGATGTTACCCATTCATAGAACTCCACAAGATTGGCTTGACATGATCTACCTGGCACAAACCCATGTTGCCAACTATCCAGACCTCCCACCTCCTCCAAGTGCACCCCCAGTCGTCCCTTTAGTATACGCTCCATTAATTTTCCCACCACCGAGGTCAAACTGATGGGTCTATAGTTACCTGGTACTTCCCTTGACCTCCCTTTATGGATTGGCACCACATGTGCCTCTCACCAATCCCTAGGTACCCTCCCTGTCTCAAGTGACCTGTTGAAGAGTTCCACCAGGGTGCAGCCAGTATGTCCGCCAGTTCCCATATTACTCTCAGATGAATGCCATCCAGCCCAGGAGATTTGTCTTTCTTTAGGGCCTTGAGGGCTAACCACACCCTTTTGGTGGAGATAGCATCATCCATCCCCTCCACCTTACTGGCCTTTTTATCCTTATCCAGATGTGACACCCCTGGGGTACCTCTCCCTCCCTCTTGCTCCATTTCTGTTGCTCCCCTGATCCCACTCACTACCGCTTCTATCCCCATTGTGCCTTGCTTTGTAGATATCCCATCCCTCCCTAGGAAAACAGAGGCAAAGTACTTGTTAAATACCTCTGCCTGGTCTCCCTCTTCCACCCACCCTCCTTCTGATCTCAATCTCTGAGATGGCCCTTGGTTTTCTCTGCTCCCCAGTGTACGGAAGAACCCCTTTTCCCCTCCATGTATCCCTGTGCCGCTCTCTTTACTGGACTTTGCTCCCTCACCATCCAGGTGACTTTTCTAGATGCAAGATGGTACATTTCCTTATCCCTATCCCCTCTTGTTGTTTTATATTTTTGTAAGCCACCTTTTTTCTCTGACCGCCACCTGTACCTCACTGGACCACCAGCATGGTTTATGTGACCTTGCTCCCTCACATTTCAACTTAGCGCAGAGATCCTGACTGCCCCATGAAGTCCCATTTTATGACCTCCCATCTCCTTTCCACACTTGTCATTGATGTAATCCCTTCAAGTGATCCTTGAATATTTCCCATGCCCACAAAGTCTGCCCCCTGAAGTCCACAGTGTCCTAGATCTCCCCTGCCCCCATGCTCTTGCGAAACCAGACAGCATCGTGTGTTGCTCCAGTCAGGGGTCCTCTACAACAGGTCCCTTACAGATCCCTATCTGCCAGAACCACATCTGGGACATGCCCCTCCCTTGTGAGATCCATCACATGCTGTAGTGAAACACATCCTGGAGCAAATCCAGCAGCCTCTGCTCCTTGGCCACCTTAGGGACATGGTTCCCCAGTTTGTACCTGGCATATTAGGTCCCCATCAACACCACTCCTTACCCTTTTGGTCCACACTGGGCAGTGATGTTGTCCACAAACCATCCTCTAGAACATCACTCATCCCAGGGGCCTATATACTACACCCAGCTTGACCTTATCTCCTGCTGGAGTTGTAAGGTGACCCATAAGGCCTCCACATTTCCTCTGCCTCTTCTACCCTAGCAATTTCTATGTCATCTCTAATGAACATAGCCACTCCACCCCCTCTGCCCTCCTTTCTATCCTTCCTAAGCATAGTGTACCCCTGCACATTTAGGTCCCAGTCATGGTTTTTGTTGGCCCACGTCTCCGTGACTGCCTCCATATCCACCCACCCCGAACAGCATGGCCTGGAACTCTAGCAACTTGTTTCCCAAGCTCCTGGCATTTACTAACACCAACCCCCATCCCTTATCCCTGATCCCCTTTGTCGAACCCCACCCAGGTTCCTTATACTTCCATCCTCCCTCTGCTCCTCCTGAAACCTCCACCCCCAGTCTGTTTCCCCCCTTCCCCCTTGGGTTTGAAGGCTACTCCCCTCATCTGGAGGAAAGGGCTTCTGGTCGGCGCCTCCCTTATCCGTTCCCACTCATAATTATCATTAAGATAAGCTTTCAGGGCTGCTGCATTTGATGCTAGCTGATTGTTTCTGCTCTTACCTCCTTGTTTCTTTTGTCCGTGGTTCTTCTTTTTTGGCAGGGGAAGGGCCCAGCCACCCCACACTACACTCCTTTTATAGGGTAGCACAGTCATGACATTTCCTGTGGCAAAGTAGGAAGGGGCGGATCAAAGGGGTATCCACACAGTGACCTCATTTACAGGGGCACTAATAATTTAACTTGTTATAACAAGTTATACAAAAGATAATAATCTGGATATCATGGCAGTCACAGAAACATGGTACACACAGAACCATGACCGGTACGTAAACATACCAGGATACACTATCTACAGAAGGGACAGGGAGGGTAAAAGAGGAGGAGGAGTAGCTCTCTACATAAGAGAAGGAATCAAAGCAACAGAACAAAAGGGTAAACAGGGAGGAGAAGAAGCACTGTGGGTCAATTTGGAGGCAGACAATGACACCACAATCTGCACAGGGGTTGTATATAGATCCCCCTCTCAGGGGGAGAAATTGGACAAGGAAATGATAGAAAGTATACTTAGAATGGCAGATAAAGGGGAGATATTGCTGATGGGTGATCTGAATATGCCAGATGTTAACTGGAGTGCAGTTGCAGCAGCCACTTCTAAGATTGGGGTTAGTCTAGATGCCCTAAAGGGGGCGTGCCTTAGACAACTAGTATTGGAACCCACTCGAGAGGGAGCAATCTTAGACCTGGTCCTCTCAAATGGAGATGGAGAGAGGATCACAGATGTAGAAGAAGGTAGCCATCTGGGAACTAGCGACCATCGAACAGTATGGTTCACAATAAACACAGCAATAGAGTCAAGCCATACAAAAGCAAAAGTACTGGACTTTAGGAGGGCTGACTTTGCCAAAATGAGTGAGTGCCTAAGGAATGCACTAGCAAATGAGCAAGAAGGAGGGGTGGAAGAACAATGGAGAATAATAAAAACTGCCATCACAGAGGTAACAAGCCTTTGTGTGAAGCAAATAAACAAAACAAAATGATGTAAGAAACTACTGTGGTTCTCAAAGGAGGTGGCAGTGAAGGTTCAAGAGAAAAAGAAAGCATTCAGAAAGTACAAGGAATCACAGAAGAAGCAAGACAGAGAATTGTATCAGTTAAAGCAAAAGGAAGCTGGGAAGACAGTCAGAACAGCAAAGGCCTGAACTGAGGAAAAGATAGCCAACTCAGTTAAGAAAGGGGATAAAACCATTTTAGGTACTTCATGGAGTGAAGGAAGACTAAGGAGGATAGTGAGCTTAATAAAGGGAGGGGTGGGCAGAGGGTGACTGTGAAAGGCAGAGATACTAAACAAATAATTTTGCTCAGTATTTACAAATGAAGAGGGAGGTACCTAAAACAAACAATAGAAACACTCTGGATACAGAAGTTGATACCAGCCCATTTACAGATGAAAGGGTTCTGAAAAGACTCTTAAAACTGAAGGTGGACAAAGCAATGGGGCCTGATGGGATTCATCTCAAATTCTAAAGAACTAAGGTAGAACTAGTGACACCACTGACACCCTCTTTAACTAATCATGGGAGGATGGGGTGGTACCTGAGGACTGGAGGAGGTCGATGTGATTCCCCTTCACAAAAGTGGGAGCAGGGCAGAAGCGGGAAACTACAGACCATTTAGTTTAACCTCAGTGATAGGGAAAATGATGGAATCACTTCTGAAGGAAAGAATTGTCGAGTACCTAGAGGCCAGAGGGGCACAGAACCCAAGGCAGCATGGATTCACAGCAGGAAGGTCATGCCAGATGAATCTAATAGATTTCTTTGACTGGATGTCCAAAGTAGTAGATCAGGGAAGGGCTGTGGACATGGCTTACCTAGACTTTAGTGAGGCATTTGACTCAGTCCCACACAAAAGATTAATATACAAGTTAGCCAGCCTGGGAGTGGGTCCCAAGATGATAGCCTGGGTAAAGAATTGGCTGGAGAATAGGACACAGAGGGTAATAGTAAATGGAGTCCACTCTGAAGAAAGGGGGGTTACTAGTGGGGTATCGCAGGGTTCAGTATTAGGACCGGTCCTCTTCAATGTCTTTGTAAGCAACATTGCAGAGGGACTGGAAGGAAAAGTATGTCTCTTTGCAGATGACACAAAGATCTGCAACAGAGTTGATGCACAAGGTGGGGTGGAAAGGATGAGAATGGACTTGGCAAGGTTAGACGAATGGTCAGCTGTATGGCAGCTTAGATTTAATGCTAAGAAGTGCAAGGTAATGCACCTGGGAAACAAAAACCCAGGGGAAGAGTACACAATGGGGGGGTGAGATACTAACAACAACAAAAATGGAAAGGGACCTGGGGTAGTCATATCAGATGACTTAAAGGTGGGCAAGCAATGTGAGAGGGCAGTAAGGAGGGCTGGGGGGATACTGGGATGCAAAGGGAGAGGTATCACCAGTAGAAAACAGGAAGTTGCTATCCCTCTGTACAGACAGCTGGTGAGACCCCATCTGGAGTACTGTGCAGTTCTGGAGACCCATCTCCGCAAGGACATAGACAAGATGGAAGCTGTCCAGAGGAGGGCAACTAAAATGGTGCAGGGTCTGCACTGGAAGAATATGAAGAGAAACCTAAGGAGCTTAATATGTATAGCCTCGAGGAAAGGAGGGAGAGGGGGATCATGATAGAAACGTTCAAGTACTTCAAGGAATCAACAAAGTCCAAAAGGGTAGCATCTTTCAAAAAAAGAGGTGTGCAAGAACAAGGGGGCACAATTTGAAGATAGAGGGGGCGGCTCAGAGGTAATTTAAGGAAGTATTTTTTCACAGAGAGGGTTGTTGATGCATGGAATGGCCTTCCGGAGGAGGTTGTGGAGTCAAAAACAGTGATTGAATTCAAGCATGCATGGGACAGTCATAAGGCAATTCTAGGGGGTATGGGTAGAAAGAAGTAGGCTGCTGGTTAACTAGGATCTGCAGCTTATCCATTAGGTAGGGAAATGGGCAGACTGGGTGGGCCAAGCGGTCCTTATCTGCCATCAAATTCTATGTTTCTATAAACAAATAAAACACAAAATCAAATGTTTGATTTCATTTAGTTCCTTCTGCTTACTCTGACCAGGTTATAAACCCAGCAGCTTATATAGCATGGATATCATTAACTGCAGGTACTGCGGAACACTTTCCAGAAGGGCAGTTTTGCAGGATTTAGGGCACTGTCCTACATGCTGAGCCACTGGAGATCTAAGGGCTCAGCTCCAGGCAGCATGGGCAGAGATTTCACACCTCAAATTACATATTCAAGAGGAAATATATTATAAGGACTGCCTGCCATTTCCCCAACATCCAACAGAAGCATCTCGACCCGTAGAGGGTAGTTGGTCTGGGAGGTTGGCAGGTGGTTAGATGGGGCAAATCGGGTGCCCCATCACTCGGTGATCTTCAACATATTACCTCCACAAACCATATAAAAACTACAAACAGGTATCTGCCTCTATCTCTGAAATCAAACAAAGTGGCAGAGGACACTGCAGAGCAGGACACCGCAGCACAGGAACTAGCACAACAAAAGTCACCCAAAATAGGAACCACAACAAAAAAAAGCAAAAAGGAAATCCAAAACACTTCTGATCATAGGAGACTCCATGATTCAGAGAATTGATACCTATCTGCAGCCAAGGTTAATGGTCAGATGTCTTCCAGGTACATCAGTGTGGAGAGACACTGACCACATTGCTAAAATTGTTCAGGAAGCAGGAGAAAACATTGATGTCCTGGTACACATAGGGACTAATGATCCAGCCAGCTGGTCAGTTGTGGAGACCAAGGAACACCTGACCAGGCTGAGTGACAAACTATCATCTATTTCATCCAGCATCGCCTTCTCTGAGATCCTGCCAGTCTGGGATAGAGGGTCAGATGAATGGCAGATAGATGGATAGAAGGTCAGAGAAGGGGAGACAGGGGAGCTAAACATGTGCCTCAAGGCCTGGTGCCAGGAAAAAGGACACAAATTTGTAGGGAACTGGCAACAGTTTAGGGAGCGAAAGTTCTTTAAATTTGATGGACTGCATCTGACTAAGGAGGGAGTCAGTGCATTGGGGCAGAAGTTTGACATCTTTGCAGAATATTTAAACTAGCAAATGGGGAGGGGGTGCAGCATCCCATATGTTGAATGGGGAGAACACCCCTCCCCCCTTAGCTAGTGGTCAAACAGGAGTTCAGCATGTTTGTAGTTCATTTTCATCACCAGGTAAGGAAAAAGGTCCGGCCCCCCTTACGATGCATAGGGGAAATGCCAGACCTCACCCAACAACTAACACACTGAAATCTGTCCAATGGAGAACCATGTACACAAATGCTCACAGTCTGGGAAACAAAGTCCTAGACCTTCAGGCTATAAAGACAGAGGCTAAACTGGACATAGTAGGAATTAGCGAGACGTGATTTACCAGTAAACACACTTGGGAGACTTCAGTACCTGGCTATGTACTGTTCAGAAGAGACTGAGGTGCAAAAAGGGTGGGGGTGGAGTGGCTCTGTATGTCAATGAAAATATCAAAGCTACAGAAATTCAGAATGCACATAAGAAGCCAGAAGAACTGTGGGTCACCCTGGAAACAGGAAATGGGACAGTCATATGAACTGGGGTTGTCTACAGGCCTCAAGGAGGACATAGACACATTACTGTTAGAAGATATACAAAACAGGACAGTTAAAGGGGAGGTTCTGATAATGGGAGACTTCAACATGCCAGATACAGATTGGTCAATACCAGCAGGAACATCTGCCAGAACTAGAAATATGGTGGATTCCCTGCAAGGGGAGGGCCTCAAACAACTGGTACAACAACCCACAAGAGACAGGGCTGTCTTAGATCTAGTACTGACTAATGAGGAATGGATCACAGATCTCCAGGTAGAAGGTCACCTGGGGGCCAGTGACCATCACATGGTATGGTTCAGTTTGGCCACTAGAAATAAATCATCCCAATCCAAGGCAAAAATATGGGACTTCAGAGGAGCTGACTTTGATAAGATGGCCAACAGAGTTAAGCTAGCCCTGGCAAGAATAAATACAGGTGAGGGGGTACAGGCAAAGTGGGCAAGCATTAAGGATGCAATACTTGAAGCGACATTCCATTGTGTTAGAGAGAAATGGAAATGCAAAAGAAGAAGGAAACCACTTTGGTTCTCAAAAGCAGTAGCAGAAAAGGTCAGAGCCAAAAGGCTGGCCTTCAGGAAATATAAGGGAACGCAGTGGGCTGAAGATAGGGAGGCATACCAAACTTCCCTAAGGGAAGCAGGGAAGGCAGTAAGAAAGACAAAGGCCTAAACCAAGGAAATACTAGCACAAACAGTAAAGAAGGTGACAAGACTTTCTATAGATACATTAGTGAAAGGAGAAAGTCCAGAGGGGGTATTGCTAAGATCAAAGGGGATAAGGGGGCATTTGAGGAGGAGGACCATGTAAACGCATCTATCCTAAATAGATACTTCTGCTCAGTATTTACTGAAGAGAAAGTAGGGCAGGGACCACAGCTCAGCACCATGAACACAGGGGGAAGGAGGTGTGCACTAGTACCTTCACAAAAGAAAGGGTCCTACAAGAGCTCGATAAGCTCAGGGTGGACAAGGCAATGGGACCTGATGGTATACATCCCAGGGTATTAAAGAAGCTAAGGGTGGAACTAGCAGAGCCATTATCAGAACTATATATACAATTGGTGTGGACATAAATCCTATGTGATAAATCTGTGTATCTAAGCTATGTGTATAAATGTGAAATTGCACATTTATACACATAGTGGACACATCATCACAGATTTATACACATACCTGTAGTAAACTCATCACCAAGACATGCCCCACCAATGCAGATTATTTTTATTTAAAATCAAACGTTTTTCACCATGAATTTCAAGCTACAACCTAAACTATACTACAGTACTTTCACTTTCCCTGCCCCCACCCACACGTCTTCCTGCCAAACTGCTCAGTTTCTGTGTCTGAAACTAACACTGATAAGACTGTAGAAAAAATAACGTGATCTGCATTTACTTGTTTTTAATTTTTCAATTTAAACTTTATTAATATATTTTCCATTATAAAGGACAGTTACAATGAGAATGAGATGCAATACAACCAGTTATAAGAACATAACTGCCACCCTCCCATCCCACCTCCCTCCTTTTGCAGTAGCAACTACTCCATGAATCCCCTAAGTGCCAAGCTCATTCCCTAAAAACCTGTAGGACATTTTAAAATATGACATAATTATGACTGAGCCAATAAAATTAGGGATTGAAGGGGATCCCATATTTTGGTATATACTGCCAGTCTATTGTGAAGACTGGCAATCGCTTTTTCTGTACGTAGTTTGGCAAGAATTTCATGCACCCATTCTTGAAAGGTTGGGGTGGACTTGTCTTTCCAGTGACATAAAATAAGCTTCTTGACAGATAGGGCAATCTTAGCAATATGAAATTTCCTTACTTTGACCCTGACAGAAGAAGAGATACCCTAAAAGGCATATATCAGGTGTAAAATACTCCTGAAGGCCCAGTAAAGGATCCAGGGAAATCTTGATTGAATCCCATAAAAGGGAAATTTTGGGACAGGACCAGAACATGTAAAGAAGTGTTCCTTCTTCCCGCAAACACTTAATGCATATATTGGAATCCAAAAAAAAAAACATTTCTTTAGTTTTACCGGAGTGCAATACATGTTGTGTAATGTATGATATTGCATGAGACGCAATCTGTCTTGGGAAACATATTTATGGTAGGATCTCCACAGAGATTGCCACTCCAGATGATACTGAGGAAGAATCGCATTCCAGAATCTAGTGGGTCCAAAAAAGTCTCCATATCTTTTGTGAAACAGAACCTGATATAATTTAGATATGACACCTGAGGATCCCATAAGTGAGGAGACCTCAGGTATCAGGGCTGAGACAGTCTGGGGGGGGGTGGTGTTACCAAAAGATATTGTGAGTAAGTGCCTTAACTGCATAACTTTGAAATGGGAGGAAACCGGAAAAAGAAACTTATTAATAATATCTCCTGCAGATAACCATTGCCACTCATCATCCGTAAAAGCAGTTCCCATCTCCCAGTTGGAACGTCACTACGGAAATCTGCTTTTGGTTGATAGTGAAGGATGGGAATTCCAAACAGACTGAGCTAAATCTGACTGAGGGGTATAATGCAAATGAGCATAATTGTGCATATACCCTTAGTGAAATACCTACTGTGGGGCATTCCTCAACCATACGCACCTGGGATATTTTAAGGTAAAATAAGGTTAGGGGGTCCAGATTCTTAGATCTAATTGCATCCAGTTCGATCCTAAGCCAGACCGGTTGTTCCTTTTCCGGGCCAAGGAATATCCATCTCAAACATTTTGCTAGATGACTGGCCCAGTAGTATATAGCCAGATGGGGAATCCACAAACGCACCTCAAATTTTGGAGCTGCTAATTTATAATAGGCCAAACGGGGATACTTATCTGCCCAGATAAATCTAGTAAATATGCCATGTAATTTTTTAAACCAGAGTAATGGGATAAAAGTATTGAGAAGAGATGAAGGGTAAAAAATTCTAGAGAAAATATTCATCTTGATTATATTGATCTGGCCCCATAGTGATATGGGAAGTCTGGACCACCTATCGAGGTCATGGATAATAAGCTGTGAGAGGGAATCAAGATTATCCTTAAACCATGTTAAGGGATTACAGGATAGTTTAATACCCAAATACTTAAATGACCTGGGAGTCCAACATAGACCTAAGGGACTAATATCATTATTGAATACCTTATGGTTTAATGGAAAAAATAAAGATTTACTAGCATTCAATTTGTAATTGGACAATTCGCTAAATCTTGCTATTTCATTCAATAAGGCTGGTACAGAAGATACCAGTTGGGATAGGTGTATCAACAAATCCTCCACATATGTGATGACTTTAATTTCATGATGCCCAACCCAAATGCCTTGTATAGAGGTATTATTGAAAATATTTTGGATGAGAGGTTCCAGATATAAATTAAATAACATAGGAGATAAGGGGCAACCCTGTCTAGTCCCTGAATGGAGTGGGAAGGATTTAGAGAAAGCCCCTTTCCCAGAAATTCTTGCTGTAGGGGATTTATATAGTGCGGCAATCCAGGATATAAATATAGGAGAAAATTGAAAAGCTTCCAAAACTCTGAACAAAAAACTCCAAATCACACAATCAAATGCCTTCTCTGCATACAGGGAAACCAGACCTGCAGGGAGCTCAGCATCTCTGGTAGCCGAGAAGACATGAGATAGTGTACGCAAATGATCAGCTGATGAGCACCCTTTCATAAATCCTACCTGGTTCGTACCTATTAACTCAGGGAGAACTACAGTTAACCTATTGGATAAAATCTTCAAAATAATTTTTATGTCTTGGTTTAAAAGGGATATAGGTCTGTAGCTTTGAACAAGGTCTGGATCCTTATCTGGTTTAGGGGAGATGTACAATCAAGGCCTCAAAAAGATGAGGATCTATCTCCGCCCCGGTTAAGATATATTGAAATAATCGATTAAGTACTGGTAGTAAAAGATCCCAAAACACTTTATAAAATAGGGAAGAGAATCCATCAGGGCCTGGGGCTGTATCTGAGGGTAATCCACTTATGACCTCAGCAATTTCCTCCTGTGATATAGGAGAGACCAAAAAACCCTTATGCCCTTATGTTGTACTGAAAGGGAGGGCTAATGGGAATCCCTCAGGTAAATCTCCGTGCTCCCAGGACAGGGAGGGTGCTCCATATCACTATACAGCATTTCATAGAATAGGGCAAATTCTTGAACTATCTCGGTAGGAGATATTTTCAGAGACCCATCAACTATTGCCCTAATTGGAGGGATGAATCTCACAGATTCTTGTTGCTTGATACGAAGTGCCAATAGGCGCCCCGCCTTCTCTCCCTGATCTGTGTAACTGGTTTTAGTACGAATAATAGCTAATTCTGCTTTTTCCCGAAGTAACTCTAAATATCTGTCTCTCAGCAATAAGAGCTTCCTCCTGTCTTCTTCTGGGGCAGTAACCGAAATATTAGTTTTGAGTGACCGAATTTGGGACAATAATGATAACAGTTCTTTCTCCATTGCCCTTTTCCTACTCACTGCCATACTAATAAGAATCCCTCTCATGTAGGCCTTAAAGGCCCCCCCATACAATATACGGTTTTGCACTGTCTAAGGGGTTAGATAAGAAAAAAAACTCAATTTGCTCCCTTATGAGCTTGCAATACTTAGAATCCTTGAGAAGTTGTTCATTAAGTTTCCATCTTGTTTCCTTATTTGGTAAATCAAGGAATGCCAATTTGCATAACACCAGTGAATGATCAGAGACAGAGCCAGGTTGGATCGAAGAGGTCTTGACCCCCGGTAGGAGAGCCTAAGAAATAAGAATATAGTCAATGCGGGACTGCGAGCCGTGCGCCATTGACCTGAAAGTGAATTCCTTAGAATCCAGAGATAGGACACGCCAGACATCACAGTGCCCGCATTGATCCAATAAATCCTTAAAAGCCCTTTGTCCCGGAGAAACCACTCCCAGTCCATTACCTGACCTGTCGAGATTAGAATCTGCAGATTGATTAAAGTCGCCTTCCAAAATAATCCTGATGGGAAGCAAAGGCAGGATAATGTTTATGAGTCTCATACAAAACCCTAGATCATCCATATTAGGACCACATATACTGCCAAGTAAAAGTGGGACTGACTAGAGAGTACCTTTAACTAAGATGAACCTACCCTCGGGGTCTTTGATGACTTGCGTAGAGACAAAGGGAATTCCCCAATTAATAATAAGCATGACCCCACAGCTATTGATAGAACCCTGAGCATCATAAACCATCCCCACCTGCTGTCTCCTTAACTGTAAAGCTTCCGCTTCTAATAAATGGGATTCCTGTAGGAAAGTTATCTGAGAGCATAATAGGCTTAAATGTTTGAAAACCTGATATTGTTTGGGTTTTTTCCTGATCCCCTTAACATTCCAAGTAGCAAAAGTCACCTCCTTGGCCACCTAATAATAATTGTTGAATTGAGTAGGTTCAGCCCTGCACTCAGGATATGTAATACAAGTAACCAAACCCCAAAAGTTGCTGCTGTAAGGCCCTCCTCACCCCAACCCCCACAATTAGCCAATTTTTTATCCCCTATAACCCCTTCCCCCAACAAAATCTGTGCCCCCATCCCCCACTGACCCCCAAACTGTCACAAGCAACATTTAGCACAGTACTGGGTCATTTCTTCCCTCTCCCACCTCCCGATAATGAACCTCTGCTAATGACAGGCCACTTATATCTTGAGGTGCGTGTATAAAATGCAAATGATATTAGCTAACCCTTAACACCTAGAGAGCGGTCCTGGGCTTCCAATGCATGTATGCACATAAATATTAACCTGATAGCACAGGGGAAAATGAAATAAACTACCAAAATCATGACTGTGGCAGGTAACCTCAAAAACCAGAATGAGAATTAGGGGTTACCTTGCCCCAGAAAGAACTATACCAAAATCAGAGCCAGAGGGAAAACTGATGAAGGGGAATAGCCCCAACCTCATACTGAGAACAGAGAATGAGACAAATGTTGAGCGTGAGACCCTAAAGAGAGAAAACTGAGAAACATGTCTTCCTTGAGGCTGCCAGCCCCTAATTCCAAAAACACCTCTTGAAAAAATTGGAGTGGTAAAAAGACTGGAAGAGATCCTTCTCGAAATAAGAGCCACATGGGCGTGTATTACTTAGGCATGCTGCACCCTCTTGTGGTCATCACCCAAGCCTTACAGGGTATGTCTGAATAGCAATGAAAGCCTGAAACCGCTCTAATGCCCAACAAACTGTAACATGAAGACTAATCTTATAATCAACACCCCAAACTTCCCCCGTATGCAACCCCCCAAAACTGAATACAATAGCATCCAAACTATATTCCTAGATGAGCCATCCCCAAGACCCTGAAAGTCTTCATCCTAAGCCGAAATTAACATTAGGAAGTTAGGACTTGACAGATTGTTAGCGGTTAGGCCATGTACAAAATAGCCCAGTTCCAGATGAAAAAACGAATACATCCAAATATAGCTCATTGAAGTTATTTCCTCTGAGAGAAAGAAAAATAGCAGTTCCAACAAACAGCTCTCAGTAGCTTCTGATACTCTAGCAAGATCTCTCAGGGCTCTCGGAACAAGTCCGGTAGCATAGATTTAAGGCTTGACAGGGCAACTTCAGGATCATCATAATTAAACAAGGATCCATTTACTGAAACTTGTAACCTGGCTGGATACCCCATCCTAAATTTCAAACCCACTGCGATGATCTTAGATACAGTAGGATGAAACGCTTTCCGCTTCAGACAGACCGAACCAGGGAGATCTTGCGCAATTCTCAGCTTTGCATTCTCCCAATGAACCTCTTGTAAAGCTCTCACTTTCTGCAAAAAATGCTGCTTTTTTAAATAATTCAAGAAGCGGCAAATAATAGGACGGAGGGAGCATCCAGAGAAGGCTTTGGTCGCAGAGACCTATGCGCTCACTCTATCATGTACACTGGGCCAAAGGGAGAGGGACCAGCAACCCGTTCCACCAGCTTCTATGTAAAGACAACAGCATGTTGGCCCTCTTCACCCTCTAGTAGCCCTAGTATTACGACGTTATTTCTGCGGCTACAACCCTCCAGATCTTCGAGTTTAGCCTCTAAACAAGACAACTTCTGTCTCGTTGACACCAATTCAGGATCCAGACTCTCCAGCTTCCTCTCCATCGAGACTATTCGAGCTGTATTATCAGAAACCGTTAGCGAGACTTCATCCAATTTTCTTGAGAGGGTTTTCAGATCAATCACCATATCTTTCATCTCTTCACAAAAAGGTTTAAACTCTTCTAAGAACCTATTAAATGTTAAAGGTTCTTGTTCCCCAGCTTGACACGAAGGATCCGCTTGTCTGGCCCACTCGAGGCTCGGGATTTCTTTGGAGCCTTTTCAGGAGTAGCTGGGGGGGTGTTTCTGCAGGGCTTTCTTCATGTAAGCCTCCATCTACCAATCTGACACCCAAAACAGGCTCACAATATGTTTAGACAATAGAAGAATTCCCAGACAGAAGAATTAGAGAAGATTAAATGTCTAAAAAAGACGATGTAATACTCGGGAGACAGGAGCTTAGCGGAGGAGCTTTTACTCAGCACTCTGCATCACATGATCCCCCTGCATTTACTTGTTTTTAAACCATTCACCACAGCGATCTCCTCTCACTGCAGCCATTTTCCTCTCACTGCCATTCTGCTCTTGTCACAGCTGCTTCTTGTCATGCTAGCTTCCTCAATTGCTAACCAGTCAGATACCAGACAAAAAACTGCTGCCATAAAGTCAGAGGTCGCCTCTTTCTTAAAGAATTTTCCTCATCCCAATGTGCAAAATCACAACACAAAATCAGCGAACCACTTGCTTCTCACTTTTTTTTATTCAGCATTGTTTGTCTTCTACTTATTTCTTTACCCCGATTCTGTCCTCTCAGGAACTTTCACTGAGGTTTTCAGCACATGCATTGCCACTCCTGTTTTGTACTCGGCCCATCTTTCCATGCTAAAGCCGCAACCCACCTACATTTAACTACAGCATTACTTTTGTTTCAAATGTAAATCTCACTGAGTAGCATTTTTATCTCTCTCTTTTGCTTCTTATCATATCGGAACTGCAGCCACTTACTTTGTTTAAGCCATGCCACCCACTCGCTCACTGCAACAGAGCTCTCACAGCAAACTAATGCTCTGAATGAATTCAAACCAAAGAACAAAAAAAATCAACAATTTAGATTTCTCTGCTCAGAACTAATGCCCATAGCTAAAACAACCACAAATAATAGTCAGCCTGGCCTCTAGCTAACAGGAGCTGCCATTTCCCATACTGAATTGCTCAACACCAAGCCTAACCACTAATCACAGAACATGCTGAAGCATCTCTAGAAACCACTCACTCCTCCATTCACTGCCACTCACAAAATCAAGGAAGAACATGCAGACCAATGAAATAGTCCCACTAAACAAAAAAATATATATATATTATTTCTTAGAATTCCACCCCACAGTCCAAGGGATGCCTATTGCATAAATAAAATATTCAGTGGTCAGCTGTGTGATACGTAGTTTATCTGTACTCATTGACAGTGACCACAGGAACCATCACTCATGACTCTGCTATGCTCCACCACTCATGAAGTCACCTGCAGTCACTGTCCACTAGTACAGATAAAACTGCGTATCACACAGCCGATCCCCGCATGTCACATATACTGTATATGTGTATGTGTGTGTATATATATATATATACAGTATATTATGGTAGTACGGTAGTGCTACCATATTTAGGGTTGAAGAGACATTTACATGTTAAACCTAAAAATCTTCACCTTAATAACTTTGCAACCATTCAACGGATTTGCCTGAAATTTGGAATACATGATCAAGAACCATACATCATGGGATCTGCCAACTTTCGTACTGTACGGATATACGGCTGCAGCGTTATTAAGCGTGATCTGAGCAATTTTATGCTTTATTGAATTCTTTCCTCATCCCTACAGGTTGCACGGTTTGCGCGGCCGGTCTGAAAACTTCAGGGAACATGTGTCCAGGGTCCCCGATGTGCCTTTTAAAGATTTCATGAAAAAATATTGAACAGTTCAAAAGTTATTCAAAAAACAATTTCCCATTATGAGTCAATGGGAAAAGTTAACAAAAAGTTTGACACTTTCGCAAATGTACTTTTTAGTATCGTAAATGGCCCTAGTAGTGTCGCAAATCCACCATTTTGTTTTCAGTTAGTGATCAGAAAAATCCTTGGCATTTAAAATTGGGACCCTCTAGGGACACAATTATTTCTGTGTTCACCTAGTCGGACCCTGAGGATGCTGGCCATGTCTTTATTTTGTGGTTAAACACCCCAGAAAAATGTTTTTAAAATTTTTGGAAAAAGTAGTATCGCAAAGTAGTGTCACATTCACAACACTTTCACAAATCTGTGCGAAAGCTTTCGCAAATCACGACACTACTTTGCGACACTATGCCCAAAATAACAGGAATTCTTTGCCACCCTGCTGCAAATGAACAGTTTGGTCTTCTGGGCTGAAATTTTGAGGGACGGCAGCCAATATCTTACAGATGTGCCTTTTGGTGGTTTGGTGACAAAATATTGCACGGATACAAAGTTATGGTACTCCAAAGTTGATACTTTTTCCTATAGACTAACATTGAGGCATCCACTGCATGACAGGAATTCTTTGCCACCCTGCTGCAAAATAATAGTTTGGTCTTTTACACTGAAATTTGGAGGGAAGAAAGCCAACATCCGACAGATGTGATCTTTGGTGGTTTGGTGAAAAAATATTACAGAGCGGCAAAGTTATGGCACTCCGAACTTCTCTTTTTTTCCCATAGGATAACATTACGGCATTCGCTGCACCTTTCAGGGTCCGTATCTCGGAAACTGCAAGATACAGACATTTTGTTTGAAAAATGCTTAGCCCCCTCAAAGGGGCTAAGTACAAAACTAACCAGGAAAGTCATAAATCATATAACTTTCAAATTTTTTTCTATGTCGTACGGTTCCTGAGATATAAGCAATTTAGTATTCTAACTCCTCATTTTCTGGTCCGAGACCCATTATTATGCATACATTCTTTGCACTCACTGTCTTTCTCTATGCAGCTTTTGGGGAAACCAGCCTGTGTGCTTACATTACTGTTACCTTTACCACTTCTGCTTGCAGTTCCGTACCCATTTCACTTATCGTTCCCATCTATGCCTCCATGTCCATTACCGTTTTGATTTGAGCTTACGTTTCCATTATTTTTACCATTTGTGTCTACAGTACTGTTTCTCTTTCTGTTTTGCTTTGCTTCATCATGCACATTACCATTTGCATTTGCGGGCACTGTGTTACTATGTGACAAGACATCACGTGGTGGGAGTGCGGGGACCCCACAGCCACTTTACATTCACTATTTCTCGTTATCATTCTCAAAAAGAAGGGAAATTAGAGGCAAAAAACTCTGTTTAATGCATCAGTTAGGGTTGTTCCACAGCAACAAAAGTGAGGAAATTCGATGTTAGGGTTGAAACCCCCCTTGCACTTCTCCAGCCCACCCCCTCAACCGGCATCGGGGTGCGTGTTGGGGTCGTTGGCCCTATCTCTCACCCCATCACATGTGGAAAGAAGCTGAGGAATAGGAGAATGGGGTGAGAGTTAGGACCAACGACCTAACATGCACCCCGATGCCAGTTGTGGGGTGGGCTGGAGGGGTGCAAGGGGGGTTTCAACCCTAAGATCGAATTTCCTCACTTTTATAGCTGTGGAACAACCCTTACTGATGCATTAAATGGAGTTTTTGCCTCTAATATATATATATATATATTGCTGTAGAAATTTTTATTTATTGAGTTCTCAGATTACAATACATATACTATATATATATATATATATATATATATATATATATAGAGGCAAAAAAACTCCATTTAACTGGCATTGGGGCACGTGTTAGGGTTGTCAGCCATAACTGTCACCCCATCAGATGTGTGAAGAAGCAGAGGTATAAGAGAATGGGGTGAGAGTTAGGACTGACAACCCCAACGCGTTCCTCGATGCCGGTTGGGGGTGTGGATGGGGGGTTAAAGGGGGGCTTTCAACCCTAACACTGAATTTCCTCACTTTTGTCGCTATGGAACAATCCTAACTAATGCATTAAATGAAGTTTTTTGCCTCTAGTTTCCCATCTTTTTGAGAGTGATAATGAGAAATAGTGAATGTAATGTAGCGGTGGGGGCCCCTCACTCCCGCCACTTGATGTCTTGTCATATAGTAACACGGTGCCTGCAAATGCAAATGGTAATGTGCATAGTGAAGCAAAGTGAAACAGAAAGATAAACAGTACTGTAGACACAAATGGTTAAAATAATGCAAACGCAAGCACAAATGAAAACGCAAAGGGTAACGCACATGGTGCCGTAGACGAGAACAGTAAGTGAAACAGGTACGAAACCACAAGCGGAAGTGATAAGGGTAACAGTAATGTAAGTGCACAGGCTGGTTTTCCCAAAAAGCTGCACAGAGAAAGACAGTGAGTACAAAGAATGTATGCATAATAATGGGTCTCAGAGCAGAAAATGAGGAGTTGGAATACTAAATTGCTTATATCTCAGGAACCGTACGACATAGAAAAAAAATTTAAAAGTCATATGATGTATGACTTTCCTGGCTAGTTTTGTACTTAGCCAATGAAAAATCCGTATCTTGCACCATTTCTGAGATATGGGCCCTGAAAGGTGCGGCGAATGCCGTAATGTTATCCTATGGGAAAAAAAGAGAAGTTCAGCATGTGATAACTTTGGCTCCCTGTAATATTTTTTCACCAAACTACTAAAAGGCACATCTGTGGAATGTTTGCTTTCTTCCCTCCTAATTTCAGCCCAAAAGACCAAACCGTTATTTTGCAGCAGGGCGGCAAAGGATTCCTGTAATGCGGCGGACACCGTAATGTTATCCTATGGGAATAAGTGCCAACTTTGGAGTACCATAACTTTGCCGCCCTGTAATATTTTTTACCAACACACTGAATGGCACATCTGTGAGATGTTGGCTGTATTCCCTCCAAATTTCAACCCAAAAGACCAAACCGTTCTTTTGCAGCAGGGTAGCAAAAAATTGCTGTAATTTTGCCATACCCTTGAAAAGTAGTGTCGCAATTTGCAAAAGCTTTTGCAAAATTTTGTGACACTTTCGTGAGTGCGACACTACTTTGTGAAAGTACTTTTGCCAGAAACTTAAAAAACATATTTCTAGGGTGTTTAACCTCAAACTAAAGACATGCCTAACATCCTCAGGGTCCGACTAGGTAAACACAAAAAGAATTGTGTTGCTAGAGGGTCCCAAATTTAAATGGCGAGCATTTTTCTGATCACCAACTGAAAACAAAATGGTGGATTTGCAAAAGTAAAAGGGCCATTTGCGAAAGTAAAAACTGCATTGCGAAAGTGTTGAACTTTTGTTAACTTTTCCCTTTGACTTAAAATGGGAAACTGTTTTTTGAATAACTTTTGAACCATTCAATATTTTTTCATGAAATCTTCAAAAGACACATCGGGGACCCTGGCTGCATGCTCCCTGAAGATTTTGGACCAGTCGTGCAAACCGTGCGACCTGTAGAGATGACCAAAGAATTGCAAAAAAGCATAAATGTGCGTGCAGATCATGCTTAATAACTCCGCAGCCGTACATCGAAACAGTACAAAAGTTGGCAGATCTCAAGGTGTATGGTCCTTGAGCATGCATTCCAACTTTCAGGCAAATCTGTTAAACAGTTACAAAGTTATTAAGGTGCAAAATTTTAGGTTTAACATTTAAATGGCTCCTGAACCCTAACTACGGTAGCACTACCATCCTACCATAATATATATATATATATATATATAATAAAATATAATAAAACTTAATTTTTATGGTGCCTTTCCAAAACCAAGGTGCCGAACAAGTTTAAAAACAAATGACATATTGCACAAATTACAGCAGCTTAGTTAATACACAAACATCTAAACAAACGTATAAAATTAGAATAAAAACAGCCAATCAGTCACCAAATGCTTAGTGCCAAAGATGAATTTTTAGGGCTCATTTAAATCCCTCCACAGTTGCGCACTCACGTAACTGGCAGGGTAGAGAATTCCAAAGAGAAGGGGCCGCATGCATAAATGCCCGGGCCCCAGAAGATTTCAAGCACACTCTTGGAATCTCTAGCAACCCTTCACCAGCTGAGCGGAACGATTGCCCCAGGACAGTAGGGAACCAGAAGATTTTTCAGGTAGTCAGGGCCCTGTTCTTGTAGGGCTTTGTAAGTCAAAAGACCAACTTTAAAGGTGATCCGCCATTGTACTGACAGCCAGTGCAGACCGCGCAGCACCAGAGAAATATGACAGAACCGAGAGGTTCCTGCCAAGAGCTGAGCTGCTGCATTCTGCACTAGTTGCAAATGGTGGATTTCTACCCCAGAAAGCCCTAGATACAGGGAGTTGCAATAATCCAGGTGGGAGGACACAAAGGCGTGAACCAGGATATGAAGGTTGCCGGATGGAATAAGGTGCTTAATCCTGGCGATATTCCTCAGATGGTAAAAATAGGTCTTGATGACGGCTGACACCTGCTAATGTGTAGTCAGCCCCTCATCAAAGATTACCCATATATATATACATATATATACTGTAGATAAAGGTGTGTGTGTGTGTGTGTGTGTAGATACTTTTATTACATCAATTAGACAGTCATATAATACAGACACATACATTTTCCAACACTTTGGCTGGCAATATCATGTATCCTTTTCATAAAAAAAGGTCTTTTAAACAGGGGTCAGCCTTAACCTTTTTTTGTACTAACCAGCAGGACAAGTTAATTCAGAATTGCACTAGCCCTCAGATGTCTGTACCAGTCCACAGTTATAATACAGAATTTTGATCACTTACACAGGAACAGTTTCAAGACAAGAAACACTCTGATTATTGCATTTATCCTGCTCCCACATTGCTTCTTGCCCCAATAAAAATAAATAAATAAAAACTGCCACACAATCACAATTATCCCAAAAAGTGAAGGAACACATCAGATAGTAGATACAACATTGTAATAGGGAACAAGAAAAGTGCAGTTATATACATGGTAATTTTCTATACTGATAAAGCAATTTCATAGAAATTCCAACATTAGGACAGTGTAAGTGCCTTGACCAAGAGCTAGGGAAGGCTATCCTCAGGAGTTGAATACGAGTATCAAGGAGGCCATTTATTGGTCTCTGCTTGGATACAACTTCACTTCATTTTTGTCTGTATATGGGCTTTTAGATTATTCTTAAATGTAACCAGTAAGTTACGTGATATAACTTTTTAGTAGGGAGTTCCAGAGGGATGTGACCATGTAAGAGAAGGCACAGTTGCCCAAGGCAGAGTTTACTCCAGAAATTTCTAATAGTGGATTGGATGGGGATCAAAGGGGTCCGAGATGCAGCTTAAGCTTGAGAACCCCTGTAAGGCAGGGGGTGGGACATCAGTTATAAGGCAAGGCAGAGCAGGGGGAGCTGTAAACAAGCAGAAAAAGGGGGCCAACCCAGGGATGTTAGCACATCACAGTGGTGCAATCTGGGGGGGGGGCAGCTGCAAAGTGCCCAATTTTATTGTACATACAATTAAGTTTATTATAATCAGCAGCCTGCAAGGAGTGTAAGACAGGAGCAAAATATTTCAGTGTAGGCAGCAAAGTGCTATTGGCAATGGCAAGGTGAACAGGCTTAGTGAGGTAAGGTAGAAGTCTATACATCAGTCCCAGTCTTTGGTTAAGTGTTTTGGACACAGCCTCTGCATGGTTAGAAAAGGTTAATTCATGGTCAAGTGCGACTTCAAGGTATTTCAGTTAGGTAACCACCTCTAGGTAAGGTTCACCCATAGTAGTTAACTTAAATTGGGATGTTTTACTGACAAATAGCTTTTGGGGGCCAAAGAGCATGACTTTAGGTTTCTTTTACGTTTAGGACCAGTCCATTTCTCTGGAACCATGTTTCAAGCTGTTTGAAGTCATTACCTAGATCTTAACTAATCTGGTTAATGTCGGTTGAGGACCTGTACAGGACAGGATCAGCAGCATAAAGTTGAAAAGAGGCTCCACCACAATAATCAGGCATATCATTAATAAATAGAGTGTCAGGGTGTCAAGCCCTTCTTAGGTTCTTGGTGATAATAAACCAGCAAAAGAAACAACAGACAAGCAGTATATGCGGTAATAAACTTGTTTATTACACAAAAGCAGACCTATGCCCTAAAAGCAGGTCTTACCAAATAGACACTGTGAGCCAGAGTTTCCCTATAACCCAGGGTATGAAGACAGCCTCAGTGGGAAAACATAATGCAGTAACTTATATATGATAATAATTTCCATGCCAACTATTACTTTCATAAGCATATTAGATACACGAAACAATCTCTATTGGCCAAAAGTTATGTGGCTCCACAGTGTTATCTAAAGATATGCAGCTAAAATGAGAACAAAGACTTATACATAGAACAGAAAATAAGTTCATAAATCCACATGATGGCAGTGTAGGCTATACAATGACTTCTCAGAAGAATAAACAGAGAGTACATAAGTGTATTCTCAGTACAATACTTATGCATTACTTAGCAATAATCACAGTAATAATATTGGCAAAAATCATAATTATTTCCCTGGTAACTTACACTTGTATGGTAAGTACCAATGCCCTATATGTTAGTACTGATTATGCATAACATAGCATGTAACATAAAAGATATTGTCAGTGGTGCACAGTGGGTTGCCAGTAAGGGTGTGGGGACCAGGTGTAACATTCCCCCCTTGTTGCCTTACTGAAAAGGCAACAACACTATGGGTAAGAAGTGAGTATCCTTCATTTACAGACCCAACACACAAGCTTTGTAAAGGAATTTAAGTTGTTCATGGTGCTGTTTGAGAGTGTGCCATAGACAGAAAATAGTTAGTATCAAAAATATAATCAGAAACAGTTGTATAATAACAAAACCTTTAAAGGTTAACTCTAACCATGTATTGGAAAGTGTGGTGCTTAAATCACCATCATGGATAAGGGTGCTAAGGGCTTCTCCAGCTTTGGAGATGCTACTGCTGATGTAGTTGAGAGGGGTGTCCTTTCTATCTAAAAGTGTTTTAAGAGACAATGTCAATGGATCATAATGTACATTAAAAATAGGTAAATATTCATGCTGGCGACCCAGGCTCGGGAGTGGACTCGGGTCACTGGGGGTTGGAGGGGGGAGGAGGATTGAGCATCCCAATGGATGCTCTCTGCCTCCAAGGGTGGGATCCTGGGGTGTCTCACACGTCTGACACACTGGTGCCAGTGGAAGCATGGACATTGGGGCACAGGTGGCTCTTCGAGAGTTGGGGAAGGGAGAACATTGTGAGCACTTGACTGTGGCATGCATCAATGCGCCGCAGGACTGGACATTTGTCCTATGTGCTGATGCCCTCAGAGGAAGGAGGGACTAATGGGAGAAAAAGGAAACATCCCCTCTCTCGGGCCAAGATGATGATTGATCCTCCTTGGATTGCCTACCTGCAGGACAGACCCCATTGTGCATGCACTCCAAGGAGAAGGAGTAAGACAGGAGGAGTAAGGAGTAAGCTTGGCACTCTAGGGGCAGAATCTGTGGGAGGGACCTGTAGGGATGACCAGAGGTCTGAAGGAGTGGAATGGGGGGTATAAAAAGGAAAGCATAAATAAAAAAAATGGGTACATTTTGAGATAGAGCAAGCAAATATTCAGGATCAGTTTCAATAACATCTGGTTCTGGGATGGGAACAGGAGTAATGACTGTATGACCAATAACAGTAGTTTGTTGAGGAATAAAACAGAAATTAGGAAATTTTATGTCACAAGTTTTAGACCCATAGGAAAAAGATTATGATTAGTGACAACACAGTACTTTCCATCAGAATTATATGTCAGTTTCACTGTAGGAACCCTCCATTTATGCAGTTGAATTGGGCAAGTGAAAGATTGATTCTTGAGTCTTGTCTAGAAGCGATGAATCTCTTCGGCCTAATTCTGGTAAAGACGTCCAGTGTTGCCCACTGGTGATGATGTAATTGAAGATGAAGATGCTGTTGCCTTTGGGGTACTAGTTTCATTTGAGGAAATGTCTAAGTCCAAAGTAAAAGACCAATCAATGCTGTCCAGTAAGTATCCACAAACCACCTTGATGATGTCGAATACGTCACAGCGACATAAGTAATGGAATCCCCTTTTGGCACAATGGTCTATATGAGGTGCTACCCAAGCTTCCAGGGTGGAATAAAATACCAGAAGAGGTGGAAGGTCTATCCTCTCTTGGTAGACGTCCTCGTCAAGATGCTTAATGGAATGAATGGAGGCCAGTCTGTCAAAACTTGCAGTCTCTGGATCAAAGCGTGGTAAGGATACAGTGAAGGTGATGAATGTGGTATCATGGAAGGTGCAATGGTTAGCAGTATAACATGGGCCCCTGTTAGGATGGCATGTGATATAACCTAGATTTCTAGCAGTAGACATGGTTATAGTAAGAGATCTGGACATACACATTGCAATACAAACAGTAGACCTACAATGAGGACAAATACAATTTTGCAAGTTGTCTATCATGGATAATATCTGGAATACATCCAGATTCCAAATCCCAGAAGAGATTATTGACAGTGGTTATATGACATCAGAGCCATAAGCAGTGCATAAGAGTTCACTGTCAATATATTGCTTTTCTGCCTCATTGCTATTTTGGAAAACAAGTTCATTAGTTCATTAATTTTATTCTTAGTGTCATTAAAACTCTTGGCAATGTTGTGCATGTTGTACTCAGTGTGCCTCTCTTCCTGACTAAGCCCATCTACACCATGCAATAAGGGTGGTAAAACATCATTCTTCATGCCAGTCTGAAATTTATCTGTTTGGCTTTTTATGGCAGCAATGTCTGCCCTGTTCCAGGTGGACATGCTGAAACTGAAGAGTCTGGAAATGGTGCCAGTTGCACCAGCGATATTAGCAGTGGCACACCTCCTGCATGATGAGAAAGGCTTCTTGTTATTAGGGTTAGGTCTAGACCTGAATAAACCTAAGTGTTCAGTGGTATGTGGACCATCCACAGGATCTTGTGTGCATATATAGTACGCAGCAAGACTATCTAATAACATAGTGCTGAAAAATCTAGATGTGTAAGTTTTAGAACACATACCACATTCAGCCATATTCCAGCAGGTGAGATCAAAAATAACTGGAATTTGCATAAATTGCACATTGTTCACAAGACTGCCTGGAAGGGATGTGGCAGTGAGACCACTAGGTGGTCCAGGTTCCTGTGAAGGACAGTCAGTAAGTTCTGCTTCAGTAGGGAGTACTACAGACAGAAATATAGCTGCTGTAGCCATGTAATTGAGAACACAAAAGTCTCTTGCACAGTCTTCCGAGTATTTATCACAAAAGGCAGAAACAATTAAAGCAGTAAAGTTAGACCAGAGTGTATGTAAATAGACAGAGTACCATTTGGGGCGATTCTAGTATTGGGCCAGCCTTGGAAAGTGCCTTTGTAAAGGTGGGAAACAGGAAGTGTATGTCCATGACTGTCAGTTTGCCATTCAATTTGGAGGGACAATTTGTCAGGTGCTACAACCATGGCAGTCAGGTAGGCATCCATGCCTTCCTGAACAGTGAGCAATTTTTTGGGAACATCTATGCTGACTCTTTCAGGGATGGTGTAGGGTGCATAGGGCTTGTTTTGTGGGGGTGTAGGTCTTCTCTCAGGATGGTCAAAAAGTGGAAGGAGTCACCTTAGATGTGTGTTCTAGTTGGATATAGTTTTCATATCCTTGCTATGGACAAAGGGGAGTGCTCCTAGAAGAAGGAGGATCACATGCAAGATAGCCATCTTGCACAGATACCTGTAAGGAAAAAGATAAGGTCAGTAGGTACAATTCCACCCAATTGAGTTAGGAAAAGTAATCATTCTCCTTTGTACAATTTGAGCTGATTAGCACGCAACCATTTATCAGAAGGTTTCTTCTGACTGATGGGTCTAACTTGGTAGACTGCAGGACTGAGTTTGTTAATTATGGGGTAGGGTTCTTCACTTTTATTGAAGAAGGAATAAGTAGAGTGTGCAAATCTGAGTACCATTACCCGATCTCTGACTTGCTAGTCCACCTCTTGTGTGTGTTTGTCAAAGTAAATATTGGATTGCTGTTGGGCCTTGCCCATACGATGTGCAGCGTACAAGTGGGTGTTGATGATGCCATCTCTCAGGTTTGCAACTTGTGTTTCTGCAGACATTCTGTCTGCAGTGGGTGTGTTCAGATCAATCAACAGGTGCTCAGGTAATCTCATGGTTCTACCAGTCATCACCTTGAAGGGTGTGCACTGGGTGGTGGCTAAAGGAGTACCCCTAATTGTCATATGGAGTAAAGGCAAAGAGAAATCCCAATCCTTGGGATTGTCCTCGACAAATTTGGATAGCATTTGCTTTATCCATCTGTTGGCTCTTTCTACCTGACCTGAAGATTGTGGATGATATGGAATGTGGAACTTCTGGTGCACACCAAGAAGTTTGACTGTTTCTTGCATCAACTCACCTGTAAAGCTGGTCCCTTGATCAGAGTCTACCTTAAGAGGCAGGCCCCACCTGGAAAACAATTGTTCTACCAGGACTTTTGCAGTTGCCTACTCTGTGCATTGTCAAGTGGGAAAAGCATCGACCCATTTGGAGAATAGGTCAGTGACCACAAGAGTGTATTTCTTGTTCCTGCTGCTGTTGGTCAAAGGACCAATTAAATCAATTTGAACTGCATGCCAGGGACCAGATTGTCTCTGAGGAAGTAACTTGGCACTCCTTTTGGTTGAGGCAGGGTTGTTCTGTGCACAAATTAAGCAGTTTTGGATGCAATGTTTGACATCTCTTGTGATGCCAGGCCACCAACCCACAAATTTCAGTCTCTGGACTGTATTCTCCATCTCCTGGTGCCACCAGTTGGGGTGTCATGGACCTGATGGATGAATTCATATCTCAATGCTTTTGGGAACTATCCACAACCTGTATTTCAGGTCATCAGGATGATACCATATCAACTTGTTGTCATGCGATAGATGCAATTTGTCTGCGCATCTTTTGCAAGGGTTGTGGGTTGAGTTCTTGTTCAGTTCCTGTGTTTAGGTATCTGAACACCTCTTTCAGCTGAAGGTCAGATTTTTGTGTGGTGGACAACTCCAGTGGCACAAAATATTCTATTTTCTTCTTTGTGGCAGCTATTTGTACAGCTGCCAGAGCCACAGGGTGAGCTATATCCCTCGTGTTCCCCCCTTAGCACCATCTTGTGCAAGAGTGTCTACTCGATTGTTGAAAACTTGCTATGGATCAGATTTTGAATGGGCCTCCACCTTGTGAATTACAGGTTGTGTTTAAACTGTTGAATCAAGTTGTGAATGTATACAAAAAGTGCTTTGTATTTCACAGGGGTGCCATCAGAAGTCATGAAAGAGTTATTTTCCCAGAACATTAAAAATTCAGTCAGAGAGCAACAGACCCAGTTAAAGTCCATAAAGATTATGGTATCGGTGGTACCTTGGAGTATCAGTTCAAGAGCACAGGCCATAGCTGCCAGTTCTGCATACTGAGAAGATGTAACACTGCAGTGTTTGGATGCATGAACAGTGTTACCATTAGGGTGCATGCTGAGCACTCCAAATCCAGCTATCTGTTCTCCTTGGTAGTAAGAGGCAGAGCCATCAGTAAAGACATGACACAGAAAAGTGTCAGCAAGTAGTTTTTGAGTAGTGGGAAGAAAAGGTCCTGGATCAGGCAAATCAGGAGGCCGGAGTGAGCAATCATGCAGGGCTCCTTGATACAGAAGACTGTATGCTAAAATTGAGGGCATTTTGGCAGTGTAGACCTGTATGTCATGGTCCTGAAGATGAAGAGACCAGTGAGTCAGTCTAGTATTAGACACAGACCCATCCTTCACTCTATCTGACAGCAGAAAGTTTGTGGGGGTGTGATTTGTATGCAAAATGATGGGTGAATACCCAATGATGTACAGGAAGTGCTTGACAGCCCAGTAGGTAGCTAGAAGGATTCTTTCACAAAGACTGTACTTCTTTTCCACTGGGGACAGCATCTGGAAAGCATAGGCAATAGGTCTCAAAGTGCAATTAACCTTTTGAGCAAGTACTGCAGATATGGCTATGTCTGAAGTAGCAGATTCCAGATGGAAGGGTAAGGCTGGATTGGGGTTAACTAATGCTGAAGCAGAGGCCAGATCCTGTTTCAGAAGGGTCATGGCATTAGTGTGAATGGGACTCCAAGTCCAGAGAACATCCTTTTTCAGGAGCTCATACAGAGGGGTGGCCTTTTGTGCAAAATCACAAATGAAATCCCTGGAATAGTTTCCCAGGAAATGTCTGAGTGTTGCCACACTGGCAGGAAGTGGCAAATCTTGTAGAACTTAAATCTTCTTCCAGGCTGAGCTTCTGCCTTGTTCTGTGATATGCAGGCCAAGGACGATAACCTCTTTCTGGCACAGTTGTGCTTTTATAGGATTGCACTTGAGGCCTGCTCTTTGTAAGACAGTCAGTAACTCATCAAGGAGATCAAGATGTTGCTCTTTGGTGTCAGTTGCCAATAGTAAGTTATCCTCATACTGCAGAAGGCATTGTGGGGCAGATAAATTCTGCAAGGTGTCCATCATGTGTAGATGGAAAAGGGAAGGGCTGTTGTAAAAGCCCTGGGGCAGGCAGGTCCAAGTGTACTGACAACCCTCAAAGGTGAAAGTAAACTGTATTGGCTTTCCTAAGCAAGGGCCAGAGATCAAAACCAATTGGAGATTTCAAGGGCACTAAACCACCTATGATCTGGTGTTAGCAATTTGAGCGCATCTGGCACTGAGGTTACTGTGGGGGAGCAGCTATGAGTAACTTGATTAAGTCTTCTGTAGTCAGTAGTGAATCTCCAAGATGCATTGCACTTTTTCACTGGCCAGATGGGTGAGTTGGCAGTTGAGACAAAAGGCCTGACCACACTTTGCTTTAGAAGTGACTGAATGGTTTCTTTGAGTGATGGTGAGGCCTCTGTAGGAAAAGTGTATTGCCTTTGCCTATCACGTTCTGAACCTGGAATTTCAATGATGGTTTGTATTCTCCCACAATCATGTTTGTGCATTGCAAAGGCATAGAGGTGCTTCTGCAGAATGGGTAAATGTTTCTTGAAGAACTTATGTGTCTAGAATAGAGCTATGACATCATATTCCTTGTCATTAACCACAATAGCGGCAACCACGTGTGAATCAGGAATCATGACCATAAGGTATTGTCCTCTGATCGGGATCAAAAGCATATTAGCTAAATATGAACATATGAAAACACCAGCAGAAGCAGGCCTTATGGTCTATCAAGTCTGCTCGATTGTGTAGCTAGCCCCTCAACTTGCAGCTGCCCCACCTTCCCTACTCCTCTTTATCATAATCCTCACCTTACCCTATCCCAATCCCTCTTAAAATCACCCACCATTCTACAGAACACCACCCTCAAACAAAACATTCTACCTGTCCACCACCCTTACCGTGAAGAAATGCCTCATGATTTCCCTCCCGTATCTTTCCCCTCCAAACTTAACTGATGCCCTCTTGTATCCCTTCCTCTTTTAAGTTGGAGAATCCCTTCCGTTACAACCTTATTTATCCCCTTGAGGTATTTAAATGTTTTGATCATATCACCTCATCCCTCCTTTCCTCCAGGGAGTACGTGTTCAGTTCTGCTAATTTCTCCTCATAGGACTTCCCCTCAAACCCTGGATCATCTTTTCATGCCTGCCCCTCCAACAGCGATGTTTCTTCTTCAGTAAGGGGGCACCAGTACTGCATGCAGTACTCCAGGTGAGGCCTGACCAGAGACCTGTACAGGGGAAGGATCACCTCCATATTCCTGGAGGAGATTCCCCTTGCTATACACCCTAGCATCCTATTGGCCTTTGCCACCACCTTCCTGCACTGAACCAAGTTGTTCATGCTGCCTGTTATAATCACCCCAGATCCTTTTCTTCTACTCTACTTTCCAGCTGTACCCCTCCCAGCTGATAGCTCCTCCCCTGGTTCCTAGCTCTGAAGTGCATTACCTTGCACTTCTTGGCATTGAACCCCAGCTTCCAAGTTATTGACCACTCCTGTAGTTTATTCAGGTCCTCCTGCAGCCCCCTCCAGCCTTCAATGTCATTTACCACAGCTCCCATCTTCATATTGCCCATGATCAGACTGATCCTACTCTGGACCCCTTATGAGATATCAGCTATGAATATCCCAAACAGCACTGGCTCCAGCACCGATCCCTGGGGTACCCCGCTCATCACTTCCCTTGGAGATGAGACTGCCCCCCCACCCTCTTCTGTCTTCCATTCAGCCAGTTGGCTATCCAGTTTACCATCTTTGTTACCACCCCTATGTATTTCAGCTTTCCCCCCAGCCTCCCATGCGGCATGGAATCAAAGGTCTTGCTGAAGTCCAGGTACAGGACATCCACTGCATCGCCCTTGTCCAGTTCCTTGGTCACCCAGTCATAATACTCAGTTAGATTTGTCTGGCAGGATCTGCTGGAGACAAAACCATGCTGTTGACCATCCTGGAGACCATTGACCTCCAAGAAGGTCACCAGCAACTCCTTTAGGATTATCTTCATGAGCTTCCCCAAAATTGATGTGCGGTTCACTGGCCTGTAGTTGCCCAGCTCATCCCTGGGGCCACTTTTGTGGATGGGCACCACATGGGCCATCCTCCATTCCTGCGGCATGCTTCCTGTGTCTAGGGAGGTATTGAATAGGTCAGTCAGTGGCTAAATATACTACACAGCCATGAAGTGCTAGGAAATCAATTCCTAGGATGCTGAGGTGATGATGTAATACCATGAGGTCAAAAGTGTGATTCATGCTGAGGCTACCCAACACTATGGAAAGTACAATGGAGTGGTAGGTAGACAATCTCGTGCCATCCACACTTTGAGCATTGGTCCTCCAACTGGAGGACCAAGAGGAATTCGCTGGATCCTCATCATGTAGTACAGACACAGCAGCGTCTGTATCTAGCAGTACAACCATTTGGCGGCCCTGACTGTGGCCTTGGTACAAGGCCTTCTATTTGTGTCAATAGTGATATTGTTCAAAATATGGACTGGGGCCTATAGTTGTCAATCTGAACTATTACTGCCATCTTCAGGTAGTTCCTGAAGATGCAGGCTGGCAAGATCTCACCTGGCCTCTTCCAGGCCCTAAGTAGGATACAAGGAGATGTGGGTACTGGTAGTCACTGCATTAGACAAGGCCTCAGGATTCAGCCCTGCTGCAGCCTGGTCCAAGGAGGTTCCAATATCTTCTTGGCCTAGTAGGGACTGTTACCGGAGCTAATGCTGCAAAGGTCCACCTTGGTATAGTCGTGGCCACTGATTGGACTTTCCCAAAGAGTGTGCCGAGGTTGTTATTCTCTACTACTACATCACGGTAGGAAGGGCCTTGTCGATAATTTCCATTGCCCCGATTGTCATTCTGATTGTAATTAGGGTTGTTCCAATTTCTTTATCGGTTCCTATTTCAGCTGTGGTCCCCCCCATCCTGTAGGTCTGTTTATCATCCAAGGGCATGGCCTTGTTGTCCTGGGCCCTGCCCTCTACTGTACAGTGGGCTCTGGGCTTGCTGCTAAAGTGTACCATGGCCACCTTGACTTTTGAGACAGAATTCAGATCTCAGAGGTAGATCTGGTAGACATGCTCTGTCCTTACGAGAATATCTGAAAATTTGTCAGTTCAGGGGAAAACAGCAGACTTGACCTTGACATGCACAGCCAGAATCAGGATCTGAATGAACAAGGTCTTGTATTCAATTTGGTCAACATCCGTTTCCTCTTGCAAGAGTACTTTGCCAGTGTAGTAGGCCAACTATAACCTCTGATGGAATGACGCTGGACTTTCCTTGTCATACTGTTTGACAGGATGGGCCAACATAATGCCAACCACACCCCGGGGAATGTGCGGTAATGTGTTCCACTACAACATTATCAAAAGTCGCATCTGTGGCTTGGCTGATGTCTTCTGAGAGTTCTGACCAGAGGCCAGGGTCTACAGTCTGCCAGAGGATCTGTACTTGATAGCCTGCTGGTAGACTGAGCATCTCATATTTGGAACAAACTTTTTCCAAATGACAGCTGAGATTGTCATTGGGGGTCATGCAGCCTACACTGTCAGTGATCTGCTGTACAGAGTCAGACGCCTGAAGGGGATTAGTCTGAACTTGGGGATGCACCTCAGGAAAAGGGTTGTGGAGTTGTGCTCCATGAAGGGTGGCCTCTGCTGTGGCATCAGCCACAGAGCAGACAAGCAATTGCTGAGTAGCGACTTCCTTCAACATGTTTTCCATGTGTTCCCGGAAGACCTGTCTTTGCTCCTCAGTCATCTGTGTCCTAGCATGGGCTTTCTAGATCATCTGATCGATCTCCAACCTGTCTTCTTTTTCAGGATGGCAATCAGAGGAGCTAGGCCTCGACTTCCTCCCCCCATCAGGGGGATCACCATCTTGGCATCGCACATAATAATCATCATAGCTCTCATGACATAAGGTCACACTGTTTACATCGTGGGGAGCTGCCATCTTGTGGGTGGCAGTTGGGGAATGCTTCATTTTGAGGGAGTGTCTGGGCACCATCTTGACTGTTGTTGTCACCAAAATCGTCATCTCCAGATTACGTAAGGTCAATGGGTGTGTAATGAAACCCATTGCTTTGACGTGACTAGCCAACACCTCTCACTGATGTTGCAATTTCGCCATCACCGTGAGGAGTTTGCTCGATTCTTTGCAGATAAGGTTGCCACAATCAGGTCTGATCTCCTTCTAACCCTCTCAAATGGGAGTTGTAGTGGTTGGTAGGAGATGTCGGACACCCAGTTTGTGTGGTCTGACTTTGACCGACCCACAATCAGTGACATAGTGATGATCGTCCGATCACTGTGACCGACCAACTGTAGTTTGGATCCGGGCCCCACCCGCCTCTTAGTAGGATGTGTGGACAAAATCAGCCCAATCCTTGCTGAGATAATCTGGTTGTCATTGGAGAAGGGGATCTTTCCTGACCCTTGAAGGGAAACTGTGATTAGGCCTTCAAAAAACCCTCCTTAGACCCAGAATGTCTGGCCAACTACAGGCCTGTCTCTAACCTGCCTTTTGTAGGCAAGGTTATTGAGAAGGTGGTTGCATTGCAGCTGGACGATCATTTGACCAGCCACAATGTATATGATTCTCTCCAGTCAGGATTTAGGAAAAGACATAGTACCGAGACAGCCCTTGTTAGAGTACTAAATGACCTCCTAATAGCGAGAGATTGAAAGACTCGTTCTATCTTGGTCCTTCTTGATCTCTCTGCGGCATTTGATACCGTTGATCATGGGATTCTTTTGGAGTGCCTGTGGGTTATCTGTGGGCTATCTGGTTTAGTCCTCAGTTGGTTTCAATCATTCCTCGAAGGTAGGACTCAGAGGGTGGTGTCTGGGATTTGTTCCTCGACATCACTCCCCCTATCCTCGGGGGTGCCGCAGGGCTCTATCTTAGCACCCATGTTATTTGCAGTATATATGCTGCCATTGGGAGTGATCATTAGGTGGTACAGCTTGAGTTTTCACTGCTATGCAGATGATACTCAGCTGTACATGTCCTTTGTGTCTGACCAGGGTGATGCTGTCTCGGTCTTTAATAACTGTCTTACCGAAATTCAGGACTGGATGACTGTGAGTTGGTTGTGGTTAAACCCTGAAAAAAACTGAAGTGTTGGTGGTGGACCCAGGCCATCGAGGGGTAGGTTCGTTGACTGGGTCACCCTCAGGTCTTTGGGTTGGGGGACCCAGCTGATGACCTCAGACCGGGTGCGGAACTTGGGCGTTATATTTGATGACTGTCTGACCCTCAAACATCAGGTGTCAGCTGTTGTCAAGACCTCATTTTACCATCTGAGGAATATAGCCCGAGTGAAGCATCTGGTTCCCGCTGATGACCTTCCAACATTGGTCCACGCCTTTGTTACCTCCCGCTTGGACTACTGCAATGCCCTGTACCTAGGGCTACCGGGGGTAGATATTCACCATTTGCAGCTGGTCTATCAGATGTGTTTGACAAGACCTTCCCACTGTGAA
This sequence comes from Neoceratodus forsteri, assembly GCA_016271365.2. NCBI lineage: Eukaryota > Metazoa > Chordata > Ceratodontiformes > Ceratodontidae > Neoceratodus > Neoceratodus forsteri. The sequence goes on from CM057449.1 coordinate 854,645,696, forward strand.
TCCATGCTGCCTCAGATCCTGTGCTCCACTGGATTCTATAAATATCACAATCCTTTCCTTTAGCAGTGACTCCATTAATTTCCCCACCACCAAGGTCAGACTGACTGGCCTGTAGTTACCAACCTCCTCCCTGTTCCCACTTTTGTGGAGAGGGATTATATTCGTCCTCCTCCAGTCCCCTGGAACTACCTCAGTCTCTATTGATTTGCTGAAAAGAGCTGTTACTGGTGCTACCAGCACCTCTGTAAGTTCTTATAATATTCTGGGATGTATCCTATCCGGACCCATAACCTTGTCCCCTTTCAGATTCTAAAGTTCCTGTATGATTCTTTCCTCCATAAAATGCCTGGTATCCACGTCTCTCGCATTGGTGCTCTTATCACCCAAAAGTGGTCCTTCTCCTTCCCCTTCTTCTGTGAATACTGAACAAAAATATTTGCTCAGGTTTGTTGCTTTTTCTAGGTCCCGCTCAACACACAACCCTCCCTTTTTAACCCCACAATCCTACCCCTGGTCTTTTTTCTTTCACTAATGTACCTGAAAAAAAAGTTTTGTCACCTTTCCTACTTGCCGGGGCTATTCTTTCCTATGTTTTTGCCGTTGCACTCCTGACTGCTTTCCCTGCCTTCTTCTGCTTTTCCAGATACAGTTTCTTGTCCCCATCTCCCCATGTTTCCTTGTACCTCCTGACAGCTAGCCTTTTCTCTCTTACTTTCTCAACCACGTCCTTTGAGTATCATAGTGTTTTTTTCTTTCTCTTTATTTGGCTGAGTTGCCTTTGCTATGGCTCCCTTAAGATTAGCCCATTGTTTCTCTAAATCCCCCCTTCTTCTTCCCCTGCCATGGCTTCCTTGATACAGTCCCCCAATTTTGCAGAATCAACCCATCTGAAATCCAGAACCCTTGCTTGTGTGTGGTTTGACTCCTTCACTGTTCTCACATTGACCCACACCATACGATGATCACTGGACCCAGGGTAGCTACTCAATATTACATCGGTGCCTCCATCCCCACTGGTGAGTGCCAGGTCTAATATTGCTCCTTCTCTGGTGGGTTCTGCCTCGAGCTTCTTAAGGCACACCCCCTGCAGGGCATCCAGGATGCCTCTGTTCCTGGCTGTGGTTGTAGCCTGGGTGCTCCAATACACATTAGGCAAATTGAAGTCTCCCACCAGTAGGACTTCACCTTTGGCTGTCATTTTGTGGATGGCTACCACTAGTACCCCATATATGTCCTTCCCTTGTGCTGGAGGTCTGTAGATCATGCCAGTGTGAATGGTAGTGCCATTTCCTGTCTCCAGAGTGACCCACAGTGCTTCTGCTCCCTCCTGCATTCCCTGAACTTCAGTTGCTTTAATTCCCTCCCTGGCATAGAAAGCCACCCCTCCACCCTTTTTTCCCACCCTGACTTTTCTAAATAGAGTGTAACCTGGTATAGCTTTATCCCATTCATGGTTTCCCACGTACCATGTCCCAGTAACAACAACAATGTCCAGGTCCAACTCTGCCATCAAGGTCGCTAGGTCCAGGATTTTATTTCCCATGCTGCAGGCATTTGTGTACATGGCCTTCCAAGTTTTGCAACTTCCCCATCTAGTAGCTCCCCTCCTATCCCCATGTCTTCCCTCCCTTACCCTCCCGGTTTTACTCCCATTTTCCTTATCTCTGCCATTCTACCTATTTCATCTTTAGGTTTTAGTGTTGCTTTCCCAACCCTAGGGTCCTCCCAACTGACTGCTTCATCCTGTGGGGGGGCAATTAGCTTCTTCCGGCCTACTTTCACTTCTTCCTTTGGCTAGTTTAAATCCCTGCCAATGAAGCATCTAAACCTCTCCCTGAGTGTCTTGGTTCCCCCCTGGATAGATGCAGTCCATCCGACTTGTATAGGCCTGCATCCTTCCAGGTGGGATCCCCATCCCCAATGATGCTGCAATCCTCAGAAAAGCTTGCAGCAGTTCTTGTTTCTGCATAGGCAATGCAGGATTGTTACAGGAAGAACTTGGTCCCAGTCATTGTAAAATGCCTCTGTTGGAAGCTGGGAGAGAGTCAAAGAGGAAGTGTAACTTGGAATGAGAAGCCCAATAAAAAATAATCTTTACAGGTAAGGAATAAAATATATAACGTTACTATAGCCATGCCTTTGCAGGCCATGTTTAAGTGGTTCTAGGGGGCAGGGAGGGATGGTGTAACTGAGTTGTATTTGGGGATAATTTAGTGCTAAGAAGCAGCTATGTGCTCAGAGGAGACCCAATGCAGCTAGTAAACCTCCTGGCCCCCTCTCCCTCTTTGTACATCACCCCCCCCCCACACAAACTGAACCAGAGGATCCCACAGCAGCAAATGTCAAGCAGACTAGCTCTGCACATGCAACATAGCCTCACCACACTCTCCCGACCCCCACCCCCACAAGGCAATGAACACAGTCAGGCAGAGAAAGACAAAGAAAGGCACTCCTGGCCCCCACCCTGTTATCAAATGAAAATCTGCAGTTCTGGAAGTTTCCATACAGTGTCAAGTGAGCCAGGGGCAGATTAGGATTTCTTTGGGGATGGGTCAGACAAAACTAGGGGACTTGGGAACTATAACATTTTGCAACATTTTTATTTATATATATCAAGCACAAAAGTATTGATTTTAACATGTTCTGCCCCAACAATGACAGCATTTTTTAAAACATTGCCCTTTCATCAGCCCGGGGGAAATAGCACCCAAGTATGAATCCCAACCTCCTTTATTTCTATTCAGGAGGATCTGTGCAACTCAGAAATGCCTATTTTAACCTATGAAATTATACGTTTTATTAGGGTTTATTTTTGTACCATACATGCTCCAAAGCTTTGTTTTTAGGATGAAAGAACATGCTGTGGGGTAGGGATGGGACTGCATGGATAGCAATGACTTGCTTAGTCCATTGGGAAGAAATGGGTACCCCTAAACTTGCCAGTTATGGTAACTATGGGTCTATATATGGCCGTTTTATAGCATGAGCTGCAGTGGTGTCCAGAGAAAGTACAGAGTTGGGACATTGGGAGGGGGAGAGGGATCAGCTATGGTGAGACTGGGATAAAACCCACAACCTACAGGGCAGACCCTGTATTCCTCTTAGTAGTTTGTCACTGAAGTGTTGTATATAGACACTCAAAATGTAGGGAAATTGGGGTTACTGGTCTTAATGTGGGAGAAACCACCAGCTTCATAAAGTCAAGTTCAGAACATTGGAAGGTAAATACTTAACAGCACTCTGCCCTTGATCACAGCCTGGACACAGGCTAAAAGCTCTAACAATCGAGTGATAATGGCTCACATTAACCCTTTGTGGGATCCCCCTCTTGTACAGCCAGATAACTGCAGTTTTTAAAGACCTATTTATTACACCAGGCCAGATGGTACAGAGGGAGATTAGCATGAGGACTAGAACCTGCTGAAGTAGGGACTTTTTTAACTTCACTGACAGCCATGGAAAACACACACTAGTCAAGATAGACAAGTATAGAGTTAGCTGCACTAGTCATGGTCAGTTTGCATTAGGCTCTGGGCTAGTAAAACAATGTTTAAATCAATCCCTGATCTTAAATGATCCCCAAATGTGCAGACCAATAAGTGTAATTCACTAAAAATCTCACCAACATCTTAATCTTTGTAAAGGAGTCCATGACTCAAAGGGTTGTAATTCTGAATGTTTTTAAATAAATAAATAAAAGAAATCTGGTTCAGTGTCAGTTGGCATCCATCTGTATCCCCCTCCCCCAGGATGAGGCTGGAAATAGGCAGATTATATAGTCCTCCTTTCCTGTTCAACAAAAACTAAATAAAAAATAAATAAAATAAATAATTGGAACAACTAAAAAATTCCTGTTGTATTATTTTGTCTGGGCTTTAACAATGAGTAACAAACTCTGGCCAGAGCCAACAGGACTGCAGCCAAGGAATTTGAGGTAAAAATATTGAAAATTACCAAAGTTACAAGACTGCATTCGCAAAATGTAAAGTAGCCTCATAAATTTGTTTTCTAATATTTTTACACCAAATTTTCAACATAGCCTTTTTATGACTCTGCCTCATGAAGAACGGCAGAGAAAATGTTCAACTCCTGGCCTAAAGGTGATTTCATGCAGGGACTGTGAAATCAACTTTTGGGATGCAAAAAAAAAAAAACAAATTTTGGGCAACAGCTGAAAAAAATGACAGCTATCACTTATTTATTTATTTTATTGATTGAAAAGTTTCTCCAGGAAAGACACAATGTGCAAAAATTTGCTCATCTTATGGCACATTCTGGGGGAAGGGGTAGTTGGGATAATGCAGAATCAATAGAACTTCAGGAGCAATACAATGTCACACAGTACTTACATTAGCCATAAATACAGAGCAAGCAACTTCCAAGGCAATGCAGCAGTGTACAGTAGTAACATGAGCCATAATACAGATAAAATAGTTGCAGAGTTTTGAGTAACAGCAGTAGGTCAGGGTACAGAATTAGTACAAATAACAGGAAAACAAAAGGTTACAATAAATTTTTAGGGTTACCACATGTAAACAAATGCCTAAGTGGGCTAAGGTGGTGTTTAGGCACCAATAGTGCTAGGGGGCAATACGTGCTTGTAGGTGCTTAGGCAGTGCAGGTGGTAATGATGGAATGACAGTTTCTGCTAACCAAATTGGTCAAATAATGTCATGAAGATAGCTAGTGACAGTGACAGTAGAAGTAAGTTGCACACACAAATGGTGATTAGGTAATTTGTTAAGGTCAGTGTGAGTGAACCTATAGTGGAGGAGCAACACATTTGTGGGGGAAGTGCATTCCATAATTTCGGCAGGCAAAAGGAGAAGGCATTTTGTACAGATGTTGTTGAGCAGTGAGGGACTGTCAAGGTCCTCAAGTCACTGGATCTTAAAAAGTATAGGGAAGGAGGAGGGGTGGATAAGGAGGAGGAGGTATAATAAGGGAGACAGCCAAGCCAAAATTTAGAGCTGAACTTAGCACCATGAAGTGCACATCTGTTAGTAAGAGTAAGAAAATTCATAGAGCAGTAGAGAGCACAGTGGTGAGTAAGGGAAGGGGCATCAAGGGCAAAGTGACAGAAGAAGTTGAAGAAAGTGTAACCCCTGGACCCCTGCCTTTTTGCAAAATGACAGGTGGCCTGCTGTTGAAGCTGACAGCAGTACTTGGTGGGGAATGGTTCGGGGAGGACTAGGTTACTCAGCACAGGGGGCCTAGGTTTGGCTACTCTGCACAGCGGCACCCAAGTAAATCCGAACACAGGAAGCAATAACTGTAATGTCCAAAACCAGGAATGGGATTCTACAGTGTGGCTTTTATTCACATCCAAACTGAACAAACAAATCATAGAAAAACCCCACGGGGCTACATTCCTGGTAATGCAGATTAGAGACAACAGAACACTTCTTCACATTTCAGCCCTCAGGCTCTGAACCCACCAGGCACACAGCCCAGACTTGCATGCAGCTTTGGGTATACAGCCCAACTTGTACACTACTTGGGTTTTCCTCACTGGCCCAGCTCCCCCGCTGGACACTTGATCTGTGGTCCATTATGGGAATGAATCAGTTTTCCTGTTGGTGACTCCCCCAAACCACCTTACAGCCTTCGACTCCTAGAGGGAATTTTCCTTCCAAGCCCACGTCTGGGTACTTCCCTCATCACTGGCCAAGTGCATGAGGCAAAGTACAAATCACAGAGCAAATCCGTGAAGGTGGACCTGGTTACTAAAGATGGGGGTCTTCCACCTCCAGCTCTCACAATCCATACCCGCCCATTTCTCTGGAAACTAAACAACTCTTTGTCTGAAAGCTTGGCAATGTAGATTACTGGGTAGACGTATGTCACATCTCCTCTACATGTCTTGACTTCCCTTATGTGCTGGACTTAAATATACTTTTACTTTTGGCTAAGCCTATTACTCTAGGCCTCCCACTACTTCAGTAGCCCAATCCCCACTATCACACAAGTCCCAGGGTGAAAGATGGGCCCTTTAGAAAGACCAGAAACTCACCTTCCGGTTGCAGGTGCCCCATAGGCGAATCACGAAATCTTCTTGTTTCCCATACTCTTGGACAAAATAAGGCAGCTTCTTCACTAGCAGAAGCCAGGGGGTTGCTCCTGGAATATGCAGGCTAAACTTTCCTGCCCCATCCCCTCAGGGATGGGGCACTGAGACCCGATTCAGCAGTCTCCACCACTTTAAAATAGCTCACTGTGTCTCTCTTTCAGTGGAAACACACACCTTTTCCCTGAATGTTGCTGAGGCTCCAAGACCCTAACACAGAGCTGTTGTGCTCCTCTCACTACATGCTCCAAACTCCAACTGACCTACAGACTACTGTTCAAACCTCCCAATATTCTACTCCAACTCCCTGCTGCAGATTCCATTGTGGCTCATGCAGCTGCGATAGTTCTATGGTGATGTCATCCCTCAGTCTCAGCTGAGACTGAGAACAGAGTGAGACAGCGTGAAATTCATTTAACTGGACTTTCACAAGCTGCCTTCCCTGCCTACCTCTAGATCTTACTGGGATTCTAGTAACCCCGGGTAACAAGGGGGTTACACTCACTCTTGACCAGGAAAATGACTGTCCACAGTCATTGTTTACCCAGCTTTAGGCCATCCCACCCTATGTGCTACCTGCGGAGGGGGGTGATCAGGCCCCCTCCTACCATGTGCAATCACAGGCAGGCAACACTAAAGGCCTAGAGGCTTTTAGCTGACATATCAGCCTCTACACTACCCACTTACTATGGATGCCTAGTGGCTCTGGTAGAACTGTCCAGAGCATAGCCCTAATAGATCAGCACTGCAGTCCCTAAGGCCCTTCAGGACCACAGCCTGTCTATCCCCCCTAGCCCTCTACAGAAAATCTGTCTGCCTCCAACTTAACACCCAAAAACAAAAACAACCTGGGGACCTCCCTGACCTTGGGCAACCTGCAACCACACACCAAGAAACTAATACCACATTGTTACATCACTGTAATACCTTCCTCCCCCACAACCACACCTGTGGAAGGAAAGGGTTAATACAGTAACAACAACAATAACAACACCACAGTACTTTAAATCACTACATACTAAAGTACTAATGAGGAACTCCGATGAGCCCCTCCTCCTCTTCTTGTTGTCTCTTCTATCTTCTCCAGGAACACCTGCAAGAAAAAAGAAAGACAACACACACTCATAATCTGCATAAACAGTCTACCTAAACCCCTACCATCAAAACACTGAAGAATCCCAAAAAGATTTTTTTTTTTAGAAAAAGGTAGAAAAACTGTATATACATTAGAAAACAGTAGAAAACAATGACATTATTTACAATACACATTTGAGGGGATGGAGTGCCCTAAAAGTCCCAACTAGTGACCACAGTGCCCAAAGGCTAGTCCATTAAAGAGGCTCTCCTGGGCCGGAGCCCAGTGAAGCACAGTTCTAGCAGGCCAAAGTCCCGAAGGGGAGAGTCTTTGAGGGCAGTTCACACATTCAGGAGTCTGCTAGTGTAGGGTGTGTACTGCAATGTCATAAAGATAGAAAAGTTCAGACTTAACCAGCCCCTTGTAGAACGAAAAATCTGAAGTGACCTGCACCTCTGCCGAAGACTCTCACTGGCAGCATTTCTTCCGATACAGCTGGGCGGACATCTTCCGGGAACTACAGGAGGGCACATCTGGGAACTGCTGGGATGATGTCATCTCTGGAGATGGAACCTTAGAACAGGAACAAAAAGGAAAACAGCTGGTATGACATCATCCGATTACCAGGCGATGAATAAGGATACAGCTGGGCTGGTGTCCTCTCTGGATCTGAAGTCATCTGGTGGCCAGTCGATGGATTCTGGAAAGGCCAGTACACTGTAGAACTGATGAATGTGGGACACCTGAGTCCTGGATGTCCATACTGGCAGATCAATAAAAGGCACTTCACAGGCTGGTGTGGCAGTATTGACTACCAATGCCCAGCTTTCCATTTAGTAGGCACGGGCACATTTGCTGGGAGGTCCTTGCACTGAGGCCAATAGTACCGGGGGTCAGGAGCTTGAATTATTACCCCATCTGGGCGCACATAATTCACACAATGGGAGATTTCACGTCCCTCTCAGTCCACTATTCACACTCTGTCCATAAACAGTGTCCTGCCTTTCTTCCACTGGGTATATTTCTCATGAAACAGTCTATCCTTTACATGCTTGTTTGCCCCAGGATGCACACCTTTCATTGCTTTGGCCCAGATCCAGGATTTCCTGCTGTTCTCAATTTCCTCCCAGACCTTCCGAGGAAAGGTAGGAAAGGTCATACCATAGATCTCATTCACCTTTCTATGAACCAGTCTCTCCTCTTTACTAGCTTTGGTCAACCTGAGACTGCTGGCCTGGCTTGGGGGCAGCCAGTCCTGGTTCTGCCAGCTACACATCCTTAATGAGATTAAAAATGGATCCCTGACTTCTTCTTCTTGCATAGCCAGGGCAGTAGCATCACCACTTTCTTCCATGCATTCTTCCGAGGCAAGAGCTTGAGGCTGTGTACTCGTTCCTTTTATATAAGGCCACATAGGTTCCCCCTCATCTTCTTCCTCACTAAGGATCTGAGCCCAGGAGTGAGCAGGCGTCCTCAATCCTGAGACTATCCACTCATCACTAGGTGTGGGGGTCGACACCTCCCATTCAAAGGCCTCCCGCATCTCATCTTCTCCTATAAGACTTGGGCCTGGCCCCCCCCAGGGTCTACTGATGCTTTATCCAAACTTTCCTTCTGGGATCCAGCATCCGAAACTTCAACTTCTGGTTCCATCTCTAAATCTGCACCCTCTAGCTTTGTGCCACACTCCCCCAAGGGGTCTTCTTCAACAGGCTCCACCTGGTGCTGTGTGCTGCCAACTTCAGATTCCTGAAGCTTTGTCCATGTGGGAGCCAAACGAATCTGAGGCACTTTATACAAGCCATATTTTCTAGGCATCCAGCACAGTGAGGAATCATGAAGACATCCCTTCCAGCATTCAAGCATATTTGACACACCTGCACTGGATAACCAGGAATCACCACATGAGGAGGCAGTTGTCCTCCATAGCACCACTTTTCAATATCCCTCAGTCTATTTACTGCTGCTGTTACTGCAACCCAGGCATGATCCGGGTAACGAGGTGGTCCTGAGGCCATAACTGCAGAAAAAACAAACAAAAGCTCACTGTAACTGAAAGTCCCACTTTACTGAACACCTTCTTTACTTTTAAAATGGCTCCTCTGCTGCTGTGTTTACTTTACTACCCCACCCTGTAATGGCAGCGGCAGCACTCCTGTGCATCAACATTCAGAAATTGGGTCAAGCCACTGAGCAACCGATTTACACACACTACTGATAACTTTTTCTCAAACTGCACAAACTTGCACTGTTCTTGTTCCAAACACATTTACGTGATTTTCCACGGACTTTTCACTTGCTGGAAACATTTCTTTAACTCACAGTCCCTTAAAGCTTCAGGTTTTTAAGCACATGATTGCCTGTAAACTAGTGCTGCACATCTGGTTACAACTCACAGTCTCTCTCTGGCTTTAAACTTTAAACTGATGCTGAACTCATTACTATGCACACAGTCAATGGCTTAGCAGACTTACACTTGCTGGTAGGACCTGACACAGTCATTACTTCAAGCGACTACACTGCTGCATGCATATTTAGATGGCTTTTGGCAGAAAATCACTGTTTGAGAACTTTCACTGTTGGTACTTACTGTTAAAAGCAGCTGTTAGCTGCGATGGCGAAAACAGCCTGCAGCCAATCTTGGAGGCCTCAGAAGGAAAACGGGTGGGCAGTCCTGCCGATCGTCTCCTCGACCACCACACTTGCAATTTAGACGATCGAAATGTGGGTTGAGTCCGAGTTTAAACAAAACAGTCTATTTTTGAAGGTTTACAGTGCTTTTTAAACTCCGCGATGCTCCTCCACAAGCCAGTACACACACTCCACTCACACTCCCTTCGAATGCTGGGGCAGTCACTGTAGAGCTAGCTGGGGGGGCGGGACTGATTGCAGCCTCACCAATCACACGACACCATGCAAATGAGCCTCTTCTTCCTCACGAGAGCTCTTCTCCTCACGGCAATCGTCGAGCAGGAAAATTTAAACTGCAGAATGCATTTTTTTTTCTCAACTGTCTCCATGGCGGGAGCCCATTTCAGCCATTTAACATAGCCATTCACACCTGCAAGTCTCTCAGTTCATTCAAAAAGTATTTCCAACATCCAGGGTACCTGTTGCTACCCCTAGTCTTCCACACTTTTCTTTACCACAGTTCTTTTTAAAAGCATTTCCAACATCCAGGGCACAATTTTCCTGTTGCTACCCCTAGTCTCCCACACTTTTCTTTACCACAGTTCTTTTAAAGGCAAGCAAAAATGCTGTAAACAATTGATGCAAGACAAGGGTACACTCTTTTAGCATTACTGCTCCTCGGTAAACAGTTGGCATTTTAACAGCAGCATAAGATCCACAGCACACAGCAACATACTAGGTAAATTGCTTCAGCTTTTTGGGTTACCCATTGCCAGATAGCCAAAACGCTAGTCCCTTGCCCAAGCACCTTTCCTCCCAGAATTAAATTCAAAGCGGTGCCTCCATTTTTGTAAACCCCGGACCCCTGCCTTTTTGCAAAATGACAGGTGGCCTGCTGTTGAAGCTGACAATAGTACCTGGTGGGGACTGGGTTCAGGGAGCACTAGGTTACTCAGCACAGGGGGCCTAGTTTTGGCTACTCTGCACAGGGGCAACCAAGTAAATCCGAACACAGGAAGCAATAACTGTAATGTCCAAAACCAGGAATGGGATTCTACAGTGTGGCTTTTATTCACATCCAAACTGAACAAACAAATCATAGAGGGACCCCATAGGGCTACATTCCTGGTAATGCAGATTAGAGACAACAGAACACTTCTTCACATTTCAGCCCTCAGGCTCTGAACCCACCAGGCACACAGCCCAGACTTGCATGCAGCTTTGGGTACACAGCCCAACTTGTACACTACTTGGGTTTTCCTCACTGGCCCAGCTCCCCCACTGGACACTTGTTCTGTGGTCCATTATGGGAATGAATCAGTTTTCCTGTTGGTGACTCCCCCAAACCACCTTACAGCCTTCGACTCCTAGAGGGAATTTTCCTTCCAAGCCCACGTCTGGGTACTTCCCTCATCACTGGCCAAGTGCATGAGGCAAAGTACAAATCCACAGAGCAAATCCGTAGAGGTGGACCTGGTTACTAAAGATGGGGGGTCTCCCACCTCCAGCTCTCACAATCCATACCCGCCCATTTCTCTGGAAACTAAACAACTCTTTGTCTGAAAGTTTGGCAATGTAGATTACTGGGTAGACGTATGTCACATCTCCTCTACATGTCTTGACTTCCCTTATGTGCTGGACTTAAACATACTTATACTTTTGGCTAATCCTATTACTCTAGGCCTCCCACTATCACACAAGTCCCAGGGTGAAACATGGGCCCTTTAGAAAGACCAGAAACTCACCCTCTGGTTGCAGGTGCCCCACAGGCAAATCACGAAATCTTCTTGTTTCCCATACTCTTGGACAAAATAAGGCAGCTTCTTCACTAGCAGAAGCCAGGGGGTTGCTCCTGGAATATGCAAGCTAAACTTTCCTGCCCCATCCCCTCAGGGATGGGGCACTGAGACCCGATTCAGCAGTCTCCACCACTTTAAAATTGCTCACTGTGTCTCTCTTTAGGTGGAAACACACACCTTTTCCCTGAATGTAGCCCTATTTCAGGGCTGAGGCTCCAAGACCCTAACACAGAGCTGTTGTGCTCCTCTCACTACAAGCTCCAAACTCCAACTGACCTACAGACTACTGTTCAAACCTCCCAATATTCTACTCCAACTCCCTGCTGCAGATTCCATTGTGGCTCATGCAGCTGCGATAGTTCTATGGTGATGTCATCCCTCAGTCTCAGCTGAGACTGAGAACAGAATGAGACAGCGTGAAATTCATTTAACTGGACTTTCACAAGCTGCCTTCCCTGCCTACCTCTAGATCTTACTGGGATTCTAGTAACCCCGGGTAACAAGGGGGTTACACTCACCCTTGACCAGGAAAATGACTGTCCACAGTCATTGTTTACCCAGCTTTAGGCCATCCCACCCTATGTGCTACCTGCAGAGGGGGGTGATCAGGCCCCCTCCTACCATGTGCAATCACAGGCAGGCAACACTAAAGGCTAGAGGATTTTAGCTGACATATCAGCCTCTACACTACCCACTTACTATGGATGCCTAGTGGCTCTGGTAGAACTGTCCAGAGCATAGCCTAATAGATCAGCACTGCAGTCCTAAGGCCCTTCAGGACCACAGCCTGTCTACCCCCTAGCCCTCCAGAAAATCTGTCTGCCTCCAACTTAACACCCAAAAAAAAACAACCTGGGGACCTCCCTGACCTTGGGAAACCTGCAACCACACACCAAGAAACTAATACCACATTGTTACATCACTGTAATACCTTCCTCCCCCACAACCACACCTGTGGAAGGAAAGGGTTAATACAGTAACAACAACAATAACAACACCACAGTACTTTAAATCACTACATACTAAAGTACTAATGAGGCACTCCGATGAGCCCCTCCTCCTCTTCTTGCTGTCTCTTCTATCTTCTCCAGGAACACCTGCAAGAAAAAAGAAAGACAACACACACTCATAATCTGCATAAACAGTCTACCTAAACCCCTACCATCAAAACACTGAAGAATCCCAAAAAAATTTTTTTTTAGAAAAAGGTAGAAAAACTGTATATACATTAGAAAACAGTAGAAAACAACGACATTATTTACAATACACATTTGAGGGGATGGAGTGCCCTAAAAGTCCCAACTAGTGACCACAGTGCCCAAAGGCTAGTCCATTAAAGTGTCTCTCCTGGGCCGGAGCCCAGTGAAGCACAGTTCTAGCAGGCCAAAGTCCCGAAGGGGAGAGTCTTTGAGGACAGTTCACACATTCTGGAGTCTGCTAGTGTAGGGTGTGTACTGCAATGTCATAAAGATAGAAAAGTTCAGACTTAACCAACCCCTTGTAGAACGAAAAATCTGAAGTGACCTGCACCACTGCCGAAGACTCTCACTGGCAGCATTTCTTCCGATACAGCTGGGCGGACATCTTCCGGGAACTACAGGAGGGCACATCTGGGAACTGCTGGGGTGATGTCATCTCTGGAGATGGAACCTTAGAACAGGAACAAAAAGGAAAACAGCTGGTATGACATCATCCGATTACCAGGCGATGAATCAGGATACAGCTGGGCTGGTGTCCTCTCTGGATCTCAAGTCATCTGGTGGGCCAGTCAATGGATTCTGGAAAGGCCAGTACACTGTAGAACTGATGAATGTGGGACACCTGAGTCCTTGATGTCCATACAGGCAGATCAATAAAAGGCACTTCACAGGCTGGTGTGGCAGTATTGACTACCACTGCCCGGCTTTCCATTTAGTAGGCATGGGCACATTTGCTGGGAGGTCCTTGCACTGAGGCCAATAGTACCGGGGGTCAGGAGCTTGAATTATTACCCCATCTGGGCGCACATAATTCACACAATGGGAGATTTCACGTCCCTCTCAGTCCACTATTCACACTCAGTCCATAAACAGTGTCCTGCCTTTCTTCCACTGGGTATATTTCTCATGAAACAGTCTATCCTTTACATGCTTGTTTGCCCCAGGATGCACATCTTTCATTGCTTTGGCCCAGATCCAGGATTTCCTGCTTTTCTCAATTTCCTCCCAGACCTTCCAAGGAAAGGTAGGAAAGGTCATACCATAGATCTCATTCACCTTTCTATGAACCAGTCTCTCCTCTTTACTAGCTTTGGTCAACCTGAGATCGCGGGCCTGGCTTGGAGGCAGCCAGTCCTGGTTCTGCCAGCTACACATCCTTAACGAGATTAAAAACGGATCCCTGACTTCTTCTTCTTGCATAGCCAGGGCAGTAGCATCACCACTTTCTTCCATGCATTCCTCCGAGGCAAGAGCTTGAGGCTGTGTACTCGTTCCTTTTTCATAAGGCCACATAGGTTCCCCCTCATCTTCCTCCTCACTAAGGATCTGAGCCCAGGAGTGAGCAGGCGTCCTCAATCCTGAGACTATCCACTCATCACTAGGTGTGGGGGTCGACACCTCCCATTCAAAGGCCTCCCGCATCTCATCTTCTCCTATAAGACTTGGGCCTGGCCCCCCCCCAGGGTCTACTGATGCTTTATCCAAACTTTCCTTCTGGGATCCAGCATCTGAAACTTCAACTTCTGGTTCCATCTCTAAATCTGCACCCTCTAGCTTTGTGCCACACTCCCCCAAGGGGCCTTCTTCAACAGGCTCCACCTGGTGCTGTGTGCCAACTTCAGATTCCTGAAGCTTTGTCCATGTGGGAGCCAAACGAATCTGAGGCACTTTATACAAGCCTATATTTTCTAGGCATCCAGCACAGTGAGGAATCATGAGACATCCCTTCCAGATTCAAGCATATTTGACACCTGCACTGGATAACCAGGAATCGCCACATGAGGAAGCAGTTGTCCTCCACAGCACCACTTTTCAATATCCCTCAGTCTATTTACTGCTGCTGTTACTGCAACCCAGGCATGATCCGGATACGAGGTGGTCCTGAGGCCATAACTGCAGAAAAACAAACAAAAAGCTCACTGTAACTGAAAGTCCCTTTACTGAACACCTTCTTTACTTTTAAAATGGCTCCTCTGCTGCTGTGTTTACTTTACTACCCCACCCTGTAATGGCGGAAGGCACACTCTGTGCATCAACATTCACAAATTTGGGTCAAGCCACTGAGCAACCGATTTACACACACTACTGATAACTTTTTCTCAAACTGCACAAACTTGCACTGTTCTTGTTCCAAACACATTTATGTGATTTTCCACGGACTTTTCACTTGCTGGAAACATTTCTTTAACTCACAGTCCCTTAAAGCTTCAGGTTTTTAAGCACATGATTGCCTGTAAACTAGTGCTGCACATCTGGCTACAACTCACAGTCTCTCTCTGGCTTTAAACTTTAAACTGATGCTGAACTCATTACTATGCACACAGTCAATGGCTTAGCAGACTTACACTTGCTGGTAGGACCTGACACAGTCATTACTTGCAAAGCGACTACACTGCTGCATGCATATTTAGATGGCTTTTGGCAGAAAATCACTGTTTGAGCACTTTCACAGTTGGTACTTACTGTTA
This sequence comes from Neoceratodus forsteri, assembly GCA_016271365.2. Taxonomy (NCBI): domain Eukaryota; kingdom Metazoa; phylum Chordata; order Ceratodontiformes; family Ceratodontidae; genus Neoceratodus; species Neoceratodus forsteri. The sequence goes on from CM057449.1 coordinate 854,660,935, forward strand.
TAAGTAGCTGTTAGCTGCGATGGGGAAAACAGCCTGCAGCCAGTCTTGGAGGCCTCAGAAGGAAAACGGGTGGGCAGTCCTGCCGATCATCTCCTCGACCACCACACTTGCAATTTAGACGATCGAATTGTGGGTTGAGACCGATTTTAAACAAAACAGTCTATTTTTGAAGGTTTACAGTGCTTTTTAAACTCCGCGATGCTCCTCCACAAGCCAGTACACACACTCCACTCACACTCCCTTCGAATGCTGGGGCAGTCACTGTAGAGCTATCTGGGGGGGCGGGACTGATTGCAGCCTCACCAATCACACGACACCATGCAAATGAGCCTCTTCTTCCTCATGAGTGCTCTTCTCCTCACAGCAATCGTCGAGCAGGAAAATTTAAACTGCAGAATGCATTTTTTTTTTCTCAACTGTCTCCATGGCGGGAGCCCATTTCAGCCATTTAACATAACCATTCACACCTGCAAGTCTCTCAGTTCATTCAAAAAGTATTTCCAACATCCAGGGCACAATTTTCCTGTTGCTACCCCTAGTCTTCCACACTTTTCTTTACCACAGTTCTTTTTAAAAGCATTTCCAACATCCAGGGCACAATTTTCCTGTTGCTACCCCTAGTCTTCCACACTTTTCTTTACCACAGTTCTTTTAAAGGCAGGCAAAAATGCTGTAAACAATTGATGCAAGACAAGGGTACACTATTTTAGCTTTACTGCTCCTTGGTAAACAGTTGGCATTTTAACAGCAGCATAAGATCCACAGCACACAGCAACATACTAGGTAAATTGCTTCAGCTTTTTGGGCTACCCATTGCCAGATAGCCAAAACGCTAGTCCCTTGCCCAAGCACCTTTCCTCCCAGAATTAAATTCAAAGCGGTGCCTCCATTTTTGTAAACCCCGGACCCCTGCCTTTTTGCAAAATGACAGGTGGCCTGCTGTTGAAGCTGACAACAGTACCTGGTGGGGACTGGGTTCGGGGAGCACTAGGTTACTCAGCACAGGGGGCCTAGGTTTGGCTACTCTGCACAGGGGCAACCAAGTAAATCTGAACACAGGAAGCAATAACTGTAATGTCCAAAACCAGAAATGGGATTCTATAGTGTGGCTTTTATTCACATCCAAACTGAACAAACAAAGCATAGACGGACCCACATGGGGCTACATTCCTGGTAATGCAGATTAGACAACAGAACACTTCTTCACATTTCAGCCCTCAGGCTCTGAACCCACCAGGCACACAGCCTGGACTTGCATGCAGCTTTGGGTACACAGCCCGACTTGTACACTACTTGGGTTTTCACTACTGGCCCGGCTCCCCCGCTGTCCACGTGATCCATGGTCCATTATGGGAATGAACCAGTTTTCCTGTTGGTGGCTCCCCAAACCACCTTAGAGCCTTTGACTCCTATAGGGAATTTTCCTTCTAATCCCACATCTGGGTACTTCCCTCATCACTGGCCAAGTGCATGAGGCAAAGTAGAAATCCACAGAGCAAATTCATAGAGGTGGACCTGGTTACTAAAGATGGGGGTCTCCCACCTCCAGCTCCCACAACCCATACCAGGCCATTTCTCTGGAAACTAAACAACTCTTTGTCTGAAAGCTTGGCAATGTAGATTACTGGGTAGACATATGTCACATCTCCTCTACATGTCTTTGACTTCCCTTATGTGCTGGACATGAACATACTTTTACTTTTGGCTAAGCCTATTACTCTAGGCCTCCCACTACTTCAGTAGTCCAATCCCCACTATCACACAAGTCTCAGGGTGAAACATGGGCCCTTTAGAAAGACCAGAAACTCACCCTCTGGTTGCAGGTGTCCCACAGGCGAATCACGAAATCTTCTTGTTTCCCATATTCTTGGACAAAATAAGGCAGCTTCTTCACTAGCAGAAGCCAGGGGGTTTCCCCTGGAACATGCAGGCTAAACTTTCCTGCCCCATCCCCTCAAGGATGGGGCACTGAGACCTGATTCAGCGGTCTCCACCACTTTAAAATAGCTCACTGTGTCTCTTTGGGTGGAAACACACCTTTTCCCGAATGTAGCCCTATTTCAGGCTGAGGCTCCAAGAGCTCAACACAGAGCTGTTATGTGCTCCTCTCACTACAAGCTCCAAACTCCAACTGACCTACAGACTACTGTTCAAACCTCCCAACATTCTACTCCAACTTTCTGCTGCAGATTCCATTGTGGCTCATGCAGATGCAATAGTTCTATGGTGATGTCATCCCTCAGTCTCAGCTGAGATTGAGAACAGAGTGAGACAGTGTGAAATCCATTTAACTTGAGTTTCACAAGCTGTCTTCCCTTCCTACCACTTGGTCTTACTGGGATTCTAGTAACCCCGGGTAACAAGGGGGTCACAAAAGTATCCAGTCTGGCTAGGGAGGACTGTGGGGAAGCACTGTAGACTTTGTTGCAGTAGTCAAATATAGGTAGGATTATCTTCTGTACTAACTCACGCCTGGCCATTAGTGGAATGCAGCTACAGTTTCTGTATAGAGCACCAAGTTTGGGCCACAGTTTTTTCAGAATGGCATCAATATGTACTGAGAAGCTGGGGTACTGGTCGAGCCAGACACTGAGGTACCTGATCAAGGAGGTGTTCTCTAATACAGTCCCATTGAGGGTGTGGAAAGTGGGCAAGTAGTTTAGCCTAGCAAGTCTGTGCCTTGTGCAAAAAGTCATGGAGACTGTCTTCATGGCATTTAGGAAATGTTGATGAGAACTAAGCCAATGTTGGACATTAGTGAAGATGAACTGAAGCCTGGTAGTGACATCAGAGATAGATTTGCCAGTTGTATATATTACTGTGTCATCAGCATACATACATATGTATACAGGCTGATGTGCAAATCTGTGGGATGTCCTTTAGGAAAATGGAGAAAAGAAGTGGACCAAACACCAATCCCTGTGGGACATCTGTGCTTATGGTCAGGGGAGATGAGGTGGTATCAGCAATATGGACTGATTGTGACCTGCCAGTCAGGTAGGCATTGAACCAGCTTTTGGCAGAGGAGGAGAGAGCAGCAGAAGTGAGACTGCTCAGTAGAAGTGGGTGCAAGACCGTGTCAAAGGCTTTGGTCAAATCGACAAACATGGCAGAAGTAATTTGGCTATTATCCATTCCAGAGGAGATGGCATCAGTCAGCCTTAGAAGTGAGGTGGAGATGGAGTGGTTTTTCCTAAAATCAGACTGGAAGGGAGTGAAGGAGACAGAGTCAGTGAGGAAGGAGGAGAGTTGCTCAAGGACAAGGTGTTCTTGAAGTTCAGCTAAGGTAGGAAGGAAAGAGATAGGTCAATAGTTACCAGTCGAGGTGGTGTCACCATCTTTAGGTAGGGGGAGCACAACTGCATGCTTTGATGCTGCAGGTACAGCAGCAGATGCAAAGGATAGGTTTAGTATGAGAGATAGAGGGTAGGTGATAACTGGAGCAGAAAGTGAGAGAAATTTAGGGTTTAGGCCATCAGGCGAGGAACCTTTGGAGGGATTAATAGACAGAAGTGCCCACAAGGCATTTGCAGGAGTAATTGGTGTGAAGGAGAAGGTGGCTGAAGATGAGGAGACTAGAGAAGGCAAGGAGAAGGAGGAAGGGGAGAAGAGGGTGGAGGATGAGAAATGGGGGTTAAGGAGAAGGAGGAGGTGGCAGATGTAGAAGAAGATGGATGGGGTGGGGTAGAGGGAAACTTAGAGGGTACAGATGGAACTGACAGGAGTGACAAGGCACAGGTCATAAAGTGAGCATTAAAGCATTCAGCAATGGCCATGGGTTCAGAGACAATGGAGAGGTTTTGCTTGAGGATGGGAGTGGGGGGTTTAGTAGCAGTGGAGAAGAGGGAATGGACAACCCTCCAAAATCTGGATGGGTTGTTAGTGTTGGATTGGAAGTTTGAGTGAAAGTTGTAAGAGGTCTAAACCTCACTTTCAGGTTCTTGGCAATATTGGAGATGCAAATAATCACAAACAAGTTGCATTCAAGTAATAAACAAGTTTATTACTACAAACAGGGATGAATCACAGTTGCCCTAAGCAGTTCTTACCAATACGAACCGGGAGCCAGTGCTAAGCGTTCCCTACACCTCAAGGTTTCTTTGTAGTCTCTTGGGATCTCTCGGGTCTCCGAGGTGTAAAACCTAGTGCATAACATTATATACCTATGATAATTACTATGGTTACTGAAAGATAGAAACATTTCTAGTTACAGAGATGAGCCCTATTGGCTAAATTAGAGATGAGCTCACGGTCCAAGATAACATTATATAATTCTGTAAAGTCATCAGTTTTAGAACAAAGATGTTCTTATACAAGGTCTTACATAACAAGGTGAAGTGGTGTCCATCACGAAAGATGGCAATGTTGCCTTACACATTATAATTACTTCAAGGACAGGTGTCTTGGCATCTGACAAGTAAGAAATAGACAGAAAATACATGGTATAATGTGTGCATTAGCAAACTAAAGTGAGTTACAATAATATGTATTCATATCCTGACATCTACTCTTATATTGTTAGATGCCATAGCCCTACGTATTAGTATACCCTATGCCTAAACATTAGCTGTCTGATTGTACCCCTGAGGGTATCAATTGGGTGCAGGCACCTCGTGTAAATACCCCTTGTTGCCTAAAAAAGGCAACACAGGCAAATCTAAGGAGTGGGCAGGAGCAGTGGATCTTACAATCTGGAGGCACGAGCCTGTGAAGAAACTCAACTGCTCACAGTGTTGGCGGCGAGCACGCTTGGCAGGCAGCAAAGCATAATAATCAAAGTAAATATCAAAAATGCTTGTATTATAACAAAACCTTTAAAAGTAATTCTAACCAAGTGTTAGTCAAAGCGTTATTCATGTCTCCATCATTCATCAGGTCAAGAATGGCTTCATTGGCTTTGGTTATAATATTTTGATGTAGATAAGGTGTGTGTCCTTTCTATCTAAAAGTGATTTCAGTGTAAGTGTCAGCGGATCTATGTACATTAAAGTAAGGTAAGTATTCCTCAAGTGTAAGTAAATAGTCTGGATTACCATCAATAATATCTGCTTCCATAAGGGGACGGGTTATGACAGTGTGCCAATAACAGTTTTCTGATGGGGAACAAAACCAGAAGTTAGGGTAATCAATTGCAAAAGTAACAGAACAATGAAAATACACTTTGACATTAGTGACTATACAATATTCGTCAAAGTTATACTGTGATCATGCACAGTAGAGCAGTCTCCATTTTGCAACTGGACAGGGCATGTGAGGTCGTCTTGGAGATCCGTGTTGACAGGCGATGGGCTTCCTCATGATATGACTGGTAGAGTTGATCCGGTGACTGCGTTGGTTCAAAAGCGTTGGTGCCATTCTCAGTGATGTCAGCATCCATAGTGAAAGTCCAGTCAATGCTGTCTGGAGGTAGCCACAAACAGGGCATATAACATCAAACACATCACATCGGCACAGGTAGATGTGTTAGCTGCCGCTACAACAGTCAAGTGTCGTTGCCACTCAGGCATCAAGAGGAATGGTAGACCAGAAGAGGAGGTAGATCCAGGCGTATCTCGGTAGATGTCTTCGTCCAAATGCCCTATGGAATGCGCCAGTGCCAGCTTGTCGAACAAAGCTGTAGTGGATCAAAGCGCGGTAAGGAGACAGTAAAAGAGACAAACATGGTATCTGTTATAGAACATTTCTTGGCAGAAAACAAGGACCAGTGTTTGGATGTCTGGTCCAAACCCCAAATTCGAGCTGTGGAGAGAGGAATGGACAGAGTCTATTGCATACATAGGGAAATACAAGATGGAGATTTACATTTAGGACAATACCATTTAGATAAGACGTCTGTCATGTATGATATCAGAATCCTACCAGTTTCTAGGTCTCTGAAAATGTTATTATCAGTAGTGAGTATGTATGAACCATATGCAGAACAAAGTATTTCCTACCAATGTAGTTGTCTATCAGCTTCTCTATTATTCTGTTGTATGAGTCGTTAATCTATCTTTAGAATCAGCGAAGGCTTTGCAATGTGCATGTTGTATACAGTGTCTTTCTTCCTGACTAAGACCATCCACACCATGCAATAAAGGTGGTAAAACATCATTAGACCAAACCAGTGGAGAACTTTGCAGAATGACTTTTGATAGCAATGTACTTTGTTCCAAATGGACATAGCAGTACCAAAAAGACCTATGACCCAGTTCCCGTGGCACCCGTGACATCAGAACTGTCAACTTCACGTTTAGTATATGTTTATGAGTAAAAGTACTAGGAGGAGGTTTCCTCAAAATTACCTCTGTGTTCAGTAGAATAAACCCCAGTAAGGGATCTTTGATGCGTATTTGAAATACAGCTAAACTGTCAAGCAATAAAGTACTATAAAATGCAGATATATTGGTATTATGACACATACCAAATTCATTCATATTCAATAAGTAAGGATTAAATAAAACAGGTACATGCATAAACTGTAAATTGTTAATCAAAGAACCTGGGAGGCAGTGGCTGTGAGACCACCTACGGGGACCAGGGGTATGTTTGGACATTCCAAAAGCTGTTTCTCAGTAGGAGGTAGCACAGATAGATACATGGCAGCGAGGCCATGTGATTGTATAACACAAAATTTAGGCAGCATCCTGAAGAGTTACAATAGGAAGAGATTCAATTAAGGCAGTAATGTTATACAAACTAGAGTGTCTTAATGCAGTTTGTAACAAGGACAGTGTACCATTCGGGGACAATTTAGCGTTGGGCCAACCTTGGAAAGTTCCCTTAGAAAGTTTGGCCACAGGGAGAACTTGTCCTTGGGATGTGGTTTGCCACTCAATCTGAAGGGTAGATTTATCAGGAGCAACGACTGAGGCAGTGAGGTATGCGTCGGAACCTTCCTGGACAGTAATCATAGTGTCTGGAATTTTGATGGAACTCCTCTGTAGGAGGTGCTGGAGGATCAAGGTGTCGAGAAGGTCGATACCGTGCCTTGGGTGAAAGAGTACTCCTGCAAGGAGTAAAGATAGGAACAAGATAGCCATCTTGTCAATGCATCTGAAAAGGAAGATGAAAGATTAGTATATTAGTACAGTTCCGCCCAATGGGTTAGGAAGAGTAAGTTTTAATCTCCTTTGTACAGTTTCAATTGGTTTGCATGCAACCATTTGTCAGTCAGTTTATTGTTATGGAGGAGTCTAACTTAATAGACTGCCGGACTGAGCTTGTTGACAATGGGGTAAGGGCCTTCCCACTTGTTGGAGAAGGTAGGTGGGATGTGCAAATCGGAGTACCATGACCTGATCTCCAACTTGCCAATCCACTTCTTGTGCATGTTTATCCAAATTGTATCTTGGACAGTTGCAGGGCCTTGCCCATACAATTTGCAACATACAAGTGTGTGTGTATGAGGTCTTTTCTGAGTTTTTCCACATACTGATCTACAGACACTCGATCCGCAGTGGAGGTGTGCAGGTCAAAGAGCAAGTGTTCAGGTAGTCTCATTTGTCTGCCAGTCATTACCTCAAAGGGTGTAAGCTGGGTAGTGGCTGAGGGTGTACCCCTAATTTCCATAAGGAGTAAAGGCAGTAGGGAATCCCAGGTCTTGGGATTGTCCTCAATAAATTTGGGAAGCATTTGCTTAATCCATCTGTTAGCTCTTTCTACTTGACCTGAGGATTGAGGGTGATAAGGTATGTGGAACTTTTGCTGAACCCTAGGAGTTCAAAGGGACTCTTTCATCAACTCACCTGTAAAACTGGTTCCTTTATGAGTCTACCTTGAGAGGCAGGCCCCACCTGGAGAAAATCTGTTCTACCAGGATTTTGGCAGTTGTCTTTGCAGTGCTGCGTTTGTGGGGAAGCTTCTACCCTTAGAGAATAGATCGGTTACTAAAGGCATATTTATTTGTTTCTGCTGGTATTGGTCAAAGGACCAATAAAATTAATTTGGATGGCATGCCAAGGCCGTATGTCTCTGTGGTAAAAGTTTGGCATTCCATTTTGTAGGTATTGGATTGTTTTGTGCACAAACAAGGCAATTATCAATGTACTATTTAACATCTTTGGTAATCCCAAGGCCCACCAGGTGGTGATTTTGAGGCGTTGGAGGTATTTTCAACCCCTAGTGCCCACCAGTGGGTGTCATGTAGTTGGTGCAAAAATTCGATCTCAGATGTCTGGGGACCACCCACAATTTGGTGGTGGTATCCTCTGGTTGGAACCAAATGAGTTTATCATCAGGGATAAGGTGTAATTTACTTTCATGCCTATGGTAAGGGTTATGTGTAAGTCTTTCTTCAGTACCCTTGTCCAAGAATCTGAACACTTTGAGTTCAGTGTCCAAGTGCTGGGCTGCTGAGAGAGATCCAAGAGGGAAAAGGTTCAGATTTCTTTTAAGAGCTGCAACCTGTACAGCCGCATTGGCCTCTAGATGTTCCATCACAGTACATCACCTCAGGCCCTTCCTTGGCAGGGTGTCTGCTGTGTCGTGGAATGCGTGATAGGGATCATGTAGAGTGAGCTTTACAACCTTGTGTACATAGAGTTTGTGTGGGTATTTCTGACCTAATGCGTGTATGTAAATCACAGTTCTTTGTATTTCACTGAGCTGCCATCAGAAGAGAGGAAAGGGTTCTTCCGCCAGAAAGGGAGAAATTCTGTAAGGGAACAACAAACCCAATTAGAGTCAGTAAAAATAATGGTGTCTTGAGTTCCATGTTGGATAAACTCTAATGCACAGGCCACAACTGCCAGCTCTGCATACTGTGATGAAGCTACAGTACAGCATTTAGATATCTTGACAGTGTTCCCATAAGGATACACCACCATGATACCCATCCCTGCAATTTGTTCACCTTGATGATATGATGCTGATCCATCGATGAAAACGCGGCACAAGGTGGTGTTTTCTAAGACCTCAGGGGTGGCAGGGAAGAATGGACCTGGATCTGGAAGATCAGGTGACTGAAAAGCACAGTCGTGGGGCTCCCCCTGAAAGAGGAGGCCATGTGCTAGTAGAGATGGAACTTTGGTTTGGTGGACCTGAATATCCCTATCCTGGAGGAGGAGTGACCAATGTGTCAGCCTGGTGTTAGAGACAGACCATCTTTCACTCTGTCTGAGAGAAAAAGGTAGTGGGAGTGTGATTGGTGTTAAGAATCAGTGAGTGTACCCAATGATATACAGGAAGTGCTTGACAGCCCAATAGGTGGCCAGAAGATTCCTTTCACAAAGGCTGTACTTCTGTTCTGCTGAGGTTAAGAGCTGCGATGCATATGCAATAGGTCTCAAAAGGCATGCACTTTTAGGCCAATACTGCTGACATAGCAATGTCAGAGGTGGCACACTCTAGGTGGAGACAGATGTTGGATTGGGGTTTACCAGTGCTGGGGTGGAGCCAAGGCCTGCTTCAGTGGCGTCACAGCCTGGGTATGGACAGGGCCCCAATTCCATGGGAACGTCCTTTTGAGTACGTCGTGCAGTGGAGCGGCTTTTGTGCAAATCACAAATGAAATCTCTGGAGTAGTTTACCATACCTAGAAACCTCCTAAGAGTTGCCACACTGGTAGGTAATGGCAAGCCATGCAACCCATGAATCTTCTTCCAAGTAGGACTCCGACCTTGATCTGACATCTTCAAACCCAGAAAGAGCACTTCTTTCTGACATAGTTGTCTCTTTTCAGGATTACACTTCAAGTCTGCTCTTTGAATAAGAGTCAATAGTTCATCCAAGAGATCCAGATATTGTTCCTGTGTGGCAGTAGCAACAACAGGTCATCTACATACTGTAAGAGACATTGGGGGTTGAGAAACCTTGTAGGGCATCCATCATATGGAGATGGAAGAGGATGGGCTGTTATGGAATCCCTGTGCAAGCAAGTCCATCGTATATTGTCGCCCTTCAAAAGTGAAGCACATTTATATTGACTCTTGAGGGCCAACAGTAATGACCAGAAACCATTGGAGATGTCTAGAGAACACGGAACCATTTCTGATCTGGTGTTAAAAGTCAAAGCACATCTGGTGCAGATGCCACAGTTGGGGAACAACTGGGGTGACCTGATTCAGTTTCCTGTAGTCAATAGTAAGTCTCCAGGCACCTGTAGGTTTCTTCACAGGCCAAACAGGAGAGTTGGCAGTGGAACACAGGTTCTGATTACTCCTGTTTAAGGAGTGACTTAATTGTTTCTCGAAGAGAGGGTAAGGCTTCAGAGGGAAATGGATATTGCCTTTGTCTCTCGTGTGCCGGGCCTGGCACCTCAATAACAGTAGCATTCTGCCACAATCGTGTTTGTTAACTGCAAACACTTCCAAATGTCATTGCAGAATAGGATGAAGTTTTGGGAAAAGTTCATGATTCTTGAATAAATCTATGACGTCATACTCTTTGTTGTTAATGGATATTGTTGCCACAGCATGTGAGTCAGGAATTAAGACAGTATGGTATTGACCCTGGATTTGTATCAACAGCATGTTTGCTAGATCCACCACACAGCTGTGTGGTGCAAGAAAGTCAATCCCAATGATGCTAGGGTGAACGTGCAACACCATCAGTCGGAAAGCATGTGTGGCCTTCAAATGGCCTAGTTCTACCGGTAAAGGCAGAGAGCGGTATGCAGGTAACCTAGCACCATCGACTCTTGACATATTGGTCTTCTGTCCGGTAGACCATGGAGACGTTTCAGGGTGGTCGTCAGGAACTACAGATACAGCTGCACCTGTATCTAACAAGACAATTAATTGGCGGCCCCCGACCTTGGCCTCGGTGCAGAGCCTTCCATTTGTATCCAAGACCAGCTTGTTTACAATGCGGACTGGGGCCTGTAATTGTCAATCTGTATTGTTGGAGGCATGCAGAGGTTGGGCTTGGCTTGCATGGATGACTTCACCATGTTGCACTGTGATGCAATGTAAGGCGGGGCTTCCGGGTTCCGGCTGTTATGGGTCTGCGCACCCATAACTCAGTGTCTCCATGGCCAGTAGTGTCATGGGTCAGCGGTTGGACTGCTGCAAGTGTTTGTGCAGGAACGGCATCTGCTACAGCACGCACTTGCCCCAGGAGCTCCCGAAATTTTCGGTTTTCTTCAGCTATTTCTTTATATGAGGGACCCGATCTTTGTAATGGCTTCCCTTTGCCTTTGTACTTTTTGTTCTTATGCCAATTCCGGTTCCCACCCCACTGCTGCTGCTGTTGTTGGGGATTTTGTTGGGTGCTCGCTGGAGGGGCCGATGGAGGTTTGGGCTGTTGTTGCTGGGCCTGTCCTTCCACCGTGTAGTGTGTCGTGGTCCCGGAGGCGGGTTCCACAGCGGCAACCTTTTTGGAACCGGAACCCAAATCACGGATGTACAACTGGTACACTTCTCGGGTTTTTCCGGGCGATATCGCAAACCTATCCGTATTTGGGTATGTGGTTGGCTCTACTCTTCTCTCACGGCTGGGATTATGTTTCTAAGGAACAGGGTCTTATATTCAATAAGATCTACATCTGCGTTCTTTTGTGCCAGATGTTTCCCTGCTCGATAGGCCATCCAGAGTCTCTGGTGGTAAGTTGCTGGGCTTTCTTTGCATTTTGCTTCACGGGATATGCTAAGCATACTCCAATCACACCAGGGCTTGTGGCGGAGATGAGCTCAGCTGCGACTTAGTCAAGGTAGCGTTCCTATCTTGAGTGAACTACCTCGGGTGTTTTGCCCATAAACCAGGATCGATGGTCTGGCGTAGTATTTGGACCTGGTATTCTGTGGCGAGACTAAGCATCTCGCACTTGGAGCTCACCTTTTCCAAATGGCAGCTGAGATTGTCGGACGGGTTCATCCGACCGATGCTGTCAGCAATTTGCTGAACAGAGTAGGCCATTTGCAGGGGATTAGTTGGTGGTCGATCAGGCAAGGGCAGCGCGTCTCGCGCACCATCCAATGCTGTGTGGGCTGCAGCTTCAGCCGCCGTCTGAACAACACCTTCCTGAGTGCCAGCTTCTTGAAAAATTTGTCGAATCTGACTTTTAATGGCTTTCATACTTCTTTCAGGAAGAGGAACACTATCTAGTGCCCTATCAATCATGGTTTCAATCTCTTGCCTGTCTTCCACACTAATAATGGCTACTGGAGGCGCCGTCGGGACCAGGCTTGGGCCTGCTCCCCCCTATCATGGGCGCCACCATGATGGCGTTTTCCATGATGAGCGTCACGACATCGTCTACGTGTGACCTGGGGAGTAGTGGGCGGGGACCCACCATGCTGTGGATGGCTGGGTGAGGTATCTGGGCCATAGTAGGGGCGTGACTGGGCATTGTACTGTGAGATATCGTCGTCGGATGGCTCCCCCCTCCAACGACGAATGAAAGGCAGGGGCTACGCTCCCATTGCCTTAACATGGCCAGTCAAAACCTCTCGCTGATGGCGCAGTTTATCCATCTTAGCTCTACATTCATCATGACTCACACTTGCAACATCCATATCAACCTGATCCTGTTTCTGTTTCTGCAAAACATGGTACGCGGTGCTCAATTCACGATTGTCCCTATAAGCTATTTCTAAATCATTACGTACCTGGTTGATCTCGACCTGCAGCTCACCCATCTCATCACTCAATTGTGCATTCGCTGCACTCAACAAATCAATCATTTGTACCACCTGACAGTTATCCTGTCTTAAACTTTCACACTCTGTCTTCAGAGTACACATTTCTTGTTCACCAGCCTGTGCAGAATGATGCAATAGTGAATCCTTTTCATTACGCAGAGATTGGAGTTCTGACTCCAAGTTCTGCTGTATCCGGACACATTCTGTTTCCTGCAGACCCATCTCCTGCTTAGAGAAGTGATCTGCAGATCAAGGGTTCGAAACCTCGCTTGGAGGCTTCCAAGGCAGCATGAGAGCAGCGACCATCAACCCTTTAGCAGCGCCCTATTGATTGACTGTCACCTCTGTATACTGGGTTGAAATACCCAGTACAGGGTTTTTGGATTGACTTGCGTCCCGAGAGAAGTCCGCCCATCCTCCATGGGAGGTAAGAAAGTTCGAGACATCGAGTCTCAGTTCTGCGCAGATATCTGATATGGTGGCCATTTATGTCAGAGGGAACGAAAAATTCAAACTGTGAAAAGGACCATGCGTTGCTTATCAATCCACAACACGGGTACTTTAAACACAGCCGGGCTACTGTATAAGTTGTAGGCTTGCAATTCAAAGCTGCTATGGAGTGGGTCGAGACGGCATCGACCACACCCAAAAAGTCAGCCAGACCTTGCAAGTATCCACAAACTGGCAAGAAAGACGGGAGAGGTGATATGGAAATGTACACCTGCAGTCCCCGTGGGAGAAGGGAAATTTATAGCAACAAGTGAAAATTTACAACACCCAATATCGCCTGCACGCAGTCGCCAATTGTAAGCGGTCTAAACCTCACTTTCAGGTTCTTGGCAATATTGGAGATGCAAATAATCACAAACAAGTTGCATTCAAGTAATAAACAAGTTTATTACTACAAACAGGATGAATCACAGTTGCCCTAAGCAGTTCTTACCAATACGAACCGGGAGCCAGTGCTAAGCGTTCCCTACACCTCGAGGTTTCTTTGTAGTCTCTTGGGATCTCTCGGGTCTCCAAGGTGTAAAACCTGTGCATAACATTATATACCTATGATAATTACTATGGTTACTGAAAGATAGAAACATTTCTAGTTACAGAGATGAGCCCTATTGGCTAAATTAGAGGTGGCTCCACGGTCCAAGATAACATTATATAATTCTGTAAAGTCATAGTTTTAGAACAAAGGCGTTCTTATACAAGGTCTTACATAACAAGGTGAAGTGGTGTCCATCACCGAAAGATGGTAATGTTGCCTTACACATTATAATTACTTCAAGGACAGGTGTCTTGGCATCTGACAAGTAAGAAATAGACAGAAAATACATGGTATAATGTGTGTGCATTAGCAAGCAAAGTGAGTTACAATAATATGTATTCATATCCTGACATCTACTCTTATACGGTAGATGCCCTTAGCCCTATGTATTAGTATAGCCTATGCCTAAACATTAGCTGTCTACGGTGTACCCCTGAGGGTATCAATTAGGGTGCAGGGACTTCGTGTAACAAAGTGTTCAGTTTTAGCTATGTGGATTGCTTTAGTACATGCATTATGGAGCTCTCTATAATGTTGTTGGTTGCTAGGGTGGAGGGATGCTTTATATTGGTGCTACACTAGGTCTCAAGCTCTTTGGCAAGCCAAAAGCTCAGGGGTCACCCAAGATAGGTAGTTTACTCAGACTCTTGTCTTACATAAAGGGGCATGACAGTTCCATATATGGAGGATCTTGTCTCTGAATGAATGTAGAGCATCATCAACTGAGGAGGCTGAGGAGAGAGAGGATCAGTCCGAGAGCATGAGATCATGATGCAGGGGGTGAAGATCGAGCGAGGAGTAAGATTGAGTTAGGAGGATTTTATGAGGGCTCTTAGGCCTATGTATCTTATATACCACTTAAATCATATAATGGTCACTTATAGCATCTGGAAGGAGACCGGAAGCCACTATCCTATGGGGGTGTGATGTGAGAGCAATGTCCAGGAGGCAATGATTATGCATTTTGTTATTTAACCGGGTTGGTTCCCATATTAATTGGGAGAGGTTCAGGGATTCTATATTGGAGGGAACTTTAGACAGGGATGGGGCCAGCCAGTTGATGTTTAGTCACCCAAGATGTACAACTCACCAGTGTGAGCATAGGATGTTAGTCTTTTGATAAGGTTGGTAATTATAGTTGGGTGTTGTCCTGGATGACAATAGACCCCAGCTATGAAGAGGTGAGTGGTGAAAGGCAATGAAAGTTTCAAGAGGATTGCCTCATGTGAGGAAGGGACAGAGGTTGAGAGCATGCTAGTATATTGGAAGGAGGAGGAGATATATATGGCCATGCCTCCACCCCTACCATCCCTGTCCTGGTGAGTAATTGTGCAGCCAGGCATAGTGACAGCCTAGTCTGGAATGTGATCTGTCAGCCAGGTTTCAGAGATAATAATAATAATAATATTTATTTGTTAAGCGCCTTTCAAAATTCCAAAGCACTGTACAGTACACACAATAAATGCAAGGTAAAATCAGGAAAATACGTAAAAAGCTTTCCCCCATCGAAAGGTCTTAAGTGCCTCCTTGAAACTCCCCACTGTCCTGCACTCCTGAAGCTGAGATGATGATTATGTCTGGGACATAGGTGTGGACCATTGTCTGCAGCAAGGGGGAGCTGAGTATGAGGTTGCAGATGTTCAGGTGGATAATTTTTAAGCCATTTGGGAGGGCTATGGGGGTGGAAGGGTATTGAGCAGGGGTAGATGTGTGAGCTGTAAGTGGACCAGGGTTAGGGTGTACATCACCTGCAGACAGGAGAAGCAGCAGTATAATGAAATTATGAATCTTGCAGGTTTTAAATGGCTTACAGGCGAGGCAGCTGGCATGCCTGGGTGAAGGCAGGAGTTGAAGAGGAGTTGCGGCAAGTCACAGGATAGCGACGATAAGGTCAGACAAGGTGGTTATAGAGGCACAGGGGAGCAAGGGGTAATGGAGATGATGCAGGGCTGGTGTGGAGGCAGAGATGCTGGTGAAGGGGACCGAGTAATCATGAGTTTGCATAATCAATGGATTGTGAGGAGTGGCCTTTGGGAAGTGGCAACTCAGGAGGATAAGCAGGAGTAAGGACGTTAATGGTAGACAATGAAGAAATGGACATTGTAATAGTAACTGCAGTTTAGAACCAGAGTTTGAGATTGAAATAGAATTCTGGTATGAGTTGGTGCAGCAAGGGAAGAATGTAACACAGAGGTATGCACCAGAGCACAGCCAAAAGATCTCTCTAGTGGAGGGATTCTATAAGGGACCAATGGTGAATCAAGCTGTTAGAAAGAATCCTGCATCAGATGACACTAGATATCTATAAGTAAGAATGTCCAGATGGGGGGTGGGATAGATCTTCTGGACGTGGGTGGCAGCTGAGGAGGAGCCATCCTGGGGCCAAGTCTTCCACTGCGGCGGAGCTTGAGAGCCCATTCATCAGGTGCTATAAAGAAATGGCTACAGTATGTTGAAAATTTGGGGTAAAAATGTTGAATATTACCAAACTTATGAGCCTGCATTTGCAAAATTCACCATAGCTTCATAACTTTGTATATATATATATATATATATATATATATATATATATATATATATATAATATATTACACAAACTTATAACATAGCCTTCTTATGACCCTGCCTCATGAACAAAGGCGAGAACATTTTCAACTCCTGTCCAAAAGGTGATTTCATGTAGGGACTGCAAAATCACCTTTCAGGATATAAAAAACATTTTGGCTAGGATTTTAAAAATGACAGCTGTCACATTCATGAGGTGTTGTAAAGATATGGCTATGTTGTAAATTTGGGGTAAAAATATTGAAAATTACCAAAGTAACGAGCCTGCGTTCACAAACTTCAATGTAGGCTCATAACTGTATTGATTTTTTTATATTTGTGCATCACATTTTCAACATAAACTTCTTATGACTCCACCTCATAAACAAGGGCAAAGAAAATGTTCAGCTCCTGCCTGAAAGGTGATTTCATGCAGGGACCACAAAATCACCTTTTGAGGCAGATTTGCCTAATGTCAGTGCAACTGTTCATGAGGTGGGGTCCCAAAAAAGGCATGTTGAATATTTGGGCCAAAAATATGTAAAAATGGTCAAGTTATGTCACTAAGTTCAAAACACCATTGAAATACATTAACTGCATACCAGTTTCTTCAGTTTGTGGTCCAGCTTTGAAGAGTGAAGACATGTCTGTGGTCCAGAGAGAATTATGACATTGGACCCCTGATGGGTAAGTAAGGCCTTGGGGGTGGGGTGCTGAGTGGCAGGGACCAATGGGGGGACCGTAACAGCTGCAAAAGACATTGATGGATGGTTTTCTTTTTACAGGGTTAAGAAAGAAAACGACAACCAAGGATTCCTGATCTTGACACTGGGGGATTGGGCACCCCCAGTGTCACTGTTATGTTTCTGGGAGGATGGTGGGTGCTGAGAGGGAGGGTTGGATGGGGGGAGGAAAAAAAAAATATATATATATATAATAAAAACCAGAAGGAGGTCACAGTGGAACATGATCATAACACTGGGGGATTGGGCACACAGTGTCACTGTTATGTTTCTGGGGGATGGGTGGTGGGTATTCAGAGGGAGGGTTGGGTGGGGGAGGAACAATACATATAATAAAAACCAAAAGGAGATCACGGTGGAACACAACACAGTCTGCCATGTCCAAGATGGCCATCGCACTGTACTGTGCATTCGCAAGTAGTCGCGCATGCACAATACAGTTTAGCAGCCATCTTGGAAATGGTGGACTGTGTCGTCTTCCGCCATGACCTCCACAAATTAGTGCTGTGTGACTGCTAATGGAGAGAGCGGAGTGCTTCAAAGACATGGAGGTGACTGTGAGGCAACTCTACGCTGTTGTTCAGTCAGAAAAATCTCCAATTCAATCGATCGCAGGAGGTCTGCAGGGTTCTGCCCACTGTAGCCCTAAGAATGAATAATATCTTAGAAGCACAAAAGGGTTTTAGGAAAAACAGATCAACCATTCAGCATTGTATTCTTCTTTTCCTTTTCATAAATAAACATGCTACTATAAAAAAACAGAAACTTTTTTGTTGTTTTTTGACTTAAAAATGGCTTTTGATAGCATAAGCAGGAAGACACTATGGGTTACATTATATAATTTAGGGATCAATGTATATTTACTCGATATGTTTAGATTTCATGAGAGCACATGGTCTCAGATTCAATATAACATCTCAGGATAAAACAAATAAGATCATTACCAATTTAGGAGTTTGCCAGAGTTGCATATTGGCTCACTTATTGTGTGCCCTCAATGTAAATACAATAATTTGCCAACTACATGATCAGGATTTTCATTCACTCAGCTATGGATAATATAGTTTCCTGTTTAGCATATGCAGAGGATGTGGTACCGATATCCACTTCACTTTTAAGATTACAGAGAAAGTTAGATAAATTTAATACACAATGTCTAAAAAAATATTTGACAATAAATAAAACCAAGACACAATTATAAGTTTTTGGAAGCACTAGGTGAGACCACTATTCTTTTTATTTAGATCATATTAAATTAGGAACAATTGATGCATATGTCTATTTAGGTATTCATCATAGTAGGTACTTCAAATGGAATTCTCATGTTATTTACTTTAAACAAACTCTGCAGTCTTCCATAAATGGAGTATTTAGATGCATCGATAATTTACAAAGAAACATAGAAACATAGAATTTGACGGCAGATAAGGACCGCTTGGTCCACCCAGTCTGCCCATTTCCCTACCTAATGGATAAGCTGCAGATCCTAGTTAACCAGCAGCCTACTTCTTCCTACCCCCACCCCCTAGAATTGCCTTATGACTGTCCCATGCATGCTTGAATTCCACCACTGTTTTTGACTCCACAACCTCCTCCGGAAGGCCGCTCCATGCATCCACAACCCTCTCTGTGAAAAAATACTTCCCTAAATTACCTCTGAGCCGCCTCCCATCTTTAAATTGTGCCCCTTGTTCTTGCACACCTCTTTTTTGAAAGATGCTACCCTCTTTGACTTTGTTGATTTCCTTGAGGTACTTGAAGTTTCTATGCATGCCCCTCCTCCTTTCCTCAGGCTATATATTAAGCTCCTTAAGTCTCTCTTCATATGTCTTCCGGTGCAGACCCTGCACCATTTTAGTTGCCCTCCTCTGGACAGCTTCCATCCTGTCTATGTCTTTCGGAGATTGGGTCTCCAGAACTGCACACAGTGCTCCAGATGGGGTCTCACCAGCTGTCTGTACAGAGGGATAATAACTTCCTGTTTTCTACTGGTGATGCCTCTCCTGTGCATCCCAGTATCCCCAGCCCTCCTTGCTGCCCTCTCACATTGCTTGCCACCTTTAGGTCATCTGATATGACCACCCCAGGTCCCTTCCATTTTGTTGTTGTTAGTATCTCACCTCCCATTGTGTACTCTTCCCTGGGTTTTGTTTCCCAGGTGCATTACCTTGCACTTCTTAGCACTGAATCTAAGCTGCCATACATTTGACCATTCCTCTAACCTTGCCAAGTCCCTTCTCATCCTTTCCACCCCACCTTGTGCATCAACTCTGTTGCAGACCTTTGTGTCATCTGCAAAGAGACATACTTTCCTTCCAGTCCCTCTGCAATGTCACTATAAAGACATTGAAGAGGACCAGTCTAATACTGAACCCTGCGTACCCCACTAGCAACCCCTTCTTCAGAGTGGACTTCATTTACTATTACTCTCTGTGTCCTATTCTCCAGGCCAATTCTTTACCCAGGCTGTCATCTTGGGACCTACTCCCAGGCTGGCTAACTTGTATATTAATCTTTTGTGTGGGACTCGTCAAATGCCTTGCTAAAATCTAGGTAGGCCATGTCCACAGCCCTCCTGATCTACTACTTGGTCACCCAGTCAAAGAAATCTATCAGATTCATCTGGCATGACCTTCCTGCTGTGAATCCATGCTGCCTTGGGTCCTGTGCCCCTCTGGCCTCTAGATACTCGACAGTTCTTTCCTTCAGAAGTGATTCCATCATTTTCCCTATCACTGAGGTTAAACTAACAGGTCTGTAGTTTCCTGCTTCTGCCTTGCTCCCACTTTTGTGAAGGGGAATCACATCTGCCCTCCTCCAGTCCTTGGGTACCACCCCATCCTCCCATGATTTGTTAAAGAGGGAAGTCAGTGGTGTCACTAGTTCTACCCTTAGTTCTTTTAGAATTCTGGGATGAATCCCATCAGGCCCCATTGCTTTGTCCACCTTCAGTTTTAAGAGTTCTTTCAGAACCCTTTCTTCTGTAAATGGGCTGGTATCAACTTCTGTATCCAGAGTGTTTCTACTGTTTGTTTTAGGTACCTCCCTCTCTTCATTTGTAAATACTGAGCAAAAATATTTGTTTAGTATCTCTGCCTTTTCACAGTCACCCTCTGCCCACCCCCTCCCCTTTATTAAGCCTCACTATCCCTCCCTTGGTCTTCCTTCACTCCTTGATGTACCTATAAAGGTTTTATCCCCCTTCTTAACTGAGTTGGCTATCTTTTCCTCGGTTTGGGCCTTTTCTGTTCTGACTGCCTTCCCAGCTTCCTTTTGCTTTAACTGATACAGTTCTCTGTCCTGCTCCTTCTGTGATTCTATGTACTTCCTGAATGCTTTCTTTTTCTCTTGAACCTTCACTGCCACTTCCTTTGAGAACCATAGTGGTTTCTTACATCATTTCATTTTGTTTATTTGCTTTACACAAAGGCTTGTTACCTCTGTGATGGCAGTTTTTATTATTCCCCATTGTTCTTCCACCCCTCCTTCCTGTCCATTTGCTAGTGCATTCCTTAGGCACTCACCCAATTTGGCAAAGTCAGCCCTTCCAAAGTCCAGTACTTTTGCCTTTGTATGGCTTGACTCTATTGCTGTGTTTATTGTGAACCATACTGTTCGATGGTCGCTAGTTCCCAGATGGCTACCCACTTCTACATCTGTGATCCTCTCTCCATCTCCAATTAAGAGAATCAGGTCTAAGATTGCTCCCTCTTGAGTGGGCTCCAATACTAGTTGACTAAGGCATGCCCCCTGTAGGGCATCTAGAATAACCCCACTCTTCGGAGTGGCTGCTGCAACTGCACTCCAGTTAACATCTGGCATATTCAGATCACCCATCAGCAATATCTCCCCTTTTTCTGCCATTCTAAGTATATCTTTCTATCATTTCCTTGTCCATTTCCTCCCCCTGAGAAGGTGGTCTGTATACAACCCCTGTGTGGATTGTGGTGCCATTGCCAGTCTCCAAATTTACCCACAGTGCTTCTTCTCCTCCCTGTTTACCCATTTGTTCTGTTGCTTTGATTCCTTCCTTTATGTAAAGAGCTAC
The DNA here is from genome assembly GCA_016271365.2 of Neoceratodus forsteri. Taxonomy (NCBI): domain Eukaryota; kingdom Metazoa; phylum Chordata; order Ceratodontiformes; family Ceratodontidae; genus Neoceratodus; species Neoceratodus forsteri. Next base: position 854,681,875 of record CM057449.1, read on the forward strand.
TCCTTCTCCTCTTTTACCCTCTCTGTCCCTCCTGTAGGTAGTGTATCCTGGTATGTTTACATATCAGTCATGGTTTTGTGTGTACCATGTTTCTGTGACTGCCATGACATCCAGATGTTCCTCCTCCATCAAGGCCACTAATTCAGGAAACTTGTTACTCAGACTTCGGGCATTGGTACTCATTGCTCTCCATTTTTTGATGGCTTTACCTTCTGTTGCAGCATCTCCCACTGACCTTTCTACCTCGGTCTTTTTCTCATTTAGTACCCTGTTTTGTAGGGAGCTAATACTCTTCAGGTGAAGCTACCTCTGGCTGGAAGCTGCAATACTGAACATAGGATTTGCAAGAAAGTGAGTTGTGCTCACAACAGAGGGAGGTGAACCTTACAACTGTCTTTGGTTTGTAGCAGATATTCTGCAAGTGGAGGCTACTTCTAACTGAAAAGTGAAATAAGTAACTTAGAATTATCAGGAAAAGATAGTCTTTCAAGCAACAGAGGGAGGTGGATCTAGCTTTACTTTTATTCCAATTCTTAAGATTTTCAGTGTAGGAAGAGTTTAAACCCTGGGCTAAAAATTTGTCATAAGTCCTGAAGTAAGTGCAGGTACAGGCTGTGTATTTGACCCAGGCAGTGCCCTAGGGGGTGGAAACTGTTTTTTTGTGTTTATCTGTGTGTGCCTTAAAAGACCAGACCGTGTCAGGAAGTGCTTACATCATAGCTACTTATCAGCCAATAGCTTTGGAAGAGTCTTACAGACGTGAGAACAATAGTATTATAAGCAAGTGTTTTATAGCAAACTCATCAGAACAGCTAATATTCTTCAGGTGAAGCTACCTCTGGCTGGAAGCTGCAATACTGAACATAGGATTTGCAAGAAAGTGAGTTGTGCTCACAACAGAGGGAGGTGAACCTTACAACTGTCTTTGGTTTGTAGCAGATATTCTGCAAGTGGAGGCTACTTCTAACTGAAAAGTGAAATAAGGAACTTAGAATTATCAGAAAAGACAGTCTTTCAAGCAACAGAGGGAGGTGGATCTAGCTTTACTTTTGTTACAATTCTTAAGAGTTTCAGTGCAGGAAGAGTTTAAAGCACAGCTGACTTATTTTGGGACTGACTGCTTTCAGAGCACAAACCACCAGGCTGTTTTGGGGCTGGGGAGGTTTACCTGTGTCTGACTTGGATGTCTGGATTTTTCTGTGTTTGATTAGCAGGGTATTTTCTCTGTCAAATTGTTGTGTAGGGCATCTTGCTGACAGGAAGGCATTCATCGCAGCAGTGGGTCAGAGCTTTTAGCTGATTGTTTCGTGAGGGCACAGTTTAGGCTAACCCATGCCCACCCCTCACCCCACCCACCCCTGGAAATAGTTCCTTTATACCTGGGGTTCTGACATCATTTCCTCAGAGTGCAAGGTGCATATCACTGTCATATCCTCTCTAGCACACTGCACTGACAATATAAGCATACACATTGTATAATATATATTTCTATATAACAAACCAATCACACACACACACACACACACAAAAAAGTAGATAAACATGTGGGGAATAGTGCAAGGTAATGGCTGTGGGGCAGCAGTCTTTTGGGAGTCTTTCTGGAGGCTGAGATGCTGCCCTATTTGTAGACAACTCTCTGCCCTGAGTGAGGAAGTTGCCCATCTTCAGGCCACACTGGACAGTAGTAAGGGAACCTTACCCCAGGCCACACTGGACAGTAGGAAGGGAACCTCACCCATCCAGGGAGCACCAGAGCCACCACCACTACCTCAGAGGTTGCGAAGAAAGCACAGCAGTTGGACCACAGTGGGCTCACGGAGGGTGAGGACGGTGGAACAGAGGCACACCCAGTCAGTTGTTCCACACCACAATCCATACACCATTCTGGGGCAGCATAGCTCCCCTATGGATGCACCCGCAGAGAAGACTAAAGAGGCTGAGGACAACTGTCACAAGGGAGGCCCACAGGAAGGAGGCAGAGGACACCACAGGGAAAGGAAGCAGCTCCTGGTGGGGGACTCAATTATTAGGGGGATAGAGCTGGGGGGATCAGGGAAAACTGAAGTAAGGTGCCTGCCTGATGCCATGGCTTTGAGGGATAGGAAGCACATCCTCAGGATCACGAGAACAGCTGCACGGGAGTCTGAGTTGGACATCATTGTCCACCTAGGGACAAATGACTTGGCTCATCATGAGATTAGAGCAGTGCAGGAGGACTTTGTAGAGTTGGGGAGGGGCCTAAGACAAGTAGCACACACAGTATCCTTCTCAGAGGTGCTGCCTGTCAATGGCATGGGTGAGGCGAGGGTACTTTGCACCATGCAGTTTAATGAATGGTTGAAAAAATGGTGTGGAGCACAGGGGTTTGGCTTCATCAGGGACTGGGGTTCCACCTGGAGGGACACCAGCCTATACTGGCAGGATGGTCTGCATCTGTTCAGGAAGGGAACAAGTCTTTTGGGCAATCGGTTTAAATGCTTCATTGGCAAGCTTTTAAACTAGTCAAGGGGGGAGGCACTGATAAGCAGCAGGAAAATCCCAGCCTCTCCCAGTTTCCTCAGTGGTGGGTTGTTTTACAACTATAAATGCTAAAGTAAAGGTGTCTATAACATGTGCCTCTGAAATCTGGGGTATGGTTGACTTAAGTCCCTTACAGAAAAATTTTGAACCAATTATATAGACATTTATTAAATCTTCTGCACTGTATCCCAGAACACATATTTAGAGCTGAACTGGGAGAGTATTCTTTGGATACCCTGATAAAAACTAAGATGTCAATCTTCATTAAGTATCTCCAAACCCTTAGTGAATCTAGACTTCAAAAAAATGTTTTTAAGGAGCAGACTGAATATCCCAAAAAATCATTTTCATTTTCCATATTTAGAAGTGTGAATTAAATTTTGTGAACAATGCAAACGTTAGAGCATGTTTGTTTTGGAATATGTTAAGTTTGGGAGCTGGTGGTACTCCTTTTAGCATGCTCCCTTTCATCACCTGTGAAATTACCTGGGTGGAAGCATTTTACTTTAAAGGAGCCAGTTTACGTGATGCACTCTATTTAAGGGTAGTCACTGCAGGCATTTCATAGTTAGGACCATACCATGGAGTTCCGCCTTGGTGTTTAGTGGTTTGGCTTGCTCACTTTGGAATTCCAGTCTGAAAACTGACCCCTTTTTCATGGAGTTAAAAGTAAAAAATAGCCAATTCAGGCAGTTTAAATGTTTTACCTCTCAGATTTCCCATGGGAAGGGGGTGCACTGTGTTCTGTTTGTTTATTTGCTACATGCCACTGACCAGTAGCACTCCTCAGCAAAAGTGTGAATTGAATTTTGTGAACAATGCAAAGGCTAGAGCATGCTAGTTTTGGAATGTGTCTTACAACTAGAAATGTGCGAAGTCCATGAAATTTGCTCCGTGAATGAATTTGTGGATTTTGAGGAATTCATGGAGTGCATTTCCCGAAATTCGCACATTCCATGATCCGCAAATTGTGCGAATTTCATTGCAAAGTGCAAAATTTCGCCCGGGACTTTCACACTTCACCCATGAATTTCACGCTTCATGGTAAAAACGCTTGAATTATCTGCAAAATTCATGCAATTTGTGTGCAGTGAATTTCCACAGGTTGCCCAGAACTCTGCAAATTCCAAAAATTCCGTGAAGCATGAATTTTCAGTGCTTCACTTGAAATTTGAGCATGAAGTTTTACTTCACAGCATCTCTACTTACATCTATAAATGCTAAAGTGAAGGTGCCTGTAACATTTGTCTCTGAAATCTGGGGTATCGTTAACTTAAGTCCCTTAGAGAAAAACTTTGGACAAATGATATAGACAGTTATTAAATCTTCTGCACTGTGTCCCAGAACACATACTGAGAGCTGAACTGGGAAAGTATTCTTTGGATATCCTGATAAAAACTAAGATGTCAGTCTTCATTACGGTTCTCCAAACTCTTAGCGAATCTAGACTTCCAAAAATTTTTTGAGGAACAGAATGAATATTTCAAAATAATCTTCATTTTCTATATTTAAACTTTATGAAAAAAGAAATTTATACAGTAGATCTAGTCAATATAATGACTGACATTTATAGATTCTAATGAATTCATCTTACTGGACATATCAAACAAAGATTCAGAGACATAGCAGCTCAAAAAGATCTAGATGCAATTCAAAATTCTAAAATGAATATCTTGTATAATTTTTTAAAAGAAAATTTCAGTAGGGAATCCTATCTAGATCATAACTGAACAGAAATAAAGATGTCCTTATACAAGATATCGACTGGAGCTGTAGTATAGTAACTTTTCACATTATAAGCAACACAGAAATGAAGTTCAGTCTCCTTACAATAATTGTGCAAATAGAGAGGCTGATGACCTTGAGTATATATTGCTATTCTGTTCATTTTTTCAACAAACAAAGGAAAAATATGTGGGCAAAAGTCTCTCCAAACTACATCAGTCACCTAATGCCTGAGTTAGCTATCCATCATCTTTCTATCGTCGAGGAGAGGAAGGTGACAGACGGCTAACTCAAACAATCACAGGGCTGGTAAGGAAAGGTGAACTGCTACTGGTGGGTGACCTGAACCTCCCAGGTGTTGACTGGGAAATCCCAGATGTAGCGGCCGCAAGGAGCAGAGAGGTATTAGCCGAGCTGCGGGGGGTATTCCATCAACAGCTGGTCAGGGAGCTAACGAGGGGAAGCAACTTGTTGGACATGGTCCTGACTAATGGGAAGAGTGTGGAGGAGGTGCAGGTGGAAGAAACCTTGGGCACCAGTGATCACAGTGCAGTACATTTCAGGGTCAGGGCAGGGAGGGGAGACACGTGAAACTACTACAACAGTCATGGACTTCAGACACTTAGACTTTAATAAGATGAGAAAGATAGGGAAAAATGGAAGTTATGGAGAAGATAGGGGCACTGGAGCAACTCTGGGGAGCTATCAAGGGAGATATTCAGGAAGCAGCAGAAATGTGCATAAAAAAGGTCAGGAAGAGCAAGAGGGGGAGGAGACCATTCTGGTTCACTAAAGAGGTGGCATGGGCAGTCAGGGAAAGGAGGAGGGTTTTCAGAAAATTTAAGATGACACTTAGAGAGGAGGATAGGGAGGAGTATAGGGAGAAGAGGAGTCTGGCATGGAGGAAGATCCAAAGGGCACATGCAGCCACTGAGGAGAAAATAGCCAAAAGGGCTGGGGGGTGGGTATAAAATGTTTTTCATATATGTGAGGGAGAGGAAAAGAGGACATGGGGTCATAATGTCACAAGACATTATGCCATAGCAATATACCGTGCTGCCAATACAGCGCGATATATTGCAAATGGCATAATTCTTGTTTTTGCAGGAGGTTCTGTCCCTGCACCCACCAAACCCCCTCAACTAAATTATCTAGCTCCGGGGGGGGCAGTAAATATTGCATAAAGTGTGAAAAAAATAAAATTCCATGTGTCCAGGACTGGGAATTGAAACCTGGTCCCAGACGCCACTGCCTGCCTCCCTCCCTTGCTGCCGGTGATGCATCCCATCAAGCCATGGCAGCTGCTCAGTGGACCCCTGTCCCAGCAGAATTCTTATCCTGCACTGGGAAGAGTGTGAGGGTGCACTACTGCGCATACTTCCTTTCACAGTTTTGCACCTTCTCGCTCTTACCTACCACGCTGTTCCTACCTCACAGTCATGTCATGCATTGTACAGTCTGCAACATTTTGACATGGTAGGGGAAAAGAGCAGGGCAGGGGATTGCTAGACTGAGGGGGGAAGGAGGGATAAACTTGGAGCAGGACTACGAAAAGGCAGAGGCACTAAATGAGTATTTCAGCTCTGTGTTCATGGATGAGGTGGAAGGCAAGGGCCGGTACTATCAACTAAGGGAAAGGAGGGCAAATGGGTGGATCAGAGTTCATTCACTGTGGAAAGGGTCAAGGCTGAGCTGGATAGACTAAGGGTGGACAAGGCAATGGGACCTGATAGGCTGCACACCAGAGTGATCAAGGAATTGAGGGAGGAGCTGACTGCACCCTTGACAAGGCTCTTCAACCTGTCCCTGGTTTGGGGGAAGGTGCCAGAGGACTGGAGGAGGGCTGACATAGTGCCCTTGCACAAGGGAAATAGCAGGGAGCTGAAAGAGAACTACTGCCCAGTCAGCCTCATGTCTGCGGTGGCAAAGGTAATGGATGCATTAATCAAGGAGAGGGTGGTGAATTACTTGGAGGTGTGTGGCTTGCAGGACAACAGACAGCATGGCTTCACCAAGGGGAAATCATGCCAGACCAATCTAATTGAGTTCTTTGATTGGGTGACTCAGGTAATCGATCAGAGAGGGGCAGTGGATGTGGTCTATCTGGACTTCAGCAAGGCCTTCGACACTGTCCCTCATAGGAGGTTGGTGAGCAAGATGGAAAGCATGGGTTTGGGAGGGAAAATAGCATGCTGGGTGGAGGCCTGGCCAGCAGGGAGATCTCAGAGGGTAGTGCTTAAAGGGGTGCACTCTGTGATGGCAAGGGTAAGGAGTGGAGTGCAACAGGGGTCAGTTTTGGGTCCGCTCCTCTTCAACATCTACATCAGTGATATTGTGGAGGGTTGAGAAGGAGGGTGTGCCTATTTGTCAATGATACAAAAATCTGCAATAGTGCAGACACCCAGGAGAGGGTGGAAGACATGAGACAGGACCTCAAGACGCTTGAGGAGTAGGTCAGGAAATGTCAGCTGAAATTTAATGTCAAGAACTATGCTGTGATACATCTAGGGAGGAAAAACATGCGAGCAGGGTACATGCTGGGGGGGGAAGGAATCAAAGAATCAGAACAGGAAAGGGATCTGGGGATCATAGTCTCCTCAAACCTTAGGGTAGGTTTCAAATGTAGTAAGGTGGTGGAAAGGGCCAATGGAATGGTAGCATTCATAGGCAGGGGCATTACTACCAGAAGGAGGGAGGTAATAATGCCACTCTACAAAACCATGGTGAGGCCGCAGTTACTGTATCGGATTCAGTTCTAAGACCACACATCCGCAGGAATATAGATGCATTGGAGAGGATTCAGAGACGAGCAACAAAGATGGTGCAGGGGATGCAGGGGAAGACATACGAGCAGAGGTGTAAGGAGCTGAATCTGTACACACTGGAAGCAAGGAGGGAAAGGGGGACATGATTGAAACCTTTAAATATGTAAAGAGGCTCAATAAAGTAGGTGAAAGGGGTCTGCTGAGGAGGAAGGAGGGAGCCAGAACTAGAGGGCACAGTCTCAGATTGCAAGGAAATAGGTTCAGGGGCAATATGAGGGGGCACTTCTTCACAGATTGGGTGGTGGAGCCCTGGAACAGACTGCCAGATAGAGTGGTGGGGGCTAAGATGGTGGAGGAATTTAAGAGACCATGGGACAGGCATATGTGACTGAGTACTTGGGGGAGGATGGGGGCAGGCGGGGAAGGGGGTATGTGAAAAGGGAGGGTTGGGCAGACTAGATGGTCTGGAAGAGTCCTTTTCTGCCATCAAATTTCTGATTCTATGATAATGAAAGATTAATCTGTTTTTACTTTTTGTTTATTGTTTTAACAAACAATTACACTTATTTCCTCATACAAGGCAATTGGAATTACATGAACAAAAGCTTATACAGTTTTGACATACACAAAGAGTAGAGGGTACCCAAAGTTCAGGTATATCCATATATAAAGTTCCAGAAGTGCTAGCTATCTCAGTGGCATTGGAATGTCCAGAAATAGACATAATTTATATAATAAGATTATCCACAATCTCCATGGATTGCTGTTTATCCACTTCAGTACAGGTAAAATGGAAATAACATGAGAGAGTAGTGCTTTTCTACATCACCTTTGCATACCAACAGTAAAGTGATTTTCAACTGTGTGAAAATAAATGAACTATAACTATAAACAATGTGCTGAAACACAGCACAACTTTAAAAGCTGGTTTAAACAGCTTAAATGTGAATACTTAAAACATTTATAGCCACCATAATTGGGACAAGAACAATCTTTTTATTCTCAAGCTCTAATTCTGAAATCTGGGAAAATGTTATGGGTTAAGCCATAAGCTTACCTTAGCCATTCTTGTTAGGATTTATTGTTTATCCTTATATGAACCTTTACATAACGTGGCATATATTTGTGAATCTGTATGACTTTGAGAGTCACTCATTAGGAGTGAAAGCTAAAAGTTGTGGATAATTTCCCACATATCTATAGAACACAGGAATTGGTGTTAGAAATTTTTTCTTTCTCACATATATTTACTGCATTTTCAAACGTAGTAGCAGTGGACTTTATTTCTAAAGCGCCCAGTCCCAGGGGCTCTGACAATTGTACAATAATCATAAATACAACACACAACTAATAAAACACTAAATACATAAAAATAAATGAAATATTTATTTATTTATTTACAGTATTTAGTTAGTTTTTGTTAACCAGGTAGGTGAATTAGACAATGAAATCCCTATTTTTAGGCATGACCTGGGAGGTTACAATGGGTCACAGTCAGCAAACAACAGGCACAAATACAGTACAGGTGTATTACATGGATACACAGATTATATAACAGATTAGATAGTATATGTATGAATTAGCAGAATGTTAAATGATTACAAGACACAAGAGATGTTGCTCAAACACTTGTTCTGAACACTAATTAATATATATATAAATTTTGCAATGCACTTGGCAGGAGAAGTAAATGTGGTAATGCAAATCTGGAAAATCAGATAGCACCAAAAGCCTCCTGAAAGAAGAAAGACTTCAGGCCCCTCTTAAAGGCCTCCACTGAGGGGTCCTCTCTCAAAGCCCATTGAAGCCTATTCCTTAGGGCAGGTGATCTCTTAAAGATATCAGCCTCACCCTAGGAACTGCTAGGAGGCCCACCTCAGAGGAGTGGAGGGGGCGAGAAATGTAATAGGGAGTTAGTAGGTCTCTCAGGTATCAGGAGAAACCTTAGGCATACTTTTTAAGTCCTATGGACAGCTTTCCAAATTATAGTTGGATCAGGGATTACAGACTATGGTACACTGCAGTGAAATGTAGGTAACCATACTTGCATCTTGCAGGGTACTATTTACACTTGGTATTATCCCAATTTAATGAAAGTGTCACCTAAGCTTCATCCTGATTTATTCCAATAAATACCATTAAATATATATACAGTATATTACTGGTTTGTCTAATGCAAATGTGTTTATATTTATTTATTGTAATATTTGTCCATGCTCTTTCAGGTGTACTAAAGTTAATATGGAATGTATATTTTGAAATATACATTGTGTTCTTGTTTTTAAGAAATGTATTATTTTAACTTGTAATGATCAAATGTCGAGCAAAGCTTAAATTTAAAAAAACTCAAAAATTCTGCATCTATCTTTTGGAACCTTCTTCCAGGTGCCAATTTTTTGAATGTCATTTATATCAATATTTACTTGATTTTCTGGTTGCTATTGGGGTCAAATGATGCAATATTTATATTTTTAATGTTTAAATTTGTTCTGATTTATTTATTGTGCCTGTCTGGCCCAGGTCGAGTCTGAAAAAGAACTCTTGCTCCAGTTCTCCTACCCACTAAACAAATTTAAAATAAATAAGTTACTGATTGTTTACATTCCTTTAACCTTTGTGAAGTGCTACTAGTTTGCTCCTGACGTGGAGCTTCAGTTGTGACTATTAGAATTGCATGAGCTGGCACCCCTTTCTGTGAAACTGATGTGTGATATTTGTGATGGCTATTAATTGGCATCAGTATAACTCGGTTTTACCAAATTCGTCCCTAATCTGAATTTCAGAGCTTTTCATATTTTAATTACTGACTAGAGTTCAATTAAAACTGGATCTTACTAGTTCCACAGTGCTCAGCCATGCGGGATCACTCTGGCATGCTAGTGACCCAAGTTTATGCTCCGAGCCCAGGACATCAGGACTGCAGACTAGCAGGGAGGGCTCAGAGCATCCGTAAGGTACTCTCTTCCTGAGACAACGGAGTTCTCTGCACCGCTATCATAGTTGTACCCGGTGGGGGTTGTTGGAGTTGCCACTGATGGCAGAAGTGATCACTTATCATCAGGCTAACAACAAGTGTTTATGCACATGCCTGAGAATGTGGACTGGATAGGGAGTATATGAGGTAATGCTACACAGGCACACCAGATGACATCTCCCACGTAACCCACATCAATCACCCCCCATGTACCACTGAAACCCATCCCCAGGTATCTTAGCTCTTCCCTCCCCCAGGGCCTGGGGAGAAGCCCCTGGCAGGGAGAAGAATCTCTGTGGGGCATTAGATTTACTGAAAGTCAGATTGGCTCTCAAGTGGCAGCATGAGTGAGTCTGGTGGTGAGCAGAGCTGTGAGACCTGAAGGAGTGGAGTGCTGGTGGGCATGTAAGTGAAAAAAAGCAGGATCTTTTTCCCTTACACTTTATCTGCTCACATTATTTATTCATACCATGAGGTCATAATCCACTTTGTATGACATCAGATCCTCTTGATGTGGACATGATTCAGAAGCCACAAGCAGATGATCATGACTTCAGGACAGGGAAATCAGCCAGAACAGATGACATCTGTGAGATAAACAGCCTGTTTTGTGCACGTATCTTTATTAGAAAAGCATGAAATTCCCTAGAATTCAAATTTTGGGGAAAGTTATGAGATCTAAGTCCTGCTGATGCCAACTGTATTTTTTTCCCAGGAAACTGAGGAAGAACGCTGCATGGAGGAGGCTGGAGAGGATCAGGGAAGTAATCCCATTTTCGGCCTACTGATTGTTGTCGTGAGGGAACCTTGTGTGGTAATGCTGGTGTTTTGAGGTTGAAACAGTACAGTGTGGGGTGTATTGGAGGATCGGGAGGAGGGAGGGAGGTAGGCCACAGAGGGAGGGACTGGATGGGGGAATTTGGCACACCACATGTCTTGGGGGGGGCCTATCAGTCAGCTGGAGTCACTATATTTCTCCCAGAGGGTCAAGTGACCCTCACATAAGTGACCCTGACATGTAAGTGCAACGAAGCAGGAGCGTGGCAACTGACTTGGTGGTGTCTGCATGCTGTCAGCAGGGAGGACAGCAGGCAGCAGGCCACACTGGGGAAGGGAGGGGAAGAGAGAGGGGAGAGGAGTCACTAAAGGGTGAGCTGACCAGTTAAAGCACAGAGGTATAATACATGGCAGGGAGCCCAAGGAGGATGGGGGTCCTAGGGAGTGGGACAGTAAGCACGCATGGGGAGGGAAGGTGTTTGTGAGCAGTCAAGTGGGACGGGAGGCAGGAAGGGTGGTAAATTGTAATGGATGTGGAGCAACCATATTCTTGGGGATTGCATGGAGGGCAGGTTGGTGTATAGTGTATAGGCAGTTGGGACAACTTATTGAGGAGCTTGGATGGTTGAGAAGGGATCTGGGTAGATGGGGGAGCAAAGTTGAGGGGAACACCAAGGGAAAGGGGACCTGAAGAGACCTTCCATACAGGTTGCAGCAGGTAAGCAAAAGGGTAAACAAGGAGGGGAAACAAGATGGGCAGACAATCAGGAGCAGCTCAGGGCTGGGGCCGATGGCTGGAGGGTGGTCAAGCACCAGAGGAAGATGAGAACAGGGGCAGGGCAGGGATATAAGTCACAGGGAGGGGTGGCTGGAGTAGATCAGAAAAGGAAAAATGACAATAGGAACAGTCTCAGTTTTGTCTAGCCTGGAGGAACAGGAAGGGGCAGGGAGGGAAACAACAAAGAAGGGAAGGGAGGAGGATATTACGAAGGGTAAGAGATATAACAGTGTGGCAGAAGGCAAAAGTGTTAGCCCAGTTGGCAGCAGATGCAATGGAGAACATAAGGAAGGTTGTGGAGCAGCAGGTACTGGAGGGGGGAAGGAGGTGCAGGTAGAGAGTGGACATGGGGCGAGCAGGCAGCCCTGGAAAGGATAGCATGGGGGAAACAAGGTAGGGGAAGAGCACAGTTCATTGGGGACACAGGGAGCCAATGGCAAGGGGGTTTTATGGTGGGGGTTGGGTAGAAGAAGCCAGAAGGGGGGATGTAGAGCAGATGAAGACTGGTACGAGGGTGGAATCAGATAGTCCAGGCACGAGTGTTAGAGGGGAAAAGGGCAGGGCAAGGAACAGGGAACATGCATGACTCAGGGAAGGCACAGGGATACAGAGGCAAGGGGGAAGGAAGGAGGGAAGGACCATGTTGGGAGGCAGAAGATTAGCAGGCAATGGGAGGCTGAAAAGGATAAAGGAGGGAAGGTCATCATTCTGGGGGACTCGATATTTAAGGGTGTAAGATGGGGGAAAGAGGCACCAGAAAAAGCAGCATTTGGGTGGAGTGCATGCCAGGCATGACAGCAGGCAGAGTAGGACAGCATATTAGCAGATGTGTAGGGAGGGTAGGAGAAAAAACACATAACGTGGTGTGCCTGGGCATGAATGACCTGGAAGGGAGAAGGATAGAAGAGGTGCAGGACTGGGGAATCTATGCAGTACAGTGGAAGCTTGGTAGCCTTCTCAGAAATCCTACCAGTACCAACAGCAAGTTCAGCGAGGAAGCAGAGAATCACAGACTTCAATAAATGGCTGTGGGAATGGTGTGGGTCCATGGGATATGGATTGTTGTGGAGTGGGGCTACAAGTGGGAGAACACAGACATGTACACTCAGGATAGGTTGCACCTTAGTAAGGAAACATCGCAGGTACTGAAGCAGAGGTTGGGGTAGTTTGTCAAAGAAAATTATAATTTTAAACTAGGTAAGGGGGAGGGACAAAGAGGTGGGAATTCACCAGGAGAGAGGGTCCTTTGAGCCTCCCCCCACAGCAAGGCAGGAGCCAAATTCAAATAGGAGAGGGGATGGAAAGGAGGGTAAAGGCACAAAGCAGATAGGATCAAAATGGAGGGTGGTATCGTTGAATGCTAGTTGCCTAGGGAACAAGATAGCTGAGTTGCAGGCATTGATGGCAGAAGGGGAGGTGGACATAGCCACTATCACAGAGACATGGGCAATACAATACCATGACTGAGACCTAGCCATCCCAGGTTTCAAGCTATACTGGAGAGACAGAGAAAAAGAGAAAAGGGGGATGGCCACCTACATTAGGGAGGAGATAAGGTGTAATAGGAAGGAGGGAGAGGAAGGCAGGGCGGAAGCCATGTGGGTGCAACTACACAACCCGAGGGGAAGTAAGGTTAGATTGTGGGTGGTATATAGGCCTTCAACCCAGAAGGAGGAGATTGATAGGGAGCTGGGGAAGCAATTAAGGACGCTTAGTGGCAAAGGCAGCACTGTGGTGGTTGGGGACTTCAGTCTACTAGGGGTGGATTGGAGCATCCAGACTAACTCATGTGCCAGGGAGCAGATCCTCCTCGAGGCCTTCCAGGATGGCTTCATAACATGGAAGGTAACAGAGCCAACTAGGGAGGAGAACATCCTGGAGCTGGTACTGGTGGACAGGCAGCAAGTCAGAGATGTTGGGGTGGAGGAACCTCTGGAAGGAATCAACCACCGCACAGTGTGGTTCTCAATCAATCTAGGTAAGTAGGTAGCCACTACGAAGACTAAGGTCCTGGACTTCAAAAGGGCAGACTTTGGCAGGATGGGTAGTATACTGGAAGGGCACGTAACTAACATCTGCCCTAACGTGGACACCGAGCAAAAATGGGCAAGCAACAAGTTGGGCCTGACTGAGGCCACTAGTACATGTGTCAAGAGCCACAGTAAGACCTCCAGAACCAAGAAGCTGAGCTGGATGAACAGGGAGGTAAGGGAGAGGGTGAGGGAAAAGAGGGCTGCAGTTAGGACCTATAACAGATCCAACAGAGAAGAGGACAGTAAGGAATATGTAAGGAAATCTAGGGAAGTGAGTAGAACAGTAAGAGAAGCCAAGGCATCGAGAGAACTGAGGCTAATGCAGGGGAGCAAAGTAAGTGAAAAGGATTTCTTGGGGTATATAACAGAGAAGAGAAAGAGTAAGGATCAGATTGTTAGGATCAAGTATGGCAGTGGTTGTATGGAAAAGGGGACAGAGCAGGCAGAAGTACTCAATGAGTACTTCTGTTCAGTATTCACCAGAAAGAGAGATAGGCCCATACCTAAGGGGAAGGGCAGGGTGGGAGTGGGGGGGAGGAGATCACGGATGGGGAAGTCACAGAGGGAAGGGTGTTGGAGGGCATTAAGTTCCTGAGGGTAGATAAGCCACCTGGGCCAGATAGAGCTCACCCTAGAGTACTGAGAGAGTTGGCAGAAGTCCTGGTGGGGCCGCTGGCGGACCTGTTCAACACCTGTCTGGAAATGGGGTGCGTGCCTAGGGATTGGAGAGTGACACATGTGGTGCCTCTTCATAAGAGTGGGCCCAAGGATGAACCAGGGAACTATAGACCAGTCAGTCTAACTGCATTTGTAAGAAAGCTAATGGAGACTATACTCTAGAAAAAGTTGGTAAGAATTTCTGGCAGATAATGATCACCAGGACGGCAGACATCACAGGTTTGTCTCGGGCAGATCCTGCCAGATGAACCTGGTTGACTTTTTCGATTGAGTGACATGGGCACTGGACAAGGGTCATGCGGTGAAAGTCCTCTACCTAGACTTCAGCAAGGCCTTAGATTTGGTGCTTCATGGTAGGCTGACCAGCAAATTGAGCAACCTGGGAGCGGGGAGGAAACTGGTTAGATGGGTCAGGAACTGGCTACAGGATAGACAGCAGAAGGTAGTAATTGGGGTGAGGTATCAGAGTCCAGGGCGGTAACAAGTGGGGTCCCACAGGGCTTGGTGCTGGGACCAGTGCTGTTTAACGTCTTTATTGCCAAAACTGCAGAAGGGATAAACAGTAAGATTAGTCTCTTTGCTGACAACACCAAGATCTGTGTGGAGGTGGATGGGGGGAAGGTGGTAAAGTACTCCAGGGGGATTTGGCAAAACTGGAGGAATGCTCTACCACATGGCAACTTGGGTTCAATGCCAAGAAGTGCAAAGTGATAAACTTGGGAGCCAGGAACCCCGGAATTAGTTACTGGCTGGGAGATTGCAGTTATCCATGTCAACAGTGGAGAATGATCTGGGTGTACTGGTAACAGGGGAAATTAGCCACTCAGCCTAGTGCAGTAAGGCAGCGGCAAAGGCCAACAGAATGCTGGGGTGCATCACAAGGGGAATTACTTTTTGGAGAGAGTAAGTCATCCTGCCCCTGTACAGTCCCTGGAGAGGCCACACTTGGGAGTACTGCAAGCAGTACTGGTGCCCCTACTTGAAAAAGGACATCAAGTTACTGGAGGGGGTACAGTGCAGGGCAACAAAAATGATCCTAGGATTGGGAGATAAACCTTATGAGGAGAGACTGAGAAAGCTCAATCCTTATTCCCTGGAGGATAGAAGGGAGATAGGAGATAGGATTGAGATCTTCAAGTACCTGAAGGGTATGAACAGAGTAAGCACCAGGAGTATATTTAAATTTAAAGGTGGAAGAGAAACCAGGGGACACAGTCTGAAGTTGGAAGGAGGCAGATTCAGGAGGAAAGTGAGGAGGCACTATTTCACTGAAAGGGTGGTTACAGGGTGGAACGCACTGCTGGAGGAGGTGTATCACTGTGGACAGTGGGCAGCTTCAAGAAGGGTTGGGACAGGATCAAAGGGGGGGTTCAAACCGTGAGGGGGCAGGGGGTGGGTGTGAAGGAAACACAGGCAGAAACAATGGGGGAGGGAGGCAAGGGGAGGGGGACTGCAGCTGCAGTCTAAAAGGCTGAAGTGCTGCACACTCAGGTAGACTAGATAGACTTTAAGGCCTGTATCTGCTGGCAAATTTGTATGTTCATATGTTCGTAACTTTATTATCATTCTTGTGACTAGTATGAAGTAGCGTTGACAGAAACTGCATCCTGGCCTCATAAGATACTGCAGATATCTAAGTTAACCACATAATACAACACTGAAGATCTAACACTGGGAACATACCTGAAATGGGGAACAAAATAAATAAATTTGGAACCATTGTTCTCATAGCCCTCTACTACCCTTTCCCTGGAATAACCACACCAAAACAGGACTTGGAGGAAATGGCCGAAACCATGCATTTATTGCTTTATGCACACACATTATGAGCAGCCTGCACAGCCAGGAGGATATGCAGCCTCCTCAGGCCTCCCACATAGCTGCCCTCAATCCTGGAACACCCCTGGTGTGTGACTGAATGGCTGATGTAGTTCCTGGGGAGGTCATATGGACAAGGATCCTGCGGTCGCCACCCGTCCGGTGCCACTGTCCTTGCAGGATAACCTGATGAGAGTGGACCACAACCCCCCATCGTGGTCCAGGTCCTGTGGTCCCCTGGCCTCATGCTGACCGGAGGTAATGAGCCCTTTGGGAGAATTTGACTCATCCCCCCTTCTTCCCCCTGTACCATCAGTCTGCGATCCTCCCAAGCTGCCACAGGACGGACACAGTCTGACCCCCCAAGCTGCTTACACTAACTGTGCATCCCAGACCTGCTTAAAAGAATTCAATAGCATGTTTATTTCTTTTTTCCTGCAATTGCCCTTCTCCCACCAACATAAAGGACCTGGCCAGAGGCATGAATTTCCTTATGTCTCACCACAGTTCCCCTCATGGATGCCATAAAGGCTCTCATACCACGATTAACACGAATACATGCAACATTAATTGCTTTCACATCTCTCGAATGCAGCCAGTGCTCCTCTGGATCAGGTGCAACCAAATGAGAACCACATCGGCCCCCAGTGTTTCATGGAGCGCAAATCCTCCTCCAATGACAGCAGCAGTTCTACCACCTTCCGAGACCCCAAGTCTTCACCCCAATGATGGATAAACAGACTGTCTGGTTCCTCTGTGTGTGAGCCTCTTCCTTCAACCTTGGAAGCAACTCCCTCCAGCACATGCCATTCATTCCCACCCATCGAAGTCATGCTGTCTGCAGAGGTATTGCCAAGTTGTTTCCCCCAAGACTGGCTGGCCGCTCACACTGCTGCCCCAGTAGATGAAGGAAAGACCACAGATCCACATGCTTCTGGCACCATCTGGGGAACCTGTAAGAGACAAAGAAAGTTACTCTAAATGCGGGTGGATGTAGCACATGAATGCCTGGGACTTTCAGCACGCCAATGCCTGGATTTTCCCATCAGATCATCCTCAGTTCCTAGCATTTGTTACTGCCCTGATACGAAATGAATGTGTGCCAAACTCCTGAGTGTACAACCTGGCTTGCTGGATGTCCTTAGTCAAGATATGTCAAAACAGATAAGCTGTCACCAGCTTGCCATTCTCATGCTGAAAGAATGCCTCCCCAACTTTCGGGCAAGTGGCTATATAGGACTTTACCCTTTCTGAGACCTGCCAGAAGGAGCTTGAAGGGGCCTTCACTTGGCAACAGCAGCCCCAACCCCTCTGGTCAGTCTTACTCCTTAAATGCACAAAAATTCCCTCCTTCAAGGCAACCACTTCCTTGACCAACAGACCCGAGGCCCCCATAGCTTGTGTGGCCTGTGTCAGCTTCAAAACCCAGAATGCCTCACAGAATGCCACCAGGAACATTGTGTTGAACAGCCTTGTCCTATCACGTATGTACTCTAGCACACCAAAGGCAATGCTACCCAAACTTGGGCCAGGATCACCGGCGTGATAGGACACCACCTATCCGGCAGGGTGCCCATTGACATTCCCCAGCCCTCCATGACCTTTCGCACCTTGAAGGCTGTAGTGGTGTTAGTAAACCCCATCACCCAGGAAAACCATGATGACCATGAGAGATGGCTTCCCACCACCCTTTGCAACTCTTCTCATTTGGGTAGCATGATGCACCACATAATTGATCTACCAGAACTGGCCAGATATTGGGCCATCTTGCCTCTGCCCACACAGCAAGGCAGTGTTCTGCCTGCCCCACATACCCCCAGCAACAGGTCTCCCTTGTCTGTGGTGCAAAGGAATTACCTATGCATCTCCAAGTCTCGAGATCATCACCCCTCCACAGAAAAGGAAGAACCATCCATGGCTGCTGTTCTGCTGCTGGCGCAAGCTTCCTGAATCTCTGCAACTGTGAACAAGATAAAGCATCAGCAATTCCGTTGTCAACACCAGCTATATGGACCGCTTTAAGTCAAATATTCTCAGCAGCATACATTTCACAGCAAAAATGTGCATCAGGTCTCCCAAGGGGGCCTTTAGGTCCAAGCTGTCCACTGATGGTGTGCATGATGCCCATATTATCGGACTGGAAATAGACCTTCCTGTCCCTCAGCCTTGGGCCCCATACACAAAATGCCACCTCCACTGGAAAGAACTCTAAGAGTGTGATCTGCTTGTGCAGTCCAGCCAATGCCCACTCTGGAGGCCATTGCACTGCGTATCATTCACCCTGAACGTACACCATGAACTAGAGCCCTTTGGCTGTATCTGTGAACAACTCCAGAGGCTGGCCATCTCCAGACTCCTGCCACATCACGACCCCATTGAAATGAGTCACAAAGGTCTGCCAAACCTGCAAGTCCTCTCAGAACCCCTCCATAACCCAGATCCTGTGGTGAGGCTTCTTGCAACCCCTCCCCAGCTTCATCATGCATCTCAAGAAGGTACTTCCAATGGGAATAACTCTCCAAGCAAAGTTGAGATGCCCTACCACCTGCTGCAACTCCCACAGGGTAATCTTCTTGGCCCCTTCTGCTTTTTTCAGCAGGGCCCACAAGAAGTCCAACTTATCCCCAGGCAGGCGACACTTTTGCCCAAAAGTGTTGATCTCTATGCCCAGGAATGTCATCACTGAACTGGAAGGTTCCACCTTCCTCAATGCTAAGGGCATCCCAATGTCCTGGCATACATCCTCAAATGCGGCCAGGATCAATACACAGATCAGAGACCCCTCCGGTCCCACAAACAGGAAGTCATCGATGTAGTGAACGATGTCCAAGTTCCTACCTGCCTGTGTCATGACCCAGTGCAGGAAGGAGCTGAACCTTTCAAAGAAGGCACACACTACTGTGCACCCCAAGGGCAAGCAATTGTCTTCATATTACCCTGCAAAATTCATGTTCAGGAGCTCCCTATCATCTGGGTGCACTGGTAGCAGATGAAACACTGACTCAGTGTCAGCTTTGGACATCTGGGCCCGAGTTTCTGCACCACGTCAATGGCCCTGTCAAATGAATCATAATGTACCAATGTGTACCATAGGTCAGTGTGGTTGTTTACTGAATTCCCTTCTGGGTGTGATAGATGGTTAATCATCCTAAATTCCCTGGGAACCTTTTTGGAGACTATTCCAGTCAGAGACACTCTCAGATTGGCAGGGGAGGAATGGCAAAAGGACCATTCACCCACTCCAGCTGCCTCTCCTTTTCCAGTTTTCCCTGGACCACCTGAGGGTGGTCCCACACAGAGTTGAAGTTCTCTACCATGTACCCCTTCCGAGGGCTTGAGTACAGAATCCTAAAGCCCTCCATGAACCCCTCCTCCAACTGGCAGGTGGCCGTACTGTCCGGGTACTGGTCCAACCAGGTCTTAATCCTGTCCACCCTTACCAGGGTGGGTAGGCTTGCTCCATTGTGGTTTATTGAACTTTATCTGATTTCTCTGAAAGCTCTGTTTTGGTGGGCGAGGAGATGTGCACTGCACCAAAGGATGCTGCTTCCCGCAAGGGACACATGAGTGTCAGAACCTGCAGTTGGCCCTAGAACAGCTCCCTTGATTGTATGTATAGCATTCCTGTGAGGGAGGACTCTGTCTCATGCCATTGAAGTGTGGCCATCCTAAGGGGGACCCCACTGTCCATATGCATGACCCCCCTTTGCATCACATCCACGATGAGTGACATATCTTTTATCTCCCACCCCAAGGTGGCATCATCATGCTTGTGCTGCCAAAACTCCTCACGTACTCCAACCCAGCTATTCCCCCTTTCTGCTAATGCATCAACATGATCCTGTGCTGGTAATTAAACAATGCCAGGCCCTGGCCCTTTTCAGCCTGCAAGATAGTACTGGCATACACAGCGAATGCCACTAGTCAGTTGTCAAAAGTGTGAGGCACTTTCACTTTTTTCATATTTGTCTCATCTGATTTATCCTTCTTCTTCTCCTCCTGCTCTGCTGGCTGGTTTAATAGGAAGAATATATTGACATACTCCTTGTTGTGGATCTGTTGCCTGACTGTCTCCATTAGGTGAGTCCCAACTGTTTTGTCTAGGCTGGCATATAAGCAAGTAGTTGGCACCGAGGCCATCTGCTTTGCTGGAGCACTGGTTCCTGCCATAGCCACTGCCCCCTGCACTGGCCCTGCCTGCACCTGGCTCCTGCACCCAGTAGCCAGATTCACCACCAGATCTATGAGCTCGTCTAGCATCTCATTAGTAGTGGACCCTCTCTGGGCCCCCTGCTGTGCTGCAGCTGAAGACTTTGGTGGGGGGGGGGGCTTGCACCTCACCTGCTGAAGAACAGATGATTAGCTCAACCAAGGAGACAAGCACTGTGCCCACTGGAGCTAATCCAACTCCCCTGTTCTCCTTGACATTGGCCTCCCCTTCTGAACTCACCCAGACTACATTAACCATAGTCCGAATCTGCTGTTCAGAATGCTGCGGAGCATCAGACCCTGTCTTGCCTGCTCATGGAGTCCAGGGTAACTTAGCAGGGGGTGCCACCCTCTCCTTAGCTTGTCTCTTCTTCATGGGGAACCCTCCTTGCTGTTGTTGATGCTGATGGTCCTTCTACACCTTTCAGGCATGCTTCCAACCATGCTGTGGCCTGCACTGATACATCTGCCACAGCTGAGTTTCCAGGGCTGCCATCGCCTTTGCTGATAGCTTCTTCTGCCGACTGGGCATTTTACCTGCAATGACAACTGTAAGCCCCCACCACAGAAGGCTCATGAGATGGTTATAAACCAGTTGTAAGGGGGAATGCAGGCTACACCACCTGATCCAGGCTGCTGCTCCCCCCTACTCTTTCCTACCTCTTACTAGATATCTACGCACTGTAGCCTGCAACATGACAAGCTACTTGGGGGGGGGGGGCAGTGAAGTACCTACCCCACTGAAGCACCAACCCAAGGGCTGGCTACAACCAAACACTCTACTTCCACATCCTCTCTTTATCCCCCGCCTTCCTGCTTTCTCTACAAATGTTAATCCCTCCAGTTTTCACCCTCCCCTGGTTTCCTCACTCACCCCCACTTTAAAATCTTTTCTTATCCTTCTCTCCTCCACATTACCCAGCCCTGCCCCTATCACCTATTTACGTGTCTCTGGGTAGATTCTCATCCAATACCACCCTCTGACTACTCAACCCCTTATTCTGTCACCCCTTTGTCTCTGCCCCCACCCTCCCCGATCTCATCTATTCTGTCCTCCCTCCTTTGGCCACCACCACTTCTGACCCTCCATAACTCTACCTGCATACTCTAAAGCTCAGTTACCACTATAACTTGCTTGTCCACCTTAGGTATGCTCTTAGTACTGTTACAATAAAGTTTACCTCTCCTACCTGATGTATTTTAACTGTACTTGCTTGAATCTGTATCTGTATGTACCATAATGTACTTGCCTGCTGTATATACCCCTATCTGTTTTGTAATGTCTACGTACCTTGTCTATTGCCTTATGACGTGGAACCTTTGTAAACGAGCTTTTAGCTCAAAGGTGTTATCTGAGATTCCAATAAACATAAACATGGCCAGGGTTATGTCCCACTAGCGTGCGGGGGAGGAGGCACAACCTATCATGGCCCTTGTGGTGCTAACCACAACCTGTAATGCAACTCCACTCCCCCTCCCAGTTCTACACCAACATGCAACAGCATACAATTCTCATCATTAGCAGGCAATCAGACCCTGGCGGTCTTGAGGGAGGGTGCCATCTACCACTTGGAAATGCTCACCCAGTGTGTCTTTTTCTTTTAGTGCACTGATTATCCAGTTTGCAAGTAGGGGCTGTGGGAAACTCCATGCAGACACCATGCTCTACTGCCTCTCAGCAACACTCATAATGCACACTGAGGCTGGACACTTTCTAAATCAAAGGGTCCCTTCCCAATATGGAGGCGGCATACCATGCATGCACAGTGCCTTGACCAATATGGTGTTAGAGGCTGTATCGCACATGCATGGCACTGTCCAAGGACGGCGCAGGCTACCCCCCACAGATGAAGGCCCATGAAAGGGATCACCCACACCATGACTACAGAACCCTGGCCCACTGTACACATCTTTGCCTGAGAAAGACACCAACCAAGAGAATTAATTCCCTGTCCTCCTCATGATGGCTTCCATTGCCACACACAAGATGGCAACCACGATTCATGTGCTGTGGGGTACACATGCAGGAGCTACGACCTAGCATATATGGTATCTGTTTGGATGCAGCTGCACAATGCCCCATCTAAAGCGACAGTGGTTAGAATCAAACTAACGCAGAACTGCTGAGTACATCCTGCTCATTCCTGGGGGGGGGGGCTTGACAGTTCGCACCACCAGGAAACACGCAGCCAGGTCAGGAAGTGGTCTGGTCCTGCAGGAGTCCTTGGGTGTCCGCCCCCAACCACAGGATTCCCACTCATCATGCAGCCCTCACTCAGCCAGAACCCAAGACCCTCCTGCACCCTGCTGAGCATGCTGCAAGGTAACACACTCTTCTTTATATTATTATTATACTGTGTATACATTTTTTGCTTTTTTGAAGCCAGTTCCACCACCTAACAAGCTAAAGATCCCAGAGCAGTCTCTGAAACCCGCTGCTGCTCGGACTTAAACCACCTGCCACGTGGCCACCCAGCGGATGACCTTCTGTAAATGCTTGCAGGCTGGGGCTCATTATTCATGGACAAAGTGCCCCTCCTCACAGACAAACTGAATAAGTCCTTTGTGCATGGGACAAAGGCCACTCTTTCTTTCCTTCCTCCCTGCCTATCTCTACATGGCCATGCAAAACTGCACACTGAGATCTCCTGCAGCCCTTATCCCTGTTAGCATATTAAGCTGGCCTTTTCCTGGAAATTGAATTCTCCATACCTTCAGATTAACTGGGCCACTTTGAAGATGCTGACACTGGAGAAGTCTTCAATCCGAAGAAAGGAGAAGAAAGAGGAAGAGCTGCTGGCCTTCAGCTCTATTAAACCCCTCATCCACCCCATTCTTCCAGATGCCACCACCCTGTGGGTAGCCTCAGTGGTACCTCCTCCTAGGATGTTGCCAGGGCCTGTTCCCCATCCCAGGAGGATGCACCTTCTCCATTCTCCCAGGTCCGGGGGGGGGCCCAGACAAATTGCCAGCTGCTTCAATTTCTAAATGTGAACAAGAGGGGCCAACACTGGGGGTTTGAAAAGTCTACATAATGAAGTACTATATATATTTGTTATCCATATATATATTATTTAACTGATTTATAGTACTCCTCACATAAAAAGGTTTTTATCCAAGAAAAAGGTAATACAAGACAAGGCAATTTTATCACATTTGATATGCAGGTGTACCAAATGTTTTGCTACAGTGAAAGGGGCTTTCGAGGGTGGGGGTCACTGCCGAGTCCATTGCAGAATAGCAGGGGCTCAGCAGTCTAGACCAATTACCAAGGGTATACCATTAGAACAGCAACTGAATTTGTCACTGCAATTAGGGCACCACATCCAGAGCAACGATGACAGGGGCGATCTTCATTTCAGATCGTCCCTCAGTCATGCCACCCTTTGTGCCCACACAATTTCTGCCTTCTCCCGGGCATGCCCTCCCCATCTGAGGTTATATTTAGTTGTGAGGGTGTGGGGGGCAAAGCCCCTCCACATTGGGGGGTTGGGGGCAAAGCCTCCTTTAAAAGCTGTTTCCTGGGAGGGCACTTTGGCACAGTAACTCCTGGGAGGCTTAATGCAAGGCACTGTAATGCCAGATGGCATGTTGCCTGCACTGTAATCATCATCAGCAACATGTTTTTTGCACAGACATAGGTGACCCATGACCAAGCAGGGTGGTTGTGACACCACTAGCTGCTTGCTGGGTGGAAACTTTATGTATTTCAAAGGACTGAGTCACTCCAGTCAGAGAAGGCTTTGGTCCTTTGATGTGGATGAAGCCAGTTAGCAACAGCTGATGGGCATTCAACTTCAGGAACCTGTCATGACAGTACTCGCTGCTTGCTGGGCAGAAACTTTTCTACTTAAAAGTGACTTAGATGCTCTTATCAGACAGCAGCTGGCTGCTTTAATTTATGAGACCACCCAGCAACCAGCTGAGTGTGCCATATGTAGAAGAACCCCCTGAGTGCTGTCCCATCCTCACCGTCCATTCCCTGTCCCCATATAACCAAAAAAAAAATAAACTCCCACTCCCTCCCTCTGTGTGCTATCCCACCCCATCCTCCATTCTAATTTCCCATACAAAGAAACTGATACTCTCTGAAAATGGCTTTTAGCAAGTGGTTTGACCATGCAAAGGACTTGTGCAGTTTTGTGCTGTTTTGTGATCGAGTAGAATATCATCTGTGGACCCCCACCCTCAAATGTCAGCCAACAAAAGCTGAAAAGACATTATGACATTATAGTTTTGAGGCTTTAGTTAAAAATATTAAACTTGCCCCTTCTCCCCCGTTTCACACATAAATCAGCACTATCAACACAATCAGACAAAGGCAGCACTAAAATAATTATGATCCACTGAGTGGGAAGCCAGAGACCCAAAGAACCACTCAGGAACAGGGAATGCTGTAACAAAAAGGCATGCAAGTGCTCCAAAGCCACACCTAATCAGCCATTTCTTAAGAGTAAAATGGGGAAAAACAGGGAGATTAGGTAAGAAGAGAGGTACAGGAGGATTAAAGGAGCAAGAAGAAGATGGGGGGGGTGGCTCAGAAGTAATTTAAGGAAGTATTTTTTCACGGAGAGGGTTGTGGATGCATGGAGCGGCCTTCCGGAGGAGGTTGTGGAGTCAAAAACAGTGGTGGAATTAAAGCATGCATGGGACAGTCATAAGGCAATTCTAGGGGGTTGGGGTAGGAAGAAATAGGCTGCTGGTTAACTAGGATCTGCAGCTTATCCATTAGGTAGGGACATGGGCAGACTGGGTGGGCCAAGCGGTCCTTATCTGCCGTCAAATTCTATGTTTCTATGTTTTAAGAAAGGACCACAAAGATAAGGTGCTGAGGAGTGGTACTGGAGTCAAAACATAAATGCAAAGCCATAGAAATTAGATTTACTCCAGGGCCAGTAATGGTGGTGAAATCGGCTGAGCAGCCGAGCCACAGGGCATGGGCATACTACCTTCTACTATGAGGCTACTATCCCCTTGTCATGGCCTGTCTTGGGTTCAGTTCTACGGTACAGAATCATGTTGCTGCTGTTCCACCATTTAAAACTGCCAATTCAGAGGTTTCTTACTGTAGAGCCAGGTGCTACTGTACATGCCCAGTGAAAATGTGCATGCCAGTGACAGTTATGGATAAAGGAGAACAGGAATCAGTAACCTTGCTTGAGCTCCAGTGGCAAAACCACAGTGGAGGTGAGTAGAGTAGGTAGCATACAAGGAGATTACAAATGGTAGACACTGAAGGGATGATGGGCCATTTAGAGTGCTACAATAAGGTAGCCATACTGACCTCAAATAATGCTGTATCTCACCTCTCATATCTCTCCTGAGACAGCAGTAAGGAATTTTTGATTGTAGATCAGGTTGCTGACAGCACCAAGGTTGTGCAATCTCCCTAGTCCCATTGCTCATTGGGAGATGTGGGTCTAAAGAAAATGGCAAAATGTAAAAGAAAGTGCAAATCCATACTATAGTCATATAAAATGCAGTTGTCTATAAGCCACTCCGACAGCATCGGCCGTAGAGATAACGCCTGTAACCCCCCCCCCCAAATATTAGACATCTATCGCCAGCAGGAGAATAAATCATATACAGATATATACAAAGGGTTAGGGGACATGCTTGGGTTCCCATTAGGTCTAAAACCAGTCCTGGATACACCCTATCTCCAATCATAAACCCCTCACTGTGGAATTCAGACAATAACAAGAAAAGCGAGGGCAGGCAGCATATGGTAAGAGTAAGCTGTGGGATGCGTTGAGGTCATCAGCCCAATCCTCGCTGAGATTGTCTGGTGTTCATTGGAGACAGGGGTGCTCCCAGACTCCCTGAAGGAAGTGGTAGTGGTACCTCTCCTGAAGAAATCCTCCCTCGACCCAGACTGCTTAGCGAACTACAGACCCATCTCTAACCTGCCCTTTGTGGGCAAGGTTATGGAGAAGGTGGTTGAGGTGCAGCTGGACAACCATTTAACAGTGCACAATGTCTACAATCCTCTCCAATCTGGGTTTAGGAAGAGACATAGTACCAAGATTGCTCTTGTTCGGGTATTTAATGATCTCCTGATAGTGAGAGATCAGGGGAGCTGGTTCATCTTGGTTCTTCTTGATCTCTATGCAGCATTTGACACTATAGACAATGGGGTGCTGCTAGATCACCTGCAGATTCTTTGTGTGCTGCCTGGTACAGTTCTCAGATGGTTTCCATCCTTTCTTACTGGCAGGATCCAGATGGTGGTGTAGGGGATTTATTCCTCGGCCCCTCTCCCCCAGTCTTGTGGGATTTCACAGGGCTCCATGCTGTCTCCCATGTTGTTTGCAGTACACATGCTGCCGTTGGAAGACATTATAAGGCAGTATGCATTGAGTTGTCACTGCTATGTAGATGATACTCAGCTCTACATGTCCTTTGTACCCGAGCAGAGTGGATTGGTCTTGGTATTTAACGGCTGCCTCTCCGAGATCCATGACTGGAAGAGTGCTTCTTGGCGGAGGTTGAATCAGACAAGACTGAGGTGTTGGTGGTGGAACCAGGTCACCATGCTTTTCAGTTGTCAGCGGGTCAACCTTCTGTGCTTTGGCTCAGGGGTGACCAGCTGCTGACCTCTAATCATGCACAAAATCTGGGCATTGTGTTCGACAGCGGCCTGACTCTAAAATCTCAGGTGTCAGCTGTCGTTAAGACTTCTTATTTCCATCTGAGGAACATTGCCCGGATCAAGCACCTTGTCCCACCTGGTGACCTTCCAATGTTAGTCCACACCTTGATTACCGCAACACTCTATACCTAGGGCTACCGGGGGTAGATATCCGCCGAGTGCAGCTGTTGCAGAATGTGGCAGCCAGGTTGCTGACTGGATTACCAAGATCTTGTCATGTCATGCCTGTGCTCCATGGCCTGCACTGACTGCCTGTGCATTGGCAGATTACCTTCAAGGTGGGGTTACTGACGTAAAAAGCCCTACATGGACAGGGTCCACGCTACCTGCAAGATCTTCTCTGCCCCTAATGCCCCCTCCGCTCATGTCGTTCAACAGGTGAGGGATTGCTAGAGGTTTCCAAGGTGTGACTGAAGAATTCTGGGGCCCATTCTTTTGCTTTTACAGCCCCTACCCTGTGGAACTCTTTATCTTGCCAGGTGAGAGAGTGCCTGACCATCGAGAGTTTTAAGACCACCTTAAAAACCCAGCTTTGTGGCTTAGCTTTTTCATACTTTAACAATAGCTAGCTTATTGTGTTTTTATTACTGATTTATTGTTGCTTTATCTCTGAGTGAATTTTAGCTGTTTTGATGGTAATATTTATATATTTTAGTTTACATGTTTTTATTTTATACACTGTACAGTGCTGTGATCTTCTTGGAACAGCGTTTTTAAATAAAGTTGACTTGACTTTACTTGAAGCTAAAAACTAAAAATGCTCACAGCCACACGGGGGCAGGGAGAACCATTCACAAATATAGCTTAATGGAGTATCTAACAATAGTGTCAGTCCAGAGGCATGTAGGGTCATGTGGGGGCAGGAAGCATCATACCCAGTGTAGATTGTCAGTCAGGGAAACCAGCCAACTGCTAGAGTAACGAAAAATAAAATTTGCTTCCCCTGTAGCTGAAGGGACAAATGGAATGGGTAAGAGGAGACAGCGGGGGTTCTCAGATGGGTTAAAGCATCAGAGAGAAGAAGTACAGGAGAGCTACTGTATGGGCAGAATAGAAGCTCAAGGGTAAGTATGCTTTATTAACCCAAAAATGAGTTGCCAGTGAAGTGAGCATTTAGGCGAAGTTCCTGCTAGCCTGAAATAGGAGGTACAGGTGTTTTCTTCATAGTCTTTTGCCCCTGCCACATCCCTTCCCATTGAAGCATCCAGGTTAAAAGGACAGTAACTTGACAAGATTATTATAACAGGAGCTGATGGTTTAATAGTGGCAGCTGAGATTAAAGCCATGAAGCAGGTGCACAGTCAGGTTAAACTCGAAAGGTGTCCCCTTTTCTATGCATAACTGTGCCCTGACAGTAACAATAATAGGGACACCATTAGAAGAGTCCAAGAGGCATAAACAGAGAGGGGCATGTGTGTAGGGGGCCGGAAGGTTCCCTAACAATTTTTCAGGACAGGCCAGACGAATCTGGAATGAGAGGTAGGAAGCTTACTCAGTGACCAAGATGCAAGAATCTACCAGGAACAATAAACAAAAGATGACAGTTTTCTAACACACTACAGTGTAACAAAATAAACAATGAAACAACATGATCCAGACCAACAACTGGTCGCACCCAGAACCAGGGGGTTAGCCCCCTTTTAGTCCAAATCCAGCATGCACCCGGCTGAGATGACAAAATAACTGACAAACCAAGCTTGGGCTTTCCTATTCATTGGTTGATCAGCAGGTGGGCGTTGACCCCACCAACCGCTTATTGCAAACAGGCCATAATGGGGCATCCCCTGATAGAACAGAACACAATGAGGAACACTGCTAGCTGGTCAATGAAGAACTTGGCAATCCTCTGTGGCTCCG
Organism: Neoceratodus forsteri; assembly: GCA_016271365.2. Taxonomy (NCBI): domain Eukaryota; kingdom Metazoa; phylum Chordata; order Ceratodontiformes; family Ceratodontidae; genus Neoceratodus; species Neoceratodus forsteri. The sequence continues at coordinate 854,710,661 of CM057449.1, forward strand.
GGCAAGAAGCTGAAGACTTCTGGTTGTCAGGTGGTTCTCTAGAAGATCCGCTGCAGTGACCACTGGTAGGTTCCCAGCTCCAGATGACCTCTCAATGAGATGACTGCTGATGGAATGATCTTCGGGCTACATCTATGGAGCAACACAGGCATGCACATACTTACGGACGGCTGGCAAAATAACAAAAGGGCATGCACAATGTCAAATGTGGTCCCTCAAGCTTGAGCCGGGGTGGCTCCTAAGCTGACTCACTACTGGGTACCACACTAGCGACTCTCTACCATTTACCATCACAGGACTGAAGCTGGAACACTTGCGGCAGAACTTCAAGCAGGCTGACATCACTGGAGATGGTTCTGCTGCAGACAGTGGATGGGCTGGGGACCTCCCTGGGTCAGCGTCAGGCTCTGGTTAAGCTGCTCTGGGCAACAAAGACAAAGCTGGACATCTAGTACACCAAGGCACAATTCGATAACACAGCTCAGTAGCAAGCAAACAATTTAGTTTCTGGCAGATAGTTCAGTTCTTGTAGGAAATAAAGTCTTTATAGGGGCACTAGGCAGGCAACAGTGCAGTTTGGGTTGGGTCCTGAGCCACTTAGGCCATAGGACCATCCCTCTGCCCTCCCCAGAGAGTACTGTACCCTTACAGGTCTTTCGTTTAGGCTGTCTTTGCACAGCCAACCCCCCCCCTCCTTAAGACTGATAATCACTTTTATGTCTGGGTCCCTGGGACCCCCTAATCAGGTCCCACCCTCCCCATAAATAGTGACTAGAGGCCTGTCGCCCTGCCATGGGCTGGATCTACCTAACATCTCCCCTTAGAATCTATCAACAATAGCTGCGGCCCCCTGATGCAAAATTGTGCAACAGGGGTCTTTAGACCCAACTGCCCTTATTTCCTCCTTTCAGGGCTTTCAAATTGTGGTGCTCCTCTCTCTTTGCCCACCTAGAAGCAAACTACTGGCTCAGCCTGCCTACTCTGGAGTCACTTTTAACTATACTAAGATACAAAAAGGAAAACAAAAAGAGAAAAAAATAAAATAACTTAGTGGTCTCTGACCCATCCTGGGGCCTTTTCCTCCTTCCCTCTGTCCAGTTGGCACACTGTCTGCCAATTCCCCTTTCCCATCAGGGCTGGCAACTCACCTAAAAGGCCCGCTGCACCCCCCCCCTTGTCCTTACTAGGGCTCTGGCCCTTTAATAATTGCTCTGGGCACTTTGCCTGCTGCCCGTTTCCTCTTTTGGACTCCAGCCCTCAAACCCCTTTTTCCTCCCTTTGCCCGGTGCCTGTGGCATGAGTAAAATACAAGATCGGGCCCACAGCCCACACACCACCACCACAGCGTGGGTCTGCTCTGCTGCTGGAGGGGCTGAAGAGGATGGCCTAGGAGGCACTCTCCCACCCAGCCACTCAGGGCTGCTGCATCTGCTGGGCAGGCAGTACTACAGGTCCAGAGAGCGCTTTCTGCCCAGACTTATTTTTGTGTGGCACCATTTGATCCGGTCGCCTGAGGCTTCCCCCCGCGCCACTCGGGGCTCTGGTGGAAAGAAACTAATCATTTCGGGGAGCTGGGCTCGCACCTGACTGACCATGCTGCTGCCGAAACCACCAACCCCGAACTGAAGATGGAGGGGAATGATGCCGGAAGAGCCATGGACACACCCCTCAGGTACTCTTGCTTTGTCCGTGCCCCTCGCGTCCTCCACCCTCCATGTCTAGCGGCCAACTCCCCTCTCAAGCCACTCCTCAGCCATTTTGTAGGGCAAGGGAGGTTCTGGCATTCAGCCAGGAGATTGAGCATCACAAGCCCCGCAGGGAGGGTCTCCTGCCCACAACCCCCCTTGTCAGCATCAAACGGCATGAAATTGAACAAAGGACCGGGGTGTTCTGAGGCTACAGACAAGGGGAGAAAGTGGACCAGAGGGGAACCAGGAGAGAAAAAAAAAAATGTTTGCGTTGGGGAAAGGGTCCCCATTCTTTTTTATGCCTCTTAACTTTGGGGTACTACATGTGTTCAGAAACATTAGGCTTAACCATGCAATGAATGTCATGGGAGGTCAGGAGCAATGACTCTGCACTGAGTTATAAATTCAGCTGCAACCTTCTGTGTCTCATTTACTTGCCTCCCCACTCAGGCATCCTGCTAAGTCCCCCAAAGCAAAGGTCTTCTCCAGTGACCCGACACTGAGATGCTCTTCCCTCTGCTACCATCCCCCACTCCATTCATTAAATATTAGGAAGGGTGCCCCACGTAAAAGTAATTGAACCCATGCAGTTGCACCCATACCATGAACAAAGTTTGGGCATCTGCAATAATAATAATAAAGAAAGACCACTGAATTAGTGGGCTGTTACCCAGATGGGTTACTTACTGATGCAGAATAATTTGAAAACTGGCATGGTGTGCCAGAAATATGGGAGAAGGACTGCTTTAGCCCTCTGTGTGAACTCCCAAGTCTATCACTTCTTCGGTTTTGCAGAGAGGAGGACTCCATGCTTGTAGATCTGCTGGTGGGGCAGTTGCATGTTTTGGCATCGATGGGTTGATGGTGATGGGTTGCATCATGGCTTTGGATCCTCAGGGTACCAAGGAATATCAAAATCAGTAGAAGCAGGTCAGCTGGTGTTATCCAAAATGAACTGGTGAGCTTCTCTTGCACAGGTAAAAGTTTCAGTCTTCATTCCCACGGTAAGTCGAAGGATAGCTCATGGTCCCACTTTGGGATACAGTGTGTATGAAAGGTGCTATTGAAACCCAGATTCCTTTCCTTCCCTTTGTAAAGCACCTTGGGATACAGTGTGTATGAAAGGTGCAATATAAACCCAAATTCCTTCCCTTTGTAAAGCACATTGGGATACAGTGTGTATGAAAGGTGCTATATAAAAACAAATTTCTTTCTTATACTGAGTTGAGACATTTCATTTCCCACTGTGTCTGTGGGCTACTCTGCCCTGTTTTAGGTCATTCATTCATTCATTCATTTATTAATCTATTCATTCATTTATATGTTATATTTGACTATGAAGGGCATAAAGACTTGTTACAGTTCACTTCTAGGTGTATCACTTGGGGTTAGTTCCATGGGACCTGTTTATTTTTATTGTTTGATCAGGAAAGTCACAATGAACTGTGATAGCTGGTTTCCCGGTGTGTACTAGGGGGTCGCATGAACCTGTTTAATTTTTATTTTTTTTTGATTGATTGATTTATGTATGTATGTATTTATTTGTAGTGTTTGGCCAAGAAAGGCACACTGAGCTGTGACGGCTTGCTTTTAGATGTGTACTGGGGCAGAGGGAGGGCTACATGGGACATGTTTTATTTAGTTATTTGTAATGTTTGGCCACTAAAAGCATACTGAGCTGTGACAGCTCATTTACTGGTGTGTATAAGGAATATATAAACACATTTTATTAATTTATTTTTTTAACTTATTGATTTTTGTATGTATGTAAGTATTTATTTATAATGTTTGACCAGGAAAGTCACAATGAGCTGTAGTCCTTCATTTTTCCAGTGTGCCCTGGAGAGGAGGGATGACCTGTTTTATTTTTGTAATATCTGACAGGAAGGGCACACTGAGCTGTGACAGCTTATTTCCAGGTGCGTCCCTGTGAGGTACATAGAGGTCACTGTCATGTCCCCCCTTCCTCCTTTCTTCCAGGATATAAATGTTAAGATCCCTTAGTCTCTCCTCATAGGACATTTGCTGCAGCCCCTTGCAAAAAAAAGTTTATATTTTTATTACGGTAATTCTTGTGGAAAATTGTAAATTAATACCATGTGCCTGCCAGAGATTCCTTGGATCAGTGATTGACACTGGACCAAAACACAGAAACAGGAAGCCTGCAGAAAGACAACAGAGCAGTGAGAAGAGTATATCCAGCTGGAAATAGAAAGTACAATGAGGTGGCACTGTGGTTGACCCCATGGTGTATGCTGCTCTACTGCATGATGATTCTGCAGATGTTCCTGCTGTCTTATCAAAGTCTGATCAGAAGTTCCTTCCTGAGGAACTTTAACCCTCGCAGTGGAGCACAACAGCTGTGTCTGACTGCAAAGAAATGCCCTCCAAGTCCGGACTGTTTCAGCCCAGGACCTAGATGTTCCACAAACTTGCAACTAGCAAGGTTCTGAGTCAAAAATGTGGAATATTTTCTCGTACACTGTACCTTACCTTACTGTATATTTCAAACAGGCATTTTTGTCAAAAACGCTTACTATCTGTACCTAAATATCACATACTTGTAGCAGACATTCAGCCACAAAGCACTGAACAGAAACACAAAATGTTGAGTCCACTGATATAGCAGTTATTGTGTTTTACTTTTAAAGTTATTTATTGACCATTAATTGTTCTGTTGGGCCCACTATGCTGAATCACTCATTCCCAAGTGCCTCCTGACTTGGGGGGGGGGTAAGGACAGGAGTGGTTACAAGGTAAGAAAACATACAAAATACACTGCACCGAGCCAGCATTACAGTATCACAGTTAACATTCAGGGACTTGTGGACACATTCAAAGGGAAACACTGCAAGGATGTGAGTACAATTGAATGTATGTATCAGAAACAGTTGCAATGACAGTATGATTGTATGCATGCATCAGAAACAGTTGCATCAAGGTTATGACTGTGTGTATGCTTCAGAAACAGCTGCAGCAAGAGTATGATTGCATGCATGCATCAGAAACTGTTGCAGTGAAATAACACTAGCATGCATGCATCAGAAACAACTTCAACAAGTGTACAATTGTGTGCATGCATTAGGAACAGTTGCAGTGAGAGTATTATTGCATGCATGCATTAGAAACAGTTGCAGCAAGACTATGATTGCATGCATACATCAGAAACAGGTTCAACAAGAGTACAACTGCATGCATGCATTAGAAATGTGAACCACAAGGAGTGCACACTCAGAGTGTGGTGCTCTAGAAACTCACTTAGTATCCAGTCCACAGGAGTTTCGGGCACTCACTAACCCATAAGAGGAATGCAAAAAAATCAACGTGAACTCGTAGTTTTCAAATCAAGCCATTTATTACATTTCAAGTAAGAGAAAAACAGGAACCCTGCTTGACATGTTTCAGACTAGAGGCATCCTTTTTTTGGAAAAGGACGCCTGTAGTCTGAAACACATCAGGTGGGGTTCCTGTTTTTCTCTTACTTGGACTGTGATAAACAGCTTGATGTGAAAACTACGAGTTCATGTTGCTTCATTTGCATCCCTCTTATGGGTTAGTGAGTGCCAGAAACTCCCATGGACTGGATGCATTAGAAACAAATGCAGCAAGAATATGATTCCATGCATGCATCACAAGCAGTTTAAACAAGAGTACAAGAGCATGCCTGCATTAGACATAGTTACAGTGTGAAAATGATTGCATGCATGCATGCATGCATCAGAAACATTTTCGGCAAAGGTACAATTGAATGCATGCATTAGAAATGGCTGCAGTGAGAGCAAAATTGCATGCATGCATCAGAAAGAGTTTCAGCAAAGTACAACTGCATGCATGCATTAGAAACAGTTGCACCAAGAGCAAAACTGCATGCCTGCATCAGAAACAGCTGCAGCAAGAGAATGGGTGAATGTATCAGAAACAGTTGCAGTGAGAGTATGGTTGCATGTATGCATCCGAAACAGATGCAGTGAGAGTATAATTGCATGCATGCATCAGAAACAGTTGCAGTGAAAGGTATGGTAAGCTTCCAGTTGGGCCTTCAGACCAAAGCCAGAATGGGAACACATGAGAAGGGGAAAGTTGTTTCAGAGGTGTGGAATACAGTATGAGAAGGCAAACTGACCCACTGGCTTTTTACAGATGTGTGGCGAATTTACATTTTCTAGTGCTTGCTAAGAAGAGGAGAGGAGAGGAGAGGAGAGGAGAGGAGAGGAGTGGAGTGGAGTGGAGTGGAGTGGAGTGGAGTGGAGTGGGGAGGTAGGGGAAGAAGAGTGGTGCAAGGTACTCAAGGAGTTTGTCAAACCATACTTTGAGATCAGAGGGTTACTATGCCAAAGTCTTTCCCCTTCCAGTAAAGGCCACCCAAGCTGCTGTGTGAGATGCAGTGGCGAGTCTGTGTGTTGGGGGGAGACAGTATACAGGTAGGGCAAAATGGCAAGCGTTCTATAGGAGTTAAAGTCTGGCCAGGAAGGAGATACAGCAGATCCATAAAAAATGCCCCATGTCAAATGAAAAACAGATAATTTTTCTCATAGAGATATAGGACAGGAAGCATAGACAAACCAGAAGAAATAAAATTTGCAAGTAGTGATTTATTATTATCGATAACAATAAAATGTAACACAGAAAATTATGCAGGACAGTTCTTCATACAAGCAATTCAAACAAAGTCCTACATCTGAGAGTCTCTCATTAAAGTCTCCATGTCTCTGTCTAAAACAAAAGCGTTGCTCTCTTTTTACGTTTGATGCACAGGCGCATCAAACATTTTGCTACAGTGATTTCGAGGGGGGGGCACTGCAGAGCCCATTGCAGTTCAAAATAACAGGGGCTCAGCAGTCTAGACCAATGACGATGCTGGGTGGTCGTGACACCACTCACTGCTTACTAGGAGGAAACTGTGTTTTTCAAAGGACTGAGCTGCTCCAAACAGAGAGGACTTCAGTCCTTTGATTTGCATGACACCGCTCAGCAACAGCTGATCAGCTTTCAACTCAGGAGTCTGTCATGACAGTACTCACTGCTTGCTGGGCTGAGACTTCTCCTACTTGAAAGTCTACTCTACCTTAGCAACCATCACAGTTTTCATACTGAGGATCTGAGCATAGTAGCACTGGGTCTAGTGTCCCATGACTGAAGGGCTTTACTGACTGACAGTTTGATAATTCACCCTCGACTTTCCGACTCTACTTTGTTTGTTAGCAACTGTACTGGAAAGGAGCAATGAGTATAATTCAATTGCCAATTTGATCAACTGGACAATTTCCATCTGCATGTCACCTACAAACCTTGCTTTATGCAGATGACACTGTCATATTTGCAAACCACTCAGACCCTAACCTGCTCGAAAGCAATCTGCAACTTGTATTCATGGAAGTTGAGCAATGGTTTAGTAAGCATAAGCTGGTACTAAACTACAAGAAGACAAAAGTCCTGATGTTTTCATCTTCCCACAATAAACACAAGATGCATGCTTTTACTATCAGAAATAACCAAGGAGCCCCCCTAGAACAAATCCAGCACTTGAAGTGCCTAGGTATAACCTTGGACAGTCATCTTACCTATGTGTATCACATCTAGAATGTTGCCAGGGCCATCAACAAAGATACATAGATATATAGACACTGTAGGCAGATAAGGACCTATGGCCCACCCAGTCTGCCCATTTGAGCTTGTAAGTTCACTTTATGTTTTCCAAGAAGTCTGTTGCCCTTTATCCCTGACCTCCAGAATTCCCTTGTGTCTATCCCATGCATTCTTAAATCTTGTGATTGTTTCAGCCCCCTCCACTTCCTCTGGCAGGGTGTTCCATTTGTCCATCACCCATTCTGTGAAGAAATTCTTCCTCATGTTTCCTCTGAATCACCCTCCCTCCAACTTCATCCCATGCCCTTTAGTCCTGAAACATCTTTTTCACTGGAAAACATTGCACATTGGAATTGGGCTTCTCTATCGACACAAAATGAGTCTAACTCCTGAAGCTCTCAAACTTGCAATTCAGAGTTCCCTGCTATCAATCATTGATTATTTATTTATTTATTTATTTATTTGAACCTTGGATAACACCGATGAGCTGGGGCTCTTTTACATAGGTTCCACATCATACATAAATAGCAATGTTTACAGTACATTACAAGAATAGGGTAACACAGACAGTTGATTATGTATTTATTTATTTATTTAGTTTTTGTTGACTGGGTAAGTGCACTAGACAAATCCTGCCTATTGTCAGGCACGACCTGGGGGAAGGGGATACAGATGAATGCCAACTGACCTTGAGTCAGATTAAGCTGTTGGTGGTATTTTTAGTGAATGAGGGAAATTTGGCCAGGACACCGGGGAAATTTCTACTCTTGTCAGTGGGGGCCCTGCTACCATGGAGGCCGATGTCATGGATGTTCAGTCTGCTGGTGTACCTGAAGGAGGGAAGGTCTCCATATCTTCAGGTCCAGCCTTGGAGACCTCTGTAAAACTATTTCAATGTAAGGAAATGGAGGAATTTATGGCTAAATTGACCCAAATGACAGAATGTGCAACCGAAGGTTTTTTTGGACCAGATACAGTGTGGTTGGACAGCATTTTACAGCAAAATCAACGTTTTTGTTTGAAACCGGATGGTGTACAGACAGATGGTAACTCTTTACAACAGCTTCCTAATGTTTTTTTCTGAAGAACAAAGTGACAGTATTGATTCTGACCTTCTCAGGGTCACTGCAAAGCTGATTCAGGTGGAACTTACAAAGAATGCTGTGGCTGAACCTCAAACGAGCTGTTGTGTGAGTCAGCAGAATGACGCTCTACCTTCAAAGGGTAGCGTTCTGACAGAAAAGCCCTTTGATGCTCCAAATTTGACATTCGAGCTACAGTTAGATACTTCCGGGGTTTTGGATGCCTTGTTAGGACCGCAGCAAGATCCTGTGAGTATGTCTCCCTTCATCGTAAACGAGCAGATTGAAATTCGGCAAAGAGGTCTTTCCTTACAGAAAGGCAGATCTGACATTGAACCTCCCCAGCCCCAGAGTAAATGCCCGGTTACCTCGCTTGAACATTCTCTGCTCAATGCGGGCTGGAAGCAAGGCGACACTGGGGTCTGGGTTCCTGACCCGGCCCATAGTCCCATACCTGGCCAACTTCCGATAACATCCGTGGACTCTGGTATTTTGGAAGGGGGACAACAGAACAAAGATCTCCAGAACCCTGATGCTGGGGAACAGATTTGTGACACAGGCCACCTTGACTCTTCTTCCTCGGAGTCTGGCAGCGCGGTTCATAATCATATGGAGTGGGGTGACTTCAGTTCTTACTTCTCCTCAACATGCAGGACCTTTTCCTGATACCCTTCAATGAGCAAAAACAACCTGGGAATCCTTCCAATGTAAAGACCCTTTTTTCAGGTTCCCCTCCTACTTTGCAGCGGAGAAATGCGGTGCACTTAGAATATCAGGGAGGTTTGGTTTTAGTGCCTGACCGTCTTTATGTGGGGAAAACTCTGCTAAAGCACTCTATGGGTTTTTTTTCCAGTGAGATCCATGCTCTCATTCATGTATCTGGCTCTACGATTTATGATATCAGCTTTGTCACTCCTCAAAACTTAGACCGTTTCTGGTCTAAACTGGATGTTCTGAAATATTCAGAATTGTGGATGCCTTTCAACCAACTGTGAAATCAGTGACTGTGTTGTTTCGTAACAAATCAGTTTCAGTGCATGATATTGTTTTCTGGTTGCAAAAACGTTGTGAAGTCATGGGGTTTCCCTCACCTATATTTGATGAAGAATGTATATGGAATGGGAGGTGGGTGTTTAGGGTACGTCTACGGAATAACAACCTTGGGCCTGTACATCTACCTAATAGTATATTTTTGGGTTCTGAAAGAGGGCGTTGTTTTTATCTGGGCCAACCTAGGGCATGTTTTAAATGTGGGGCCCTTACACATTTGGGTTCCACGTGTGACAGATTACAGTGTAACCTGTGCCTTGATTATGGTCATCATAGTTCGGAGTGTCAGGCAGAATTAAAGTGTAACTTATGTTATGACTCTGGGCATACCTATAGATCCTGTCCTTTGGTTACCCATAACTGGACAGACAGGAAAAGTCAGGATAGCATCATACAAAAAGCACAGAAAAAAGAAATGTTGAAAAAAAGGGCCCAGCATCAGGAACCACTTCCCTCGGAGCCCAGGCCAAATCCCCCTCCACCTCCCTCCCCTCCACCTCCACATGTAAATAGTTTGAAAGATATCCTGTCAGGAGCACAAGAAGGGGTTGTTTTGGAAGAGGTTATGACACCCGAAAATGATCCAGTTGCTCCCCATTGGTGCAGGAGGATGCCCCTTTCGAAATGCCTCCTCCACGGGGCAAAAGTGTGGCAAAGAAAAGGAGTTTAAAACAAACTAAACATAGACCTAAGGTGGCCAAAGCTTCAATAGAGAAAGATGAGGGAATTTTGCTTTCAAATAAATATGAGATTTTGAAGCCTCTATCTCTAGATTCTGAACCTGGTGGGGATTCTGAAGCTTCTTCCCTAGCCCCTCCCTCTTCTGATACAGATGGCGAATCTCAGGAGAAGGGTCCCCTAGTGAGTGATGCTCCTCGGTATTGAACACGAGTCCGTAGAAGTACCAGAATAAAGAAACTGCCGTGAACTGTATAATATACTTCTCTGATGTCTTTCTTCATTCCCCGGTTGTGAATTGCAACCATAAATGTCAATAGTATAAAAAATCCTAAAAGACGTTTGGTTGCCCTTGCAGGGTTTAAAGAGTTAGATTATGATGTTTTTCTCTTACATGACACCGGACTGAATACTACTTCTTTAATCAACTCAGCGTGACAACTGTGGTGTTGGGGCCCATCTTTTTTCTCCTATGACACAGATGTTTGTGAGGGAGTGAGTATTCTTTTTAGAGGGGATACTTTAGGATTTCAAGATTGATTGAGGTGGTTTTGGGGAGAGCTTTAATAATTGATTTTACATACGAGAATGTGGCTTGGAGATTGATAAATATTTATGCCCCTCTCACTAAAAAAGGGTGGACGGAGTTGTTTGGTTTGATTAAACCCTATTTATTTACCTCCAAACCAGTGATTTGGGGGGTGACTTTAACTGTGTTGTCAATATAGGTGATAGGGGTGCCAAGGTGACTAAGGTGTATAGTGATACCAACTTTCTTCTCCAATTATTGTTCCAAAGTCAGATGATAGATGCTTATAGAGTGATTCATAAAGCAGGAGGTCATATGTATTTTTGTGGTTCCCTTTTCACTAGAATTGATTTTTTGTTTACCAAATTTAATATTGGGGTAGAAACTGCGTAATTGCTCCCTTTAGAAATTTCTGACCATGCTGTTGCAATGGTTACCTTAGGTACAGTTAATGGGCCAAGGTATGGGAAAAGGTATTGGAAATTGAATATGGCACTTCTGCCTGAAAAACATTTGCAGACTTTCTTAGGGCACGCATGTCAATGTCAGGTTTGATGGATAACATGAGTAGCTGGTGGGAACTCACTAAAACTGGTCTGAGGAGTATTTTTCAAAAATACCCTGTCACAAAGTGTCAGGGACGATATAGACAGTACTTGAAGTTACATATGCAGTTGAATAAGATCTATTCTACTATTAATTTGTTACATATTCCCTTAACGGAGTGGGCCCTTAATGTAAAAAAGGAGATGTTTGTGTTGCAGTATAATAGGGCTACGGCACTGCTACATGAACATAAAATGTGTACTCCAGGGAAAACAGGATTAGGAGATCCCTTTCAGATTAGTCCTCAGATGGCAAATGCATGTTTTATGTCTGCTATTGCTACTGATACTGGTGAGATTGTCTCAGACGGCCCTGGTATTCTGGATACAGTATCAAAATATTTGAAGACAATGTACACCTCTTCTCTACTAGATGAGGGTCACAAACAAAACATGCTTTCCTCCCTTGTGTTATCTGCTATACCAGATGATTTATTACTGCACCTGTCTGAGCCTATTATTGATCAGGAACTTGAACAAGCCATTGCATGTCTTAAACAGAATATGGCACCTGGTATAGCTGGATTGCCTGCCAAATTCAACCAAACATTTAAAGGATTAATTGTACAAATTTTAAAAGTAGTGTTTAATTAGATTTTGTTGACTTTACAAGTAGATTTTCACTTTTGTACAGCAGTACACATTATGGTTTATAAAAAAGGTGACAGAACTAACCTTGACAATTGGAGATCTTTAAGTCTCTTAAATTCGGACTATAAAATATTAATGAAACTCTTACATTTTCAACTGTTGCCCCTGACTCCATACTTACTTTCATCAGCTCAAACTTGTACAATACCAGGAAGTTCCATATAGCATAATTTATTGTTAATTAGGGAACTTGTAGAACAGGCTAAAGAGGAACACCTACAAGGTTTTATTATGGCCTTAGACCAAGAAAAGGCCTTCGATAAAGTCCCACATTCTTACATCTCTCATGTCCTTCAGGCCTATGGGATTTCGGAGCAATTTGTTCATTGGATAACTACCTCGTATTCTCATTCATTTGCAATTCCAATGGTGAATGGTCATTTTGGTACATATATATCTATATCTAAGGGTGTAAGACAGGGGTGTCCACTCAGTCCCCTTCTGTATGGTTTTTATCTAGATCCCATATTGCATTTCATTCAGCAGGATCCTCATGTGACAGGGATAAAACCACAGGGGGGGAACGGAGATACGTGTTACTGCTTATGCAGATGATATTTGTGTTGTGGTGGCAGATGAAAGGTCAGGACTGAGGGTATTTACCTTATTGGATGGCCTTTCTCAATCTACAGGCGCAAGCCTGAATAGACTTAAGAGTGCAATCTATCCTTTGGGAGGGTCATATTCTGGAAAAACAGACTGACTTGGTATCACAGTGTCAAATATGTCTTTTCAATACTTGGGTATATGGTTTGGGAAAGAAGATAACAGCATGTTTAATTGGACTAAAAAGCTGGAGGAAGCTTCTGCTAAAGTGGCTGTTTGGAAGTCATGGAATTAACTGAAAAAAAAAGTTATGATGGTCAAAACATATCTATTACCAATCTTTCTGTTTTTAAGTGCAGTATATCCATTACCTCGAAATCTGGAAACAAATCTGTTGGGTTTAGTATTTCAGATCATGTGGAGTTGTAGGTTGAACCCAGTAAAGAGGGATGTTTTGTATCTTCCCATAGATAAAGGAGGTTTGAATTTGACTAATCCCATTCTTTTTATTTTTGCTATATTCTTTCGCCATAATTTATTGGATCTGTCCAAACCGCAACTTGCAGTGTGGGTCCCTTTTGCTGACCATTGGTTGAGACCCATATATCTTAAATGGAAAGAACAGGGGATACTGCATGCCCAAGTTAAGACGCCTTGTGTGTTTTTTAGGCCTGTCTTGGGAAAATTGAAACTGTGGAAAGTGTCTCTAGATGTACTTAACTCTTCATCGAACAAAATAATGTATAAAACTCTTCAACAAGGTATTCCTGAGTCACAGATGATGTTCCAGGGTGTGGAGTCTCAATATAGAATGAATGTGTTAGATACTTTGAAGGATCCCAGTATACCACTAGAATATGGGACATCACCTGGTTAAGTGCACATGGCCGTCTGAACGTTAAGGGTAATGCAAAGCATAATAAATGTGAAGAACTATTTTGTCCAAGACAGGTTTGCAGAGGGAAAGAAGAAACCATGCAACATTTCTTACTTACTTGCCCTTTTGTACTAGAAGTATGGCAATTGTTAGCCAGTAAATGGAATCAACCTCACTGAGAGTTTCTTACTTATTCTGAAGTAGTGGGTGGCTTTAGTGTTTTAGATCTAGGTTTGCAAACTGACATGGTGCAACTTGTACTATCATTTATCAAGTTTATTCTTTGGCAAGTAAGATGTAAATTTGTGTTGCAGCAAGTTTTTCAAGACCCAGACACTGTTGTTCATATTATAGAGAATGAACTATGTAAGCAATGTTATTTTGAACAACAACATATGCCAGCAGCTATTTGGAAACTTTGTTGGTTAAATGTTCCTTTTATGAAGGATAAAATTGAGTGATGTGTGTTACTAATCATGAAACTTCAGATTGTTTGTTGCACTACTGCTTTTTGTATTTATCTTGTTATACATAATGCAGTGTTTTGTATTTATCTGTAATTTTTGATCAGTTTATTTTCAATAAAATTTTACCCTACTTTTTTCAATAAGTGCCATGGGATCTTTAACATCCACCTAAACTACCACCAATCCAGGCAGATGGGACCTCGGTTTAATGTCTCATCCGAAAGACGGCACCTCAGACGTGCAACACCCCTCTCATGCTGCACTACAGTGTCAGTACTGGGATATTAACCCCAAGTGCCAGATGTGGGAACTGAACCCACAGCCCTCTGATCTCCCAGCCTCAGAAGCGAGTGTGCTACCTACTGAGCCACTGACACTTATACACAGGCATTGTACAATGTATGCCAGGCATTAAACTTATGAGGAGAAACTTAAGCAAGGAAAACAGATCAGGTAATCAGTTATATAAGTAGGGGTCAAAAACATAGCAGAGATACAGTATTTTACGAGAACAGGGCACACAGACAGTTGGTAAGTCTGGCATTGTGCAATGTATGCCAGGCAGCATACTTATGAGTAGTGACTTAGTTAATAAAGACAGGTTAGGGAATCAGCCAGGAGGCCTTCTCGGGTAGGAGACAAGAGCAGGGGGAGGGTAAGGACGTGAGAGATGGAGGGAAGCAGGGCAGGAAGGGATTTGGTTAAAGAAGGTAGAAGCAGCCAGTGGGCCTTGTCTGGGGTGGAGAGGGTGTGGTATGGATGGTAAGAGCAGGCATGGGTAGGAGGTGATGATATGTAGACCAGGTATGGGCACAGGGTGGGTTGGTGGATAATGGGGTAAAGGGGATGGGCTGAAAGAAGGATCGGGGCATGCAGTGCTAAGAGAGCAGTAGATTAAAGTGCAGAACACATTGGGGTTTGTAGAGAACTTTGGGCATATTGGATAGCACACAGTGGAGGATATCATACATGGCTCAGTGGAAGCAATCTCACATATTATGCAGGATATGGTGCTGCCAGAGTTGATGTTTAAAGAGGCCAAGCTTGGGATTGGGGAGATATCACCAGAGATAGAGTTTAGCCAGGTGAGTGCTTGGTAGGCAAAGGATCTTTGACCTTGGTAGTACGACAGCATGGGACCTTGAAGATCTGGGTGGCAGAGCCCCTAGTACAGCCGAGTTTCCCAGAGCAGATAAGGATGTTTTGTACCCCAGGGGGTGCAAGTCCCAGGCTAACTTTCTTGGCCAGAAGACATGTTTGGAATTTGAGTCTATCTTTTAGCTGGAGCCAACAGGTATTAGCATTGGGGATGCAGGTATGCGTGTGTCGATCATCTCCTGTGAGGAGCTGGCAGGCCTTATTCAGGGCTGTGGAAATTCTTCATAGAGATGTTTCAGTAGTGGAGCCATAGACTGTGAGCCTGTAATCGATTGTTGATATTATGGAGCTATGGATTGCAAGTTTTATTGCTTCCAGTGTCAAACTCTGTTTGTGCCTGTGTAGGAGCCCAATGTGAATGCTGACGGTTTTGGCAACATCATCAATATGATGGGAGAAGGAGAGGGCACTGCCCAGGGTAATCCCAAGATATCTGAAGCTGTGGACTTGTTCCAGAGGGATTCCAGCAGAGTTGTGGATTATTAGAGGGTGCAGCCTGTGTTTGTTATGCTGGCCACTGAAGAGCATCACCTTGATCTTTTTGTGGTTAAATATAAGTTTGTGTTTGTGGAACCGATCTTCTGAGTGTGCAAAGCTTAGCTGAAGTTGGTTCTCCAGAAGTTTAGGATCATGGTTGCGTGTGAAGATTACTGCATCGTCAGCGTACAGTAACATGTGGTCATCACAGGAGCTAGGTAAGTTGTTCATGAAAATGCTGAACAGAAGAAGACCCAGAATTGATCCTTGTGGAACTCCCGATAGGACTGCATGCTTGTCTGAAAGGTGGTTGTTGATCTTCACCTGTTGTGAGCGGTTGATAAGGTAGCTTTTAAACCAAGCCAAGGTGTCCATGGATAGGTCTGTTTTTGACAACTGGGTGAGCATAAGTGCGTGCTTCACTATATCAAAGGCCTTGGAGAGATCTAGGAATGTTGTGCCTATTAGATAGCTGTGGTCCAGTGATTTGTGTATAAAGGCCATGAATTCTGTGAATGCTGTGGTGGTGCTGTGTCCCTTTCTGAAACTGTGTTGTTGGGGACACTGCAGATGGTATTTTTCAAGGTAGTCAACAAGCTGGTTTGCAACAACCTGTTTGAGGGCTTTTGAGAGTAGCAGAAGGATGGAGATTGGTCTGTAATTCCCATGGTGTGCTCTATCACCACTTTTGTGGACTGGAGTCACTAGGGCAGATTTCCACTTATCAGGGAATTGGAAAAGCCTCAGGGAGGGATTAATAATTTTGGTAAGTGGGAGTAGGATTACTTCCAAGGTTAGCACTACAAGTTTTAAGTCCATAGTATCCCCACTGCACCAGGATTTTCCCAGGACCTTTAGGAAGCATTTCCTGGCTTCGTTGACAGTAATTGCTTTAAAGTAAAAGGAGGGGGTGGCTGCAGTTGGTCTGTGCTAGTGTCACTTTCAGGAGTGGATGTGTCTTCGAAGAAATCCGGGTAGAACACCACTGAGGTTGGTAAAGGTGGTATTAAAGGTATTGGCAATGGTTATTGGATCAAGGGTAGGCATTCCTTCAATACTAAGCATAGTTGGGAGTTGTTTAGGGTCCTTGCCTGTTACATCTTTAATGTTATGCTAGAACTTCCAGCCATCTTTCCATGTATTGGTGAGCTC
Organism: Neoceratodus forsteri; assembly: GCA_016271365.2. Taxonomy (NCBI): domain Eukaryota; kingdom Metazoa; phylum Chordata; order Ceratodontiformes; family Ceratodontidae; genus Neoceratodus; species Neoceratodus forsteri. The sequence goes on from CM057449.1 coordinate 854,727,207, forward strand.
ATCCTTATAGAACTGGTTCTTTTTATCATGGATCAAATGTGTGCAGTCATTCCTGGCTCACCTGTAGGACTGTATATCCCCTTGCCTGCCCATGGCCCATGCTCGCTGTCAAAGGTGGTCCCTAATTTTCATGCACTACAGTAGGTCAGGGGTGATCCAGGGGTTGCAGGCACCTTTAACTTTCCGAGTTTTCAGAGGGGCCATGTATGTCACAGGCCACATTGAAGTGGTGGATAAAATAATCAAGTGTAGTGTTTACATTATCGGCCTCATCAATTGGAGACCAGTCAAGCATGCGTAGTTGTTATTTAAGTGGTTCCAGGTGCCCACGGAGAACAGATCTACAGGTTATTGTACAAGCTGGTGGTTTAGTGAACTTGTTGGACCAATTGAAAATGATAGGGGAATGGTCACCGATAGTGTTGGGTAGGACAGTTATGCTAGTAATTCGTTTGGGTTTATTGGAGAGGACCCTGTCCTGTAATGCGCTGGTCCCTGTCCTGTAGTTTGTATGGGTAGGGGAGTGAAAAATCTGCATGAAGTGTTCAGCCAAAATAGCATCCCTGTAGCTGCAAGAGTCAGGGTACATCCAGTTTGCATTGAAATCTCCCATCAAGATGGCTTCAGAGTTTGAGCACAAGTGTCAGACACCATCCAGGACAGAGAGCAGCCCCGAAACATTGTGTTTAGGTGGTATATATATATCAATGTTATAGTAATAGATTTGTTGTGAGCCCCCAGCAGGACCTTGATGGATAACATCTGGATATTATTTTCAATGTTTGGTACAGGCAGTACACGCGCCATGATGGTGTTCTCTACATATATAGCACAACCACCTCCTCTCTTTGTTCGCCTGTCTTGTCTGAAGACTGTGTAACCTGGGAGGGTAATGGAGGCATCCGTTATTTTTGGGGAGAGCCACGTCTCAACGATTGAGAGAATGTCTGGATTATGTTGTGCAACCCATGCACATAGATTGTCCAGTTTAGCCAGCAAGCTACAGATGTTGATGGTAGCAAGAGAGATCACCCCATGCTTTGTGCATTCATTGCATGGTTGTGAAGCAGGACCAGGATTGGGGTAAATATTGCCAGAAATCATTAGTAGTAGTAGTATGATTCTCCTTAGGTGCTCCTTTAGCTGCTTACATGCAATGGCACGCTCATGCATACACAAGGTGCATTTAAGGTGCTTCTTTTGGTCAGTATAAAGGAGCGTAAATGAAAGTAGATGGGGTGCCATGTTGGCTCATCAGGGTACCACCGGCCAATCATGGGGTTACTGAGTTTGATAGGATGTTGTGGTATTTTTAATTCCATGCTGTGTCCCCTGGTACTGGTTCCTGTGCTGAAGGCATTATGGATGTTGTTTACTTGAAGGTGCAGGTGGGACAGAGGCCGCATAGAGCCTAGCTGCCCACTAATCACAAACAGCCTGACCAGGAAGAGTAGGCTGGGAGGGAGGCAGGAGGTTGCCATTGCAGACCGATAGTCAAGGTGGCAGCCGGAGGTAGCTAGATGGTAGATTTGAAGTGGTCGATTAGGGGTCTCCCTCGATACACTAGATGGGTGGGGGTGGCTTTATTAATTGGAGAGAAAGTTGGGCAATCAGGGAGTTAATATGGACGAGTGTAGAGCCTTGGTTGGGCCACAGGAGGCAGTCCCAGGTAGGCAGAGAAAAAAGGAGAAATGTGAAGAACTATAGTTGGGGGAGCAATAATGTCCTGCATTATTGAGTATGATGAAATAATAGATTAACTGTAGGGAGGGTGTAAGAAGCCTAACTTAGAAAGTTCAAGTTAATATGCCCTCTGGTGGCTGATAAATATAACGTGCCAATGGAGAAGTAAGGATATAGTTAAAGAAGCTTGTTACATACCAGCTAGTGGCTAAATAAGTAAATACACAAGTAGGGTGGGTGGTATGGGAGGGGGGAGCCAGCGCAAGCGCCAGCAGGGAACACCGAGCTAGGGACCACCAGCGGCAGATGGAAGAGCCAGCAAGGGATTCTCCAAGCAGGTAGCCATGTGGAAGTTTAGCTGTGGGACCCTGGCAGCTGCACCCAATCAGAGAGTGTACTGAAAGAGAGAGGAGGGGAGAGGGATAAGCTTAAAATTAAATGAAGTAGCTGGGGTAGTGGCCTGGGGCTGGTGGCAGAATGTCAGCAGGAGGGCGAGGGGTGCCGCAGAACAATAGCAGCAATTAATGGATTAGTCTGAGTTAGGCCAAGGGCAGCTAGTGAGAGAGGGGAGGGTGGGGGCTGGGGCAGCTAGAGTGCATAGCGAGGGGGAAGAAAAAAAACAGTTGGTCTTTGCTGCAAGTTTCATGGTGGGTGGACAAAGGGAGGGAGATACATTGAAAATGAAGGAGAGAAGTATAGGTTTGAAAGTTGGGGAGTAGGTGATAGAACAAGATAGGTAGCAGTAGGGAAATCAGCCACTGGTAGTCTGAATAAATTTTAATACATATTTAGTACATTCAGTTCAGTGCTAGCATGCTCCAATTCTAATACATTCAGTTAAAAATTAGCCTAAGTGGCAAATAATAAAAGGTTCAGGGCTAGTCTAGCAAATGGCAGTCTATCAGCAGGTCAGTAACACAGAACTAGCATGCAGGACTGGATTCTATTTCTTTTTATTTTTCTTTTATTTTGTTAAAAATAGCTTAACAAACTGTGTCCAACAGTCTGAGCCGGAGAGGTAACAAAGGAGGGTGGTAGCTATGAAAATTGGTTTCAGAGAGCCAGAGTGAAAAAAAAGCAACCAATCAGATCCTCTACTCCAGGCGCACAGCCAATTCATAGATTAGGTGAAGAGGTGCTATGTTTTCAAAAGATTGCTATAGCAGAGGGCCGTACCTGTAGCCACTGAGCCGAGGTCCACTCCAGAGGCAGATGGAAGAGTTGACAGGGGGAATCCTCCGAGTGGGCAGCGGCATGGAAGTGGAGCTGTGGGACCCTGGCAGTTGTACCCAATCAGGGCATGTTCTGTAGCCACTGAGCTGAGGGCCTCTCCAGCAGTAGATGAAAGAGCCGACAGGGGGATCCTCAGAGTGGGCAGCAGCATGGAAGTAGAGCCGCGGGACCCTGGAAGCTGCACCCGATCAGGGCATGTTCTGTAGCCACCGAGCTGAGGGCCACTCCAGTGGCAGATTTAAGAGCTGGCAGGGGGATTCTCCAAGTGGGCAGCGGTGTGGAAGTGGAGCCGTGGGACCCTGGCATCTGCACCTGCTCAGGGCATGTTCTGGTTCTGTTGATTATGGACTAGTCATACTGTATATCGAGCTGCTTGTACCACCACACTCAAAAGGCTAACTGTTGCCCTGAACAAGGCCTGTAGACTTATAACGGGTTCTGCCTGTTTCACCCACACTTGTGAGCTCTGTGCTCAGTCTGGATGGCTCCAGCTAAGCGGTAGGATTAAATTTCAAACATGCCTTTTTACAAAAACGGTGCTCCTTGGGTTCATACCACCGGGTGTGGGATGCTAATTAACAACTCTCTCAAGACCCAACACACTCACACAAAACAACTGAACTCCTTCTTGTCCTGAGGTGCCGGACTACTCAATGCCAATGCTCCTTTCTCTTCAGAGCCCCTTTCTGGTTCAATGGGCTGCACAGTGAACTGGCTAACCTGACTAAACTCAGTCAGTTCAAACACATGCTCCAATATCATCTCTCAACTGAAAGCTCCTGTGATTGCGTCTCTTAGCTCACAGGCACACATTTCCTTGATTTCTCCACCCCTCTGCTGTACCCCCTTGCCTTTTGACACCTCCTCTTACTTAGCATCTACTAGCCTCACAGCTGCCACCCTTTCCAATGCCTGCTCCTTCTCCCTTCAACTCTTTTTCTGTCTTCTCCCTGCCTACCTTAAAGGCAACTTTGACAATGCCTCTGGCTACTACCTTTCTCCCTTGGACTAATAACTTTACTACCCTCCCTTCCTCATTTTATCCCTCACTACCTCTCTACTTTATTGTTGCTGTATATATACATGATGTACTTTATTAATGAAAATCGTTGTATGTGTTGTTTTTTAGTACTCTCTCAGTTAGTTCCCCATATGTCTGTCTGTAACCCCTCCACACTGACATGGGACCTTTGTAAATGAGCTGTTTGATGCTCAAAGGTACTTTGAAATCCAAGATTGAATAAATAAATAAATAAAATTCCTAGAATTTGTAGTGAGGGAAATCAAGTGTAATACAGTACTATTGGACTGTATATGCTGCATTAACTTTTACACTGCTAACATCAAATGCATAGATTAAATGCAAGTAAAGAAATAAGGGTCATCTATATTGCCAGCTGTGCCACACTTAGGTAGAAGAAACTTGCTAGAACAGTTCAATTCAGTGTGCTACCTGTGCTATTCTAATCCAAAGTGAGGAGCCACTGTTTTGCATCAAAACTGACCTTAGTCTAAAAATTCATGTCAAAACCTCTGGCCATTACACCTAACATCTGTTTCTCTAGCCTTGGGTTAGCCTATATAATTTGTGCTTATTATTTTACATATCCCTCTATATACCAGAGTTTTTAACTAATTGTTCATAGGAAGTTAGGTCTAAAGCAAGAACTATTTAGGCACACCATACCTACCCCCCACACACACTACATCATGTCTCTGTATGGTCACTTCCACATGCTAAATACCCCGAGCCTATTATCCCTAGTTTGCTGCAAGATAACTTGTCTATACAGCATCAAGCATAAAGGTACTTTCTACGACCTATACATTCACCTGGTCTAGTCATATAGTATGAAGTCCATCCTTCCTCCTGCAACCATGCTAAAGACAGCTCTACTCCTAATGATGCTAACTGCTGGTGATGTCGAGACCAATCCTGGCGCTCAGCTGCTCAACAGCAGAACTGCATCCCCCTGCAGAGCCCACCTGGAACTGCAACAAAGGGTTACAAATAGTACACATGAATATTAACAGCCTGCACCCCAAGATGCCAGAACTTGAGGCCTGGATGAGTCTCTACTCCCCTGATATAGTGGCAGTCACTGAAACATGGCTGAAACCAGCCATTCAGCTTAGTGAAATAGACATCCCAGGATACAGCATGTGCAGAAAGGATAGAATGGGAAAGAGGAGAGATGGAGGAGTACTACTATATATCAGAAATTCCCTCCAGTTCTCTGAGGTCCTGCTACCACCACTTGATACTACAGCAAGCAAATGTGCCCTCGTTAAACTTCTTCTAGGAAGCACCAAACCCCTATACATACAATATTTTGCTACTACAGCCCTCCCGCAATAGCTAAATCAGCCCTGGTAGA